>OY728136.1:2081588177-2082954177 GCA_963277665.1 Viscum album | reverse complement strand
TGATTATATGATGTGGATTCTAAAATAAAAATGTACATTGGAATATGAGGAGGGGAAGAGGTACGGACACATGACCATAAACATTTTAGAGTGCATCGATGGTGTATTCAAGGGGATTCACAAGATACCTATAATTTATCTAGTTTATGAGGCTTTCTATAATTGTGTGAAGAACATTGTTGATAGAAAAAAACTATCCAAGGATGGGATTCATAAGGGGATATGGTTTGGAAGGAAATTTCATTGATAGATTAAAAAGAACATTGAATGAGATTTTGGTTATCATGTATTTATTTTCCGTTGATAAGACTCTAGATTTGATGTTAGAGAGTGTGTGGACCCCATAAAAAATAGTAATGGTAAAAAAATGGTGGTATTACTAGAAGAGAGGAAGTGTAAATGTGGAAAATTCTAGGCCTTACGGTTTCTATACACACATTCCATCGTAGTATGTGCCTATATGAACATATCATGGGAATTATATGTTGATCATATATACTGTATGGACACAATTTCTAACTATTATGTTGCACCATAGACACCTATTGGAGAGTTTTAATATTTTCCATTTCCCAAATTCCGACCTATAGTGATACCTGACATCAACCGATTGCGTAAATGAGGGAGACCAAAGTTCAGCAGGATTCAGAATGAGATGGAATAGCCTCAATAATTAGGGAAATATTTGAGATGCCCCACATTTCATCAAGAATGTCATAACTGTAAATAATTCTCTAACATTTTGGGGTTAAGATGACACTCTTATCCATAATGAGGTATTGTCTCCAATGTGATATTATCATATTGTAAATTTTATGGTCTTAATATAATATCCTTAACTTTTTGAAATTGTCTAAAATTTCCCAAATATTTTAAAAATTCAAAAGTTAATTACATTATTTTACAAGATTTCATTAATCCAACACTTAAAAATAAGATGGATTTTACCTCACATCGAAAGTTAGGCTCATATCATCCAGACCATGTTTTGTGATGATGATGATGATGATGTAAAACCATCCCATAACTAAGAGTAGGAAAAAAACAATAAATTTAAGAAATCAAAGAAAATGAATAAAGAAATGAAATTAAAGAAAGAAAAGAATATTATGAAATTGAATAAAGTGAAGAAAGAGAAGAAATAGAAGAAATCAAAGAAAGAGAAGAAAGTGAAGAAAGGGAAGAAAGAGAAGAAAGGAAAGAAGGGGATGAAAGAAAGAATATGATGAAAGTGAAGAAAGTGGCGAAATTGAAGATAGTAAAGAAAGATAAGAAAACAAAGAATGTGAAAAAGTGAATAGGAGGAGACATTAACGCACAATCAATATATCCATGGATAAACCATAAATAAAGCATGTGAGAAAATAATCATGAAACATACCATCATGTGGAAAATGATAAATAAATTACAAAGAACACTATTTTCTAATAACATTTTAGATAATAAAGAAAAAATGTATACAAATAGAACCATATCTTACAAAACACCATTTTCTAAGTAAAAAAGTTATCTCAAAATCACATTTGAAATATGATTTAAGAAACATAAAGACATGCCCTTTTCTTTATGTAAAAAATAACTTTAAAAAACAATATGAATAAACATGGAATGTCTTACATTATAAAATTCATACTATTCTACTGATCATAATGTTATATTTATATTTTACACTTTTAACTCATTTCATTGTTTTAAATACAGATGGAGGATGCTATAATACTCACCAAGTAGGCTAGGAATGCCTCCCAATCTATGCTACAAGGTGGTGAGGTTCGACAGATCAGGCTGCATTGAGAACATAGTTTTCATCATAGGCTGCCTCCACCCACCCTTATACCATACCTACTCCATACTAGATTCCACAACATTTCAGTGTCTAATTTCACATTTGTTGAGCATCACCTGCCTATTTCCCTCCTTAAGAGTTGGAGACTACTGAAACACTTGTTCCACCTACCTGAGGGAGGGATGACCATCACTCTTAATGATGTGAATGTATTTATCATTCTTCTTATCTAGGGGGAACACGTTATTAGACCCGCCAGTTCATATGGGAATGACCTTGTTCAGAGATTTCTAGGCATCGACATTTTGGCCGACCCTAGGGCTGTAGATGGAGGGTTGATTTCTATGAGCTGGCTTGAGAGACAATTTATAAATTTACCTGATGACGCTGATGAGAATAATTTCATGTTTTATGCTCCTGTGTATATATTATGGATCATTGGAGGGACCACGTGTATTGATCACTTAGGTGTTCATGTTCACATGATGTATCTTAGGCTGTCGGAGGACTTTGATTGGTCTGGGATGTACAACTGAGGATTTATGTGCTTAGATTACACTTACATAGCATTATGCACGGTATGTCATAGAGACCACAAGGATACCAGGGGACACATCATCCTTCTTCAGATATGGGCATGGGAGTGTATCCCTATACTCTGCCCTCAACATGTTGGTTAGTTGTTGCCTATAGAGGTGTTACATGATGCTCCACATGGAAGCTAGTATGATCAATCTTCTATATTGGTTTCTGATGCTATGAGGAGTTATTAAATTTAATTTCATATTATTTATCACTTTTGATGTGTAATTTTATAGGTGGACTTGAAAACACATCCTCAAGAGCATTTTGACACACATTTTGGGTGTATATCATCTCAAGTTGGATATCTCCTACCTGATGATGTGTGTATATAAAATATATGAATGTATAACAAATTTATTAATAGAATCTATTTTTGTTTCTAGTAAGGAACTTTTGTGAAAAAATTCACATTCCATTCAGATTTCATATATGTCATATTGGGCTTTGTTAGACAAATTTCTAGCCTAAAGCACTATTGGAATTCATGATGATATGGATATTGTACCACTCATTCACTTTCATATTGTTTATTGGAATCATCTTGACAGAGTCATGTACCAGTTTGGATATGTTCAACTTATTCTATTACCACCGAGACAATTATAGGATCTTCATGACTTGAAGCTGACTGGGGAGGTAGGATCGAGACAGGCGCTGATGACATACATAGTATCTTGACCACTGGGGGAGATTATCAGCACTTCATATCCAGGTTGTATGTATGATGTTATTCCATCTTTCAAAGTTGGTTGAGTATGAGCCATGGTATATATTGAAGTTGATATTGTATCTTACACAACACAACATAGCTCTTTATGATTTTGTTAGTCAAAAAATTTCCATTGGTTTATTAAAATATTTTCTAATTAATTTTGAATATATATATATATATATAGCATACTCATTCAGAGCGGCTTATTCGCATGAGTTATTTAGAAAAGGAGGGGGCTGCTACCCTGGTAGTGATCTATGATACAGAATTGGCACTATTATTATGTGATTCAAGAGATCATCATTGATAGTCTACCATATATAGTGAATGTTCCTGCCTATGGAGTGGAGGTTCCTGATCAGGAACATCCTCTAGTAGATTTTGATGTTGAGGAGCCATGATGATGATGATGTAAACCACGTTGTCCTGCATGTGATTCCTCACTTGTTCTATAGGAATAGGTCATCTATCTAGCAGTCCAACCTCACTCGATTGTGTATGTGCATCAGAAGTCATGGGATCCATCTTTCTTGATAGAATATCCATATTTTTCTCTAACTTAGTGTCCTGATGCTTCACAACATATATAGTTCCCCCATAAAATGATGGTGGGTCCTTCTATGAGACTAGTAGGAGAAGGATCAGGTGTGCAGTATGAAATCCAGTTGATACCTCCTCCCACTGAAACATAAGTCGAGCATGTGACGATTGGGATTCTAGTTCCCAAGGATCATCCCTCTCTAGGTCATCAGGCTCCACCCCACCAAGGATCTCGATAATCTCGATATGAGGGTCAGATTCACAAACCACCATGTGGGATGGAATATCCCCATTGACATTGATTATACTCATTCATGAATTTTGAAGTGTTTTTTTACATACTTTATAACCTTTATTGATGAATTTAGTTTTTATATTTATGTGTTTATGATGAGGCATAAGTTTGAAACTTATGAAATGTTTATATATTTTTAGAATGAAATACATAATCAATTGGGAAAATATATTAAGATTCACTAATCAAATCGAGGTGTTGAATACATGAACTAATAATTCACTAATCATATGAAGTATTGTGGAATTTTTTCACAACTCACTCCTCATAGAAAACCAAGTTGAATAGTGTGCATGAGATAATAAATCATGCTTGATTAGACATGGTTCAAAAAATGGTGAGTTAGTGTGATCTTATTATTTCATTATGTGGGTATACTATGAAAATAGTTTAATTTTTACTTGAATATTTTCTATCTAATGTGGTCATAAATACACTATATGATATATTCCCTTGTGAATGTCCCTAAATATCTTTTATTAATTTTTGGGGTTGTGAATCACTCATATGAAAATTGGTTTCTAATAAACATAACCCTGCATTAGTGAAATGATTATTTGTTATCTATCCCAAGGAAACTATGGGATATTATTTTGAAAATAAAAACGAACACAAAGTGTTTGAGGATGAAACTTATATATTCCATGACAATGAATATATTAATTACGGATCCAATGGGATGAAATTTGATCTTGGAGAATTTAAGTTCCATAAAAAAGTTCTACTGATATGGAAGTTGAGTTAGTTTCATAAAGAGTTGTGGAAGAAGAACTAATTCAAGTTACACAATAACCCCAATGCTCTAGTAGGATTCATCAGGTTCTTGAGATATATTAAATTATTATGAAAAATGATGATGAAGTAATGTTCATAGATGATAAACCTACTACCTATTGAGTGTACATTGATAGTTCTAATTCTAAGAAATGGTTCAAAACCATTTAATCTAAAATGGACTCTATGAACATAAAACAAGTTTGGAAATTGGTAGATTTATATGAAGGGTTGATACCCATAGGGTTTATGAATGGGTTTTACATGAAATATAATATGGATAGTAGGTTGTCTACCTATAAATAACACCTGATAAAAAATGTTCCAAAAATTTAGTGGTGTTGACTATAAAGAAATATTTTCATCTTTTACGATGATAAATTCTATTTAAATATTGATTGTAATGACCTAGATCTCATATATATATATATATATATATATTATATAATCATTATCATATAAACTATATAATACTCCCAAAATTTAGAGGTCCAACATCTTTGGGAATTTGGTACATGAAAAAAAACAATAACATAGTCTTTTATTCCCATCTTCATACTTTCTCCTAGACCTCACCTTACTCTTACAACATAGAATATCTTAGATACATACCTAAAAGAAAGGGTGAGCCAAAAATCCCATTAAGGTTGTCACATGATAAAATTATATAATATTTCATGAGATTAAATAATTATATAATGAAAACAAAAAATGAATGATTATAAAGAATCGCTTAAGAACATTGCATAAGAGTCAAATATCATAAGAGGATGGTAAACATAAGAGATTATAAAGTGTGACACAATCATAAGACATGTCATCATAATGTATATATTTATAAAGAATAATAATATTATATATATCTATTAATTAAAAAATCTGTATTTAACTAAATGAAATGACGAATAAAACCATTTATATGTGATTTCTAATTGTACACATATAAATCTTAATATACAAACCAATATATATATATATATATGTGTGTGTGTTTTTAAGGAGGAAGAGGGTTTTCTACCTTTCATGAACATTTATAAAAATATTTTTAACCTACACATTTTATAAAAAATCTGAAAACTCATACAAACTCAATTCTAGTGGGCTGGTGGAGGTAGTTATGCATAGGATTTTTATTTATAAATGAATTCCATTGATTATAGTGTCAAAAACTATCTTTCCATTGTTTTGTTTTGCCTATTATTGTGGGTAGAGGAGAGTTATTTTTGAATTAGACAATCATTCACTTGTGGTTTTGATTAATGATTGTTAGCTTGTTTCTACTCCAGTTGATCTACTTCTTAGGGAAGTTTAGGATTCTGCATATCTATTTGAGTGGTTTAAATTAGCTTTTATTAGAGGGTGGGGAAAATTAGGTAGCACATTCTTTGGAATTTTTATATTCCTCATTTGATAATTGTGTTTGGCTCTGGAAACTTAATATTTCAGGTTTTTAAAATATGTTTTTTTAAAGTATGCAGAAATGCTAAGGTCAAAAAAATTAATAATATGTCACAAAGGAGTTAAGGGACTTAACACATTTGGGATTTTTCAACAAAGGCCAAAGGCGTTTGGGCCCTTAACACATTTGTCTTTGGGTAAAAGCCAAAGTCATTGGGGCCCCCAATGCCTTTGGACTTTCTTTTTTTAATTTTATTTATATATATATATAACAAAAATATTATATAAATTATATTCTTTTGAATATCCAGTATTACTGTGAATTAAATCAGTTTGGAATTATGATAAAAAACTCCCTGAGGGATCCCTTTTATA
The DNA here is from genome assembly GCA_963277665.1 of Viscum album. NCBI lineage: Eukaryota > Viridiplantae > Streptophyta > Magnoliopsida > Santalales > Viscaceae > Viscum > Viscum album. Next base: position 2,082,947,711 of record OY728136.1, on the reverse strand, counting down.
AGTCGTCTTTTAATAGAAATACATATGGATTTTCAATGTGGGATTCAGGTTCCCCTTTACTATATAGAATTAATAATTTATTATTATTATTAATTAGTTATTAATTAATAATTACTACTAATTAATAATTAATCACTAAGAAATAATAATAATACCTAAATAATAAATAACTGATAAAATTTACAATTAAATATTAATAATTAACTAATTAATATTTATAATATTTATAATATTAATAAAAATATTAATAAATAACTAATTAACAACTAATTAATTTCTAATTAATCACTAATTAATTATTAATTGTTAATAGATGTTAACTAATTACTAATTAAATAATATTTAGTTATTTATTAATAATATTTTGTCATGAACTGGCCCGGGCTGCCATCTAACCTGACATCCTACCGGGATCATAATGCTCGAAGGGCATTCCCAATCCCCATAGGTTGGCTACAAGTGCTTGTGAATCAAAAAAGAACTCTTTGGGGAATGATTTCACCCAAATTAGAGATACAACAACAAAATCAACAAATACAAGTGGAAAAAATAAACAAACATGTCAAAGATTTCATAACCAATTAAAATGATCCAACCAATTAGAATATACATGATCAATATCAAAAAATAGAAATATATAGCCAGGGAAACAGATACATCACTAACCAAAAGAAAAACAATAATGAACCAACTCGGACAGAGACTGATTTGCCTCCATGAAACCTCTAGTTGCTCATCACCACCCAACTCACCCCATGCTGGCCACAATGAACAAGATGGATCCAACGAAAAACCTAGAACCTGTAAGTTATAGGCATGAGCTAGAAGTCTCAATAGGTCGCCACAACCCACCGAAACAATGAAATATATTTCATAAGGAAATTCATCAATTATAGTTTGGAAATAAACTATAAAATAGGCTTTCCAAAAAAATATAAGAAAAAATAAACCAGTCCATGATCGGCATACAAAAGAATTTCACTTTATTTTCCAAAACCAAACACACGAGTTTAGAAAAAAAAAAGCCCCCAGCCGACACCATATACACACCATTCACATTTTTCAAAACAACACATTTGGTTTCCCTAAACGAAAACGGTTATTTTGAAACATTTTACTGGACAAAGACACCTTTAAATCAAACACCCATTTCGAAATCCACTTTAAAGAACACACATAAGAGTCTTTAAATTCAAAATAGGTTTTTAACACATCTTTGAAAAATCATTTTCAAAGGAAGCAATCCAACCACCCACATGGGTCAAACATTATAAGAAGGAACCACACACATATCAGAAGGCATATAAAAATGGAATATAAACAACACAAGATAGGGTCCCATATCAATGAAAATAGTGCAAATGACACAATCAAACACCAGAATAAACTCCCCTCAACCAAGACATAACCAAGAAATCAAAAGTGTCATCACTACAAAAAAACGTTATTTGCAATAGGATTTTTGCGACAGGGAAATGTCTCGTTCCAAAAAGGTTGTTGGGATACACTATTTTGGATGAGAATAGGTATCCGGTCAAAGAAGGGTTGGCGCCCAATGCGCGCAAAACTGCAGGAATGGTAATTATGATGGGTGGAAAACCCCGTCACAAATACCCTTCTATGGTTTTTAGCATTTATGATGGGATTGATCTCCTCTCACAAATGTTATGTCAGCAGGTCGGTATTTGTGATAGGATGTCCGTCGCAAATTGCCTCATCACAAATAATCTAACATATATATACCCCCATCTTTATTCCATTTCACACCTCTCTCAACTCCCCTCTCTCTCTGAACTCTTATATTTCTCTGAAATTTTTTCAATGTTTAACATTTCAAATTGGGGTGATTTTTAAGCCCTGCATCATATAAAAGCATGGTTTTAAGGTATTTATCAATTGCTTTTAATTTTTAGTTAATTTATTTAATTTTATATTAGTTATAATTATTGTTAATTAGAAAAATTTAAATTAAATTATAAGTAGATGGTTTTATTTTGCATTATTTATTTTTACAAATATGTTATTGCATTAGTAATAAATAATAATAAATTTCAATAATTAGCGCTAAATTTTAATAATTAGTTGCAATTAGTAATAATTAGCAGTATTTAGCAATAATTAGTCGTATTTAGTTATAAATTGGAATAATTTGTAATAAATAGAAATAATTAGTAATAAACCAGAATAAATTGGAATAACTTGGAATAATTAGTAATAATTTGGAATAACAAGTAATAAATAGGAATAAATAGGAATGAACAGTATTAATAAGGAATCATTAGAAATAATTAGTAATAAATAAGAATAATCAATAATAATTAAGGGTAATCAGTAATATATAGGAATAATTTGTAAGAAATAGGAATAATTCGTAATAAATAGGGATAATATAAATAATTAGAAATAAATAAGAATAATTAGTAATAAATATTAATAAATATGAATAAATAGTGATAAATAGAAATAAATATAAATAATTAGTAATAAATAGACATATATAGTAATAAATATGAAATATTAGTAATAAATATGAATAAATACGAATAATTATTTATAAATAGGAATAAATGTGAATAAATATAAATAATTAGTAATAATTTTTAATAATTAGTAATAATCAGTAATAAATATTAATAATTAGTAATAAATAGTAATAATTAGTAATAAATTTGAATAATTAATAATAATTAATAATAAATATGAATAATTACTAATATATATGAATAAATATGAATAATTAGTTGTATTTAATAACAAATTTGAATAATTAGTAACAAATAAGAATAAATAAGAATACTTAGTAATAATAAGAATAAATATGAATAATTAGGAATAATTAGAAATAATTATAAATAATTATTAATAACTAAAAATAATTAGTAACAATTAGAAATAATTAGTAATAACTAAAAATAATTAGTAATAATTTGAAATAATTTGAAATAATTAGTAATAATTAGTAATAATTAGTAATAAATAGTAACAATTATTAATAATTAGTAATAAATAGTAATAAATATTAATAACATATAATAATAAGAAATAATGAGGAATAATTAAGAATATAAGTGAATAAATATAAATAATTAAAACTAATTAGGAATAAATATGAATAATTAGTAATAAATAGGAATAAATTGTAATAAATAGTAATAAATATATATAATTATTAATAATTAGTAATAAATAAAAATAAAGAGGAAAAATATGAATAATTAGTAATAAATTGGAATAAATATGAATAATTAGTAATAATTTGTAATAATTAGTAATAATTAGTAATAAATTGTAATAAATAGTAATAATTAGTAATAATTAGTAATAATTTGTAATAAATATTAACAATTAGTAAAAATTAGCAATAAATACTGGTAAATAGTCGTAAATAGCTGTAAATAGCAGTAAATAACTGTAAATAACGGTAAATAGCTGTAAATAGCAGTAAATAACAGTAAATAGCGGTAAATAGTGGTAAATATGAATAATTTCTAACAAATAGTAATAATTAATAATGAATAGTAATAATTTGTAATAATTAGTAATAATTAGTAATAAATGGAAATAAGTGGTATTAATTTGTAATAAATATTAATAAATGGTAATAAATGGTAATAAATAGTAATAAATTGTAATAAATAGTAACTAAAGTTAATAAATAGTGATAAATAGTAATAAATAATACTTAGTAATAATTAGTAATAATTAGTAATAATTAGTAAGAATTAGTAGTAAATAGGAATAATTAGGAATAATTAGGCATAATAAGGAATAAATAGGAATAATTAGTAACAAATATCAATAATTAGTAATAATTAATAAAAAATATGAATAATTAGTAATAGTAAATAAATTTGAATAATTAATAATAAATAGAAATAAATATGAATAATTAGTAATGAATAGGAATAAATATGAATAATTAGGAATAATTAGTAATAATTATTAATAATTATTAATAATTAGTAATAATTATTAATAATTAGTAATAATTAGTAACAAATAATAATTAATAGTAATAAATTGTAATAAATTGTAATGAATTGTAATAAATTGTAATAAATAGTAATAAATAGTAAAAAATCGTAGTAATTAATAATAAATATTTAAAAATAGTAATAAATATGAATAAATAAGAATAAATATGAAGAAATATGGATAACTCTGAATAAATATGAATAAATATGAATAATTAAAAATAAATATGAATAATTAGTAGTAAATTTTAATAATTAGTAATAATTAGTAATAAATATGAATAAGTTTGAATAATTAATAATAATTTGTAATAAATAGAAGTAAATATGAATAGATATGAATAATTAGTAACAAATATGAATAAATATAAATAATCGTTAATAAAAAGAAGTAATTAGTAAAAATTAGTAATAATTATTAATAATTAGTAATAATTTGTAAAAAATACTAATAATTTGTAATAAATAGTAATAAATATTAATAATTAGTAATTATTTTTAATAATTAGTAATAAATTATAATAAATTGTAATAATTAACAATAATTAACAATAAATAATAATAAATAAGTGTAAATAGAAGTAAATAGTGGTAAATAACGGTAAATAGTGGTAAATAATGGTTAATAGCAGTAAATAGAGGTAAATATGAATAACTTATATTAATTAGTATTAATTAGTGATAATTATTAATAAATAGTAATTAATAGTAATAAATTGTAATAATTAATCCTAATTAGTAATAATTAGTAATAATAAGTAATAATTAGTTTTAAATGGTAATAAATGTTAATAAAAGGTAATAATTAGTAATAAATAGTAATAGATAGTAATAAATGGTAATCAATGGTAATGAATGGTAATAAATGAAAATGAATAGCAATAAATAGTAATACATGGTAATAGATAGTAACAAATAGTAATAATTAGAAGTAATTAATAATAATTAAAAATAATTAGTAATAATTAGTAATAAATAGTAATAAATATGAACAAATAGGAATAAATGGGAATAATTAATTATGAATAAAAATGAATAAATAGGAATAAATCAGACTAATTAGTAATAATTATTAATAATTAGTAACAATTATTAATAATTAGTTATGATTATTAATAATTAGTAATAATTATGAAAAAATAGTATTAATTTGTTTATTCATAGTGAATGTAGTTCTACTGAAGTGAAAGGAATTGGAATTTTTCAAGAGACCGCTCTAAATACATCTTTTCCATGAAGAGACATGAATATCGATGATGACATCACATTATTAAGGGTCGATGTTAAACATGATGTTATTGATGTAACAAATGAATTTGAAATGACAAGAGATGATGAAACTAAAACTTCTATGCATATTGATGATATTGAAGAGGAATATGAACATATTGACACTGTTATATAAAAAATAAATATAGGGATGAAGATTGATATAGTTAAATGTTGGTTATAATCATATATAATATATATCTTTATATAATATTTTTTTACAACTATTTGTTAAAAATAGTCATTTTGTGTTTTAGATGGACTCATATCTGTTTTTTGATTTGGAGGGTGCTCATCTAGCTGATGACGAGAAGGATGTTGGATTATCTGACCCTTAGAATTTTGGCGGTGTAGTGAGGACTCGGAGGGGTCATGGACTTGTATGATTAATGATTCTTGACCCTATCCCCAAGAAGTGTCCACGTCTTTTCTTTGATCCACACATGTAGAGGTAGTTTTACTTGTGTATTTTAGTTAGTTTTCAATAATTATCATTAATTTATTTATATACTAATTTTTTATTATTTGTTCCTTTTTTCACAGCTTTTCACATATAGCTATCATTCAGGGGAGTGCTATATTGCGAAATTACTTTTCTGAAGCATGGATTACATGGGACCAAATTCCCATAGATTTTCAAAAAATCATGTTCAATCTTTGGTTGGTATATAATTAAATGGTATTTTGTAAAATTAATTAATAACTTAATATTATTAATTTTTTGTAGGGTTTATGGTATCTCATCGATGAGAGCATTTGTGAATCTATCTAGTCAGCATGGTAGAGCTGTATGTGTGAGCATTGCAATTATTTTTTGTATAATTTAAGGATGAAATTAATGAGGAAAGTAGGAGTCATTGAGTTTGATCAGTATTGATGCACCCATCGACTTGATTACATTTCATCTCAGGTTTGGGATAGATTATGTTCACATTGGATAAGATGCCATTTTAATAGGAGATCAACAGTAGGAAAATCAAGGGAGACAGGAGGTGAAACATCGAGCTACTAGTCATACATTTAGTACGCATAGGGAACATATGGTAAGTAACTATTTTTAACTAATGTATATAACATTAAATATAAAATATTTATTTTATATTCATATAGGTAGTCGAACAGCCTGATATTACAGATTTTGATGTCTGTCAGAGGATGTACACTAATCCTATCATTGGAGAGATTAGTGGTGATTCCCAACATCATATTGTGGTCAGAATAATTTTTTTCTTAGTTTTCAAATTAATTGAAAATAATATTTTAACTATTTTAATTTTAAATTGCAATTTAAAGGGTCATATGAGGTCACGACGTCTCAAACATAGAATGAGAGTTATGCTGTAACTGATGATCAGACCAGTGCAACTTGATTTGATGAGACAGCATGGATATCAGCAACCCAGTATAGCTTTCAGAGAGGTTGAATTATTCGTATTGAATATCGATTGACTTCTGAGATTTATTATGGTACCACAACAATGTCGACATACATCTCAATAGGAGCTCGTGGAGAGTCATTATCATCTGCTACATAGTATCAGGATCAACTGTGAGCTCAGGGTAAACTTATTGAGAGTATGTGTATAGAGAAGGAAGAGCTCTATCGACAACACTAGTAGCAGTAAGATGAGATGTGTCGATGGCAGTAGCAGTAGTATGAACAGCTGATGGAGTATATGCAATGTGTGACTCACGGTTTAGGGACAATGTTCTATCCACTATTTCCTCCGGATCCTCCAAAAAACCCTCCCTCTGAGTGATGTATTTACTTTTTTATGATAAAACAATTGAATGTGCATTTTTTGTAATATTATGTATGTTTATTTCTATAGAGTACATTTGTTATATTGTTGAAAATATTTCATTTTTTATTATCTAATTTTTTATTTAATTTTTTATTATTTTATTAATTGATTATTTATTTATTCTCTTATTTTTTTATCTATTTATTATTTTATTAAAATTATTATTTTTATTATTTTATTAATATTAATATATTTTTTTGTTATTTTTTTGTATTTTGCGAATATTGAGACTTATTATTTTATAATTTTTTTATAATTTTATTATTTCTATTATTAATTTTATTAATATTATTTTATTAATATAATTATTATTGTAGTTAATATTTTATTATTATTATTATTATATTATTATTATAATTATTATTTATATTATAATATTAATTTTATTAATATTAATATTAATATTATTTAATATGATCTTACTAATATTATTTTATTATTATTTTTAATATTATTTTTTTCAATTTTATTAATATTATTTTATTTATTTATTTAAGCTATTTTTGACAGGCTCGTCCCAAATAGTTATATTTTTCTAAATTTAATAACGTTTTTGTGATGGGCTTATCGCAAAAGGTTTTTTAAAAAACTCATAGAAACTATTTACAATCTCATTTTCTACAACGGGTCATTTGCAGCAAAACCTCGTACCAAAAGACACGTTGTAAATAATAACTTTTTCAATAGTTCATGGGCTCTACCTAAGGATTCCCAATATGTGAAGAATCTTACTATATAAGGTTATAACCACCCCAACTAGCTATCAGCATGTGCTAAGTCCAAAACTATCATTCAACTAGCCCACACAAGCATCATAGTGTTCAAAAACTCACACCTATCCATTAGGCTAGTATGACATGTGGGGAATTAGAAGTGTGTGAACCAACTAGAGGAACAAGATTGATCTTCCACTTAGTACCCGACATCCCATGAACAATAAAGAAGTGAGGCATATGATCGATGAGCCATGTCTACCTGCATAAAATAACCACAACTTCCCTCACCCCTAACACCTAATAATTAAAATTCCAATATAACATAACATGCACCCAAAGCATAACAAACACATTCCCAAAAAAGGAGAGCATAAGAATTACATAGCGATCACAAACCCGCACAAGGGGTGCAATCAAGGGGTATTCAAGGGGTGTATCTCACCATTTTAAAAAAAAAGTGAAAATTGGGATATTAACAATAAAACATGTCTTGTAATTCTAATATCATACTCATTTCATAAAAATACTTTCCAAACACCATTTTTAAAATCATATAAACACAAAATAATTTAAAAAAAGTCACCCTCAAAAAAGTAATCTCTTCTTTGAAAATAAAAAACATGCCTAAGGGATTTTATTTCCATCACACATTCCATAAAACACCATTTGAAACATTTGATAGGTTTAATAAAATCTCCAATTTTATTAAAAACATTTCAAAGCTACCCTTCAACAGGGTTCGTCCTATTTGAAACCCAAAACAAGGCCAAAGGGGAACAATTTCAATCAAAACATTTAAAAATAATGTTCCATAGAATTTCACATGGGGTAAAAAACACACCCTTTTCAAATAACAATTTTTAATCAATAAGAGAATCCCTTTTACAACCATTTTGAGATCAAAACCTCAATTCAAAATCAAGTTCCATTAAAAACATTGGTTTTCACTCATTAAAAATGAAAATAAGGGAAACCCCTTTTCAAAACATGGAAACCATTTCAAAATTACACATAAGGACTTCAAAAAATCTTACCATCATTAAATAATCCATTTCAAATAAGAAGACGAGGTGTTTACATGAAAATTCAATTATGAAATTCTCAAAACCTAAATAAATGGCTTCAAAACACCACAAGACTATCATGTATAATCATACATTCATAAAAAGGGAATTTAGAGAGTGTAATCATTCATTGAATTCCAAATTGAAATAATTTCATAGTAACACCTACCTCAATGATAAGAGAAACAAGTTGGAACCCCCTAAAACATGTTGCCTACAACAACGACCACACCCAAGGGAATATTAATAGTTTATAGCAACCCTATACACAAAAATACTGATAATTTTATACAACCAAAACCCTAGAATCAAACCACATGATACATAAGGTTCATGGGGGTAACCAAATCCAAGAGACAAGAGAGGTGGGAAGGAATAAGAGGGAGAGAGAGAGAGAGGAAGAACTCATCTAAAATATCAGGGAAATCATTAAAATAAGGGAAAAGATCAAGAGGAGTAAGGTGGGTGATCTTGTCCTTAGATCCTAAGGGTTTAGTCAATGTGTGGGGGGGATAATGGGTAAAACCCCTTCAAAATAAAGAATGTAATTTTGGGAAATTCCCAATTGTTAAACATCTACACCAGAAGAATAGTTTGGCCACATGGTTTTCAAAACCATGTACTGGACACTACCAAGGCTTGGAACCCCATCACATGGTTAGCCCTAGGCACCGTACGGTCAAGAAAACATTTCCACTCAACACGTTAAAAAATTATAGATCCCATATCATGCTTTTCACACAGTTTCTTTAAACATTTCTTGGTTGTACACCACACCATAGATACACCAAGAACCGTATATAGGCTCTCCTATGGGCCACATAGTTTAGACCAAAATATGTGTAGTCCATACTGACAACCCATGCATAGATACAAAGGAACTTAAAAATATCCTCATGAATGGAGGTAACAATGTTTCCCACTAACCTTACACATTAACTATGCACAATAGGAAATCCTCAAAAAATTTTAAGTTCTAAGTTGGAACTCCATGGAAACAAAACTTTGACCTGCACTTCTCAATGGAACATAAAAAACGAAACAATGACATGGTGAGTCTCACAAACTCCCCACTATGACACTTTCTACCCCAAAAAGTCCACGGTTGAAAAGAAATTTAATGAAATAGTAAGATTCCAAGAGGGCCTAACCAAATGAACCACTCAACATGGATTATACTTGAATCCAACAACCCAAATCCTAAAAATGATCAAAATGATCAACCACATTGAACCACACATATCCCAGAAATACCACAACTATAACCTCAAATAATAAGTCCTAAGAATCGTGGGAGACCTAAAATGGTTTCCACTCCATTTATAATCCCTCAAACGTGGTCTCCCAACCATTTAAAGTCCATCTGACATGGTGGCACACATCAAACACTACAAAGAATGAATCCTCAAACAACCAGGAAACTATAAGAGGAATAAACTATCAACCAAAATCACTTACAAGCCTAATGTAAGAAATAAAAAACACAAGAGCCTCAAAACAATGACAAGATCACTCACCTTGGGTCATAAAATGTGATGCGCAGATAGCCTAGGGTCAAACACTCGATTACCCTGACATGGTTCATACCACAAAAGGATCACATATAAAAACTAATTAGTATACCATACTCAACTAGTGTATCACAAACCCTAGTTTCGCCAACATGAACCCAAGGCCTCTCTTTATTCCAAACAAAGACCGCCATAAGGCGCCACAAAAATAACAGGCATGGACAAAACTCACCAGCAAGGTCCATCCAACAAATGTGGCTAAAAATACTGGGCTCATTGCCTAGCCAAAAAACACCCAAGAGAAATAAAGAGGTGGGATAACATCCAAATAATCGAACCACAATATTTGAATCACAAAAAATAAGGTAATTTCCCAAATCAAGACAATCCACCTTTAAAATAATCAACTATAATACCTATGACAAAAATAGAGCTCACAAGACTTCTAAAGAAAACCCAAATGCCACAATATTTGAAAACTCAAGGAGACTAAAGAAATTTCTCCCTTTTCATTATCATAGAGTGAACCAATAGATTAATTCTACCCTAAAATATTTAAAAATAAACCTTCATGTAATAGATGAAATACCAAAAACTCCCATCATATCAGCTAAAACCAACCAACAAGATCTCTGTGGCTCTCACCTGAGAAGAGTTCCACGTCCACCACTTTTCATGGAGTTTGGGAAGGAACTATAACTAAAGAACCATTTCTGACCATTCTGGGGGACAACAATAAAAAATAAATGGAATACCTCAATTCATGTCCCAAAACATATACCAAATGATTCCACCCCAAGGTTGGGATCGAGGAAAAATTAATAAGCCCTTAAACAAGGAACACCACATTCACTTAAAAAGATCTTTTTCTTTTGAAGTACACCATTTCATTATGGAATTTATAAATCACCCTCGACTATGGTGAAAACTAGAAAACCAACACAACATAGGTTTTAAAACAAAACAACCTCGGTGGAACAAACACTTTTCCCCAAACAAGGAAATCCACCAAATTCATTTCAAAATCATATTTCAATTTTGAAACCAAGCATCAAAAATGGTTTTCAAAACTTTTTTACTTTTCCAAAAAACATTCTAATACCTTTAAAAAATAAATATACCTTTTTGAAAGATCTAATTTTCCTCGAATACTATAATAAAAAACACCGTTCATAAAAAATTCCGTGAAACTATAGGAATTCAGTCATCCAAAGTATTCAAAAATAAAATTTGGAAATAAAATTTTTACAAAATATTATTTAGTTTCCAACAAAATGTTTTAAAACCAAGTGCAAAAAACCACTACATAAGAATCCAAGTAAGGAACACAATAACCACACCCCAAAAGGGGAAACAAAACACTCTCCATTACACCTCACGAAAGTTAAAACCACTTTTCATATAATATAGAATAAAGAGTATTACAATAGGATAACTAGTAAGAAACAATTTTATTCATGCCTTAACCACCATGGTTTGGTTCATAAGGTGTCAATTATGAAACACATCAAGAAAAGAAGGCTTAATCTACTACACAAGTACCACATAGTTTCCTATACCATGAAAGCTTCAGTGCGGCTAGATTTTCCTTCCACATCATAATGAAACCAAAAACTAATTCCCTAATGCCATGAACACAATCAAATGGGATCTAAACAACAATAATAACATCAAAAATCCCCAAAACAATAGCTAAAATCAAACACAAATTAACAATTTGAAAGCCAAAAATCCCTACCATCTTAAGAATGGAGATGAGTGAGTTCTAGCTAGACTCTTCCCAACCTTACCTCTGAATCTCCAACAACTTTAATCTCCCTTATAGAAGTACAACATCAAATAACATGGGCTACTCAAGAAGCTTAGGTTCATACTAATGGAAAACCAAAATCTATGATACCATTTTTTTCAAAAACCAAACCAGGATTCCATCCAACTCAGTCCATCACAAGGACTAGAGGGTATTCTCGATCCCCACAGGCTAGTGATAAGCATTTGGGAATCATGTGAACTTTTTTACTAACTATTTCACCCAAATAAAAGGTACAATAGTGGAATCAATAAATACAAGAATAAAAATAAAAAAATGTCAAAGAGGATGTATACAACTAAAATGATAATATCCATTGGAATATACATTATTAATATCCAAAAATAGAAATATACAGCCAGGAAAAATATATATAACATTAACCAGTAGAAAAACAAAAATGAACAAACTCGGGTTGAGCCCGAACCACCACCATCTAACCATGGGTTTCTTTCACAACCCAAATCACCCCACATTGTCCACGATGAATAATATTGATAAAAATGGGAACCTAGAACCTGAAATATATAGTAATGAGATAAAAATCCTTATAGGTCACCAAAAACCACCGAAACTATGTAATATGTTTCATAAGTCAATTTATGACAACCCTGCCCTTTATTACACATTATTTTAGGATTTATTATATAAGATTACATGTAATACAACCCATAAGATCAAGAAGTATAGTTTATTTTGGAATTAGGTACAAAGAATAAAATCTTATACATGGGATACAAAATTATTATTTAAAACTTCCTTAACATGCTTCTAAAATTCCATAGATTTTAAAATTACACAGGATAACCTGGGGATATAGATAAGAAAGGGGTAAGATATAATGCCCAGTAAGGGAATAAACATAGAATAAAAAAAGAATGTATTATATCTTATAATATAGGCATAAAAATGATATATAAAAAGGGACAAAAACTTAAACATGAACAATTAGGCACGATATTACATGATAAGATAATGGCAACATGGGAGAGGCGACAATAACTTAAATCATGTAATCATAAACATAGGTCAAGGATAAATGCCTAGAAATAATGATGGAAAAAGTCCCATGATTAATTAGGTTCACTTTATAATCAATTTAATGATGTACCATGAGACTAAAACATTTCTCAATGTATTAAAACTCTACATAATTCTGAGCGCACCTATCATATTCATTTCATTCATATGCATAAGTGTGCCATATATATCATACAACATGGAATCATTTATCATCACATTCTATTCCATGATCATGGAGTATGGAATAAATACATGTAATTACACCAATAAAAGAATTATAGGTTCATAAAGTTGAACACCCTTGAAAGGAAATGGGTATGGGTATTCACTATAAATTTGACTAGCATGGAAAATCATGGTGAAATTTTCGCAGCATAACTAGGGTGTAAAAATGTTGATGTAAGTTTTTAATGAGAGTGAAAGGGGTATCTCATCATTCATACATCATATGGGTAGTAATGTGGATATGTAATAACATATCCCAACTGTTGACCTCGCCTGTTTTGATAATCTCAATCATGTATTCATATGTGTTGAAAATCCAAATTATGTTTTCATTCTCTATGATATCATTGATCTATACTTTAATTCTTTCAAATCTGTGATCAAACCAATAATAATTTTTAAAATAGTCTTTGGAATATGTTAATCCTAATTTATCCATGTTCATACAAGTTATAAATTGATTCTAACACAATCGGATGTGTTCTGCATAAAACAGATAAGTAATCTGCCTATAGCTACTGATAAAGAGCTACTGGTACCCAGTCTACCGATAGACTTAGTCTACCGACAGACAGAGTCACCGATATACTTAACACAGAGCTACCGATGTGCTTATAAATGTAAGCTACTGACTTACAGACAGCTACCTATACAAACATAGAGCTACCGGTGTAAGTATAAATAGCTACTGATGGAATAAGAGTCACCGATAGACGAAGCTACTGACAGACTCACAGCTACCGATACCGACGCATGGAGCTACCGACGCATGGAGCTACCGACGCATGGAGCTACCGACGCATGGAGCTACCGACGCATGCAGATACCGACGCATGGAGCTACCGATAAACAAAGTCACCGATACAAGCATGTACCAACCGACGCATAGAGCCACCGATAGAGTCAAAGCAACTAATGAAATTGAGCTACCGATGTTCAAGCTACCGATGTCCAAGCTACCGATGCTGATAACCTACCGATCACTTGACTCACTGTTTGAATTTCTTTATTTCCTATATTTAATCTATCTAACGGTCATCTCATGTACATTTTAATGATTTGTCAAATATCTGATAAAGGTTGTCGGATGTCAGGAATCCGTACCTCGTACCTGCAGAAAGGAAATCTTTTCTGTCCCCTGTTGCACGTGACATAAATACAAGAAGACTCTGCTGAAGAGAAGATATACAACACACACAGAGACAAGGAAGACATACGACATACTCAAGAAGAGCTCTGTGCATACAAGAAGAACCAAGCAAGACAGAATCACATATACAATCAAGCCTACTCAAGAAGAGTTCTGTGCATACAAAAGAATATCGAAGAGATTCATCGACTACATCTCACTGTCTGTGAACCTGGAGCATATGACACTCTGTTTCTCAAACAGAAACGAGAAGAGGACTCAGATTCACTTCTGATCGAATCCAAAGGAGTCCAGAGCTACACTGAAATCACCAGAAGCATTTCTAAGCTCTACATCTCTTGTTCTGTGATTTATTATTATTCATTTCGAGCAGTGTGTGTTATCTGCTGTATCTAACACATACACTGTCTCCTGTATTTAAACTGGAGGATTTTTAAATCCTTACCAAACTCTTTCATTCTTTCTTTCCCACGAATAACAGTGGTAAAGGTCGTGTGTGACCTGGACAGCTGGTTGCTGTTGTACTGTTTCCCACGAAGAACAGTGGTAGAGGTCTTGGACCTGGACAGTTGCAAACTGTTGAACCCCGATCCAGGGTGTGGATCATTTTTATATAAACTTTTGAGAGGACTAAGTCTCGGCTTGAGACTGAACCTCTTGGTTACATTTGTTGTGCCATCTCTTTCAAAGTTTTATTCTGCTGCTAATCACTTTAAAACAAATACTGTTTTTAAAGTTACTTTGATAATTAAACTAGCAAGTGTTTATGTTAAGTGTAGATTAGTAATTTAGTTTCAAAAGATAATCACACACTCCTGTGTTGATTAACTGGGAATTAATCAATCCCTTGAGAATCTGACAGAACCTCTACTTTAATATAAATTCACTACAGTTTTATTTATTATTTTATTTGGGGGTCTTTAAGACAGTGTTTTTAAATACAGAAATTTTAATTGGTACTCAATTCACCCCCCTCTTGAGTAAACCACTCCAACCAACACTTGGTATCAGAGGATTGAAAATACTTTCTAAAAGTACTCTGCTTTTGAACTGTGATTTTAGTTGTATTTTAAAGTTCTTAAAATTTCTGTTATATATAAATTTTTATCTCTTTAAAATTTTCTCATCATGGACAATAGACTTGAGGGTGCTGCTAATAACCGGCCACCTTTCTTCAATGGAACTAATTATGCTCAGTGGAAACTGAAAATCAAAATTCATCTAGAAAGCATAGGTTTTGATATTTGGACTGCTATTGAATCAGAATACAAAATTCCTACTACTGCTAGATCTACTTGGGATGAACCTATAAAGACTGCTTACAATAACAACTGTAAAGCTATGAATGCCTTGTACTGTGCTCTAGGAGATGAAGAGTTTAATAGAATTTCTTCTTGTAAAACTGCATATGAAATTTGGGGTACCTTAGCTTTTTTCATGAAGGAACAACGAATGTTAAAGAAATGAGATTGAACACTTATACTATCAAGTATGATAATTTTAAAATGAAGCCTGAAGAACCCATTTCTGACATGTATCTCAGGTTCAATGAAATTGTCAATACAATGATCTCACTGGGAAAGGATGTCTCGTCGAAGGAACAAATTATGAGAATTTTGAGATGTCTACCTGATAGATGGAGAGGCACATCTGTCTCAATCAGAGAATCATGTGACATTGCTGCTCTACCTGTCAAGGAAATAATTGGCAAGCTGATGATGTATGAAGAAGAGCTTAAAGTGAATAAAGAGGAAGAAAATGAACCTCCAAGAAAGTCTGTCGCTTTCAAATCTTCAACATCAATGAATAAGGACAAAGAAAAGCTTCAAGCTGTAGTTGAAAGTTCATGTTGTGAAGACAGTGAAAGTGATTCTGACAGTGAAGCTGAGATGGCTCACATTGCTAGAAGATTTAAGAAATTTTATAGGAAAAAGAAGTTCTTCAGAAAAACAAATTATAAGGGTAAGTATGTTCACCAAGGTAAATAGAAAAAGGATTGGAAGAAGAATGACAAATCAGATGATGTTGTCTACTATGAGTGCAAGAGAAAAGGACACATTAATGCCGACTTTCCAAAGCTGCAGTATAAAAAGAAATATGAATATAAGGACAATAAGTTTAAGAAATCCATGAAGGCTACTTAGAGTGCTTATGAGGATAGCTCTACTGAATCTGAAAGCTCTGAAACTGAACACAAAAATAAGGCAAACATGTGCTTTATGACAAACACTTCTCAGGTAACTGCTGAAACTCCTGATTTAAATTATTACTCTGGAGATAATGCAGAATCTGATTCTGATTCTAGAACAATGTCTAAAAATGAATTGTTTGAGTACTATGATATGCTTGAAGAAACCTGTAATGAGCTTAAGGATAAATATAAAGGTTTAAAGAAACAGTATGCTTTAAGTGTTAAGCATAAATCTGATCTGGATATAGAAGTAGAAAAGAATGCTCAGTTGCTTAAAGAGAATACTGAACTAAAATTGTCTAATGAACAACTCAAAAAAGACTTAGAGAAGTTCACAAATGGAAAAAATGCACTAACACAGATGCTAGGAAAGAAAATAGAACCTAAATATACTAATGGAATAGGATACCATCCTGGACAAAGGAAAATTGCCAAAACTAGATTCATTTCTAAATCTGGACAGAATGAAGGTAATTCTGGAACTTCATATGCTTCAACCAGTTATATACATAGCTATGGATCTAATAAAGTTTATCTTTCAAAGCATGTCAATTCTACAAATTATATGAGACCCATTAGACAAATATGGGTACCTAATGTATTATTGGATAACCTGTCTGGACCCAAGAAAATCTGGGTACCAAAATCATCTCCCATCTAAATCTGTTTTGTAGGGAACTTGCTTAAAGAGCTCCTGTAAAGAGACCTGGTATTTGTACAGTGGATGTTCAAGACATATGTCAGGAGACTTATCTTGTTTCAAGAGTTTAATAAAAGTTGATGGAGGCTTTGTCACCTTTGGTGACAACTCTAAAGGAAAAATCATCGGCCTAGGCCAGATTGGTAACACTGATTCAATTTTGATTTCTAAAGTTTTATTTGTTGATGGCCTTAAATAAAATTTATTAAGTATTTCTCAGTTATGTGATGATGGTTTTCATGTTAAATTTGAAAATGATTCCTGCAAAGTTTTTAATTCTAAGAATGTTTTGGTATTTTCTGCCTTAAGAAATGAAAATGTTTATGCTGTTAATCTGAATTCTTTAGCTAAGCAGAATATTACTTATTTGAATGATTTTCATAGAGAATCTTGGCTATGGAACAGAAGATTGGGACATTGCAACATTCACTCACATAGAAAATTCTCTAGAAAAAACCTAGTTAGAGACCTACCTAAATTAGATTTCCCAAATGATAGAGTGTGTAACCCCTATCAAAAGGGAAAACAACACGAAGTTTCTTTTAAATCAAAGAAAGAAGTTTTGACTTCTCAACCACTTGAATTGGTTCACATGGATTTGTTTGGACCATCAAGAGTTTCTAGTTTAAATGGGAAGCACTATGTTTATGTTCTTGTAGATGATTTTTCTAGATATACTTGGGTATATTTTCTAGCTCACAAAAGTGAAGCCTGTTCTTCTTTTGTTAAATACTCTAAATCTGTAGAGAACCTTAGTGGACTTAAGATTAAAACATTGAGGAGTGATCATGGTCGTGAGTTTCAAAATCAAGATTTTGAATCTTATTGCTCACACAATGGTTATACTCATAACTTTTCTTCCCCTAGAACACCCCAACAGAATAGTGTAGTAGAAAGAAGAAACCGAACCCTTCAAGAAATTGCTAGAACCATGCTCAATGAATATGACCTGCCTATTTATTTTTGGGCTGAAGTTGTAAATACAGCATTCTATGTTATTAATAGAGTCCTAATTAGACATGTTCTTAAGAAAACCCCTTATGAATTGTGGAACAATAGAAAGCCTAAGGTTAATTACTTTAATGTTTTTGGTTGCAAAGTATTTATTCTGAATACTAAAGATAATCTGGATAAGTTTGCTTCCAAAAGTGATGAAGGAATTTTTCTGGGTAACTCTATTTCAAGTAAAGCCTATAGAGTATTCAATAAGAAAACCAAATGTGTGGAAGAATCTGTTCACATCATGTTTGATGAAACTGATCCACATGAGCCTAAAACCTCTCTTGAGAATCTTGAAGAAGATTTGTCTATTCTGGACCTTAATGATAAATCTAAAGAACCTGTTATCAAAACATCCAGTTCTGGACTTTTTCCAGAATCTTCTTCTGTTGAACCCGAACCTATAGATGAACCTAAAATTTCTAGTCCAACCTTTACTAGATCAACGAGGATTCTAAAGAATCATCCTTTAGAAGTTTTTGTTGGTAATATTGATAGAGGAACACAAACTAGAGCTTCTCTAAGAAACCAGGTTGAACATCAAGCTTTTCTTTCACAGCTAGAACTCAAAAATATCAATGATGCTATCAACGATGAATTCTGGGTAATAGTTATGCAGGAAGAATTAAATCAATTTGAAAGAAACAAAGTCTGGCAATTAGTTGACAGACCTAAGGACACTTTGACAATAGGCACAAAATGGGTTTTTAGAAATAAAGTAGATGAATCTGGAAATATAGTTAGAAACAAATCTAGACTAGTTGCACAAGGATATAGTCAAGATGAAGGTATAGACTATGAGGAAACTTTTGCACCTGTAGCTAGACTAGAAGCCATTAGGATCTTACTTGCATATGCTGCACATCTGGATTTCAAGTTATATCAAATGGATGTGAAAAGTGCATTTCTAAATGGTTTTATAATTGAAGATGTTTTTGTAGAACAACCACCTGGATTTACAAACCCCCATTTTCCAAATCAAGTTTTTAAACTTTCTAAAGCTTTGTATGGTTTGAAACAAGCTCCAAGAGCTTGGTATGATAGACTTAGCAATTTCCTTATTTCAAAAGGTTTTACTAAAGGGATTTCTGATCCAACTCTTTTCATTAAAAGAATTTCTAAAGATGTTTTAGTTGTACAAATATATGTTGATGATATTATTTTTGGATCTTCTAAACACTCTTTATGTACTGATTTTTCAAAAAGTATGCGAAATGAATTTGAAATGAGCCTAATGGGAGAACTTAAGTACTTTCTTGGATTTCAAGTATTTCAAAATGAAAATGGTATTATTTTGAATCAAAGTAAATATAAAAAGGATCTTTTAAAACGTTTTGGTCTGGATAGTATCAAGGAAAGTGAAACTCCTATGAGTACTACCTGTAAATTGGATGCAGATGAAACTGGGAAACCAGTTGATCAAACAAATTACAGAGGTATGATTGGTAGTTTACTTTATCTTACTCCT
This sequence comes from Viscum album, assembly GCA_963277665.1. Taxonomy (NCBI): domain Eukaryota; kingdom Viridiplantae; phylum Streptophyta; class Magnoliopsida; order Santalales; family Viscaceae; genus Viscum; species Viscum album. Next base: position 2,082,927,806 of record OY728136.1, on the reverse strand, counting down.
AGTCGACCTGATATTATGTTTAGTGTGTGTATGTGTGCTAGATTTCAAGCTAATCCAAAAGAATCTCATTTTCTTGCTGTTAAAAGAATTTTTAAATATCTCAAACACATGGTTAACTTAGGTTTGTTTTACCCAAAAGGACAATCCTTTGAGTTAATGAGTTATTCAGATGCTGACTTTGCTGGTTGTAAGTTAGATAGAAAATGCACATCAGGAACATGTCATTTTCTTGGAAAATCTTTAGTTTCTTGGTGTAGTAAGAAACAGAACTCAGTTGCATTATCTACTGCCGAAGCAAAATATATAGCTGCTGGTAGTTGCTGTGCACAAATTCTGTGGATGAAACACACTCTTTTGGACTATGGATATGTTTTTAAACATGTTTCAATCAACTGTGATAACACCAGTGCAATAAAAATCTCTAAGAATCCTGTATCTCACTCTAGAACCAAACACATAGATGTAAGACACCATTTCCTAAGAGATCACTATCAAAAAGGTAATATTTCTCTTGAATTTATTGGCACTGAACATCAATTGGCTGATATTTTCACTAAACCTTTAAGTCGGGATAGGCTAAGTTACATAAGACACGAATTGGTAATGTTTAATCACTAATGTAAAATTCTCACCAATGTGAAATTCTCACCGATGTGAAAATTCTCACCGATGTGAAAATTCTCACTGATGTGAAATTCTCACCGATGTGAAATTCTCACCGATGTGAAAATTATCACCGATGTGAAAATTCTCACCGATGTGAAATTCTCAACAATGTGAAATTCTCACCGATGTGAAAATTCTCACCGATGTGAAAATTCTCACTGATGTGAAATTCTCACCGATGTGAAATTCTCACCGATGTGAAAATTCTCACCGATGTGAAAATTCTCACCGATGTGAAATCCTCACCGATATACAATTCTCACCGATTTGTTTTTCTCACCGATGATTAACTCACACTGATGCAATGTTTTTTAAAACATCTGTCTACCGCCAAGAATACGAATCGTTTTATTTTATTTTATTTTACACTATTTTAGTCGTTAATTTGAAATTCCTAAATGATAAAACTAAGTCTAAGCCACTTCTTACCTCACCGAGCTCAAAATCTCTCACCTTCGAACCTTTGCTCCCAAATCGACCAAGAACCCTAAACCCACGATGGAAAAAACTAAGCTTCCTATCTTCAGAGATGAAAGTGTAGAACCAAACGCTAAGAAGCAGAAGACACAGCATAAAGCCAATGCTAGTGATGTCAGAATTAGATCGGGAAGGCGACCAATGAATCCTAACTTGCAGAATAGAGACATAGTAATCGAGAAGGAACTGTGCGTGGAATGGCTACTGCCTAGAAAATCGTTAGTACTCAAGATTCTGGAGGACCATAAATGGGTGGATTGTTTCTCGAATAACAATGGCCCACACTACCCGAAGTTGGTAAAACAGTTCTACGAGTTTGTAACCTTCGAGAAGTCTGAAAATGAGAATCGGGTAAGCTCTTTTTTAAATGGAAAATAGATGTCTTTTTCTTCAATAGGGTGGGATGAGTGTTTGAAAGTACCACATGAAGGTGTCTCTGGGTATGTATCAAGAGCAATTCCACCTAGCAGTGACATCTTTGATTATGAAACCGCCTTAAAAGAACTGACCGGTAATGGGAATCAAAGGCAAGTGGTTGCTACTGAAATGGATGGAGAGAATCGACTGCTCTTCAAGTTTGTTCAGCATGTGTTGATACCGAGGTGAGGAGATTTTGCAAATCTAAGATATCAAGATATCTATCTTCTTCATTTGCTAAGACATGGTGTAAAAATCAATCTGTGCATATTGTTAATGCTTCAAATGGAAGACATGATTAGACCAAAGTCAAAGACTAATGATTTATTCTTTTCCAAGCTGATTTCAGTAATGATAAAAGTGAAAGGAATAACTGAGTCTCAGGATGAGACAGTTGTAGTCAAGAATAATTTCTGCATCACCTCGACTATTTGCAAGTACATGAAAATTAACTGGAACCCATGGAAGGGAGAATGGGTCAGTGATGATCAGAAGATATATGATAGGTTTAATCCTGTGGATCATCCCTCAAGACCAAAGGATATGAGAGATCCGAGTCTGAGACCTGATGAAGAGGAACCTGTTTATAGAGATGAAACAGAAGAAGAAGAAGAAGAAACACCCATGGATGTTGGAGGAGATCCATACTTGCCCCCAAGTCCTGTTGCAGAATTGGTTTATTCTAGGAAAGGAATGGTAGAGGAAATTTGGTCTACTTATGAGGAAGACCAGTCTGTACCTCACCAAGAAGAAGAGGAAAAGGAAAATGTATCTGAATCGTATGCTTCTGGTAGTTTATGTATGAGTCCCTTGATTGGAAACTCAGCTATGTCTGCTACTGAAGTAGAAAGAGATACAGAAGAAGCTGTACCTGTATCAGAAGATCTTCTAGATGCTGCACCGATGGAACTTATAGTAGAAGATTCTGATGAAGAGAATCCAGCACTGAATGCTATTGTGATACATGAGAATGCACCCATTGAGGGGGAGCATCAATCTGTTCTTGGAAATGTTACAGTAGCTGTTGAGTTGGGAGACTGGGTAGAAGACCCAGGGTTTATAGTCTGTGGATTGGATTATCCGAATTCAGATGATGAGATGTATGTGAATTGACCGAAGACCAATTATGATCTTGCTTCTGAGTTGTTGCCAGATGATGTGGTCAAATTTCATGATCTGAATAAGCTGAAAGAGGACATCAAAACCAGTTTTGTTGAAGAAGTGAAGTTAATGGAAACCTCCCTTTCATCCTCAATCAATTCAATAATGACTGATTCTGTAGTTAGTTTGGCCTCAGTAAAGGGATCTTCTACAGTTGTCCCTAATGATTTTGTCTCTAAATCTGATCTTGAATCCATGAAGAATGAGCTGAAAGAATCATTCAGTGTATCAGTTGCTGAGATGAAGCAAAGCTTTAATGAAGAAATGAAAATGTTAGAGAGATCCTTCGAGCTGTCTCTGGCTTGTAATTTATCTTATTTTGTGTCTGAGCTTATGGAAGAAGTGAAAGAGTGCCAGACTCAGTCTTCTAGAATCGAAGCAGATCTTGAAGCTCTCAAGACAACAGTTGTTGCTTTAGACTCTTATATGAGCTCCAAGTCTCAAGCTGACAAGGACCTAGCCATGTGAAGAGTGTAGTAAGCCAGTTTGTCTCGGTGTTTGAAAGTTTCAAAACCTCAGTGAAGGATCACGTTCAATTACAAGACTCTCAAGTTCAAAGCCTAATCAGTGGTTTGTCTAAGAGTTTCAAAGAAACTGTTTCTTTCTCTCTTGGCCCTCTCACATCCAAACAATTAGTTGACCTGAATCTAGTTCGAGCAATGTTGAAGGAGGAGATTGGTTCTATTTCAACCAGTGGCTCTGTGGACTCATCTGAGTTGAGCCGAGTGGTGCTTTCTACAAGAGATTCTGCTAGAGAAATAATGAAGATTGTTCAAGATTATATGAGAGAAGCCTCTGCCTCTCAGGAAGCCATAAAGAGCAAAGTGGACTACTACTTCACCAGAATTTTCACCAAGCATCAACTCGAACACCACTTCAAGCTGATGTTGGAAAACATGAAGCTACCTCCAGTAACTCAAGCGTTTAGAGAACAAGTGAGCAAACTAAGACAATTGACTCCTTCCTTAGAGAAATTCATGGAGAACAAAGATGATTTCATCTCTGCTATGGAAAGAGGAGGAGGAATTATTATGGACTTCAGAAATCTATTGCTGCCCTTCTTGCATGTTGATGCCAGACCAGTCATCATACCTCCTGCTTTTCCTGCTTCTGCCTCAGCTGCTTCCACAATCCAGTTGACTCCTGCTCAAGCTATTCGAAGCCTCACACCAATGATCACCCAAAGATCTTCAACCTACAGGCCTGACTTTGTGTCAGTGGCCCAGCCTCCTTTGATCTTTTCTGGCATTCCAAAACCTTCACCTGCATCCTCACCATCTGAACCTTCTTCTGATCCCAAAGGAAAATCTCACGTTGAAGATGTGGATTGATCCAGTGGCCTGGATTTTTGATAGGAATTCATTTGTATTCTGTTTCTGTACTTTTTGACTACTCTAATACAGAAGAACTCCTTTTACTTCTCATGTTTTATTTGTCTCCTATATATGCTTTCCCACTTTTTGATTATCACAAAGGGGGAGAAAAAAATGAGAGAATGAGGGGGAGAACAAAATGAGAATAATAAGGGGGAGAACAATAAGAGGGGGAGAACAAAATGAGAGAATGATAAATATTTTCAATGGAGAAAAATAACCTTCTTTTCAATTTTATCTCTGATATTATTATGTTTCTTTTTACCTTCGGTACCTTATGATTGTTACCTCTGATAACTTATGTCTATATCATACTATTTCTATTATCTCTGATGCTGTTTTCTCTGAGAAAATTGAATTCAATATTATACTCTTTACTATTATATTTTCACTATGTTAAATGCCCATATCATAAATTGTGATTATCAAAAAGGGGGAGATTGTTGACCTCGCCTGTTTTGATAATCTCAATCATGTATTCATATGTGTTGAAAATCCCAATTATGTTTTCATTATCTATGATATCATTGATCTATACTTTAATTCTTTCAAATCTGTGATCAAACCAATAATAATTTGTAAAATAGTCTTTGGAATATGTTAATCCTCATTTATCCATGTTCATACAAGTTATAAATTGATTCTAACTCAATAGGATGTGTTCTGCATAAAACAGATAAGTAATCTGCCTATAGCTACTGATAAAGAGCTACCGGTACCCAGTCTATCGATAGACTTAGTCTACCGACAGACAGAGTCACCGATATACTTAACACAGAGCTACCGATGTGCTTATAAATGTAAGCTACTGACTTACAGATAGCTACCGATACAAACATAGAGCTACCGGTGTAAGTATAAATAGCTACCGATTGAATAAGAGTCACCGATAGACGAAGCCACTGACAGAATCACGGCTACTGATACCGACGCATGGAGCTACCGACGCATGGAGCTACCGACGCATAGAGCTACCGACGCATGGAGCTACCGACGCATGCAGCTACCAACGCATGGAGCTACCGATAAACAAAGTCACCGATACAAGCATGTACCAACCGACGCATAGAGCCACCGATAGAGTCAAAGCAACTAATGAAATTGATCTACCGATGTTCAAGCTACCGATGTCCAAGCTACAGATGCTGATTACCTACCGATCACTCGACTCACTGTTTGAATTTCTTTATTTCCTATATTTAATCTATCTAACGGTCATATCATGTACATTTTAATGATTTGTCAAATATCTGATAAAGGTTTTCGGATGTCAGGAATTCGTACCTCGTACCTGCAGAAAGGAAATCTTTTCTGTCCCCTGTTGCACGTGACATAAATACAAGAAGACTCTGCTGAAGAGAAGATATACAACACACACAGAGACAAGGAAGACATACGACATACTCAAGAAGAGATCTGTGCATACAAGAAGAACCAAGCAAGACAGAATCACATATACAATCAAGCCTACTCAAGAAGAGTTCTGTGCATACAAAAGAATATCGAAGAGCTTCATCGACTACATCTCACTGTCTGTGAACCTGGAGCATACGACACTCTGTTTCTCAAACAGAAACGAGAAGAGGACTCAGATTCACTTCTGATCGAATCCAAAGGAGTCTAGAGCAACACTGAAATCACCAGAACCATTTCTAAACTCTACATCTCTTGTTCTGTGATTTATTATTATTCATTTTGAGCAGTGTGTGTTATCTGCTGTATCTAACACATACAGTGTCTCCTATATTTAAACTGGAGGATTTTTAAATCCTTACCAAACTCTTTCATTCTTTCTTTCCCACGAATAACAGTGGTAAAGGTCGTGTGTGACCTGGACAGCTGGTTGCTGTTGTACTGTTTCCCACGAAGAACAGTGGTAGAGGTCTTGGACCTGGACAGTTGTAAACTGTTGAACCCCGATCCAGGGTGTGGATCATTTTTATATAAACTTTTGAGAGGACTAAGTCTCGGCTTGAGATTGAACCTCTTGGTTACATTTGTTGTGCCATCTCTTTCAAAGTTTTATTCCGCTGCTAATCACTTTAAAACCAATACTGTTTTTAATGTTACTTTGATAATTAAACTAGCAAGTGTTTATGTTAAGTGTAGATTAGTAAGTTAGTTTCAGAAGATAATCACACACTCTTGTGTTGATTAACTGGGAATTAATCAATCCCTTGAGAATCTGACAAAACCTCTACTTTAATATAAATTCACTATAGTTTAATTTATTATTTTATTTGGGGGTCTTTAAGACAGTGTTTTTAAATACAGAAATTTTAATTGGAACTCAATTCACCCCCCTCTTGAGTAAACCACTCCGACCAACACCAACATTATGAATTGGTTATAAAATTCATAAGATAATAAAGATGCTTGAATAAAGAGGAGAATGAGAGGATCCCTTACTAAATTTTGTCATGGTAAAGGCTTATGTAAATGATATAATGTGAGATGATAAATGGTATATAATTATTATAGAATAAATTTTGAATTATAGGTTTCATTAAAATAACATGACAACATATCCAATTGAGATTCAAAAGGCTAAATACAAAGAAGGTTTTTGAATGGAAATGAAGAAAGAGAAATCTCTTACTGAATTTTGGCACTATAACAGGTGTGATTAAAGGTTCATGGGAAGGATTAATGAAATGGTTCTATCATCACATGGATATAAAAAGGATAGTAATAGGTTTTTAGGAAAACATTCCCAAAAAAGGAAAAATAGAAACTAGGAGGCCTAAAATTAAAGAGGTTCTTAAATAAAAAAGGATAGAGAGATCCCTTAACTTGAGAGAGTGATTACCAAAATATTTGGAGGAGCTTCTTGAGAGATTGGGGGAAAATTAAGAGGAATATAGAGATTGGAGGGAAGAGTATCAATGTGATCAGTGGTTTCAGAGTGAATATGAATGGGATTTTGGGTGGGTTTATATAGTAAATTTGTGGGAAATTCTTTATTCTTTTTCAAACAAAGGTTTCAGACTCTATATTGGAAGTGAGTCATGTCCTTAAAGAAATGATTTCATAACCTTAAAATATAATATTGGTTTTATAAGATTCATAAAGGATTTATCAAATTAATAAAATAAGACTAATATTAAATTATTTTAAATGGGAAACATATATTTGGTCTTTGATACATTGTATATTATTTATTAAAACATTTTTGGATCATTATGATGTCATAATATGCACTGTATATTTATACCATATTTAATTTTTACCTAAAAATTCAGTTGCTTCATAAAATTATGAAAAATTATCCATTAGATAATTTCAAAATTCGGATTCCAAAATTGATATTTATTTTATGAAAATAATTCTCTAAATATATGAATTTTCACTTTTAAAATAGAATTTAAATTTATTGAGAAATGTTGACTTTTTTAATAAGAAAATTTTTCAAACCATTATAAACATTACATTTTATATCATAAAAATTAGATAATAAATTAAATTTATCAATAATAATTTAATATTAATATTTTATTAAAATATAATTTATTTCAAAAATTTGATAATTAATCAAAAGGAATGTCTAAATTGAAATTGAATATTACATGAAAATACAATTTGTGTTTTATCATATCATATTATAATTTTTTATCAAAGTGATTACATAATCATTTATAAAGTAAAAACAATAAGGAATAAATATAATCATCATATACATGAAAATAAAATATAAATATTTATATTATTAGGGTTAATTTTTCTCTAGTCTTTTTTAAATTATTAACCTATTTTCCTTTAACCGTGGTAATAAATATTTGTTATAGTTACTATTTATATAGTTCAAAAATTAATTTGACATTATTACATAATATTAATTATGAAAGATAAATATATGGAATTTGTTTTATCAAAATTATTTCATATAGTTGGAAAATTTTAATTTAATATAAAACCTTCAAGCATGTTGGAAACTAGTTTTTAGAAAAATATAATTTTTTAAGGAAAAATGATTTCACTTTAACTCTATAAATAGTAATCCTAATTACATGAATTTAAATTAATATATATATGTATGTGTGTGTGTATAATATAAAAATTGACTTTAAATCATTTCTAATTATGGGTTATTTAAAATAATTATAATGGAGAAATCGTATGCATTTTAAAACTGTTTTCAAAAAAATGTATTTTTAATGCCAAAAATAAACTTGTATTAACATTTGGTATAAAGATGATATAAATGTAATTAATTTAACTAAATGTAAATAAATAAGACTTATGTAACCATGAAATAATATTAAAATAATAATTTTATATTTTAAATTAATTCATTTATTAAAAGAAATGACAATTTTACATAAAAATAGTATTTTTCACTAAACACAGATAAATAAGTATTTTCTAAAAAAATACCAAAACTTCACACTACCTTAATTTCAATATTATGATATCAAAAGTAGATTTTTCTATCAAATAATTTTTCTAAATTTTTTATAAAATAATTATAATATTTATAAAAATAAATAAAAAACATTTTTGAAGAAAACTTATTTTGAAGAATGAAAGAAATTACAAAAAAAATTGATTGATTATTTACTAAAAATTTATAAATATATATAGTAAATATATATCATGAATTATTTAATCCTAATTATATCCTAATATTTAATGGAAAGAACAAAATGGTCATATTTAAATAATTATGGTTTGTTTGGGTTTGGTGTTCTGTATCGTATACGCTATCGAACATTATTTTCTATTTTAAAAACATGGGGCACCACATTATTCATAATATAATAAATTACATCCTTTCATTATAAATATAAACTCAGAAAGTAATGTTTTTACACTTGAATATATTTTTATTGAAAACCCACATCATAAAAAAGTGTTAATGATACATCATCTTTAAAAGAGAGAAAGGGAAGTATAAAGGTCCTCACATAAATAGGTTTCCAAGTAGAATAAATTTAGTGGGAAGTGAAAACATAAACATGGAAGATAAAACTAACACTAAATAACTAATTGAGTTTGATAGAGAACCTGGTCATGATAAATTTAATGACCATAAAACAATAAATCTGTGATAAATAAAATGGCCATCAATTAATCAAAAATAATCATAATATGAAAATATTTTTTATTAAAATTATTTTATCTCGAGTTATGTAATTAATTTGTCGTCTTGAATAGGTGAATAAGGAAATATAATTTCATTACAACTATAATTATTTTTTAGTACAACTAAATATTTTTCTCCGAATGATGAGAACTCAAGATGAATTTTTTTATGCCCGACACACTAGAATAAACTTATAACATATCACATAATACACCAAATAATAACACGATATTCCACTTATATTTACTAAATATTACATGGTTTTTATAAAGTATCATAACACCATAATACATTAATCTCCATAATTTCACAAAAAACCAAAGGTTTTACGTATATCATTCCTTAAATAAATACCCACATATAACACTAATTACTTCAAAATTAAAGAGTGTTTTAACCTAAAAGGTTTTCTCATACCCTTCATCTTACACCTCCTAAAATATAAGTGCATTAATATTCAATAATAATAATTGGTATATATACCTCAACCCAAATAAAAAATTTCCCAAGTTATCATTAATCACCTCAAAATAAAAATTCATTCATCACATAAATCATTAAAAGTTGTATCAATGACTATGAATATTATACTTAGACATATAATCCAAATACTATTTTTAAATTAATCCCAAATTCAAACACCTACTAATGGTTTTCAATCCCTGAATCATGTTCTTTATAAAATATCACTTTATCACTAAATCAATTTTATAGATTACTGATATCATTCAACATAAATTTCAACTCCTTAAATGAAAAATACTATAGAATAATCCTTTGATGTTTCATTATTATTATATCTAAAATTTCATGGATATATTACTTATATAATATAACTGTCAAATAATAATAAATAATCATGTTAATCCTTACACTTTAATGATTTCTATAGCATAGGTCCTTAGTGTGTGATTTAACCCTCAGATTATGGAATTGGTTCGAATTTTAACCATAATCTATACACATAAGAAATTAAACAAAAAAGGGTGTTGTAGGATGTAATTTATTCCCTTCCATCATAGTATTTATTATTTTTTGGTGGAAATTAGCTACATTGTGCCCAAATTTTTCACACTTAAAACACCTTCGAGTTCCGTTGTGGAAATTCCCTTAAGAGTCTCATTCGGGAAGTCATCGCATTTCCCATCACATTGGTTGTTGAATGGGTTATCCCTATTTCCATGCATTGACTAGATTAAAAAAATTATGGATGATTAATTTTAAAATCTTAAACACATAAATGGTAATCCAATAACATTAATGAGGTAACATATACATTACATGTATTTCCTTCACTTAAAAATTTCTAAGCATCAATCTATGTTATCCATTATCACTTACACAACATAGACTCTTATGGGCATTATTGTTCGCTTAATAATGGTTTTTAATGATATTGTGAATTCACAAAATATAATCCCCCGGGAATGCCAAATTAAGTTTGTTAAAATTCCCGTTTTGGAATCACTTGCCGATTGAGTCTAGCTCAATACGGTGTTTTTGTGTTGTACCACTAGGTACATTTGTGCCAGACCCACTTTTACTTTTAGTATCCATATAGAGATTAATTTTATTAGAAACCACTAACTATATACATTACCAAAACTTAGGGATCTTTTTCTATACATATCATTATCCCAAAGTCTTTCCCTATAGTTTTCTAATACTAATCCCAAAAATAAATAATTGTTCCTTTGATACCAAATATGATAACCCTACTCTTTATTACACATTATTTAATGATTTATTACATAATATTGCATGTAATACAACCCATAATATTGATTACTATAGTGTCTTTGGTAATTACGTGAATAGAATAACATCTTTAACATGGGATACAACAACATTATTGAATACTTCCTTAAAATACTTCTAAAACTAAATAGATATTAAAACTGGATTGGAGAACTTGGGGACATACATAAGAAAGGGGTGATTATAAATCCTAGTAATGGAATAAACATGTAATAACATGAAGAAATTATTACATGTTATATAATAGAAATATCAATTTGATATAAAATGGTTCAGAAACATAAACATGAACAATGTGGTATGATATAGCATGATAACATAAAAGAAACATGGGAGATGTGGAAATGACCTAAAACAAGGAATCATAAATGTAAGAACACATAATTTTTAAATGATATTTATTCCTAAGAAAATGTGTGATATATTATATTATAAAAATAAAACCATATCTTATTAATAATGAAGTGAGTATAAAAGGAAATATGACTACTGGGATTAGGCTATTATGTAACCATCATTGGAAACTATAATCTTTATAATAGTTTTAATGTTTATAAATAGAAATTAAAAGGGATAATTAATGAATAAAGATGAATTGATAGACTAAACCTGTAGAGTCATTCCATATGAATCCCATTTTTCAGAACTTGGGAGGTAGGCAGTGTCACTAGGGTTCTCCCTTGACCATGTTGAAGTCAAGTTTCAACAAGTGAATCTTGAACGAAATCACCTATGGGAAAATTTCAAGTTAGTGGAAATTACCACTCAGTCAATGTTAGTAGATCCACCCCATGAATCTATCACCATCCCACACCTTACCCTTAGGTCATAAATGGGTGTTATAAGGGGTTAGGTGTCCCAGCCTTAGTTACTTAATGCACAATTCCTTTTTATGATTAAAATTTTGGTTCCATAAATTATATTTTAAGAATATTTTTTCTTAGTAAATTATATGTTTAATTATTATTTTTATAAGTTTTTTTTAAATAATTCTATGTTATAATTTTTTTGAAAGTAAATGTAGAAAGTTACCATCACTGATTTCTCCTTTCAATTATGTTTAAAGGTTGTATTAGGGATTCCACCATTCAGTAAAACAACATATTTTAAATAATCATTTTTTTATATTTAAATATATATATTTATATAATTTAAAGAAAAATTAAAATATTTACAAATATATATGTTTTTATATTTTATTATTTATATACTGTGTTTAATTAATTATTTTTTTGAATAATGTTCATTAATATTTGAAAGTGAAAAATATTATGTTTTTAAGTAATAAATTTTTGTGACATTTAAATTAGAGTATACTAATTATATTTTTTATTTTGTTTATTTTCAATTATGTTTTATGTGTTCAGTCATTATTTTAAATATAATTTAGATTGTATTTATAATTTATAATTTATATGATTTAAAATTAACCTTCATGAAAGATAAAAATATTTGAAGTTGGTGGCTTTGAAAGACTGTAATTAATAATGTAGAAATACAATATAAATGAAATATGACACACATACTAAACTTAAAAAAATAATTCAAAATAAAAATCATTTCATAATAAAAATTAATGAAAATTAATTTTAGTGTAAAAATATATTATTGTTTTGAAATCATTATAATTGTATTTATAATCTTTTTTATATTCCTTTAATTTTCAATTATTTATTATATTACAATTTTTTTTATTTTCAACAACTTTTTAGATACTTAGGCTATATTTTAAGTTGTATATAGATTTTGTTAAAGTTTATATTTTATAATATTTTAATGTAATCTATTTAAAATTTAATAAGTTTTCCTATGTTTTAAGTAGTATACATTAAAAAATTATAAAATATAAATTGTTACTAACATAAAAATGAAAATTGAAACAGTGGATAAACATGTAAAAATGGCTGATAGTAAAAATAATTCCATCATTTTAATAGAAATACAATCATATAGAGTATAGAATACATTGTTGTATCAAATCTATTATGTCAACAAAAAAAATAGATACATGAATGAGTAGATTCACTCTCTATGGTGAGGTAATGTCACACATTCTACAGTGTGAATGAGATGATCGTATCGAGATTATCGACCTCTATATTGGGGAGGAGGGTAACAACCTCGAGAGGGATGATCCTTGGGCATTGGAACCTGGACAATCAGATGCCCTGCTTGTGTCTCAATAGGAGGATGTGTCAGTCGGATTTCATCATAAGAACTTTATCGTTCTCCCATACAGTAAGTAAAAGGATACTCCATCATCCCATGGGTGAACCATAAAACCTGTGAAGGATTGAGCATAAAATGTGGAGGAATAGTAAATGACACCTAGTTGATGCTCAAATGAGCTATATTCATAGAAAATGTGGATATCCTCACAACAATAATGTATCCCATGTCTGATAATGAACATCCCAAATTCGTTGAAGATCTAATGCTAGAGGTTCAACCTCTGCCTATTGAATAGTTGAGGCCTCATGTGCATCAAGACATGGTCTGTGACATCGCCTTTGTGGCTCCTCAACATCAGCAGCTACTGGAGGAGGTTCCTGAGTAGGAACCTCTAATCCCTAGGTAAGAAAGTTATCTCCCCGAGGTGGAATATTTAAGATATTATTATGAACCACCTGATAAGCTTGGATTGTCCCCTCTATTGAAGCATAGATCACTACCAGTCTAGCAACCTCCCCCTCACCTGGATCAGACATGAAGATAATCTACGATAGTCGAGTATGATATAAAGTGATTCAAAATGAAATCGATAATAGTTTAATAGACAAACTAATGTATATTTATTAACATACCATATCATGAATCCATATGTCGCATGGAGTAAGATATAGTATTGAATTTATTCTATACCATGGATCAAACTCGATCTACTTTGATAGATAGAATCACATCGTAAACACACCCTCGATATTAAATGATTATCATCTATCCCATAGGATGAGATACTTGGAATATATTTATTACCAGTTCATAAATTGCCTCCCTATGAGCTTCATGGAATGAAGTTATAGTGACTATCTCAGTGGAAATGGGATACGCTGAATATTTCCAAACTGGCCATTACTCGATTAGTCTGGTTCCACTCAATAATATGAAAGTGAATTAGATGCACTAAAACCATCACATTGTGAAGTACATTAGTGAAGTATGTGGAAAACTGGTCTAATAATGACTAGTATGGAATTTATGTAATCATAACAAAAATGTGAGAACTATCCATGATGTTTGTAAATAAAAACAAAAAATGATGATATTATGAAATTTTTTATTAAATGAAAGATTTTATATACTTACATTAACGGGTAGTGGACTATCCAATATGAGAAGACATGCCCCCAAATTGAGTCTCGAAGCACTGATAGAGTGGTGTGCCAAAATCTAGCTACAAAATACAAAATTTAAAGTGATAAATAATAAGAAATTAACTTGAATAACTCCTACTAGAAATAGAAACCAATAGAGATTAGGGATTATACCAGTGTCTATGTGGAGTGTTAGGTAGCACATATATATGCATCTCTGCACCAAAAATAATATGGGAGAGGGGATGGATGTGCTCTCATGCCCATATCAAATGAAGCATGATGAATCCCCCAAGATCAATGTGATCATAGCCACATATTGTGAATAAGGCTATGTATGTGTATTCTAAGCATGATGATCCCCACCTATATCTCTTGATCTGATCAAAATAATCAATTAGACCTAGATAAAAAAATGTTTACATGCATACCGGGGTGATCTATGCATAATTTCCCTCCAATGATCTATAAGATATATGCAAAGGAATGACACATGACATTCTTCTCATCAGCGTCATTGGGTAACTGTGAAAAGTGACTCTCAAGCCACATCATGGATATCAACCCACCATATGTAGCATAATCATAAGCCAAAATTTAGTTTCCTAGAAATATATATACAATATTAGGCCAGTCTCCATGGGTGGGTCTTATAACTGCATCCCCTTGTACTGGAAGACTGAGTAGGAGTTCCACATTCTCATGGGTGATGGTCATCTCCCCCTATGGTAAGTTGAATGTGTGTGTCTCTAGTCTTTATCTCTCAATGTTAGAAGTAAGGATTTGATGGTCAATGAATGTGAAATTTGATAATATGATACCATTGAAGCCAGTGTGTCATGGGTATTGTATAATAGTGGTTGGAGAAGGAATTTGATGATAATGGTGTGCTCGACATACCCTGATCTGTCAAATATCATGGCCCACAAGCAGGTCACGTGAAACATGCATGTAATTATCAATGAGTAGCATAGTATCCTCTATCTATATATAAAAATGAAATAATTTTTAATTGTAATATGTAAATATAATTTTATGGTTGTCATAATGTTATGACTAGTAGAATGTAAGACCTAGAATTTGTAAGATATGATTTTATATATTTATATATATAAACATTTTTTCTTTTTTGTATAAATGATTATTAGAAAATAAGTGAAATACTATTTTATAAAGTAAGATAAAAATAAGAAAAAACATAAAATCAATTTATTTATCCATGATAAAATGAAAATTGTGATCATATAAAGTGAAATGGAAAAAAACTCTCATTAAATAACACACGAGTACTTTACAACACACATGAAATACCTTGTAATTATTCAAAATAATTGAGTTTGGATGGCATGAGAATGACTTCATAAGTTAAGTAAAATATATATTAATTTCAACTAGTAGCATAATAACATATTACAAATGTATGTACATAAATTTCTAATTTTAAAAATCTTTTTGCCTTCCAATGACATCTTCTCCATATGGGGAGGCCTTTCATTAGAATTATTACGGCTTTTGAAAATTAAAAATCTAAGTATATCCCTTTGGAAGATGTTATTAAGATACCACTTGAAAATACGATGGATTTTACTTCACTTATTAATTCATTCTCATATAATACAAACTCTATTATGTTGAAAATTTCCAATGTATTTCAAGTCTATTGTAAATAATCCATGTGTTATTTAAGGGGGGGTTTCCATTTCATGTTACATGATCATAATTGTCATTTTATCATAGATAAATAAATTGATTTTATGTTTTCTCTTCTTGTTACGTCACTTTCCAAGACATTATATAATTTATTTTCTAATTTACTTTTAGATAATGAAGACAGATTGTTTTTTATAACCCAACACAGCCTTACTTTGACTTTAACAAATAAGTTAGATCTGAAATGGTTTTATTTTGTAATTTATGTATTATTTCTTATATAATGATATATTTCATGATTATTTTCTCACATTTTTTTTATGTTTCGTCCATATATAGTTTGATTATGATTTTTTTACCCTCACGTGTACTTATAATATTATTTTTAATGTGAATACAAAAGACTTATTGTTATTTGATTGTAAAAGTACTCATAAAAACTATAAAATTATAAAAAATGAAGGATTTTATATTAACATCATATAAGTAATAATATGAAAAGATAACATTAGAGAAAACACATCATTGTAGTTTATAGTGTGAACTTGATCTATAAATGTTATGACATCATTTTCGGTTATGACCTTCTTCATGACATATGTTGCATCTCAAATGTTTTCCTTGTTGTTTCGGCCAGTCCATCTCATTTTACGTTCTTCTAGACTTTAGTATCCCTCGTTGATGCATCCTATTGTTATCAGGTATCAATATCAGCTAGTCTTTAGGCATTAGAAAATATTCAAAACTCCCCAATAGGAATCCATGGTGAATCATAACAGTTATCAATGGTGTTTGACTAGTAAACTGGATCAACATGTTCGTACCAAGATATGCTCATAGAGGTACATGATGTGATGTTCTGTGCACAAAAAAACCATAATATCTGGAAGTTTCCACATTGACATTGCCCCATTTCTAGTAATACCACCATTTTTGACCATTAGTATTTATTTTGGGGTTCAAACACTCTTAAAATTAAAATTGAGAGTATTATTAGTGTAAAAGGAACACTCTATAACCATAAGCTTCATCAATGTTCCTTTCAATATCTCTTTGAAAGTGTCTTCTATACTTGAGCTCATGCTGAATCTTGTCTAAGTCTATTTTTTTATATCAATAAAGTACATCACATAATGATAAAATTTATTCTGAACTAGTGTAGTTAAATGTAACTTATGAGGCCCCTTGAAGACACCATTAATTTACTCCACAATGTTTGTGGTCATGTGTACATATTTATTCCCCCCGTCATATGCCAATGTCCATTTTTCTTTTAGAATCTGCATCATATAATCATAAACTTCTTGATTATCCTAGTGGATTTGTTTCAAAAATTGTTCAAAACTTTGTTGATCTGGATCATATGCTATATAGAATTGATTATATTTGACATAAATTAATTTTATCTTTATGTTTAAAATGTAAAAAATAATTAAGACATTGCATACCAAGCCTCATTATTTCCTTCTTCATAGGTTCATTATGCAATTCACTTCACACGTTTCAATAAATGTGTTTAATGTAGTACCAATGATTTAAATTTTGGGGTCTTCATGTATTAAGATCTGTATTGATTTCCTCATTGATTGCCCGATATAGATCAGATATCAAACAGACACCCCAAATGTGGGTGAAATTTTTGCTGATACATTACAAAAATCAACTCCATGATTCTTAGCATTCATTCTCCGCATTGGAAAATTAAAGTAGAAGAGGTGAATGGTTTCAATATTGGGTTGCCACAGTCAGTAATACACCATTTTTATTTTCCCTATAGAAATGATCTATCAATATGTAAGAACTATTTTCTGAAACGAAAAAATGAAATTAAAGGGAGGAATTCCGAGAACAACTGATGAAATTGAAAATGAAATGGATCAAGTCGGTTATCTTGAGAAACATGTTCATTCGTATGAATATAGAATTAATGTTGGTTGTTTTATTTTAGTATGTTTAAATATTATATAAACACTTGATACGATTCATCCCAATCACCATAGACCATCACAATTTCCTTCTGTTTCGCCATCCATGCCTTATTATAACAAATATTATAAGTAAAATTGTGTCATATCCACTCTTTCACAAGGACTATAGAAATATATTGGAATTTCCTAATAATCTCAATAACAATAGAGGACACAAATTCAGCATCCAATGATGTATGATCTTGTTTAAGGTTTTTCTAAATTCAAGTGTGAGGTGCATTAATCTTAGATATTACCCAACCTCTAAATACAATGTTTGGAATCAAACACAAGTAGAATATGAAATTATCCCCATATTTATCAAAACGTATAATTTATTTTTTAAATATTTATTCATAAACTAAATATATATAGTGCCTCTCAATATGAATTATTTTTTGTATTTTTTTAATGAATCATTACTTGGAAAATCCCATCCAACATATAATATTGTATCCAACTCACTAAATATGTCCACTATCACTCCAACGAACTTAGTTAAAGGTGTGAAAAAAATTTAATCAAATTCAAGAAAAATTTTCCTTACTTCCAGCCAAGATGTGAAGAGTGGAGGATGATTTATTACAGTTCAAGGATCTTGTATAAGTAATTCATTTCTAGAAAATTCCTCCCCAACTTCTGTTGCTCCCTCCTCATCAGCATAGTTGTATCTGTCTATTCCATTATTAGAAAATTCTTCATCAGAAGTTGGATATATGTGTATATCCAAGATATCATCTAGTTTATCTTCTTCTGTGTCATAGGTAATAGTTAAAATCTCTAGGGATGGAACTTTTTCAACCACTCTTGTAAGTCTACATCTTCAAAAAAATGATATTATTGTTGTAAAGTAGAAACCTCAACATATGACTCCACCATGGAACCATCTGACCACTGGGAAAATAAATTTATTTCTTAGAACCATTTCTCATCTATATCCAATGTACAAGATGGATTTCAAATTGTATCCAAGAATTTAAAATGTCTACATATAATAAACACAATCTCTTGATTGGGTCCCAGATTTAAGAAACCATGAATTATTTCTTGAATATAACTTAAGGATAGACAATTATTTTTCATGTCCATTTTTTTGGTTGTGTACTATAAGAATCTCCTTGCTCAGTTTTAATAACTTCCCTATAGAAGCAGACATAGGAAACATGATTATCTACATGAAAAATGTTTTATGATCAAGATTTTGATAGCGTAAATACTATTGAATGTAAGGGTTGACTATATAGTCTTTATTATACTGAAATTTAGAACAAAATTTTATATCCTAAAATACAAAGCTAATGTTTCATAGTAAACTTTTTAATCTTCCTAAAGGTATGTTTAGTATTTTATAAATAAAATATGAATTAGCTAAAGAATATACCTCAAAAGTTTCAAACCATGTGTGTATCAAGGCCCATTGTCATGCACTAGTTCCTGATCGAGTTTATCCCAGAGCTACATCCACTTGTAGTATCCAGATAAGGATTTTATTTCTTAGATAACCACATAATATTTATGATACCAAAATTATGGAATGTTATCATATATCTGAAAATATTGTACTAATGTTTTGTAGTATAATTTTTATCTTTATTAAAGGTATGTTTAATTGTTTACAAAGATAATGTGATTCATATAAAACATGTCCGTCGAGAGTAAAAAAAACTAGGCATACAATATGGTTTGAATCATCAATATCATGGGAGTAAAAAATCATGAGTGCACTTAAAACTCTTTGGAATAAATTTTTTCAACTTTCATCCCATGTTTATTCTATGTTAATCCAGATTTAGTTAACAACTAATCATTAATTAATAATTACATAATCAAAATTTAATCATTATTTATCAATATTTAATCATTAGTTAATAATTATTTTCTCATAATTTAATCATTGGTTAATCGTTAGTTAATAATTTGTTTATCAATATTTAAACATTAGTTAATAAATATTTAATCATTAGGTAATAAATAGATAATCAATAGACAATCATTAGTTAATCAATAGTTAATAATTATTTAATCATTAGTCAGTTATTATTTAATAAATTTTTTAATTAATATTTAATCATTAGTTAATCATTAGTTAATCATTATTTAATCATTTTACAATAAATATTTAATTATTAGTTAATCATTAGTTAATCATTATTTAATCATTACTTAATTAATATTTAATGAGTAGTTAATTATTCTTTAATCATTTGTTAATCATTAGTTAATCATTATTTAATCATTACTTAATCATAAGTCAATAATTGGTTAATTATTCTTAAATCATTTTTAATCATTAGTTAATCATTACTTAGTCATTAGTTAATCATGACATAGTCATTAGTTAATCATTATTTAATCGTTACATGATCATTACTTATTCATTCTTTAATCAGACTTTAATCATTCTTTAATTATTACGTTATCATTTTTTTAATCAATATTTATTCATTAATTGATCAATCTGTAATCGTTAGTTAATCAATATTTAATCATTAATTATTCATTAGTTAATCTTTAGTTAATAATTATTTATTTATTAGTTGATCATTACTTAATAATTCTATAATAATTATTTATTTAGTAGTTAATCATTACTTAATTATTAGTTAATCAATATTTAATCATTAGTTAATCATTATTTAATCAGTATTTATTCATTATTTAATTTTTAATTAATCATTATTTAATTATTATTTAATCATTAGTGAATCATTATTTAATCATTAGTTCATAAATCATAAATCATTGTTTAATCAATTTTTAATGATTATTTAATTATTATTTATTCATTATTTAATCATTCTTTAATAATTATTTAATATTTATTTATTCATTAGTTATTCACTAGTTAATAATTAGTCAATCATTAATTAATTAATATTTAATCATTAGTTAATCATTATTTAATCATGACATAATTATTAGTTAATCAATTTTAATCATTTTTTATTAATTCTTTATTCATTAGCTAATTGTTTTTTAAACATTAGTTTTTTCCTTAATTAATTATGAATTAATCATTAGTTAATCAAATGGTTTTCATTATATAATTATTATTACATAATAGTTATATAATCATTCTTTAATCCTTTGTTATTCATTAGTTAATTTATACATAACCATTACTAATATGAACTATAATTTCTAAACTACATCTAACTAAGTAAACTAGTAAATAAATAACATATATAGAACTAAACTAAAATAATTTAATTAAATAAATAAATAACCTTAAAATAAATAAGAAAAAATACTTCAAAATAATGCTTCTAAAAATCTTTAGTCCTTTTAGGCCACTGAAGCCACCAGGCACAAAGGAAGGACCATAAGAATTTTGTAGAGAGACAGAGGCAGTGTAAATAAGAGATATGAATGGAAATTCAAGTGTTGTGGGGTTATAATAACTTTGAGTAAATTCAACCCCCCACCCCACTATATTTCATCAGTATTTAGATGAAATATGGTTAACCAAAAGCCTCATTTTTCTTTAGTTTAGGCAAAAGTTGGCTGCTCTCATGCCGCCTTTTCCATTTCATCAATCTGCATATATTTATAGTAAAGGTGGTATTAGTTATGTGGCCTTTAAATTTAAATAAAATGATTTAGGTTCTCTTCACCCTTTTCACCTTACCGTTCAAAAAAAATAACTAGGCTCATTTAGAATAATTGTAAAATGTACAAAAAAAACTCTACGTTTAATTTAGAGGAATTTGAAAATTTGAATTTTTCACACACAAATCAAAATTTTCAGAAAAGATATAAATTTTTATAATACACAAATGTATTTTTACTACTATAAATTTTACTGATATGGTATGTTAAAACACTTACTTTTAAATATAAATGATAAAATAATTTTATTATCTCCTAGGAAATTTTTTAGTGTCGGAAATTTAACTTTGCATTACAACCCACTATTTTCAAATAAATAAGGATTTTCTTTATTTAAAACTTATAATTATCATATTTATATAATTATTATGATAAAATAAACATTATTTTTTAAATCATCACATTGAAACTATGTTATAGTGAATTTATGATAATTTTTTAAAATACTTCATATTTTCATGAATAGTAAAAATACGGTTTGAGGTTTTTAGTATGTTTAATGACTTTTTAATTATTTAATAACGATTTAATAATTAATTAAACATAATACAAGTCCTAAAATATTTTATTTTATTAATATAAATTATTTTAATAAATTTTAATCAATTTCTAAACCAACAAGTTACTTTCCAAAGTACAAAATGAAAACATTAACTTTAAAAACATTATTTTGTGGAAACATTAATTTTCCATGCCAAAAGAAGTAAAAACAATGATACACACTTCTTTTGGGTAAAAATGACATAAAATCTAGACCAAATTTCCAAAATCATGGTAAAAAACTATGGTCAATCCAATGGTTTTACATTTTCCACAACCTTGATTTTCAAAGTCTATATTTGTTAATTATTAAACAAATCCTAAACTTTTTCTATAAATACCCACCCATTTCTCCTTTTATTTTCACTAAAAATCATTCCTACATAATTTTATGGTGGTTTTACATCTCAATTATCCCCCCCCAAGGTTTCCTCTATCCCCTTAGGTATCATTCCTCAAGATCTAGGAGTAACTCTTCAACGTATTGGAATTATCCTTCCTTTCTCTTCAATTCAAGAACCTCTTTTTAGTATATGTCTTCTAAATATTAAAGTTAATCTATTTTAGTACCATTTTATATATAATTTTAATACCAAATTATGTTTCATCAATGGGTGATCCTTTTCCCCTCTCATTTTACCCTTTTCTAAAAACCATGTTTTATACCTATTATGCTGTCGAATTTACTTCTCAAAATTTCCCTCTTCCCCTCAATAAATTATCTTTTATTTTCATTGTTTGAATACCCATACCTATTTATTTTCTATGGATATTCACCTAGATGTAAAAAATGATTTATTTTATTCCAGTATTAACATACATGAAACCCACATTCACTTTGTGTGGGTTTAAAATGACATAATGATCAGGTCTTTAAAAAAATTTGACACGCCATGATTTTGTTAAGAAACCCATTATTTATTCTCTATGGATTATTTAAAAAAATTGATTATGATATATTTGGATCATATTAATTGATACATATTAACGGTTCACATTGATAGCACTCCAATTCATTGGGTAAATATTTTAATCTCAAGAGATGACATGTGTTATGATACATTGGTGACACTACTAAAAAAATGGGTTTATCTAGCACTAGGGATTTAATGGTGCTGGTAAAAACAATTATTAAATCCCCCTTTATCAATGCTAAAAACTCATGGTTAAAGGGGGTATTTAAAAATGCTTTTTAGGCTCTGTTAAAATGGGTATTTAACAGCACTAAAAAACACTGATAGGGGGTTATCAATGTTTTTTAGAAGTGCTAATAAAGAATCCCCGTTATCATCACTTTTTTAGTAGATATGATAATATTTTACTTCAAAAAGTATTTCCTTAAAAATAAAATATTAATATATAAATATATTTATATTGATATAAATATAATATATATATATATATATTTAAAAATGTTTTAGATAAGGTAAGAATGAATTTACTCTTAATATATATAATATATTCAATGAAAATGATATATAAAATAATTAAAAGATATTTTTAATTAAAAATATTATTATTATTACAGTGTAATCATCATTTAATATCAATTTGAGGATAAAAAAATAATAAAATATCTAAAAATAGTTGAAAATGTAACTTGAACTTCAAATGGTCGAAACTTTTGATCCAAGTGTCTGTTTGGGCTCTACCACATATCAAATTGAATCCTACGACTACCTTTACACCCTTAGTGGAATAGGTAAACCTCATTTAGATTTTTCAATTCCAGAAATGGCCTATAAGGCCTTTAAAACAGAGTTTTTAGTTGGGGTACTCTAATTATTTAACTTCTAATGTAATTTTAGACTCATTTAAGGGGGTCTCATTTCCTTCTTTAGTGGTGAATGAGTTTATTCCATGGAATTACTTTCATATTGATGTTATAGTTTTAAAATTTTATCATTTATCAAAACATAATTTTATTTATAATTAAATATATTCATTTTTTTCTATATTTTCTTATAATGAATCCCTTATATAAATACATATATTGACATATTTATGTAAAAATGTATATTCTAATGTATTTATGTAAATAAACATCCTAAAACTATATTTTAAAAAATATCTATCCATTTTTACATTATAAAAATATATTTATAATGTTTATATATACATATATGTGTGTATTAATAAATAGATATATATTTATATTATATTCTAGTATATATAAATGAATAAAATATATAATATATTTAAATAAATATAAGTATATATATATCACACACACAGATATTGTATGAATGTATTTAAAAGTAATTATATAAATATATATATAAATAAAAAGAAATATCATTAAATAGATAAAAAGGAAACATAGTGTAGTAGTAAAGGAATTCTGTATTTGAAGGAGAGGTATAGGGTTTGAATCTAGGAGGGTGCGGATGAGTCTGTAAATTCTCAAAGCATAGATAAAAGGGGTGGGGGTGAAATGCAATAATAAAGGTGGTGGGAGCACTATTAAAGGTGTCATAGAAGTTTTGATAAAGGGGTTGGTTAGGCTCATGGACGTCTGAAAAAAAATTAACCCCTTTAACAGTGTTTCATCTATTAACACTAAAAATATTATTAAATTCCCTCATTAATAGTTCGGAAAAAAGAATCGTTAAAAGGTCCCTCAATAGTGCTAAAAATCGATGTTAAAGGACACCTTTTATAACAATTTTTTAGCGCTAATAAAATTTTTAGTGATTAAAATTTTCTTTGATTATCAGTGATTTTTTAGCATAGATAAAGGTTTCTGATAGCGATCTTAAAGGCCTATTTTGTAATACTGTGAATAACCTTTTTAATTTTCATTTATGATACCCTGGTGAGGAAACATGTCAATATTCTTATGAATCTATCATTTAATTACGACATCCAAATTTCCATGTTATGATTCATGTTATTTTTATTATGATATGCCTCATGTTCTCTTTCTCATGTCATAATGATATTCCTCATGTTCTTATTGATATTCTTTATGATCACATGTAAACTATTTCCCTTACTCACCCTCGTGCTCACCCCTTTCCTTTTATGTATTTCCCCATGATATTAGATGTATTAAATTTACTTAGGATGAACCCATGAGGATGTACTAAATCAGATTTAGAAGAATTTTTTAAGTTTCCATGTATTATGTACCTTATTTCAAAGAAAATAACCTTCAAAAGATCCTTTTTATGTATCATATAATGAAAATTTATGTAATAAAAGGGAAATATTACATAGTTGGTATCAAAGTATGGTTTAGTAATTTGTAGAAATTGGGATTTGAAAACATTAGGAATAACCCTAGGGGCATGTTTAAATATATGAAAATGTCCTAATATTTTGATTAAGTATTATGTGAGTGGTTTCTAAGAAAATATATACTTGTCTAGATATAAAGAATTTGATGGTCTCTTGCACAGATGTATCAAGAGGTAACAACGGAAAAAACCACTTTGAGGTAGACATAAACAGGAACCAGTGCATGAAAATGGGTCTTGTTGCACTCATAGTTTCACAGTCCCATGGGATATGTGTAGTCAATCACCATATTTTTATGAACCATTATGAAGTATATATAGAAAATTTATTTGTTGTCAAAGAATAACATATTTAAGCATGATGTCTTAAGACATAAAATTTATCAATAATTATAATATTATTAAAAGAAACTCATTTCCCACTGTGTTTTTCTTATTTTAAAAATTAGTAGGAAATAGGAGGCACTTCATAAATGATGAATGCAATAGATAATGCACTAATGACCATCCAATGGATGATGGAATGGAAAACTTCATGGGAATGATAAATCATCTATCTCGATTTGTGAATAATAACTTGATTCAAGTCAAGATACCAGATTCACCTCGAAGGGAACAATTTTCCATTGATACATGTATTCATCAACGAACACCTTATTTCAATGGGCTCGTTGACCCATTGATTTTTTAATAATGGATAAAATCTATAGAAAATATCATTTTGTACATCATTGTTGACAGAAATATAAAGTCACCCCAGTAGTATAACACTTAGAGGGAGAAGTTGATCAGTGGTGGACACTAATTAAAAAAATGGATCCAATAAGAGAGATTGATGCTATGGAGTGGGAAGTGTTTTGGGGAATCATTTTAAATAAATATTTCCCATGTTCTATGTTAATGAAATTGGATAATTAATTTATAGAGCTAAATCATAAGGAAAATGAATTGGTGGGAAGCTATGAGAAGAAATTTACAAGACATTCTTGATATACTAATATATTTGTTATGTATCCTAAGGGAAATATTGATAGATTATTCAGTGGACTGAGGACCCACCTATAAATAAATATACCAAATCAAGACTATGAAACCTATGAGGAGATAGTGAGGAGATATATGAAGGTTGAAATAGAGTTCATATATGTAACAACCCCAACATGGAAGCCACTAATCGATGCTCTGAGCCGGGTGGTTACATGACCTTAAGCGCGCCTCCCCGTACGCCAAAGGCTACCGACTAACAGCAGGGGTCTATGTAGTCAAGTGGGGAGACTATACCCCCTTTTTATGAGAGTAATACACAACAAAAACAACAAATATAGGAAACAATAATAAATAAACAAGCAACTTGAGCAACAACCAATTCCAACATTAAATATGCCATGTCATACTACAAGTGCAAAAGTGAACAAAATCCCAAAATAAGGACAACGGCCAAAATCCCCAAAATGGTCCCGACTCCATGTCCGGATCCTCCACCAAGTGCTACCCATGTCCACTCAGCTATATAGAAAGGACCCTTGCCCTTGTCCTTTTCTACAAACATGAAGTCTTCTCAGGTACCCAACGTCGGCCCGAGCAGGGTGTGAGTACAAATCAGTAGGCCACCACCAATGGTGTCTACGAAATATCCATTATAAACAGATAGTGCCTGGAAAAGGAACAGGAATGATTATTTCCATGTAATTAATTAAGTATCCATTGAGAAGTTCATATCCAAGCCATTCCATTACCATTCATTTATTACCTATTATCATCACCTACCATTTCTCCACATTTCCATGGGTTGAACACATACATTATGTTACCTGGGCTTATGGACAACAATCACATGCAAGAGGGTAAAAATAATTTTATCCTATATCACTAAGACTAACCCCTCATAGAAACCATAACCTCACATCGAATCCACAGTCCGGGTGGATGCAACTTTTAGGAGAATAGACCCTCAATCCCCTTTCCTAACCCGTGCATTTAGGGTGAAGTTTAGAACCTCAGTCTTCACTCGACCTGAGGGCATAGATCCTCACGTCATACCCCACTCTACAAAACCATGTTCACATGCTTATATATAAGTAACCATCAACCATCCATACCATTTCCCTTCGAAATCACTATTCACAACAACCCACATGGGAATTCCGCATCATGCCTTAACCCATTAACACATTACCATTTCACATCATTTAACCATTCACCCAATTTCCATGTGTCATGCCTAACTCACTAAGCATTCAACACTAAACCTATAACCCATCCCGTTATGGTCTTTAATCAATTTATACATTAACCCATTTAACCCATTCCTCATTTCCTTGAATCAACCATATAACCCATTCCATTTAACCCTCCGGTTATTACAACGTCTAGGTGCATCACCTAAATTCTATCCCAAGTTCAACCAATCATTCCAACATGTTTATCAAGGGATATACCCTTAATTATATCAAGTTCACTTGTTCAATCACATTCCCTAAGCCCGGGAGAAGTCGGCACATCCCATGGATGGCCCCAATTAGGTCATGTCTATCCCAACACACCCCACGGGGATCGTGAGGGTTCCCGTTTACCATTTTAAAAACCATTATTACCAAACATTCTTAGGTTATTCCGTACATAACCAAAGGAAAACAAGAACACAACTAAAAATGTACAAATATACAATTAACCATGGGATATAGCTTTGTATACCACCTACCTCAAAACCGTGGTTGAACGCACTCTCAATCGAGTCCTTAGACCTCGATCCGACCAAACTTTGGAGCTTCAACCTAAAACACACCCAATAGATAGGGTTTTAGAGATTCGAAACAATAGGGAGAGAAGTTACAAAACCTAAACCAAGAAAAGAACCAAGGATGGAATTAGCCTTACTTAGAGCTTCGATCTGCAACCAACGGCACCAAAAACACCTTAGAATCGAAGGGGTTTGATCTCTTGATGTCCTTGGGTGGTTTGGTTCGTGCCTAAGGTGAAGAGAGGAGAAAGAGACGAAAATCTCGAGTGGGGTTTAAAAATCCCGAAGTGGTAATTTTGTAAATTTTCTCAACTTTAAGTGGCCGCATGGTTTGGCTGACCATGTGCACGTCATGCACCCTGGCCTGCTTTTCCCAGAATTCCTTTCTTCCATGCCCTGAGCCCCCAGAACTCCCCCAAGGCCTCTCACACTTTCAAGAAACCTTTTAAAGTCCAAAAAGAAAGGGTTTAACCCAGAACACAACAAAAACATACCTTTCCAAAAACCGGGATCTTACAACCTCCCCACCTTATAACGGCTCATCCTTGAGCTGAGGTTCCAAACCTCATTGATCCACCGAGGAGAAGAGTTCGGGCCACTGAGCCCACATATCCGATTCTCGCTCCCAAGTTTCTTCCTGAACATTCCCATGCTGCCATAGTACTCGCACTAATGGCACAACCTTGCCTCGCAAGACCTTTTCACTACGATCCACAAAACGAACGGGATACTCCTCAAAGGATGCATCAGCCTCAAGCTCCACATCATCAACATCAACCACGTGAGATGGGTCAAGGTGATATCGTCGAAGCTGCGACACATGAAACACATCTTGAATCCCACCATACCGCTGTGGAAGAGCCAATCGGTATGCCACTAGTTCGATCCTCTCTAAAGTCTCAAAAGGTCCCACATACCTGGGCACCAACTTACCCTACTTCTAAATCTGTCGGTGACCCAACCATGGTGACACCTGAAGGAATAATTTCTCACCCACCCCAAACTTGAGAGTTCTACGACTCTGATCTGCATACGACTTCTGCCTACTCTGAGCCGTAGCCATTCGCTTCCTGATCTACTGAACTCTCTCTGAAGTCTCCTGCACGAGACTCGGCCCTAACAACTCAGATTCACCGGCCTCTAGCCAACACAACAAAGATCTACATGGTCTCCCATAAAGCGCCTCAAATGGTGCCATCTGAATTGCAGCCTGAAAACTGTTGTTGTAGGCAAACTCAACCAATGATCGGTGTCTCTCCCAAGAACCACCAAAGTCCAAGACGCAAGCTCCCAGCATGTCTTCCAACACTTGGATCGTACGTTCTGACTACCTGTCCATCTGCAGGTGGAAAGCCGTACTCAAGAACACCTGCGTACCAAGCGCCTTCTACAAACCTTTCCAGAAACGCGATGTGAAACGCGGATCTCGGTCTGAAACTATGGTTTGAGGAACACCATGCAACTGCACTATTTCCCAAACATATAGCTCACCTAACTGATGGACTGTATGGGCCTCCTGAATTGGTAAGAAATGAGCCACTTTCGTTAACTGATCCACAACCACCAATATCACATCATTATTTCGTGGTGTCCTCGGAAGACCCACTACAAAATCCATCATTACATCATCCCACTTCCATTCCAGAATGGGTAATGGATGAAACGAACTACCTGGGTGTTGATGCTCAGCCTTCACCTGCTGACAGGTAAGACACTGTCCCACAAATCCCGCAACTTCCTTCCTCATTCTAGGCGACCAAAACTGCCTTCGGAGATCACGGTACATCTTGGTCAGACCAGGATGCACTTCCCACTTCGATGCATGGAACTCTCACATCGACTCTTCTCGCACACTCTTTGGAACAACTACACGATCATGAACACGAAAAATACCTTCCACGCCGACGGCCCAGCCAAAAGGTAGCTCCCCTCCTTTATGCTTTTCTCTCATGTCCAAGTACTCTAGATCATCAAGATGACATTAATTAATTCAAATTAAAAGTTTTGACTCCATCATTAAGGAATCAAGAGTGACCTAGCCATTCTCCTCCTGCACCTCGAGGTGAATCTCTATAAACAAATCCATCACCTTTCACTCGGTGCTGGACTCCTGAACCGCCTGCTTCTAAACCTTCCTGCTCAGAGCAACAGCAACATTGTTTCCCTTTCCTATTGTGTACACCAACTCAAAGTCAAAAGACTGGAGATATTCAACCCATCTTCGCTGCCAAAGATTTAGATCCCACTGTGAGAAGATGTACTTTAAGCTCTTATGGTCCGTAAACATGGTAAACCGTTCCCCCAATAGATAGTTCCTCCAGCACTTCAAGGCGTACACTACTGCATCCATCTCAAGATCATTAGTGGTATATTTCCGATCATGGGGTCTCAACTACCTTGACCCATAAGCCACAACCCGCTCATCCTACATCCACACAGCCCCAAGTCCAATTCCAGATGCATCACAGAACACGATGTACTTATTACCCAGCTCAGGTAAGATCAATATAGGTGAGGTCATCAACTTCTTCTTCAACTTTTAGAAGGCATTCTCACAAGACTCCGACCATTCGAACCTAGTTCCATTATTGTTCAAACCCGAAAGTGGTTCTTCCAAGTGAGAGAAATCCTGAATGAACTTTTGGTAATACTCGGACAAACCCAGAAAACTCCAAACATCAGAAACACTCTTGGGATGCTCCCAAGATACAACTGCCTGAACTTTCTCTAGATCCACTGACACACCTTCCTCCAAGATGATGTAACCAGAAAATGTACTTCACCTATCCAGAATTGACACTTAGATAGCTTGTGTATAGTTGGTGTTCTCTTAGCGTACCCAAGACGATGTCAAGATGTTGGGCATGATCGTCATGAGTTTTCGAGTATACTAAGATATCATCAACAAAGACTACCACAAACTGATCTAGATAGGGATGAAATATCTGGTTCATCAAAGCCATAAACACTTCCAGCGCATTGGTCAAGCCAAAAGGCATTACCAAAAACTCAGACAACCTGTACCGGCTCCGGAAAGTTGTCTGCGGTATGTCAGAAGGCCTCACCCTCAACTGGTGATAACCCAACCTCAGATCGATCTTAGAAAACACTGATGCACCCCTCAACTAGTCAAACAGGTCATATATTCTTGGAAGAGGGTACCGATTTTTCACTGTCATCTAATTCAACTTCCGATAGTCAACACACAACCTTAATGACCCATCGGCCTTCTTTGCAAAAAGCACGGTAGATCCCCAAGGAGACGTACTAGGATGGATAAACCACTTACGTTCCAACTTCTCAATCTGAACATTCAGTTCCTGGAGTTCTGCCAGTTCCATTCAGTATGGCGGAATAGAAACTAGCTCCGCTCCCAGCAACAACTCGATCGTGAACTCTACATCCCTCTCGGGTGGTAACCCGGATAAATCCTTAGAAAACACATCCTAAAACCGATCCACCATAGGATGGAAAATAGAATGATTCCCTCTTTCATCATCATCAAGCATGAGACATGCCACTTGAGTCGTGAGTCCACTCACATGTTGAAAAAACGGCCCTCCACGCCCTGCTCGAACATCCCATTCGCCACGGTGGACATAAGAGTCAACCTCATGCGACCTGAATGATACTCTTTGATGATAATAGTCTATGTGCGCCCGATACAACACCACCCAATCCATTCCCAAGATTATGTCAAACCCTGACATCTCGAGAATGAACAAGTCCCACAGAAAATGATACCCACCAACTTCCAAGGTGAATTCCTTGAAATGCTTCATATTCTCGACCCGCACTCCCAACGGGGTATCAATTGACATCACTCCACACAATTCCTCTATAGGTAAACCCATAACTACAACAAGTTGAGCAGAGATAAAAGAGTGTGTGGCACCCGTGTCAAACAATGCACTAGAAAACGTAGAAGCTACAAGGATCATACCACGAACAGTTGACGATTCGGCTTCGCCATCACCAGGCGCAAACTGAACTGCCTGAAGCTGACTTACCCCTCTACCCTGGGCTCCATCCTGAGTAATCTGTGCTACACTGCCCTACTGGCGTGAGCGATCTTTCCCTAAAGTTCCTTGTCCACCGCCCCTGCCGGTACGACCTGTGGAGCTCCAACTGCCTGCCTGATACGGGGCAACTGACCCCCTTTCCTGTCTCCGGTACTTGCCTGCCACCATCATACTCGCCCACCTGCTGAGGTATCCTACAGAACTTCTGCACATGTCCCATCTGATGGCACAAATGGCACTCAACTGGAGGTTGAGGACACTGTCCACACATGTGGCCCGACCTGCTGCACTGAAAACAAAACACCTGGTTCCCACTCTGAGAGGCGGACCCTCTCTTCCATCCACTTTTCACACTTCCACCATGATGTGAGCTATCATGGCATGACTTCCGACCCTCAGTAGTTGCACCGCTCATCTTCCCCACCAGCACCACAATCCCACTACCCGAAGCTCCCTTCAGGTTTCTTTCTGAAATCAGCGCCTGATCTACTACCTTTGCGAACCTCTTCAAGCGGAAGATGTTTACTTGAAACCTGATCTCATGTCTCGGCCCATACTGGAAACACCTTGCTACTGCTGCCTCGTCCCCCACTAACACTGGGACAAAGCGCCTCAAATCAGTGAAGCGACTAGCATAGTCCATCATTGATAACGATCCCTGAGTCAGGCTCATAAACTTTGCAGCCCGCTCTTGCCTCAAAGTCTCTGGATAGAAATTCTCCAGGATGTTTTCTTGAAAAACCTTCCACGTCATTCCCTCAGCCTGCTCGATTTGAGCCTGAATGTCCCACCAACGCCTAGCCTGGACTCACAACATATAAGCGGCCAGCTTCACCTGCTTTTCAGCAGGGGTCTTCAGGTGGTCCAGTTTCATTGGGATAGACTCTAACCATAACTCCGCTGCCTCTGGCCCACCCTCTCTGGTGAAGGTCGGAGGGTGTTGTAGTTGGAACTCTTTGGTTAGCTCAATCAAACTCAGTGCAACCCACCCTGGGTCCCGATCCATCATCTACATAATGTGAGCCATGTTCTCTTGGAAATGGTCTTCTCTACCTTCATTGATCACTAAATTTTATTGATCTTCTACCGGAGGAGTGTTCTCAGTAATGTCCTCCTGTTGCCCAACTGGAAACTGACGTCGTGGTGGAATCTCTCTACAATGACAAGCAGGAGATTTAGAACGCATACCATAAACTCTCATGACTCCAGCAAATTCTCTTTACTAGCAAAAACAACCCATTTTCATATACTTACCCAACAACATTTTCCAATTCATTTCAGACCCTATTATTTGATTAAACATCAGTTACCCACTTGTTTCATTTCATTCTTCTCATTATTTCTTGGTTTCACAAAATGCGTGATGCACTCTACTTTCCTACCTCACACACCCACCCTGTGAGTGTGTCTAACACAATACATGTCACCTATCTCCATAGTTTCCTAAAAATGATGCATGAATGCAAATCCTTGTGTCGTTAAGGCCACGAGCCAAATATCATGAAACAGTCACATCAAACCACATGTGCATCACCCAATGGTGAAATATCATCAACTGTTACATCACACTACCAAGAACATAATTTCCCACCCAGGGTGACTTGGGTTTCCCCCGTACCTGGGTTAGCTACTCCCAAGCACGAGCTCATTACCAAGGCATGGCGCGTCTTATCCCTTGGATACCAATCCCAAATAACGAGACCTTAGAGAAGGAGAAGAAAGACCTCCTCTAATACCACTTTGTAACGTCCCGACCCAGAAGCCACTAACCGGTGCTCCGAGACGGGTGGTTACATGACCTTAAGCGCGCCTCCCCGTACGCCAAAGGCTACCTACTAACAACAGGGGTCTATATAGTCATGTGGGGAGACTATACCCCCTTTTTATCAGAGTAAGCCACAACAGAAACAACCAATAGTGGAAACAATAATCAATAAACAAGCAACTTGATCAACAATCAATTTCAATATTAAATATTCCATGTCATACTACAAGTGAAAAAGTGATAAAAAGCCCAAAATAAGGACAATGACCAAAATCCCCAAAATGGTCCTGACTCCTAGTCTGGATCCTCCACCAAGTGCTACCCATGTCCACTCATCTATCTTGCGAGGACCCTTGCCCTTGTCCTGTCCTACAAACATAAAGTCTGCTCTGGTACCCAACGGCGGCCCGAGCAGGGTGTGAGTACAACTTAGTAGGCCACCACCAACGGTGTCTACAAAATATCCAGTATAAACAGATAGTGCATGCAAAAGAAACATGAATGATAATTTCCAAGTAATTAATTAAGGTTCCATTGACATGTTCAGAGCCAAGCCATTCCATTACCATTCATTTATTACCAATTATCATCACCTACCATTTCGCAACATTTCCATGGGTTGAACACATACATTATGTTACATGGGTCTAAGGCCAACAATAACATGCAATAGGGTAAACATAATGTTATTCTATCTCACTAGGACTAACCCCTCATAGCAACCATAACCTCACCTCGAAGCCTCAGTCCGGGTGGATGCAACCGTTAGGAGAATAGACCCTCAGTCCCCTTTCCTAACCCATGCATTTAAGATGGAGTTTAGAACCACAATCTTCACTCGACCCGTGGGCGTAGATCCTCATGCCATACCCCACTCTAAGAAGCCATGTGAACAGGCTTATATATAGGTAGTCATCAACCATCCATTACATTTCCCTTCAGTAGCACTATTCACAACAACCCACATGGGAATTCCACATCATGCCTTAACCCATTAACATATTAGCATTTCACATCATTTAACCATTCAACCAATTGCCATTTTTCATGCTTAACTCACTAAGAATTCAACACTAATCCTATAACCCATCCCATTATGGTTTTTGATCAATTTACACATTAACCCATTTAACCCATTCCTCATTTCCATGAATCAACAATTTAACTCATTCCATTTAACCCTCTGGTTATTACCAAGTCTAGGTGTGTCACCGAAATTCTATCCCAAGTTCAGCCAATCATTCTAACATGTTTCTAAAGGTCTCTACCCTTAAATACAATAAGTTCACTTGTTCAATCACATTCCCTAAGCCCAGGAGAAGCTGACACATCGCATGGATGGTGCCAATTAGGTCAAGTCTATCCCAACACATCCCACGGGGATCGTGAGGGTTCCCATTTACCATATTAAACACCATTATTACCAAAAATTATTAGGTTATTCAGTACATAACCAAAGGAAAACAAGAACACAACTAAACTTGCACAAATATCCAATTAACCATGGGATATATCTTTGTAGACCACCTACCTCGAAACCGCGGTTGAACGCACTCTCAATCGAGTCCTTAGACCTCAATCCGACCATCCTTTGGAGCTTCAACCTAAAACTCACCCAAAAGATAGGGTTTTAGAGCTTCGGAACAAGAGGTAGAGAAGTTGAAAACCCTAAACCAAGAAAAGAACCATGGATAGGAATAGCCTTACCCGGAACTTTGATCCACAACCAACGGCACCAAAAACGCCTTAGAATCGAAGGAGTTTAATCTCTTCAAGTCCTTGGGAGGTTTGGTTCGTGCCTAAGGTGAAGAGAGGAGGAATAGAGGAAAATCTCGAGTGGGGTTTAAGAAT
Source organism: Viscum album (assembly GCA_963277665.1). Classification (NCBI taxonomy): domain Eukaryota; kingdom Viridiplantae; phylum Streptophyta; class Magnoliopsida; order Santalales; family Viscaceae; genus Viscum; species Viscum album. The sequence goes on along the minus strand of OY728136.1, from coordinate 2,082,892,174 downwards.
CCCGGAGTGGAAATTTTGTGAATTTTCTAAACTTTAAGTGGCCGCACTATTTGGAAAATCGTGTGCAAACAGTGCACATGCCACTACCCAGAGGAGGAGTCACACGGTTTAGCCGCACGGTTTGGAAAACCGTGCGCAAACCGTGTGCTCGCTTCTGTCCCGAGGAGGGAGGGTCGCACGGTTTCTCCTGGGCAGGCTGTATGGTTTCGCTGACCATGCGCAGGCTGTGCGCCTTGGCCTGCTTTTCCCATACTTCCCTTCTTTCGTGCCCCGAGCCCCCGGAACACCCCCAAGGCCTCTCACACTTTCAAGAAACCTTTTAAAGTCCCAAAAGCAATGGTTTAACACAGAACAAAACAAAACATACATTTCCAAAAACCAGGATCTTATAAGATAGATGCAGTGGTTGCATAGATCAAATGAAAATAAGAGAGCAATTGAGCCAAATTCAGGGAAGAAATATGATCATGGAAGAGGAGGAAATCAAGTGAAACTTCCCACGTGAAAGAAAGGAGGTAAGAAGCATTTGAAGAACTGCTTTCTTAGGAGTAGAAAATTTTATAAATGTTGAAGATGTGTCCATATAGCTCATAAATGTTTTGGTGAGGTGAATTCCTAACTTTTTAACACTAATGAAAAAGGGAATATGGTGTAGGCCCAACCTAAATCCCAATACATCAACTGTGGAAAGCATGGGAACTTTTATAATCAATTTCCAAATTAGAAGATGATGAAGTTAAATGACCATCAAACATAGCATAGTCTTATGGAGAAAGGTTATGAATTTTCTATGCTGATGGATGATGTATAATCTCTAAATGATGTGGTGGTAGGTACAATCATTGTTCTCCCAAAGATAGAAAATTCTTTTTTTATTCTAGTTCTACACATTACTTTGTTTTCTATACATTTGGAAAGAAAATATAATTAATCCCTAAGTTAATTAAAGTAGAGTTATCATTCATGACTCTTGGAAGGATTATCGATGAAGCAATATTTTATATAAACTCTATTATTGTATTTGGAGAGAAAAATCTTATTAAAATATTATAGTCATTCCCATGGTAGAATTTTATACTCTACTAGGGATGGAGTGTCTCTAAAACTATAATTATAAGATCAACTATAGAAGAAAGGAAATATTGGTCATCTCTAATGAAAAACCTATAGTTATTTTCAAAGGTGATATATATGGGCCTGAGATTTGTCTTGAAGAACCTCATATAGCCTTGTTTATAGAGATGGTTAGTGAAAAGGGAGAAGTAAATAAAAGTATAGATATAGATAATATCCCCATAATTTTGAAATAAATTGACATATTTCCTAGAGAGTTACTTCTAAATTCCTAAGAATGATAGGTAGATTTATCCATTGACCTCATACCTAGATAGAAGATAGTTTTAAAACCCCCATATAGAATGAAAAATTTCAGGCTAGAGAAATTAAAGAAACAACTTCAATATATTGTTTACAAGGGATTTATCCAACCAGGTGTGTCTCCTTGGGGAGAACCTATTCTATTTGTGAATAAAAAGGATGGGTCAATATGACTGTTAATTAATTATAGAAAACTTAACGGGACCACATTTAAGAACAAGTGGTCTCTCCCAATGATTGATGATTTATTTTACCTGCTTCATGGGGCTCAATTATTATCCAAGATTGATATTTGATCTGGTTATCATAAATTGAGGGTGAAGAAAAAATGTATTCTAGATACTATCTTATGATCAAGATATGGGCATTATTATTATTTTTTTCATTCCATTTAGATTTACCTATACTCCTTATATATTTATTTTTTTGAAAAATAAAATCTTTAAGGAATATCTTGGTAAATTTGAGGTAGTTTTTGTTGATGATATTTTGATATATTCTAAAAATCAAGAGGAGAATGTGGATAATCTAAGGATTATATTGAAAACTATGAGGAAGGAGAATATATTTGGAAAATTTTTCAAATGTGAATTTTTGTTACAATAAGTTGCTTTCTTAGGGAACATTATAACTAATAAATAAATCTCAGTTGACCCTATGAATACAAAGGTTGTAGAAGAGTGGCATCATCCTACAATAGTAACTAAGATTCATAGTTTTTTTGGTTTAGTAGGATATTATAGAATATTTGTGAATAACTTTTCGTGACATTAAAACACACTGACCAAGTTAACTTGAAAATGATCTATGTTTATCTAGATGAAAAAGATCAAATAAAGTTTCCAAGAGCTAAAGAATATATTGGTTATTGCACATGTGTTAACTATACCCTCTTTGAGATAAGGATTAGTTATTTTAATGATTAATATCTAAAAGGGATTTGGTGTGTTCTAAGGAAAAATAAAAATGTGATTGTGTATGCTTCTTAATAGCTAAATCTTTATGGGCATAAATATTGTAGGTAAAACTTGGAGCTATATGAAGTTATTTTTTCTCTGAAATATGGAGGCACTATCATTATGGGAAGAAATGTGATATATATATATATATATAGACCACTAGGTTTTGAAGTATATATTCACACAAAAGTAATTGAACATGAGAAAAAGGATATGGTTAGAACTTATTAAAGACTATGACTATTAAATTCATTATCATCATAGAAGACAAAATAATTTTTCTGATGCATTAAGTAGGAGAGACCCTATTGTGCTAGAAATGATGAGGATTCGTGGAAATCCTTTGATCAAAGACCTAGTAAAATTGGGAATGGTAATCATATGTGAAGGGACAAAATCAACCCTATCCCAATTGATCTCCAAACCATCGTCATAAGATAAGATCAAGAAAACTAAAAGGCAATATTCTCTTTTATATAATAATATATAGTATGTGAAGAATGGGATGTTTCATATGTTCAATATTGATCAATAAGGGGTACTGAATTTTTTTACAAGGCTATTTGTTCCATCTATTTTTGATATAAAGAAATAACTAATAGATAAATCTCATATATCTACATTATATATGCATCCTAGAAGCACTAAAATGTATAGGGACCTTCATGATCATTATTGGTGGGATGATATGAAAAAATAGATTGCCGACTATTCTAAAAGGTACTTGGTGTGTCAATAAGTGAAGGAGGAATGAAAACTTCCTAAAGGGTTATGACAACCACTACACATACCAATATTCAAGTGGGACAATATCACTATAGTCTTTTTCACTAGTCTCCCAAGAATATCTAAAGGAAACAGTGCAATATGGGTTATAGTGGACCAACTCACCAAGAATACCCATTTCCTCTCAATTTAGAAAGATTTATCACTTCAACAACTTTCCATGATATAAATTAAGAAAGTGGTGAGGTTTCATGGGGTGACACTTTCAATCATTTTTTATCATGATCTTGGGTTCAAATCTAAATTTTGGCGAAGTCTTCAACATTCTCTGAATAATGAATTGAATTTCATTATGGCCTATCACACTGAAACTGATGGCCAATTTTCAAGGGCTATTCTGACACACGAGGACATATTGAGAGATTACTCAATGTAAATTAAAGGTGGATAGGATCAACACATCCCATTAGTTGAGTTCTCATACAATAAAATCTTCCACTCGATTATTCAAATGTCACCCTATAAATTTCTATATGGGAGGTGATGTAGAACTCTTTCTTGTTAGGATGATGGTGGTGAGAGAAAGCTACTTAGTTCTAATCTTGTGCAAGAGATTATAGGTAAGGTTAATACCATCCAACAACATATAAATTCTACTCAGAGTCGGTAGAAGGTCTAAACTAAAAGTTGTCAAATGGACTTAAAATTTGATGTTGGTGACAAAGTTTTCTTTTGAATATTGCTATAGAGATGTGGCATGCGGTTTGGGAAGAAAATGAAGCTTATCCCCAAGTACATTGGCCCCTATGAAATCCATGATTTCATAGAACTAGTAGTATATCAGCTTTCACTTCCACCAAATCTATCTCAAGTTAATGATGTATTCTACGTATCAATCTTGAGGAAGTACAAACTTGATCCCTCATAATTACTGAATCTAGGGTGGTATAATTGGAACATGACCTCTCTTATGAGAAGATGTCAGGGGAGATATTAGACCATAGGGACAAGGTTCTATGCAAAAATACGAACCACCTCTTAAAAGTGTTGTGGAGGAACTATAAATATAAAGAATTGATGCAGGGACTAGAGGAAATAATGTTGAAGAAGTGCCTAAACCATTTCTCAATTGAGATAAGGAGTTGAAATTTAGAAGATGAAATTTCTTAAGGTAGGAAGAATGTAACGACTCATAATTTTTAAATGATATTTTTTCCTAATAAAATGAGTTTTATATTATATTATACACAAAATAACTATATATCTTTAATAAAGAAGCAATTATAAAGGGAAATTTGAGCATCTGGATTCATCCATTATATGATCATTGGTCAGTATGACCATTAGAAACTATACTCTTTGTAATAATTTTAATGTTTATAAGTATAAATGAAAAAGTATAATTAATATTGAAAGGAGAAGTGATGTCCTCAACCAATAGAGTCATTTTGTATGATGCCCATTTATCAGAACTTAAGAGGTAGGTAGAGTCCCTGAGATTTTCCCTTTTCTAAGACAAAATTGTGCTTCAATAAGTGCATCTTGAATTAAATCACCTAGAAGAGAAGTTTAATTTAGTGTAAATTACCACTTGGTCGATGTTAGCCAAGACACCCCATGAATCTATCACCATTGCACACCTTACCCTTAGGTCATACGTGGTTGTTGTAAGGGGTTGCAAGTCTAGACCTTAGTTACTTAATGTGAAATTATTTTTTATAAATAAATTTTTTATTCTATAAATTCCATTTTAGGAATGTTTTTTCTTAATAAAGTATATGTTTAATTGAGATATATTTGATAATTTTAATTTTTCAAACACAAATTATACTTTTCGGAAAAGAAATAATTTTCTTTATATTAAACTAAGGTATTTGGAATATTATTCATTTTAATTAAATAATATTTTAAAAATACCTTTTGAAAATAGAAATCATATGATGATTTTATTCTGTTCTAGGAAATTTTTAATTGTCAGAAATTTGATTATGCATTACAACCCACTATTTTTTTAATAAACAAGGATTTATATATATATATATAAGTGAAAATTATCATATTTATAGAATTATTATGATAAAATAAACATAAATTTTTAAATCCTCGTGTCTAAATTAGGATAGGAAAAATTTATGAGAATTTTAAAAAATAATTTATTTTTCCGTGAATAGTAAAAATACAGTTTGACGTTTGAGGTATGTTTAATGAATTTAAAATTGTATAATAATTATTTAATAATTAATTAACTACAATACACAACCTAAAATATTTTATTTTATTAATATATATTATTTTAATAAATTTTAATAAATTTTAAAACAAATAAGTTACTTTCTAAAGTCTAAAATGTAATGTTTAACTTTAAAAACATTATTTGGTGGAAACTTTACTTTTCCATGCCAAAAGAAGCAATAAAAAAGATGATTGGTTCGTATAGGTTAAAATAATATAAAATATTACCCAAATTTCCAAAACCATTTGCAATCCAATGGTTTTTTATTTTCCACAACCAAGATTTATGTGGTCTATATTTGAGAAATCTTAAAAAAAAACTCCACTTTTTATATAAATACCCACCCATTTCTCCATTTACATTCACTAAGAACCCATAATCCATGCATTTATGGATTTTTTACCTCTGAAAGAGTCCCCCCATGGTTTCATCAATCTCCCAATGTTAAATTCCTCAAGATCTAGGAGTAACTCTTCAAGGTAAGGGAATTATCTTTCCCCTCTCTTCAATTTAATAACCCCTTTTTATATGCATTATAAATATTATGTTCACTCTCATTTATTACCCTTTTATTCATACCCTTACTTCCAAATTATTTGTTATCAATGGGAGGAAATTTTACCCTATAATTTTAAACTTTTCTAAAAACCATGCTTTATACTCATTATGCTATTGAATTTACTTCTCAAAATTTCTCTCTTCCCCTTAAGAAATTCTCTTTTATTTTCTTTGTAAGAATACCCAAACCAATTTATTTTCTAATTTTATTAACCTATATGAAAAAAAATGATTTATTTTATTCGGTTATTAACATATATGGAACCCGTATTCCATTTTCATGGGTTAAAATGTCATAATGATCATGTCTTTAATCACTTTTGAAATGCCATGATTTTGTTAAGAAACCCATTATTTATTCTCCATGGGTTATTTATTAATTTTTTTATTATTTATTTCTCTTACATTAATTAATACATATGTAGGGTACACACTTATAGTGCTCTAATTAATTGGGTAAAAAAATTAATATCAATATATGACATGTTTTATGATACCTTGGTGAATAACCTTGGTAATTTTCATTTATGACACCCAAGTGACAAACCGTGATGATATACTTATGAATGTATCATTTAAATTTTTTAACCAAATTTATATATTATGATTATTTTTATTTTTATTTTTATCTTCCACATGTTACCTTTACCATTCAATAATTATATTCCCCATGTTCTTATTGATGTTCCCCCTGATCACATGTAAGTTGTTTCACTTTTTGGGCCTCATGCTCACCCCTTTCCATTGATGTATGACCACAGGATATGAGATTTAGTAAATGTACTTATTATGAACTCATAAATACATATTAATGTTTATTTAGAAGAATATTTTAATTTTTCATATATTATTCACCTTATCTCTAATAAACTACACATTAAATGATCATCTATATATACCATGTAATGAAGATTTATGTAATAAAAGGGTGGGATTCCATAATAAACATTGGTCAAGGATGACTACCAAGAAATCATGATCGAAATTTTTTTAGGATTTATTATATTCACTCCCTAATCCCTTACATATCATCTCATGAGACTAAAATATTACCCAATTTATTGGAGCTCTATATAATTCTGGGTGCACCTATCACATTCACTACACATTTGTTTGACTTGGAAAATCATGGTGAAATTTCAGCAACATAATGAGGGTTTATAAATGTTCCTGGAAAAGATTAATGAAATTTAAAGAGTTATATAATTATTTATACATCATATTTTTAGTTTTTTGGATATGTAAGAACATATCCCAACTTTAGAAATTGGAGATAAAAGGTATAATATAATGAATATACTTAAATTAGGAGTAGAAGGAAAGGATCCCTTGCTAAATTTGGGCATAGTAATGGATTAGCTAAATGCTATAATGATAGGGGATAAATTCTATTTAATTATTATAGAATCAATTTTAAATTATATGTATCATTAAAAATACATGAAAACTTATTCAATTGTGATTAAAATGGCTAAATACAAAGAAGGCTCTTGAATGGAAAAGAGGAGAGAGAAATCTCTTACTAAATTTTAGTGTGGTAATGGGTGTACTTAAAGGATCATAGGATGGAATAATGAAAGGTATCTGTCATCACATGAAAATATAAATTAAATTAATAGGGTTGTAGGAAAACATACCCAAATAAGGAAAAATGGAAACTATGGGGCATAACATAAAAGTGGTGCTTAAATAAAAAGAGGAGAGGGACATCTCTTACCTTGAGAGAGTGATCCCCAAAAGCTTTTGAGGAGATTATTGAGAGCTTAATGTCACCTTGTGAGGACTATAGAGAGGGTAGGGTAGAGTAAGTATGTTCTAAATGGTTTTTTGAGAAGATAAATGGGATCATGGGTGGGTTTATATAAGAAATGATTTGGAACTATTTATTATTTCTCAAATATATGTTTTTGACTCTATATAACAAAATGTTCAAAACCACAAACCTTCTAATGATTTTTCCCATTGTTTCTAAAAAATTGAGGTATATTTCCTTATTTTATATGTCCAAAGTCAAAAATTGTTAAAATAATACCCTTCCTGATGTGAAAGTGATTCATGTCCTTAAAGAAATGATTTTAAAAAATTAATATATAATATAGGTTTTGTAGGATTCATAAAGGTTTTATAAAATTAACCAAATAAACTTAATATTAAATTATATTAAATTAAAAACATATATTTGGTCGTTTATACACTTTATAGTACTTTTTACATCATTTTTTGATCATTATGATGTCACAATATGCACTTTATATTTAAACCATATTAAATTTTTCCCCAAAAATTTGACGGTCTTAGAAAATTATGATAAATTCACCACTGGATAATTTATACATGTTTATTCCAAAAATTATTTTTATTTTATCAAAATTATTTTTTAAATATATTAATTTTCACTTTTAAAATATAATTGAAATTTATTGAGAAATGTCAGGTTTTTTGACAATAACAGTTTTTGAACCATTATAAAAATTACATTTAACATCATAAAAAAAATTATCAATTAAATTTTTCAATAATAATTTAATAATAATATTTAATAAAATATAATTTATTTCAAAAATTAATTCATTCGTCAAAAAATGACTTCATTGAAATTTCATATTACTTAAAAATATAATTTTTATTTTATCGTATCATAATATAATTTTAATCAAACAGATTACTTAATCATTTATAAAGTAGAAATAGTAATGAATAAATATAATCATCATTTAAATGAAAATTAAATATAAATATTCATACAATTAAGGTTACTTTATTTCTAGTATTTATTAAATTATTAACATATTTTCCTTTTGCCGTAGTAATAAATATTTACTACACTTATTATTCATATTGTTCAAAAATTAAGTTAACCATATTATCTAATATTAATTATGATAATTTCAAATATGGAATTAATTTTATCAAAATAAATTCATAAATGAGGAATAAATTAATTTAAATCACTTCTAATTATGGTTCATTTAAACTAATTATAATGGAGAAACATTATTCATTTTAAAACAGTTTTCAGAAAAATGTGTTTTCTATCCCAAAAATAAACTTATATTAAAAAATTTTGTAAATATGATTTAAATTTAATTAATTGAGTTATATATATCTACATAATACTTTTTCTAACAATAAATAAAAATAAAATAATAATTATACTTTTGAATTAATTCATTTATCAAAAGAAATGATAATTTAAAAAAATGGTATTTTTCATTATTCACTAAAAAATCTATATTTTTTAAAAAACAAAAAATATCCACACTACCTTAATTTTGATATTATGATATAAAAATATATTTTTTTATAAAATTATTTTATAAATTTTTTTATAAAATAATTTTAATATTTATAAAAATAAATAAATAACATTTTTAAAGAAAACTCATTTTGAAGAACAAAAGAGATTACAAAATAAAATTATTGATTATTTAATAAACATTTATCAATATATATAGTATATATAGATATATATTATGAATTTTTTAATCATACTCATATCCTAAAATTTAATAGAAAGGATAAAACGGTCATATTTAAATAATCATGGTTTGTTTGGGTTTGGTGTTGTGTATTGTATATGCTATTTAACATTGTTTTCTATTTTAAAAACTAAGGTCATTACATTATTACTAATTTAATAAATTACATCCTTTTAATTTAAATATAAACTTTGTAAGTAATGTTTTTGACACTTGAAAATATCTTTACTGAAAACCCACATCGTAAAAGGGGGTTAATGAAACATCCTCTTTAAAGGAGAGAAAGAGAAGTATGAAGGTCATCACATAAATAGGTTTACAAGTTGGAGAAATTTAGTGGTAAGTGAAAACATAAACATGGAAGAGAAAACTAACACTAAATACCTAATTTAGTGTGATATATAACATGGTCAGGATAAGGTTAATGACCATAAAGCAATAACTCTCAGATGGATAAAATGGCCATCAATTAACCAAAAATAATCATAATATAAAAACTGTTTTTTATTGAATATTACTTTATCTAGAGTTATGGAATATTTTTTATCATCAAGACTAGGTGAATAATGAAATATACTTTCATTAAAACTATAATTAATTTCAAATAAAATCTAATATTTTCTCCAAACGATGAAACTCAAGATGAATTTTTTTATGCCCGACACCCTAGAATAAACTTCTAACATATCACATAATACACCAATTAATAACATGTTATTACTCATATATTTACTAAATCATAAATGGTTAGAATAAAGTAAGATAATACCATAATACATCAATCTCCATAATTTCACAAAAAACCAAAGGATTTACATATATCATTCCTTAATAAATACCCATATATAACACTAATAACCTCAAAATTAAAGAGTGTTTTAACTAAAAAGGTTGTATCATACCCTTCAACTGAAACTCAAAAAATATAATTTCATTCATCTTATATAATACTAATGGGTATATATACCTCAACCCAAATAAAACATCTCCCAAAATATCATTAATCACCTCAAAATAAAAAATTCATCCATCACATAAATCTTTAAAATCTGTATCAATGACTCGGAATATTATACTTAGACATATCATTAAAAGACTATTTTTAGGTTAATCCCAAAATCAAACACTTACTAATGGTTATCAGTACCTCAATAATTTTCTTTATAAAATATCACTTTATCACTAAATAAATTTTAGAGATTATAGATATCATTCAACATAAATTTTAACTCCTTAAATAAAAACTACAATATAATAATCCTTAGATTTTTCATCATTCTCATATCTAAAATTTCATTGATATATTACCCATATAACATAACTATAAAATACAAATAAATAAACTTTCTAATCCTTACACTTCAATGATTTCCATAGAATAGGTCCGTAGTGTATGATTTAACCATCAGATTATGGAATCGGATCGAATAATGCCCATATTCTCCACTCACAAGGCATTAAACAAAAAATTGTGTTGTAGGATGTAATTTATTCCTTTCTATAATAGTCTTTATTATTTTTTGGGGGAAATTAGATAATTTTTGCATAGTTTTTTCACAATTAAAACACCTTTGAGTTCTTTTGTGGCATTTACCTTAAGAGTCTCATTTGGGCAGTCATCGCATTTCCCATCACATTGGTTGTTGAACGGATTATCCCTATTTCCATATGTTGACTACAATAAAGAAAAAATTAGGTATGATTAATTTTAAACTATTAAAAACATAAATGGGAATCCAATAACATTAATGGGATAACTTATAAATTACATGTATTTCTTTAACATAAGAATTTCTAGGCTTCAATATAAGTTATCCATTTTAAATTCCCCAACATATAATCTTATGGGCATTTTTGTTCCCTTAATAATGGTTTGTAATGATATTTTGAATTTAACAAAGAAAATCTCCCAAGAATGTCAAATCAGGTCTTTAGAAAGGCATGTTTTTGGCATCCGTTCCTGATTGAGTCTAGCTCAATGCGGTGTTTTTGTGTTTTACCCCTAGGTACATTTGTGCCATACACCCTTACACTTCTAGTATCCATATAGATATTAATTTTATTAGAAACCACTAACCCTATACATTACTAAAACATAGGGATGTTTTCCTATACATATCATTATCCTTAAGACTTTCACAGGAGTTTTCTAATCTTAATACCAAAAATATCTAAACTTTCCTTTGATACCAACTATGATAACCCTACACTTTATTAAACATTATTTCATGATTTATTACATAATATTGCATGTAATAAAACCCAAAATATTCAAAATTATAGTTCTTTTTGGAATTAGGTACATAGAATAACACCTTTAACATGGGATACAACAACATTATTGAGAAATTCCTTAAAATGCTTCTAAAATTCCATAGATTTTAAAACTGGATGGTACAACCTGGGGACATACATAAGGAAGGGGTGACTATAAATCCTTATAAGAGAATAAATCTGGAATAACATGAAAAAATTATTATATGTTAGATAATAGGAATATCAATTGGATATAAAAGGGGTTAGAAACTTAAACATGGACAATGAGGCATGATATAGTACGATAACATAAAGAAAACATGGGATATGTGGCAACAACCTAAAACATGGAATCATAAATGTAACAACCCATAATTTTTAAATGATATATTTCCTAGGAAAATGTGTGTTATATTATATTATAAACAATAAAACCATATCTCTTTAGTAATGAATTGAGTATAAATGGAAATATGACCATTGGGATTTGACCATTATATGACCATTGTTAGAAACGATAATCCTGGTAATAGTTTTAATGTATATCATTAGAAATGAAAAGGGATAATTTATAAAGAAATGAGATGTGATGGCCTAAACCAGTAGAGTTGCCATGTGAATCGAATTGGTTAGAACTTGGTATATAGGTAGTGTCACTAGGGTTCTCCCTTGACCATGCCGAAGCCATGTTTCAACAAGTGAAGCTTGAATGAAATCACATATGAGAGAATTTCATGTTTGTGGAAATTACCACTCGATCGATGTTAGTCAGGAAACCCCGTGAATCTATCACCATCTCACTCCTTACCCTTTAGTCTTAAATGGGTGTTATAAAGGGTTAGTTGTCCAAACCTTAGTTACTTAATGTGAATTCCTTTGTATTAATAAAATTTTTATTCCATCAATTCTATTTCAATAATATTTTTTATTAATAAAATATATGTTAAATTATTATTCATAAAAGTTTTTAATTTTTTTTAACAAGTCTAAGTTAAATTTTTTTTGAAAATAAATGTAGAAAGGAAGTGTCACAGATTTCTTCTTTCAGTTAAGTCGAAAGGCTACATCAGCGATGCCACTATTCAGCAAAATAACATATTTTAAATATACATGTTTTTATATTTAAAAATATATATTTAAATCATGTAAATCTCAATGAAAATATTTAAAAATATAAATGTTTGTATATTTTGATATATATATATATATGGTCTATAATATGTTTTTAAAATTATGTCCATTAGTATTTGATAGTGAAAATTTTTGTGTTTTTAAGCAAGAAATTTTTGTGACATTAAAATTAGATTATACTAATTAAACTTTTTATTTTTTTATTTTAAATTATGGTTTATATGTTGAGTCACTTTTTCAAATATCCTTTAGATTGTATTTATATTTTATAATGTATATGATTTCAAAATCAAATTCATTAAACATAAAAATATTTGAAGTTGTTGGCTTTGAAAGACTATGAATAATAATGTCGAATACAATCTAAATAAAATATGACACACTTTCAAAACATATAAAAAATAATTCAAAATAAAAAATATTTCATAAAACTAATTTTAGTCGAACAATATATTATTGTTTTAAATCATTATAATTATATTTATAATCTATTTTTATATTCCTTTCGTTTTCAATTATTTATTATATTATGATTTTTTTTATTCTCAATAACTTTTTAGATTCTTAGGCTATATTTTAAGTTTTATTTAGATTTTTTATAGTTAATATTTTATAATATTTTAATGTAACCTATTTTAAATTTACTAAGTTTTATTATGTTTTAAGTAGTCAACTTTGAAAGCTTATAAAATATAAATTGTAAATAAAATACAAACTAAAATTGAAAAATTTGGTAGACATGTAAAAATGGTTGAGAGTAAAAATAATTTCATCATTTTAATAGACTTACAATCAAATAGAGGATAGAATACATTCTTGTTTAAAATCCATTAAGTCAACAAAAAAACACACGCATGAATGAGTAAATTCACTCTCTTTGGTGAGGTCATGTCCTATGTTATAGTGTGTGATTGGGATGATCATATCGAGATTAATAACCTCTATATTGGGGTGGGGTATGATGACTTCAAGGGGGTTGATCCTCAGGAACTTGAACCTGGACTGTCAGATGCACTGCCTGTGTCTCAATGGGAGGAGGTTTCATACAGATTACATTATGAAAACCTAATCCCTCTCCCACTAGATAGGTATAAGGACACTCCGTCATCACATTGGTGACCATACAGCCTATGAAAAATCAGGCATAAAATGTGGAGGCATAAAAAATGACCCCTAATAGTTTCTCAGATAAGATATATTTATAGAAATATGTAGCTATCCTCACAAAAATAATGGATCTCATGTCTCATAATGAACATCCCCAATCAGATTACTATGTAATGCTAGAGGTCCAACCTCTGCTAGTGAAATAATTGAGGCCTCACGTGTATCATGACATAGTCTGTGTCATCGCCATCGTGGCTCCTCAACATCTACAGCTACTGGAGGAGGATTCTGAGTAAGAACCTCCAATCCCTGTGTTGGAAATTTGTCTCCTCAGGGTGGAATATCGAATATTCTATCATAAACCACACGATAATATGGAATTTTCCTCTCTTTTGCAGCATAGATCACTACCAGTCTAGCATCACCCCCCCCCCCCCTCATCTGGATCATACATTCAGATAATCCGTTGTAGTTCAGTATGATATAAAGTGATTCAAAATGAATTAGATAATAGTACAATAAGAAAATTAATGGTATTTATTAGCTTACCATATCCTGAATCCATATGCGATATGGATTAAGATATAGTATAGAATTCATTATATACCATGGATCATACTTGAGCTACTTTGATAGATAGAATCACATCGTACGGACACCCTTGATATGAAATGATGTTCATCTATCCTAGAGGTTGAGATACTTGGCATGTATTCAGTACAAGTTCATATACTTCCTCCATATAAACTTCATTTAATGAAGTGATAGTGACTATCTCAATATAAATTGGATAGGATGAATATAGCCAAACTAGCACATTACTCAATTAGGTTGGTTCCACTGAATAATATAAAAGTGAATGAGATTAACTATAGCCATCACATCATGAAGTGAATTAGTGTAGTATACAAGAAAATGGCCTAATAATGACTATTATTGAATTGATTTAATCTTAAACGAAATGTGAGGAATGTTAAAAAAAATTGTTAATAAAAACAAAAAATGATGATATTTTGAAATTTTTTATTCAATGAAAGATTGTATATACTTACATCATTGGGTAGTAGACTATCCAACATGAGATGATATTCACCCAAATTGTGTCTCGAGCACTGATGGTGTGGTGTTCCTGAATCTAGCTATAAAATACAGCATTTCAAGTGATATGTAATATGAAATTGAATTTAATAACTCATACTAGAAATAGAAAACAATAAAGATTAGTTATCATACTAGCGTCCAAGCGGAGTGTTAGGTAGGAAGTCAATATACATCTCTACTAAAATAATAATAGAGGAGAGTGGAGGGATGTGCTCCCATGCCCATGTTTAATTAAGGGTGATGCATCCCTCAAAATCAATGTGATCATATCCACATGTTGTGCATAAGGCACTGTATGTGTATTCTAAGAATGTTGATCCCCAACTATATCTCTTGATCTCATAAAAATAATCAAGTAGGCCTAGATACATCATGTTTAAATGAATACCAGAGTGGTCTGTGCATAATGTCCCTCCAATGATCTGTAAGATATATGCAAGGCCACAACGCATGTCAGTCTTATCATCAGAATCATTGGGTAACTATAAAAAGTGAATATCAAGCCACCTCATCGATATCAACACACCATATATAGAATAATCATCATCCAAAATATAGTTTATTATAAATATCTATACAATATTAGGCCTATCTCCATGGGTGGGTCTTATAACCACATCCCCCAATATAGAAGACTATGTAGGAGTGCCACATTATCAAGGGTGGTGATCATATCTCGCTCTGGTAAGTTGAATGTGTGTGTCTCTAGTCTCTATATCTCAATGATGGAAGAAATGAGGTGATGGTAAATGAATGTAAAATATAATACAGTGATACCATAGAAGCCAGTGTGTCATGGGTATGGTATAATAGTGGCTGGAGGCGGAATGTCATGATAATGGTGTGCTCGACATACCCTAATCCATTGAACCGCATGGCCCACAAGCACATCGCGTGAAACATACATGTACTGCTCAACGAGTGGCATAGTAACCTCCATATATATATATATAATGAATTAATTCTTAAGTGTAATATGTAAATATAATTTTATGGTCAGAATAATGTTATGGAAGGTAGAAAGTAATACATGACATTTGTAAGATATGGTTTTATATATTTACATATATAATCATTTTTTTGTAAAAAAAATTTATTAGAAAATATGTAAAATACTATTTTATAAATTGATGCAAAAAGAAGAAAAAACTTCAAATAAATTTATTTATCCAAGATAAAATGAAAATTATTATCATATAAAGTGAAATAGACAAAAAATCTGATTAAATAACACACAATTACTTTACAACAGACATGAAATACATTGTAATTTTTCAAAATAATTGAGTTTGGATGAGATGAGAATGACTTCATAAGTGAAGTAAAATCCATATCATTTTGAAGTGGTATCTTAATAACATCTTCCAAATGGAAGTACTTAATTTCTTAATTTTAAAAAACCTTTGTCCTTCCAATGACAACTTCACCATTTGGGAAGGTCGTTCATTTGAATTTTGGTGGCTTTTGAAAATTAAAAGGCTAAGGACATCCCTTTGGAAGATGTTATTAAGATACCACATGAAAATAATATGGATTTTAATTCACTTTTGAATTCATGATCATATAATCCAGACTTTATTATGTTGAAAAATTCCAAGGTATTTCATGTCTATTGTAAAGAATCCATGTTTTATTTAATGTTGTTTTTCCATTTCACTTTATATAATCATAATTTTCATTTTATCACAGATAAATATGTTGATTTTATGTTTTCTATTATTTTTACCTCACTTTAAAAAACATTATATGACTTATTTTCTAATTAAATTTTAGTTAATGAAGACAGATTGTTTTTTATAACCCAACACAACCTTAGATTGAATTTAACTAATAAGTTAGATCTGAAATGGTGTGATTTTGTAATTTATGTATTATTTCTCACATAATTGTATATTTCATGATTATTTTCTCACATTCTTGATTTATGGTTTATCCATAGTTATTTTGATTATGCTTTTGTTTCCCCTCACATGTACTTGTAATATTCTTTTTAATGTAAATACAGAAGTATTATTGTTATTTGATAGTAAAAGTATTCAAAAAATCATAAAATTCTAAAAAATGAAGGATTTTATGTTAACACCATGTAAGTAACAATATGAAAAGATAACATTAGAGACAATAAATCGTTGTAGTTAAGAGTGTAAACTTGATCCATCAATGTTAGGGAATCATTTCGGTTATGACCTTCTTGATGAAATATGTTTTATCTCAAATTTTTTCCTTTTTCTTAAGGACATCCCATCTCATTTCACCTTCTATTGGACTTTAGTATCCCTCATTGATACAACCAATTGTTATCAGGTATTAATATCAGCTTGTATTCAGGTGTTGTAAAATATTCAAACTCCTTAATAGGAATTCATGGTGCAGCTTAACAGTTAGCAAGGGGGTATAACCAGAACACTGGATCAATATATTCTTCCTATGATATGTTAACAGAGTTACATGTTGCAATGGTGTGTACACATGAAACCCATAAAGTATAGAAGTTTCCACATCGACATTTCCTTATTTCTAGTAATACCATCATGTTTTACCATTGCTATTTATGTTGGGGTTTGAACAATCTTAAAATTAAAATTAAGAGTATTCTTAGTAGAAAAGGCATTATTGATAACCATAAGCTTCATCAATGTTATTTTCAGTATCTCTTTGAAATTTCCTTCTGTACTTTAGCACCTACTAAATCCTATCTAAGGCTAATTTTTTCTATCAATAAAGTACATCACAAAATGAGAAAAATTCTTCTAAACTTGGGTAGTTATAGGTAAATTATGAGTCCCATTAAAGACATTGTTGATTCACTCCAAAATATTTGTGGTCATGTGTCCATATATATTCTCCCTGTCATATGTCAATGTCCATTTTTCTTATAGAATCTGCATCATATAATCATACACTACTTGATTAGACTTGTGGATTTATTTGAAACATTATTCAAAACATTGTTGATCGGGTTCATATGCTATACATAAGTGATTATATTTCACATAAATTAATTTTATCATTACATTTAAATATTAAAATATAATAAAGACATTTCATACCATATCTCATGAATTCCTTCTTCATAGGTTCATTATGGAATGTCTTTCACATGTTCCTATAAATGTGTCTAATGTAGTACCAATGATGTGAATTTTGGGATCTCTATGTATTAGGATCAGTATTTATTGCATCATTAATTTCATGATACTGACCAGATATCAAAAAGGCACCCTGAATGTGGGTGAAATGTTTGTTGATACTTTAAAAAATCAACTCCCTGATTCGTAGCTCTCCTTCTCCGCAAATTAAAATTCAAGTAGAATATGTGAATGGTTTCTATCATGGATTTTCATAATAAAAAAATAAAACATTTTTATTCTTCATATAGAAATATTCTATCAATATGTAAGAATTATTTTCTGAAACAAAATACAAAATAAATGGGAGGCATTTTTAGAACAACCGGTGAAAATAAAAATGATATCGATCAAGTTAGTTGTCTTGAGGCACATGTTCATTCATATTAATATGGAAGAAAAATTGTTTGTTTTATATTAGTATATATATAAATTAGGGAAACACTTGATAAGAGTCATCCAATCACCATAGACCATCACAATTTCCTTCTGTTTTTCCATCCATTCCTTATTATAAAAAATCTTATAACTAAAATTTTGTTATATCCTCTCTTTCACAAGGGATATAGAAACATATTGGAAGGTCCTAACCATATCAACAACAATAGATGACATAAATTCAGCATACAATTAAGTATGATCTTTTGTCAGGTTTCTCTAAATGAAAGTTAAGGCCCCTCAATCTTCAAAATTCTCCAACCACTAAATACAATGTTCAGAATCAACCTCAAGTATAATATGTAATAATCTTCATATTTATCCCACAATATAATATATTTTTTACATATTTATTCCTAAACTAAATATGTATAATACCTCTCAATATGAAATATTTTTAGTATTTTTTTAAATGAATCATTACTTAGAAAATAAATTCCAACATATAATGTTGTATCCAACTCACTAAATATGTCCACTATAACTCCAGGAAACTTAGTTTTACGTGTGCAAAAATTATAATAAAATTTAATAAAACAGTCCATTTCTTTCAACCAAGATGTGGAGAGTGGTGGATGATTTATTATGTGTCAAGGATATTGTAAAACTATATAATTTTAATAATCCTCTTCCCTAACTTCTATTACTCCCTTCACATCATCATTGTTGTATCTGTATATTCCATCATTAGAAAATTCTTCATCTAAATTTTGATATATTTGTATATCCAAGAGATCATCTTGGTTATCCTCTTCTGCATCATATAGAATTGTCATAATCTCTTGGGATGGAACTTCTTCAACCACTATTATAAGTCTCTATCTTCAAAAAATTTCATGTTGATGTTGTAATATAGAAAACTCAACATTATAACACCCCAAGATTTCATAGTAAGATATTTTCTTTATGTAATTCAATAGCTTTGGCTACATGCAACACCGAGTTCGAGCATACCATGACTTACCAAACTACTTGTCCAAAAGATATTATGAATATTATTAACTGAATTTTTAATTTCATTTATTTTATATATTTTTATATTCCATATTATGTGTTTCTTATAAATAATATAAGAACAAATTCGTTTTTTTCAAATAAAAGAAGTATTTTTCAAAAAAAACGCAATCTTAACACCTTCTAATGGAAAAACCTTTTCAAAAAAATATTTGACACTTTTATATATTCAATTTAATGAAATTAAATTATTCTTTAGAATCAAGACATAAAAAATTATTTTGAATAAATTTTTGGTACTTTTCTAATAACTTTCATATTTTGATGAATACTGAAAAATACTAAATTTTTTTTGAAACCATCCTTTTTAATATAAATAATTTATAGGGTTAAATTATGAATTTTAATGGTTTGAAAGTATAATTAGATAATATTTTTATCATTTAATATAATTTAGGTCATTATAAGTAATTTTAATACAAAATTTGACATAAACACATGTCAATCTTTTGATAGTTTTTGCTTTTTTTTAACCCGCTTTTCAGTTTTGACAACGGAAAGTTATTTTAAATTAATTAATGAAACTTATATGAATTTAATTTGGTAAAATATAATTCATTTTTTAATTTTTAATATCAAAATTATCTTAGGGTAAATTTTTGGTATTTTTCTAAAAACATTCAATTTTTGATGAATAGTGAAAAACATTGTGTTGTAGTTTAAAAATGACTTTTTATTTAAATAATTATTTATTTTATTTAAATTTATTTTAAGTCAAAATAGATATATAATACCTATATAAGTTCAATATAATTTACTGGATTCATTTTATAATAAAATTAGATGTATATAATTTTATTGAACTTTTTACCGTCTTTTACCCACCTTCTATGAGGATTTACAAATTTGCATAAAACGTAATTTTACCACTTTTATGAGTTGAATTTCAAAACTCCGAGAGACACGGTTGAAATAAATACGTAATATTTGATTCAATAAGATTAAAATAATTTTTGGTGAACAGTAACTTTTGACTTTTATTTACCACGGTTAAAAGTAAATAGGGTAATTAAGTTTAAAAATGCTATCATAATTACCCTAACACATGTAATAATTCTATTTTATATGTATAATTAGACCAAAAAAACCTTAGTAATAAAATATTATTCTCTTTGGTCTACTTTTATTAGATTAGGACATTTATTATTATTTTATTTAAAGAGGAGTTAAAAGAGTAAAATTCAAAGTTTAATAACAAAACCATTTTTAATATAGGGTTACACATAATATAAATTCAAATATAAATATTCATTAGAAATATTAAAATATTTCTTACATAATGGTATTTTATTTATAATTTTTTGACATTAATAATTTAATTCATTTATGACACAATGATGATGCAGTAATTACCTTATTAATGAAATATTAAAATAATTGATATTATTAATATTCAAATAAATTTAAATTGAGACTTATGATGAATTGAACTAATTTTTCATGTTAATATTACATGTTATAATTGGTTATATAAATTTTATTCGAATTGATAAAGTTTTTATGGCTTTCAAAAAATCAAATGCTAAATAGTGTCAAAATTGACATAATTGAGTTTTTAAAACAAATACTATATTATTAATTGATATAATATTCATAAAAATATAATGTTAGAATAAAGGACTTATATAAGGTAATATATATTAATAATTAACCACATGGGGTTCATTTAACTTGTTTTAGTAAGTTTATTAACCCTATAATATAAAAATACAACGAAACATGGTAAGTGTCAAACTCTTTAACTAAGAGTTAAATCTAAAAGATAAGGTTAATTTGATGATATAAACATGTCTAAAACCTATAGGTTGAGAGTTTTTTGACCCATACCCACCTTATCATATAAATAATTCATTTTTGAGCCATTATAAACCGAAAAGTATTTTATTATAAAATTAAATTTCAAGCTTTTCCAAAAGTGGCCATCACCTCTCTTATAAAAGGCCACTTCCCCTTTTCTTAATTTCACACCTCCAAAGACTTTTTTCTCTTCCATACCCTGCCCAAATATCCCCTAAACTATCCTCCCTTAAACCTAGATGCCTTAATATGATCATAAATCCACCCTAAGGATCCCTTTTGATCAAATCAATAGGAAAACCCAAAGAAGAGGTAAATATTTCATCACCTCTTTCAAGTTCTTTTCTTCTTCCACTTCCTCTTTATTTGTTGTTTACATTATAAAATAATAACTCTAGTATATTCTATAAAATATGATGTTATTAAAATGGTACAACAATATTCATTATTCTATCCATCATATGAATGAAAATGTCACCATAAATGCATACGTACGGCTTACCGTCTCCACGTCACGGTGTAGTTTGTTATTCAAACACCTAATTATTTGGATGGGTATAATAATGAGTATAAATGAATTAAATAATAAACAAAACATGTTAATGATTATTTATATATGATATAACTTCCAATTACATACGATTTAACCATCAATATAATGATATTGTCGCTCAAACGTACGTACGGATTACCGTCTCCAAGAACGCGATGAGAATCATTCCCCATCGTAATCATTTAAGAATAATTTTAATTTTTTGATTAAAAAAATTATAAGAACTTAATATCAATATTCATATGAATAAAATACATTCTATCTATAATAAACATGGATTACATAACCGATCATATAATGGAAAATGGATCATTTAACACCTGAAATGATGATACTACTAAAATATTATTAACAAAGAAATATTAAAGGATCATATATGATATCATGTTTATGTATATAGTTATTTTATAATTTAATAACAATTATTTAACTATTATATATAAGGATAACGTACCCTCTACCACGGAAAATTACAAGGAAAGGATTAATTCCATAATCTCTTTATTATCCACGGTTGTTTTTAAGTAAGTATATATTGGGACCTCTTTATCATCCACATCCGTGTTTTCTTAAAAATGTATTTCAAAACATTTTTACTATTTACTTGAAAATGGGTTAAAGTCATTTATACCCTTATTTGACCTTATATGTTTTGAAAATAATATTTCTGTCATTTTCCAAATAAGGTACTTTTTGACCTTTTCGACAAAATTAAGGTAAGAATGTTTTTTAACTAATATGGTGAGTGGGGATACTTTCTATTGTTATAAAATTGTCAAATCTTCCCTTACAAGCTTATAATAATATTTTCAAAATAAAGGTTTTCTTTTATAATTATATGACTTTTAAATGATTTCAAAATAGAAATAGATATTTCTCTAAAAAAAGTCTGATTTAATCTATGTCAACAACCTTTTGATGGATTTTAAGAATTTGTGAAGTTGACTTATTATGATACAAATCTTCCATATTGTATTGAAGGTTTTGTGATATGTTTGAATGTGGATGTGTTATTCTTATACCATTCATGGTTTATGGATAAATTATTGATATTTCGTATACTATTTTTTATATGAATGTTTATGTTATGTTTAAATATTTTCATATGAGGAATGCATTGGACTTAGTAAGTGAAGGATAGAGCCTGATATAGCTCATTGATGCATCAGTGGGTCTCATGAGACAAACTAGTGTCTTGTTATAAGGCCTTGACAAAATCTTTTTTTTAGTCTTGGCACAATGCCTTGACTATTAGGTTATGAAGTCTGGAATTATGCATTCCATCATTATGAAAGTGACTATTGATATTTTAGGTGATTGTTCAACTATTATAATATATATGTGAATAAGTAAAAAAGAATTATTTTATTTTATCATTTCCATATTATACTGATGTTTAAGTTTAAAATGATCTTGTTTTAGTCTAATACATTATCTTAAATGTTTATGCTTATTTATGAATTTTTCTGCTATATTTTCATCCTTACTGAGTATCTGAGCTCACCCCTTTCTATGTTTTATTTTTTCCAGAATGTGAAAAAAGTATTTTATGGTTGACCTGTAGGGATTGGATAAGGATATAAGTGTGCTCAAAAGGGGACAAAAGTTTTTTTATGTTTTTATTTCATGATGTAATGTAAAAGTTATGAATGTATCTAGTACTTCAAAGGTTACTAAATTGATCGGTCTTTCGGGTCATGATTCCTTGTATCATGCCAATGTTATGTAATAAAACACCGAATCTAGGTAACTAGGGTCGGGGCGTTAAAACATATAACTCCATCATGGAACCATCTGAACACTGGGAAAATAAATTTATTACTTAGGTCAATTTCTCATCAGTAGCCAATAGACAAGATAAATTTCATAGTGTATCTAGGAGGTGAAAATTTCTATAGCTAATAAACATGATCTGTTGATTAGTTCCCAGATTTAAGCAACCATTAATTATTTCTTCAAGATAATAGAAGGTTGCACGATTAGTTGTCCAAACTATTTTTTTTGGTTTTATACTATAAGAAGCTCCTTCCTCGGTTTTAATAACATCCCCATAGAAGTATACATAGAAAAACATGACTATATATAGGAAAAATCCTTTCGGATCCATATTTTGATAGTGTAAATACTATTGAAAGTGAGGGTTGACCATACAATCTTTATTATACGGAAATTTTCGAATAACTTTTTATATTCTAAAATACGACTCAAATGTTTCATAGTACAATTTTTAATCTTCCTAAAGGTATGTTCAGTAGTTTATAAATAAAATATTAATTATATAAAGAATATCCCTCACGAGTTTCCAACCATGTGTATAGCAAGGCCCGTTGTCATTCACCAGTTCCTAATCAAGTCTAGATCGATGCGGAATTTTTGGGTTTTACCCCTAGGTACATTTATACCAGAGCTACATCCTCGTATAGTATCCAGAGAGGGAATTTATTTCATAGATAACCACATAATCATTATGAGACCAAAATTTTAGAATGTTTTATTATATCCTAAAAGATGTCACTAAAGTTTTATATTATAATTTTAAACTTTCTTAAAGGTATGTTTAATGGTTTATAAAGACAATGTGATTCATCTAAAACATATACATCAAGAGTAACAAACCAGGCATTCAATAAGGTACGAATCATCTAAATCACATGAGTAACAAATAAGGTGTTCACATAAACCTCTTTGGAATCAATTTTTTCATCTTTCATCCTATGTTTATTCTATGTTAATCCAGATTTAATCAATAACTAATCATTAATTAATCATTACATAATAAATATTTAATCATTAGTTATCAATATTTAATTATTAGTTAATAATTAGTAACTCATTTGTTAAACATTAGTTAATTATTAGTTAATAATTAGTTAATCAATATTTAAACATTATTTAATAAATGATTAATCATTAGTTAATCAATATTCAATCATTATTTAATAAATAGTTAATAATTATTTAATAATTAGTCAATTATTTGTTAATCATTAGTTAATTATTGTTTAATCATTAGTTAATCATTTGTTAATCAGTGTTTAATCATTTTCCAATCAATATTTAATTATTAGTTAATCATTAGTTAATCATTACTTAATTATTAGTTTATTAATATTTAATGATTTTTTAGTCATTCATTAATCATTATTTAATCATTATTTAATCATTAATTAATCATAAATCAATTGTTAGTTAATTATTATTTAATTATTTGTTAATAATTACTTAATCAATACTTAATTATTAGTTAATCATGACATAGTCATTAGTTAATCAAAATTTAATCGTTACTTAATCATTAGTTAATCATTATTTAATCAGTCTTTATTTATTCTTTAATTTTTACTTCATCATTAGTTAATCAATATTTATTCATTAATTGATCAATCTTCAAACATTAGTTAATCAATCATTAATCATTAGTTAATAAAAATTTAATCATTAATTATTCATTAGTAAATCTTTAGTTAATCATTATTTATTCATTAGTTAATCATTAGTTAATCATTCTATAATAATTAATTAATCATTAGTTAATCATTAGTTAATCAATATTTAATCATTAGATAATCATTCTTTAATAAATATTTATTCATTATTTAATCATTATTTAGTCATTATTTAATCATTAGTAAATCATTATTTAATCATTAGTTCATCACTCTTTAATCATTATTTAATCATTTTATAATCATTATTTAATTATTCTTTAATCATTAGTAAATCATTCTATATTCATTCTTTAAAAATTATTTAATAATTATTTAATAATTATTTATTCACTAGTTAATTAAAACTCAATCATTACTTAATCAATATTTATTCATTAGTTAATCATTATTTAATCATTACATAATTATTCGTTAATCAATTTTAATCATTTGTTATTCATTCTTTATTCATTAGCTAATAATTAGTTAAACATTACTTAATCCTTAATTAATTTTGAGTTAATCACTAGTTAATCACATGGTTTTCATTATTTAATTATTATTAGATAATATTTATCTAATCATTAATTAATCTTATGTTATTCATTAGTT
The DNA here is from genome assembly GCA_963277665.1 of Viscum album. Lineage (NCBI taxonomy): Eukaryota > Viridiplantae > Streptophyta > Magnoliopsida > Santalales > Viscaceae > Viscum > Viscum album. The sequence goes on along the minus strand of OY728136.1, from coordinate 2,082,866,277 downwards.
AATTTATACTTAATCACGACTAAAATTAATTATTATTTCCAAACTATATATAACTAACTAAACTTGTAAATAAATAACATATTTATAACTAACCTAAAACTCTTTAATAAAATAAATAAATAACCTTAAAATAAATAAGAAAAAATACCTCTAAATAATGATTTGAAAAATTGTCATTCCTTCTAGGCCACAGAAGCCACCACACACAAAAGAAGAATCATAAGGCTTTTGTAGAGAGACAGAGGTAGTGGAAGTAAGAGAGATGAATGGAAATTCAAGTAAAGAGGGGGGGTTATAGGTAGTTTGGTGAAAGGTATCCTCCCACCCCACTATCTTTCAAAATTATTTACATGAAATACAACTTATCAAAAGCCTCTTTTTTCTTTAGTTTAGGTAAAACGTGGCTGATCTCATGCCGTTATTTTCATGTCATCGATCTGCATTGATGGAAGGCGAAGACAGTTTTGGTTATGTGGCCTTTAAAGTTAAAAAAATGAGGTAGGGAATATTCCCCCTTTTCTGCATACCTTTAAATAAAAATTAAATAGGTACATTTAGAAAAATCATAAAATTTGTAAGGAAACTCTTTGTTTAATTAAAATGAACTCGAAAAATTGAATTTTTCATACACAAATCGTACATTTCAAAAAATATATAAATTTTTATAATAAACTAAGTTATTTTGAAAAGTATAAATTTTATTGAAATATTATGTTAAAACACTTTTTCAAAAATATACATTATAAAATAATATTATTATGTCTTAGGAAATTTTTATATGTCAGAAATTTGATTATGCACTACAACCCACTATTTTTTAAATAAGTGATAATTTTTTTATTTAAAACATAAAATTATCATATTTATATAATAATTATGATAAAATAAACATTTTTTTCAAATTTTCATGTTAAAATTAGGTTATGGTGAATTTATGACAATTTTTTAAAATACATTATTTTTTCCATGAATAGTAAAAATATGGTTTGTGGTTTTTAGTATGTTTAATGACTTTGTAATTATTTCATAATTATATAATAACTAATCATACATAATTCATGACATAAAATATTTTATTTTATTAATATCAATTATTTTAATAAATTTTAATCAATTTTCAAACCAATAAGTTCCTTTTCAAAGTCAAAAATGGAAACTTTAACTTTAAAAACATTATTTTGTGAAAACATTACTTTTCTATGCCAAAACAAGTAAAAAAATTATGCTCAGTTATTGTGGGTTAAAATTACTAAAGCACTAACCCAAATTTCCAAAACCATTGTAAAAAACCAGGTTCAATCCAATGGTTTTACATTTTCAATAACCTATATTTCCAAAGTTTATATTTGTTAATTATTCAACAAATCCAACACATTTTCTATAATTAACAACCCATTTATCCAATTATTTTTACTCACAATCCATCCTAGATAATTTTTGGGTGGTTCTACATCCAAATTAGTCCCCCCAAATTGTCCTCAGGCCCCCAAGGTTCCATTACTCAAGATCTAATAGTAACTCTTCAAGGTAAGGGAATTATCCTTCCTTTCTCTTCAATTCAAGAACCTTTTTTATATGTCTCATAAATATTAAATTTACTATTTTTTTTACCCTTTTGTTTATTTTATTACTACCAAATTATGTTTTATCAATGGTTGGCCCTTTTCCCCTCTCATTTTACCCTTTTCTAAAAACCATGTTTTATACCCGTTATGCTGTTGAATTTACTTCTCAGTATTTCTCTCTTCCCCTTAAGAAATTATATTTTATTTTCTTTTTGTGAATACCCAAACCTATTTATTTTTTATGGGTATTCACCTAGATATAAAAAATGATTTATTTTATTTGGGTATTAATATACATGAAACCCACATTCGCTTTATGTGGGTTAAAAATGACATAATGATCATGTCCTTAAGAAATTTTGACATACCATGATTTTGTTAAGAAATCCGTTATTTATTATCCATAGATTATTCAAGAATTTTTTATTATGATCTATGTGGATCATATTAATTAATACATATTAAGGGTTATCTCTAACATCACTCAAATTCATTGGGTAAATAATTTAATCACTAGAGATGACATGTTTTACGATACATTGGTGACACTACTAAAAAACTAGGATCATCTAGCACTAAGGATTTAAAAATTTTTGGTTAAAAAAATTATTAAAGACCCACTTTGTCAATGATAAAAAAATAATGGTTAAAGGGGGTATTTATAATACTTTTTTTAGCTCTGTTAAAGGGGGTCTTTGACAGCGCTAAAAAAACACCGATAGGGGGTTGTCAGTGTTTTTTAAAAGCACTTATAAAGACTCCCCATTCTCATCACTTTTTTAGTATCACTGATAAAATTTTACTTTAAAAAAATATTTCATTAAAAATAATATATTACTATATATGTATATATATATATTGATATAAATATAATATATATATTTTGAAACATGTTTTAGATAAGGTAAGAAGGAATTTACACTTAATATATATATATATATAATATTTAGTAAAAATGACATATAAAAAATTTAGAAATATATTTTTAATTAATAAAATTCTTATTAATATTGAGTAAGAGTAATTTAATATCATTTTGAAGATAAATAATAATAATAATAATAAAATATCAAAAAATAGTTGAAATGTAACTCGAACTTTAAATGGCCATAACTTTTGATCTGGGTGTCTTTCTGGGATCTACCACATATAAAATTTAATCATGCTACAACCTATACACCCTTAGTGACACAAGTAAACCTATTTTATATTTTTAAATGCCAAAAGGCCTATAAGGCCTCCAAAACTGAGTTTTTAGTTGAGGTACTCTTGTTTTTTAACATTTAATGGATTTTTATCCTAATTTAAGGGGGTCTTATTTCCTTTTTTGGGTGGATACTGAATTTATACCACGTAATTACATTCATATTTATTTTATAGTTTTGAAATTTTATCATTTTTAAAAACATAATTTTATTTATAATTAAATAAATGCATGTTTTCTTATATTTTCTTATAATGAATCCCTCATATAAATACATATATCGACATATTTATGTAAAAATGTATATTATAATGTATGTAAATCAATAAAAATTCTAAAAAAGTATTTTAAAAAATATCTAACCATTTTTTACATTATAAAAATATATTTATAATGTTTATATATAAATATATGTGTGTATTAATAAACAGATATATATTTATATTATATTCTAGTATATGTAAATGAATATATTATATAATATATTTAAATAAATATAAGTATATATATATCACACACACATATATTGTATATATGTATTTAAAAATAAATATATAAATATATGAATAAAAAAATATATAAATATATATATAAATAAAAATAAATATCATTAAATAGATAAATAAGGAACATAGTGTAGTAGTAAAGGAATTCCATATTTTAAGGAGTGTTACAAGGTTCTAATCTATGAGGCCGCATATGATTCTGAAAATTCTCAAAGCACTAATAAAAGTGGTGGGGGTGAAATGCAATGATAAAGGTTGTGGGAGCACTGTTAAAGGTGTCGTAGAAGTGATAATAAAGGGGGTGGTTGGGATCATGGATGTTTGAAAAAAAAATTAACCCCTTTAACATTGTTGCCTCTATTAGTGCTAAAAACACCATTAAAGGACCCCTTTAACAGTGCTAAAAAAATCATCGTTAAAAGGGCCCTTAATAGTGATAAAAATCGATGTTAGAGGACCGCTTTAACATTGATTTTTTTTCACTGATAAAAGCTTCATGGTTTAAAATTCACTATTATTATTAGTTATCTTTTAGTGCCGATAAAGGCCTATTCTAGCGCTCTTAAAAGTATCTTTTGTAATAGTGTGAATAACCTTTGTAATTTTCATTTATGATACCCTGGTGAAAAAGCATGGTTATATGCTTATAAATGTATCATTTCATTTTTGTATTCACATTTCTATTTTATGATTCATGTTATTTTTATTATGATAAAACTCATGTTCTCCTTCACATGCCGTAATTATATTCCTCATGTTCTTATTGATATTCCTCATGATCACATGTAAACTATTTCTATTACTGGGCCTCATACTCACCCCTTTCCTTTAATATATTTCCCCATGATATGAGATGTAGTAAATTTACATAGTATGAACCCATGAGGATGTACTAAATTGGATTTAGAAGAATTTTTTATTTTTTCAGGTATTATGTACCTTATTTATAAGAAAATAACCTCTAAAAGATCCTTTATATGTACCATATAATGAAAAGTTATATAATAAAAGGGTAGGATTCCATAGTTGGTATCAAAAGATGGTTTAGTTATTTTTGGAAATTGGGATTTGAAAACTTTAGGAATAACCCAAGGGACAAGTTTAAATATATTAAAACATCCTAATTTTTATATGAATTATTATGTGAGTGGTTTTAGGGAAAATATATCCTTGTATAGATATGAACAAGTGGATGGGATCTGGCACAAATTTATCTAGAGGTAACACTTGAAAACACCAATTTGAGGTAGACTTGAACAGGAACCAGTGCATAAAAATGGGTCTTGTTGCACTCATAGTTTCACACTCTTGGGGGATATGTTTAGTCACTCACTAAACTTTTATGATCCATTATGAAGTATATATAGAAAATTTAGTGGTTTTCAAGGAATAACATATTTAATCATGATGTTTTAAGACATAAAATTTATCGAGAATTATAATATTCTATAAAGAAACTCATTTCTAGCTATGTTTTTCTTCTTTTAGAAAATGGAAGGAAATAGGAGGAACTGCATAAATGTTGACCTCAATAGACGATGCACTAATGACCCTCGAAAGAAATCTGTAATGGAAAACTTCATGAGAATAAAAAATCAACTATCATGAGTTGTGAATAAAAACATGAATCAAGTCAAGATACCAGATTCACCTCGAAGAAACAATTTTCAATTGAGTCCTGTGTTTATCAACGAACAACTTTTTTTAGTGGGTTTGTCGACCCATTTATTTTTGAATAATATATAAGATCTATAGAAAACATCTTTTTGTACATCATTGTTGATAGTAATAGAAAGTCACCCTAATAATATACCACTTAGAGGTAGAAGTTGATAAGTGGTGGACACTAATTAAAAACGTGGATTCAATAAGAGAGATTGATGCTATAGAGTGGGAAATGTTAGTGGAATCTTTTTTAATAAATATTTCCCATGTTCTATGTGAATGAAAATGGATAAGGAATTCATAGAGCTAAAGCATATGGAAAATGAATCGATGGGAAGCTATGATAAGAAATTTACAAGACTTTCTTGACAGACCTATATATTTTTTATGTTTTCTAAGGGAAATATTGATAGATTCTTCAGTGGACTAAGGACCTATCTATAGGGTAATTTACCAAATCGAGACTATGGCATCTATGAGGAGATAGTGAGGAGTTTATGATGGTTGAACTAGAGTTTAGAGAGATGCATTGGTCGCATAGATCGAATGAACACAAGATATCATTGGAGCCAAAATCAGGGAGGAAATTTGATCAAGGAAGATAAGGAAATAAATTGAAACATCCCATGAGAAAAAAATGTGGGAAGAATCATTAGAGGAACATATTTCTTGGTAGTAGAGAATGTTATAAACATTAGAGATATTTCAATATATCTTGGAACTTTTTTGGTGAGGTGAAGCCTTAACTTTTTAGCACAAATGAAAAAGGTAAGATGGTGTGTGCCCACCCTAATGTCCAATGCTTCAAGTGTGGAAAACATAGGAACATTTCTATTGACTTTTAAAATTATAAGATGATAGAGGTAAATCACCATCAACCTCAACATAGGCTATGGGAGCATGGTTGGGAATTTTCTATGCTGATGGATGAAGTATAATCTCCAAATGGTGTGGTGGTATGTATAATCATTGTTATCCCAAAGATAGAAAGTTATTTTTTTATTCAAGTTCTATACATTCCTTTATTTCCTCCAAGATTTCAAAGAACATATAATCAATACCTGAGATAATTGAAGTAGAGTTATCAGTCAAGTCTCTTGGAAGGATTATCCATGCATCAAAAGTGTATATGAACTCTATTATGGGATTTAGAGAGAAAAATATTATTGAAAATATATTATTCATTCCCATGGTAGAATTCAACACTATACATGGGATGGACTGGCACTCAAACTATAATTATAAGATCAACTATAAAAGAAAGGAAATATTAGTAGTTTCTAATGGAAAACCAATAGTTATTTTCAGAGGTGAGATATCCCGACCTAAGATTTCTCTAGAATAACCACCTATATCCTTCTTTAAGGTGGTGGTCGGTGAAGATGGAGAAGGAAATATAAGTATAGCTATATAGAATATACCCGTCATTTAGAAATAAATTGAAATATTTACTAGATAGTTACCTAGAAATCCCCTATAAAGACTGGTAGAGTTATCCATTGACTTCATTCTTATATCTAAGAATGTTTTAAATACCCCATATAGAATAGAAAATTTCGAGCTAGAGGAATTAAAGAAAAAACAGCAAGATCTTTTGGACAAGGGATTTATCCGACCAAGTGTGTCTCCTTTGGGAGAACCTATTCTATTTGTGAAGAAGAAGTATGGATCAATATGACTATTCATTTATTATATAAAACATAACGGGATCATAGTGAAAAATAAGTAGCCTCTCCCAATGATTGAAGATTTATTTTACCACCTTCACAGGTCTCAATTCTTCTCCAAGATTGATATTTGATCTGGATATCGTCAATTGAGGGTGAAGAAAAAATATGTTTTAAATATTTTATTTTAATAAAGATATGAGAATTGTGATTTTGTTGTTATTACATTTGTATTGACTAATACTCCTTCTATATTTATTTATTTGATTAATCAAATTTTTAAGGAATATCTTGATAAATTTGTGGTAGTTTTTCTTGATAATGTTTTGATATATTCCAAAAATCGTGAGGATAATGAGGATCATCTAAGGATTATATTGAAAAATATGTGGACGAAAAATCTATTTGGGAAATTCTGAAAAAGTGAATTTTTTGTTAGAACAAGTTGCTTTATTGGGGAAAATTATACCCAATAAATGAATCTCAGTTAAAGTTATAGATAAAAAGTTTGTAGAAGAGTGTCATCATCCTACAATAGTAACTGAGATTCATAGTTTCCTTGGTTTAGTAGAATATTATATGTTGTTTGTGAAGAACTTTTCATGAATTTCTAACACAATGACCAAGTTAAATTGAAAAGGATCTATGTTCATCTAGATAAAAGAGTGTGAATAAATTTTCCAAGATCTGAAGAACAGATTGGTTATTGCACCTCTTTTAACTATACCCTCTTTCAGAGAAGGATTCATTATTTTTAGTGATAGATCTCTAAAAGGGATTGGGTGTGTTCTCATGAAAAATGAAAAGGTGGTTACTTATGCATCTCGATAGTTAAATAATCCTGAGTAGAATTATCTTATGCATGACCTGGAGCTATCTGCAGTAATTTTTTCTCTGATATATGGAGGCACTATCTTTATGGGGAGATGTATTATGTATACATATACCACCAAGTGATTATGTATATATTCACGCAAAAGGAATTGAACATGAGAGAAAGGTTATGGTTAGACCTTATTAAAGACTATTACCATTCCAATCATTATCATCCTAGTAGAGAAAATAATTTTACTGATGTATTAAGTATGAAAGGACCTATTGTGCTAGAAATGGTGAGGATTCAAGGAGATCCTTTAATCAAAGACCATGTAAAATTGGGCATGGTAATCATAAGGGAATGGACATCATCAACCCAATTCCAAATGATTTCTCAACCATTATCACTAAAAAATATCAATAAAACGCAAAGAAAAGATCCTTTGTTATAGAATAATATAGAGTATGTGAAGAATGGGATGTTTCTTGTATTGATCAGGAAGGGGTACTGAATTTTTTTACAAGGATTTGTATTCCATCTATTTTGGATATAAAAAAAATAACTGATGGATAAATCTAATATAACAACATTATATATACATCCTAGAAGCACTAAAATGAATAGGGTCCTTCATGATCATTATTAGTTGGATAATATGAAAAGGGAGATTGCTGACTATAATAAAAGGTGCTTTGTGTGTCAACAAGTGAAGTAGGAGTGAAAAATTTCTAAATGGGTATGACAACTACTACCCATACCAACATGGAAGTGGGAAAATATCACTATATAATTTTTCACTGGTCTCCCAAGAATATCCAAAGGAAACAATGTGATAGGGGTTATAGTGGACCAACCCACCAAGACTACCCATTTCCTCGCTATTCGGGAATATTTATCTCCTGACAAACTTTCCGTGATATACGTTAAGGAAGTGGTGAAGTTTCATGTGGTGCCACTTTCAATCATTTTTATCATCATCCAAAGTTCACATCAAAATTCTGAAGAAGAATTCTTCAATGCGTTCTGAATACAGAATTGAATTTCAATAAAACCTATCACCCACAAACTGATGGATAATCTAGAAGGACTATTCAAGCACTCAATGACATATTGAGATCTTAATCAATGGAATTTAAAGGTGGATGGGATCAATACCTCCCATGAATTGAGTTCTCATACAAAAACATCGTCCACTCGAGTATTCAAATGTCTCCCTATGAATCATTATAAGGTAGGTGATGTAGAACACTTTCTTGTTAGGGTGAACTTGGTGAGAGAAAGCTACTTGGTTCTAATCTTGTGAAAGAGATGATAGGAAAGGTTCCTACCATCCAACAACATATAAATGATACTCAGAGTCTATATAAGGTGTATAATGAAAAACATCAAAGGGAATTACATTTTTATGTTGGTGACAAAGTTTTATGTTTAATATCATAATGGATGAGAGTCACGTAGTTTGGGAATAAAGGGAAGATTATGCCCAACTACATTGACCCCTATTAAATCCTTGATTTTATAGGAGTAGTGGTCTATCGGATTTCACATCCACCAAATATATCTCATGTTAATGATGTATTCCATGTATCACTCTTGAGTAAGCACATACTTTATCCCTTATAATTACTTAATCTAGGGTGGTACAATTGGAAGATGACCTCTCTTATGAGGAGATGTCAGTGAAGATCTTGGACCATAGGGACAGGGTCCTACGCAACAAGACTACCCACCTCTTCAAAGTGTTGTCGAGGTACCATAAATATGACTAATATATGGGGGAACTAGAGGAAACAATGAGGCAGAAGTACCCAAACCTTTTCTTAATTGAGATAACGAGTTGAAATTTAGAGGATGAAATTTCATAAGGGGGAAGAATGTAACAACTCATAATTTTTAAATGATATTAGTTCTGGAAAAAATGTGTTTTATATTATACTATACAAAAAAGGTCCATATATCTTTAATAATGAAGCAAGTGGAAAGGGAAATTTGAGCATCGGGATTTGACCATTATATGATAATTGGTCAATAAAACCATTGGAAACTATACTCTTGGTAATAATTTTAATGTTTATAAGGATAAATGACAACAGATAATTAATATAGAAAGAAAAAGTGATGTCCCCAACCAATAGAGTCATATCAAATAAATCCCATATGTCAAAACCTTGGAGGAGGGTAGCTTCATTTGGATTTTCCCTTGACCAATCCCAATTTGAACTTAAACAAGTGAATCTTCAATTAAATCACTTATGGGAGAAGTTTAAGTTAGTGTAAATTACCACTAGATCGATGTTTTCCGAGACACCCCATGAATCCATCACCATCGCACACCTTACCCTTAGGTCATTTGTGGGAGTTAAAAGGGGTTACAACTCCCGACCTTAGTTACTTAATGTGTAATTACATTGCATAAATAAAATTTTTATTCCATAATTTTCATTTTAAGAATATTTTTTATTAATAAAATATACAATTAATTGAGATGAATTTGATAAGTTGAATTTTTCAGACACAAATTATACTTTTTAGAAAAGATATAGTTTTTTTATAATAAGCTAAGTTATTTTGAATGTTATTAATTTTAATGAAACCGTATGTTAAAAACCATTTTTTAAAATATAAATGATAAAATAATTTTATTATGTTCTAGGAACTTTTTAATTGTTAGAAATTTGATTATGCGTTACAACCCGCTATTTTTTTAATAAATAAGGATTTTTACATATAAAAGTAAAAATTATCATATTTTTAGAATAATTATGATAAAGTAAACATAATTTTTTAATTTTTCATGTTAAAATTTGGTTAGGGTAAATTTATGGGAATTTTCTAAAATACATTTTTTTTCTATGAATTATAAAAATACAGTTTAAGGTTTGAGGTATGTTTAATGAATTTATAATTATATCATAATGATGTAATAATTAATTATCTAGAATCCACAACCTAAAATATTTTATTTTATTAATAAAAATTATTTTAATAAATTTAAATCAATTTCCAAATATATAAATTACTTTACAATGTCTAAAATGGAAACTTTAACATTAAATGCATTATTTTGTGGAAACATTGATTTTACATGCCAAAAGAAGTATTAAAGATAATGATTGGTTAGTATGGGTTAAAATAACTTAAAATATTATCCAAATTTCTAAAACCAATTGCAATAAAATGGTTTTTTATTTTCGACAACCTAGATTTCCATGGTCTATATTTGGAAATTATTAAACAAATCCTTCACTTTTGCTATATATACCTACCCATTTCTCTATTTATGTTCACTAAAAATCCATCATCCATGAATTTAAGGTATTTTTACCTACCAAGGAGTCTACCCAAGGTTTCCTCAAAACGCCAAGGTTCAATTCCTTTAGATCTAAGAGTAACTCTTAAAATTAAGGGAATTATCTTTCATTTCTCTTCAATCCAAGAACCCCTTTTTGTATATGCCTTCTAAATATTATGGTCACTCTCTTATATTACCCTTTAATTCCAATTTATTTTTTCTCAATGGGAGTATATTGTCCCCTATCATTTTACCCTTTTCTAAAAGCCATGTTTTATACTTTTTATTATGTTGAATTTACTTTTCAAAATTTCTCTCTTCCCTTCAAGAAATTATCTTTTATTTTCTTTGTGTGAATACCCAAACCTATTTCTTTTCCAATTTTATTAAACTATAGGTAAAAAATGATTTATTTTATTTTGTTATTAAAATAAATGGAACACACATTCCCTTTTAATGGGTTGAAAATGACATAATGGTCATGCCTTTTAGCACTTTTTAAATGCCATGATTTTGTTAAGAAACTCGTTCATTATTCTCCACAAGTTATTTTTGAATTTTTTTATTATATATTTCTATCACAGTAATTAAAACATATGAAGGGTACACACTGATAGTGATCCAATTCACTAGTTAAAAAATTTAATCTCTTTAGATGAAATGTTTTACGATACCTTAGTGAATAACCTTAATATTTTTCATTTATGACCTCCTAGTGACAAACCATGGTGATATACTTATGAATGTATCATTAAAAAATTTTAACCAAATTTCTATATTATGATTATTGTTATTTTTATTATGATATTCCTTATTTTCCCTTCATCATTCAATAAATATATTCCTTATTTTCTTATTGATATTCCCTATGATCACATGTAACTTGTTTCACTTTTTGGGCATCATGCTCACCCCTTTCAATTGATGTATGTCCCCTAGATATATGATGTAGTAAATGTACCTATTATGAAATGATAAAGATATATTAAAGTGTATTTATAATAATATTTTATGTCTTCATTTATTATGTACCTTATTTTGAGGAAGCAAAACTTTAACAGATCCTCTATATGTACCATGTAACTAAAAGTTATGTAATAAAAGGGTGGGTTTCTATAATGAACTAAGGTGAAGGTTGACTACCAATAAATCATGTTGGAAATTTTTTTTTGATTTATTATATTCACTCTGTAGTCCCTTAAATATCATCTCATGAGACCAACATATTACCCATTTCATTGGAGCTCTATATAATTCTATGTTCACCCATCACATTCGCTGCACATTTTTTTGGCTTGGAAAATCATGGTAAAAATTCGGCAGCATAAGGAGGGTGTATAAATGTTCATGGAAGAGATTAATAAAATTTAAAAGGGGTGTATAATCATTTATACGTCATATTTGTAGATTTTTGTATAAGTAAGAACATATCCCAACATTATAAAGTAGAGATTAAAGGAATAATATAATGAAGATACATAAATAAAGAGTAGAAGGAGAGGATCCCTTACTAAATTTTGGCATAGTAATGGATTAGGTAAATTCTACAATGAGAGGGTATAAATGGTATTTAATTATTATATAATCAATTTTAAAGTATTTTTATCATTAAAATGACATTAAAACTTATCCAATAATGATTCAAAATCCTAAATACAAAGAAGGCTCTTGGATGGAAAAGAAGAGAGAGAAATGTCTTACTAAATTTTGGCATGGTAATGGGTGCACTTAAAGGTTCATGGGATGGAATAATGAAAGGTATCTATCATCACATGGATATATAAATTAATGTAAGAGGTTTTTAGGAAAACATACCCAAACAAGGATAAATGGAAACTAATAGGAATAACATAAAAGTGTTGCTTAAATAAAAAGAAGAGAGGGAAATCTCTTACCTTGAGAGAGTGATTCCCAAAAGATTTTGATGAGATTATTGAGAGCTTTATGGAATATTGGGAGGACTATAGAGAGGGTAGAGAAGATGAAGGATGTTCTAAATGGTTTTTTGTGAAGATAAATGGGATCTTGTGTGGGTTTTTATAGGAAATTAGTGGGGACTTATTTATTATTTCTCAAACTTATGTTTTCAACTCTATATAGTAAAATGATCAAAACCACAAACCTTATCATGATTTTCCCTTGGTTTCTGAAAAATAGAGGTATATTTCATTATTTTATATGTCCAAATTCCGAAGTTGTTAAAATAATAACCTTCTTGATGTAAAATTGAGTCATGTCCTTAGAGAAATGATTTTAAAACATTAAAATATAATATAGGTTTTGGAGGATTCATAAAGGTTTTATAAAATTAACCAAATAAACAAAATATTAAATTATACTAAAGTTAAAACACATATTTTGTCGTGTATACCCTTTATATTAATTTTTACATCATTTTTTGTTCATTATGAGGTCACTGTACGCACTGTCTATTTATACCGTATTAAAGTTTTCCCCAAAAATTTGACTATCTTAGAAAATTAAAAAAAAATCACCACTTGATAATTTATACATTTTTATTACAAAAATGATTTTTATTTTTTCAAAATTATTTTATAAATTTATGAATTTTTACTTTTAAAATAGAATTTACCTTTATTGGGAAATATTGGGTTTTTTAACAATAACAGTTTTTGAACCATTATTGAAATTACATTTGACAACATAAAAATTAAATTATAAATTAGATTTATCACAAATAATTTAATAATAACATTTTATTAAAATATAATTTATTTTAAAAATTCATTAATTCATCAAAAGTAATGTCTTAATTGAAATTTCATATTACATAAAAATATAATATGTGTTTTATCATATCATAATATAATTTAAATAAAACTGATTACTTAATCATTTATAAAGTAAAAACAGTAAGGAATAAATATAAATATAATTTAAATGAAAATTAAATATAAATATTCATACTATTAAGGTTACTTTATTTCTAGTCTTTTTTAAATTATTTACCTGTTTTTCTTTTTCCATAGTAATAAATATTTTCTACACTTACAATTCATATTGTTCAAAAATTAAGTTAAACTTATTATCTAATATTAATTATGATAATTCCAAATATGGAATTAATTTTATCAAAAGAAATTTATATAGGTGGAATAATTTTATTAAATATAAAACTTGTAAGTATGATAGAAAGCAGTTTTCTAAAAAATACATTTTTAAGGAAAATATGATATCACTTTAACCTTATAACTAGTAATCCTAATAATATGAATTTAAATTAATTGATATATTTATATAATATAGAAATTTAATTTAAATAATTTCTAATTATTTTTAATTTTAACTAATTATAATGGATAAACATTATGTATTTTAAAATAGTTTTCAGAAATTTGTTTTTTCAATCCAAAAAATAAAGTTGTATTAAAATATGCTGTAAAGATAATTTTTAATGTAATTAATTGAATTATATATATATACATAATAATTATGTTAACTTTAAATAAAATTAAAATAATTATTATACTTTTAAATTGATTATTTTATCAACATAAATGATAATTTTAAAAAAAATGTTATTTTTCACTGTTCACTGAAAAATCTGTATTTTTTTAGAAATCTGCAATTTTTACCTTATGTTAATTTTGATATGATGATATAAAAAATGGATTCTTTTTTATAAAATACATTTTCCAAATTTTATAGAAAATAATTATAATATTCATAAAAATAAATTAAAAAATAAGAAAATATATTTTTGAGAACAAAATACAATACCAAAAATTGACTGATTATTTACTAAGAATTTATAAATATATATAGGATAAATATATATTATGAAGTAGATAATCATACTCATATCCAAAAATTTAATGGAAATGATAAAATGGTCATATTTAAATAATCATTGTTTGTTTGGGTTCGGTGTTGCATATCACATATGCTATTGAACATAGTTTTCTAATTTTAAAAACTCAGGGTGCTACACAATCTGTCAATGCTAGATTGAAAATAATATAAAAATTAATCTTTCCAAATATAATACATTAGAAAAATAAAACAATTTCATGGTTGACATATGAAATCATTTCTCTTTGTTTTCCAAAACTATACACACGTGTTTTGAAAACAATTTCATTGGCCAACACCATTTCCAAATCATATACACACCATTAACATTTATCAAAATAAGACATTTTTTATCTAAATGAAAATGGGAATTTTAGAATATTTTATCGGTAGAATTCACCTTTAAATCAAAAATCCATTTTTGAAATTCACTTCAAAGAACCCACATAAGAGTCTTTAGATTCAAAATAGGTTTTCTAACAAATCTTTGAAAACTCATTTTCAAATGAAACAATCCAACCACCCACACGGGTCAAACATCACATGTAAGAACCACCCACATATCATGAGGCTTATAAAAATTCAATATAAACAACACAATATTTGGTGTCATATCAATGAAAGTAGGGGAAATGATAAAATCAACCACCAAACCAAAATACCCTCAATCACCGACTAACCAAGAAATATAATGTGTCATGGTCTATACCCAAGGATTCCTACTATGAAAATCATCTAACTGTATAAGGTTATAACCACCCAAACTAGCTATTGGCATGCAGTAAGTCCAAAACCATTATCTCACTAGTCACACAATCACTGCAACGATGACAACCCCCCCCCCCCCCCCATCCCTTCTTCATAGAACAACTGGTGGGAGACTAGCAGCTTGTGAAACAACTAGAGGAACAAGTTAAATATTCCGCTTAGTAGCTAACATCCCATGACCAACAGAAAAGCGAGGCAGGATCAATGATCCAAGTATAACCACAATTCATAACCATGACTACCCTCACCCTTGAAATCAAATGATAAAAATCCTCATAAACACATAATATGAACTGAAGGCATAAAAAACAAATTTTCATAGAAGTGGAGGATAAAAATTATATTATGATCACAAACCCATGTAAGCGGTAAAAGCAATAGGAAATTAAGGGGTGTCTCTCTCTAGTTAAAAAAACAAAGTATCAATTAGTCCTCTAATAGCAGAACATGGATTGAAATTCCAATCCAGTACTCATTTCATAAAAATACTTTCTAAACGCCATTTGGAAAGAGATGGAAAACCCCATATCATTTAAAAAACTTCAAATTCACCCCTATATAAGGGATCTCTTATTTGAAAATCAAAAACATTCCTAAGGGATTTTATTTCCATCACACATTCAATAAAACACCACATAAAAAACTTATTATTCAAATGAAATCACTCATTTCATTAAAAATATTCAAAGATACCCTTCAATAGGCACTACTACAAATATGGATTTTATCAGTGCGAGAAAAGTGCATTAACAGTGCTAAAAAAGCACTGTAAATCAAGGCGAAGATAAAGGGGGTCCCTTTTACCAGTTCCCAGAAAAGTGCTGATAAAGACCCCTTTTATTAGTGCTTTTTAAAATCACTGATAAATGTAAAAAAAGTAAAAAAAAACTATATTCGGGGGGGAGCTTTTAACAGTTCTCCCCCCCCCCCCTTTATCTGATCTAGGTGGCCCCTCCCCACTTCCATGCACTGCCCTTGCCCACGCGTCCCACACATGCGTGCACACTTCCTTGCTTCCACCCAAACTCGAACCCACGACCTCCCCCTTGCGCGCCTACACCTTTACCACTAAGCCATTTCATTTTTTTTCTATTTAATGATACATCTATTTATTAATATATATATATATATAGTTATATTTATTTGTATATTAATATAGATTTATATTAATATAAATATATATATTTATATTAATACATATGTGTGTATTCATATATTAGAATTTATATACTCATTCGTATAATAATATATATTTATATCTATTTATATATATTTTTTTAGTTACAATTTTATATCTGTATATTTATTTGTATGTTAATATATTTTTATAATATTAGTTTTAAATACATTTATAAAATATTTTTTTATGAGTGTTTATAAATAAATAAATACATACATACATACATACATATATACAACACACACACAAAGACACACACAAATGCACACACACATATTTACGAATAAATACATATATGTGTGTGTATTTGAAAAGCCATATAATGTTAAAAGAACCATAACTTCTAATATAGAAGTCTTTTTCAACTCCAAAACCATTCAAATCGAATAAAATGAAACAATCTTTGATATGATATGTGGTACAGGCCTAACAGACATCCGGATCAGAAGTTATACATGTTTGAATGTTAACAAATCGGGGTATCCAGACTAAAAAATCAGTTTTGGAGGCCTTATGGGCCTTTTTGGGATAGAAAAAATGTGACATAAGCTTTGATTGGGTCACAGGCGTGTAGAGCTCATTGGAGACTTCGATTTGATATGTTGTAGATCTCAAATGGACATGTGGATCAAAATTTATGGCCGTTTGAAGTTTGAGTTACATTTTCAACTTATTTTAGATCTTTTATTAATTGTTTTGATTTTTTGTGTCTTTAAATTTATATTAAATTATTTTTAATGTATAATAATTTGAAAATTATTAATTAATAATATTTTTTAAAATATCCTAAATCCATTTTCACTAAATTTTTTGTATATTAAATGTAATAGTCTATTTATACTTATATAAAACATATTTAAGAAAATATATATTATATTAATATCAATATAATTATAATTATAACAATATAATATTTTTCATGAAAAATAATTTTTTTTTGAAGCATTAATTTTATCAGCGCTAGGAAAAAGCATGGATA
Source organism: Viscum album (assembly GCA_963277665.1). Taxonomy (NCBI): domain Eukaryota; kingdom Viridiplantae; phylum Streptophyta; class Magnoliopsida; order Santalales; family Viscaceae; genus Viscum; species Viscum album. Next base: position 2,082,848,821 of record OY728136.1, on the reverse strand, counting down.
AAGTCCCCCTTTATCAGCGCTACTAAAAAACGCTGATAAAGGGGTCCCCTTTAATAGTGCTAAAAAAAGCGCTAATAAAGGGGTCTCCTTTAACAGTGCTAAACAAAAGCGCTGAAAAAGGGGGACTTGATCAGCGCTAAAAAAAGTGTTGATAAAGGGGGACCTTTAACATCACTTTTTTTAGCACTGTTAAAGGCCCCCCTTTATCAGCGCTTTTTTTACCGCTGATAAAGGCCCGCTTTTTCAGCGCTTTTCATTAGCGCTGATAAAGGGGTAGCACTTCCCTTGCCCATTTTTGTAGTAGTGAGGGGGTTTCTGCTTTGAAAACCAAAACAAGGTCGAAGGTCAATATTTTCCATCAAACCATTTAAAAAAATCCACCATGGAATTTTAAAATGGGTAACCTACACACCCATTTCAAATCACTATTTGAAATTCACAAGAGAACCCCTTTTTTAAACTATTTTAATGTCAATGCCATAATTAAAAACCAAGTTCCCTTCAAAGAATTTTTTTTCACTCATTGAAAAAAAACTAATAAAAACCCTTGGCAGATGATCGAAACCATTTCAAAAATCCACACAAACAATTCACGAAATCTTAGCATCATTAAACAACCCATTTCAAATAAGAAAACATGGAGTTCACATGAAAATTCAATTATGTCAAGATCAAAACATAAAGAAATGATTTCAAAACACCACAAGACTATCACATATAATCATAATTTTATGAAAATGGAATTTATAAAATTCAATCATGCTTTGAATTCCAAAATGAAATAATTTCATAATAACACCTACCACAATGAGATGAGAAACAATTCAAAACCCCTCAAAACATATCGCTTTCAACAACGACCACACCCACGAAAATATGAACGGTGTCTACTAACCCTAGACACTAAAATTACCATCATTAGATCCACCCGGAACCTTAAAATCATATCACATGATAACTAGGGTTCATGGGGAAACCAAATCAAAGATAGAAGATGGAGAGGAAGGAAGAAGGTGTAAAGAAAAAAACTCACCTTGAATCACTTGGAAATAATCAAAGGAAGGGAAAGAATCAAGAGGAATAATATGGTGGAGATCTTCCTTGGTTTATAAGGGGTTTTCGATTTGAGGGGTAATAGGGGTGAAATCCTTAAAACCGAAGAGGGGTATTTTGGAAAATTCCCAATTGTTAAAAACATGGATAGGGCGCACGGTTTTCCAAACCATGTGCTAACTGTTCAGTGGCCACTACCAGGGCTAATACCCCCTCACATGATTAGCTATAGGCACCACACAGTATAGAAATCCATAATCCAAAGATTCCACTCGACACAGTTAAAAATTACAGAACCCACCGCACACTTGTCGCATGGTTTCTTTAACTGTGCGCAAATCGTGCACCACACCCCAGACACACCAAGGACCTCACACGGTTTCTCCTAGAGGCTTTATGATTTGGACATAACTGTGTGTAGCCCGTGAAAACAAACTATGCACAATTCAAAATGAACAGAAAAGGATCCTCAATAAAGTAGCACGCAAGTTTCCCTAACCATGAAATCTAACCATTCATAGTAAGAAAACCTCAAAAAATTCATGTTCTAAGTCAGAACTCCAAAGAAATGCAACTCAAAACTCCATTTATCAAAAGAACACAAAAACAACAACTCTGTGACATGGAGTGTCACATATTAATTACTAATAAACTAATTAATTATTAATTAATCAATTATTATTATTATTAAGGTTCTGATATATATTTTAAAATATTATTTAGCTACTAAAAATTAATAATAATTATAAAATTATAAAATTATTAATAGTTAATTATTAATTATTAAATTAGTACTAATTTTTTAGTTATTTATTTCTAATTAATATTATTTACAATAAAATATTAATTACTAACAAATATTAATTAAATAATATTAATTTCAAATAAATATTAATTATTAATTAATAATAATTACTAATAAATAGTTAAAATTATTATTTATTAACTAATTAATGATAATAATATAATTATTCTTTATTAATTAAATAATAATTAAAATTTATTTAATTACATATTAATAATATTAATTAATATTTATTTATTTATTTATTAATAATTATTAATAAACAATTACTAATAAATATTTTCAATGGGATTAGTGATGTTGGATTTGTGAGTTACGACAGTAGTGAAGATGACTACAGAGGCCTTTAATTACATCTTGACATGCCAGTGGGGAGGGTTTAGTCAGTGGTGGTTTCATAATTGATGATGAATCGAGGATTGAGACATACTTTCCCCACCTAATGATGGGGGTGGAGGTCAGAGTGCTGCTGACGATGGGGTCCGGGCACAGGTTAGATCCATTCTTAGTGTGGGATAATCTAGACCTTAAGACATGGGGATGAAATCAGTTACAGATCAAAGATTTTTCAAGATGACTATAGACGTCGGGGTGTTTGGAACCTCAGTGGCAGTGATGGGCATACAATGGGTGATTCACCAGTGACATGCAGTAGGGTGGGTGTGGGACTCCAACAACAGCCAATGAAGCTTCGTGGAGAAGTTTTTATGACCCACGATAGTAGGGATCCTACCATACAATGGGGTTGGAGTTCGAGTACAGGCTATGATGAGTATAATAGGGTACTTTGACAGGGACCGTGGAAAACAATGATTCTCGTGTGACCTATAGATACAGGCGATTGACCCAAAAGAGAAGAGTGATGTCTATGGATAAGTTATAGGGAGCCTCACCCATCAGTGGGGTGGGAGAACATATCAAGGTTGATAGTGTCCTTAGGATGTGGGGAGCTCGATGTTGAATTCGATCGTGCATGTGATGTCATTTGGACAATGGTGGGGTTGGAGCAGGTACAGCTGGCGATGATGCATGGGGTTACCTTGAGATGTAAGGAGTCGGCAATGGTAACCTTGTGATGTGAACGGGGGATGAACTTTGGAGCAGAAAAGAGGTGACCTTAGGACATGCATTGGGCACAATATTGCTCTTCCAACAAGTTTTTTTCATGACTTTGTGGGCCTCAAGTTTTATATTGGTCCTTTCATGGGTTTTCTCCACATGGGCCTTTAGGCTAATCACACATGGAAATATAGTTAGTCTGGTGCAATGATGTTGATGATGGAGTTTACGAGAGGGTCGGCGGTGGTATGGGACATCAATGGGTGTGAAGTTCTCAGATATCACGGGCAGTTGGTGGTATGGGATGCTGATATTGAGAAACTCTCATTGATGATGTAAAGACATCATCACCTTCAGCGACCGACAATGAGGATGACCACAATCATGAAAAAAACAACATTGAAGGTCACGCCGACGTCCTCAGGAGAACATTTTGTTGAGAGTCATCATTTTTTAGCGCTTCATCCACGATAATGACCTCGGGTGGTGTGATGTCAGTTAGCCTCATCGATGTTGTTAGGTGGGCGAGTTCTTTAGGGTTGGTAGATATTGGCTGACATTATGGTCGCATATACTGGTGTGGCTATCTCTAGGCCATTGAGCATTTATGTTGTGGACTTTCGGGCCTTAAAAGAAATAATGGGTCTACAGTGGTCTTCAGACCAAAAATGTTGTGCTTTTGGTGGTGTTGTTTTTTTTTTCACTTTCCCAGTTTTGTGGTACTTTATGTGTCACAAATTTGAATGTTGTTGTTTTTACATTTTTATTTTCATTGATAAAGTTTAGGGTCGAGTATGTTCAGTACGTAAACCTTCCTGATTAATTAACTAATTATTTAATAATTAATTAATTAAAATTAAATATTATTATTAAATAGTTACTACCAAATATTTAAAATTACTACTTAGTTATTAAAGAATAATTATTATTATTAAATTATTAAATTATTAATTATTAATTAATTATTGTTAAAATATTATTAATTTATTAATCAATTGTTTCTAATTAATATTAATAACTAATAAATATTTAAAATTATTCTTTAGTTAATAATTATGAATAAAATTTATTATACATTTTTCATTATTAAATATTATTTAGTTATTATTAATATTATTTATTAGTAATTAAATATTATTTAATTACCAATTATTTTAAAAATATTATTTATTAATAATTAATTAGTAATTAATTATATATTTATTAATTTTATTAATTACTAAATAATATTTATTAGTAATTAATATTATTAATTAATATTTTTTAATTACTAATTAATTTTAAATTAGTGAATAAGTAATATTTAATAGTAAATTTTAATTGTTATTTATTATTTAGGTATTATTTTTATTATTTTTTATTAATTAATATTTATTATTATTTAATCACTGATTATTAATAATATATTTTTATTTATTTGGTGTATAAATTGGGAACTTGAATCCCACATTGGGAATTTATAAAGATTTACAAAGCAAGACCCCTTATAAAAGGATTTCATGGGTTAGAGTTTCTATTATAACTTGAGAAAAGTTTAACTACAGTAATGCTGGATATTTAATAACTATTAAATTATACTAAAAATTTTGTTATATATATATGTGTGTGTGTGTGTGTGTGTGTCTAAATGAAAGACAACAAAATAAAAATAGGTTTTTTAAAAAAATTGGTATGCCCAAAGGTGATCCCCCCCCCCTCCCCAACTCCTTTAACTTTTACCCAAGGCTAAAGCTGTTACGGGCCCAAATACCTTTAGACTAGGTCAGAAAATCCCAAAGGTGTTACGACCCTTAACACCTCTGTGATTTATTTAAAAAAACATTATAAAACCTTATTTTTTAGTTCACCCTCTTATGTCCAAGGACGTTGCTGATTAATATATGTGGTATTTGTTTAAAAAATCAAAATTTTACGTGTTTAACATTTTAAAATAATGATTAATGGTTTTCTATTTAATATAATTTTATTTAAAGGTATGATTAATAAACATACATGATTTTAGGCTAAATAATTTTAAACAGATCGAACTTCAAACTTTTTTCGGTTTGGGATTAATAATGGATTGGGCCTCACAATGAAAATTTCATTAATATTAAGGTAAAAACCCAACCTCAATCCATTATATCTAGCCCATAAACATTCTTAATGGTGTGTTTTTTTATTTTGAGGTTAAGATATTACATTATAAAATATGGTGAAATTTTTAAAAATTATAAATCTCAAAAAAAATTATCTTGCACAAAGCAGAAAAGATATATAATATTACTTAAATGGTTAAATTTTAAGTAACAACACTTCTAGTTTATTCAGTATTTAAGACATCTGAAATCCTGTTAACTCAGAAATATAAAATTGATTGGGTTCAACCCATATCTCTCAAAGATTCAAAAAAAGAGAGAGATAATTAGGGGTTTGAATTTTTTCTAACCTCCAATTGGTGAATCACATAGTTTCAATATAATGGGTGATATTTTTTTATCTCATGAAATTTTTTTGATGTTGCATACATATCTTTTAGGGATTCCATTTCTTAAAGAAGAAGCAAAGGGGGTTCTGGACAGAGATATAAAATCAGGCGCAGAAACAAGAAGATATGGGAAATAGTTTTTGATCATGACAAGTAGTGATCAATAACAAATCAGTTTCTATAATGAGGTATTGTAACGATGCCACATGTTTGGTTTTGACATCCAAATGGTGACATATTTTCATGAGATGAATATCAGATAGGTGAAGGTGTTGTATCAGGGTGTGTATTTTCGCACAAGTTTTTCAATGATTTGTTTGAAATTCAAGTTTTAGGCTTTAACTAAATTATATAGACTCTCTGATTATAATGGAATTTTTCAGCATTTCCCTATGGTTTTTTAATCCTCCACATTAGAGAGTTTTTCCAAAGTAAAATCTGCATCTCAATTTATTTCATACTATTTAATTTTGTGATTTTTTTTCTTTGGATATTCTCACAATATTTTTTTTTCAATCAAGTTATTATCCTAGGATCGATTCATTTACTCCCCAAAAACTGGTATCCAAGGGATTTTTCAATGTTTCTTACTGATTGGATATGGGTGATTCATGTCATTGGAATTATTCCCACATTGAACTATTTAATAGAAAAAATGATTTTACTATATGACAAAAAAGTGTAAAAAATATTTTGGTCTATGAGGATAAAGTGAAGGTGCTGAAGAAAAATCAGAAAATCCAAAAACCATGAGTTATGGTGATTAGTAAAATATGATAGAGTTAGTGATAAACACAATACAAGTGTATTTGGTTGATAATAAATTATAAGAGGTGATTAATTTGACAAAATTAGAGGAGATCTGTGTGAATCTTGAAAGAAAGTATAAATTAAAATCCCATACAAATCATTTATATCTGAAATAATGATCGTATTCTTCAAAAATTCCAGAGAATGGAGATTTGGTTAACCTTAATGCTGAGTTCACAAAACATATGATGAAGATATATTCGGTGGTGTTCAAGATTGATTATAAAGGTAACGCAATACCTATGAAAATAAACGAACAAGAAAAAACATTGTTTCTCTTGGGTTCTTCACTTGATTAATATAATATTCTCATCACCACTGTAACGTCCTGACCGAGATGCCACTAAATTGGTGTCCCGCGATGGTTTGCAAAAAGACGTCAAGCACACCTCCTCACACATCAAAGGCCACCAATGAGCAGTAGGGGTCAAAGGTGGAACTGTGAGAATAATATAGCCCCATATCAGAGTTCATAACAAGAAGTAAATAACCAAACATCATACAAATCAGAGTATGTCGAAGAATAAATAAAATGAAAGTGAAATATGATGTAATAAAATGAAATACAGTAGAGTCTCGAACAATCATTCCATAAATACAATATCAATCACCCACTAGGATAATCACATATAAAAAATTAACTGAAAAATAAATAAATCATTCCCTAATTCCAAATTTGGGCCATATCACATACCTAGTCTCCAGTACCCTGTCGAGTTGCTCCATCCAGATCATCAAACTCCAAACAAGCATCCTTGTCAACCATGAAATATTGGGCCTCATCTCTATCCATCTTTCATTCATTATTTATATCAAATAATACATATGGTCTACATGTACATTGAGTTGTACTAATAGGGGGTGAGAAATAAATCACAGTAGGCCACCCCCAATGGAGAACCTATAACATGTTGTCATAAGTGCATGATCATTATATATTATTTTCTTAATAGAAATGAAAATAAACTAATAAACCCACCATTGATCCTTGGGTTTGTGACCTCAATAAACCATGACTACTTCAGCCCATCGGTCTCTTAAACAAAATACCATAGGGGTCATAGGTCGACATACAAGGAGCATCATACCAAGTATCCGACCAGGATTCGAAACACTATGTCTGACCATCCCAACTATAATTCACAAATGTCAGTGGTCAACATTAAAGGATTCTCAGTCCAAGTATCCAACTAGGATCCAGTAAGCCATGTTTTTTCATCCTAGCCACTGGGTCACAGGTTGGAAAACACATAACATCAGTCCATGAATCCAACAGGGACTCAGAATTTCATGTATGATCGTCCCAACCATTAGGTCACAAGTCATAAAACATGGATCATCAGTCCATGAATCCAACTGGGACATATAATTTCATGTATAAATATCTCAACCTTGATAGGGAATGCCATGTGTATACCCTTGGGTTCAGAAGCATCAGTCCTTTCCCCAAAAACTACATTGCACTGGGGATTGGAGCATCAATCCAACATTCCAAAACCATTAGTCATAAGTCAACAAACATGGACAATCAGTCTATGAATCCAATTAGTATTTATAAAATCATGTTCTACCATCCCCAATCATTCCATAAATAACATTAGTGGTACCTAGAGCATTAGTTTGGCACCTAAACCAAGTTGTAAACTACACATTCCCCGAGCCTTAGTCCATCATCTAAAACAAGTATTTGGAACGTTAATTCCACAATAATCAATAAAAAATTTCATTCTTGGAGCCTTAATCCATCACTCAAACCATAAACAAACTATCTATATAGATATTAAATGTCTCATCCAACCACATATCATAAGGGAATGTACCACCATGTCCAACCTACTTGTCTTTAGATGTGGTGAATTACATCAGACATCCGAAACCATATTTGTGGGGCCTCATGTCCACACTCTCAACCCAAACAACCCACCTTAGTAACGCGAGATCCAACCATGCTAACTCTCCCATTTCACAGAATCCCTACGATATAAACCAACACTCAACATCAACTAACCAATAATCATATTAAGGGTTGTATTAACACCCATATCCATCACCAACATCTCATCCCTAATGGATCGCACATCACATTGAGCCCGAAGGGGACACCCACAACCATCACTATCCATACAATGGAACCCACTCAAGGTATCCCTAGTGATCAAGAACTCACTTGGATCTCTACATTAACCCATAATCAATGGAATACCACTCTGGATCCTTAAAAACAACACTAAAGTGGAGGAATTCCTCCTAGAATCCTCTAGGTTAGAACATAAGCAGGGAGATCCCTCTCCTAGTATATGGTCACAATCGAAATCTCCGGAAAAATATCATCACTTATGGGTCATGCATCCCAAAACCTAGTCTATAACATCTCAAGTAATCATACTATGGATTGGTAGTAACCCTCATGAGGTAAAATATACTTATACCCATCACCTCTCTAAGAAACCCTAGGTTGGTCCGAACACCCAACTTGTTCATCACTGCATGTCACAGATCAGTCTTGTTAACCAAGGAAAATTTCAAACCCAACACCAATGAGGTCTCTAAAAACTCATACTACATCCCCCAATCATTCTCATGAACGTCACTCAAGTCACATCCCATGTACCGCTCTCAGGAGACAACTGAACTCAATTCCTATAGGATAACATCCTTATCATAATATACTTTCCTACAATATCTCTTGGGATTCATCAAATCATCATGAGAGTTCTACTACAGTGTTATACAAGAAAAAACACTAAAAATGGAATCCTATTATTTCCAATTCTAAATCTATGTCACCAAATTCCTAAACCATAAAAAGTGTAACAAAAGGGTAGTAAACAATGTATATTTCCAAGTACACAGTGTTTACCCACATAGCCCCACACAGGCAAGTAATCCATCCAGACTTGGAATGTAAAACCAAGTAAACAATGTGTAAGACAGGTACACGGTGCGTACCCTACATGGGATACCTACCTGTGTACCTCACATGGGATGTCCATGTGTCTTTTTCTATAAGTGTACTCATACATGACGTATAACCCACATTAATTCTAGTTGTGTACCCTACACGGCCATGTCTCCCACTACATGGGTCACCTGTCCATGTACTTAACCACATGATGAGTGAAACTACATGGTGTGTCCATAAGACTAAATGTCATGTAGTAATCTTCTTCTCCTTTTCCCCTAAAAGGAATAACACACGATGCATTTTCTTAAAACCACACATCATATAGTCTAGTTTTCCAAACTAAAAACCCATGAAAACCACACAAAACCCCCATTTTTTCTATTTTGGTATAGATTGACCCCCATGGGTTCCTTAGAAGCCATAATAGAGCTCTAAACATGAAAAAAACTGATTTATAAGGATAATCGAATAAAACTAAAAAACTGATCTACCTCATGGCATAAACATCGAAGATTCAGGTCCAAATCCACTCTTACAAACTGTTGAACCTCGATCCAATATCGATCTACACCATGGATGAAGTCTGATGGAATCTACCTTCCACTTTCCTCTTGATTTAACCAACACATTTAGGGAGAATCCCTCCCCCTCCATTCGTGTATAGGAACCCCAAATGGGGGGGGAACTGTTAATTAATTAATTAACTAACTACCATTTTAATACCTATCTAGAGTCCTGAAACCCGAGGAATGTTTATACCTCACCTAAGTAACCCCGATCCCATTATGGACTCAACCGCGGAGTCGTAATCTCAATATGGTTCTCCGTTCAAAAGATATCGTCACCTAAACATGCATGAATAATTTAATATTTATTTTATTAAATATTAGATGATCTTCCAAAACACAAATGCCTTGAAATTCCCCCAAACTCTTGTACTAGGGTAAATGGCCTATTTTGGGACTAATGGAGTGGTAAAAAAATTATCATATATCATATTCTAGTTGAAATGAATATTCTACCCATCTTAAACACCTGAAAGAAAAAAAATTAAATTTATGCACAAATTTTAAAACCTAGAAAGACTTAAGTCTCTACAACAAAAGTGTTGTTATGTAAAGACACTCTAATATTAGGTGATATGGTTTCATCATTATTGATTAATGAGACTTGGTGAAAACCCAATAATGATGAATTTGTGGGTAATAGTGGTATTATGGCTATTTCAGATGGATGTGGTAAACAGAGAGGTCAGATAAAGACAAGAAGAAAGGTCGAGTGTTTCTTTTAGGACAAAGAGGGTCATGTGCAGAGAAACTTATATGCTTTGAAAAAACCTAAGGAATAAATGAAGACACTTGAAATCGATAATGTGGGTACTGTTGTAAATCTTATGTAGGGTGAGGTAGATTTATTTTCAGTCAGTTTTGATTTTCCCAGGTCTGATCTACACACTAGAAGAGTGGTTGATTCAAAAGAATCATATAATATTTTACCAAAGAGTGAATTATTTTCTTCAAACAAAGATGGTGAATTTGGTTTATTAAATATATTAAAGGGATTTTCTACTGATTTCATTGATATTAGAAATATTTGTATGACTGCAATTCAGGTTGTACGCTAATGTTGAGGGATGAGCAACATGTGCTACGTATATTCAAAAAATTTCTATCTGCTTGTACTCTGAATAATGATGAGTTCATAAGTTCATTTGGCAATGGAAAATGAACATTGTCCCAATGATCTATGATATATATGTGAGTAAGTATGATTGAAACACTTTACATTATCTATGTAAAGGCATGTGGTGAACTGATGAATGTAGTTGCGAAGATGACTTTATTAGATTTTTGGAAGAGACGATCATTGTGAATGGGTTCAGGGTCGTAGATGTAATGTCCTGACTCAGGTACCACATGACAGTGCCCAAATTCGGTTGGATACATGACCTCAGGCATGCCTCCCTGTATTCCATAAGATATTGACTAAAAGTGATGGTCTAATATATAACATGGGGAGACTGTACCCTCTTTATCAAAGCAATAAAATAGAAGAAATAAATAAACAATAACCTAATGATAATGAATGATAACTAGAATAATACCATAACCAAAAAAGAAAAAATCACATGATTACCATAAAATAGGAATAAATGAACAAAAACTAAATCTGTAAATATGCCATGACAAATATGTGTCAAGTGTCTGAATAAAATCAAAAATAAAGACACACTAACATCTCCCATGAAGAAACCAACATCATGTATAGTTCCCTCATTCATGCCTTATATCAATTAAACCATATAACATATGGCCCATTCCATTACCTTTTCCTGCAAACATGAAGTCCATTCGTGTACTGATTAGGCATCCCGGGTAGGGTGTGAGTACAAATTAGGAAGGAAAACACCAAAAAATTATAAAACAATATTCAGTCTATAACAGTGCATGTAGTTATATAAAAAATAAAGTACAAAAGATAAAGTAAATAGTTTTCACATTTAAATTATTCTTTAATTAACTACATAAATCGTACAGTTCACAATGACACCAGAACTAAGAATACTCTTTGTAACAACCCCAACCCTAGTAGCCCAGAACCAGTTCCTTACTTTATTACATTAGCATGATTACAAGGAATATCATCCTAAAGGAATGAATAGTTTAGTAGACTTGTAAAATAGATACATATACAAAACCCATATTACATTGGGAATAGAAAATGAAGCAAAATACATAACCAAATAAACCACTTTTTATACTTGAAATTACTTCTAATAATTCAACTTTATATCCTAAGAAAAGGAAACATAATAAGGATCAACTTAAATTCTCTGTAAGGGTTATGTAAAATGGAATAAATTATGAATAAATGAGAATAATTTTTAAATAAAGTAAAATAGCTAATAACACATTCTATTTAAATAACTGGATAAGGAAAAATAAATACATCAAGGTAAATAACCAAGCACACATTCCATTTAATCAATAAACTAAGAATGAGATTCATCCATAGATTTTTTCATAGAAAAAATCTTCTGGATAATAATAATTGAATTCTAAATGTAAGAAATTATTAATTATTGAACGTCATGTATCTGGAACATGAGACACCATTATCAAGGCCTTTCACAATATGGTCTAATCTATAGGTAAAAACTTGTTTAATGTTGGCTTAACTGATTCTTCCCATGAGGCTTCTGATGCATCCAGTGGATATCTATAACCTATCCGCACCCATGTTTTCCTATCCAAATAATTACTCATATAAATAATATTCAAATTATTTTATGAATTATCAACAAATATCTATATTTTGTAAAAGATGAATATTGATCAATATTTCTAACATTAATCAAATAAATCTCAAAGAAAACAGCGTATATAAAAATGGAATATGATTTAGGATACAATTATATCCATAACACAAGAATATGGATATTTAAGAGAAATGTAATGTCAAATAAAAATTATTACAGTAAAGTGATTATTTTAAGAGAAAGTTAACAATCACAAAAAATTGACATTGTATAATAACATTTATCACATGGTAATTTTCAAGTCAAATCCCCTTTGATGAAATAATTCAAATAAAAACTTAAAATACCAAGGGGAATGAATAAATCATGATATTGCATGTAAAAGGGATAGTATATACACTACATGGAAGTGAATTTCTACATATTAAAAAATAAGTCTCAATGGAATGTAAATTGAGACAGAATCCCTTACAAAGACCATATCATTGTTAATCAAATGAATAGATTATGTGTATCCACTATAGATCTACATAAAATAATTGGAAATTCAACAAAAGTTAATTCAATGTAATTTCACCCATAATCAAAGTATGACAAAAATAATTAAGTAGTATTTTAACTCAATGAATGAAAATTGAGGTAATAATTACCATACCACATGTAATTAGTCGAATTGTAAGCCCCATTAGAGTAATAATTATCAAATGAAAAATTGAATACCATAAAGATAATGAGATTAATGATATGATATATCAAAGGGAAGTATTTATATGCCACATATAAGTAATATGTGGTGGATTGGGCATATAACTGACAAAATTAAAATTGAGATGAGAAACACTTACCTTGGGTTTGATTTTCTTAAAAAATGTTCAAACCTCTTCTTGAATATCGCCTCCTTGAACGACCCCTTAAATTCCTTCAAATTAACCATTTTGTGAAACAAGAAGCACTTGTTCATGGGGAGAGTAGAGAAAAGGGGGTTTGGTAGGAATTTTAGGAGCTTCAAGGCTTGATAATAGAAATGAGGTGGTGAGGGTGGTATTTATACTTGGGGAAGGGTGGTTTTAAGTGATTAAATAATGATTATTTCATATTTAAAGCCAACCACCTTTGTTAGACATTAATTACCATTAATTTGGATAGTAATTAATGTTTTAATGTATAATTAGGGTATATAAACACATAAAACAACCATTTGATGTTATAGTTTTTAGGCATTTTAAGATTTTACATTTTAACTTTATCCTGCGACATTATTTTACCTATACTGTGGTAAATATTTTTTTAATGATAAATTTTTATTCCTAAACAAATGACCACATAACATAATTTATAACTTCAAATTCCAAATATGAAATCTATTTTAACAAATTCAATTCAAATAATAGGAAAAATGATATTTAAAATTAATCCCACAAACGAGATGACATAGCGGGTTTTAAAAAGTAAATATTCAAAATTTTAAAATTATTTCAAATCAAAATTTAATATGAAAATGATTTAAATGAAAAAAATTATAAATAGATGTATAATTGAACTATTATTAATTTAAAACCAATTTAAAATATAAATTAACATTATACATTTTTTAGATGAAAATTCAGTTTTCAATTAAAATTCATATTTTTTCACTATTCATCAATAAATGAAACTTCTCAAAAAAATACCAAAAAGCCACCCTAAGATAATTTTTATATTACACATCCAAAAATAAATTATATTTTTTCAAATAAAATTTATAATAGTGTCAAAATTTAGTTTTAAAATAGGTGTGTCGTTAAAAAGCAACAAAATTGTCATTCATAAAAATATTGCTTTTTATGCTTATAATTGGATTTCTTCTTATATTAAGACTATAAAAATTATTGGATGAATTTAAAAACATATTAAAAAATATATAAAATATAAATTTAATTAATATATTTCAATAATTGTGATTAATTTAATTTATTATGATAAAATTTCCTTGTGGGCATAAAATAGTTTTTTATAAAAACACATCATTTATGTTCAATAGGTTTTTGTTTTTTGTTTTTAATTAATTGGTAACCAATTAATTAATTTTATAAACACGTGTAAAATAAATTTTCATAATTTAGATTATCGCATTCATTCTCATAATTCTAATGGTTAGGTGATAACTATGACAATTAAATAATAATATTTAATCATTTATTTAAACTTGGTGTTCTGTTTATTGTAAGCTATCAAACATAGCGTTCTTTTAAAAATATAAAGGTGTTACACCTAATTTGGATAATCCCATAGTCTAAACCATCTACACAAAATAACATATTTTATTTCTTCATGGGTTTCCATTATTCATTTAATCTCAAATTTGCATTTAAACACTAGGGGCCTAGAGCAAAAGTGTGGAACCCATGGGTTTTTGGAGTAGTAGTCTATGTCCTAAAAGTGAGTGATCATATGCATTACATATATATATCACTAGACTATAGTAGAATTCTAGAACCTCATGGGTGTTTGGATCAGTAGTTCTTGTCCCAGAACTCAGTTACAAATATCACAATACATGGTTCCATATTTCCAACCATTTATCAATCATTACCATAAATCATTATCCAAACCATTAATAAATTCATCATTTTAATCATATCAGCACACCCCATGGGTTTCTATCAAATTCACAAACCATTAAACAATTAATTTTAATATCTTGTTATTCATAAATTTCATAATCATGATACTCACCAATTTCATAATCACAATATTCACCAATTTCATAATCACGTGATGGACCAGTTGATTAATTCATATTTGGATTTAATTTCCCAGCATGAAAATTTCAATTTCACAATTACATACATGAAATTATAATCAATACAATGGGAATTGAAAATTATACCACCTACTTTAAGATCATTGACAGATGTTTGACAAATCAAAATCCCCAATGTAAAGACCCGGATTTTTTCATGTAATTTTTTTTAATTAAATGGAAATATTACAAGTCCGTGAATATTGATGGAACATGATTCCAAGGCCTGGTGTGCCCTAAATAAATTTATATACTTTTTTCTAGGTACGTTTAGTAAACGTTCGAGTGGGTTTTTGTAACTTTTTAACTGGTGCTTAGAATTGAAATCTGAAGACACCATTGAAATCGCAGGGCCGATATTCATTTAATGAGACCTTCACCTCGCCACAGTTGGTCGAGGGTGGAAATTAGATTTCGGACTTTTCCAAGGTGTGTTAAAATAATCAAATAAAAAACTAAAACATCTTTATTTTATTTTTCTTTGTGAAACCACCTATTTGAATTTAGTGGTGGGGATGACCTAACCCCTTGAACTCCCTCTTTAATGTGGAGTTAACCCTTGGACTCCTGCCAATTTATTAGGCCAACTTCAACATAATTAATTATCCAACCTTTAATTGTTTAATTAATAAACATAACATATTAAGATTCCTCCTCATTTCCTGTGGGAGAATTTGTGTGGGCAAATGAGAGGAGTATTGGGGATAGATTTTGTAGGATCACCTTATTCAACTAAGAACACTCTCCATCGAAGAGAATCCTCTAGAATCAAAGAACAAGGATGATGCTTGATCCCAGATCGGAAACATATTACGAGAGCGATGAACGCTAACGTCACCATATCATCGACATCGTCTTCTTCCTCAAAACATATCTTACGAGTGAATGAGGTGGGGATTTTAATTTTATTATGATTAAATGTGTTTTTTATTTATTTTTCATATTGTGGTTTCCCAATGACAATGGCCAAACTAACATGGCCATCATCCCGCACTTAAACCTTTCCCCTTTTTCTTTAGTTATTCGTGCATTCTTCGTGTGTTCATCAACGCCAAATATTTAATGATGTTGGAAACACCAAGTTTTCCTGAGCGTGACATATGAACGTAGATCCCTCGACATAAAGATCGTGGATATGTGAAGGAAATATTTTTTGGGATTGGAATGAAGCCGTGATGACCTGCGGAAGAAGGTGGCAGCCGACACCAAGCCAGCCACGATGAAGGAAGGGAGGTGTGCGACCGCGCTTCCGGATGATGAGGAAGTTGAGTCCCGTCGGCCATGGTAGGGCAGGGTGGAGGCTGGAATCTGACCGGTCATGTGGTGGAGTGGTGGCATGCATCTGTGCCACCGGGGGAGCAGGAGGTCACGGCCGCCTGGCCATGGCGGATACTGAAGAAAGGTCAGTCGTGTCATCCGCAGTGGATCAGTGGCACGCGACCATGCCGCTGGGAGGAGGATTGTCCGAAACATCGGTCGGTCATTGTAGTTTTGGGGGACCTGCTTGGGTCTCGTGGTGACTTGGTAGCACCTAAAGGCGATGTGCGTTGCCATTCCGAATGGAAGGGGGATGCTCCCACTTCGGCGCCAGCTCGGGCGGACCGCACCAGTGGGCCATGCCAGGGGTTCATGCCTAGAACGGCCTAGACTGAGCCATCCCTACCTGTTCTGGGCTGGGCCCTTCAAGGCCCAAGCCATCCGGGCTGGACCCTGGTTAGGTCGGCCCAGGCCGGGTCGGTCCAACTAGGTCGGACCGGACCCAGTTTCGCCTTTTTGGCCGTAACATGAGAAATGGGTGTCCATTTGATGAATCGTCTAAAGCACTAGAATTTTTAGATAGATATGTTCTTTTTGGTATACTCCACTTCGGTTTTGGATAAGGTTGGAGTACGACTAGGTTGGATTGGACCTTGAATTCAATAGGTCCATCGGAGCGGAAACGCTAATAACATACAGATCGGGCGTCTGATTGACACGCCGTCTGTTGCGTTGGTTCCCTTATGAAATGAATGGCCTCTAGGATACTTCTTCCCGGGACTTCGGGTGTTTGAGGTATAACCGATGTCTTGGGGAGCGGTTCTCCCAAGCGCGCTATGTACGGAACCATACGACTGGTTGAGACTTGATGACTGCTGACTGTTTCAACTCGGAGTGACTCGACAAGACCAGTGGGGAGTTCCTCTGTGTGACGCGGTAGACCCATGGTGAGTAGTTCCTCTGTGTGATGCGGAATACTCATACTCGAGAGGATGAGTACCTCAGTAGGCCACGAGTGGGAGTGCCTCTATGTGATGCAGTAGACTCACGGTGGGGAGCACCTCTGTATGACGTGGTAGACCCACGTTACTTGACAGTAGGAGTACTTTAGAAGTCCAAGGTTAGTGGGAAGCGCCTCTTTGTGATGTGGCATGCCCACTCTACTCCATAGAGGAGTAGATCTCCAGTAGTTGAGGTGTTCGACATTGTGACTAGGGATGTTACTTGTTATTATCCCTAGAAAATCATGTTGTTGGATATTAGCATTCATAGCGATCCTGTGTGGGTCAGTATCATAATCCAATTTCTCAAAGATGTATACCTAGTTTGAGCTGAGCCTTATGTCTTCATGATGTACGTATGTGGTACTTTATCTTCATGGTATTACCTGTGTGGTATTCTTCCCTCCTGTGTGAGGTGGGTATATTCTGATAACGTAGGTATATGTATGGGAATATACCTAAGTAGGGTTGACTATGGTTTCTACGTTTTTTTTATTATCCTTTGTGGATTTAAGAGACCTTCCTGGGTCTTAGGTTTTATACTAGGTATTGTTATAATCACCCTTGCATAGGATACTCCCACACCTTGTTGTGTTAGGTGTAGACGATGGACAACACTAACTGAGGACAAGGGTACCCGGACTGGAGACTACTCTGAGGTGTACCATTGACCAGGTGATCCATAGAGACAGTCATTAAGGATCTGTACCTACCCTTCAGGTTGGATCTTTGGCAGGTGTTCATAGGATCTGTACTCAATTTTACTTGTACTTTCCAGTTTTTCTTGTACTTTCTAGTTGGGTGTGTATTCTGGCCCCTTTACTTTCGGTACACACCCTATTTACTATATAGTTTACTTTTTTCTTGTATCTGGTTTTGTGCTTGGTTTGTGTGAGTTTATAGTTTATAAAGGAAACACATTACCATTGTAGGTAATGCGCCTTTCGGTGCTTATCACCAGCCCTTGACCTATGGAAGGAGGGCTTGGGGTAGTCACAGCATGGGCCCTGGGGAACAGGTCATGACAATTGGTATCAGAGGATTTCGGTTCTACTGAAGAACTAGGACTATGATTTTTTTGTGAAGAAATAGTGTTAAGTGTTATTTGTGTGGTTTTCAGTTTGGGGAGCCCAGTGTTGGTGCGGCGACCGACGTATCCATAGATCAGGACCCTTACTTTTGATTTCCAACTCAGTGCATGAAAACACTGATTGAGTATGTGTTTTGGAAAAGTTTTCTTTGTGATATCTTTGATTCAGCTCACCAGGTATAAACTTAATGACCATGGCACACCTGATTCTTTTTAGTATTCCTCCACATAGACAGCCAGCTAGGATTCCAGTTATAGTATGTGATGACAGCCCACTGAGCGATGAGGCTTCGGTGCAGGGCCCCGTTACGGCAGTTGTACAATCGGGTGGTGTACCAGCAGCACCACTACCCGTTGGGTAGCCGATGCCACTATCCCTAGAAGTAGAGGGTGCACTCCACTTGAGCACATTTGATGAGTTCTAGTGCCATAGGCCACTAAGGTTATGGGGCAAGATAGATCCATAGGCGGATGAGGACTAGCTGGAGGTCGTGGTTAGAGTTTTCTGACTGGTAGGGACACCAGCTGATCTCATGGTGATCCTTACCGCCAGTCTTCTACAGGTAGCTGCGGGCAGATGGTGGAGCTTGATGCTCCAGGTTCATGATTAGGTGACTCTCTTCTGGGTGAAATTTGAGAGCCTTTGAGGACAGAGTTCATCCCATCGACCCTATGCTCAGTGTGTATACATGACCTTCTTCACTTTTAGTAGGGTAGCATGAATGTAACTCAGTATTCAGTGAGGTTCACCAACCTCTTGCGGTACTCCACTGATATGGTGTAGGGCCCTTTATTCAGAGCCTGAACCTATGAGTAGGGGATCAGACGATAGATTAGATATTCGATGGTTTCTCTCGGCATCCAAACGCAGGCAGGGGGGTTAGAGAGAGCACTATTAGTGGAGTGTTTTTTTGCTGAGTAGACACCGGCAGTGACACCCACCACTGGACGACACGTAGCAGATTCATTTGTAGCTGGTAGTAGACTGATTATGCAGAGGTCTAAGAAGACCGGACCAATAGGTGGATGACCACAGGATATAGGGTCGGTGGTGTGGGGCACTCGAAGTAGAGCAGTACAAGCGAGGATCATGCAGTGTTTCTCGTGCGGCAGGCAGGGTCACAAGGCTCGTGACTACCCGACCCACCGTACAGACTAGCACTAGATGGTCGAAGGACATCCTGGGTAGAGGCGAAGATTCGATTGAGGAGGTCCATAGGTAGGAGGCGAACGTGGTAGAGGATCAGGCCATGCAATAGGCAGTGGGTGGCAATTTGAGGTTCAATGGCCACCAATACCAGGAGGTCCACCATGACCCTAGGGAGCAGGTGGACAGGGATGAGCTCAGCTATAGGCAGCTGAGTCTTACGACCATTGCACTCTGGAGATGATACGAGGTAAGATCTATGTCTACTCTACCCTAGCCTCAATGCTTATATATACAGGTGTCAGTCACTCTTTCATTACCACATCCCTCGTTCAAATCTCGGAGATATTAGTGGATTTGTTGGCTCAATCCTTATAGCTAGAGACTCCTACGAGATCAGATTCGATGATTACGCACTGGTGATGGAAGTTTGAGATTACTCTAGGAGGTGAGAGCTTCAACTGGGATCACCTAGTAGTGGCATCGAGGCCTTAAGACGTCATCTTGGGTATGAAATGGTTATCCACAGTACATGATCAGATTGAATTTATTAGGTGCAAAGTGTGGTGTGTCTGCATGGATGGGACTAGCTTTTCCTTCACTGGCGAGAATGGAAACTTTCTCGTGCATGATGGAATTTCTTGGATGAGGTTTCAGCTGATCACACATCAATTGTCTATCCTTACCCTCAGAGTGGTTGATGTTGAGAATATGAGCTATCATGTAGTCATGGACCAGCAAGCTGATATTTTTCCTGATGATGTTCTAGGTCGATCTCCTCAGAGAGAGGTGTACTTTTACATCAACTTGTACCTCGGGACATCATTGATATCTACACCAACATATCAGATGGCTCTCGTGGAGCTTCAAGAGATGTGGGTACAGTTAGAGTACTTTCAAATTAAGGGGTTCAATAGGTGCAGTGTTTCCCCTTGGGAAGCCATGATTTTGTTCGCCAAGAAGGCATATGGGAGTTTGAGACTCTATATGGAATATCGGCGCATAAACCAGGTGACCATGAAGAACATATACCCACTACTATGGATTGAAAATATCTTTGATCAACTAAAGGGAGCACGATGGTTTTTGAAGATAGAACTCAGATCAGGTTATCACCAGCTCACTGGATGAGAGAAGGATGTGCAGAAGACAACCTTTAGATGTTGGTATGGCCACTATGAGTTCTTGGTTTTCCAATTCAGCATGACCAACACCCTAGCAGT
Source organism: Viscum album (assembly GCA_963277665.1). NCBI lineage: Eukaryota > Viridiplantae > Streptophyta > Magnoliopsida > Santalales > Viscaceae > Viscum > Viscum album. The sequence continues at coordinate 2,082,827,963 of OY728136.1, read as the reverse complement.
GTTCATGGGACTCGTGAATAGGATCTTCTAGCCATACCTCGATCGCATTGTGGTAGTATTCATAGATGACATCCTGATATACTCAGTGATGGGGGAGGAGCATACCTATCATCTGCAGATAGTTCTGGACACACTTCGATAGAACTAGCTTTATGTTAAGCTCTCAAGGTTCTAGTTCTGGATACAAGAGGTCCACTTTCTGGGACACGTTATCTTGAAGGCTGGTGTTTTGGTGGATCTAGTGAAGATTGAGGTTGTTCTTGCTTAGGATCCACCCAATAGTGTGATGGAGGTGCAGAGTTTTCTGGGTTTTTCTAGTTACTACCGAAGGTTTGTGCCTGACTTTTTCTGAGTTGCATCACCCTTATCTACGTTGACGAAGAAGGGGCAACCCTTCGTGTGGTCGGAGAGATGATAGCAGAGTTTCTAGGAGCTGAGGCAGAGACTGATTAGTGCCCCAATCTTGAGGCTACCGGAGGAGGGCATTGGGTACGTACTCTACTACGACACCTTAAGGACGTGGCTTGGATGAGTCTTGATGTAGGAGCGAGCAGTGATCGCGTATGGTTCTTGATAGTTGAGAAAACATGAGAAGAACTACACTACCCATGACCTAAAGTTAGTAGCAGTGGAATTTTCCTTGAAGATGTGGCAACATTACTTGATGGGAGAACGTTTTACAGTCTACTATAATCATAAGAGTATCGATTATATATTCTCTCAGAAGGACCTGAACATGAGATAGAGACATTGGCATAAGTTCCCCCTTGACTATGACTTTGAGATAGTCTATACTCCTAGGAAGGGGAACACAGTAGCAGATGCACTCAGTAGGATATCTGGTATACAGTTGCTGAGTGAGGCGACATAGAAGCTAGCCGCTTTGTGAATATCCTACATGAATCGAGATGGAGCAGCTTATCTTCAGTCTCTGATAGTCACTCACCCACTCCTTCAGCGAGTCAGGGAGGCGCAGCTTGGGGACACTGACTGCGAGGCTCGACGTGCTCAGATATCCAAATGAAAAGCACCTGATAGATTTTCAAAAGGTGTGGAGAAAGTCATCCTATTCAAAGGGAATACTATGGTACTTATGGTGCTATGAGAGGAAGTGTTGAGGGATTTATACACATCCCCTCTAGCGGTACATCCAGGAGTGACGAAGATGTACCAGGACCTTCGGTGTTAGAACTGGTGGCTGAGAATGTAGAAAGCAGTGGCATTGGGATGACATGCTCCCCACTAGTGGTGTAAGAGTGGAAGTGGGATGGAATTTCTATGGAATTCGTTATAGGACTTCCACGCACATCCAAGGATCATGGTTATATCTGGGTGATCGTTGATTGACTCACCAAGTTGGCCCACTTCCTACCTATCAGAGAGTAGGGATCAGTAATGATCTTGGGACACCTCTACGTGCAGGTGATTGTACGACTTCATGGACTGCCATATATGATTGTCTCTAATCGTGATCCACATTTCACTTCTCATCTATGGAAGGGGTTGCAGGAGTTGTTCGGAATGCGGCATTGGTTGAGCACCACCTTCCATCCTCTGAAGGATGGTCAGACAGAGCGGACCATTCAGACCATCGAGGACAAGCTACATGCTTGCGTCCTTCATTATGGCCAGAGTAGGGAGGATCACTTGCCTTTAGTGTAGTTCACGTACAACAATAGCTATCACTCCATTATAAATATGGAACTATTCCAGGCGTTGTACGTGCGTCCTTGCAGATCATCATTGTGTTGGACTGACCTAGGGGAGTTAGCACTCGTGGGACTAGAGATGGTACGAGCTACCATGGAGAAGGTGAACATCATCTAGGAGAGGATGAAAACTACACAAAGCAGGCAGAATTCATATGCTGATAGGAGACAGAGACCTCTGAAGTTCGAGGATGGTGACCATGTCTTTCTACATGTCTCACCTCGAAGAGGTTTGCAGAGATTTGTCTGAGACGACAAGTTATCTCTGAGGTTCATCGGACCCTTTCAGGTCCTCAACAGAGTTGGCGAGGTGGATTACTGCTTATCTCTTCCACCTCAGTTGCACTGGGTGCACGACGTTTTCCACATATCCCATCTGAGGAGATACGTACATGATCCTTTGCACATCATTGACTGGGGTGAGATGGACATCGATGATCGGGTGACGTTTTCAGAGGTTCTAGTGGAGATTGAGGATCGAGAAGAGATTTTTCTTCATGGGAGGTCGATACCTTTAGTGCATGTTCATTGGAATCATGGGAACTTGCAGGAGATAACATGGGAGTGGGAGGCTCAGATTTGTGCTCAGTACTACCACTTGTTTCCCGAGTTTGTGTTGTGGATTTCAGGGACACAAATCCTAGAAGTGGGGAGAATGTAAAGACCCACATTTTTTCCATGTAAATTTTTTAATTAAATGGAAATATTACGAGTCCGCAAAAATTGATAGCACGTGATTCCAAGGCCCGGTGTTCTCGGAATGAATTTATGAACTTCTTTAGATACATTCAGTAAATGTGCTAGTGGGTTTTTATAACTTTTGAACCGGTGCTCAGAATTGAAATCTGAGGACACTATTGAACTAGTAGTGCCAATATTTGCATAAGGAGACCTTCACCTCGACTGCAGTAGGTCGAGGGTGGAAATTAGTATTCAGACATTTTGTGAGTGTGATAAAAGAATAAATAAAATAAAATAAAACATATTTATTTTATTTTTCTTTGTGAAACCTCTCATTTGAATTTAGTGGTGGGGACCAATCGACCCCTTCAACTCCGTCTTTAATGTAGAGTTAACCCTTAGACTCCTCTCAATTTATTGTGACATCTTCAACTTAATTAACGAGCCAACCATTAATTTTTTTAATTAATAAAATTAACATATTATATTGCCTCCTCATTTCTTATGGGGGAATTTGTGTTGGAAAAAGTGAGGATTTTGGGGGAGAGCTTTTGGAGGCTCATCTTCTTCAATGAGAAACACTCTCCAACAAAGGGAATCCTCCAGAATCAGATAACGAGGACGATTCTTGAGCTCGGATCAGAAACATCTTGGAGGTGCGACGAATGCCGACATCACCATCTCATCGACTTCATCTTCTTCCTCGCAACATATCTTATGGCTGAACAAGGTAGAAGTTTTAAATTTATTATGATTAAATCAATTTTTTTATGGATTCATTATATTCAAGTTTCACAATTACAATAGAAAAACTAACATGTCCATCATCCCTCACTTAAACCATGCCCATTTTTCTTTTGTTCTTTACGCATTCTTCGTTCGTTAATCGATGCCAAATATTTAATGATGCTAGAAACACCAAGTTTTGTTGATCGTGACATATAGACAAGGAGGCCTTGACATGAGGATCATGAATATGTGAATGAAATATTTTTCAGGCTTGGAATGAAGTCGTGATGGCTCGAGGAAGAAGGAGGCAGCCGACACCCAGCCGACCGCGAGGAAGGAAGGGTGGCGCATGTCCTCACCACCATATGATGAGGAAGTTGCGCCCCGTCGGCCACGGTGGGGTAGGGTGGCGGCCGATATCCGGTCGGCTGCGTGGCAGAGCAGCAGTATGCGTCTGCGCCGCCAAAGGAGCAGGAGGTCACGACTGCTTGGCCGCAGCAAAGGTCGAAGAGCGGTCAGTCGTGTCAGTCGCAGTGGAGTAGCGGCGTGCGACCACACCACTGGGAGGAGGCCCGACTGGTCTTTGGGGTTCAGAGGGACCCACTCAGGTCCCGCGGTGACTTTCTTGTGCCTAAAGGCGCTTCCCGTTTCCATTTTGAATGGAAGGGGGGTGCTCCCCCTTCGGCGCCAGCTCTGGCGGACTGGGCCACCAGGTCGTGCCACCGGGCTGCACCATTGGGCTGTGTCACTAGGTGGCGCCACTGGTTTGCACCACCATGCTACACCACTGGGTTGTGCCACTGGGCTGCACTACCAATCTGTGCCATCAGGCCTCACCGGCGGGTCGCGCCACTGAGTCGTGCCCAACGTCGGCCGGGCTAGGCCACCCCTTAAGCAGTCTGAGCCAGGCCACATCCCAATGGGTTGGGCCCATCAAGCCCTAGGCCATCCGGTAAGGACATGGGCCGGGTCAGCCCAGGTCGGTCCGACTGGGTCGGACCGAACTCGGGCCCATCCAGACCCAATTTTGCCTTTTTGGCCATAACTTGAGAACTGAGCATCCGTTTGATGAACCGTCTATGGCACCAAAATCCTTGGATCAATATGGTCTATTTTGTATACTTCACTTGAGTTTTAGATAAGTTTAGAGTACATACAGGTTGGATCAGACCCCTAATCCAACCGGGCCCTCGGAGCGGAAAAGCTAATAACTTACAGACCAGGCGTCCTATTGACGCACCATTTGTTTCTTTGGGTCCCTTATGACAGGACTTGCCTTTAGGATACTTACTCGTGGGACTTTAGGGTGGTTGAGGTATAACCAATGTCTTGGGGAGCGGTTCTCCCAAGTGTGCTACGTACGGAATCCTGTGACTGGCTGAGACTTGATGACTGCTGACCGTTTTGACTCGGAGTGACTCGACAGGCCCAGTGGGGAGTGCCTCTATGTGACGCGGTAGATCCATAGTGGGGAGAGCCTTTGTGTCACATGGAAGACTCAGAATACTCAACAGGAGGAGTAGCTCAGCAGGCCACGTGGGGGAGCACCTCTGTGTGACGCGGCAGACTCCCAGTGGGGAGCGCCTCTGTGTGACGCGGCACACCCACGGTTCTCAAAAGGAGGAGTACCTTTGAAGTCCAAGGTTATTGGGAAGCGCCTTTGTGTGATGCAGAAGTCCCACTATACTCCATAGAGGAGGAGTTCTCCAGCATCCGAGGTTTTTGACATTGTGACTAGGGATGTTACTTGTTATTATCCATAGAGAATCATGTGGTTGGCTATCAGCTTTCATAGCGATCATGTGTGGGTCAGCATCATAATCTTGTTTCTCATAGTTGTATACCTAGTTTGAACTAAGTCTTATATCATAATTTTGTAAATGTGTGGTACTTTATCTTCGTGGTATTACCTATGTGTTATTCTTCCCTCCTGTGTGAGGTGGGTATATTCAAATAACTTAGGTATATGTATGGGAATATACCTAAGTAGGGTTGACTATTGTTCTATTGTTTTATGGTTTATCCTTTGTGGATTTGAGAGACCTTTGGGGGTCTCGGGTTCCCTTCTGAGTATTGTTATACTCACCCCTGCACGGGCTATCCCCGCACCTTGTTGTGTCCAGTGTAGACGACAGACAGTGCTAACTGAGGAAAAGGGTACCAGGACTAGAGACTGCTGAGAGGGGGACCTTTGACGAGAGGATTGGTAATTTTATTAAAAAAATCATAGAAATTAAATCTCACGCACATTGTTTTCTGTGTGTAGGTGCACAATTTTCCAAATTGTGTGCTTCTACTTAGGGGGTGCACGGTTTCTCCAAAGTGCCGCACAATTTGTCAAACTGTGTTCTAACTGTGAAAACCCCCACTGTTTTGAGGTGCACAGTTTGGGTAGGGTGACTGTATGTTTTTTCCAAACCATTCACCAGCTGTGTGCCACCTCCTGTCTAACCAAAATAGGGTTCACGATTTCCTGGGGAAAGCTGTATAGTTTTCCCCAACCATGAATAGCACCATGGGCTTCCAAATTTCTCCAATTTCACCGGAAACAACCTAAAGTAAAAAACCCAACCAAGGTATAACAAAAAAAATGGTATAAGAGTACCTATAAACTATTTTTATGCGTCTATATAAAGATTAAGATCTTATAATCACCCAACCTTATAATAGATCATCCTCAATTTGTACTCCTAAGCATCTATAAGATTCTGAGGTAAAAAAGGCCAGGCCACTGAGCCTATATATTTGCTTCTATATCACATGTTTCCTCCTGAACATGTCCATTCTACCACAATAATTTGACTATAGGCACAGTCTTTCCCCACTACACATTCTCAATGTGATCCATAACATGAATCAGATTCACTTTAAATGAAGCATCATCCTAAATCTCAATATCATCAACATCAATTGCATGAGAAGGGTCAGGGTGATACCATTGAAGATGTGACACATAAAAACATCATGTGAAGCACTATACCTATATGGAAGTTCCAAAAAGTTTGTCATTGGTCTGATTCTCTCCACAATCTCAAATTGTGCAACAAACCTGGGTGTCAAATTGCCCTACATCTGAATCCTACGATGACCCAATCTACGTGACACCCGAAGGAACACATGACCACCCGTTGTAAACTTAAGGGGTCAACAACATTGATTTTCATATGACTTCTGACTACTCTGAGGTGTATCCATACGTTTATGAATTATTTGAACCTTCTCCAATGCCTCCAACATGATATATCGCCCCAACCACATTGACTCACCAGCCTCCATCTAGTATAGAGTTGATCATCATAACCTACCATAAAGAGCCAGATATAGTACCATATGAATAGTTACTTGATAACTGTTTTTATAAGCAAACCAAATGAGTTCTAGGTTCTTCTCCCAAGACCCACAAAATTCTAGGATATACTCATGTATCATATCCTCCAATACCTATATAGTTTGTCTTTATATCCCATCTCTCTACAGGTGAAAGTTCATACTCAGAAATACCTAAGTACCAATAACCTTCTTCAAGAAATTATATAAGAGAGAATTAAAACATGAGTCACGATCTGAAACTATTATTTTTGGAACCCCATATAGACGAACTATCTCTCAACTGTACATTTCTCCAACCTGATCAACTGAGAAAGTCTCCCAAATATGCAAGAAATGGAATGATTTCATCAACGGTCAACAATCCCCAAAATTGTGTTCTTCTTATAAGGTGTCCTCAGAAGTCATGTAATACCCCAAGCTTCCATGGTACGTTTTCCTTTGAATAATGCAATAGCTTGCATTGTATGCAATTTTGAGTTCTAACACACACCACAACCAATCAAACTAGCTGTTATGAATCGTAATACCCAATTTTTGAAATTTTATAAATTTTATATTTCAAAATGGACTTTATTTTTGGATTCGGAATATTGAAATTAGACTAGGGTTAATTTTTCATATTTTTCTGAAAACATTCAATTTTTGATGAATAATGAAAAAACACTAAGTTATAGTTTAAAACTGAATTATTATTTAAGTAATTATTTATTTTATTTAAATTTAATTAAGGTAAAAATAGATACATCATACCTATATAAGTTCAATTAAATTCATTGGTGTCAGTTTATAATAATTTTAGACATATAAAAATCTTATTGAACTTTTCACCGTCTTTTACCCATCTCCTAAGAGAATTTAAAAATTCACATAAAACATAATTTTACCGCTTCTGTGAGTGGAATTTTGAAAATCCAAGAGAAACAGTTAATATCAAGGAGTAAAATTTGGTTCAATAAGATAAAAATAATTTTTGGTGAATAGTAACTTTTTACTTTTATTTACCACGATTAAAAGTAAATGGGGTAATTGAGGGTAAAAATGATATTAATATTACCCTAACACATGTCCTAATTCTATTGGACAAGTGTATATCGATCAAAAACAACCTTAAGAATACAATACTATCACATAGGTCCACTTGGATTAGATTAGTAAATTTATTATTATTTAATTCAAAGAAGAATTAAAATAGTTAAAATCAAAGTATAATAACAAAAACATTTTTAATATAGGGTTATACATAAGATAAATTCAATTATAAATATTCATTATAAATATAAAAATATTTCCTAAATAATTGTATTTTATTTATAATTTTTAGACACTAAATAATTTAATTTATTTATGACACAATGATGATGCAGTAATTACCTAATTAATGAAATATTAATATAATTTATATTATAAATATCCAAATAAATGTAATTTGATACTTTTTATGAATTAAAATAATTATATAGGTTAATATTACATGTTAGTATTTATTTAATTATGTTTTTTCAAATTAATCATGTTGTTATAATTTTCACAAAAATCAAATACCAAATATTGTCAAAATTGACATAAAAGAGTTTTAAAAAGAATATTATATTATTAATTCATTTTATATTCATAAAAATATAATGTTCTGCAAAAGGACTTATATAATGATAGTTGTATCATTAATGGACCACTTTGGGGTCGCTTGGATGTATATAGTAAGTTTATTAACTATATAATATAAAAATACAAAGTGACAAGGTAAATGTCAATCTAATTAACTAAGAGTTAAAACTAAAAGATATGTTTAATATAATGCCCCAAACATGTCTAAAATCTATTGGATTAAAGGATTTCAACCCATCCCCACCTTATACTTTGAATAATTCATGTTGGAGCCATTAGAAACCGAATATTAATTTATTATAAATTAATAATTTAAGTTTTTCCTAAAGAGACCCTCCTCCCCCTTATAAAAGGACACAACTTATAACCAATTATTCACACCTTAAAAGCCTTTTGGTTTGGCCAAACCCTACCCAAATACTCTCTCAACTTCCCTCAATTCAACCTAGAGGCCTTAGTTTGATCATAAAGCCAACCTAAGGAGCCCTTTTGATCAAATCAAAAGAAAGAACCCGAAGAAGAGGTAATGTTTTCACCACCCTTTTTCAAGTTCATTTCTTCTTCAACTTCTTCTTTCTTTGTTATCTCCTTTCTAAAATAATAAATATTGTATCTTATATATTCTGTAATGTTATTATAAATATGGCACAACCATATTCAGTATTCTATCCATCCTTTGAATGACATGTCACCATACGTGTGTACGTATGGCTTACCGTCTCCACGTCATGGTGTAATTGTTATTCAAAAACATAATTATTTGGATGGGTATGATAATGATTATATATATATGATATACTATCCAATTATATAATATTTTAATATCAAAAGAATGATATTATTGCTCGTGCGTACGTACGGACTACCATCTCCACGAATGCGATGAGATTCATTCCCCATTGTATCCATGTAATTATAATTCTCATTTGATGATTAAAAATAATGTTTAAGGACTTGATATAATTCTGGATATGAATAAGATACAACCTATCCATAAGAAACACAGCTTATGTAACAAAATATATAAAATAAAATGAGTAAGTTAACACCCGAAATGATCATAATACTAAGATATTATTAACAAATCAATGTTAAAATATCATATATGATATCATATTAATGTATATAATTATTGTATAATTTAATAACAATTATTTGACCATTATAAAGGAGTTTAACCAAACCCTCAACCAAGGAAAAGTACAAGGTAATGGTTTATTTCACAATCTCTTCATTATCCGAGGTTGTTTATACGTAATTATCTACCGGGACCTCTTTATCATCCACATCCCTGTTTCTTAAAAATGTATTTCAAAACATTCTTAATATTTTACATAATATGGGCTAAACTCATTTATACCCTTGTTTGAATTTTTATAATAATTTTATAAAGGAATCTTTCTGTTGTTTTCCGAACAAGGTCCTTTTTAACCTTTTCGACAGAATTAAGGTAAGAATGTCTTTTTTAACTTATACGGTGGGTGCTGCTATTTTCTGCCGTTATAAAATCATCGAAGCTTCCCTTACAAGTTTATAAGAATATTTTTAACGTAAATGTTTTCTTTTATAATTATGTGACTTTTAAATGATTTCAAAAAAAGTGATATTTCTCTCAAATAGTTTTGATTTCATCAATACCAACATCCTTTGATGGATTTTAAGTTTTTTTGAAGTTGATTTATTATGATACAAAACTTCCATATTGTATTGAAGGTTTTGTGGTATGTTTGAATATGGATGTGTTATTTTTATACCATTCATGGTTTATAGAGAATTATTGGCATTTCGTATGTTAGTTTTAATACGAATGTTTATGTTATGTTTAAACTTGTTAATATGAGGAATGCATTGGACTTAATAAGTGACGTGTGGAGCCCACTATAGCTCCTCGATGCATCGGTAGGTCTCATGAGACAAACTAGTGTCTTGGAACGAGGCCTTGACAAAATCTTATTTGTAGTCTTGGCACGAGGCCTTGGGTATGTGGTTATGATAGTCTGGCATTATGCATTCTATCATTATGAAAGTGGTTATTGATATTGCATGTGACTATAAGATTAGTAGAATATCCATGTGAATAAGTAAATGGAATAATTTCTTTTTATTTCTGCAATATTATGCTGAAGTTCAAGTTTAAAAGGCTTTTGTTTTAGTTATACATTGCCTTAAATGTTTATGCTTATTTAAGAAAGTTTCTGCTATATTGTTATCCTTACTGGGCATATGAGCTCACCCCTTTCTATGTTTTATTTTTCCCAGGATGTGAAGAAGTATTTTATGAATGACCTGAAGGGATAGTATGAGGGGATATGAGTGTGGACTATGGAGACTATGTTGTTGTTGTTTTTATTTTATGATGTAATGTAAACTTTATGAATGTATCTAGTGTTTACAAGGCTACTAAACTAATTGATCTTTCGATACACGATCTTTTGTGATCATGCCAATGTTATGTAATAATGCACCAACTCTGGGTAACTGGGTTCGGGGAATTACAAGTCCCACCATTAAGTCTATGGTAACATCATCCCACATCCATTTTGGAATGGGAAACCAATATTTTAAACCACCAGGTCATTGATTCTCGACCTTCACCTACTGACAGGTATAACATCATGTTACGAAACCTACAATTCACCTTTTCATTCCCAACCACCAATACTATCTATGTAGGTCACAGTATATTTTATTCAAACCAAGATTCACCACCCAATTCAAGTAATGAAACTCATGCATCACATCTTCTTGTATACACATGGTCACAAAAATATGGTTTTGTACATAGATGATCTCATCCTCAGATATATTCCAGTAAGAAGGTGACTCCCCACCTTCAAGGCTTACCCTCAAGGCCAAAATCTCTAGATACTCATATTGTCTCTCCATGATCTGACTCAGAAGTGTTCAATCCACTAATATAGATTTGGGTTTTATCTACAACTAGCCCTCCTGAACCACAATATTCATCTCATCCAGCATGGTCATCATCTTCTGCTCAGAACTGGAAACCTTAACTAACTGAGTCTGTGTCTTCCTACTTAAAGCATCAGAAACACTATTTCCCTTTTAAGGTGTCTATTCTATCTCAAAATCAAAATATTTTATATAAAAAACTCATCTCTTCTTCTGGATATTCATGTCTCACTGTACAAATATATAATTTAAAGTCATGTGGTTAGTATACACAAAAAAATTTTCACCAAATAGATAATGCTGCCAACACTTCAATGCAATAACAACCACAGCAAACTCGAGGTTGTGTGTAGGGTAGTTCCATTAATGTGGCCTCAACTTTCATGACACATACACCACAACTCAATCTCCCTACATCAATACTTCTCCATGTAAGATCCTAGATGCATCACAAAACACTATAAACTCCTTACTCGGCTCCGGTAAATAAACATTAGTGTAATAGTCAAACTCTTATTCAACTCCTAAAAAGTATTATCACATGATACAAACCATTCAAATGTAATACCTTTGTTGTTAAATCCCAAAAGTGGTTCTTCTAAGTGGGAAAAGTTATGGATGAACCTCCAATAATAACATGTTAAACCCGGAAAGCTTATGATATCAAAAACATTCTTGGGCTGCTCCCAGGAAACCACTACCTAGACCTTCTATGGGTCCACTAACACACCTTCCTCCAAGATGATACGACCCAATAAATGTACCCAGTCGATCCAGAATTGACACATAGATATCATATCATATAGTCGATTCCCTCTTAGTGTACTCAGGATGATTTCATGATGTTGGGCATGATATTCATGTGTCTTGGAGTATTCCAAGATGATATCCACCAAAAACAATCACAAACTAATCTAGGTATTGTTGAAATATTTGATTCATCAATTTCATATACACAGTAAGAACATTCATCATCCCAAAAAGCATCATGAAAAACTGTTAGGTCCACAAGGCTGAATACCCTGAGAGGGGGGTGAATCAGGGTATGACTAATTTAAAAATTAAAGCCCATTCTGATCTTGTTTCGCTGTTAAGAAAAACACACTTCTCTCTCTTTCCTATCTCACAATATAAACAGAGTAAAGAATGCACTGGATACAACAATTTTTACCTAGTTCACCATCATTGGGATACATCCAAGGAGCATACACCGGCCATGTGCCGATGTACCAAATCTACTATAAGCACGCTGCTGTTTACAGGGTTTGGGATAGATCCCTTCTATTTACAGGCTCACTACCTTTATAATTTTTAGGGTTAGCTCACTGCTTTCCCAAGGGTCACTCCATGTGTCTCTCTCTTTGGCTCACTAACAGTGGAGAGGATCCTCTCACAGTTTATAGACCTGTAGGTATCTTCATTATCACTAATGAATTCATCCTCTGTTGTATGTAGATGCTCTGTTGAAGTACAACATTCACCCATAGATGAATCTCTCTTTTTACTTAGGGTATTGGGAAATATTCCAGCTTCCACATAGCCCTGAACCATTGTCGTGAAACAACCTTACTTAGCGCCCTTCTCTAAGCCGGCGTCCAAGTCTCGGCGCGCAAGTCAAAACTAGCGCACAAGTCCTCCTCAACCACTTGCGCGACACAAGCTTCGGTAACCCCAAACTTGCGCAACGCACACCCTTTTATGCCCAAACCAATATTGGCATGCAACCAAAAAAATTCGCGCTTCTTCAAAAATCTGGCGCACAAGTGTCACCAAACCACTTGCACGACGCCTTCTTCTACAACTCAAAACTTCAACAACTCACTTCCTTTCTTGCCCAAACCACCTTAGGAGTGCAACTATCACCTGGCGCACAACTTATACTTCCGCGACCACACACCACTTGCGTGACCACCACACCTGCGCGACGGGAGTTCTGATTTTTCTAAGTTTTGATCTCTATTGAGAATAAGGAGGGTTCGACCTGTATTTATAGGAATTTGGACACCCTGTGTGACAGCTCACAAGTCTCCCCTTGGCACGCAAGTTTTGACATGCAAGTCTCAGCGCGCAGGTCTCGGCGCACGAGACACTTGCACGACCAACCATAAAACTTGGGCACCCTTCTCCCTTTTCAATATTTTGATGTTCTGATATTGAAAACATCAGGTGCATAAGTTTCATATCCTTCATGTACACGGTGTTCAAGTACCTTTTCCAAAAACCACTTTTCTTCATTTGTCGATTTTCATGCCCAAAAATTTGGCAAACACAGGAAAGCAGCGCCACCTTGTATAAGCTCTTTTTGTACCGCCTCCAGATCATCCATTCCTTTATCGACGTTCATGAATCAAACATGAATCGTTAACCACATCCCTTGAACTAGACCTGCCACTATGAAATCCCCTTTGTCAAAAAAAATTGTATGTCATGGTTTTCGTTGTCAACAATCACAAAACAGATGTCCACTTTGTCAACAAACACAATCACCTCAAAAATTCTTCAATGATGCCTTGAGGGATTTTTTCCCAACAAAAACTCATATATTTTATAACTGCTTCTAAAAGAAATCTATGTTATATAATATGTTCTAACTCTCAAATGATGATTCCCATATCTCAATTAAATCTGGAAGAGAACACAAGATCCCCTCAACTGGTCAATTAGATCGTCGATACACATAAGCAGATATGGATTCTTCACTATAATCTTGTCTAACTTCTGGTAATCAACACATAAACATGAGGTCTCATAAAACTTATTAACAAACAAGACTTGGAAACTCCAAGATGATTTACTCGAACAGATAAATACCTTATCCATTAACTCTTCCAGCTAAGTCTTAAAATCTTGATTATCTATTTATTCCATTATATAATGTGGAATAGAAACTGGTTTGGCTCCAGGAATGATCTCAATTTTAAACACAAAATCCCTCTCAGGTGGAAATAAATTTGGCTACTGGTCTGAGTAACTGATCATTCTCCCTGGCCAATTTGTTCTCCATATCCCTAGTTTACATTTTCATAGAGATTATTCCTACTCTTGGAAGACATGTCGTCTGGTCATTTAGTAGAAACCACCTTCATTCCACTAGAAGCCGTATTCATATTCCCCTAAAAATGAGAGCCTAATTCCCCTCCTTAGAAAACTTCTTCAATCTAAAGATATTAATCTTGAACATAATCTCACATTTAATACCATCCTAAAAACACATTATTTCATTTGTCTCATCTCATTCAACACTGGAAAAAATTTCTGCAAATCGGTTTAGTGGCCTCCATAGTCCAACATGTACATACTAGGTCAACTGCATAAACTCATCCACCCTCTCCTGCCCAAGCGTCTTAAGGTAAAATTTCCCTAAGAACTTCTCTTGAAACTCATTCCACACCATTTTCTCCAACTTCACATACTGAGTATGAATGTCCCTCCACTACTTCACTTAACCACATAAAATATTAGCAGCTAGTTTGAATCACTTCTCAGCAAGATTCTCTAAGTGGTTAAGAATCATCTGGATACACTCAACGCAGAATTCAACTACCTTAGGTATACCCTCTCTATTGAATGTGGAAGGTTTCTAAAACTGGAAATCTCATGTCATTTCAAACATATTCCTCATAACCTTCCCTGAGTCACTTTCCATAAATTTCATAAAGTATGAAAAGTTCTCACAGAACTGTTCTCTGGCTCCTTCACCCGGAACTATCCGGGTCTCAGGTTCCACTACTAGATGATCATTTCTAGTTATGCTCCTCTTTCATCATATCAACAAGAATCATCATGTAGGAATATATATACAATTATTAACACATGTATTAGGACACATAACATATCATGAACATGTTTATGAATGAGCTAATAAAATAATCCATAAAAAGTCATTCCCCATATCATGTTGCACGATCAGAACCGAGACACTATCATTACCGTCAAAAATTCCTTCTGGGATCATGGCAAGCATAGGGTAAAACAATTTCACAAATCAATTTTCCAATTAGATTCCCATTAATCCATTTTAAATTTACTCATTTAGCATCATTTGCAATTATCCATTTTTTATTAGGAACTATTTCATTTTTTAAATACTTAAGGAAAGAAAAGAATTTTCTTTATATCATTACCTTGAACTACTTTTCTGTGTGTGCCTAAAATGATGCATGTAACATGAAATCCTGAGTGCCTAGAATGATGCATGTATACCCCATTTCTATGTCATACTAGGCCATGAAGAAAGAATCTCATAAATTAATAACATCACACAACAAGTGCAACAATCAAGGTGAAATAACATTCAACCGTAACAGCAAACATCAATTAAAATAATATCACCCTGGGTACTTGGGTTTTACCTTGTATATGGGTTAACTACTCCCTTTCACAAGCTCATGACCATGGCCCAACTCATTCTAGTCTCTAGTATAAATTTTCCAAATATAAATATAGATTAAAATAAAATAAAACCCCTCTAATACCACTTTTTAATGTCCCGTCATGGGTGCCACATGTCATTTCCCCAAGTCTATTTTTTATATGACCTCAGGCTTATCTCCTCACACACTAAAGGATACTGACTAGTAGGGAGGGTCTAATATATAATGTTGGGATACTATACCCTCTTTACCGAATCATCACAATATAATAAATAAATAAAAAACAACCAAATTATAATGAATGATAACTAGAATAATATCATGACTAATAAAGACCAACATCACATGGTAACATAAAAACAGGGATAAATGACCACAAAACAAAGATTTTTTTTGTTAAGTGTCTAAATAAAACCCAAAATATAGACAAACTAATATATCCCAAGAGTATTTTGACATCATTTCTGATTCTCTCATCTGTGATCCATACCAACTCAACCATTTAACATAGGTATATTTCCCTTATCATGTCCTGCAAACATGATTTATATTCGGGTACCAATCAAGAAGCCCGAGTAGGGTGTGAGTAAAACATAGTAGGACACCACTAAGAACATCTAAAAAATATTCAGTCTATAATAGTGTATGCAGTTGTATAAACAATAAATCACACAAGATAAAGTAAATAGTTTTTACATTTAAATTATTCTTCAATTAACCACATAAATCCACGGGTTCGTGATGACACCTGAACCAAAAATACCTGTTTCGGGTTGTGCTAGAGTATGAACCATCCACTCATAATAACACATTTCATTTCAACATTGATTTCCATTATTTGTTTAATCTCAATTTCACATTCAAACAATGGGGTCCTGGTGTAGTAGTCTGACACACTGTGGGTATTTAGAGCAGGAATCTCAATCTCACAACTCAGTGTTCACATGCATTACATATATATATTGGGGGCATAGAGAAAAGTTATAGTTCCCTGTGGGTATTTGGAGCAGTAGTATTTTCCCACAACTCAATCAATAATATCACAACACATATTTCCTTAGTTCCTACCATTTATCAACCATTACCATAAATCATTATCCATCCCATTTTATACATTCAGCATTTCAATAATATATGCACACCCCATTGGTCATTATCAAATTCATATCCCATTAAACAAGCAATTTCATAATCAAAATATTCACCAATTTCATAATCATGTGTTGGACCAATTGATTAATTTAGATTTGGATGCAATTATCCAACATGGAAATTAAAATTTCACAATTACATACCCACAATTATATTCTATACTATGATAATTGAAAATTATACCATCTACCTCAAGATTTTTGACAGACATTCACCAAATTGAAATCCCCAAATTGATGTCAAATGATCAATCTCACAACAGCGCGGAAGATCTAAGACCAAAACCTAGTATTAAGATCCAATGAATATTATCCATCAAAAAATAGAACTAAACTCATCTATAATGGAGGAAATAATCCTTCCATAAGATGAGATAAATATGGGATAGGGAAATGAAACCATATGAGAATATATTTCATACCATAGGATGAGTCGATCCTTCAATAGGATTTTCAATTTTCTATGAAAAGGGTTTGAGGATCCTTTAAATCATACCTTGATCCTCAAAAATCAAATTAATTCATATTAGGATGAAATAGGGTGTTTAGGTATAATAACAAGGGGTCTAGTAATTTAAAAAAATCTGAGGAATTAAATCTTGTGTGCATTGTTTTTTGGGTGGAGGTGCATGTTTTTTCAAACTGTGTGACTTAATTATGTTCCTCTTCTTCGGGGGTGCATAGTTTCTCCTAAGTGGCACATGGTTTTACAAACTATTTTCCAACCATGAAAACCCCAACTATTTTAGGGTGCACAGTTTTGGTAGGGTAGCCACATGGTTTGGCCAAATCATTTTGCAAATTTGTGACACATCTTATCTCATCCAAATAGAGAGCACAGTTTCCTAGTTCAAACCATATAGTTTTCCCTAATCATACACCAATCAATGAGAAGCCCATGGGCTTCCAAAAAATTTAAATTTCACCCAAAATAACCCAAAGTAAAAAAACAACCATGGTATAAACAAATAAGGGGTAAAAGAGTACATGAAAAAAAGTTTTAGATTTATTTAGAAAGGTTGGGATCTTACAATTGATTAGGATGATGAAGGTTTAGAATTCGAAGCAAGTAAGGTCAGGTTTTTTAGGTCTTACACCTATTTTTTTCTTCATAGAGTGTCTCTAGTGAAGAATGAATTAAAATAAAAGATTGAGGTGATGAATTAAGGGTTATAGATTGTTCTGATGATATTGAGAAGAAGGAGAAATTAGTTTCTATATATACTCTTGATTATGTGGTGATCACTGTTATAGGGGGTCAGGTGTTACTAGTTTCAGTATTGTTTAGTAGGATAGTGTAGACACAGGTGTGATGAAAACTTCATCATTTGGATTTCTTTTATAGGATGATATTTCAAGTTTCTATGAGACCTACAAAAGGGAGTCATCATATTTTCTATTGAGGATTAAATTTGGTTCAATACCAATGAATTTTTGGTCCAACTAAGTTTGTTGGAATTTATCTCCTTCTTTGATGAGTTGAAAGATGAGATTGATGGAATTTAACTCATATATCATGTTGATATTTTAAAAAAAGGAATGAGATTATTGGGGGTTTTAATTTCTTTAATCCACTTATTGATGCATCAGGTGGCTTCAAAATAATGGTAGATATTTTTTATACCATGTATTTTTTTGAATGTTGTGCACATGTATTTTAGGGATTCCTTTTCTTATTTAAATAGAGAAGCATGGGTGGTGCACAAGGAAAAAAAATCTAGTGTAACAGAATGAAGATATGTGGGAAATGGGTTTTGAGCATGGGAAGTAGCAAGCAGCAAGAATTTAGGGTGTATGACAAGGTGTTGTAATGACACTACATGTTCAGTTTTAACCTCCAAAAGATGAAGTCTTGTCACGAGAAGATTATCCGAGAGGCGACATAGGTGTATCCAGGTGATACTTTAAAAATGTTTTTTCTATGATATATTTTCAATTCATGTTTCATGATTTACTCGAATTTTTTATATTCTCTAATTATAGTGTAATTTTTCAACAATGCAGCATTTTTTTAATCCATCACATTAAAGGGTTTTATCACATTAAAATCTGTGTATCAATTTATTTACTTGTTTGATTCCATTTTCATTGGGGATTATCATAATATTTTTCCACAATAGAGTTATTACCCCAAGACTGGTATGTCTTCTCCCCAACAAAATATGATTTTAATTACTTTTTATTATCGTTTTTTATTATTTCAAATTTTAAAATGAATTATTTTTTCTTACCAGGATAGAATGAGTCATCCCACATGAACCAGACCTAATAATGTAATATCCATTTAGTTCCTCATTTAACATGGACTAAAAAAATTAATTCATGTTCATTTTGTATTTCATGAGGGTTGGTCCACTGGTTGGTCCACAATTGTTACTAAGATTGAAATAATGTTAATTATTAGATGCATATTAATTATTATATAATTGTTAATTTTTACATATAATTATCACATATTTAAAATATATATATGTTTAATATAAAATCACGACACATTGAATAGAAATAATGTTGAAATAAAAGTATGAAACTATTTTTGATACACACATGGCCCACAATATTTTTATTCGTTCACTTATACTTGTCTATTTTTTAAAAGATATTTATAGATTTTCACGAAAAGGGGAACTTATAGGGTTCAACCAAGATAGAGTGGTCCAAGACTATATGAACTAGATCTAAAAATTTATATTCCATTTAGGTCACCATTTATTGGTGGTTCTGAAAGTTATGTCCAGTTCCGTCATCATTTTAAGTGAACTGGTCTGGGGGTGAGCTCGTATTTTTAATTAAGATTAAAAATAATTATTATAAAGATAAAAAACACTTATTATTAATGATTATTAAATATAATCACTTAATAGTTATCAAAAATATGTTAATATATATATTCATCATATAAATAAAAAATAATTATGTTTTTTAATTAAAATGTTAAATTAAATTGAAATAACATTTAAAAAATATTAAAATAATTGTTACTATCTAACATGCCAACCCGTACATGGATTTCACTCCACTTAAGCCCTTTAAATTTTTAGTTGACAGGTCTAGGGGTGGTGGTATAATAGAAAGAAACCAGTATTAAAGGAGAATAATTTTTTTCACATTCGAATCCATATAAATAAAGACAAGCTCGTGGATGAGATTCACAACCCAGAACCCCAAAATAGGATACAGGGTTATGAATTATATTGAAAACCTATTCACCCAACCTGGTCAACCCGAATAATATAGTGCACGGGAACATCTTATGGTCTAGAGGGCTGTGAAACTAGACTACATTTTCTAGTCTAGGGTTTCTATGAAGGCTTCTTCCTTCACCTCTTCTATTTTTTTGATCTTAAATACTGCCAACTATCACAGAATAGATGGGGTGTCTTCCTCGCGCATTTCTCTATTTATAGATCTTCCAAATTCTATAACTGATTTCTTTCTAGTGATGACAATCCGTCACACAAGACCTTAAAAATAAATAAGAATTCAGGAAAGAAAACAAGATTGAAAAGCCCTATCCCTTACGGAATTCACATGCAGATCGACAACACCATCATGTTTCTTTTTTCATTTTATTATTATTTTTAAGATTTTTACCTTTTAATCTTCTTTTGAGATGCAATTT
This sequence comes from Viscum album, assembly GCA_963277665.1. NCBI lineage: Eukaryota > Viridiplantae > Streptophyta > Magnoliopsida > Santalales > Viscaceae > Viscum > Viscum album. The sequence continues at coordinate 2,082,807,850 of OY728136.1, read as the reverse complement.
TCTAGTGTTTTCTCTCAATTATCATCTGAATCCAACTTATTTTTATTATTCCCAAAAGGTACAATGAAACATATAGGCACCGACACCACACAAATCTTGTCTTCTGAGGAGTTATTATACTTCTACCTTGAACAAATGTTTTGGTTATTAATGCATCATTGCCTTAGTGTTTTTTTCTTTCTATTAATTTAATAGATCAAGGATATTTCTTGATATTTCCTAAAAATTTTATGATCCATCGATTAATTCAGTATTGATTTTTTATATTTATCTTCTTATAACTCTGGAGAATTATATTTTTTTCTTTTCTTTTTGAGTTATCTAAATTATTTATCTAAGATGAAATGGTGGGATTCCTTAAACTTTAATTTTATATTTCATGGTACTTTTATTTATTCCTTTTCACACATAGATATCATCCATATGTTTTGGAGCCAATACCAGGTAACTTCATTTCCTTATTTGGTGTTTCTTCTTTAATTATATCTATAAATATCCACAATACGAACTTATTTTTAAGCTCAGTTCATATTTATTATATATTTCCTAAAAATAATATATATGGATAATGTCATGGATAAACCTTAAATTTGTCTTCAATTTTTTCAAGCCAATTATTTTTTTGAGTCTTAGGTTTATACGCTTACAATAAAGAACATTAATCTAGGGATTATTGATGACATTCAGGGATTTGTCAGTAGTTTTGACCAATATTTTAACAAAATTAAGATTAACAATTAGGTATATTATGGAGATTAGAGGTGGTAATATGAGCCTTATAGTGCCTTTATTTTATTGGGAAAGTGTAAATGGATAACCCAAACATGAAATCAATTCCAATGGACCCAGACAGTTATTTAGGATGTTCATTAGTGCTAATTTCATGTTTGGGTCCTTTATAATTATTTTCACCAATATGTTTATAACTATTTAGGTCATTCATTGATGTTAATTTCAATTTTGGGTCCACTTTTTTATTTTCTTTATTTTATATGAGCTGGAATTTATAATTTTGTATTTTATTTAGCCTAAAATTTTAAATCCCAACAAACATTTTATAAACTTTTTGGCTTTATTAGTTGGCCTATGTTTTTTATGTAATTTTTAAACTAAAAATTTATATTTCAAATATATTATTAGTTATATAGTTCATATTCTGAGACTAATATTAGTGAAAAATATTATTTCTTGGTTTCTTAATGTATTATCATGCATTGATATCCTACTTTCCCATCATGCACATGATTTAACATTATTGGGTCCTAAAAACTCAGTATGTGAAAAGTTTGTCATGAATTTCGTAAGGGTGGAATTTACTCAGAAAAAAAAAGAGTTGAAAATAATTAAAGGGTGTGAAGTTTCAAAGGAGGGTTCGATTTCACATAGAAATATTGTTAAGAAATGGTCTTGTTTTGGCATAGAAATTCTCTATGTGGTCCTATATCTCCACCCAATGTCCTACAAATGAAAAATTGTTTGTGGTCCATGAAGCCCTTTTGGGGGTCCCACAAACAAATAATGGTTCATGAAAATATTTTTCGGCTCTCGTAAACAATAAAATCATTTGTAGGCTTCTGATTTCATTTTTTGGTCTCCCGCAAATGAAGGACATAGATGTTCAACAATCATGAAATGTGGTTACATCTGTGCTACTATAAAAACACTATAGAGGAAGCTGGGAGGGAGGAGAGGGAAAAGAGAGAAAATGTGTGGGAGTACTCAATTTTTTGTAGGTAAACTCGTCGCATAATGCTAAGTTAGAAAGGGAAAACCTGACCATCATCATACAAAAAAACCTTTTCAGACACCATTCTGCAAGCCATATACAGATGACCTCTTTGTAGGACAACTCCCCATGTAGTGAAAGGATACACGAAAGGATCCCTTACTCACGTAACAAAACACTTTGTGGAAGGAATGAAAAATATCTTAGCAAAACACTATGTGGAGGGAACCACATACCATGTGGAAGAATTCTATACAAAATAGGGTATGTTGGGGTGTTTCTCTTTTTTACTCTCTTTTCTTTCCCCCGATGTAGCATTTGTCCTTACCTTAGCCCCTCCACAAACTGTCTTAATGGCATTATTTGTCAACTTATTTTCCGTAAAGCACTAATCCTGAAGTTCACCCCTTTATGATTCACCATGCCAATGCCTCTTACAAAGCCACCAGATACATGTGATCAGAGTACAGGACACACTGGCATGCCCTCTCGATCATACATTCCCATGTTAAATGAGGTACTATTGGTAACCTACTTAACAAGGTGGATCGTTAGAATGTTCTCAGTCAAACATTCTAATGGTAATGTGGATTCTGACATTGGAGGTAGTGCAAAGGGACTCCCAATTTCATACACCGATGGGGATCACACTTTCCTTTTCCTTTGATGAGGGCTAGTGTTAGATCCTTCTCTCACCCACTCTAAAATCAAGGGAAGGGAATCCCTTGTGGAATTATCTTCTAGTATTTATTATGGGATATTAAGTTACTCTCTTCTTCTATACCATCAACCTAATCCACCAGAAAACAAAGGAGATTGTGTGAAATTTAATATCTTCCACTTCCTATTATTCCTCACATCAAGCATTACTCATGTGGACTTTGATTCATGTTGAAATGAGATATGTAGGAGGACACTCTGAGGTTCAAACCCATCACCCCAAATTCACTCTAATCTTCTCTGGTTCATATTCCCAGTAGAGTCTTATCCAACCTGGTGGACTATATTCCTTTCACGTCCCTCCATAACCATCCTTATTGGGCCATATTCCATGTAGGGTCATATCCATCATGGGTGGATACATCCCTTTCAGGTCCTTTGGACTACTTCAGTAGAATTGCCACACTATCCTTTAAGTAGGCATCTTCCGCCTAGACGTCCTTGTCGCATGATGTTAAACTACATGGTTTATTCCTTATCACATGACCTTAAAATGTATGATGTGTCTCATTATGTGTCACCAAACTACATGGGTTATGATTCCTTTCACAAGGATACATAGAAATTACATTTAAGGGGTATGATCCCAACATCCAAACAATTCCATTCTTCCTGGATGACAATAAATTCTAGAGCATCCCATTATGTTCCTTAAAACTAGAATCATGATGAAAAATTATATAGTAATATATAATTCTCATATAAATGGTGCCATTAATAGAGAACCTCAGATACATGTAGATAATTTAAAATTCAATAAATGCTGAAAATTGCTTATTAACCTAAGGGTGACATGTCATGTATATTTTGGATTTTATAATGGATTAATTAAAATGTCTTAAAATCAATTATATAAGAGTCCATGAGTGGGAAATAATTCCCCCTCAAAGGGTATGATGTTACCAACCTCCCATCCTCCATACCAATGTGAGTTCTTAAGTGTCCCTGACCAAGCTCCCCAAAAAATGTATTCATTTGGAAATTAGGTCCATGAGTCATCTAGGATATTAGATCCATTGAGTGTTTATTTTTCTATGAAAAAACTATGTTTGAAACCGACCCGTAACAAATGGAAACAAAAAAAATGGTGGACTCAACATGAATCCTTAACCAATATGACTATATCACCAACATGTCAGGACCTTTTCATGCTCTCATGAATTGAAATCAGTCCAAAAATAGATCCAAAACGATTGATTACACATGTTTTGGTTTATTAAGATGTTGATTTGAAGATATTTTTTTATTTTATTTTTTGTTATATCAAAAAGTTACTTTCACTATAACTCTATTTGATCAAAATGATTTCTCATTAGTTAAATTTGATGCATGCCTAAACGATTGAGCAAGATGAATATTATTATAATAAAATTATGTCATCACGAAGCCATCTTCTTTAATGATAGGTGTAAAGTATGCTGATTCGGGAGTACCATCTCAATGGTACTCTCATGATTCTGAAGGTTTCCCGATAGGCCCTCTAGTTCATGAAGCCCCACCAACTATCGTCTCATCAATGAATATTGGTCTAGAAGTCGAATACATCGATAGTTGTCTCAACCCATTTTGGGAGCCTATCCCCATAACACAACAATGGGTTCCTCCCTTAGATTATGGAGGTTGATCAAGAGGTCTCTAGAGACTTCATCCTAGTGTCATAGAGGTCCCACTCGAGGGATCAATCATCACCAATAATGCCATGTGGCCCAGTATCCTCAACATGAAAAGAAAAACTCCCTTAATTCTCCATCCCAAGTCATTTAGACCCAGGCCCCTAGGGCGGAATGAAGAGGGTGACAATCGAACAACCAGGGACAAGTCAGTGTTCTTATTCCTGCTGAAGTTTCCCACCAGTCAAATACAATGATAAAAAATGAGAATATTAAAATCCTTTCTCATGCATATCATTTATTCTAGTCAAATATAGTAGTGGTCTATGAGAATATGTAAATCTCTTCTCATGAATATCAAGCCCCTAGTTAAATATGGCAGCCATTTATGGGAAGATGCAAATCCCTGCTTATGCTTATCAAGACTACTGATCACATAAAATAGAAATCAATGAGCAGATGAAAATCTAGGCTCAAGCATAACAAGTTCACCAGTAAAATATGGAGGTATTCTATGAGTAGATGAAAATACTTGATCAAGAATATCAAGCATGTCAGTTAAATATGTTGAAAATTATAGGACCTAGTCAGCGTACCATAACTATATACCTGGGGTAGACTCATATTCATGCTCACTAGAATTTTTATATATTCATGTTCTCACTAAGTATGTTTCTATACACATCTTGAAAATGAAAGAAGGCCAGATATCAGTTCCTAACTGCATCCTACAAGTTTGTCAAGTTGTAATCATGTCAACAACCATAGCTACGAGTCAGGTGCACGACCCCACCTCCTCAATCAGGGTGGTTCGCCTGTACAATAGGAGGGTCACTTAGGAGCATACTTACATCCCTTATCTTATCTAGGAAGGTCATAAAAAATTATATGATTAATAGACAACCATATCTGTTGCACATCCCCATTCCAACCAAGTATCACTGGCCCATTTTAGGGGCCACTCCAGGGCAGACATGTATCATGCTGAAATTAAATAAACTCATCGTCATGATATAATAGAAACATGAGAGTCACCAGAAACCACTCACATTCTTGGGAATCTCCACTCACAAAATGAGTCTCCAACTTTACATGGGAGAACGTTGAAAAAGAAATCATACCTGGGGCAGTTCAAAATTGTGGAGCAGACTCACGACCCTACTATGTTAAAGGCTGATGTTCTTGAGGCCATCAAACATGTATAAATGGTATCCCAAGATCCTGCCAACCTATTTCCAAATTATAAATGCACCAGTATTAGTCTTGAAGCTCCTCCCTACAACACTACTACTCATGTCTCTATAGGTACTCCCTAGAAAGTTTATCGTGAAGGATTTCCTTGTGGAAAAATTTCAGTCGATCATGAGAGTTCATCTCCTCATGAGGGCCTTAATAGCCCTCTTCATCGCTAGGAGTTCAATCATCAATAATTTATGCCCCTTACCTGATCAAATATAAGAAAAACCTCATATTCTGAAGCGCTTGTAAAGATGGGGCCAGTCATGCCTAACATCGAATCAATGACAAACAACATTCTTTCTCAATCAAAAGTCGGTCTGTGACAATGATAATCCTATGAACCACCTCTGGATCATTTCCATTCCAAGGATACACCTTCTAGTCCCACAAATTGTGACAAAACAGTAAATAAGTTCCCATGTTGGGCTGACCAAGTTGGACTAAGTAATGGAGTGACATTTTTAGAGTGACGAGAGGAGTCAACATTTGGACATATGGAAGATAAAGTAACTTCTTCTAACCCAACTAATTATGTGGGGTATCTTTAAAGATCTATAGGGGATACAGTGAGGGATATAGGAGTATCTTAATCCTCTCTTGGTTACATGAAAACCTCTTATGACTCAACTGATGAGGCATATATTTGTTGAAGCTCACGAAATGGGATGAAGTCATTTTTATTCGATCTTTTAAAATTATCTAACAAGTCAGTGACCTCTTCATCCCTTCAATGATAAATTTTTTAATGATATCATGAATCTTGTTGAATATAAACCTAAATTCAAACTCATATGCTTGATCACATTGATGGGTAAAATTTACTCTTCGTTGTGATGTTTGAAGGGGTTGGTCAGTGTCATTTCTAGACCATTCGGGGTAGTGAACCATGTGGCACGATTTATAATGGGTTGCCCCCCCCCCTAATAGAATATTTCATCTATATAATGAAACTCACAAGATTCAAATGAGGCCTTATCATCATGAAACATCCTGATTTTTTCATTAATGTGGTGTTTTAGGCATTGATGGTAAGATTAGGGGATTTCTTCTTGTTCATGAAACCAAGGAATTCTTAGAAAAACATTGAAGGTTGTATCATATCGAACAATCAAAAATTTAGAGTTGGATACAAGGTCCCCAAACTGGGACCTAAGCTTGATTTTACCCAGGGTATTTTTTTCTCTTTTATCATAACCTTGTATCATCAGAGTGGATGGAATTTGGTTAGCTTCACTATAGCCCAATCGATGAAGTGTTCATACTAGAATGAGACCAACTCCCAAGATATTATCAATGAGAGCCTGTTTAACATCATTACTATTTATCCTAATATAGACGTACAAGGGTATGATGTGTCCCTGTATAATGATCTCTTTATCTTGATCTGTAAATGAGATAATTGCATAGCATTATACAGGATCATTCTCTTTCCAATAGACCTCAACAAAGACAACCTTATATTAAAACTCCTAGGGGCTCAGAAAATCCTCTATGAGTTCTTCCCTGAGGTATTTGGATAAACCCATGGTGTCCAAGATCGACAACTTGTCTAACACCTATGTTAATTTCTTTAATAGTTCATACTTCTAGGATAAAGGCCTGCACTTCCCTGCATGTGGATTCTTTTCATAGGATCTTTAGTAGATGAAGTGTTTGAAATTTTTGTATCTTACCTTGAAATTGGATTTTAAGGTGCTCCTGCCCTTGGTGGGTTAGTCCAAAAAGGTTTGTCTATCTTTTGAGGGTGATCTGACACGTGTACCCCCTATGATCGATATTTTTGAATAATCAGTTATGTTCAGATTTTGTAATATTAATAGGGATTTCCCTACTCTCATTTGACTCACTGAAGGGATCTTATATGAGTTTTTGCAGCACTAACAGTCTGAGTAGGTATGTGGTTAGAATTCATGTTTCTACTGTGACTATATCTTCCCCTGTATCATTGAATCTTTCAACCTTTCCTTTAGTTCCCCAATTGTGTGTGGGGGGGAATTTCATATGAATTGGGATTTACCTACTCTCATTGGACTCACTGAAGGGCCCTTCTGTGAGTTTTCACAACAATAACTATTCTAGTAGGGATGTGGCTATAATTGAGGTTTCTTTCATGACAATTTCTTCCCCAGTACCATCAACTCCTATGACCATTCCTTTGGTTACACAATTGGGTGCAGGGAACTGAAGATCAAAGAAATATTCATCATTAGATAAGGTATAATTTAAATGAATTACTTTAATGTAATTAAAGATTTATTCCTAATTAGATGAATATTAATTATAGTTTACTGATTCTTGTGGTACTGTTTTCGGGGTGGTGCAAGTGGTTTTAGAACTGAATGCATAAAGTCTAGGAGAGTAAAATCCAATTTTGGTCTTAATACATATTCATCTTCTTTAATTTTCTCCCCACCCTTCCATCCATGTTGTTTTTTAAAATACCATCTCTTATAGGACTACGGCATTCACAGAGTCTGATGTGCCACTGCAGAAGTGACAGGGGGCATAGCTAATTGCTTCAACTGTGATTGGAGGGTAGGATTATTTCGTTTTATTGTATTTCAATTCCTCAAATCACCAAAATTCTATGTCCCTTTTTTATTATCTTCTTTCCATTCACCTCATTCCTCAAGGGATGTGGTTGAAACATATGATATTTGTGCTAGTAGTTTTTCCAAGTTTACCTATCCAGAGTCGACCATTTTTTGCAATATGTTTTTGAAAATAAGGAATTTATAAATGGTGTGCCCCGTCATCCGGTGAAAGGGGAAGTAATTTTGATGATATTTGATACCAACCTGGTTAGACCTCTAGGGATTTAATAAGAAGAATAAATCATTATCCATAGTTACTGTAAATTACCAGCGTACTTTCTTGTTTCAAAATGAATAAAACTTATTTTTTCAATTGAAATTATTTTTCCTTGGTCCCTCCTATTAGTCTTGACGAGGTGGGTGTTATTATTGATTCTCAAGGGGTGCTACAAGATATGGTGTGAGTTTTAGAGCTTTATCCAGTCCATAGTTCAACTTAAGTGTGACAACTGCAACCTCTGCCTTTCTCGTTCTCTTCCTCGGGGCTAATGGATTCATTAGAGAGATTATCTTAGTTAATTGTATGAAATATTCCATTATTTTAGAAAATATAGTGAGATCTAGAAACCCTCCCATATATCTTACTGGGATGAGTGGAATTGGAAACTCATCATGAGCCTCTCTACAGTTAGAAATCCATTATTCTTGGGAAAGTTGTAGGTTCATGGAATAGTCCAGCCCTTTCCACTTAATAATGAAATTTGAGACCCCACTCGTTCTTCCATTTGTTGTTGTTAGATAGGTCAAGCATCATTTTTTTAAAGTTTTTGGCTGAATTGAATGAGAAACCACCATCAAATATCTTCCCATCCTACGATAGATTGACTTCAAAAATCGGTGTACTATATGAAGGTCAACCCTTGCAAGGTTTTCATGAAGCATCTAAGTTTCATTACTTTTTTCACACAGAGGTTCCCATCGTGGGATCAAAATGGGACACAAAATATGTTAGATGTTGTTCTGAGTCTCCTGATCAGTTGAATACCAATAACATAGGGCTCCTGAAATTCGACAGGGGTGAGATCACACTCACCCATTTAGGGTATGTCTTCTTTTCAGGTTGTACAAGTATGTGTCATTCCTCCACAACATTGAATTGAGCTTACAATGATTCAATGGTGTTGATAACCCCTTTATTAATGTTTGATTGAATAGGATCTTCAACTGGGGTGGTGAAAGGTAGGGCATGACATGCTGGCTTCACCAATATATGAAGATGACATTTGAAAGGGGGTATCTTCTAAGGGTTCACCTAGACCAGTTCTAGTTGTTTCCTTAATGGAGGGAATTACTGATATCCTTCCATGGTCGGGTAAAGGTAAATTTGTGGCATAGGAATAAGGTTGGGAAAATATTCTAGCACCACTCTCGTTGGTATCATCAGACCCTCTGGTTTAGGGGTATAAGATAGGAGGGTGATATGAGGTCTTGCTTGAAGGATATACCAAACAAGAATATTTACCCTAATAGTTCTCTATTTAACATCCTCTTATCCTGTATTTCTAGCTTATATCGGGAGATTATTTCTTTTAATGTGACTAATTTGAATCCTCCTAATAGATTTTGGGACACATTCGAGCCTTTACCATATTCCTTGAAAGAAACTCATCGAGGGGGTAGTAGTGGAACATTCATTGCAGCCCCCATGTATTTTCGGAGCATCTATTTATTGGTGAGCACACCTTCTTCATTTACCTTATTGTGAGTCATGTTCCAAAGGGAACTACACTCTCCTTTATCCCTTATGTTCTTTCATCTTCAGCACCATCCTCAGAAGTGACTCCCATGGTGTTAACTAGCTCATAATTCTTTGTAGGTGTCGTATTGGTTGTCGAATGACAGAAGAGTTATTTGTGCCCTTTATTGGACCTCCTTCCTCATTTCTGGTATCCTCTTCAATAATTTTGTTGAAAAGTGACTTAGAGGTAACCACTACAAAACCATGTCATATGTGTCCCTTCTGAGGGAAAGTGAGTAGTGAGACTAGATGAGATGGGAGACCTCATTTATTATTGTTCCCCCCAAATGGGAAAAGGTTTATTTCCATTGAAAATTAGGTTGAGGATAAAATTAACCTAAACTCTATAGGCTAGGGTCTCCCTATTTCTTCCATTTTCATGCCTTAAGCTGAATTTTTTGGCTTTGAAGGGGAATTTTGTGTTAAAAATACTCCCAACCATATGGGTTGGGGATGATCTCATACTGCATCGACTGTTGTTACTACCACCACTCTCTTGATCTTTCACATCCTCATTTGATAATGAGTTGGGTGAAATGTTTCACTTTCATGAAAACTTCATACTTTTGAGGGAATCAATAGTGCTTCATGATTTTATTCCTTTAAGAGAGAATCCTTCTTAATATTCTCAGGTTTCCGATTTAGGAGTTTTTTAATAGATTACACTCTTTGGGCTCGATTCATTTAGGAATTATTCAGGTCCTATTCCTAATGAGTTCACCATCTTTCCCAAGATTCTGTTTTGTCCGATATCTTCCCTGGAGAAATTCCATTATAGGATGTCACCTTTGGTGGATTTTTCTAACTGGGGAGTGAGATGAAATTAAAATCTCCGGGTTCACCCAATCCCTAAATATAAGCACTAGGAGGGGAGTCTATGATTAGACGATGTCATTTATGTAATGCATTGAGGCATTCCCATTAGAGATATTTCTAATTCTTCCCTGATTGTGGTCTTCATGAAGCTCGAAGGTATTCCAAGTCAACTTGTTGACGAATCTCTTCCAATACTTTAACATGGTCTCTATACCCATCATAAATCAAGAATTTCATTTTCATGTGGAAGAGGGTTTTCCAAAGGTTTAGACAGATGTCTTATATTCAATCTCATCTCAATACCTCTATAATGTTGAACTGAGAAGTGGATGAGGGACAAAACATGATGGGTATATCATCCCTGACCAATTTTCTTCTCACAAGTTACATATTCTTGTATACTTATGGAAAATATTCCTCCACTTGGTCTACCCAACATGGGTTATTCTTGGCTATTTTGTCTCCAACGGAAGGGCTAGTAGGGTTCATGTTGAAATGAAAATGGTCCAGATGTGTTTTGGAGGATGATAGTTTCCTCTAAGTATCTTTTTGTTGAGAAATAATGTTTCTTATAATTAATAGAGTGTCAGGCATGACAGATCCCACCTTTCCAAGTGTCTTAGAATATGAGGATTTTATATTATTTGATCTGTTAAGGGGAATACCTTTTTCTTATTGATCTCATGTTCACATGTAGGGATTATGTGGTGCTCATCAAGATATGAGATCACTTGATCGATCAGATTATTCCATAAGTAAATCATTTGATGTAAACATTTTGGGGAGGATCTGTGCTACAAGGAGGGAATTCTCAACTTCTAGTACCGCTTCCCTAATTTTCTAATAGATTAATAATATCTTGGGCTACCATTGATATATATTTTATGGCCTTAGGAACTCTAACTTTTTAAAAATAAGATTCATGATTTTGTTATGATATTTTGTACTGCCCTGGGTGAGATTTCTTTTTTGAAACTCACCCATGAAAATTTGAAACCATGTAAAGTAATGATGATTCCCATGCACTGAAGTGGGTTAGAGCGACTCATGTGTTGATGTCGAATCATGATGATGAGTTTTTGGAATTTCAGAAAGGATATATGCTTACCCTATAGTGGCCCCTAAAATGGGATAGTGATCCCCATTTGGAACAAGGATGTGCAACTAGAATGTTGCAGAAGATCTTCTGGGATGGGAGTATGGATGTAAATGTTCTCTTGAGTGACCCTCCTGTTGTGCGAGTGAGTCACCCTACTTAAGGAGGTAAGGTCATGGGCCTGAATCCTAGCTATTTTCGTTGATGTAATTACATCTTGGAAAGTTTGTAGGATGTGGAAAAGAATTGATTTATGGCCTTCCATCATTTTTAGGATGAGATGAGAAATATCCTTAGAAAAAATAGAGATATACACCCATTCTGGTGTTGGATCAGGAATATATGTCTCCCCTCGATTCAAAGTCAAATTATGCTAGATAGGCCCTTCAATTGCCGCTGAAATTTAGTGGTGGACTTGATATGAATGAGAAAATATTTTTATCTTCTCATGGACTACCGTCATATTTGACCGGTGGGCTTCATATGCATGAGAAGATATTTTCATCTACTCATATATTGTCTATATATTTGACTGGTAGGCTTGATATGCATGATCATAGATTTCTATAATCTTGTTTGATATTGTATCTAAATGGTGGGATTGATATACATGAACAAGGATTTGCATATTCTCTTAAATTTATGTCATATTTGACTGGTGGGCTTGATATTCATGAACATAGATTTGCATCTTCTTGTTTTTTTCAGTCATATTTGACCAGCGGGCTTGATATACATGGACATAGATTTTCATCTGATCGTAAACTTTCCCTAGCCAAATCCCCCCACCCCAAACACACATATCTTAACCCCCTAGACAAATCCTAATCCCCTACCCCCTAAAATAAACCTACCCCCACCCACTGGGACCCCCTACCTAACTACCCCTCCCCCCAGTTAAACCCAACCCTTAATACCTAACCCCCCCCCCCCCCCACCACCATTCTAAACCCAACCCCTAATCCCTAACCCATTGGTCTAATCCCAACCCCCTTTACTAACTTACCCCCTAGACCAACAAACCCCTAAACCCTAACTAACCCCTAGACAAATCCCAACTTGTAATCCCTAACTAACTCCCTAGCCCCTAAAACTAATCATGACCACCAAAATAATCTCATATTTGGTTATGATTATATATTTTTTGTCCAACCTTATCCCACCCATATTTTCTTGGAGGTCTTGATATGCGTGATAAGGGATTTTTATCTGCTCGTTGTTTGCTACCGTATTTGACTGACAAACTTCGTTATTAGGAACAAGAATATCTCCATGTACCCGTTTTTTTGACTTTCACCCTTTGTGATCCAACTTGGGGGTTCGGTTTTTAATGACTTGGGATAGAGATTGTGTGGTAGTTTCCCCTTAATGCCAATGATACTGGGCCCCTCAGCATTGGAGGCTATGATTTCTAGCAAGAGAACATAGATTATGGAAGAAATATTTATCATGTTTCGAAGATAGGATTCTGTAATAGGTTGACACAGCTACTATTTTTTGTGAACTTTTGGACCACCATTTGTTGATGAGCTTATAGTTGGTGGAGGTTCATTAATTGGAGGGCCCGTTGTGCAGTTTCTATAGTTGGGAGAGTACAATTGAGGTGGTACTTCTAAATCAGCATACATGAAAATTGGTGTTGAAGAAGCTGAGTCAGTGATAACATCCTTTGATTGGATGAAGATCCATCTTGATCAATGGTTGAGGAATACATCTTCCTGAATTGGTAAGACACTATTTTGATCTAAGGGAGTTTTGGTGAAAGTGGCATTGTGATATAACAAACACAAACAAGAAAACCACCTCAAAGCAACATTTTAATAAATGAACTTGTGCATAATTGATCATTTTGGATCCACGTTTAGTCATCTTTCAATTCATGAGAGTACAAAAAGGTCCTAACATGTGGGAGACACAGTCATATCAGCTAAGTATTCATGTCAAGTTAACCATTTTCGATTCATGCCTGTTTGTGATGGGTTGGTTTCCAATCGGGCTTGTTCATGGAAATAGAAATATAAAATGACTCTCATATTCATGAAAAATCATGGACCAACTTTACAAAGGCATAATTTCATTAGGTAACTTAACCAAAGACACTTAAGAACTCACATTGGTCAAGAGGGTGAGAGGTAAGACTCATTATACTCTTTGGGGGAATTATTTTCTACATTGGGACTCGTATATATTTGATTTAAGACGTGTTCATGAGTCCTTTATGAAATATAAAATATACATGATAGGTTAACCTTAGGTTAATAACTGATAATTATCATTTATTGAATTTATAATTATCTATATGTATATGAGCTTCTCCATTAATGGAACCATTTATATTTTGATTAAAAATTCCTATGTTTTCTGTAATCATGATGCTAGTTTTAGGCCACATAATGGGGCTCTCTCAAATTTATTGTCATCTATAAAGATGAGAATGTTTTTGATATTTGAATCATGCCCCTTAATATCCTTGTGAAAGGAATCAAGACCCACATAGTTCAGTTCCACTTAACGAGACAAATCATGCCTTTTAAGGCCATGTGAAAAGGACCAAACCATGTAGTTTAATGTTATATGGTAAGGATGTTTAAGTAAAAGATTCATAGTCAAAGTATTGTGGTGGGACTTATACTGAAGAAGCATAAAGAACCTAAAAGGGTTGTCACTTTTCACGATAAATGTTGCCTTACTGGGAATATGGCCTAATTTTTATGGTGATGGAGGTACCCGAAAGGAATATAGCCCCCCTGTTTGGATAATACCCTATTAGAAATTTGAATGAGAGAAGATTAGAGTGAATTTGGGGTGTTGGGATTGAACCTCAGAAAGGCTTCCTTCATATCCCATTTGGACATTAATCAAATCCCACATAGTTCAAAAGGTTCTAAGGATTATTCCCATAGAAGAGGCTACCCATTTGGGTTGCTTCATTTGGAATGTATCCCTTTGAGGGGGTGATAACATGGTTGGATATTATACTGAATAGGGGCCCTAATGTTTTCCTCATTGTGAATTTGTACCTTTGAGGGGGATATTTGATCGTTTAATTTGCATGGTCACCACTAACCTCAATTACTCCATGCGAGTCATGCTCAGTGTGAGAAACAAGTGGAAGTGAAAGATATGAAATTTTTCACAATCTCCTTCTTCTGCTGGTGGATGAGGGTGATGATATGGAAGGATAGAGGAACTAAATATCCTGTAAAAATACTAGGGGATTACTCCATGAGTGATTCCCTTATCCCTATTTCATATAGGATGTGATAAGGATCAAACACTAACCCTTAGAAAAGTTAATGGAAAGTGTCACCCCCCATCACTATCTGAAGTGGAGGGGCCCTTGGTACTCCTTCCGAGTTCTCAATCCTCGTTACGATGATAATGTATGATCAAGAACATTCTGAGGATCTTCTTTTCCAAGTAAGTTATCAATAGAACCTCCTTTTACCATTGGAATGTATGATTGATAGGGAATTATTGTGTGTCTTGTATTCTGATCACACATGTTTGGGGGATTTGGAAGAGGCCTTTGTGTGGTGATTCGCAAAGGGGAAAACTTGGGGCTTAGTACTTCATAGAAAAGATGTTGATGGAGAATACCATTAAGACAATTCGTGGAGGGGCCAAGGTAGGTCCAAACGCTAAAGAAATGAGAGTGGGAAAGCAGAACAGCACAAGATTCCCCATTCTGCATATCATTTTTTAGGAAAGATGGGGATCCCTCTATGTAGAATTTTTTCATATGGGTTTGGAATCCCTCTGCGTAGTGTTTGGATACGTGGGTTTGGGTTCTTTCAGTGTGGAGTTTTGATATGCAAGTTTGAAATCCTTACATGTAGTGTTTTCCTATACAGGGAAGGGATCCTTCTGCACATTATTTTTCTACATGGGGAAGGGATCCTTTTGCGTAGTCTTTTACTATGTGGGGTGATGGATCACAAAGAGGTCATCCTCATATGGTTCCCAGAATAGTGTCCACAAAGGATTTTTGGTATGTGTATGGAAACATAATTTTCTTTTCTCCCTCACCTTTTCTCTCGTTTTCATATCTCCCTCCTTGCTTCCCTTATGGTGTTTTTATAGAGGCACAAATGTAATCTCCTTTCGGGATAGATGGACATCCACGTCGACTATAGTGATTTTTTGTTTACGAGAGTCCAAAAAGGATGTGATGAGTCCGTAAATGATTTTTTGAATTGTAGGATCCAAAAAAGACTTTTATGCACTATAAAAAAATCTTTTGTGGAATATCAAAAGGAAGTCACAGGACACAAATGATTTTTCCCCACCAGGAAGAGTGGTGTACCCATATAGTTAACTACTATGCAGAAATAATCCCATCACATAGAAAGCTTGCTATGCAGAAATAAACCCCCCTTTTCTACATTTCACTATTTAATTATTTTCAGTTATTTTTCCATGTTTATTAATGAAATTATTTTCACATATAAAGTTTTCAGGACCCAACAAACATTAACAATCCATGCACAGTTAATATTCACCAGTCGCATCCATTTTAAAGTGTTTCATATATCATTACTAATATATTTTTATATAATATCATTTTTTATTTTTCAAAATTATATTTAAAACACAATCCAACTTGCTTGGTCTAGAAATTATTACTATATGTAGGTTCATTTTTTAATTACTAGACAAGATTATTGGTAATCATTATTTATAAATTTTCTATAGTGTGAAAATATGAATAGATTGACATATTATCAATTTTTTTATACCCTAAAAACAATGTGAGATTTACTTTTACACTTAATGTCAAATAATTTGGTGCCCAATTTAGTTTTTGGTTTAAGATGTAACAAAATAGGAATATACCTTGAATTTTTTGGTTGAATGTGTAAATGGTGAGAAATTAGTTCGATAAGTTTAATTTTTTTTCTTCTTCATCCAATTAAGTCAATTAACTAATTACCATGATTTTATTCATATAAATCTCAACCTATGTTTTCGTGAATTTAAAATTCAATGTTTGAATAAATTTTGAAAATATAGTATATTTATATGTTAGTCATAAGTTTCCTGGAAGAATACCTCTTTCTAGTTTCCTACCTACTTTGTAGGAATCCGTATATTTTCTTTATTATTTGTAAACCATTTGTAATATAAACCCCACATTTACCATAAAATTCATGCTCTTTCTGACATATATCATTCCCTGATGGTCGTATGAATACCATGACCTCAAATCTAGACTGTAACTCAAGTTAGTAAATTCATGTGTTCCATTGTTTCTCTACACCGTCGAGGTTGATAAATTTCATAGTGGTGAAATTATGTTGAAAATTCACAACCAATGTGGATTTATTCTCCAACATGAATGATATGTATTCCATGCATGAAATATATTTAGTGAATATGGATCCAAAAAATATTTTATAATATCTATGAGGAAACACTTTATTTAAGATTTTTCACCCCTTTAAAGGGTTGGAACATTCTTAATATTTTTATATGAGGACACGCCCTCTCATAGAGAGGGAAAATGCCCCACACCTATCTACCCAAATCATCATGAAAACCCACCTATAAATAATCACCTCACTTGATAACAAATTCTTGGATTCATTTTAATCCTTGTGCTTTCACATTCAAAAGGTACATTAAATCTCATAATTACCCTAGCACCCCCTTTTTCATTATCATCATTATTGTTAAATATAACTTGAATAATCACCATCAATTGTTGTTTTTTTGGATTATATGAATCAAATAAACCTATGTTAAACATGATTGGGGTATTCATGGATTTAGATAACAACTCTAAATCCACATTCAATTTGTGGGATATTTTAGTCATGAGACTTGTAAGAATACCACATGAATACAAAAACCAAAATGGTAATGCAACCATTTCAAGTTGCATAATAAAAAATATGTGGATAAATAAATGTTATTAAATATATAATCATGAAAGATACAATTATAAAAAAACAATAAACTATAATTATCTAATTGGGTCTTTATACAAAGCCTAACATGATATAATGAAAACCTATATATTTGGTCCTGAGGAAGAGCATGTAGTAAATCTTTACATCGATGCTTGTTTGTAAATTAATAGATATTTCTAGTCATAATTTATGTTTTTTTTAATGGTGGGGTATAAATAAGTTTGTAACTAACATATTATGATTCTATAACCAAATATTAATATATCATATTATCTAGTGCAATTAAAAAAAATTGTGTGATAAAAAAGGTTCATTATTGAACTAATAGTGGTATTAAGAATCATACATCAAATTGAACACTATTCTGATGGTAGTGTTACAATGATAGAGGTGATATTACAATCTGTTGAGTATCCCATAGAGGATAATATTACATATATTTTAACAAATTCCATTCCACTATAAAATCATGAAATCCATGCGATCTCTTTAGGTATTAGATATATGGGTAATTATATTTAGTTAAAGTGAGGGATTATAGTGTTTTCATTGTAAATTAAATCTTGTTTTGTTATCTTAGAGATATTTTGTATCATTTAATATATATATATATATATGCTAATGTTTTTTCATTAATTTATGTTTGTGGACTATAACATGTGAGATCATATGATAACCCCTTTAAATATATATATGATTATGTTATCCCTGATTAATGATCATAATATTGAGTTGTAATGGTATGTTAATATTGTTATGAGTATGATAAACAATTTAAAGATACAACTATCCACTCATGAGATATAAGTTGGTGAACTTATATCCAGATTGATCGACTTAAAGTGCATCACATAGATTTTAACATATATATTTCTTTAGTATTATTTTTTATCATTGGTCTTGATTCCTTTAACTTGAGGTTGTCATATAGGTTCATTACTTGTGATATTGTACATTTATACCTATCCAAAGTAAATTGAGAATTTTAAAAATATATGTTGATTGTGTATGGTACCAATCAATTGAAATAATTTGATTAAGTATGATATATCCACCCATATGACAGGTTTAGGACATCAATCCTTAGTTTTGACTTAAAGAATGACCATTCTAAGATATTTACATGTAATTTAATTATATATGTTTTAGACATCTTGTAAATTTATTAAAAATATGGGCTATACAGTGTTGTCATTGTTTTTCATGTTCTTAATCTTGCTATCTTGGATAATTGGATTTTTTGAGTTTGGGTTTCTATTAAATGTTTATGGATATATTTTTTTTAAAAATTATGAACGTGATCCATAATTATTTCCAAATTTATGAAGGCCTTGGGGTTTCAAATATGATAATGAAAAATATAATTTTTAGCTCATTTGATTGGCCCATCTATTAAAATGATTATACTTCTAATAAGAAAAAACATGTTTTTAAGTTTTTCAATTTTGAAATAGTCAATTAAACAATACATAAATAAATAATAATTGTGGCATTATAATATAAATAATTATTTATTTATATTATTAATTCATAAAATGAGGAAATAAATAATGATTTATTTATGTTATTAATACATAACATGATCAAATAACAAAAGCCAAATGTAATTTGGGATTGGGTTTGATGTAAAGATATTTGAGGCATTGCATTAGAAAATTTAATTGGACTGGCTAAATAGATAATTTATGAATCTCCTTTAATTATTTAAACCTAATTAGAGAATCATTAATGCACATGCCAACATGATTTGTCATCTTATCCATTTTTTGAGGTTTTTTAATGGTTTAAATTACATTTGAATTATTTTTATTACATATACTTGGGGTTATATGAATTTATATTCCTTGGAGGTTTGTAAATATCCCTCTCATTATAAATAGTGATGAAGGGGGAGTACTTGAATTCCATGTCTTCTTCAAAACACTATTCCCAAACTCTGTCATCATATCTATATATAAAAAATCTTAAAATAGTTAAAACATCACATTGATAGCCTATGATGGAAACAATAATCACAACATAATTATATATGGGTAAAAATAATCACAATAGACTACTCATATGTCCAATATTGATATCTGGGAATGAAATTATGAGGAATAATGTGAATAGTCCACTACATTGTGTCTCTAGGAGGCTACGTGGTGTGGAAGTCTCAGGAAGGACTAGTTGTCTATTTTGGAAACTTAATCCATATAAAGGTGAAGTACATAATTTTTTGTATTGTGGTAGAAAACGTTCATAGTTAGGGCTAGTCATGTTATTCCATTTCCCAATACATGTTGTGTATCCCCATTACACATAATGTTCCCATGTTACACGACATGTAGGGATTATGGGGTTAGTCGGTGGGTTCTTTGGATTTGTGCTAAGTAGCCTCTCCAACTGCACACATCATATCTAAGAAGTATATGACATCTCTAGGGTGTACACGACATCTCTATGAAGTATAGTATGTCTCTAGGGTGTACATGATGTCTCAGGAATTCTTGACATGTATGTCCACATAGGATCACAGTGTGTACATACCTCATAGGTTTAGCCACTCAACTCGATATATTCTATGTGTATAATGGATATGCATATTGAAGGTTATGGGGTGTAGTGGAAGTGGTTAGACCCATTCCCAATAATGGTTCTTCATTGTTTTCTTTGGGTAAATATTTATAACATGATGATCGAAATCTCAAATATTTTGAGTGGATCTTCATGTAAATTTTTAATTAATTTATATAGATTATAAAAACCTTTGTTGTGTGATAAAATATGAATTTTAATGAATTAAATTTAGGTGAATTTATCTTTGCACACAATTTCATTAGTTATAATTTATTATTAGTGGATTAAATGACATCACTTATAAATGGGTAAAATAACTTGCATTCATTGAAATAATTAAATGAATAATTCAAATGGGAATAAACATATGTCGATATGTTGAATATGACAGAAATGTTTCATTAAATGAGATGTGTCAAGGATTGTTATATAAAGGGATGAGATCCCTCCTATTGGGGATGACCAATCACATGAAAGCCTAAAGATTCTCTCTTCCTTAGAAAACCTAGTTTATCACTATGTGAAGACATTAACACCACATCTCCATTTTGGGATCCTCAAGAAATGTTATGGGATCCATTTTTTGTTTCAATTCCTCAAGGGAAATAAGCTTTTGTTTGTTTCTTTAGTGATTTTCATTAAACATGCATTGAAGAATAAAATATGGATTCATAAATTAGGTACACATGTTATGTTATTTATTTAAATTATACATACTTATTATTTCTTAGGTACACATGTTATGGAGTGTTATGTTGTTTATTGTTCCTCATCGAATCAATGTGATTCATAAATTGTTAAATAAAGAACAATATTTATGAAATTGTAACTAGTTTTTACCCTCTTGATGTTATGTTATACGATAACATAATTTCGAGATCATCACTCCTTTAAACTCAATTTTTATTTTATTTTTCTTGATAAGCACTCTTTTTAATTGGGTTGAGAGGGAATCCTTACATAGTTTGAAAGCACTATAATACATGGTTTTAAGACACAAGAGTTCATGGGATAAAGACGAGAGGAACTAGGACCTAATATGAAATAACCCCCCCTACCAGCCTGTTTTCCACCATCCTGATTATCTAATGTTGCCTCTGCAACCTTAAATTTTCTTCCATATTCTGAGGAATTGAGTGTGATTTGAAAGCTATTTGTTGCTACCAGTGACTGATCTCACAAATGATCACCATGCCTCTTCCTTCATCATTGACCAGTATCTCACCATTTCAACCACCTTTAAAATCTACTCCAGATAGTTCAGACTCCCTCAAATGGAGACTTGGAGGCCATGTGGTCTAATGGCTAGTCAACAATGGCTCCAAGGTCCAATAAGTGGCCCAAAAACTCATTTTCGATGGATATTACCACTACTAAAACACCCTTCTACAAAACTTTCTACATACCAACACTACTACAATGATATAGTATTGCCACAATACAACTAAAATAATCTTGAACCCCAATTTGAACTAAATTTTCATATAGGATTACAAAGTGACTTTATCACTCATGTAAGCCACCAAAAGTGTCTGGAGTATTACTCGACGTTACATTAAATACTTAAAGTAATGTGGAGTGAAAGACGTGTCTTACATTAAGTAGTTAAATTATTCGGTTTATATGCTATGAGAAACAAATCATCTAAGTTTCAAGTGATTTTTAAATAGTTTATAAATAATGGAATCAGATATTTTGGAATATTTATAGATATTGTGAAAGTGTTTTATAAATTAGATATAAAATTTTTATGGTTAATTGATTATTATTTTTTGAAACATGTATTCTAAATATTACATTAATATTATAGAATTAATATTAATAATATTTTTTCAGATTTTTATGGTTTATATAATGTTTATAAATAAAATTAAAATTTATTTTGGAAATATTTTAATTTATAAAGTTTATCATTTAATTAATTATAAGTATTTTATAATTAATTGTATAAATGTTTTTAAAACAATCATTCATAACATATTCCAAATATTAAATTTTGATATTTATAATACCTTTGACCAAAATATATGGCATGTCTTATGATCTTGAAATACAATGTTTATTCATAAATCATAAGCCTAATTTATAAAGAAATTATAAATTCCATAAGTAAGACCAAAATATAATGTAGTTTATGTTTAATGATTTTAAATTGTTCATAATTAATTAATTTTATATGCTTAAATTAATATATTTATTTAAATATTATTTAGAACACATAAAAAATAGTTTTATGATCAAATGTTTATAAAATTATTAGTATATTATATATAGATTATGTAAACTGTTTACATAATGAAAACTAAATTATAAAATTTTTATCATTTATTAAAAATCATATATTTAAACAAAAATATCGTATAATGTATAATATGAAAATTTCATATTATGTAATGAGTATAAAGGTGTTTATATTAAAGATTATGGAGTATCTATAATGTACTAACTAATTTATAAATTATTTATAGTTATCTTTTATTTATGATTTGTTGATGAAAGATAATCTATTTTAGTAAAAAATAAAATTTTTATTTATTTCTTAAATATTTAATGTCAATGTTTATTAAATTATTTTTAAATATGAGATTTGAATATGAAAACTTTGTGTGATAAATTTTTTTACGAGACCGAGCCATGTATTACATAAGAATATTTTTTCATTTATCTTATTTATCCTATTTTTTTAGAGTTACGAGTGTAAGAATAGTTATTGAATATAATTTGAGCATATTAGGTATTGAAAATATCAAGAATTCAATTCTCTCTTAATTAAAGTCTGCTGGGGAGAGGGAGTTGGGGTCTGATTACCCGCCATCTTGGATGCTTATCTCTTATTCTAGAAAGGTTAAGGGTTGACTATATGTCGCTCTGAGCTTAATCATGTGGAGTTTATCAATATCATATAACTTTATTCCTTTACATGAAAATTTTATATACCTTATGAATATTTTTCATTCAGATATATATAGATATGTTTGACTTCTATTTTTGGGTGAGTAACATAAATTGTGAGTTGTGTAAACAATTAACACATTAATGTGGTGTGAACACATTAATTTGGTGGATTAAATAATGATTACGCAACTAAATTGTTAGAACCATGCATACATAAAGGAATAAAGCATGAGATTATTAAGACCACATAAAATCAAATAGTTATTAATTTAATATACATATACGGGATATTAATTTTTCATGATTAAGAAAACCCTGTAAATACTAAATATAAGATTCCTTCCAAAGATTCACTTCTCAATACCTCATTCAACCGACTAGGTACATTCTACCAAGGCAGGGTGCCTCTGGAATATATTGTATAAGGAAAATAATAAATGGGTGACATCATCCTTGGGTTGGTTCTGCTAAAGTAGGGTGTCCCTGAATTTTCCATTTTTATCTTATTCCTGGAGTTTTCTTTGGGAGACACATAGTTGGGAAACCCTTAGGAAGGATACCATAGGAACAAATTGGATTAAATCCACGTGATGGATCCAAGTATAGAGTTATCTACTCAATTATCCAAGAATTATAACATTATTATTGTGATTATTCCCTATATAAATAATTAATTGGTGAGAGGAATTCCAAAATAGACTCATTTATTAGTAAAATATATATCTTGGATCACTAAAAAAATATGATCTATTTGGGCATCATTTTAGTATGATCAATTTCATTAAAAGTATTTTCTGAAAAATATAAAATACAATTCTCACCCACTGATATGCCTCTATTGTAGATTATGGAATTATTGGCATAAATCATATTGAGATCATTATTTGAATACCTAAAATGATCTCATTTATAAACCACTATATCCATGGTCTTAATGAGGAAAAACAATTTCAATCAAAGGGCTAATGATATCAACTTCTAATCTTGGAAGGGACAAATCCTTTCTTAACTTATTCAATTAAAGTTGCATCACTTGTGACGCGCCTACCATATTTTACCTCATTGTGAGCATAACCTCCTATATTGAATATTACCATGTGAAAAATCTCATGAGAAGAATCCTAATCTACTTACGAGTATCCAACGCCTGATGGTTTAAACATCTTCCATGTCATGTCATACGAATGTCATCCCAAATATAAGACATATGTTTAAGAATATTAGCATAACACTTCAAGGTTCTTATTATAAAGGGGAACAATTATAACCTTTCGATGCGATAAATAATCCTAGGACATTATCACATTAATTTTTCATAGAATAACACTCATGTGATAAAGTATTTATTAATATTCTGGTCTTTGAATAAATAGGTAATTCAATTTATAAAGTAATTTGGTTTTAGTGAATCAACTATAATAGCCAAAGTTTCATGGGGCCATGAATGACGGTTTACATGTTATAAAATAATGTGTGGTTCCAACCTTAGGATACTCCATGCTATCGTGATCAATTTTTTCATTATGCGATAATAATTATAATATTTTTAGCATCCCAAACAAATGTTTAAGCGTTAAACATTTAAGAGTCGATGGTTACAAGGTGTTTAAACCTATGAAACATTCCATTTAATAGACCAAATGATTGGTTTATAATGAAATTCTATAGAAGACCTATTTAAAAAGGTTCTTAATTTATATATTGTGTGGGTGACACTGTGATACATGCATATTAATGTCATGATTCTCCTCAAGGATGAATTTATCCCCCCTCTCCCTCCCCTACTCTCTTTCCCCCCACTCCCCCTCTCCCCCATCTCCCCCTCTCTCCCCCCTCAGCCTCTCATACTCTCTTTCCCCATCTCCCCCCTCTCCCCCTCTCTCCCCCCTCTCCCCACTCCCCCTATCACTCTCCCTCCCCCCAATCTATTGGGTTGACACATAACATGATAATTGATTTAATATAATAAATTAATTGATTAAATTATAATATGGTATGTATGCTCACTTTTCCATATTTAATTACGAAGTTTTATTTTGGATAAAAGGTATTTAATTGAGATGTGAGACTCAAATAATTAAATTTATTTGACCATGACCATGAGTCCCTTGACCCCATTAGAGTTTGACGACTTGGGTTTGAACCACCCCTTAGGGTGTGTGATATTAAATGTTTTATATTCTCATGCCTTGATTATGTAACCAAACACCATCCTATGGTGTGTTGGCTTATCACTAATGACGGAATGACTAAATGGAGTTGATTGAGTGGGGAAAAAGGGAATGGGTAACTTAAACACCCCTTAGATTATTCTCACCTTAGGCTTTGGTCTCTTTCTTATATATGTGTATAATGGAAAGGTTAAATTAAATGGTTTTATGTATGCATTGGTCACTTTCAAATGAAATGATTAAAGGTATTCTTAGAATGTAAACAGGCATAAATATTTCTTATGGCCTATGTTTAATTATTAATTGCAATGTACCTACTTTTTAAATTACACCTTGAACACTACTAGGGTTCCTTATACTAAATTATTTTGATGTACTAATAAGTTGAGTTAAAATATATTATGCCTTGAGTGATACTATAGTTCCTTATACAGAATCCTTAGACAGGCTCATAGGGTAAATGAAATCACATCACACCTTAAGAGATACTAGGGTTCCTTATGTGTAATTCCTTAGACTAGCTTATAGGTTCAATGAGAATATAGTATGCTATGACTGATATCAAGATCCTGATCCATAATTCCATGGACTGACTCAAAGGTTAGATGAGATTATGTAATTCCTTGGGAGACACGTGGGTTTTGATTTTGAGTTCCTTGGATTGGCTCAAAATCCAAATGAAATTATATTATTTTTTATTGTTATTTGGATTACCCTAAATTGTTAAATCTTTAATGTCATAAACTTATAAAACCTTATTTGATCATTATTATCTATGGATGTGTTGGTTTCTCCTTGGGTCCCACGTGACATGTATTACACATGGATACCTAGGATTCTATCAATGAGTAATATTTCTACTTTATTATTCTTATGATCAAAGACAAACGGCTTAGGCTGAAGCATGTAGAGTTGGACAAGTATCCCATGAAGAGCCTAAGTCTGATACGGTTATATTTACTTTTCTATTTACATTGATATAGATTCACACTATACAATTTATACTTAGAGTGGATTTTCCTTAGACACTATTGATGGTGTCCTACTAAAATTTTACTCACACCCTATTTGGGCTACTGATTGGCACCCAAACAGATCTTCAAGATGCAGGTTGGGACTTGTCTCATGATTCTTTGTTGTTATATCATCTAAGCTTGGATTTGTCATGGGAATAATGGTTTAACATGTAATTGGGATTCCTTCAAGAGTTCGAGTCTTTTATTATTATTTATTTTCTCAGTATTTCAATATTTTATGTATTATATGTTGTATGATGACAACTTGTATTAGGACTCAACATGTTCATGCATGGTTTATTTTATTATAACTTTCTAATTGGTTTTTTTTTATTTTTTATGTTATATATTTACTTATCTTACACTATTTATATTATACATTTGTTTATCCTATGTATTTTAGTACTGAATCCAGAGGGTATAGTCTCCCATTTTTATCATCATTATACCCTTGATACTAGTTGGTGGCCTCTGGTGTGTGGGGAGGCGTGTTTAATCCCTTTTCTCCAATTGTTCAAGTTACTATTTATAGAGTGAGCAGATTCGAGACATAAAACTTCGGAAGCTCCCTATTCTTATATGATATCATGAGGAATTAGACATCCAATGCATCATCCACATGTTACTAGAATAAAAAATTATTATCCTAAGTTTCCACCTTAAAAGGATTTTGAGGAACTTGGGACTCTAACATATAAAAATTATGTTCATGACACAGTATGATGCTCAAGAACATATACCACTCATTGAAGTTTATGCTAGTTAGAATATTTTATTTCTATGATATTGGAAGTGGGTATAATATTGATGTCGTATGACTAGTCATTTTCTACAACAAATAAAATCAAGTTTTAGTACTTTATCTTGATTATCAAATGTGGACTCTCTGATCTCAAAATCCCTAACTCATCCTCAAAACTTGCTTCAATGTTAGGAAAATTCTTGAAAGGGGAACTTATCTCAATTCTAACATGGTTAATTCAACCCAAAACATTCATTTGAACTCCCTGATAAATGGAAGTATCCTTATAAATTCTAGACTAATTACTCAATATTTGGTTTCATTATAAATCAAATAATGGAAGGTGTTTTTGATAAATATTTCTTTGAAAAATTTTGTTTATCTTATTTATATAAATTATTTATTTTATCCTTTTTTATACATATAAACATTATTTAAATTTTACATAATTAATTTACCATGTCTAAAAAAATAATTTATGCATAATCCACTTATTTTATATTATCTTAGATTGAAAATTATTTCATTTACTTTATGTGGTCACGTTTAATTATCCAATAAACATTACATTGTAAAAATAGATAAAAACCATGCTCTGGAAAACTAAAATAAATATGGGTTAGGATCAATAGATTTAGACTACATATTAGTTTATCTAGAGAATGATAAAACAACCCTTGATCCTAGGGTATAACTTCTTTAGATTAGCTTGGATCGAGTAATAGCATTCCAAATTTAACATGTGTATCTCTTTGGTTTCTTTCACCTCGACTATGTATGGAACCATATCCCCTCTCTTGGTTTCACCTACATATACTTACTCACATGTAGGAGAGGGGAATCAAGAGCTTATGGCTACCTAAAAGAAATCACAAACACACAAGTCCATTCATAATAAGGAGGAAGAGATGACACTCAAATCATTTTATTTAATTTAATTATAAAATATAACCCAATAGACACATAGGTTGATAAATATCCTCATCATCCACACATAAAATGACTATTCAATTAAACTAGCTACCATTTATTTAAATCTTTCATTTATTAAGATAAATTTCTTGAATTAATAAATTAATTGTCTTTTTAATTAATTAAATATTTTATTATAATTAATAATCCAAAAAAATTGAGATCCCCATCTATTATACTATAAAATAAATTTATTTTAATTTAAAATTAATTAAGTACCCGAAGTGTACTAGAGGTGGCACAATGTGTTCCATTCTGCTTTTACTTAAACCCAATTTTTGAGTATAACTATTACACAGCATGTTTAGTCACATGAAATTCTATGTGACTAACATTGTGTATAGTCCTTGTCATGTAAATTATACTTACATGACAAGTAATTCTACAAAAAGTGTCATGAAACACCCAGTGTGTTGTTCCATGAGTCAAGACAAGTTGTCTGTGTGATGTGTATGACTACATCTCACAGAATGAATATACACAGTGTGTATTGATGGAAATTATCCTGAAGTACATGGTGTGTATAACAAACATTCATGTTTTTTACATGTATAATTTACATAGAAAATAATTAATTAATCATTTAATATATCTCACACATCCCTTGGAAATCACTCAGCATGTATTTCGTGTAGATAACCCCATCACATGGCATTTACAGCCATCTACACTCCAATAGTTTTTTTAATTAATTAATTCTCTTTCCATGTTTACTCACACAACATTCCTATCTCGACACATGTCTTGCATGAGTTGTCCCAAATTTACATGTCATGCATAGCTAGTTAGACAACATGTAATTCATTACTAGCCAGTCATACTATATGCCTAATGGGACAATGTGTATTTCATGTGGATTGTTATGTGTTACACAGTGTGAAACCCCCTAAATTTAAAGTACATTACATATTTTAGTGTCTCTCAGGTATTAGTCAATATGTGGTGTGTATTAAGTACATTTTATATACCTTGAAAAAATATATTCTACAATTCTTAGAGTCAAAACTATGTTGGGTTACCCAGTATGCAATCTATATACATGCTATGTACACTCTATCATGCCAACTATTATTCAATTCATGGTGTGTAATTACATCATGTACTGAACCACCACACAATGTGTCATGATGTTTATGGATCTCCCTTGTGTAGTTGACTGAGGGAACATAGTGTATACATCTCCATTAGTTGTTGTGTAACAATGTCTCTTGACCATCATCATCAAAACCTATAGATTGGATCTTCGAGCGTTATTTATCTATTCTTATATTTTTCTTGGTTTTATGAAATTAAATTATTATATTATCTTGACATTAATATTAAGTAATGGAAAACCAGAAAGGATAAACTAAAATTCAAATAAATAATTTATCAACAAATAATAAATAATTATAAATTAATATGTAACAGCTTTGATTCCCCTTAAAGGTATTGAGGTGTAGCATAAGAGGTTAGTCTCATGTCCAATAATGTTTTTCATCATTTTTTGTATATATCATCAAAGTTGGATGAATTAAACCGTGAAATATTTTAAAATAGGATCTTTACACATATAATTTATAATTAATTTATAAGAAGAATTATCTTGGTTTCATAATTATTTTTTCATTGATGACCAATCTGATATAAATTTATATTGTGTCTTTGTGGCAATGAAGAATCCAAATTAGAATTCCTCTAGTGGTATCCACACATGATCGAATGATCTCAAAACTTCATGGATGGAACTACAAGTGCTTGCATGAAGGTACTGATCATCTTGTGTCGCTATCTTTTGACAACAATAAGAATCACTCTAGGATTGAAGGATTATTTCTCTTGTTTTTTTAATATTGAGAAGAATAGGGTGGATTTCCTCATTCTTGAGAAAATTCTTTAGAGATTTCTCTATGATCTTTAGATAATACTCTTGATAGAATATGTTTTACCCAACAATTCATTTTTTTCTATAAATGATTTAAGGTGGGTTATATAATAAGGATTAGAAAAATAGTTATTGTGAAAAGGCTCTTAACTAATTTGTTTATTCAAAGTAAGAACAATATTTAATAATATTATTATTAAATTTCATGACATGATTTACCTCGAAAATATTTAAATATCATTTATTAAAAAAATACATATTTTTTAATTGATACTGAATAAAAAAAATCACTTACATTGAGCCCTGAACTCTGCCTTTCAATGATCCTAAACATTTATTTAACCTTTAATAAATATTTATTTAAATAAATAAATATCATTTTATTATTCATTCAATAAATAAATAAATATTATTTATTCATTAACTGAAAAATATATATTTAATTAATATTAAACTCACATATATTCCAAATTTGAATAACTAGTGATTTAATTTACGACGTCAATATAACCTAAATAGATATTATTAATTTTTATTGAGAATAATATTTTTTATAATATTAATTTCAAATTAAATTTAACTAAGATTATGAATACACTTAGTGTGTGTCCATTTATACCTCATTCTTATTGGAATTAAGTGGTCATTTATAATGTATAAGATGAAAATCTAGAATCATGTGAACAACCCCATAGAGAATACATTAATTTCATAATGATAATGACATAAAACGAATACTTACTATGTAATATAATCCCTTTGTCTTCATATCTCATCAAAAAAGTTACATGATCATGTCATCAGCCTGTATGATTGATTATATTTATTTGACTGCCTAAAATAAAGTCATCAATAAATTACCATGGTTATGAACATAATCAGGAGGTTCCATTTCAATCAAAGTAATAGTGATATCAACTTCCAATCCTGAAAGGGACAAATATTTTCTTAACTTATTCAATTAATGTCACATCACTTGTGACGTTCCCAACATATTCTACCTCACTGTGAGTATATGTCATCACAGTTTTCTTCAATACATCAAAGTACATGTTTAATTATATACATTAATTATAATCTCAAGTATATGGACCAATACATACATCTATGGATAAGAATATCTAATGACATATATAACATACATAATTCCTATTAGTGGGTTTTTTTCTCATAACTTCCTCTATTGAAGATTACCAAGTACAAAACATCGTGGGACGGTGTTTCATCTTCTTACAAGTATCCAAAACCTTATGGTTTAAACATAATATTTTTCATGTCATTTTCTTGTCATCCAAACCATAGGACAAATATTTAAGAATATTATCATAACGCTTCAAGGATCCCATAATAAAGTGGAACTGTTATAACCTTTCGATGTGATAGATAATATAAGTACATCATCACAATAATGTTGTGTAGAAGAAAACTTATTGTGTGATAAAATACTTATTAATATCCAAGTCTTTTAATATACAAGTAATTGAAAGTATAATGTAATTCAGTTCTAGGGAATCAACTCTAACAGTCGATATTTCATTAGGTCATGCATGGTAGTTTACATGTTATAAAATAATGTGAGGCCTAAACTTCTTCTACTCTAATATATCATGATCAATTTTATCATTATGTGATGATGATTATGAATGTTTAAACATCCCAAAAAAGTTTTTAAGCGTTAAAAAATTAAGAGTCCATGGTTACAATGAGTTTCAACTTATGAAATATTCCATTTAATAGACCAAATGTTTTGTTTTCAAGGAATGTAAATGAGATACCTAAATAAATATGTTATTAGAATTTAAATTGTGTGTGTCCCACCTCAGCCTCTCATACTCTCTTGAATTTTTTGGTTGAATGTGTAAATGGTGAGAAATTAGTTCGATAAGTTTAAATTTTTTTCTTCTTCATCCAATTCATTCAATTGACTAATTACCATGATTTTATCCATATAAATCTCAACCTATGTTTTCATGAATTTTAAATTCAATGTTTGAATAAATTTTGAAAATATAGTATATTTATATGTTAGTCATAAGTTTCCTAGAAGAAGACCCTTTTCTAGTTTCCTACCTACTTTGTAGGAATCAGTATATTTTCTTTATTATTTGTAAACCATTTGTAATATAAACCCCATATGGACCATAAAATTCATGCTCATTCTGACATAGATCATTCCCTGATGGTCGTATGAATACCATGACCTCGAATGTAGACTATAACTCAAGTTATTAAATTCATGTGTTCCATTGTTTCTCTACACCGTCGAGGTTGATAAATTACATAGTGGTGAAATTATGTTGAAAATTCACAACCAATGTGGATTTATTCTCCAACATGAATGATATGTATTCCATGCATGAAATATATTGAGTGAATATGGATCCAAAAAATATTTTATAATATCTATGAGGAAACACTTTATTTAAGATTTCGCACCCCTTTAAAGGGTTGGCACATTCTTAATTTTTTTTATATGAGGACATGCCCTCTCATAGAGAGGGAAAATTCCCCACACCTATCTACCCAAATCATCATGAAAACCCACCTATAAATAAGAACCTCACTTGATAACAAATTCTTGGATTCATTTTAATCCATGTGCTTTCACATTCAAAAGGTACATTAAATCTCATAATTACCCTAGCACCCCCTTTTTCATTATAATCATTGTTGTTAAATATAACTTGAATAATCACCATAAATTATTATTATTTTTTTGAATTATATTACTCAAATCAACCTATGTTAAACATGATTGGGGTATGCATGGATTTAGATAACAACTCTAAATCCACATTCAATGTGTGTGATATTTTAGTCATGAGACTCGTAAGAATACCACATGAATACAAAAAACAAAATGGTAATACAACCATTTCAAGTCACATAATAAAAAATATGTGGATCAATAAATGTTATGAAATATATAATCATGAAAGATACAATTATACAAAAACAATAAACTATAATTATCAAATTGGTTCTATATACAAATCCTAACATGATATAATGAAAACCTATATATTTGGTCCTGAGGAAGAGCATGTAGTAAATCTTTACATCGATGCTTGTTTCTAAATTAATAGATATTTCCAGTCATAATTTATGTTTTTCCAGAATGGTGGGGTATAAATAAGTTTGTAACTAATATATTATGATTCTATAACCAAAGATTAATATATCATATTATCTAGTGAAATTAAAGAAATTGTTTGATAAAAAAGGTTCATTATTGAACTAATAGTGGTATTAAGTATCATACATAAAATTGAACACTATTATGATGGTAGTGTTACAATGATAGAGGTGATATTACAATCTGTTGAGTATCCCATAGAGGATAATATTACATATCTTTTAACAAATTCCATTCCACTATAAAATCATGAAATCCATGCGATCTCTTTAGGTATTAGATATATGGGTAATTATATTTAGTTAAAGTGATGGATTATAGTGTTTTCATTGTAAATTCAATATTGTTTTGTTATCTTGGAGATATTTTGTATCATTTATTATATATATAAATTCTAATGTTTTTTCATTAATTTATGTTTGTGGACAATAACATGTGAGATCATATGATAACTCCTGGAAATATATATATGATTAGGTTATCCCTAATTAATGATAATAATATTGAGTTGTAATGGTATGATAATATTGTTATGAGTATGATAACCAATTTAAAGATAAAACTATTCACTCATGAGATATAAGTTGGTGAACTTATATCCGGATTGATCCACTTATAGTGCGTCACATAGATTTTAACATATATATTTCTTTAGTATTATTTTTTATCATTGCTCTTGATTTTTTTAACTTGAGGTTGTCATATAGGTTCATTCCTTGTGATATTGTACTTTTATACCTATCCAAAGTCAATTGATAATTTTAAAAATATATGTTGATTGTGTATGGTACCAATCAATTGAAATAATTTGATTAAGTATGATATATCCACCCATATGACATGTTTAGGACATCAATCCTTGGTTTTGACTTAATGCCTGACCATTCTAAGATATTTACATGTAATTTAATTATATATGTTTTATCCATCTTGGAAATTTATTAAAAATATGAGCTATACAGTGTTTTCATTGTTTGTCATGTGCTTAATCTTGCTATCTTGGATAATTGGATTTTTTGAGTTTGGGTTTCTATTAAATGTTTATGGATATTTTTTTTTACAAATTATGAACATGATCCATAATTATTTCCTAATTTATGAAGGCCTTGGTGTTTCACATATGATAATGAAAAATATAATTTTTAGCTCATGTGATTGGTCCATCTATTAAAATGATTATATTTCTAATAAACAAAAACATGTTTTTATGTTTTTTCACTTTTGAAATAGTCAATTAAACAATACTTAATTAAATAATAATTTTGGAATTATAATATAAATAATTATTTATTTATATTATTAATTCATAAAATGAGGAAATAAATAATGATTTATTTATGTTATTAATACATGACATGAGGAAATAACAAAGTCCAAATGTAATTTGGGATTGGGTTTGATGTAAAGATATTTGAGGCATTGCATTAGAAAATTTAATTGGACTAGATAAATAGATAATTTATGAATCTCCTTTAATTATTTAATCCTAATTGGAGAATCATTAATGCACATGCCAACATGATTTTTCATCTTATACATTTTTTGAGGTTTTTTAATGGTTTAAATTACATTTGGATTATTTTTATTACATATACTTGGGGTTCTATGAATTTATATTCCTTGGAGGTTTGTAAATATCCCTCTCACTATAAATAGTGAGGAAGGGGGAGTACTTCAATTCCATGTCTTCTTCAAAACACTATGCCCAAACTCCGTCATCATATCTATAGATCAAAAATCCTAAAATAGGTAAAACATCACATTGATCGCCTATGATGGAAAAAATAATCAAACACAATGATATATTTGTAAAAATAATCACAATATACTACTCATATGTCCAATATTGATATCTGGGTGAGAAATTATGAGGAATAATGTGAATAGTCCACTACATTGTGTCTCTAGGAGGCTACGTGGTGTGGAAGTCTCAGGAAAGACTAGTCGTGTATTGTGGAAACTTAATCCATATAAAGGTGATGTACGTAATTTTTGTATTGTGGTAGAAAACGTTCATAGTTAGTGATAGTCGTTTTATTCCATTTCCCAATCCATGTTGTGTATCCCCATTACACATAATGTTCCCATGTTACATGACATGTTGGGATTATGGGGTTAGTCGGTGGGTTTTTTGGATTTGTGCTAAGTAGCCTCTCCAATTGCACACATCATATCTAAGAAGTATATGAAATTTCTAGGGTGTACACGACATCTCTATAATGTATAGTATGTCTCTAGGGTGTACACGATGTCTCGGGAATGCTTGACGTGTATGTCCACATAGGATCACAGTGTGTACATACTTCATAGGTTTATCCACTCAAATCGATATATGCTATGTGTATAACGGATATGCATATTGAAGGTTATGGGGTGCAGTGGAAGTGGTTAGACCCATTCCCAATAATGGTTTTTCATTGGTTTCTTTGGGTAAATATTTATAACATGATGATCGAAACCTAAAAAATTTTGAGTGGATCTTCATGTAAAATTTTAATTAATTTATATAGATTAGAAACACATTTGTTTTCTGATAAATATGAATTTGAATGAATTAAATTTAGGTGAATTTATCTTCGCACACAATTTCATTAGTTATAATTCATTATTAGTGGATTAAATGAAATCACTTATAAATGGGTAAAATAACTTGCATTCATAGAAATAATTAAATGAATAATTCAAATGGGAATAAACATATGTAGATATGTTGAATATGACCGAAATGTTTCATTAAATGAGATGTGTCAAGGATTGTTATATA
The DNA here is from genome assembly GCA_963277665.1 of Viscum album. Classification (NCBI taxonomy): domain Eukaryota; kingdom Viridiplantae; phylum Streptophyta; class Magnoliopsida; order Santalales; family Viscaceae; genus Viscum; species Viscum album. The sequence continues at coordinate 2,082,772,280 of OY728136.1, read as the reverse complement.
AAGGGATGAGATCCCTCCTATTGGGGATGACCAATCACATGAAAGCCTACAAATTCTCTCTTCCTTTGGAAACCTAGTTTATCACTATGTGAAGGCCTTAACACCACATCTTCATTTTGGGATCCTCAAGAAATGTTATGAGATCCATTTGATGTTTCAATTCCTCAAGGGAAATAAGTTTTTGTTTGTTTCTTTAGTGATTTTCATTAAACATGCATTGAAGAATAAAATATGGATTCATAAATTAGGTACACATGTTATGTTCTTTATTTAAATTATACATACTTATTATTTATTAGGTACACATTTTATGGAGTGTTATGTTCTTTATTGTTCCTCATAGAATCAATGTGATTCATACACTGTTAAATAAAGAACAATATTTACGAAGTCGTAACTAGTTTTTACCCTCTTGACGTTACGTTATACGATAACATAATTTCGAGATCATCACTCCTTTAAACTCAATTTTTATTTTATTTTCCTTGATAAGAACTCTTTTTAACTAGGTTGAGAGGGAATCCTTACATAGTTTGAAAGCACTATAATACATAGTTTTAAGACACAAGAGTTCATGGGATAAAGACCAGAGGAACTAAGACCTAATATGAAATAACCCCTCCTACCAGACTCTTTTACACCATCTTGATTATCTAACGTTGCCTCTGCAACCTTCCATTTTCTACAATATGTTGAGGAATTGAGTGTGATTTGAAAGCTATTTGTTGCTACCAGTGACTGATCTCACAAATGATCATCATGCCTCTTCCTTCATCATTGACCAGTATCTCACCATTTCAACCACCTATAAAATCTACTCCAGATAGTCCATACTCCCTCAAATAGAGACTTGGAGGCCATGTGGGCCAATGGCTAGTCAACAATGGCTCGAAGGTCCAATAAGTGGCCCAAAAACTCATTTTCGATGGATATTACCACTACTAAAACACCCTTCTACAACACTTTCTACATACCAACACTACTACAATGATATAGTATTGCCACAATACAACTAAAATAATCCTGAACCCCAATTTGAACTAAATTTTCAAATAGGATTACAAAGTGACTTTATCACTCATGTATTCCACCAAAAGTGTCTGGAGTATTACTCGACGTTACATTAAATACTTAACGTAATGTGGAGTGAAAGACGTGTCTTACATTAAGTAGTTAAATTATTCTGTGTATATGCTATGGGAAAACAAATCTACTAAGTTTCAGGTGATTTATAAAGAGTTTATAAATAATGGAATCAGATATTTTGGAATATTTATAGATATTATGAATGTGTTTTATAAATTAGATATAAAATTTTTATGGTTAATTGATTATTATTTTTTGAAACATGTATTCTAAATATTACATTAATATTATATAATTAATATTAATAATATTTTTTTTCATATTTTTATGGTTTATATAATGTTTATAAATTAAATTAAAAGTTATTTTGGAAATATTTTAATTTATAGAGTTTATCATTTAATTAATTATAAGTAGTTTATAATTAATTGTTTAAATGTTTTTAAAGCAATCATTCATAACATATTCCAAATATTAAATTTTGATATTTATAATACCTTTGACCAAAATATATGGCATGTATTATGATCTTGAAATAAAATGTTTATTCATAAATCATAAGCCTAATTTATAAAGAAATTATAAATTCCATAAGTAAGACCAAAATATAATGTAGTTTATGTTTAATTATTGTAAATTGTTCATAATTAATTAATTTTATATGCTTAAATTAATATCTTTATTTAAATATTATTTAGAACACATCAAAAATAGTTTTATGATCAAAGGTTTATATAATTCATAGTATATTATATATTGATTGTGTAAAGTGTTTACATAATGAAAAATAAATTATAAAATTTTTATCATTTATTAAATATCATATATTTAAACATAAATATCGTATAATGTATAATATGAAAATCTCATATTATTTAATGAGTATAAAAGTGTTTATATTAAATATTATAGAGTATCTATAATGTACTAACTAATTTATAAAATATTTACAGTTATCTTTTATTTATGAATTGTTCATGAATGATAATCTCTTTTAGTAACAAATAAAATTTTTATTTATTTCTTAAATATTTAATGTCAATATTTATTAAATTATTTTGAAATATGAGATTTGAATATGAAAACTTTGTGTGATAAATTTTTTTACGAGACCGAGCCATGTATTACATAAGAATAGTTTTTAATTTATCTTATTTATCCTTTTTTAGAGTTACAAGTGTAAGAATTGTTATTGAATATAATTTGTGCATATTAGGTATTGAAAATATCAAGAATTTAATTCTCTCTTAATTAAAGTCTCCTGGGGAGAGGGAGTTGGGGTCTGATTACCCGCCAGCTTGGATGTTTATCTATTATTCTAGATAGGTTAAGGGTTGACTATATGTCGCTCTGAGCTTAATCATGTGGAGTTTATCAATATCATATAACTTTATGCCTTTACATGAAAAGTTTATATACCTTATGAATAATTTTCATTTAGATATATATAGATATGTTTGACTTCTATTTTTGCGTGAGTAACATAAATTGTAAGTTGTGTAAACAATTAACACATTAATGTGGTGTGAACACATTAATTTGGTGGATTAAATAATGATTACGCAACTAAATTGTTAGAACCATGCATACATAAAGGAATAAAGCATGAGATTATTAAGACCACATAAGATGAAACAGTTATTAATTTAATATTCATATGAGGGATATTAATTTTTCTTGATTAAGAAAACCCTGTAAATACTAAATATAAGATTCCTTCCAAAGATTCACTTCTCAGGACCTCATTCACCCGACTAGGTACATTCTACTAAGGCAGCGTGCCTCTGGATTATATTGTATAAGGCAAATAATAAATGGGTGACATCATCCTTGGGTTGGTTCTCCCAAAGCAGGGTGTCCCTGAATTTTCCATTTTTTTCTTATTCTTGGAGTTTTCTTTGGGAGACACATAGTTGGGAAACCCTTAGGAAGGATACCATAGGAAAAAATTGGAGTAAATCCACGTGATGGATACAAGTAAAGAGTTATCTACTCAATTATCCAAGAATTATAACATTATTATTGGGATGATTCCCTATATAAATAATTAATTGGTGAGAGGAATTCCAAAATAGACTCATTTATTAGTAAAATATAGATCTTGGATCACTAAAAAAATATGATCTATTAGGGCATAATTTTAGTATGATCAATTTCATTAAAAGTATTTTATGAAAAATATAAAATACAATTATCACCCACTGATATGACTCTATTTTAGATTATGGAATTATTGGCATAAATCATATTGAGATCATTATTTGACTACCTAAAATGATCTCATTGATAAACCACTATATCCATGGTCTTAATGAGGAAAAACAATTTCAATCAAAGGGCTAATGATATCAACTTCCAATCTTGGAAGGGACAAATCCTTTCTTAACTTATTCAATTAAAGTCGCATCACTTGTGATGCGCCTAACATATTTTACCTCATTGTGAGCATTACCTCCTATCTTGAATATTACCAAGTGAATAATCTAATGAGAAGAAGACTAATCTTCTTACGAGTATCCAATACCTAGTGGTTTAAACATCTTCCATGTCATGTCATATGCATTTCATCCCAAATATAAGACATATGTTTAAGAATATTATCATAACACTTCAAGGTTCCTATTATAAAGGGGGAAAATTATAACCTTTCGATGCGATAAATAATCTTACGACATTATCACATTAATTTTTCATAGAATAACACTCATGTGTTAAAGTATTTATTAATATTCTGGTCTTTGAATAAATAGGTAATTGAAATTATAAAGTAATTTGGTTTTAGTGAATCAACTATAATTGCCAAAGTGTCATGGGGCCATGCATGACGGTTTACATGTTATAAAATAATGTGTGTTTCCAACCTTATGATACTCCATGCTATCGTGATCAATTTTTTCATTATGAGATAATGATTATAATATTTTTAACATCCCAAATAAATGTTTAAGCGTTAAACATTTAAGAGTCGATGGTTACAAGGGGTTTAAACCTATGAAACATTCCATTTAATAGACCAAATGTTTGGTTTCTAAGGAAATTCCTTGGAATACCTATATAAAAAGGTTCTTAATTTCTATATTTTGTGGGTGACACTATGATCCATGCATCTTAATGTCATGATTCTCCTCAAGGATGAAGTTATCCCCCCTCTCCCTCCCCTACTCTCTTTCCCCCCGCTCCCCCCTCTCCCCCCTCTCCCCCTCTCTCCCCCCTCAGCCTCTCATAAATTAATTGATTAAATTATAATATGGTATGTATATTCACTTTTCCATATTGAATTACAAAGCTTTATTTTGGATAAAAGGTATTTAATTGAGATGTGAGACTCAAATAATTAAATTTATTTGAAAATTACCATGAGTCCCTTGACCCCATTAGAGTTTGACGACTTGGGTTTGAACCACCCCTTAGGGTGTGTGATATTAAATGTTTTATATTCCCATGCCTTGATTATGTACCCAAACACCGTCCTATGGTGTGTTGGCTTATCACTAATGACCGAATGACTAAATGGAGTTGATTGAGTGCGGAAAAGGGAATGGGTAACTTAAACACCCCTTTGATTATTCTCACCATAGGCTTTAGTCTCTTTATTATATATGTGTATAATGGAAAGGTTAAATTAAATGGTTTTATGTATGCCTTGGGCACTTTCAAATGAAATGATTAAAGGTATTCTTAGAATGTAAACAGGCACAAATATTTCCTATGGCCTATGTTTAATTATTAATTGCAATGTACCTACTTGTTAAATTACACCTTGAACAATACTAGGGTTCCTTATACTAAATTATTTGGATGGACTAATAAGTTTAGTGAAAATATATTATGCCTTGAGTGATACTATAGTTCCTTAAACAGAATCCTTATACAGGCTCATAGGGTAAATGAAATTACATCACACCTTAAGAGATATTAGGGTTCCTTATGTTGAATTCCTTAGACTATCTCATAGGTTCAATGAGAATATAGTATTCTATGACTGATATCAAGATCCCGATCCAGAATTCCATAGACTGACTCAAAGGTTAGATGAGATTATGTAATTCCTTGGGAGACACGTGGGTTTTGATTTGGAGTTCCTTGGATTGGCTCACAATCCAAATGAAATTATATTATGTTTGATTGTTATTTGGATTACCATAAATTGTTAAATCTTTAATGTCATAAACTTATAAAACCTTATATGATCATTATTATCTATAGATGTATTGGTTTCTCCTTGGGTCCCACGTGACTTTTATTACACATGGATACCGGGGATTCTATCAATGAGTAATATTTCTACTTTATTATTTTTATGATCAAAGACAAACGGCTTAGGCTGAAGCATGTGGAGTTGGACAAGTATCCCATTAGGAGCCTAGGTATGATAGGGTTATATTTACTTTTCTATTTACATTGACATAGATTCACACTATACAATTTATACTCAGAGTGGATTTTCCTTAGACATTATTGATGGTGTCCTACTAAAATTTTACTCACACCCTATTCGGGCTACTGATTGGCACCCAAACAGATCTTCAAGCTGCAGGTTGGGACTTGTCTCATGATTCTTTGTTGTTATATCATCTAAGCTTGGATTTGGCATGGGAATGATGTTTTAAAATGTAACTGGGATGCCTTCAAGAGTTAAATTCTTTTATTATTATTTATTTTCTCAGTATTTCTATATTTTATGTATTATATGTTGTATGATGACTACTTGTATTAGGACTCAACATGTTCATGCATAGTTTATTTTATTATAACTTTCTAATTGGTTTTTTTTTTATTTTTTATGATATATATTTACATATCTTACACTATTTATATTATAATTTTGTTTATCCTATGTGTTTTAGTACTGAATCTAGAGGGTATAGTCTCCCATTTTTATTATCATTATACCCTTGATACTAGTTGGTAGCCTCTGGTGTGTGGGGAGGCGTGTTTAATCCCTTTTCGCCAATTAGTCAAGTTACTATTTATAGATTGAGCTGATTCGAGAGATAAAACTTCGGAAGCTCCCTATTCTTAGATGATATCATGAGTAATTGGACATACAATGCATCATCCACATGTTACTAGAATAAAAAATTATTATCGTAAGTTTCCACCTTAAAAGGATTTTGAGGAACTTGGGACTCTAACATATAAAAATTATAATCATGACATAGTTTGATGCTCAAGAACATATACCACTCATGGAAGTTTATGCTAGTTAGAATATTTTATTTCTATGATATTGGAAGTGGGTATAATATTGATGTCATATGACTAGTCATTTTCTAGAAAAAATAAAATCAAGTTTTAGTACTTTATCTTGATTATCAAATGTGGACTCTCCGATCTCAAAATCCCTAACTCATCTACAAAACTTGATTCTATGTTAGGAAAATACTTGAAAGGGGAACTTATCTCAATTCTAACGTGGTTAATTCAACCCAAAAATTTCATTTGAACTCCCTGATAAATGGAAGTATCCTTATAAATTCTAGTATAATAACTCAATATTTGGTTTCATTATAAATCAAATAATGGAAGGTGTTTTTTATAAATATTTCTTTGAAACTTTTTATTTATCTTATGTATATAAATTATTTATTTTATCCTTTTTTATACATAAAAACATTATTTAAATTTTACATAATTAATTAACCATTTTTAATAAAATAATTAATGCATAATCCACTTATTTTATATTATCTTAGATTGAAAATTATTTCATTTAATTTATGTGATCATGTTTAATTATCCAATAAACATTACATTGTAAAAATAGATAAAAAACCAGGCTTTGGAAAACTAAAATAAATATGGGTTACGACTAATAGATTTCAACTACTTATTAGTTTATCTAGTGAATGATAAAACAACCCTTGATCCTGGGTTATAACTTCTTTATATTAGCTTAGATCAAGTTATAGAATTCCAAATTTAACATGTGTATCTCTTTGGTTGCTTTCACCTCGACTATGTATGGAACCATATCCCCTCTCTTGGTTTCACCTACATATACTTACTCACATGTAGAGGAGGGGAATCATGAGCTTATGGCTACCTAAAATAAATCACAAACACACTAGTCAATTCATAATAAGGAGGAAGAGATGATACTCAAATCATTTTATTTAATTTAATAATAAAATATAACCCAATAGGCACATAGGTTGATAAATATAATGATCATCCACACATGAAATGACTATTCATTTAAACTACCTACCATTTATTTAAATATTTCATTTATTAAGATAAATTTCTTGAATTAATAAATAAATTTTATTTTTAATTAATTAAATATCTTATTTTAATTAATAATCCAAAAAAGATTGAGATCCCCATCTATTATAATATAAAATAAATTTTTTTTAATTTAAAATTAATTAAGTACCCGAAGTGTACTAGAGGTGGCACAATGTGTACCATTCTGCTTTTACTTAAACCCATTTTTTGAGTATAACTGTTACACAGCATGTTTAGTCACATGAAATTCTATGTGACTAACATTGTGTATAGTCCTTGTCATGTAAATTATACTTACATGACATGTAATTTTACACAAAGTGTCATGATACACCCAGTGTGTTGTTCCATGAGTCAATCCAAGTTGTCTGTGTGATGTGTATGACTACATCTCACAGAATTAATATACACAGTGTGTATTGATGGAAATTATACTGAAGTACATGGTGTGTATAACAATCATTCATGTTTTTTATATGTATAATTTACATATAAAATAATTAATTAATCATTTAATATATCTCACACATCCCTTAGAAATCACTCAGCATGTATTTCGTACAGATAACCCCATCACATGGAATTTACAGCCATCTACACTCCAATAGTTTTTTTAATTAATTAATTCTCTTTTCATGTTTACTCACACAACATGCCTATCTCGACACATGTCTTGCATGAGTTGTCCCAAATTTACATGGCATGCATAGCTAGTTAGACAACATGTAATTCATTACTAGCCAGTCATACTATATGCCTATGGGGCCAATGTGTATTTCATGTGGATTGTTATGTGTTACACAGTGTGAAACCCCCTAAATTTAAAGTACAATTCATATTTTAGTGTCTCTCATGTATTAGTCAATATGTGGTGTGTATTAAGTGCATTTTATATACCTTGAAAACACAGATTCTACAATTCTTAGAGTCAAAACTGTGTTGGGTTACCCGGCATGCAATCTAGATACATGTTATCTACACTCTATCATGCCAACTATTACTCAATACATGGTGTGTAATTACATCATCTACTGAACCACCACACAATGTGTCATGATTTTTATGGCTCTCCCTTTTGTAGTTGACCGAGGGAACATAGTGTATAAATCTCCATTACTTATTGTGTAACAATGTCTCTTGACCATCATCATCGAAACCTCTAGATTGGATCTTCAAGCGTTATCTATATATTCTTGTCTTTTTCTTGTTTTTATGAATTTAAATTATTATATTATCTTGATATTAATATTAAGTAATGGAAAACCAGAAAGGATAGACTAAAAATAAAATATATAATTTATCAACAAATAATAAATAATTATAAATTAATATGTAACAGCTTTGATTCCACTTAATGGTATTGAGGTGTAGCAGAAGAGGTTAGTCTCATGTCCAATAATGTTTTTAATCCTTTTTTGTATATATCATCAAAGTTGTATGAATTAAACCATGAAATATTTTAAAATAGGATATTTACACATATAATTTATAATTAATTTATAAGAAGAATTATCTTTGTTTCATAATTATTTTTTCATTGATGACCAATCTGATATAAATTTATATTGTGTCTTTGTGGCAATGAAGAATCCAATTTATAATTCCCCTAGTGGTATCCACACATGCTCGAAAGATCTCAAAACTTCATGGATGGAACTACAGGTGCTTTTATGAAGGTACTGATCATCTTGTGTCGCTATCTTTTGACAACAATAAGAATCACTCTAGTATTGAAGGATTATTTCTCTTGTTTTTTTAATATTGAGAAGAATAGGGTGGATTTCCTCATTCTTGAGAAAATTCTTTAGAGAGTTCTCTATGATCTTGAGATAATACTCTTGATAGAATATGTTGTACACAACCATTAATTTTTTTCTACAAATGATTTAAGGTGGGTTATATACTCAGGATTAGACAAATAGTTATTGTGAAAAGGCTCTTAACTAATTTTTTTATTCAAAGTAAGAACAATATTTAATAATATTATTATTATTATATTTCATGACATGATTTAACTCGCAAATATTTAAATATCATTTATTAAAAAAAATTAATTGATACTGAATAAAAAAATCATTTACATTGATCCCTGAACTCTGCCTTTCAAAGATCCTAAACATTTATTTAACCTTTAATAAATATTTATTTAAATAAATAAATATCATTTTATTATTCATTAAATAAATAAATAAATATTATTTATTCATTAACTGGAGAATATATATTTTATTAATATTAAACACACATATATTCCAAAATGGAATAACTGGTGATTTAATTTATGACGTCAATATAACCTAAATAGTTATTATTCATTATAACTGAGAATAATATTTTTTATAATATTAATTTAAAATTAAATTTAACTAAGATTATGAATACACTTAGTGTGTGTCCCTTTATACCACTTTCTTATTGGAATTAAGTGGTCATTTATATAGTATAAGATTAAAATCTAGAAGCATGTGAATAAACCCATAGAGAATACATTAATTTCATAATGATAATGACATAAAACGAATACTTACTGTGTAATATAATCCCTTTGTCTTCATATCTCATCAAAAAAGTTACACGATCATGTCATCAGCCTGTACGATTGATTATCGTTATTTGACTACCTAAAATAAAGTCATCAATAAATTACCATGGTTATGAACATAATCAGGAGGTTCCATTTCAATAAAAGTAATAGTGATATCAAATTCCAATACTGAAAGGGACAAATCTTTTTTTAACTTATTCAATTAATGTCACAGCACTTGTGAGGTGCCCAACATATTCTACCTCACTGTGAGTATATGTCATCACAGCTTTCTTCAATACGTCAAAGTACATGTTTAATTAGATACATTAATTATAATCTCAAGTATACGGACCAATACATACATATATGGATTAGAATATCTAATGAAATATATAACATACATAATTCCTATTAGTGGGTTTTTTCTCATAACTTCCTCTATTAAAGATTACTAAGTACAAAACATCGTGGGACAGTGTTGCATCTTCTTACAAGTATCCAAAACCTTATGGTTTAAACATCGTCTTTTTCATGTCATTTTCTTGTCATCCAAACCATAGGACAAATATTTAATAATATTATCATAACACTTCAAGGTTCCCATAATAAAGTGGAACTGTTATAACCATTCGATGTGATAGATAATATAAGTACATCATCACAATAATGTTGTGTAGAAGAAAACTTATTGTATGATAAAATACTTATTAATATCCAAGTATTTGAATATACAAGTAATTAAAAGTATAATGTAATTCAGTTCTAGGGAATCAACTCTAACAGTCGATATTTCATTAGGTCATGCATGGCAGTTTACGTGTTATAAAATAATGTGAGGCCTAAACTTCTGCTAATCCAAGATATCATGATCAATTATATCCTTATGTGATGATGAGTATGAATGTTTAAACATCCCAAAAAAAAATTAAGTGTTAAAAAATTAATATTCGATGGTTACAATGAGTTTCAACTTATGAAATATTCCATTTAATAGACCAAATGTTTTGTTTTCAAGGAATGTACATGAGATACCTAAAAAATAGGTTCTTAGATTGTAAATTGTGTGGGAGAAATTACGATCCATGCATCTTAATGGTATGATTCTCCTCATGGATGACGTTCCCCCTACTCTCTCCCTCTCTCTCTCAATATCCCTCTATGTCCCTCCCTCTTTCCCCTCTTCCCTCTCTCCTCCTCTCCCCTCCATCTCAAATTCCAAGGTTCTATCATACTATAAAGAAGAGGGGATAATTCTTAAGCAATAATAGATCCACAAATCTTTTTGATTAATTTAGAGGAAGGACATGTGGATTCCCTTAGAGTAAGGAGTGGTATATTCTTAGTGATCACTATCAATCTCATGTCAGAGTTCTTTGATATATTGATTTAACCAATTAAAGGATTTTCATTCTTTATTTTTTTTATTCAGTCCATAATTTATAGAATAATCCTATGGATTTATAGGTTTTGGATGATATATTATTCTATATTTGGATAAGTTTTATCCCCTCTAAAACCCATCATATATTCATAATGGGAAGATATTAGGTTGAGTGGTGTGTTTTATAATGTCCTGACCTGATTGACTGTTAAAGAAATAGCTGAACCAGTCACCACATGGCCTCAAGAGTGCCTCCCCATATTCCATATGATAATGACTAGAAACAAGGGCCTAATGGTGGAACAGTGGGGAGTCTATACCCTCATGTTCAAAGTATCACAATGGTATAATCATAGGGTAATAATGGAAAATAGTGAAGCTGTAATGATAAACAACAAGTAGTGAAAGGTAAACACAATATCTAATAAAAATGGTTGGAGATAAATATAAAATAATGTATGCATGTACATGTTATGATACTAGTACAAGAAGGTTCAAATAAATAATTAAAGAAAACAAAACAAAAAGAAAAAAATCACAAAGGCTAACTCCATGAGCATCCTAAATACTAGCTCGGTCTTGTACTCCTAAGATCCCATGTAAAATGCTCAACACAAGTAATAAATCAGAGGCCTAGAGACATGAATATTTTCTCGGGTACCCCAGTGCAATGGTGTCTTGAGTAGGGTGTGAAATATACTCAGTATAACACCACCAATGGTGTCTAAAAAATAATACATTTCATGCATATAAAATAATCAATGTGCATGTATATCAAGAGTAAGGAAATAATTAAAGATAAATAAATAAAAAACAATGTCAAGACCAGGTTCCTCAAGGATAGTCGACCTAACCATACCCGCTTCAGCCTTAGTTGGAAATGTATGAACCATAGTTAAACTTTTCAAATGAGATATGAGGTAAGTGAAAAAAAACATCATAAATTGGGGGTCATGAGATGGACCAAACCCAAGAATGTGTTTTTGATTTTCAAACATGTCCCTTGGATAATAAATATGTATCAACGTCATTTTATATAAAATTAATTACCAAAATTAAATAAGATGCATCCTGATCCCATCTAAGGTGAACCTTAACAAGTAACCCAAATATTGCACCAGGAGTTCCATAAGTGCTCACTTTCATCAGATCCTGTCCAATGGGATCCATCAATGGACTCACAAGTATCACTCATGGCCTAGTGTGAGATGACCTCTAAGGTCGTACCCAGTATCAAACATAGAGGACCAAGTCTCACTCATGGCCTGGTGTTACCATATAACCACTGAGTCCATCCATGTTTTCTCCCCTAGGGAACTGATATCACTCGTGTTGAGGTAAAAGGAATGTACGTTGAGCCCATCTGGGCATAACAGCATCACCCCCAAAATATAAAAAATACATCAATCAAGCTAATCATAAGAATTATGATCTCTTCCTTGGTGTTTCATGGAAGGAAACCTACGTATAGATCACGACATTCATAATTCATTTAATCAATTAAATTAAACAATTAAAAAAGTGTGTTAGTTAGAAATCCATAATATGAAACAAGGATTCCTTAAAAGGGTCACACCCATTTTCCATTTAATTTTAGAATAAAAAGGGTCACATACATAGGTAATCCACATCAAGAAGAAAGACATAAAATAAGTCCATAGAGACACCCATGCCATAATGCAACAAGGCAGAGAAAATATATAACTTTTCCAATTTTAAGACAATGCACATCATTGAAGGGTTTTATTGGAAAACATGACATTTTTATTCAAACAATTCATTTAGTTCACTTTACAAATTCCAATCACAAAACATATGAAACTCACCTTCAAGATGGTTATAAAATAGATGAGCATCACAATTAAACATATAAATAAAAAGGTGCACTCAAAGGGGTGGCTCTAATAAGGAAATAAACATTTATAAAGTAATACTAAATAAAACCACCCAATGGCGTGGTTCGGGTTGAGTTCATAACCTCTGACATCATCATGAAGGGTCTAAACTCATCACAAAAAAAAGATAAGAAATTTAATTCAAGGAAATTTGTTATTTGAAAAGGAAATCGGGTAAGTCTGATGCTCAATACAATGGAGACGTTTTATAATGCATTGAAACTTGATGGAAATTTATAAACCACCTACCTTATACCATGAATGACCCACACATCCAATATCATGTCTTGGTTCAGTATAGTTTGATAGAAATTAGAGAGATAGATGAATTCCCTAAAAATATGGTGAATTAGGTCACACCTAAATTACACAGATGAGGAGGAGAGAAACTATGAAATGATATAGAGGAATAAATCTCCTACTGATACGTATCCAAAAACACTGATGGTGGTCTATTCCGACACTGAATACAGGATATATCTCCATGCTTAGAAGGAGTCCAAGGGGACATTGAGTGGGAGAGGAGAGGCTTCACACATAGTGTAAGAATGGAGGAGGATGAAATAATTAAAAAGGGGAACGAGGGTAATTTCACACTCTATAATGAGGTGAATGGTTTGGCCACATGGTTGGCCAAACCTTGCGCTAACTGTGCCAAGGTCACTACATAAGGGGAGGGGTCACATGATTCATGTACATGGCTTGGGAAACCATGAAAAACAATGTTTTTTCCTCGGTCCAAGATCAGTAGAATTTTTCATGACCATGTAACCTAGTTTGAACTGTTTGAAAAAAAACATGAGACACCCATAGTCCCTCGAGATTAGTTGTAGGATCACTGCTGGAGGGCCACATGGTTTCAGAAAAAACATTCACCCCTATCATCTCCTCATGGATTTAGGTTTTGGAGATAGACACTCCTGAATCTATATGGAACACCTAATTCACCCCTCGAGCATTTAACCAAGTCTAAAAACAATACTTTTAAGTACTCAAACTCATGGAATTCTATTTTGAAACATGGTTTACAAAACAGACCATACACCAAATAAGAAAAACCAAATTCTCTTGGAATTTCATCCAGTCCAAAAAAATATGGGACACTACAATATCCAAACCTTATAACTCATCATCCAAGAGAATACTTGGGGGAAAAATAAAGGAACACATGACCTAATCAATTCATAAATTCTATCCAAATAGACACATTGTATTTCACAATTCCCAACACACCTCCAAGTGAAACTTTAAGCATACAACATAGAATCCATGGAAACTCAATTCAATGATTGAATTCAAAACTAAAACATTAATATAGGGATTACCCATGCCCATCTAACTTGATACACAATCACCACATATTCAATAAAAAGGAGGTATCCCCACCATCGGAATTGTATAATTGATCATTCCATTAGAATTCTAATGGCTCTCTCATCATGATTCATAACATGAATAAATAGTAAACTCTGAAATGAACTCAAAAACCTATTTGAACTAACCTTTCCATAAAAACCTTAGAAAACATTCACTCCATTTTCCACAACCTAACAAAGCCATGAAGTAGTTCCTCACTGACTGCATACGAAAAATGAAATGGATATCATGTTGAACCATCTAATGTTAACTACCCTCAAAACACTTGACATAGATGTATTATTCATTTAAAAATCTAGGCATGCTGCCTTAGGATGAACACACCTTGATATTTTATTTGAACATGCTCACTAAATCCCCTAACCAGTCTCTAGTGACGTCTCTATCCAAACATCCATTAAGATGTTGTGACCATCACAAACATGGATCGATGACCGATACAATACACTTAGATTGTTACATATTCAAAAATCCCATATGAGCCCAGCTATGGTTTAGGATAACCTCAGAATCATTACAGGGAATCAAAGAGCTCATCCAAGTTAGGTCATACACCAAATTTTACAAGTGAGATGTCGATACATAGTCAAAACTTCCTCGTATCTGAAATACTGACTGGTCCAGAGACATCAATTCAAAGAATTGGTTAGTGTCTATGAGTCCATCCCAAGTGTTCTTATTCAAGAACCATAGTATCACTCAATACTAATCAAACCTTCAAAGCAACCATTATTATGATACATGACTCTTATGGAAACCACCTCTTAAGCACAACGACTTTTAATATTTATCATGTCGTATGACCAGTGCTCTCTTAGTGTACCCTGACAATGTCAAGATAGGGGACATGATTTTCATTTATCCGAGAGTACACTTAGAGGATTTTATAATCTATAAAAATACATGAGAAAATCTAACTACCACAAAACGAAATTCACAGTACAACCCAAACCAATCGTATCACCCTACGCATTAATAAGGTCATTTGAATAACCACAGGTTGACTTGCTTAGAAGAGACTAGGTACTACCTTTAACACATTGATATTATGTAAGGACCCAACCCCAGTTTCCCGGAGTCGGTGCTTTGTTTGATTATGTTGGAATACATACAAGGAATATGAATCCTGAGGGACCGAGTAGTTTAGTATTATTGGAAACAAGAATCATACAGAAGTTCAATATTTTACAAGTTCAAGAAAAATACAACATGGAAACTCCTTATAAAACACCCATAACTCCTAGGTTATTTCAGTATGTCATTCATAATAAACTTCTTTATGTCCTGAAAAAAACGATACATAAGAAAGGGCTGAGCTCAAATGCTCAGTAAGAGTGAGAAATACAGCGTAAGATAGTATAAACATAGGACATGGTGCATAATTGAAAACACATGCCTTTAATAATAAACTTGAACACATTATGGCAGGAAAATGAGCTGAGTAAATAATGCCATAATAAAACATAATTATGGGTATTCTAATAATCGAATATCCATATGAAATATCAATAGATGAACTCATAATGATGTAATTCATAATTATGGACATTATGAAACATTTTTTCAAGGCCTCGGCCAAGACTTCTAATGATTAATACTTCTTCCAAAATCCATATCACATTGGGAAAGGCCTCAGCCAATTCCACGTCTATTTTCCTCATTAGACCTACCGATGCATCGAAGGGATATAGCAGGACCCACCCGTTACATAATAAGTCCAATGATTTCCTCATATGAGTGGGGATAAACATAAACAACAAATACATTAATATTTAAACTATCATATGAAATGTAACTATCTTTCCCCAATCATTAAACATAAAACACTAACCATTCAGAATAATATCGTGAATGGTTTTAGGATAGATCATCCACAATAGATTTATTCATAACCCATTAAATCAAATATGGTATATGACTTCATAAATTATTAAACCCAATAATACCATGGAATCAACAAGAGTTTTGAATTAGACGAAAACACTCTTATAAAATCATTAATCAATTCTTGAGATAAATACTCTTTTATTTTGAAAAGAAGAGTTCTTTTGGAAAAATCTTTATATTAAACCGGAAGTGAATTAAAATATTATTTTTATAATGAAATGAGTTATTTTATAAGGATAATTTTTCCCAAAAACATATTAGAGAGTTCCCTTGAAAATAGATAAGAATTTGAGAAATTCCCTTGAATCGGGCTTGGATTTTGGAAACTACTTTGAAAGATCCATTTAAAACATGTAACTATCCATAAAATAAGGAAGGGTTCTAGTTTGTAAACATATATATGATACTAACACATAATATATGATGAGTACATAACAATAGATAATAATTTCATTGAGGTAGTTAGACAATGAAAGTATCCCAAATGAAAATGGAAGTTCGGGTGGGAAAACCCTTACCTTAACTTCAAACATGTTCCACTCTTGTACTTAAGCTCCTGGAATATAATATTATGCTTGTTAATAACTTATTTCAGAACCTATTAGACATGTATTTAGTTACCATAATTCTGGTTAGTTCATTTATGTATTTATTGATAAGTTATTGTATTTAATTTCGTCGTTCTGGAGTGTTCGTTTCCTTTATTTTCATATTCGGTTCACTTGTTTTTAAGTAATGAAGTGGAATGGATGTAAATATTAAGATTTGAAATTATTTATTATTTATGAAAATTAATAGGTGTTATTGTTCATTTATATAACTTGGTTATATGGAACGAGGATGAATTATCATATAGAACTTTAATGATAATTGTTTTGGTAAATTTGTGGATTTTGATTACAACGAACTCATTTTTCTTTATAACCTAATACCATTTTAACAAAGGGATTACAAAATCTTAAATAGGTTATATAATATATAATAATCTGGTTAAACCATAAAAATAATGGTTTCATGACCATAATTTATAATGATAAAAGAAATCGAAATTCCATCATCCTTGAATGTGTAAAATTGACACATCTCGGATGGTGTTCTTGCTACTAGTATAAAAGAAGGTAAAAATGGGGAGATGATGATAACTTATTCCACTATAATTAAAAAATTTCCGTACATATAAGTTACTAGATTACTCACAAAATTTGGATAAAGAGAGGTAATATAAAAAGAAAACAAATGAACTTGAAAGGAAAGACAAAGAATTGAAAAGAGGAATTTACCTCTTGAACCAAACTTCCTTGAGAACCTCCTTAAGGGAGAGGTTTTGGTATTTTAATAAGACCAAAGCTTTCTGGACGTGGGAGAGGAGGTTGGGAGGGTATTTGGACATAATTTGGAGAAGGAACAAGGCTTGAGAGGAGTGATTGGAAGAGGGGGTGAGAGGGGGTTTTTATAGTGGAGGAGAGATGGGATTTCTTAATATAAAACTCATTAGTTTATTATTTCTTCAAAAGACAAGTAATAGTAAGTATTCCATGACAAAGAATAGTAATTTTATCATGTGAATTTGGATTAATGGTGGTGACATCATCCATGAGGCTAGGAATAGTCTGTTTAGCTTATAATGTATATATACGGTAAATTACCATATTTTACAATTCATCAAAAAATAAAGTTTTTCAGAAAAATCCCAAAAATTCACCCTAACCATTTTTCAACGTGTAGAATCCAAAAATGAAGTCCATTTTACAAAAACAATTTTCTAAATATTATTAATTTAATATTTAATTAAAATCATATTTTATTATCAAAAACTAGTTTTAAAACATTCATTAACTTATTCTAAAATATTGGTATATTGTACTTTGAACTTGAATATTATTTACATATTATCATAGGTGAGGTTACTATTCATTAGGTTATATCACTGTTCATAAGGGTATGTTACTATTCATAAGGGTAGGTTACTATTCACCAAAAATAAGTTTTCCTTATTGGACTCTAAATAACTTACAGATCGTGACTGTGTATGTCAGATTTTTTAAATTCACATCACATAAGTGAAAAACTTATGTTTTAAGGGTCTCATAGAACTTAGTAGTTAATGTGATTATGATATATTTATAAGAAATTAATTTCCTTTAAAAAAACTATTGGGTCGTTACATTCTCCCCTCCTTACAAAATTTTCACCCTCGAAATTTCATTTATAATCTAGGCCAATAACAGGTAGGGGTACTTCTCCTTCATTGATTCCTCCAGTTCCCAAGTTTCCTCTTTGTACTTATGGTTTCTCCATAGTACCTTGACCAGATGAGTAGTCTTGTTACATAGAAATTTGTCTCTACGATCCAAAATTTTCATCGGCTGCTCCTCATAGGAAAGATCATCCTCCAACTATACCACCTCTAAAGAAAGTACATGTGAAGGGTCTGGTATGTAATTCCTTAACAGAGATACATGAAAGACATCATGTTCCATCGACAATGTTGGTGGAAGTGCCAGTCGATATGCCACAGCTCCGACTCGGTCAAGGATCTAGAAGGGGCCAATATACCTGGGACATAACTTTCCTTTCTTCCCAAACCACATGACCTTATTCCATGGAGATATGCGTAGAAATATCAGGTATCCTACTTTGAACTCCATGTCTCATCAACAGTTATCCGCATAACTCTTCTGTCGACTTTGGGCTGCCTTGATATGCTGTGGAATGGTTTTCACCTTCTCTGCCATTTCTTCAACCATTTCAAGTCCTAGTAGCTTTCACTCACCGAATTCATCCCAACACACCGGTGTTCTACACCTTTTCCCATAAAGGGCTTCATATGGTTCCATATGGATGCTCGAGTGGAAACTATTGTTGTAGGATAATTCAACTAGTGGAAGATGTTGGTCCCATCCTCCGTTTAATTCCATAGAACATGCCATCAACATGTCTTCCAGTGTCTGAATAGTCCACTCAGATTGGCCATCAGTTTGAGAATGATAGGACGTACTGAAGTTCAGTTCAGTTCTTAAAGCATGTTGGATACTTTTACAGAACTTCGTGGTGAATCTAGGATCACGGTCGGATACAATAGAGAGTGGTAATCCATGCCGCCTTACCACTTCTTTGATGTAAATCTATGCAAGTTGATCCCATGATAAGTCCTCTCGAATTTCTATGAAGTGAGTTGTCTTTTTAAGACGATCCACAATAACCCATATAGCATTGTTTCCTCTAGATGTCCTTGGGAGTCCAGTGATAAAGTCCAAGGTAATGTTCTCCCACTTCCATGATGGTATGGGTTGTGGTTGCATCATCCCCTTAGAATTTTTCCTCTCAGCCTTTACTTGTTGACATACCAGGCACTTTGACTTATATTCAGAAATCTCTCTTTTCATATTATCCAACCAAAAGTTCTCTCGGAGATCTCGATACATCTTTGTTCTACTAGGATATATAGAGAAATTAGAGCTATGAGCATCATCCAACAGTTCTCTCTTTAGCTCAGGAATAGCGGGAACACAAATCCTCTTCCCGAATTTCAAAATTCCATCTTCATATGAGAAGTGAGTCACCTTCCCATCATTTATTGTTTTAATTTTCTTTTGAAACACCTCATCATCAGCCTGAGAACTTTTTTCCTCTCTAGTAAAGAAAGTTGGGAAACCATTTGAAAAAGTAGTGATGTGTTTCCATCCTTAATATTTCCCATATCCATCTTTACTAGATCAATGAACATAGGATCCCTTTCAACTCTCATCTTGTTCAGAATTCCATGGTCTTTTCTACTCAATGCATTTTCTACCTTATTTTCTTTCCCCTGGTGGTAGTGTATTGTGAAATCGTAATCTTTGAGTAGCTAAATTCTCCTCCTTTGTCTCATGTTGAGTTCTTTCTGTTAGAATATATACTTCAAACTCTTATGATCTATATATATCTCACATTTTTCTCCATAGAGGTAATGTCTCCAAATATTCAGTGCAAATATTACTGCTGCTAACTCAAGATCATGGGTTGTATAGTTTTGTTCATGAATTTTTAGTTTCCTAGATGCATAGGCAATCACTCATTCATTCTATATAAGGACACAACCAAGTCCTTTCTTTGATGCATCACTATAGATAACAGACCCATCATTCTCCGATGGTAGGGTTAGGATCAGATCATTCACTAAACTCCTCTTAAATTCTTCAAAAAACGCTTCACATTCATTGGTCCATACAAACTTAACCCCTTTTTGTGTGATCTTGGTCATTGGGTTAGCTAAACAGGTGAAGTTCTGAACAAAATGCCAATAATAACTGGCTAAACCAATAAAACTACATACCTCAGTTATGTTCATTAGAGTAGGCCATTCATGGACAGCCTTTATCTTTGTAGGATCTACAAATATTCTATCCTTAGAGACAATGTGGCCTAAAAAGGAAACTGATTGGAGCCATAAATCACACTTGCTGAACTTCCCATATAATTTGTTTCTTCTTAGAGTCTTCAAAATAGTGCGCATGTGATTTTCATGTTCTTCATAGCTTCTAGAGTACACCAGGATATCATCAATAAACACCACCACAAAGTCATCAAGATATTCCTTGAAGACTCTATTCATCAGATCCATAAAAACAGATGGTGCATTAGTTAGTCCAAAAGGCATTACTATAAACTTGTAATGCTCATATCTAGTTCGGAATGTTGTTTTTGAAATGTCTTCCTTCTTTACAAGTAACTGATGATATCCAGATCTAAGATCAATCGTTGAAAAATATTGGGCTCCATGAAGTTTATCAAATAAATCATCAATTCTTGTCAGAGGATACTTATTCTTTATTATAATAGTATTTATTTCCCTATAATCAACGCACAGCCTCATGGATCCATATTTCTTCTTAACAAAGAGGACAGGGGATCCCCATGGAGAAAAACTAGGTCGAATAAATCCTTTATCACTCAATTGTTATAGATTCTTCTTTATTTCCACTAACTCCACAGTGGTCATTCTATAAGGGGTCTATGATATGGTTCTTGAACGAGGAATTAAGTCAATGGAAAACTAAATTTCCGGCTCTGGAGGATGTCCAGGTAAATATTCTGGAAACACATCAATATACTCTTGCATAACAGGTACATCTTCTATTTGAACATTCTTTTCCTTACCCATAGTTATTTCATTCTGTTCCACCCTGATAATTGAATTTAATTGAGCTATTGTGGCTGGATTTATACAAGAATCAGGTGGTGATGATTCTGCTCTAATGATAAGGTGTTCTTTATCATCGTCATCACAAATCGTATCCTCCTTCTTCTTACAATAAATTTTTGCATCATGATCTGAAAGCCAATCCATACCGAGGATTATATCAAACTCAATCATGGGTATGATGATGAGATCAGAAGATACAGAACATTTATATTCCATAATGGGAACTGATTGACAGAAATTTGTATCAATGATACTTCCCTTAGGAGTTTTGGCGGACAACTCCCTTGTTAAATCAAATTGGAAATATCTAATTTTCTTAGCAAACTGGGAATATATGAAATAATTCCATGATCCAGAATCAAATAAATCATTGGATAAGCTTGATGAAATGATCAAAGTACATGCCACCACATTACGTGGAACTTCAACCTCTGTAGTTGTGATCGCATATGCTTGTACATACTCCCTTGGCCTCTTTTGTTTCATATTTCCTTGACGTTTTGGACAATTATTATCATAGTTCCCCATCTCATGACAATTATAGCATCGAACATCATTGGATTCCTTCTTTCCTTTGCAATCACCAGTAATATGTCCTTTCTGACCACATTTGCATCATACTCCTTTTCCTTTTAAGCACGCACCGGGGTGTTTCCTTCCACAATTGTCACATTGTGGAAATTCAACTCCTCCCTTCTTCCCTGTTTCCTTATTTCCTTTCCCATGGTTTTCAGCATCCCTCTTCTTTTCTTCATTTACCTTAAAGTCATAAGACATAGATAATTCTTTTTTGGTCTTGATAGCACATGAAACTATGTCCTCATATGATGAAAAAAAAATTGTAGACCAGTGCCCGACAGGGGAATGGCTTTAGGCCATCAAAGAATCGATCGATTTTTCTCCTTGGATTTAGTATGTTGTCCACAACATGTATTTCCATCCTTGTAATGTTGGATTCATACTTGGAAACATTTTCTTCCTCCTTTTCCCTCAGATTCAAGAATTGTCTCTCCATATCTACTCTTTGTTCATGAGGGAAATATTTTTCTAAGAAGATTTCCTGAAAATCCCTCCATTCCATCTCTTCTATTTATTCTTCCTCCTTTGTGTTTTTTATTAATGGCCACCATTGATCAGCATCTCCCGATAGATAATATACTTCCATGACAACCTTCTTTCTTTCATTACATCCCAAAGCGAGAAATATCTTCTCGAGGGAACATATCCACTGCTCTGCTACAAAAGTGTTTGTAGTCCCATTGAATGATGGAGGTTTATGTCACATAAAGAGATCTAGCATAGCTCCTCCACGTGATGGATCTAGATTCTCCATACGGGTAAGGTTATTATTCATAACCTGAGTAAGTTGTCCCAGTATATTTATGAGTTTCTCAGCACCAGTCACAGCACAAGATCCAACATCATTATCTTACATCGAAGTAAAATCCCTACAAGGGACATGTGTGTTTGTGCGGTTTCCATTCCTTCCACTTGGCGCCATCTCTAGATAATAGCATACACTATAATAGGTTATGAATCATAATGTATAATCTTAACTTAAAAAAATACTTAGATAAAAATTGAGATCCTATGAATGGCTAATCACATATTCACAAATATGGTTTCTTTGAGGAATATTTTACATTTCAATCCTTTATAATGGGTTGTAAAGAAATTTTGAATTATCCTAAGAATATCCCCCTGGAGTGTCATAACCAAGAGTGAAGCAAGGCCTATTTTCGTGCACCAGTTCCTATTCGAGTATAGCTCAAAGTGGTGTTTTCGAGTTTTACCCCTAGATACATCTGTGCCAGAGCCACCTTTACCTGCTCGTATCCAGAGGGGGGTGTATTTCTTGAATGATCCACATAATCTAATCCTTACCAAAATACCAGGACGTTATTGTACGTATATCCTCAAAGACTAACTTAGGGACTCTTACCTAATTCTACATTTTCTAAATCTAGTTTCCAAGTATTCTACTAAACTTCCTCTGATAACAACTGTAAGGACCAGACCCCAGTTTCCCAGAGTCGGTGCCTTGTTTGATTACGTTGGCATAAATACAAGGAATATGAAACCCGAAGGACCGATTAGTTTAGTATTATTGGAAGCAATATTCATACATAAGTTCAATATTAAAACTTGAAGAGAAATATAACATGGAAACTCCTTAGACAACATCCATAACTCCAAGGTTATTTCAGCATGTCATTCATAATAGACTTCTTCATGTCCTGAAAAAAAATGATACATAAGAAAGGGGTGAGCTCAAATGATCAGTTAGAGTAGGAAATATAGCGGAAGATAGTATAAACATAAGACATGGTGCATAATTGAAAACACATTCCTTTTATAATAAACTTGAACACATTATGGAAGGAAAATAAGCTAAGTAAATAATGCCATAATAAAACATAATCATGGGTATTTTACTAATCGAATAAACACATGAAATATCAATAGATGAACTCATAATGATGGAATTAATAATTCCGGACATTCTGAAACATTTTTTCAAGGCCTCGGCCATGACTTCTAATGATTTAGGCCTCGGCCAAAATCAATATCACATTGGGAAAGGCCTCGGCCAATTCCATGTCTATTTGTCTCATGATACCTACCAATGAATCGAGGGGATATATCGGGCCCCACCCATTACATAATAAGTCCAATTCATTCCTCATATGAGGGGGGATAAACATAAACAACAAATACATTTATATTGAAACTATTATGTGAAATGTAACTATCTTTCACCAATCATTAAACATAAAACACTAACCATTCAGAATAATATGGTGAATGGTTTTAGGATAGATCATCCACAATATAGTTATTCATAAACAATTAAATCAAATATAGTAGATGACTTCATAAATTATTAAACCCAATAATACCATGGAATCAACAAGAGTGTAGAATTAGACGAAAACACTCTTATAAAATCATTAAGAAATTCTTGAGATAAGTACTCTTTTATTTTGAAAAGAAGGGTTATTTTGGACAAATCATTATATAAAACCAGAAGTGAATTAAGATATTATTTTAATAATAAAATGAGTGATTTTATAAGGATAATTGTTCCCAAAAACATATTATAGAGTTTCCTTGAAAATAGATAAGAATTTGAGAAATTCCCTTGAATCGGGCCAGTATTTCGGAAACTACTTTGAAAGTTCATTTTAAAACATGTAACTATCCAAAAAATAAGGAAGGGTTCTGGTTTGTAAAAATATATATGATACTAACACAGAATATGTGATTAGTACGAAACAATAAATAATAATTTCATTGAGGTAATAATACAATGAAAGTATCCCGAATGAAAATGGAAGTTCGGATGGAAAAACCCATACCTTAACTCCAAACGTGTTCCGATCTTGTACTTAAGCTCCTGGAATATGAAATTATACTTGTTAATAACTTATTTCAGAACCTATTATACGTTTATTTAGTTACCATAATTCTGGTTAGTTCATTTATGTCTTTATTGATACGTTGTTGTATTGAATTTCGTCGTTCTAGAGTGTTCGTTTCCTTTATTTTCATATTCGGTTCACTTGTTTTTAAGTAATGAAGTGGAATGGATGTAAATATTCAGAATTGAAATTATATATTATTTATGAACATAAATAGGTGTTATTTTTTATTTATATAACTTGGTTACATGGAACGAGGATGAATTTTCATAAAGAACTTTAATGATAATTGTTTTGGTTAATTTGTGGGTTTTGATTACAAAAAACTCATTTTTATTTATAACCTAATGACACTTGAACAAAGGTATTATAGAATCTTCAATAGGTTATATTATATATATTAACCATGTTCAACCATAACAATATTGGTTTCATGTCCAGAATTTATAATGATAAAAGAAATCGAAAGTCTATCCTCCTTGAATGTGTAAAATTGACACATCTCGGATGGTGTTCTTGCTACTAGTATAAAAGAAGGTAAAAAGGGGGAGATTATGATAACTTATTTCACTATCATGAAAAAATTCCAGTAAATATAAGGTACTGGAGTCATCACAAAATTTGGATAAAGAGAGGTAATAGAAAAAGAAAACAAATGAACTTGAAAGGAAATACAATGAATTGAAAAGAGGAATTTACCTCTTGAACCAAAGTTCCTTGAGAACCTCCTTAAGGTAGAGTTTTTGGTCTTTTAATAATACCAATGCTTTATGGACGTGGGAGAGGAGTTTGGGAGGGTATTTAGCCATAATTTAGAGAAGGCACAAGGCTTAAGAGGAGTGATTGGAAGACGGGGTGAGAGGGGGTTTTTATAGTGGAGGAGAGAGGGGATTTCTTAATATAAAACTCATTAGTTTATTATTTATTCACAAGAAAAGTAATCATAAGTATTACATGACCAAGAATAGTAATTTTATCATGTTAATTCGTATTAAGGGTTGTGACATCATCCATGTTGCTAGGAATAGTCTATTTAGCTTATAATGTAAATATACGGTAAATTACCGTAATTTACTATTCATCAAAAAATAAAGTATTTTAGAAAAATCCCAAAAATTCACCCTAACCATTTTATGACGTGTAGAATCCAAAAATAAAGTCCATTTTTCAAAAATAATTTTCTAAATATTATTAATTTAATATTTAATTAAAATCATAATTTATTATCGAAAACCAATTTTAAAACATTCATTAACTTATTCTAAAATATAGGCATATCGTACTTTAAACTTGAATATTATTTATATATTATCATAGTTAAGGTTACTATTCATTAGGGTATATCACTATTCATAAGGGTATGTTACTATTCATAAGGGTAGGTTACTATTCACCAAAAATTAAGTTTTTCTTATTGGACTCTAAATAACATACTGATCGCGAGTGTGTATGTCGGATTTTTGAAATTCACATCACAGAAGTGACAAAATTATGTTTTAAGGGTCTCATAGCACTTATTAGTTAATGCGATGATGATCTATTTATAAGAAAGTAATTTCCTTTAAAAAAACGACTGGGTCATTACATATTACCCGACCAAGATGTTGTTACCTACCAAGGAATCCCATGATCGTTCAAGAACATCCACTGAAGTCCATCCCCTACCAAAGTTATTTTTCAAAGGTTTTATACACAACCAATCTTCTATCGACATGTTTCCTCATAAGAACCAACATAATTTGAACCTCAACAGCCCCAAGGGATTTCAAAAACTGCACTGAGCATCTCTGAATTCTCCTCCTTTATGTTCTCATTATGCTCAAAGGGACACATTTACTATAATTGAAGTGATTCTTCCCGCCTTAAGAGTGTCCTTAATGTCAGATTTACTGAGAAATGGATCTCATCCCATGACACATGCTCCATTGAACACTAACTATGGGTCCTAGATGTGGCCAACACACTTTATGAAAGTATTAAACCAAAAGAGAGAAGAAAACTAGCTGCTTAAAGTCATGATAGATCTGGTTCATGATTAGATGTACGTGTGGCACTCTTTTAGAACTGTACCCACACGTGATATAGTGTTAGGCATAAAGACCAAAACAAACTGATTTGTGTGTCAAGAAATTCGATCCTCTTTAGATCATCTCCCTGGTCATTTGGATGTGTTTGACTTCCCATTGCACCTAGGTCACTCTACCTTAGAGTTTAACTGTGATTCAAACATAATAGAACAAGAGTAAAACAATTATCACCAGACTCAATAGCTCGATACACCATTTAAACAACTTGATGGGTATAGCATGTAATAACAAATACTACCTAAGTGAAATGTAAAGTCCTTGAAACTTCTCATAAGCTCATCATCCCTACACATTCAAGTATTGATGGAACATTTAAAGAACTTTCATGGATCCACACTATCCCATATGACTATAAAACTGGATGATGTCCTCTCGAGTCATCCAACACTAAAAAAGGATAAAAAGGAGGGTCACATGACCTACTAGGTTACTGACCATTCCCTAGGCATGTCTAATCCACTGTAACCGAGCATTACTAGTTGTAACACCCATAATGAGGGTCAAAACATCGCACAATCACCTGAATTGACAAAGGCTACATCTTATAAACTAAGAGTCTTACATGGGACTATGAAATTCGAACGATAACACATGCCTAAAAATATTCATGAGAAATAAGAAATAATTAAAGGGTCTGAGGGAGATACCTACCTCAGGCTAGCCCCCTCACAAAGAAGAAAGTGTAAACCTTATAACTCTTTCAAGCTAAACATTCACTAGGATTAAGGTCATATCATTTAGATTCGTTCCATAAAAGAAGGGCCCACTGGTAACACTTGCATTCCTATTTTAAAGAAAACTTAATGAATTATTTAAACCACCCTTACATAAGGGTTAGACTAAGAACACCATTTTGTGATTCATTTTAAGTCATTGCATCAATTAAAATTTAATTATTTAAACACTTATAAGGTTTAGTTTTGAAGAACACCTAGCACTAGTCATAAAGAAAAAGAATTAGGTGCTTTATTTATGTAAGGCCACAAGGAAAACAGCTGAGTTGTATCAAAATTCCCTTTTAAACATTATTTCTTTAACTTTCATCTTATCATAAATAGTTCATTAATTAAGTAAACCCTCATTTTTTTGAACATAATTATTTATTCATAAGGTTCCACAATTGGAATAGTTAAATAAAATGTCAATTTCAATCTATAGAGGAAAACACCCTTTAGTTTGTAATTGGAATGTTAATTTACCAAGGTCTCATATAAATATACCTCAAGCGGATTAAAAGATATTTTATTAATTTAAGATGTACTTTTCAAGAAAGAAATCACCATAGGCTTATATGTAGAACCATATAAACTACTAAAGACACTTTAAATGACCACAACAACATGGATTAAGTATA
This sequence comes from Viscum album, assembly GCA_963277665.1. Taxonomy (NCBI): domain Eukaryota; kingdom Viridiplantae; phylum Streptophyta; class Magnoliopsida; order Santalales; family Viscaceae; genus Viscum; species Viscum album. Next base: position 2,082,743,848 of record OY728136.1, on the reverse strand, counting down.
CCCCCATGGGGTTTAGTATTAGGCACATCAAAAGAATGGTGGCCTACAAGGGTCTCGTTCGAGTCACTCAGGGTTTATCAATATGTTTCCCCATTTTCTTATTTTAAACATTAATATTTTTAATACACCCTTAATGGATTTATTTCATAAGAATACACATCATGACTGACCCTCTAGGATGGAGACAAATATATGTCATAGAAACATTTTCCAACTGACCTACTTGTTTATGGTTGTGTAATTAAGAAATTGGTCAAACAGGTCATCATGCCTAAGTGATAGAGTTAAAATCCTTTATAAAGACAACCAATTCATTTAAGACCAAAATGGGACAACATTTACATTTAGAATAGTTGTATGGTATTTTAAATTTATATATATAATGGTTTGGTCATGTGGGTCACCAAATCCCAATTTATAAAACATCAATACACTTTATAAATTGAAAATTGGATCCCAAGTAATCGCAACCAATAATATTTCCGCCCATGCGACCAATGGCCCATGGATCAAACATATTCAGATTGGTTGGTCAAATAGAATGTCTCCATCAATCTATACAGTAAAAATATCACTTAGGCCGATGCTTTCATTTTATCTAACTCTCATTTATATTAAAATTTTAATGGAATACTATAAAAATCAGTAAATAAAAGTAAAAAATGTTGAATGAGTATATAAGCATAGAATATGAAAAAAAAAACATACTAATTAATCACCCAAAATGGTAAATAGTTTGTCATAATAAATAAATCACTAGGCATGATAAATGTAGCAATAGTCATAAGTAGGCATGTTAAATAAGAACAAGCATGAAAAATAATCAGGGAAAGATACTACATAATCATAAACACTCAATCATGGACTTTAAGCAGAGCATGATAAATAAATTATATAAGCATGATGATAAAATACCTAAGTAGTCAATAACTAAACATGTTATTTAAATTCCTAACTTGGTACATTAAAGGAATATAAATAATACATAAGGAACATCAAAAGAACCTCAATATCCTAACATTGAAATCTATATGGCATAGAATATACATGTCATGTGAATATTTATGTGCATATAATGATTCTTGTAATGTTACTTCCCTATCATACCAGGCCAAGGGTAAAATTATATAAATATCATAAATTAGTAATCAGTGAAAAGTATTCCAATCACTCAAAATGAAATCATAATCCACTGTAATAATGAAAAACATCTCATCTCTGGCCACTTTGACTTTTCCCCACATATGGGTTGATCACTCTCATGAAAAAATATTTACCATGAACCAACACATTCCTAGTCACCTTTCTACTAACCCAAAATAGTAAGAAAATGGAAAAAAAGAAACCTCTGATATCACTTTGTAACATCCCGACCCAACAGACTATTGAACTAGTAGTCACACTGGTCACCACATGGCCTAAAGCACAACCCCTCATACACCAGAGGCTACCAACTAGAAGTAATGGATGAATAGTGGTATAATGGGGATAATATACCCTCATGTTCAAAGTATCACAATTATTGAATAATAAGAAAACAACAGACAATAGAATAATCTGTTATGATAAATGAAAATAAGATTACGATAAACATAATAAATAATGAAAATGGTTGAATCCAAATATGCAACAATGTCTGCATGTCCAGATGATTAAACTAGTACAAGCAGTGACAAATACAGTAGATAGAACAATACAACAAAAATAAAAAACGCAAACGCTATCTCCACAAGAATCTTTATTACTATCTCATTCATGTGCTTCTAATCTCTTATATATGATGCACAACATAAGAAATAAATCAGAGAACTTAAAACATGAAGATGTGCTTGGGTACCCCAATGCAATGGAGGCCCGATCAGGGCTTGATATGTACTCAGTAGGCCACTACCAATGGTATCAAAAGTATAATCTATTCTATGCATATAAAATAAGCAGTTTTCATGTATATAAAGAGTAAGGAAACAATGAAATATAAATAAATAAATAACCATGTCGGTCCAAGGTTTCTCAAGGAAACCTAACTCGACCATACCTTCTTCATCTCTATCCAAAAATATTTGAACCATATGTAAACTGTACAAATTAAATATGGGGAAAGCAAGAAAAAATCAAAAATAGGGATTCATGAGATGGACTAAACCCAAGCATGTTTTTTGGCTTGGAAGATGCATCCCTTGGATAACAAATACATATCAACAAAATTTACTATAAAATTAATTACCAAAATTAAATAAGCAGCATCCTAGGCCCATCCAAGACAAACCTTAACAAGGAACCCTTGTGTTGCACTAAGAGCACTATAAGTGCCCACTTCCATCAGTTCCCATCAATTGAGATCAATGAATGTACTTGAAAGTATCACTCTTTGAATAGTGTGAGATGACCATTGAGCCCATAAATAGTATCTCATATAGGGGACTGATTCACACTTGTGACCTCGTGTAACCATCTATCCACTGAGCTAGTCCAAGGTGACTCCCCTTGGTAACTTATATTACTCATGAGGAGGTAAATAGAATGCACGGTGAGCCCAGAATGGCATACCAATATCGCCCTCGACATATACCTAATCCATCAGTGAAGTTGATCATGAGCACAATTATCTTGTCCTTGGTGTTTCGTGGAAGGACACTTGAGTATTACTCATGGAGTTCATAATTAATTTAATCAAATGATTTAAACAATTCAAAAGGGAATTTAATTGATCATGCCAGAATATAAAACAAGGATGCCTTAAGAGGGTCATGCCCAATTTTCATTTCATTTTAGAATAAAATTGTGAACATACATAAGTATGACACATCAAGAAGCAAGAACATAAAATAAGGCCATTGAGACACCCATACCATAATGCAACAAGAAAAACCACATATATCACATTTCAAATTTTAATAAAATTCATCTCATTGAGGGGTTATATTAAAAAAATAAAATTTTTATTCAAAAAAATTATTTAGTTGAATTTAGGAAGTCGAATCACAAAGAAAACTCAACCCACCATCAAGGAAGTTATAAAACAGGCAGGTTTCAAAATTTAACATATAAATAAAACGGCACACCCAAAAGGGTGGATTAAATAAGGGAATACATAATTTATAAAGGGAGACTAAATGAACCCACCCAATGGGGTGGTTCATGTTGAGTTCATAACCTCCAACCACACCAAAAGGGTATAAACGCATCACAAAGTAAGATAAGCAATTTAGTTTAAGGAAAATTATTATTTGAAAATGACGTTGAGTAAGTCTGGTGCGTGACACAAAAACTACATTTTAAAATAAAAATAAACTTACTGGAAAATATATAGACCACCTACCTTATACCTTGGATGACCCACACATTTAATATTGAGGGTTGGTTCAGTCTATTTTGATAGAAATCAGAGAAATGGATGAACACCCGAAAAATAGGGTGAATTAGGTCACACCTAAATAGAGCATATGAGGAGTAATGAAACTAAAAAGTAGATATAGGAAGTAATCTCGTATCTATACTCATCCAACAATACTGATGACAGCGGATTTCGACACCGAACAAAGGTGGAAACTCCATGCCTAAGAGGAGGCCAAGGGAAGATCGAGCGGGAGAGGAGAGGATAAATGTGTGGGAGATGAAGGGAGGATGAGGAAATGAGAAATTATGGAAAAGGGTAATTTTAAACCTATTAATTAGGTTCAAAATTTGGCCATGTGGTTGGCCAAACTGTGCACCAACTGTGTGAGGGTCACTACTTAAGGGGAGGGGTCGCACGATTCATGTGCACGATTTAGTAAACCATGCGCAAACTGTTCATATCTATCCAAGATTTTTAGAAGGTCGTACGACTATGAGACATGGTGTGAATAGTTTTAAAAAACATTGTGACACCCACAATCCCTTTGGACTAGTCGCACAGTCACTACCAGAGGACTGCATAGTTTCAGACAAACTGCGCTCCCCTATTAGCTCCTTCCAACACGAGGTTTTGGATTTCAATGCACCCAAAACATGACGAAACACTCAAGGAATCCCATGGGCCTTTAACCAAGTCTAAAAATACACTTTTAAGTTTTCAAACTCATTTAATTTTATTCTGAATCTTGGTTTACAAAATGAACTATTCCCAACTGATAAAAACTCAAATTCCCATGGAATTTCATTCGATCCAAAAACATAGGATGTTACATGTTTTGTTATGAGAATGAGTAATTATCCATTCATATGGAATTTTTTGTAGGGGATTTAATTTATTAATTTTGATATTCATGGTTGTTTATTTTCTTTTATCACCGCTAATCCATATTTGATTTAGAAAAGTCATATAGGTTTTACTTCAATATGAAATCAGTGGTACTTTTCAAGTGATTTAATGAATTTGTGAAATTATTGGATTTGTGGTGTTTTAAGGTTATTTTATGTTATTTAAAATTTTGGAGTATTAATCTTTATTTTATGGATGAGGTTGGCACATCACATTATGTGAGTACCATCTTCATGCATTGTGAGTGAGTTCCAACATCAGTTGAGGGATGTTTGTTGCAATACATCTTTGAATGGATAGAGTGTTAAGAATGTTACCTATCCTTGGATAATTGCAAGATGGGTGTAGGTGGGTATTGAGTATTTGGGTTCCAAATTCCCTTTAGCAAGATGTATCATGTGATATACCTTCTATTATGATATTTCAAGGTGTGTTAAATATGCACACATGTATGTTCATGTGAATACACATTGTTATTTAGTGAGAGTAATTGTGCTGAGAAATGGGTAACATGAATAAGAAAAAAATTATGGATAAGAATGTTTGTATTACTAGGATTGGATTGTTGTTTTGTTAACACATTTTGTATTGATTATATAAAAATTTTCTAGTTTTACATAGGTGTAAACTCATTTCCTAGGACAACTATTACGAGTGTTATTGATCACACATACATGTGCACTTGTGCATTTTTTATCTTGAATTCATGCAGACTACTAGGTGTAGGAATGAGGTTCTTTGGGATGGTCATATGGTTGTAAATAGTTATATTCTATGGTCAAGTGTAGAAATAAGGTATCACTTATATAGATGTTTACTTCGTATTCTTTTTCCAGGTTGGGATGTTCTGTTTTTAGGGTTTTAGGAGTTTACTTCTCATATCATATTTTTATCATTATATGACATTCATTCATGTTTACGTTCACATATTTTAATGTTTTTATTTGATGCATTGTGGATGAGATTGAATGGTTACTAGATGATATGTTATTTAAAGGGTTAATTCTTTCCATTTTATGCGTGGATACCCTTAGCAATAGTCATTATCCCCTGGCCTAACGAAGGAGAGCGTAGGGAGTTCACTTACTTTCAATGCTGGTCCACTATGGTGGAACATCAGCAAGGTTAGGACATGAAAACATTAAATGAATGTTTTATATTAATACAGGATAAGTATCATAAATGAAGAATTTTGGAGAAGGGTTTTTATTTAATAAATATATTTAATGTTTGTTTAGCACCAATTCACCCCTTCCCCATCAGTACCTTATTCTCATAGTTATGACCACCTAAATTTGTGATTTTTATGACTCTTATCTAGTTTTTTTAGAATGGCCTACTAAGTAAGATTATACTCTCGCTCACATGGATACCTATATGACGACATGCTTGTGGATTTGCTAAAGTTTCTCTTATTTCAGGTTGTTGTGTTAAAAGGAGATATGGGTGTTGTTGAGTGGGTTGTGTTCAATATAGTTGATTTGGTTGTTTCTTTGGGTTTTGGGTATTTTTATGTTATCTTTGACTTGTTTTCTTCCATGTATTGCATGTGTTTCTTGTATGTCACTTAATTTTACATTTTGTATACATATTATGAGTTGTATTATGTTTTTTACTACATTTGTTATATACTTTAGGATATGTTAGTTTTTGGTTAATGAATTATTATGATGGCTAGTTTGAGGTTATCAGGATATAAGTACTATTAAATATCCAGCATTATTGCAATTAAAATATTTTGAAATTATGACAGAAACTCTCACCAAGGTTTCCCTTTTATATGAGGTTTGTCTTAGAAATTCTAATTAATTTTCAATGTGGGATTCATGCTCCCCTTTATTATGAATAATTAATAATTTATTATTATTATTAATTATTAATTAATTAATAATTAATATTAATTACTAAATAATTAATAACAAATAATAATAATAACTGAATAATAATTAACTAATAAAATATAATATTAAATATTAATAATTAACTTATTAATATCTATAATATTAATAAATAACTAATTAATTACTACTTAACTAATTCATTACTAATTAAATAATTAGTAATTAAAAAAAATTATTTACTTTAATAATTAATTAACTAATTAATTATAAATAAAATAATAATTAATAATAATTATTAAACAATTTCTAATAAATATTTAAATATATTATTTAGCAATTAACTATTAATCAAAATGATTAAATTATAAAATTACTAATTATTAATTAATTATTATTAAATTAGTATAGATTAATTAACTAATTGTTACTAATTAATATTAATTACTTGTAAATATTAATTACTAACAAATATTAATTACTAATTAATATTAATTACTAATAAATAGTTAAAATTATTATTTTATAACTAATTAATGATAATAATATAATAATTAGTTATTAATCAATTAGAAATTAAAAAATATCTATTTACATGTTAATAATATAAATTACTAAATATATATTTATTCATTAATAAATAATTATTATTATTATTAAAAAAATTACTGCTAAATATTTAAAATTATTATTTAAATTCTAAATATTATTAAATTACTAATTATTAATTAATTGATATTAAATTTGTTAATAGTTAATTAATTGTTTCTAATTAATATTAATTACTAATATATATTAATTACTAATAAATATTAATTAAATAATATTATTCACTATTTAATAACATTAATTACAAATAAATATATAAAATTATTTTTTAAAAGTCATTTTTTTAATAAAGCCATCAGGTTCCTTCACTTATCTACTAAAACATTAAGATATTGATTATGGTTTAAATTCATGACTTTGCATTAATTTAGGATTCTATTTTATCAAAATTTAGATTTTTTTTGAATTTTTTCTATTAAATTTGGTATATGTTTCATCCAATAATTAGGGTCATTATAGAGCTTAGAGGTGGGAATATAGTTCTATCAGTCCCTTGATTTTATAGAGAAAATGGCATCGAAGAACCCAAACATGAATTTAATGCCAATGAAGGACCCAAACAGCTATTCTGGTTGTTCATTGATGTTAATTTCATGTTTGGATCAGCTATTATTTTCATCTGTGTTTATAAGTATTTAAATCGTTCATTAATGTAAATTTCAAGTTTGGGACATCTTCTGACATTTTCTTGGTTTTATATGAGTTGGAATTTATAAGTTTGGTTTTTAGTAGGCCTACAATTTAAAATTCAAACCCACATTGTACTGGATTCTTAGATTATGGGATGACCTTTATTTTTTATCTAATGTTTAAACTAAAAACATCATATTATCATGGGTTTTTAATGTATTACCATCCATTGATATCATGTTTTCCCCTTAAAATCATGCACATGTCATGCAGTTAATATTTATCACTCACATTTGACATTTTATCTTTTCTTTCACATCCTTCTATTCATAATTTTCTATTGGAGTGATTAATTGACATGTCCATACCCCACCTAAGCTGGCAGTATGTTGAGTGTGTCACTGTTAACCCATCTCCAATATGTTAGAGGATGACGACTAACACCAAATAAAATAGTATATATGAGAGACCTTAGCTGATAATAACCTGTAATATCAACACATCTCCAATACATAATAATAACTAACAATACCAACAAATATATATATATATATATATATATATCAATTGTACTATATATAATGTAACCATGAGGCATTAAACTACATTCACAATTCCACACGGGCATAAATTGAAAAGGTAATACAAAATGTAGAAAACTCAACCATTCAGTGTATCTGACTCTAGGAAGGGAAGGAAGATTCATGTTGCATGGAATCTTGGAACGAAAATAAACAACAACCGTCTCCACCATGAACCACCATCAACTATTATGAAACAACTCCTCCCACTCCCTTAGCTCCATAGTCATCCTTGAACTACGAGACTTGTATACTGACACAACATGTATGGGCACAAATATTGTGCAAGTGTGAGTAAATATATCCAGTAGGACTTACCAAAAACATAAATTCAAACCAATAGGCCGGCTCAAAACCCAAGATTAAAGAATAAAATAAAGTATCCCAAAGGAACCAAATATGATCTAAATTCAATATTACCAATAGAAATAGAAGAACCCAAATCATCATAGCTTTTTTCCATGAAGGATCATGTCACACAAGCAATCAGTGGTAATGAAAAACATGTAACACCCACAGTTGATGACCCAGATGTAATCCATATTTGAAGGCATCCATAAAGGATTTATGTTCTAATAGTATGCTAAATGAATCCACATGTGTTGATTCATCATAATAACCATTACTCTTAAACTTCTAAACTTCCAAAACTTCCATTCTGCCTTTAAATTAGAGTGGGGGACCTACCTCATTATTTTATGTGTGTATTGAGTGAGGGAGTACCTAACCTCTATAGAGGACCATGCCCTGAAACATGGGTGAGTGATAACTCGACACATGGAGGATTGTTCCCTGACACATGTGTGTGTGGGTGTGTGGGGGGGTGGGGGATGGAGGAGCACACCCTAATATATGGGTGAGTACATGACACCACGAATGCAGGATCATGTCTTAACATACAAGGGAGTGTATGACTTCATCTATCATATGGACGAATGTTCCTTATCATAAGTATGCCACTAGGGGAGTAATTGAACCATGGAGGACCATGCCTTTAATTATAGGGGATTATTTTAACTCCATGTATGATCCAAAACATCATTCTTTAACTCTTTCATCATCTATACAGATCTAAAATACTCAAATAGTTAAATCATCTCATTGATGGACTTTAATTGAAAAAATAATCATGACACCGTGATCTATGTAGATAAATAATCACAATAGAAAAATCATGAATACAAGACTAATACTTGGGTGGAAAATCATGAATAATACTGTAAATATCCCAGTACATGGAGTGTCAAGGAGGCTATAAGACATGTAAGTCTCTTGGGAAAGGCTAGTTGTATACTGTCGTAGCTCAATCTATATGCAAAAGAAGTACACGATGTGTGTGGTGATTTACACAACATTAATAGTACTCGAGTGGGGCTAGTCATCTTCTACTATTTCATAATCCTTGTTGTGTATCCAGGTATATAGAATGTACTCATTTTATATGGAATTTAATCATTATACATGACATGTCGAGATTCTTGAGCTAATCGGTGTGTACTTTGGATGTGCATGAAGTAGCCTCTCCAGATGTAGATGATATCTCTGTGAAGTATATCATATCTCTAGGATGTAGACATTGTGTTATTGTACATGTCTTGGGAATACTCTAAGTTTAATTACACATAGTCTCTTTTCATGTACAAACTATATGCACTGATTTGATCAACCCGGTATACAAAATGTGTATAATGGATGCACACGTTGAAGGTTTCAAGGTGTGCTAGATTCAACTATACCCATTCCAAATAATATATACTTTTTTGTTTTTTTAGATAAATATGTAGAACTTGATGGTCAAAACCTTGGAAAATTATAGATAATATCTTTTCACATAAAATTTAAAATTAATTTACATAGATAAAAAATACCTTTGTTATTTGTGCACTAAAATATGCATCTGAATGAATTAAATTTAGGAGAATGCATCTTCCCATATAGTTTCATTTGTTATTACCCATTATTAATGGATTAAACTAAATCCCTTATGAGTGGATTAAATGAATTCCATTTAAATAATGAATTCAATAAATAATTCCAATTGGAATAAATGTATGTTGATATGTTGAATATGACCAACATGTTTCATTAAATAAAACACATCAATGATTATTTTATAAATGGATGAGAAACCTACTAATAGGGATGTCCAATCATATGAAGTCCTAATGATTCACTCTTACTTCTAAAATTTAGTTTATCTCTAGGTGAATGAATTAACACCCCTTTTTATTTTGGGAAGGTTCTAACACCCCTTTTGTGTTTTGGGATCCTCAAGAAATGTCATGAGGTCATTTTCTGGTGTAATCCCTTAGTGGAAGGAAGCTTTCATTTTTTGTTTTCATGATATTCATCGAGTGTTCATCAAAGAATAAAATATGGATTCATCACTTAGTTATGAAAGTTATGTTCTTTATTTAAATTATACGTGTTGATTTTGTCCGGGATAAATCACACAAATATGGGTTTTCTTTTGCTGTGAAGTTCATATGATGAACATATAAAACCCATAAGTGGAATTTGGGACAACTTCCTTATTTAACCATGTTCATATGATAATCATATAAAAAAATTAGAGATATTTTGAATCAATGTTTTTGTTACACTATTAAATAAAAAACATGTTTAATGAAATTATTACTAGTTTTTTCCCTCTTGACGTTACGTTATATGATAACATAATGTCAGGGGATAATCACTCTTTTAAACTTCATTTTTATTTTATTTTTTTGGATAAGACCCCCATTTTAACTAGGTTGAGAGGGAATACATGCATGGTCTAAAATTATCATAATACATGGTTAGGATGTCCTCGAGTAAATGAACAAAAAGATCATAGGAACTAGGACCTAATATCTAACGACCCAAACACTCATTAATGGAAATTCCTCTTGATCTAATTAAATGTATTATTTTGGTTATATAAAATGTGAACTTCATTGTTTTTATGTTTCTAGATTTTAAAATACCATTACGAATTGTGTCCATTTTAAATATAACCGTTTAACAGTGATCACATGATTAGTATAAATATAGGGCTTTAACAATTCCAATTTACTCAGACAAAGGAAGTGATGGGCTCATATAGTATAATTGCCCCGTATGAAGCCCATTTGTCATATCTTGGAAAGAAGGAAGTGTCATTGGGATTAGTTCTTGCCCAAACCCAAGTCTATCTTGAATATGTTAAGCTTGAGTGGAACCAACTATGGGATAAGTGGAAGTTAATAGAGATTACCACATGAGAAATGTTATCCGAGCCACCCTAAGAGTCTGTCACCATCGCACACCATACTCTCTGGTCTTATGTGGGTGTTATAAGGGGTTATGTACAAGACCTTATTATTATGATTAGGTGCATTATTTTTTATATAATAATGAATATACATTCATTTTATTATTGTTACTTTGTAAATAGTTTTTAAAGAACAGGTAGTATGTTTAGTTAATATTCAACTAAGAAATAAATTTTGATAAATTAATGGATTTTTTAATTAAATAATATTTTTTTATTATTATCAGATTTATTTTTATTAAATATAAATTGTCTTATAATTTTATGAATGCAATTGTAATTTTTACTAAGGCTTGAAATCTGTTTTTGTCAAAATTCATTAATTTTCGATAAATTTCGGTTATTATTTTAAACCTAAAAATTCACATATTTAGAAAATTATTTAGTTAAAATAAATATTATTTTTGGAATCAGGATGTCGAAATTATACAACGGTGAATTTTTCATAATTTTCTGAGACTGTCGAATTTTTGGGTAAAAAAATAAATATCATTTAAATATATAATGTATTATGTGACATCATAATGATCCAATAGTGATGTAATAAAATACTATAAATGATATTTTCGGAAAATATATGTTTTACCATTAAAATAATGTGATTTTAGGTTTGTTTTATTTATTTTACAAAACCTTAGTGGATCCTCCAAGAGTTATAAAACATTTTCACTTTTCAAATGAATTTCCTTAAAAGTGTGACTCACCTCCACATAAGCAACCCTATTATTTTAAGATTTTAGGCCATTGGACTTATAAAATATTTTTTTCCAATTATCTTTGTAAAAAACAATGGGCAAAAACCATGGGTTGGTTTGTGGTTTTAATTAGTTTAATGTGAGGTGTCCAAAACCTAAATAATAAAGAATTCCCTCTCCATTCCTATATAAACACAGCCAACCTCCCACTTCCTCTTCACTCAAAGACTTTGGAGTTCTACCAACCGCTTCCATCCCCTCTCTATAATCCTCCCAAGGTACCCCAAGAACCCAATAATCCTCTCTCAATCCTCTACCAAGCTTTTTGGATCACACTTCCAAGTAAGGTATTTCTTCCATTCTCATTTTTGTATGATTTTCTTTAAGTTGTTATTCCCTTTTGTTTTCAATTTAAAATGTCTGGGTATGATTTTTCACCTCCCCCATACTTCCCTCTTTATTTTTGGATGATGGGAGACCCCTTTATCTCTTATTAATGCCTCCCATGTACACCTATTACCATGCCTAAATTCCTTGAGGGATATCACTCTCCTCTTTTACATCCAAGTAATTCTTTTGAATTACGCATCTAAATTCCATTAAATTAGTTGGGAAATCTATATATATGATCCACTTACTGTCAATTTTTTTTAAATATTATGATACACTCTTTTCTCTTTCATCAACCATTTTTTATGAGTTCTTATTTCACGCTGTTATGCTGCTGAAATTACTTTATGATTTTCCAAGCCAATGTCATTATGTAGTGAATACCATGCCCATTTCTCTATCAAGGTTAGTTGACTTTATGAACATTTAATTATTAATTATAAAGATCCATGTATGTATTAAACATCCCTTTATTGTGGAATAAATGATGATGATTGATTCCATGTTGTATGATCAATGTGGCACACTTGTGCATGAAATGAAATGTTTAAGAAGGGTGTGCCCTTATAACAACCCAATGAATTGGGAAAAGTATAGTATCATGATACGTAATATGAAATGGGTGTTGAATCATGATAATTCAAGTACAATTAGGTTTTACTTGTGCTTTATGTTCAATGAGGATTTTCACATGCTTCATGTGCAATGAGCCTTGGCTTATGCTAATTCCATGTTAAGTGTCGTTGCCACATTTCCATGTTATGATTATTATGATTTATCATGACTTTATGTTCATGTTTCTCTTGTGTTCCATTGATATACCTATTTTCTAAAATTTATTTTATTCCTCATGTTATTCCATGTTTATTCCCTTATTGGACTTTACAGCTCACCCTTTTTTTATGCATGTCCTCAGGTTATCCAATGCAATAATATGTACGAGGGAATGTAGTGGTCATGTAAAGAATGTTCTCATTAAAGATATTGAATTTCATGTTTTAAGTATTTATGTAATGAACTTAAGCCCCAAATACACCAGACCTTTCAATCTTCTATTTTGTAACAAGTTAAGTTTATGTAATAAATCATGTTTTATTATGTAATAAAGAGAAGGGTTGTTATAGTTGGTATCAGAGGATACGTTTATTTATTTTTTTTGTTTAGGATTATAAAACCCTAGTGAATAATTAAATACAAGAATAAGTATAATAAAAACATCACTAAGTTTTGGTGAATATTGAGTAAATGGTTTATCAAGAAAATACATCTCTGTCTGGATATGAGAAGGTAGAGGAAACTCTGGAACAGATGTATCCTAGGGGTAAACCCTAAAAACACCACTTGAACTAGAATTGTATGGGAACTGGTGCACAACAATGGGCCTTGATTCACTCCTGGTTATGACACTCCCGGGGGATATGCTTTGGTAAAATCACAAGCTTAGTATGAACCCTTATTAAGGGAATTTAAAAAAATTCCCCTAAGAATATATGTTATAAAGAAGATCATTAATATCATAGATTGAAGCCAATGGATTCATAAGTTAAGGAAATAAAAGTTATTTATAAGTCATCAGTTTTGTCCTTGGATTACCCTTTATGTGTCTCCCCTAACTTTTCTTTTGTTCTTGCCAATGGCCGGTAATAGGAAGACTCGGTCTAACAACCGATTTGAATATCAATGTGATGACTGTGCTAATGAGATGCCCAATCCGATGGGAGCAGAAATCATGAACTTTGTCATGCTTATCTCTCAGTTAACTCATGATTTGAATAAAAACATGGGTCAAGAGGAATGTTCAACCCCCCTAAGAAAGAACAAGTCACCATCGAGAGCTTCATGAGACAAAGGCCTCCTACTTTTAATGGATCATTTGATCCCTCAAACACCGAACAATGGATCAACTCCATTGAAAATATCTTCTCCATCTTTCAAGGTTCTGAACAAGGGAAGTTTCTCCTGGCTACTTATCGTATGGAGGGTGAAACTGATAAATGGTGGTCGTTGATCAAAAATATGAATCCTAGGGAGTATATTGAGGCATTGGAATGGAAGAATTTATAGAAGATGTTTTTCAATAAATATTTTATACGCACCATCTGACTTAATATGGAAAATGACTTCTTTGCCCTCAAGAAAAAAAAGTTAATAAAGCCGTTAGAGCGTACGAGGAAAACTTCACAAGGCTTTCACGATACGCCACCAGCTTTGTCATTACCCTCGAATGCAAGGTTTTCCACTTCTTTGGTCGGATGAAACCTCGCCTACAGAAAGCGATGGTGATTCGTGACTTCGACAGCTATGAGGAAATTTTGTGATGTGCCCTCAAGGTCAAAATGGAGATCGGAGAATCTTAGGGGTATCATGGGGATAAGAAGCGTAAGGTGGAATTCAATGCTGGAAATCCGATGGATAAATCCAATGGTGCTAAGAAGATCCAGCACCCCACTTTCCAAAGGTGCAGAAAAAAGAACCCCCTGGAAATTTCCTAAAGGGTACAAGGAAATTCTTTAGGTATGGAAGAGAAGGGAACCAAGCTATTAACTACCAGCAACAAAAACTTGCAGCTGAAATAGAGGAAAGGAATTCTCTGTTCGAACCTCAACGCATTTTTCATTGCTACAACTACAAAGAATCGGGTCATCTTGAAAATCAGTGCCCTAATACAAGGGTTTTCAGAGGCCACCAACAAACTCCAAGGAAGCAAGGGAGAGATTTTTCCATCACTAATGCTGAAGTGAACACTAACAACGAAGTGGTGAAAGGTACGCTATTTATTCATTCAACAATAGTGAACATACTTTTTGATTCAGGTTTTATGCATTCTTTTATATCCCAAAACTTTATTAGAACAATCCCAGCACCACCACAAATCATGGAAGTAAAGATGTTGGTGAGTACAAAAAATGGGGAAATCATTGCATCCCATGAATATAACTCCTCCCCTATCATAATCTGTGGATTGAATTTCCCATAAAACCTTTTCATACTCCCTCTGGTGTAATTTTATGCAATTCATGGCAAGGATTGGATTTCCTTATATAGGGACAACATAAATTTCTATGAGAGGGAAATCACTCTACATGTGGAGAATCGACCCCCGATTCTATACAAGTGCAAGGAGGAAGATGAATCTTATTTAGATCCATCATCTCAATCATGGATATTACTGACCAATGATCATGCATATCTAGCTCATATGATTGAGTCTAAGGAGGCAACCATCATTGAAGACACGCCTATTGTGAGGGAATTCACTAAAGTGTTTCCTATGGAATTGACTGGTCTTCCTCCTATAATAGATATTGAATTCTCAATTGATCTTATACCTAGGGAAATGCCAATATCTAAGACTCCATATAGAATGGATGTTGTGGAGATTGAGGAGCTGAAGAAATAACTATAGGAGAATCTGGATAAAGGGTTTATACTCCCAAGTGATTCACCTTGGGGTGCACCAGTCCTCTTCGTCAAGAAGAAAGATGGGTCAATTCGCCTTCGCATCAATTATCGTGAGCTTAACAAAATCACAATATAGAACAAGTATCCTCTTCCATGAATCAATTAATTGTTGGATCATCTACGTGGAGCACAATATTTCTCCAAAGTGGATTTACGGTTGGAATATTTTAATGTAAGGGTAAAGAAGGAAGATATCCCCAAGACTTCTTTTCATACAAGATACAGGCACTATGAATTAATAGTAATGTCTTTTGGACTCAATAATGCTCAAAAAATCTTCATGGAATTGATGAATAGAGTATTTAGGGATTATCTTGACAAATTTGTGGTAGTCTTTATAGATGATATTATGGTATACTCCAAAACCAATGAGGATCATGAGGAGCATCTAAGAACTGTACTAGTGACCTTACAAAAGGAGAATCTCTATGGAAAGTACAGAAAGTGTGAGTTCTGGTTGAAGGAGGTCTTGTTCATGGACCATATCATCACAAGCAATGGGATATCTATGGATTCCTCCAAAATAGATGCAATTGAGGGATGGATGAGGCCAACATCAGTAATAGATGTCTGTATCTTCTTGGGGTTAGTTGTATATTATCGACGATTTGTGATAAATTTTTCACGATTTTCCAACCCTCTTACCAAGCTAACTCGGAAGGGAGTAAAGTTTTCCCGGAGTGATGAATGTGAAGAAAGATTGAAGGAGTTGAAAAGGAGGATTGTCACTGCACCCATGCTCACTTTACCCACAAGTGGAGAACTTTTTGTGGTATTCAATGATGCTTCGAAGAAGGGTATGGGCTATGTGTTGATGAAAAATGAAAAAGTCATTACCTATGCTTCAAGGAAATTGAAAGTTCGTGAGCAGAATTATCCAACAAATGATCTAGAGTTGGTTACGGTGATCTTCGCTTTAAAAATTTGGCGGCATTATCTCTTTAGGGAGAAGTGTGAAATATATACAAACCACGAAAGCCTCAAGTATATTTTCACACATACAGAGTTGAACATGCACCAACGACGATGGTTAGAGATGATCAAAGACTATGACTGCTAAATCCATTACCACCCTGGGAAAGTGAACAAGGTGAAAGATGCTATAAATATAAAGGACCCAGTGATTTTATCACTAATGATAATTTAGAAGGATCGAATATTCTTAGATTTAATGCATATGGACATGGGAATCAGAAAGAAGGGAACATCATCAATCCTTTCACAAATGATTGCTCAACAATCTCTTTTGGAAAGGTTAAATGATGCTCAAAAGGATGATGTATGAATTAATAAGAAAGTGGAATCTATCAGAAGAGGGAAATACTCAGAGTTCAATGTTAATGAAGAATGAATTGTGATATTTGGGAAAAGACTATGTGTTCCATCTTGTTCAGAGCTGAAGAAGGGACGTTTGGATGATGCACATAGTTCAAATTTCTCTATTCACCCAGGAAACACAAAGATGTATCGAGGTATCCGAGAGCATTATTGGTGGGATAATATGAAGAAGTAGATCACTGAATTTACATCAAAGTGCTCGATGTGTCAGCAATTGAATGCTGAGAGACATAAGTCTAAGGGGATGATGCAACCTTTACCCATACCAGCATGGAAATGAGAGAACATCACCATAAACTTTGTCATTGGACTTCCAAAGACATACAAAGGAAAAAAATTAAATCTGGGTTGTTGTGGAGCATCTTAGAAAGTCTACACACATCATTTCAATTCAGGAGGATTTTTCATTGGCTCAACTGGCACGAATATACATTAGGGAAGTTGTAAGGATGCATGGAGTACCACTATCTGTTGCATCCAATCAAGAACCAAGATTCACCTCTATGTTTTGGAAGAGTCTTCAACATGCTCTGGATACTTAACTAAACTTTAGTACGTCCTATCATCCTTAAACTAATAGCCAATCTGAGCGAACTATTCTGACAATGGAAAATATGTTAAGATCATGTTCGATGGAATTAAAATAAGGTTGGGATCAACATCTTCCTCTGGTTGAATTCACCTAATATAACAGTTTCCAATAAAGCATCTGAACGGCACCTTGTGAATGTCTGTCTGGGAAGAGGTGCAGAACACCGGCATGTTGGGATGAAGTCAGTGAACGTAAGTACCTTGGACAATAAATGGTTGAAGAAATGGTGGTGAAGGTGTAAACCATTCAGCAGCATATCAGGGCAGCCCATAGTCGATAGAAGAGTTATGAAAATTACCATTGAAGAGACCTTGAGTTTAAAGTTGGATACATAGTATTTCTACGCATATCTCAATGTAATAATTTCATAAGGTTTGTAAAGAAAGGGATGTTAAGTCATAGGTACATCGGCCTCTTCGATATTCTTGATCGTGTTGGGGATGTGGCCTATCGACTAGCACTTCCACCTACCATGGACAAAGTAAATGATGTCTTTTATGTATCCCTCTTAAGGAAGTACATACTAGACCCATCACATGTACTCTCTTCAGAGGTAGTACATCTAGAGGATGATCTTTCTTACGAGGAGAAACTAGTGAAGATCTTAGATCGTAGAGAAAAAGTTCTACGAAATAAGACAATGCCCCTTGTCAAGGTGTTGTGGAAAAACCAAAAGTTTGAAGAAGCGGTGTGGGAATCAGAGGAAATGATTAAGTAGAGTTACCCACATCTGTTTTAGTGTGGGAAAATGAAATTTCGAGGGCAAAATTTTTTAAGGGTGGGAGATTGTAACAACCCAAACTTTCATTAATGGAAATTACTATTGATCTAATTAAATGTATTATTATGGTTATATAAAATGTGAACATCATTGGTTTTATGTTTTTTTATTTTAAAATACCATTATGAATTCTTACTTTTGCTAATATAGCCATCAAACAGTGATCTCATGATTATTATAAATACAGGTCTTTAACAAATCAAATTTACTCAGACAAAGGAAGCGATGAACTCATCCAGTAGACTTTCCCCATACGAAGCCCATTTTTCAAAGCTCGGAAAGGAGGTGGCATCATTGGGTTTCAATCTTGACCAATCCCAAGCCAATCTTGAACATGTTAAACTTGAGTGGAACCGACTACAGGATAAGTGGAAGTTAATGGAGATTACCACCGGAGCAATGTTATCTGATCCACCCCAAGAGTATATCACCATCTCACACCTTACTCTTCAGTCTTATGTTGGTGTTATAAGGGGTTATGTAACAAGGCCATAGCACTCTGATTAGGTGAATTATTTTTTATATAATAATGAATATAAATTCATTTTATTATTGTTACTTTGTAAATAGTTTTTAATGCACAAATAGTATTTTTAATTAATATTAAACTAAGAAACCTATTTTGATGAATTGATTTATTTTTGAATTAAATAATATTTTATTACTATTATCAAATTAATTTTTATTAAATATAAATTATCGTATAATTTTATGAATGAAATTTTAATTTTTACTAAGATTTGAAAGTTGTTTTTGTCAAAAATAATGAATTTTCGATAAATATCGATTATTATTTTAAAACTAAAAATTCACATATTTAAAAAATTATTTAGATAAAATTAATATTATTTTTGGAATCCGGATTTCGAAATTATTCAACAGTGAATTTTTCATAATTTTCTAAGATAGTCGAATTTTTGGGAAAAAAATAAATACCTTTTAAATATATAATGCATTCTATGACATCATAATGATCCAATAGTGATGTAATAAAATACTATAAATGATATGTTCGTAAAATATATTTTTTACCATTAAAATAATGTTATTTTAGGTTTGTTTTATTTATTTCACAAAACATTAGTGGACCCTCCAAGAGTTATAAAACATTTTCAATTTTTAAATGGATTCCCTTAAAAGTGTGACTCACCTCCACATAAGCAACCCTATTATTTTAAGAAGTTAGGACATTGGACTTATAATTTTTTTTCCACTCACCTTTGGCCAAAACTATGGGTAAAACCCATGGTCTGGTTAGTGGTTTTGATTAGTTTAATGCAAGGTGTCCCAAACCTAAATCATAAATAATTCCCTCTCTTTTCCTATATAAACCCACTGAAGCTCCCACTTCCTCTTCACTAAAAGCCTATAGAGATCAACCAAACCCTACCCTACTCTCTATAGAATCCTCCCAAGGTGACCCAATATCCCAATAATACTCTCTCAATCCTCACCCAAGATTTTGGGATCGCACTTCCAAGTAAGGGATTTATTCTTTTCTCATTTTTGTCCAATTTTCTTTAAGTTGTTATGCCCTTTTTTCAACTAAAAATTTTTGGGGTATGATTTTTCACCTCCCTCATACTTCTATATTTATGTTTGGATTATGGGATACCACTTTCTCTCTTATTAATGCCTTTCATGTACACCTGTTACCATGCCAAAATTTCGTGATGGATTTCTCTCTCCTCTTTTACATCCAAGTAATTATTTTGAATTATGCAACTAAATTCCATTAAATTTTTTGGGACATGTATCTATATAACCCCCTTACTATCTATTTAATGTAAATATAATGAGACATCCCTTTATCTCTCATCAACCATTTTTTATGAGTTCTTATTTCATGTTGTTATGCTATATAAATTACACTATGATTTTTTTAAGCCAATGTCATTGTGTAGTGAATACCATGCCCATTTCTCCATCAAGGGTATTCGCCTTTATGAAAATGTACTTATTGTTTATAAAGATTCATGAATGTATTCCAAATCACTTTATCATGAAATAAATGATGATGATTGATTCCATGTTGTATGATCCATGTGGCACACTTATGCATGAAATAAAATGTTTAAGAAGGGTATGCCCTGATAGCACTCTAATGCATTAAGTAAAGTATAGTATCATGATACATCATGTAAAATGGTTTTTGACACATGATAATTCAAGTAAAATGAGGTTTTACTCATTCTTCATGTGCAATGAGGATTTAATCATGATCCATGTTCAATGATCCTTCGCTCATGCTAATTCCATGTTAAGTGTTGTTGCCACATTTCCATGTTATGATTATCATGATTTATCATGACTTTATGTTAATGTTTCTCTTGTGATCCATTGATATGACTTTTGTCTAACATGTATTTTATTCCTCATGTTATTCCATGTTTATTCTCTTACTGGACTTTATATCTCACCCTTTTCTTATGCATGTCCTCAGGTTATCCCATGAAATGCTAAGTACGAGGGAATGTTGTGGTCATGTAAAGGAATTTTTCAATAAAGATGTTGTATTTAATGTTTTAAGTTGTTATGTAATGATCCTAAGCCACAAAGACACTATAAATATCGATATTCTATGTTGTAACAAGTGAAGTTTATGTAATAAATTATGTTTTAGTGTGTAATAAAGTGCTGGGTTATCATATAATATGCAACAACCCATCCTTCCATCATGTTTTGTTCGATCTTGATTATCCAATGATGCGTTTAGAGCCTCCCATTTTATTAAATGTGTTGAGGAACTGAGTTTGGTCTAGATATTATTTCACTACTTCTAGTGACCAATCACACAAAAGATCATCATGCTTCTTGTTCCATAATTGAATGTCATTACACTGTTTCATCCACCAGTAAAAGCAACTCAAGACTGCTCAGAGGCCATGTGGCCCATAGGTCAATGATGGCCCAATGTCCCAGTACATGGGCCAAAATCTTATTTTAGATGAATAATACCACTACTAATATACCCTATTATATAACTTGCTACAAATGATTCACTACTATTGTGTTAAAATACTGTTATAATACAACAAAAGTTTTCCTCTACTCAGATTTGAACTCGAGTTTTATATATGATTACATAATGACTTTACCACCCAGAAAACCCCCCAATTGTTTCAAGAGTATCACTCAACTTTATGTTATGTATTTAAAGTAACATGGAGTGGAATATGTGACTTACATTAAGCAGTTAACATAGTATGCATCGCTATTATGGGAAAACAGAGCGTGTGATTTTCAATTTATTTTTAAATAGTTTATAAATAATTGAATCAAAAATTTTGGAATATATATATATATATATTATGAAATTGTTCTTTAAATTAGCTATAAAATGTTTATGGTTAATTGATTAATTTTTTTTAAACATGCATTATTAATATTCCATTAATATTAAGAATATTTTTTAAAATTTATATGGTTTATAAAATGGTTATAAATTAAAATAAAAATTATATTGGGAATATTTTAATTTATAAAGAGTTTATAAATTAATTAATTATAAATATTTAATTATTAATTGTATAATTTTTTTGAAAAATTTATTAATAAAATATTTGAAATTTTAAATGCACATATTTAAAATTCCTTTTACCAAAATATATGAACTTGGTTAAATAATTTTAAATAATGCTTCGCATATGATATATCAATTATGTAAAATGTTTATATAAAGAAAAATGAATTATAAAATGTTCATAATTCATTAAATATCATATATTTAAACAGAAATGTTTTATAATATATAATAAAAAGAGTTCCTATTATTGAATGAGTATAAAAGTGTTTATATTTATGATTATGGGGTATCTTTAATATACTAACTAATTTATAAAGTTTTTATGGTTGGATTTTATTTATGAATTGTTCATGAATGAATATCTCTTGTTTTTATAAATAATTAAAGTGCATATTTATTTTTTAAATCATAAATATTCATATTTAGTAAATTATTTTTGAAATATGAATTTTATATATAAAAAATTTATGTGATAGATAGATTCTAGGATAAAGAGACTTGCATTACATAATTGGCACAACCCTATAGAATTTATTTTTTTTCATTTATCTCAACCTCTAATATTTTTGAATTTAAAATAAATATGATGTATATTAAATTGGTGAGATTAAGAAAAATCTTATAATATTAAATGTAAGATTCCTTCCAAAGTGGCACTTATCAAGACCTAAATCTCCTAACCGGGTAGGTTCTCCCAAAGAAGGGTGCCTCAAGATTATCTTGTGCACGGAAAACAAGTAATGGATAACACTGAATCATCCTTAGGTAGGTTCTTCCAAAGTAGGGTTCCCATATATTGTCCTTTGTTAGATTGTTCTTTATGTTTTCTTTTAGTAACTCTTATCTAGGAAACCATTAGAAATGGTGCCATAGGAATAAAATTTAGTATATCCATATGATGGATTCAAGTAAGGAGTTATCCATTCAACTATCCAAGAATCATAATAGTTATGAATAAGATGATTCACTACCTAAATATTTAATTGGTGAGAAGAATACCAAAAAAACTTATTTCTTAGTGAAATATGGATCTTGAATCACTAAATAGATATGATCTATGAGGGAGTTGTTTTGTAGGAGCACTTTCACTAAATATCTTTTATGAAAATATATAAAACCCCATACTCACCCACTTACATGTCCTTATTGTAAATTATGACTTTATTTGTAGAAAACATATTGAGATCATTAATAGGTATGACCTATAGAACAATTAAAAATTCGTATCTAGGAGTTAGAAGTGTTCACAAAGACAAGTATTCCAAGCCCCTGAATTCGAATGCTATAGAGATAAATTTCCCTAACTCTGACTCATAGATATTAGATACTGAGTGTGCATTATAAATTTGTGCTAACAAACATAGACTCATAATAAGGAGAGAATTTATAAAGGCTTAAATAGATATTCAAGTCATTAGTGGAGTAAGAGTTTTTCCATTAGAAGTAATCACTTATAATATGACTCTACCAAGTGTATTAGTCCTAAAAATAGAGAACTACTAATATGTTCCCATCATAGACATAAATTTGATTTCTATATATGGTTTGGACAAGATGAGATTTTAATTCATTATTAAGAATAATATTATATATATATATATATAAGAACTAAATGTTTTATAGAATTGGTAATATTTTAAATGGTTTATACATTCTAGATATGGATAATATTATTAATAAAATTTTGAATAAGTAGGTCATGATTGATTCTAATATTTCCCATCTTTATCATTGTGATCTTGAACATATAAATGGGAAAAATGTTCGAAGACTCTATAAGAATGGATTATTGGACTCACTCTATAATATCTCTCACCTTTTTCACTCATAAGTAACTGAGTTGATTCACTACATGGACTCAAGTGTGCCTCCATATATGCCATAGGCTGCCAACAAGTGTTGTAGATCTAATCAGATATCATGGGGATACTATACCCACTAGTTAGAGTAGAAAGAATAGTGAAAATAAAAATAATAACATCCATATCATTATATCACAATAAAATAACAAGTAAATTGAAAAACAATAAAAATTATTTAACTATGATTAAATGAAAATAAGTTCAAAAAAGAAACTAGAAAAAACCAAAAATAGCCCCAATAGAAAAATAAACCCCACTGGTTCTAAGACCACACTTTGTTCCACTATCCATGCTCCAATCATGACATACCCAATCAACCATCAAACAAATGGGCCTTTCCCTTATCCCAACCTGTAATCATGAAATCTACTCAAGTGCTAATGACGGCTTGAGTTTGGTGTGAGTAAAACCTAGTATACCACCACTAACAGTTTCTAAGGAATATCCATTCTAAGTGATTTATATATTGATTTTCAAGTGAATAAATAAATTGTGATATAACTATGTATAAATAATATATACTATCAACCCTTATGTCTATGGTGGCACCTGGGGTCATCCATACCTACTTCAACTAGTTCGAGATGTCTCTGTCCACAATACTATAATTTAGTTTATAAGTATATAGGGAAACTAGATCCATGGAATCGCATCATGGTCCACCAACAGAAATAATCAATAGAATTAACATAATAGATCCTTGGGATCACATCAAGGTATCTAAATAGTAATAATTATTAATACATGTATACTAGATACTTATAATCACTTCAAGGTCATCCAAAAATAATAATTAATAAAACATGCATACTAGATCTTTGAAAACACATCAATTCCCCAATAATAATAACTAATAATTCTATTTAATCATGTTCATAACCACATGTCACTATTTTATTAACTAATTCATCCACCAAATTCTATGGACAATAATTTAGAAATTAAAATCCATTAAGGGTTAAAAATATTAATTAAAATAAATTTTTTGAAGTTAGTGTATGTTTCAAGAATCTTGGAAGGTCCACTAGCCACTGGGTAAGCCCAATCCACTCCAAGAGTCACCACTTTATTTTTCTTAATTTCCAATTTTTAGTGGACTTACTTAAGGGCCTAAGTCCTTTTCTTTATGCTCCAATGAACCACATGAGATTCATGGAAAAGTCTAAAAATTTTAATTTAAGTTCCTAATTCAATTATCAATTAGAAAAGTCCAAGAACACATTATGTGTGCACGACCACACATCATATACATATATAAAAGAATATAGACATCAAGGGATAGCTTGAGACCACCTAACTCAAGAATAACAAGCCTCAATCACCAAGGATCACCCCAAGAATTGATCTCAATAAGAATATGACCCTAGATCAGTCCCAAATTTTCAAGTTTATAGTTTTGGAATAAGAAACTAAGAAGAAACAATTATCCAAGGCATAAATGAGGTTATACTTACTCATAAGAATCAAACACAATGAATGATGCTTTAAACACGTGATATTTGAGAGGGAGATGTCCAAAACCACTACGGAAACTTTCCTAGATCCATAATTGTTGAATGAGGGTTGAGGGGTTTGAGAAAAATAAACAAAAGGGTAGCCTGGTAAAATTAAAATGTTTCCCTGATAAAAAAACATATATATTCCCATCGGCTAGATACTTTCATCTATAAGACAATCGGTGGGCTACTGGTTGTCCATTGTTGGCTCACTGGCTGGTTGGTGAGCCAAATAGAACTAAAAGATCACAATTTTTTCCACTAGCTAAATGATATCTTGGGACTAGTAATCTTGTAGGCCTGTAGCAAACCCAAATACTGTATTTTATTAAATATCTTGGTTTTGACCCCATAATACCCCAAGGACTTACATATTTTCTGAAAATATACACATCAAAGGATAACAGGAGTTGTATAGTAAAAATTAAATAGAAATTCACCTCAAATAAATGGGTTGAGGTGTTATAATCTCTCCACTATATAATAGATCATCTCAAGCTATCATCATGAGAATAATTAAGAATCATCAATGAAAAAGTAAAGCCATTGACCCCACATATCTTTCCATTCTCTCACATTTCATCCTGGATGCGCTCGTGCTTCCAAAACACTCATACCAAAGAAATCATATTTCTGATATCATTTATTACTCCCAAATTTACTCTTAGATTCACCTGTTCTTCCATAACACTCAGAACAGAGGAATAATATTCCCACATAAGTTCTTTTTTCTCTGATCCACTATATGAATCAGACACTCTTCAAAATATGCATCGGTCTCCAGAATGATATCATCAGTGTTAACCATATGTGATGGGTCAAGGTGATTTCATCAAAGTTTCAACACATAAAAGATGTTTTGCATGAAACTTAAATGCAACTAAAGGGCTAAATTATATTCCAAAACACTAATATGTTCCATAACCTCAAACTAACCAACATACTTGGGCATTAAATTTCCCTCTTTCCTAATATAGTGATGTCCAAATCTTAGAGACACATATAAAAAAAGTCATTCTCCAACCACAAACTCTAGTGGTTCTCATCGATAACCAATATATGACTTATTCTTTCTCTGGGAGGTTTCCAACCACTTTCCATTCAAATGAACATGTCCTAATGTATCCTATATGAGACTTACCCTGATGAACATTGACTCACCAGCTTCTAACCAAAACAATGGTGAATGGAATGACATACCAGAAAAAGCCTAAAACATAGACATATGAATTGAATACTAAAAGATATTATTGTAGGATAACTCTTAAAAATTCAAGTACTCCTCCTAGGAGCCACCAAAATCCTAGATGCATTCTCCCAGCATGTCCTCTATAATTTGAATGGTATGATCAAATTTTTTTCAGTCTATGGATGGTAAGAAATATTGAAGTGTATCTACTTACTGAGTTCCTTATTTTATCCCTACTAGAAGTATGAGGTTAATCTAGGATCCCAATCTAAAACTATACTCTTAGATACTCCATGAAAACAAACCATCTCTCGAATGTAAAGCTTTCCAGCTCATCCAGAATGAATGTATCCCAAAATGAATAAGAAATGATATATCAGGGTCAATCGATCAATTAAAACCCATACAATTTCATTACTCCAGGTTTTCCTTGGTATACTAGTCACAAATCCCATAGTGACATTGACAGACCAAAATAATGTGCATATTTTTAAACAAAACTGGATCATTTATTGATCTTTTTCAATGTTAAACTCTTTGATTTTCAAAATTTTTGTAATTTATGGATGAATTGGAAGGTGAAATTGAAATGGATTTGAATGAGTAAAAAAATAAGGTGTTTTTTATTTAGAATTAATTTAAGAAATTTTGATGACATTGGTCAAATTTTAAATAACTATTTTTATGGTTTTTTGGTAAAAAGTTAGCCCATCAAGGCCAGTATTCAACCAAGTCCCAGTCACCTCTTATGAGTCACACTAGGAGTCATCCCAGCTAAACAAGACCTGAGAGGACCACCCTAGTTGGGGCACTTGGTGGGGGGGTCAGGCCCGAGCACAACCTGCGGGTGATGAGGCACCATAGGTGGAATACGGGTGATCAAGACCCAGCGAGCATATCTGGCCTGAAGGGATTTCACAGGTCGTGTGTATCATGACCCGCATGTACATGTGTGCATGTGGTGTCTAGGGATCCCACCCCAGATTAGGCATGAATAGTGATACCACGCCGAGCCTTATAAAGGCGTGACACCCATCACATAATTTAGGTGTGGGATGGGAGATCTGCCACATCACTGATGTTAACTGCCCTGGTCCACTACTGTTTTGCCTCTCTATCTCACTCCCACATCCCACTGCCACTCCTACACCTTATCCACACATTCGGCCTCCCAGAACACTACTCATCCACCCTTACTGGACTACTAATGCCACCACCCCTCTATAAAGTGCCTCTCCCCCATCCTCACCACTTCACAAATATAAAGACCCATACTTTAAATACATGGTTATTAATTCAGAATTGAAGCATACTTATTACAAAATATTACAAAACCATGATAGGACCGTATAGGTATAGTGTCTTTAGAAACTGGGAAACATAAACAACTGGTTCATATTTCATCATATCTAGAGTCACTTTTTTCATATCCAAATTAATACCGTTCTTCCTAACCTAGGAAAAATAAAACATACAAAAGGGTGAGCTCAAATGCTTAGTAAGGATAAAAAAAGAAATATCAATCATATCATATTCATAATAACAAAACATTTTGAAAATTTTAACCTCCAAAAGAGATCATAATATCATAACATGGGATAAATCATAGTAGTGAAATATAATCCCAATAATCATAACTTAAAAACATGAAACTTTGTGGCATACACACATAATCATATAAAATCATTTCATATTAGTCAAGGATCATTTCCAAGACCATCATAGCGGACAAAGTCCATTACTGAACCGAGTTCACTCCTCATTCCAGTCCTGTATCACTGAACCAGATTAACTTGTCATTCCAGCCATGTCTATCACATGAGATATAAATATTTACTCAATGCACTGGCGGGAGATATAGGTCCCACCCATCTCATAATTAAAGCATTCTTATGTGTGCCACAAAATCATAAATCATACATCATAGCATAACCTATGTAATAAAAATGGGATTCTTAAACATTTTGGCAACATAAAACAATTCATATAAGATAAATGACTTCATAAAAATAATTCCATCACAACATAATAAAATCAATGTAACAATATGGGTATAAATAGAACCCTATATTTTCTTAGATGTAAAATAATTTTGATAAAACACTTGAACTCCATTACTGAGGAAAATATCCTTTCTACTTCAAAAAAACACTTTTCCTTTCTTAAAATGTCATAAAATTTTAAAATAAGTTAATTAAAAATAAACTTGAAAACTTGTCAAGGAATCTTCATGGAACTAATGTTCTATGAAATCATAAAAATCCATTTATTCCGTATAAGTTAAAAAAACATTCTTTTTGTAATTTGGACGGAAAAGTCAAAAGGTACCTCGTACTAAAAATGACAAAAGATTCCGTTCATATCTTTTACTAAAAACTAACCAAAGGGTAAAATTGGATTTAAAAAATTGTTGGAGGATAGAAATAATATTACATATCGATGAAACATGGATGTGGATGATAAATATTCCCCAATAAATTCTGAAGTATAAACAATCTTTGATAAAAATGAGATTGTGAGATTTTCCCTTACCTTAGGTCTGTTATACTTTGTACGTGTCCAAACCTCCTGTATAATGATTTAAATAATGTCATTTACTTATTAAAGAATCATACTCATTGTTATGATATCATATATGGTCATATTATTAGCTTCTTATTAGTAATATTTCATTGCTACTTGTTATTTGGGTGTTTATTTCTTTATGTTCTTATGCGTGTTTTGTCGAATAAATTCGTATTCTTCTTCTTAGGTTATAGAAACCTCATTTACAGAATGGTATTAGTGTAATATATATCATATTTAATCATTCAATGCATTTATATAATCATTATTCAATGAAGATCATGTAGAATGAGTCGCATCACATCGTGAAGACGGTAGGTCGTACGTACGCACGAGTGGTGATATCTTTTCTATGATCATGGAATTATATTGAAGTGTATGTATAATATTTCAGAATCAATATAACTTTAAAATAATCATATATAGTTATTCTTTACACCATTATACCCATCCAAGTAAGGTGGTTGTGTAAAACAGATTACACCACGGCGTGGAGACGGTATTCCGTACGTACGCACGCGCGGTGATTTTATTTTCCGTAGGATGGATATAAGGTGAAATAGGGTTGTTTCATATTTAAAATAAAATATCAGTATAATAGTGATACCTATGTTATTACTTCATAATTAAACAACTAAAGAAGAAGATGTAGAAGAAGAAATAAATTTTAAATAATCGGTAACGGATATTACCTCTTCATCGACACGCCTCTTTGAAACCTCCACTTAGCGCACTAAAATTAGTCTTTAAAGAATAACTGGACCTCTAGTATGTTTATAGGGAAGTTTATAAGGAAAATTGGAAGGGTTTTCCCGAGCTTGAAGGCTCTAAATTGTGTAAATAGGAGAGGGAGGAGGTGCCCTTTTATAAGGGAAGAGAGGGACACCTTTGGAATTATTAGAAATATTAATTTATAATAAATTCCAAACCCACATAAAAACATCCCAAAATGACTCAAATACAAATATTAGATGATATAGGGTTTTAATATCATCAACCCATAAAATTTAGACAAGTTGGGAATTTATTTTAAACATTATCAACATGATTTATCCTTATATAATCTATTTAATTTTATTTGTGGTAATAAAATTCTAAATTTTCAATCATTGTAAATAATTACTTATATGTTGTGAATTGTCTATAATTGTATACTTTATTACATTTTAGAACATATAAATTCTAATTTATAATTTTTAAATATTTTTGTGATTTTTAAACAATTTTATAATATGTAATTTTTATAAAATAACAATAGTGTCAATTTTGACACTATTCATTTATTTGAATTTAAATAAATTATACACAAAAGATATGTTAAAACTAAAAGATTTAATAGATTCATAACATTTTATATTTATATATAAAACTAGTGGATCACATTAAATAGTTCATATAATATTTATTTTAATACTTTTAAAATCATTTATTTGATAATTTAATCAATAAAATAATTTCAACATCACTATTGTGTCATAATTAATGATAATTATTTAATCCCTAAAAATTATAAATATATTCACATCATGTAGATAATTTTATTATCTCTATTGATACTATTCATTTTAGAAGTTTCATGAAGTTTATCACTAAATTAAAATTATTATACTTATAAGATTTAAGAGAGTGACATGTTGTCACTTTTATTGGTTTTAATAATAATTAAATTATTTTAATGGTCAAAAGGCCATAAAATGAATTTATACCAACCCTTAGGTGATATGGGTCTACTTTTATTCATCCAATAGGATTTTGGAATGTGTTAGGGTAATTTTGTAATCTTATTTTTACCCTTAATTACCTGATTTACCTTTAACTGTAGTAAATAAAAATTACGGTTGTTACTATTCATAATATCAAAAAAATAAAAGTAACCTATTAACATAATTTAGACCCACTGAATTAAAATATGGAATCCATTTTTCAAAATTCAAAATACAGAAGTTGCAGTAATTAATTTAAAATTAATCCCATTGTTAAGAAAATGGGTTTTACAAGTTAAAACATTGCCAAAGATTGAAATGTTTTTACCTAGGAATTCATTGTAAAATTAATGGTAATGACATAAATTATATTAAATGGTAAAAATATATAATATTTATTCTTTAAAACTATTCAATATTATAATTTAACCATATAAATTTTTGTGATTAAAAAAGTTGTTTTTAATTAAAATATAGCATGTTTTTACTATTCATTAAAATATTAAAGTTATCAGAATAATATGAAAATTTTATCCAAAGTAAATTTTTATATCCTAATTCCAAAGAAGAATTTTATTTTTTCAAATTGAACTTATAAACCTACCAAAAACTAGATTTAATGTGGGTGCGCCATCAAAAGGCAGCAAAACTGCATTTTTTGAAAAATAATTATTTTACCCGAAAAAATTATTTTGTTCACATACCATGTTTTAAAAAATGTGTAATATGAATAATAATGTTATAAAATTTTAAATGTAGGTAACACTATTCATAATGGCTAGTCCATAATAATATTATAATAATATATCATTGTTTAGTGAAACTTGATATTGCGTACAACACACGCTATCGGGGAAGGTTGCTCTTGCGTATAACGCAAGCCAAACTAGTGTTGTGTGTAGTGAAAGATTCATTTGATTTTTCGTATAACATAATACATAAATATATATATATATATATATATTTCTCATAAAATATCAAGGTGTTATATTCTACCCCCCTTAAAATGAATTTCGCCCTCGAAATTCTTCACTTCGTAACAAACAGATGAGGACACCTCTCCCTTATCATATCCTCAAGCTCCCATGTAGCTTTTTATAATTGGTGGTTCCTACATAAAACATTCACCAAGCGAGTGGTCTTGTTCCATAGAACTTTTTCGCTATGATCTAGAATCTCTATCGGTTATTATTCATAAGAAAGGTCTTTCTCCAAGTGGTATAACTTCTGAGCTTAGTACATGTGAATGATCAGGTATGTACTTTTTCAGGAGAGATACATGGAACACATCGTGAACTTGAGAGAGATTCGGTGGAAGTTACAATTGGTAAGATACCTTCCCAACATGATCCAATATTTTGAAAGGATCGATATACCTAGGGCTCAACTTTCCCTTCTTTCCAAATCTCATTACTCTCTTCCAAGGAGATATTCGTCAGAACACTTTATCACCCACTTAAAACTCTAGGTTTTTCTTTGGTTGTCGGCATAACTTTTTTTGTCGACTCTGAGCTGCTCTTATGTTTTGTTGAATAGATATGACATTTTCTTCCATCTCATCAACAAGATCAAGTCCTAATAGATTTCTTTCCCCAACTTCATCCCAGTAAGTTGGAGTCCTGAATTTCTTTCCATAGAGAGCTTCATAAGGAGCCATCTGAATACTGGAGTGAAAGCTATTATTATAAGAAAATTCCACCAAAGGTAGCTGTTGATCCCTACCACCTTTGAAATCCATAGAGCAAGCTCTTAACATAACTTCTAGAGTTTGAATTGTTCTCTCAGACTGACCGTCTGTCTGAGGATGATAACCAGTGCTGAAACTCAACTCTGTATCTAAATTATGCTGAAGACTTTGACAGAACATTAAGGTAAACCTCGGATCGTGATCAGATATAATTGAAAGTGGTACTCCATGCAATCTTACCATTTCCTTCACATATATCCTGGCAAGATGATCTAGAGATAAATCTTCTCTAATAGCAATGAAGTGTGCCGACTTCGTAAGACGATCAGCTATGACCCAGATAGCATTATTGCCTTTGAATGTTTTAGGAAGTCCAGTGACAAAGTCCATAGTGATGTTTTCCCATTTCCATTCGAGTATGGGTAATGGTTATAACATCCCCTTATTCTTTTGTCTCTCACCTTTAACTTGTTGACAAACCAAGCATCGAGAGACATATTCAGCAACATCTCTTTTTCATGCCATCCCACCAGAAGTACTCTTTCAGGTCCCTATACATCTTCGTACTTTCAGGATGAATAGAGAATAAAGAACTATGAGCCTCATCCAGTAGATTCTTCTTTAATTCTTGATGGGAGGAACACAAACTCGATTCCTGAACCTTATTGTCTCATCACAATCAAGGTTGAATTTAGGACCATTTGTCACCTTCTTTTGTAACTCTACATCTTCTTTTTGTGCCTCTTTAATCTTCACATGTATAGATGGTTGAACATTCATTTGAGAAAGATAAGATTTTTCCCCTTCCATTATAATTCCAAGATCCATCATTTGTAAATCCATAAATATTGGATCTTTTGTGATCCTCATCATGGATAAGCTAGCATGGCCTTGTCGGCTTAATGCATTTGCCACCTTGTTTGCTCTCCCATGGTGATAATGAATTGAGCAGTCGTAATCCTTAATCAGCTCTAACCATCTTCTTTGGTGCATATTCAGCTCCTTTTGTGTGAAAATATAAACTTTTATGATCAGTAAAAATATCACACCTTTCACGATAAAGATAATGCCTCAAAATATTTAATGCAAAGATTACCGCAGCTAACTCCAAATCATGTGTTGGGTAATTTTGCTCATGGATTTTCAACTATCATGAGGCATAAGCTATCACTATATCATTTTTCATGAGAACACACCCCAGTCCCTTCTTGGATGCATCACTGTAGATCACAAACCTTTCTCTACTACACGGAAGTGTGAGCACAAGTGCACTAGATAACCTTCATTTTAACTCTTTGAAATTCTCTTCACACTCCTCCATCCACACGAACTTAACTCCTTTTCGAGTCAACCTGGTTATTAGATTAGATAATCATGAAAAATCTTTCACAAAACGTAGATAATATCTAGCCAAACCAAGAAAAATTCGGATCTCAGTTACTGTTGTTGGTCTCGACCATCTTTCGATAACCTCTGTCTTTGTTGGATCCACAAATATCCCATCTTTTGAGATTATGTGACCAAAAATGAAAATTTTTTAAGCCAAAATTCACACTTGGTAAATTTGTCATAAAGCTTATCCTTTCTTAGGGTCTTTAAAACAATTCTCAAGTGATCTTCATGTTCTTCCTTGCTCTTTGAATAGACAAGAATATCGTCTATAAAGATGACCACAAACTGATCAAGATAGTTTCTAAAGACTCTATTCATTAGATCCATGAAGATAGTAGGGGAATTAGTGAGACCAAATGGCATCACTATAAATACATAGTGTCCATACCTTTTACAGAAAGTCGTCTTTGGTATATCCCCTTTTTTGACCCTTAATTAATTATACCCTAAATGAAGATCAATCTTGGAAAAGTATTGAGCTCTGCGTAGTTGGTCAAACAAGTCATCAATGCGTAGGAGAGGATACTTTTTCTTGATAGTGATCTTGTTAAGTTCTCGATAATCAATGCAAAGTCTCATTGATCCATCTTTCTTCTTAACAAATAGAACTGGTTCCCCCCAAGGTGACACACTAGGGCGTATGAATCCTTTATCAAGATTCTCTTTGAGTTGCTTCTTCAATTCCTACAACTCAATTGGGGCCATTCTATAAGGTGTCTTTGAAATGGGCATAGAACCCGGTATGAGTTCTATTGAAAACTCAACTTCATGATTTGGTGGAAGACCTGGCAATTCCTCCGGAAAGACATCATCAAACTCCCATACAATGGGAATATTCTTAATCGTGAGTTTCTCTCCAACCATTTGAGACAAATAACCTTCATTTATTGGAACCAAGACCCATAAGATGGAAGAAATTTCCAATGGAAGGTTATATTCAGCCTTGCATCGATAAGTGATAGTAGATTGATTGGGAATATTAAATGTGTTTCCCTTTTTTGGAAATTGATGAGTTCTGTATAATGAAATCCAATCCATGCTAAGAATCACATCAAATTCCACTATAGGAAGGATCACAATATTTGAAGGAAGCACATTCCCACAAACATCAATCGGAGAAGAATTTTAAACTTTTGATGTGACTGTTGTGCCATTAGGAGTTGTCACATCTAACTCAACATTTAATTGATGAGGTTGTACGGTTATACCCTTAGAAAATTCTTCAGAAATAAAAGAGTGGGTGGATCCAGAATCAAATAAAACATTTTATACTTCAGAGTGGATGGTAAGTGTACCTTTCACCACTTCTTTATCGTACTCCACATCGCTGATAGTAATTGCATGTGACTTTCCTTTGTCATTGTACTTAAGATTTTTTTTACGTCAATCATCAACAACAACCCTTAGATAAGGGCATTGATTAGCATAATTCCCCATTTCCTTGCACTTGAAACATTGAAGTGTTGGAGGTTCATTCTGTGTATCCCTTTCTTTGTTCACATCGTTAGACATCTTCTTCCCATTATTTCGACATTCAATTGCCCGATGACCTTCTTTTCCACACTTAAAACATTTTTTTGTCCCTTTAAGACAATTCCCTCCATGTTTCTTTCCACACTTTGAGCATAAGGGAAAACTCATCTTCTTTTCAGTGTGGTCTTTAGATCTCCCTTTGAATTCCATTTTCCTCTTCATATCAAACTCATATGACTGATGGATTACTCCAATCTCCATCTCAACCTTGAGAGCACATCGAACAATTTCCTCGTAGCTATTGAATTCCCTTATGGCTAACGCCCTTCGAAGACTTGGTTTTAAGCCACTAAAGAATCGATCGATCTTACTCTCAGGTTGGATAATAATTCTGGAAGCGTACCTTGCAAGTCTTGTAAAATTTTCTTCATAGGTACCAACAGATTCATCATCCTTTTACTTCAGTTCAAGAAACCCCTTCTCCATATTTGTTCGAAGAATATGAGGGAAGTACTTATGGAAAAATAAGTTCTTGAACTCGTCTCATTCCATGGACTCAATTTCATCTCTTTGCCTTGTATTCTTGATAAGATTCCACCATTGATCAGCATCACCTTCCAAACGATACACTGCTAAGATGAATTTTTCATGTTCAGAACATTGTAGAACTGAAAATATCTTTTCAGTGGTACTCATCCATTGTTCATCCACTAATGGATCAGAAGACCCACTGAATGAAGGTGGACGCTACCTCATGAAGGATTCAACAGAATTTTGCTCCTTCTTTTGCTCGTTTGGAAGTCCTACACAGTTCATATCTTGAGAAAGTTGTGTGATCATGGTTACAAGATTTTTCATTCCAGCTCCCATAACATTTGTTTGCTTAGGGGGACAATCATTACATTGCCCGTCGCATTCAGCATTAACACGGTTCCTTTGGGTTCTAGCCATTGACTAAAACCAACAAGCATAGTGTGAGAAACACTAATCATAACAGGAAAAACACATAATCAAGAATAAAATTTCACACTTTAGGTCTTAACATAGGTTTTTCATGTC
This sequence comes from Viscum album, assembly GCA_963277665.1. Lineage (NCBI taxonomy): Eukaryota > Viridiplantae > Streptophyta > Magnoliopsida > Santalales > Viscaceae > Viscum > Viscum album. The sequence goes on along the minus strand of OY728136.1, from coordinate 2,082,707,445 downwards.
CATTTCTAAAACACTAATATTGTGTTCTATGTTTAGATATACCCTTAGAGTTCTTACTAAGGATTTCACATCCTAGTTTCCAAAGGTTGACTATACCTTTCCTCTGATACCAACTATAACGACCCATACTTTACATACATGGTTATTAATTCAGAATTGAAGAATATTTATTACAACATATTACAAAACCATGATAGGACCGTATAGGTATAGTGTCTTTAGAAACTAGAAAACATAAACAACTGGTTCATATTTCATCATATCTAAAGTCACTTTTGGCATATCCTACTTAATACCCTTCTTCCTGGCCTGGGGAAAAGAAAACATACAAAACGGTGAGCTCAAATGCTCAGTAAGGGTAAACAAAAGAAATATCAATCATATCATATTCATAAGAACATAACATTTTGAAAATCTTAACCTGCAAAAGAGATCATAATATCATAACATGGGATAAATCGTAGTAGAGAAATGTAATCCCAATAATCATAACATAAAACACGAAACTTTTTGTCATACAAACATAATCATATAAAATCATTTCATATTAGTCAAGGCTCATTTCCAAGACCATCATAGTGGACAAAGTCCATTACTGAACCGAGTTCACTCCTCGTTCCAGTCCTGTATCACTGAACCAGATTAACTTGTCGTTCCAGCCATGTCTATCTCTTGAGATATAAATCTTTACCCAATGCATTGGAGGCAGATATAGGTCCCACCCATCTCATAATGAAACCATTCTTATGTGTGCCACAAAATCATAAATAATACATCATAGCATAACTCATGTAATAAAAATGGGATTCTTAAACATTGTGACATCATAAAACAATTCATATAAGATAAAGGACTTCATAAAAATAATTCCATCACAACATAATCAAATAAATGTAACAATATAGATAGAAACAGAACCCTATATTTTCTTAGATGGAAAATAATTTTGATAAAACACTTGTACTCCATTCTTGAGGAAAACATCCTTTCTTCTTCAAAAAAACCAATTTTCCTTTCTTAACATGTCATACAATTTTAAAAGAAGTTAATTAAAAATAAACTTGAAAACTTGTGAAAGAAGCTTCATGGAAATAATGTTCTATGAAATCATAAAAATCCATTCACGTTGTATAAGTTAAAAAAAACATTCTTCTCGTACTTTGGCCAGAAAAGTCAAAAAGTACCTCGTACTAAAAATGACAAAAGATTCCTTTCATATCTTTTACTAAAAACTCACCAAAGGGTAAAATTGGATTTAAAAAATTGTAGGACGATAGAAATAATATTATATATTGATTAAATATGGATGTGGATGATAAATATTCCCCAATAAATTCTGAAGTATAAACAATCTCAGATAAAAATGAGATTGTGAGATTTTCTCTTACCTTATGTCTGATATACTGTGTACGTGTCCAAACCTCCTGTATAATTATTTAAATAAAGTCATTGACTTATTCCAGAATCATACTCATTTTTATGATATCATATATGGTCATATTCTTAGCTTCTTATTAGTAATATTTCATTGTTACTTGTTATTCGGGTGTTTATTGTTTTATGTTCTTATGCGTGTTTTGTCAAATAAATTATTATTATTATTTTTAGGTTATAGATACCTCATTTAAAAAAAATTATTAGTGTAATATATATCATATTTACTCATTCAATTCCTTTATATAATCATTATTCAATGAAGATCATGTAGAACGAGTCGGATCACATCGTGGAGAGGGTAGGTTGTACGTACGCACGAGCGATGATATTGTTCCCATGATCGTGGAATGATATTGAAGTGTATGTTACTATTTCAGAATCAATATAACTTTACAATAATCATATATAGTTATTCTTTACACCATTATACCCATCCAAGTAAGGTGGTGGTGGAAAACAAATTACACCACGGCATGGAGATGGTATTCCGTACATACGCACGCACGGTGATTTCATTTTCCGTAGGATGGATAGAAGGTGAAATAGGGTAGTTTAATATTTATAATAACATATAATTATATTAGTGATACTGATGTTATTACTTCATAATGAAACAACTAAAGAATAGGATGTAGAAGAAGAAATAAATTTGAAAGAATCGGTAACGGATATTACCTCTTCTTCGACACGCCTCTTTGAAACCTCCTCTTAGGGCACTAAAATTGGACTTTGAAGAGAACCAGGACCTCTAGTATGTTTCTAAGGAAGTTTATAAGGTAAATGGGCAGGGTTTGGCTGAGATTTAAGTCTCTAAATTGTATAAAGATGAGAGGGAGGAGGTTCCCTTTTATAAGGGAGGATAGGGGCACCTTTAGAATTATAAGAAATATTAATTTATAATAAATTCCAAACCCACTTAAAAACCTAAACAAATGACTCCAATCAGAATCTTAGATGATATAGGGTTGTAATCTCATCAACCAATAAAATTTAGACAAGTTGGTAATTTATTTTAAACATTATCAACATGATTTATCCTTATATAATCTATTTAATTTTATTTGTGGTAATAAAATTATAAATTTTAAATCATTATAAATAATTACTTATATGTTGTGAATTGTCCATAATTGTATAAAGTATTACATTGTAGACCATATAAATTTTAATTTATAATTTTTAAATATTTTTTTGATTTTTAAACAATTTTATAATATGTAATTTTTATAAAATAACAATAGTGTCAATTTTGATACTATTCATTTATTTGAATTTAAATAAAATATACACAGAAGATATGTTCGAAATGAAAGATTTAACAGATTTATAACATGTCATATGTATCTATAAAATCATTGGATCACATTAAATAGTTCATATAATATTTATTTTTATACTTTTAAAATAATTTATTTGATAATTCAATCAATAAAATAATTTCAACATCACTATTGTGTCATAATTAATGATAATTATTTAATCCCTAAAAATTATAAATAAATTCAAATGATGTAGATAATTTTATTATATTTCTGGAGACTATTCATGTTCTAAGTTTCATGAAGTTTGTCACTAAATTAAAATTATTATACTGATAAGATTTAAGAGATTGACATGTTGTCATTTTCTTTGGTTTTAATAATAATTAAATTATTTTAATGATCAAAAGTCCATAAAATGAATTTATTCCAACCCTTAGGTGATATAGGTATACTTTTATTCATCCAATAGTATTTTGGAAAGTTTTAGGTTAATTTTATAGTCTTATTTCTACCCTTAATTACCCGATTTACCTTTAACTGTTGTAAATAAAAATTATCGGAGTTACTATTCATAATATCAAAAAAATAAAAGTAACCTATTAACATAATTTGGACCCAATGAATCCAAATATGGAATCAATTTTTAGAAATTCAAAACATAGAATTTTTAGTAATTAATTTAAAATTAATCCCATTGTTAAGAAAATGGGATTTTAAAGTTAAAACATTGCCAAAGACTGAAATGTTTTTACCTATGAATTCAATGTAAAATTAATGGTAATGACATACATTATATTAAATGGTAGAAATATATTCTATTTGTACTTCAAAACCATTATATATTATAATTTAACCATATAAATTATTGCGATGAAAAAAGTTGTTTTTAATTAAAATATTACGTGTTTTTACTATTCATTAAAATATGAAAGTTATCAGAATAATATGAAAAATTTGTCCAATGTAAATTTTTATATCCTAATTCCAAAGAAGAATTTTATTTTGTAAAATTGAACTTATAAACCTATCAAAAACTATATTTAAAGTGTGTGCCCCATCAAAAGGCGGCAAAACTGCATTTTTTGAAAAATACTTATTTTACCCGAAAAATTTATTTTTTTCACATACCATGTTCTAGAAAATGTTTCAGATGAATAATAATGTTATAAATTTAAAAATTTAGGTAATAATATTCATAACAGCTATTCCATAATAATATTATAAAAATATATCGTTGTTTAGTGAAACTCGATATTGCGTACAACACACGCTATTGAGGAAGGTTGCTCTTGCGTATAATGCAAGCCAAGATAGTGTTGTGTGTACTGAAATATTCCTTTGATGTTGCGTATAACATAAGACATTATATATATATATATATATATATATATATATATATATATTTCTCAAAAAAATATCAGGGTGTTACAACAACCATGCAGGCCACCATCCGAGCTCGCCTCTGCCTCTATGCTCGACGTCGATGCCATGCAGCCACCTCCACCTTTGCTCTTCACCTTGTCTATGAACCGCTAGTGATAACCAAGGCCACCAACGTCTTCTCACACCATCACGACTACACCACCTAGAATCAACCACTCTAGCACGTCTACATGCATGTATCCACCCACTCCTTCACCATCACTGCTCGGTGTCACCACCCACTGTCGTTGTCATCATTTCCACCCTTCTTTGCCTTCTACTACTCACTCACCACTCAAAGTGGTCGTTCAAGCATCCTCCAGCCACTTAGAAGGCCATAGGAGGAGGAGGTCATTGCTGACGATCCCCGCCACCGCTGCCTCAGCCAAGGACCACCACTGCTCGCCACCACTGATGCCTCACACTACTCCCACCCACAACAACCAATGTCTGCCACCTCTATTCCTCTCATCGTCTCCACCAGTGGTCCACATCAGGAACCACCTACCTCATCCCGTGCGTATCCCTTGTCGCACCTCATGCACCATGTGGAGTCCCTCCATGAGGTAATCGTCACCCACAGGCCATGGGTGTGTAGTTTGAAAGGAAGACCCCCCCCCCCAATTCTTAGGGGGTTTCATGAAGACATAGGGAGGTCCAGACCCCCCCTCTTGTGCCTATAAAAGGAGGCCCTTTCCTCCTTCACTGGGTATCAGCTGGATAAGACCACTGAAGAGATCTCCAAGGTGGGGTTGTTCATGTTGAAACTCTTCTCCCCCCCTCCTTTTTTTATTTTTTTATTTTTATTTTAAATTTTATTTTATTTTAAATTTAAATTATAATTTAAATTTTAGTTTTAAATAAATAAATGTATTCATTTATTCAATTTTTTACCACCATTATTTTTTTTCTTGATATTATAATAATAATAATAATTGAAAATTTTTATTATTTTTATTATTAATAATTATATTATTAATACCTCATTATTAATTTAAAATAATTTTAAATTTATTTCATTCTCCCCTTTTTCAAAAATTATCCTCTTTATGATATTAATTATTATTATTATTATTATTATTATTTTAATATTATTTATAAATTATATATTTAGTTTTCTTATTTTCTTTTCTTATTTTCTTTTTATTTTATCCCTCTCTCTCTCATATATCATTTCAATTCTATTTTTATTTTATTCTTTTATTATCTCACCCCCCGTTCTTTTTAATGTAATCTTTCTTTAATTTTATTTTTTTTTATTATCTTCTTCTTCCATTCATTCCACCATTGTGATCTATTACTCTTAGAAATGAGATGCTGACCCCAAGGATTGGCCTAGGGTGAGGTCATGGTATTTTTTAGTTTTCCTTAAAGTTTACTTTTAAGTTTGAGGTAAATTGATTAGCATGCATGGTGAAGTTAATGTCTCTGATTAGATAAATTCCCACAAATGAAAAACAATTAAATTTATTTCTATTATTTTATTTAAATCATTTTTTCCTCTCCCCATTGGTTTTTTCTTCACACATTGGATTTGAACTAATAAATGGATTAAATAGCATCGATAGAGCAAGGTCCTAGAAGATGACACCCCCTAGATCAAGGAGTGTCATCAACCTGGATTAATTGAGCAGCAGGAATTAATGTCTCTTAGTTATTCAATAATGTTCCACAATTTCTAAATAAATAATAGTAACTCAAACATGAGATTTCATGTTTGGATTATCAAATTGAAATCAAACACATAAAGTAAAATAATGACTGAATCCAAGGATGAACACAACACCTAGTACTTTCCTTCATTAACTCATTTTTTTATCTTGCATGCTAATTTAAATTTCTATATTTTTCATTTCATTACCTTAAAAAATAAGAAAACCAAAAACATTGTCATTTTTTTGTTAGATAATAAAAATAACAAAAATAGATATCTTATGTGATTTATAAGGAGTATGTGAACAAACTAAAAGGATCCTCAAGTGAGACAACCCTAGTCATCCATTCTGATGCACTAGGGAAAATATAATTGCTTTTGACAACGCCCTATGGTAGGAGTGTGTTAGAACTAGCACTGTTGATGGGGATCCAATCAATTATTCATTTAAATTTTATATTTTCACATATTAGATAGATTTCAATACATTGAATAAAAATAAAAAATACTAAAAAAATACTTACATGACATTTTCATATGATAATTTTTTCAATTCATGGAACAACAAATACTCTCAGGTTCATGATCCAGTAGCTGAAGCCCCCTGGTCTACAAAAGATTGTGTTACATTATTATCTAGATAGATCAGGGGAGAAAGGAGCCAAATTTTCAAAGAGAATGAATTAAAAGACCTTATCTTGGATATCAGGGACACCCTCGAGAAACCATTTGTTGAAGTATTGGCTAGAGACCTCACTGAATTATAGGAGTACTTACCCAAATTCTATTAGGAAGAGGCCAAGACACAAGGAGAGTGTATCTCGATTCCTCCCAACACTTTTGAAGAAGTTTCTCCAAAATGTTTTCAGGATCGAGTGGAAAAACACAAACCCAATTATGATATTCGAGAGAATTATAAAATGGTGTAAGGTCTCTGAGGAAAATTACATTGGATAAATGTATACATCCAAGCATCATCAGATGAACTTGAACCTGACTATGAACCTAATCCAGAATATGATCCAATTTTCTTACCAAAAGGGATAAAGAAGGAAGATTATTCTACTGAGCTACATGCAGGGGATCAACAAGAACTGGATGGATTCTAGAATGAATGTAAGGAAATTATTGATCTCCCCAAACCCTTAAAAGAATAATAACTATCATCAATGAAAGAATATGCCACCCAAGTGGTGGAATTTGAAGTGAAAATAGAGGAGCCTGATTACCATCCTATATCCTAAAAGAATCAAATCTAATAGGCACTTACCACTGATGTATTGATAGAAACTAAACAAACTCAGGGAGTTGAACATTTCTTTGATTCTATATATTCTTATTTTATTTAATATTAATTATGAATCACTACTTATTGTTTAGATTACACAGAATTAGAAAATATTTTCTATGCCTTGGAGGCAAATTAAGAACCAAGATTTTCACCTTTTTAGGAACACAAGGAGATCCTTGATTTTTATGAACATACATTTGAGTATCCCCATCACTAAGAGATCCAAGTTGTTAATCATAAGGAAATCAAGAAAGATGCTTCTTTTATGAAAGGGGAGAAATTAATTTTTAAAAATTCAAATTCTATTAAAGTAAATATACCTATTTACTTTCACTTTTATCAATCATATCATGCAACCCATGTGAATCCAACACTGAAATAGGTTACATAAGTATAAACCCAAAAGAGTGATGATCCCTACTTCATCGTACCCCCATGATCCATGTTATACCTAATTTTGGATGTGGGGTATCTTTTATACACTATTCATGGTTCATTTCTCAAGAAAAAAAGAAGTGGATTTTGTGAAAATCCACATGTGGTTGTTCAAGTCAAAGAAGCTTCATCGACCATCTGATTTTGGATAATAGGTGGTACTTACCTCTAGTGGGAGTAAAAATTTAGGGCCTGCTTGGGGGATCCTACCGAGATTTATCTTTACATGATTTCTATGAATTTATATTTCAATTTAATTTATTAAGAAGTATTTAGGAATACATCCCACTCCCTCATATCTTTTTTTTATTAATGGAATAAAACTTATTCTTAATTAATTTGTTTTATTTTATAGGTTGATGATGGAAGAAGGAAGTACAAAACAGTGAAGAAAGAAGACCGATATTTATTTCAAAAGTGATTTCACTTTTAGTGTTTATCTTTTAAACTCCTTAAATTTTTGTCTGAAAACATGTTTTGACATTTAAAGTTAAACTTTCATGACCACACTTGAATTATGATTTACTTGACTAATCTAGGATACATGAGTTTCATAGGAATCTTGTGATTTTAAGTTTTAGATTTTAATGTTAATGAAATTGAATGAGTAAAATGGAGATTTGAATTATTAAATTGAAGCATGAATATTAAAATGAGAAATTAGGATTTGATGAAATTGTTTGATTCATGTAAATGAAATTTCCCAAGAATTTTTCATGTTTTGAATTTTTGAAATTCAGTTGATTTGATTTGTTATTATTAATCAGGCCTTGAGTGATTGTCTAATATCATATGTTCATTCTCGAGAGGTTTTCTAGACTATGTACTCCATAATATATTCCTGAGTTTATTTCTTAAGTGATATTGGTACATGTCACCTGTTAGAACTTTAATTTGAACTTCTCAAAGCTATGACTATGCAAAAACACATTTAAAATGATTAAGTAATCCATTGATAATCCAATTATCCTTGAAATAACACCTTTACATAAATCCTTATTTAGCTCATAGAGATCATGAATGACCTTGTTATGTATGAGACATGTTTAAATCCATTTTTATCCATTCCTATCCTACTCTTAGTAATATAATGACATTATAAAGTTGAAGTGTGGTGGTAAAGGGAATCGTGGTAAATGGTATTATTTACAATGTTAGGAAGAAGTGTGGGGGTTATTATTGTGATAATTGTAAAAGGTTGTGGAATAATTCATTTGATACTATTGTTTTCCCCCTCTTGAATGTAAAAAAATTAAAATGACAAAAAGAACCAAAAAATGAGAAAAATGGGGTAAGATTTTGGTAAACCAAAAATCACTATTACTATACCTATTACTTTTATCATACATAGTTAGTTAGTGGATGTGAGACTTATTCTAGTCATAACATTCGAAAAAATAAAAAAAACTAAAAGGTTCTTTGAAAATAAAAAAAGTATAAAATTTGAAAAAAAAATCAAGGGAGGGCAGAAATAATTCATTATGCTAAAACTGGTCATGATATTTACTTTGATTCTTGGGGAAAGTTGGGAGTTGTTAAAATTTTCAAGGGAGAATGTCATTGAAATTTTATTTTTGATATCATTATTTATGATTTATGAGTTAAACCTCCTCCATGAGCTTTATTTTTTCAAACATCAATACCTACCAACCTTAATCCTTATAGACATTTGAACCTTAATTTCAAGCACTCATGATTTCATGTGTATTTTTTATTTATAAAGTATAGAAAGTAGTTATTTTACATGAATATTGATAAGGATCATGTTCTCATGATATAAACATAAATCTAATTGAATTTTATAGTGAGATATGAGTGAAAAAATTTAGATGAGGTATATCATGAATTAGAATGTTTAATAATAATAAATTGAGGAATGTGAATGAATGAGAAGCGAAGTTCCACCATTTTTGAAAAGGTGGAAAGTAAAATACTTTAGTTGATTGTTTCATTGAAAGATGGGAAATTAAATTGATATTTCTTATGAAATTTAAGTAATTTAATTTTAAATTAGAAATTATTTGATTTTATTACACTTACATGTAGAATTTTTTGTAACACCAGTGACCTATGATCTTCCATGTTGAGATTTTATGCTTGAGTAAGATCATGGTTTAATTGTGGGGGTATTTGACAGACCAAAATAATGTCCATATTCTTAAACAAATTTTGATCATTAATTAATATTTTTCAATTTTAAATTCCTTGATTTTCCATTTTTTAGTAATTTATGGATAAATTATAAAGTGAAATTGAAATGGATATGAATGAGTAAAAAATAAAGGTGTTTTTTTAGAATTCATTTAAGAAATTTTTATGACCTTGGTTGAATTTTTTATAACTATTTTTATGGATTTTGTGAAAAACTTTACCCCATATAGGCCAGCATTCAACCAATGCCCAAGCACCTCTTAAGCGGCCCACTAGGAGCCAATGTGGCCACACAGGCCATGGGAGGGCCAGCCCAGTTGGGGGCACTTAGGGGGGGTAGGGGTGGTCATGACCGAGTGTAACCTGTGGGTGATGAGGCCGCACAGGTGGATCATGGGTTCTTAAGACCCAAGACAAGCATAGATGGCCCGAAGGGCTTGCACAGACTGTGTGTGTTGTGGCCCATATGTACGTGTGTTCATGTAGTGTCCTAGGAGGACACCCTGGTGTTGACATGAATGATGATCCCATTCCAATACTTATAAAGTCTCAATTCCCATCACAAAGTTTTGTTGTGGGATGGGAGCATCACTGTATCGCCTCCATGCTCTAACATAAACCATCACGTTCTGCCGCTGTCATACCTCTCTATCTCGCCCTTACCTCCCATCGTCGCTTATGCACCTTGACTGCACACATGACCACCTAGACTACCACTCATCTACCCTCACTAGCCACCAAAGGCCACTACCCCACCATGAAACACAAATCCCCCATCCCCACCACACCACAGATTGGTAGAACCCTAGACGAGCTAACCTCTTCCATTCCACTCAACACCATTGCCCCACTTCCACCTCCACCTTTGATTTCCACCTCAGCTGCGAACCGTTGTAGACCACCAGGGTTTCCCTCATCCTCACACGTCATCATGGATACACCGCCTATTGTGTACCTCTATAACATGGATGCATGTATGCAACCACCCATTCCTTCCCCACCACTGCTCGACGTCGCCACCCACTACTGTTTCCACAATTGCCACCCTACCTTTCCTGCCACTGCTCGCTCGCCACTCATAGTGGCCATTTGAGCCTCCTATGACAACTTAAAAGGTCTTAGGAGGAGTAATTATCCATTTATCATCCCCGATACTACTTCCTTATCCAATTACGGTCACTACTCACCACCATCGATGCCTCACGTCGCCCCCACCCACAACAACTGAAGTCCCCCACCTCCATTCTTAATGTAGTCTACATTGATGGCCCATTCCTGGAACCGCCTACCTCAGCCTGTTCGCATCCCCCGTCGCACCTCATGCACCATGTGGAGTCCCTCCACATGGTAATCCTCACTTTCAGGTTGTAGGTATGTAGTTTCAAAGGAAGACCCCCCCCCCCAATTCTTGGGGGGAGGGTGCCATAAAGACATGGGGAGGTCGAGATCCCCCTATTGTGCCTATAAAATGAGGTCCTTACCTCCTTCACTAAGCACTATCTAGATCAGACCACTAAGGATATCTCCAATGATGAGTTTTTTATGCTGCAACTCCCCCCCCCCCCTCGACTTTGTTTTAATTTTCATTTTAAATTTTTTTTTATTTTATATTTAAATTTTCATTTTAATTTTAGTTTTAAATAATTAAATACATTCATTTTTTCAAAAAAAAATCCACCATTAATTTATTCTTATTTATACTATAATATTAGTAATAATTGACAGTTATTAATGTTATTATTATTACTATAAATACAATTATTAATAACTCATCATTAATATAAAATAATTTTAAATTTATTTTCTTCTCCCATTTTTCCAAAAATATCCTCTTAATAATAATAATAATTAATAATATTATTAGTATTAGTATTTTAAAATTATTTATAAATTATATATTTTCATTCCATTTCTTATTTTCTTTTTATTTTATATCTCTCTTCTCCCTTTTCTCATCCCAATTCCATTTTTCTTTTATTATTTTATTATCTCACCCTGGTTCTATTTTATTTATTATTTCCTTCATTTTTTTCTATTTATTCTCTTCTTATTCCATTCATTCCACCATTATGATCTTTTACACTCAAAAATGAGAGCTGAACCTAAGGTGTGGCCTAGGGGGAGGTCAAGGTATTCTTGAGTTTTCCTTAATTTTTACTTTTATGTTTGTGGTAAATTGAGTAGAATGCATGGTGCGGCGAAGTTATTTGATTAGATGACTTCCCACCAATGACATGCAACTCGATTTATTTCTATTATTTTATTTAAATCATTTTCCCTCTCAGCATTAGTTAGTTCTTCACACATTGGATTTGAACTAATCATTGGATGAAATATCATTGATAGAGTTGAGTCTGGGAAGATGACACCTCTTAAACCAAGGAGTTTCATAAACCTTGATTAAAGGAGTAGGAGAAATTAAGGGTTATTAGGCATTCAATGATGTTTATCAATTTTTAAATTGAGAATATTAACTCAAACATGATATTTCATGTTTTAATTATCAAACTGAAATCAAACACAAAACAAAAATAATGATTGAATCCAAGGATAAAACCAATACCATGTACTTTCCTTCTTTAACTCATTCTGTTTAGATTGCATGCTAGATTAAATTTCCATTTTTTCTTGTCATTTATTTAAATAATAAGAATCCCAAAAACATAGACATTATTTTCATTAGATAATAAAAACAAAAATAAAAGGCATAGATTAGGTGATTTATATGGAGTGGGTGAAAAAAATGAAAGGATCCTCAAGTGATATGACCCTGGTCAACCATTATGCTACACTAAGAAAAACATAATTGTTTTTTTACCATTCCTTGTGATCTATGTGCATCATATATCATCCCATTCCCACTCAATTATAGGTAACAGTTGAGTAGGGCCAACAGGCCATTGGTGTTCAACACTCACCTATTGATAGGCAGATCAACACATCTCAAATCTTTTTATCTCTCTCACCCTTGGCCACTAGTACTACTTATGATAATCATGATACATCTTAGAAAAATCTAGATTTACCACTCATTCAAAACCATGAAAATACCTCATTAATTCATTACACCTACCAGTGGGAACATCGATATGACCATTTAGATAAATGTTCTCATTCTCATCGATGATTTAGTCTAGCAATGACTCCACACCATATATATTGTCCCTCAAGAAAAAGCACTCTAGGTTAAAAAATTCTCTCTTTATCTCAATGATAATTGTAGAAGCAATGGATAAAGATATGATACTTTTTATACCCTGATGCTTCTACACATCTAGATACATATCTACAAAAAGATCCAATATACTCCACTCACTATCAGATTCTTACACAACCTCAGTAATAGTTTTCTGGCTCAAGGAATCAACAATAATATTGTATTTACCATAGGTATATTCTAGCTCAAAATAAAAAAAATGTAGGTTCTTAACCCATCTTCACTGTTATAGATTTAAATCACACTATGATAAAATGTATTTTAGGATTTTTTTTTTTTGTTTTGTAAATATGATGAACATCTCACCCAATAGATAATTCCTCCAATATATTAAAGAGTGAAACACAAATTCTAACTCCAAATCATGCTTCAGATAGTTTCTATCATGTGGCCTCATTTTCTATAATCCATAAGAAACCACATGAATATATTACATCAATATTTATTACAACCCAACTCCAGATTCATCATGATACATGATATACTATTTACCCAAATTTGGTAAGATTAGAATAGGTGTGATGGTCAACCTTCACTTCAAATATTTAAAGGAATTCTCATAAACATCAGACCGCATTAACATAACCCCTTTCTTGACAAGGTTTGTCATCAGTGATTCCAAGTGTGAGAAGTTCTGAATAAACCTCTAGTAGAATCCATCCAAACCTAGAAAACTAAGAATCTAAAAAACATTCATGTTTCGTTCCTCCGAAACTATTGAACTCACCTTATAGCGGTCCACTGACACTCAAAATTTATATATCACATTCCCCATCAAGTGTATTGAGTCTCTCCAAAAGTGACACTTAAATATATTGACATATAACTAGTGATCTCTTAATGATTCCAAAATTAACTTCTAGATGCCGCGTATTTTTCTCCTTTGTCTTAGAGTACATGATGATATCATCAACAAAAACATCAAAAAAAATATCCAAAAATGGGTGGAAAACTCAGTTAATCAAGGATATAAACACTATGGGTGAATTCATTAAGTCAAACGACATTACTAAATACTCAAACATTCCATATCTACTCTTAAATGTAGCATGGTGTATGTTTGAAGGCCTTACACTCAACTGATGATAAATAAATCTTAATTCAATCTTCAAAAACACATGGTCACCCTTGAGTTGATCAAAAAAATCATTTATACATGAAGGTGGGCGTCATTTTTTTACCATCACTTGGTTTAACATTCAATAATTCATGAAACATCTCAAGGAACCATAATCCTTTCTAGAGAAAAGGTCTAGAGAACCCTATGGTGAGGTACCCAGTCAGATAAATCCATTGGATTCCATCTAACTAAACTTTTAATTCATGAAGTTTCACAAGATCCGCTTGACAAGTAGGGATAGAAATTGAATCTACCCCCCCTGGTGTGAGCTCCAAAACTAGTCGAAAACTAGAGGATACACATCCTACTATAAAATCTCATCATCCAACATGAGTCTGTCCACTTGGGTTGTAATTCCACCCAATTATTGATGGAAAGGTCCTAAACATTATTCATGTAAACCCCATTCTCCTATATGAACATGATTATAATAATCAAGTGATGTAAAGGATATCTGATAGTGGTAGAAATAGAAAAAATATTGATACAGTACTAACCAATATATCATGAGAATTAGATCGATGCCATTTATTTTGATCACATAAAAAATCAAAAGAAACCAATAAGAACCAACTTCGAGTGCACATTACCTACAACAATGAATGCCTCTATGACTATTTTCCTAGTGCCATATCTATGGTCATCAACCCAAATTGGTACTTCACAATGGGGACTAAGATCTCAGTGAATTGAACAACCATAAAAGAATATGATGCTACCATATCAAATAAAGAATATGTTTTAAGTAGAATCGACAAAAATCATAGCTTGAAAGATGGAAGGTTCAATATCCTGGTCCACTAGAGTATATTGTACAACAAGATGTTAGCCTATTCCAAGTCCCTAAAACCTATAAAATCACCTTAGAATGCACCACTCTCCAATAATCTCTTCCCCAACCCTAGGAATCTATTTCCAGCACCTTATCCAATACTACCAGTAAAGATCCAACTATCTGTCTGCTATGGCGTGGATGATCCCAGCCTAGAATTCCACGGTTTCCTGAACATCTCTCTATGAGACATCTATGAATGGTTTCTATAGAACCTTTGTAATTGCCCCATATTTCCACAATCTTGGCACTCTACTGGAAGTCGACTACACAAAGGAAGCTTGTGTCCAACCTTGACACACTGATGACAACACACTCACAAACTACCCTAGTTTATCTACCCTCTATTTACCTAAATGAAATTCTTATACCAATAATTCCCACTACCAGAAGGTTCACTACCAGCTCTTATAAATATAGCTTCCTGTCCACCACTCAAGGCCTCTTTTAGATTTCTCTTTGTGATAAGGTCCTGGTTCACCAACTTAGAAAAGGTTGTAAAGTAAAAGACATTAACTCGTGACCTAATATCATATCTAAGTCCATGTTTAAAGTAATTCACATTAGTTTCTACTTCCTCTATCAATGTAGGATAAAAACACTGCAAGTCCATTAAACGAGTGGAATAATCTATCACAAACATACTTCCTTATTTGAGATGAATGAACTCCTTTACCTTGTCTTCCCTCAATGTCTCAAGAAAGAAATTACCAAATAAATTGGTTTGGAAGTTCTTATAGGTCATGTACACATGCTGGTCCGCCAGGAAAAAAATGCCCCACTATCGCTTCACAGATCCTTGAAGCATATAAGTTGTAATCTTAGATCTCCTCTATGGGGGTGTCTCCAGATGTTCAAAAATATTCTACACTGATTCCACCTAGAACTTCAATATTGTGGGGCCACATTTTCCTGTAATGTTTGGCGGGATTTTCAAATGAACATCTTTAGTAAGTTACTACATTTTTTGCTTAACTTGTTGAGTTAATCTCTCCACCGACTGTTTAACTCACAATAAGCATGCACATAGTTATTTATCTGCTATATTTTTTAGAGATATTGGAAGATCTGGTTTAATAGACAAAGGTATGTTCTCATTAGGACCCTCTCATCATACTACCATAATAATTCATGGAGGTATTTCTCTACAATGAAAAATGAATTCCTTTAACCATGCTGTAAGAAAATTTGAACATTTAATATAAGGGAAGTGACAACAAGAATAACATCATACTATTTATATTCCAAAATTTATACGTTATTGGGGAAACACTTTTACTTAGATACTTATCATATAACAAACAAAAAAATTTGAAATCCCTATGTGCCTATCATGATGCATTCACACTTACCCTCAATCTATGCCATCCCCTGAGTAAAATATTAGAAATAACTAATTTCAAAAATCATGTGCATCACTTGAGGTAAAACCAATAAATAATAATAGTGAAAACCAAAAAATAATAAAACCCCTAGTAACTTCGGATTTACTTGTAAGTGGGTTAGAAACTCCCAAGAATGAGTTTCGTACCATGTCCCAATAACCTCATATATTTTTTCCATTAATCCCAAATAGTCAGAAAAAAAAGGAAAACCTCTAATACCTTTTTGTAACATTACATACCTGATTCAATCATAAGTAATTGTGTTGAGTTCCTACATGGCCTCAAGTGTGTGTCGTTGTATTCCCAAGGCAACCAAAAAGTGTTGAGGGTATAAGAGGATATCATGGGGATACTATCCTCTCTAGTTAGAGTAGTAATAAAAGTGAAAATTAGAACAATAAAATCCATCTTATAACAACACAAGCACATAACATGGAAACTCTCAAACAATTCATTGTGTATAAACATGGTGAAATAAAAATAAGGTCAAAAATGAAATTAGAAGAATCCCAAAAATAAACCTAATAAAAATATAAATCCTTACTAGTTCTGAGTCCATGCCTGATCCCACCACCCATTCCCCAATCCCGACATAATCGGTCAATAATCAAACCTACAGGCCTTGACCTTATCCTATCATGCAACCATGAAATCTACTACCAAAGGTGGCCCAATCAGGGTGTGAGTAAAACTCAGTAGACTATTACCAATGGTGTGTAAGGAATATCCAATACAAGTGATTTATATACTTATATGAAAGTAAATAAATAACATGTGATATAACAATGAATAAATAATATATATTGTCAACCCTCAGGTCTATGGTGGAACTCGAGGTCAACCATACTCGCTTAATCCAATGTGGAATGTCTCTATCCATAATTCCATTGTCTAGTTTATAAGTAGGCGAGCACACCAGACCCTTGGAATCACATCAAGGACCTGAAAAGTAAAAGTCCAGAATATGGGCATACCAGATCCTTGGAATCACGTCAAGGTACCCCAACAATAATCATCAATAATATACGCATAAAAAATCCTTGTAGTCACATAAAGGTCCCCCAAAAATAATAATTAATAATATATGAATACTAGATCCTTGGAAACATGCCCATATCCCCAAATAATAATAATTAACAATACCATTTAAACAAATTCATAACCACATTTTTTTGTTTTATTAACCAATTCATCCACTAAATTACATGAAAAAAATTTAATGATTATAAATCATTAAGGGTTAACTATAATTAATTCAAATAAATTTCTTAAATTTAGTGCAATATCCTATAATATTAGAAGGACCAATAACCATTGGTCAATCCCATGTCACTTCTGAAGTCACTACTTTAATTTCTTTATATTTTTAAATGGTTGGATCACCTTACCTGGTGTCCTAAGTCCAGGTCTTTACATGCCAATGGACCACTTGGGGTCCATGGGAAGGTTTAAAACATTCAATTTAGGGTCTAAATTAAATTATCATTTATAAAAGGCCAAGAACGCATTATTTCAATGCGGCCACACATCACATGCACATGGAAAAGCACCAAAACCTCGAGGGATAGCTCGATACAACCTATATAAAAAGTAACAAGCCTCAATTCCCAAGGATTTACACATGAATCGTGCTTGAAAAGACAAGGATCATAGATCAACCCCAAATTAATCAATTTATAATTTTTGGAACAAGTTATCAAGAAGAAACAATGATCTAAGGAATAAACTAGGTTAGACTTACTCATAGGAATAAAACACTAACAATGAGACTTCAAATGATTGAGATTCAAGATATAAAGAGATATAGAGATCCAAAACCAACAAGGAAATCCCCTAGATCCATTCTAGTTGAATAAGGGTTTAGGTTTCTGAAAAAAAAATAGAAAAACATGCAATCCTAAAGAAATTAAAACCCTTCCCCTGGTAAAAACCCATCTAGAAGCCCATCGGGTAGCAGCTGGCTCACCGGATGGCCGTTGAGCCCATAAATATTATAAGGGCACTATTTTATCTATAGGATTTATGATATAATTTAAATAGACACAGTTTCTCCCCTTTTCTGAAAAATCCAGGTTTCGACCCCCCAACACCCCAAGGCCTCTCCCATTTTCCAAAAACATACACATTCAAGGATAACACAAGAGGTCTAGACAAAAATAAAGATTAACTTAACTCAAAGGAAAGAGATAAGGTTTTACACATTCCATAAAACCTTGAAAATTTAGTTTAAAATAATAATATGCTTGATAGGTTTCTTAATATGAGAAACCTAGCTTTAATCGAACTGCGATATACTATAAAAAAATTATTATTTAAATGTGACCATTACAAAATTGTTTTTAAGTTTGAGGTATTATTATGAATAATCACATTATGAAAAATATTTATATTGTTATTATATAATGAAAATGTATTTACTATTTTATGACACATATGTACTCATTTTTCAGTAAATCCGTTTAATACTTAAAAAAATATTTTCTTCAAAAAAGGTTTTTATTATATGTTGTGAACATAAATTATAATTAATTTATACCATTTTTAGAAATTTTGTTTTAGGTAATTAATATAATTTTTTAAATCTTCATGTCAATATTATCATAGGGTGAATTTTAAATATTTTTTCTAAAAAGATTTATTTTTCAGTGAATGGGGAGAAATAGCGATTTTTGATAAATTTCCATTTCATTTCTTTAAATAAATTAATTTAAAAGTCACATTATATTTTGGATTTAGTATTAAAGTAACATAAGACCCATTTTATTAAACATAATTGAAATAATTTTATAGTAATCAACAATATATTTTTTTGGGTATAATTTTATTTTTATGATTAAAAAACACATTTTTCAAACAAAATATTTTTCGTTGTACTTTACATGATTATATTAAAATTGATTTCTTATAACTATATAAATTGAATATTGAAAAATATATTCCATATTTTGAATCAGGTTGTTTAAATTTGATAAATATTTCCCTTTAATTTTTTCTAATTATGAATAGTAGTTAAGATAAATATTTTCACCATGGTAAAGGGTATTGGGAAATTAAGGTAACAAATAATTTGATAAGGGTTTGAAAATATATCCAACAATTGAATTTATTTATTTTTATGATATAAATTCTACCATATCCATCCTAAATTCTAATATATGATATTTTGGTGTTATTTTACATTGATTATAACATTTATATTATTTTAAGTTAAGAAAATTACAAAGTTTCACTCTCTTTCTTTAAAAATCTCTAACATATTTTCATTTCGGTAAAAAGAAATTTTTATTAATTATATATGGTTATTTTTATTATGAATAGATTATTTTTACCATAGTAATTTATTTTTAATTTTTGTTAATGATATAATTACCTTAAATATTTATGTAGGGTCGATACAGTGATTGTGTAAGGAGTAGATAAACCAAGGTAAATGATTTTAAAAACAATAAAATTAATATTTTTTAGATGAATTATTGTATTAAATGAATCTAATAGGTAATTATAAATTATAATTATTGGTAAATAGGATTATATTATAATTACATTCCTATCTTGATGCCTTCGAAGTCAAATTAAATTAATAGTCCCAAAAAATGACATTAATGATATTATATGATAAAAATATTTAATTAAATGATTTAAGGATCAATTTTTTTTTTTTGAAAGAATAGAAGTTGGATGAAATGGTTGAAAAAAATTACATGTATATTTTATGATCCAATTTTTATATTATAATTAAATTTATGACCCTTAAAGGCCAAAACATGTGTTACCATAGCATATGTTAAAAATGGTTAATGAGTGGGTTAAACTCAAAGATAAGGTTTAAAATTTAAATTATAAGTATTGAAATTTTGTTTTTAAAGGGATTTAGTTCTTATCATGTAGCTCCTTCTAAATTATTTCCATTTGGTGGTACTTTATATGATTATGATATATATTATATTTAAATATTTTAAGTAATTTCAAGTGTGTCATTTCCCTCACTTATAAAAGGACGCATCCTTTTCTCCTTCATTCACAAAGTCTGATCACTCTATCTTATCCAAGTCATTACCAAATAAATTTATAGATTCATTATCCACTTCCTATATCTTATTGTATTTTCATAAGATTATCCTATGAATACCTAAGGTGTAAGCCAAAGGAGGTCTTTCAAATAAGAGGCAATCGTCTTACCCAACTCTTTCAAAGTTTATTTATTCTTCTAGTTCCTCTAAATCAGTTGTATTACAACGACCCAAATATTTATTAATGTAAATTCCTCTTAATCTAAATAAATGTCTTATTATGTAAAATGGTTATATAATATATTCATTTCCTTGGTTTTATGTTTTTGGATTTTAAAAAAAATTTAAGAATTGTTACTGTTTCTAATATAGTCGTTGAACAGTGGCCACAAGATTAGTATAAATATAGGGCTTTAACAAATCCAATTTACTCACACAAAGGAAACGATGACATCATCTAGTAGAATTTCTCCATATGAAGACCATTTTTTAGATCTTGGAAAGGAGGTAGCATCCCTGGGATTCTCTCTTGACCAAGCCCAAGACGAGCTTCAATATTTTAAGCTTGAACAGAACCGCCTATGGGAGAAGTGGAATTAATAGAGATTACCACTTGAGCGATATTATCTAAGCCTCCCCAAGAGTCTGTTTATGCGGGTGTTATAAGGGGTTATGTAACAAGACCCTAGCACTATGATTATGTGCATTATTTTTTTATATTATAAATAGTATACATTCATTTTATTATAGATAATTGGTAAATAGTTTTTAATGTACAAATAAAATTTTTAGTTAATATTTGATTGAGAAATATATTTTGATTAATTAATGTATTTTTTAATTAAATAATATTTTAATATTATTATGAAATTACTTTTTGTTAAATATAAATGATAGTATAATTTTTATGTATATAATTGTAATTTTTATTAAGGTTTGAAAGCTGTTTTTTTTTTCAAAACCCATGAATTTTCGATAAATGTATGTTTTTATTTTAAAAATAAAAATTCCCATATTTAGAAAATTATTTGTATAAAATTAATATTATTTTTTCAATCAGGATGTCGAAATTATCCAATGGTGAATTTTTCGTAATTTTTTGAGATAGTCGAATGTTTGGGTAAAAATTAAATACCGTTTAAATATATCATGTGTTTTAGGACATAATAATGACTCAATAGGGATGTAATAAAATACTATAAATTTTTTTTTCATCCAATATATTTTTTACCTTTAAAATAATGTGATTTTAAATTTTTTTGATTAATTTTATGGTGCCTTAGTGGACCCTCCAAGACTTATAAAATATTTTAACATTTAAAATTATTTCCTTGAGAGTGTGACTCACCTACACATAATCAAGCCTAATATTTTAAGATTTTCGTCCATTGTAATTATAAAATAATTTTTTACACTACCATTTGGCAAAAACCATGGGCAAAAACCGTGGTTTTGTTGTGGTTTTGATTAGTTTAATGTGTGGTGTCCAAAACCTACATAATAAATAATTCCCACTCTTTTCCTATATAAACTCACCCAAGATCCCACTTCTCTTCACTCAAAACCCTTAGATCACATCCCTACTATTACATACTATCTCTAGTATCCTATTATGGTGCACCAATCTCCCAATAAGTCTCTCCCAAGCCTCTCCCAAGCCTTTGGATCACACTTCCAAGTAAGATATTTCTTCCTTTCTCATTTTTTTCCAAATTTCATTATGTTGTTATAACATTTTGTTTTCAATTAAAAATGTTTGGGTATGATTTTTAACCTCCCACATACTTCCCTCCATATATTTAAATGATGGGAGACCTTTTTCTATCTCATTAATGCCCCCCATGTACAATTGTTACCATGCCAAAATTATGTAAGGAATTCTCTCTTCTCATTTACATTCAAGTAATTCTTTTGTATTATGAATCTAAATTCAATTACATTTGATGGGAAATGTATCTATATGACCCCATTACATTATATTTTTTGTAAATATGATGAGATGCCCCTTTCTCTCTCATCAACCATTTTTATGAATTCTTATGTCACGTCGTTATGCTGATGAAATTGCACTGCGATTTTCCAAGACAAAGTCATTATGTAGTTAATACCATGCCCATTTCTCTATAAAGGGTATTCACCTTTATTGAAATTTAGTTATTTATTATAGAGTTTAATGTATTAATTACACATTCCTTTATCGTGGAATAAATTATGATGTTTAATTAATTTAGTTTAATGATCCATGTGGCACACTTATGCAATAAATGAAATGATTAAGAAGGGTGTACCCTGATAGCACTCCAATGAATTGGGTAAAGATTAGTATCATGATATGTCAAGTGAAATGAGGGTTTACTCATTATAATTCAAGTAAAATAAAGGTTTACTCATGCTCCGTGTGCAATTATCCTTGGATCATACTAATATCATGTTAAATGTTGATGCCACATTTCCATATTATGTTTATCACACTATATCTTGACTTTATGTTCATGTTTCTCTTCTGCTCCATTGATATTCCTATTGGATAACATGTATTGTATTCTTTATGTTATGCCTTGTTTACTCCCTTACTCATATTTATAGCTCGCTTTTTTCTTATGCATGTCCTTAGGTTATCCCATGCAATACTAAGTACGAAGTAATGTGTGTGGTCATGTAAAAGAAGTTTTTAATAAAGATGTGTATTACATGTTTTAAGTTGTTTTTTAATGTTCTTAAGCCCCAAAGACACTAGACCTATTGATCTTATATGTTGTATAAAGGTAATATTTTATGTAATAAATTATGTTTAAGTGTGAAATAAAGAGCAGGGTTGTTATAGTTGGTATCAGAGGATAGGTTTAGTTATTTTTTGATTGGTATTAGAAAACCCTAGTGAAAGCCTTAGGGATAAGAAGGAGTATAATAAAAACATCCCTAAATTTTGGTGAGTATTGAGAATGTGGTTTATTAAGAAAATACATTCATGTCTAGATACGAGTAGGTAGAGGTGGCTCTGGAATAGATGTATCTAGGGGTTAAACCTGAAAACACCACTTTGAGCTAGACTCAAACAAGAACTGGTGCACGACAACAGGCATTGCTACACTCTTGGTTATGACACTCCCAGGGGATATGCTTTGGTAAATTCAAAAGCTTAGTATGAAACATTATTAATGGAATTAACAAAAACCCTATGAATATATGTTGGGAATTAGATTATGGGTAACATATATAAGTTAAGGAAATAAATGTAATTTATAAGTTATCCCTTTTTTCATTGGATTCCTCCTTATGTGTTATACCTAACTTTCCTTTTATTCCAACCAATAGCCAGTAATATGAGGACTCGGGCTAACAATTGATGCAAAGATCAATGTGATGACTATTCTAATGAGATACTCAATCCAATGAGAGTAGGAATCGCAAAACTTTCCATGATACTCTCTTAGTTAACTCATGTTTTGAATTAAAATATGGGTCAATAGAAGTGTTCAACCCCCCCCCCCCCCCCCACACACTAAGAAATAACAAGCCACAATCAATAACTACATGAGACAAAGGCCTCCTACTTATAATGGATTGTCTGATCCCTCAATCGCCAAATAATGGATGAACTCCATTGAGAAGATATTCTTCATTATTCAATGTTTTGAAAAAGATAAGGTACTTTATGATACTTATTATATGGAGGGTGATGCAGATCAATCATGGAAATTGATCAAAAATATAAAGCCTGAGGAGTAGATAGAGGCTTTGGAATGGAAGGATTCCAAGAAAATGTTTTTCGATAAATGTTTTCTTCACACCCTCTGACTTAATATGGAAAGGGACATCCTTTCCCTCATGCAAAAAAGAAAACCAATACATTGGATCATATGAGAAAAACATCAGAAGGCTTGCATGATATTCCTTCATCTTTGCCATCACCCATGAATTCAAGGTTGGTCGCTTCTTTGGTGGGATAAAATTTAGCCTACAGAAATCCCTAGTGATCTGTGACTTCAAGAGCTATGAATAAATTGTCTGATGTGACCTCAAGGTCGAAATGGAGATTGAAGAATCTTAGAGGTATCATGGGGATAAGAATCATAAGGTGGAATTTAATTCTAGTGATCTGATGGATAAATCCAATGGTTCTAAGAAAATCCAGCACCCCACTTACCAAAGGTGTGGAAAGAATCACCTTGGAAATTACCTAAAGGGGATGAGGAAATGATTTAGGTGTAGAAAAGAAGGGAACATGGACATTAACTACCGACAAGAAAAATTTGTGGCTACAAAAAAGGAGAGAAACGTGTCGTTTGACCCTCAACACATTGTTTATTTCTTCATATTCAAAGAACCATGGCATTTTGCAAACCAGTTCACTGAGAAAAGGGTTTTAGGAGGGAACTAACAACCCCCAAGGCAGGAAGGGAAATCTTTTTCCATCACTACCGTTGAAGTGAAACCTGACAACAAAGTGGTGATAAGTAATCTAGTTATTCATTCAAGAATAGAGAATGTCCTTTTTGATTATGGTTCTATGCATTCTTTTATATCCCAAAAGTTTAGAAGAACAATTCCAACACCACCAAAAATCATTGAAACAAAGATGTCAGTGAGAACGGAAAATGGGGAAATCCTTGAATCCCATGAATATAACTCCTCCCCTGTCATAATTTGTGGATTTAACTTCCCAAAGAACCTCTTCACAATCCCTCTGGTGGAATTTGATGCAATTTTTGGCATGTATTAGCTTTCCTTATATAGAACCAGCATAAATTTCTATTAGAGGGAAATCACTATCCATATGGTGAATCGACCCCCGATTTTGTACAAGTGCAAAGAGGAGGATGAATATTCTTTAGAAAAATCATCTCAAGCATGGATATTAATTATCTATGAGAACATATATATTTATCAGATGATTTATTCTAAGAATGAAACCATCCTTGAAGACATTCCTATTGTGAGGGAATTTGGTGAAGTGTTTCCCGAGGAATTTTCTGGTCTTCTTCCTAAAAGAGATGTTTAATTCTCAATTGATCTTATACCTGGGATGTTTTCCAATATCCAAGAATCCATATAGAATGACTATTTTGGAGGTTGAGGAGATGAAGAAACAACTACAAGATGATATTTATAAATGGTTTATATGCCCAAGTGCTTCACTATGGAGTGCACCAGTCCTCTTTGTCAAGAAGAAAGATGGGTCAATGCGCCTTTGCATTGATTATTGTGAGCTCAAAAAAATCACGATAAAGAACAAGTATCCTCTATCACAAATTGATGACTTGTTCAATATGATACATAGAGCACAATACTTGTCCAAGGTGTATTTAGGGTTGGGATATTACCATGTAATGGTCAAGAAGGAGGATATCCACAAAATTGCTTTTCATACAAGGTATGGGATCTATGAATTCATAGTAATGCCTTTCAGACTCACTAATGCTCCAGAAATATTCATAGACATGATGAATAGAGTCTATAGATATTACCTATACAAATTTTTGGTAGTCTTTATAGAAGATAATCTAATATACTCTAAATCCCAGGAAGATCATGATGAGAATCTAAGCACAGTACAAGAGACCATGTGAAAGGAGAAGCTCTATGAAAAATACAGCAGGTGTGAGTTCTTGTTGAAGGAGGTCTCATTTTTGGGTCATATCATCACAAGAAATGTGATATCTGTGGATCCATCCAAGACAACTGCAATTGAGGGATGGAATAGGCCATAATCGGTAATAGATATTTGTAGCATCCTGGGGTTAGTTGGATATAATTTCTGATTTGTGATAAATTTCTCACAATTTTCAATCCCTCTTACTAATCTAACTCAAAAGGGGGTCAATTTTTCTTGGAGTAATAAATGTGAAAAGAGCTTCAAGGAGTTGAAAAGGAAGCTTATCATTGTGCATGTGCTCACACTACCCACAAGTGGATAACTTTTTGTGGTATTCAGTGATGCTTCGAAGAAGGGGCTAGGATGTGTGTTGATGAAAAATGAAAAAGTCATTGCCTATGCTTCAAGGTAATTGAATGTTCATGGTAAAAACTATCCAATTCATGATTTTTAGTCGGTTTTAGTAATATTAGCTTTAAAAATTTGGTGAGATTACCTCTTTCGGTAGAAGTGTAAAATATACACATATCACAAAAGCCTCAAGTATATATTCACACTGAAAGTGTTGAACATACTCCAATAAAGATGGTTAAAGCTGATCAAAGACTATGACTACTCAATCCATTACCACCTTGGGAAAGAGAACAAGGTGTAGAATTATCTAAGTATAAAGTACCAAGTGATTCTATCATTGATGAGAATTGAAAAGGATCCAATCTTCGTATATTTGATGAAGATGGACATGGGAATCATGAATAAGGGAAAATAATCAATTCATTCACAAATGATTACTCAATTGTCTCTTTTGGAAAGGTTTAAGGGTGCTCAAAAAGATGATGTGGAGATTCAGAAGAAAGTGGAAACTATCAGAAAAGGGAAATCCTCAGAGTTCAATGTTAATGAAGAAGGAATTGTGATATTTGGGTCAAGACTATGTGTTCCATCAAATACAGAGTTAAAGAAATAACTTTTGGATGATACACATAGTTCTAATTTCTCCATTCACCCAAGAAACAAAAAGATGTATCAAGATCTCTGAGAGAATTTTTGGTGGGATAACGGGAAGAAGGAGATCACTGAGTATACATCAAAGTGCCTGGTATGTCAACGAGTGATGTCTAAGAGGTAGAATTTTAATGGTATGATACAACCATTACAGATACCAGTATAGAAATGGGAGAACATCACCATGTAATTTTTCACCAAACTTCCAAAGTCATCTAAAGGAAAAAATTCTATCTGGGTTGTTGTGGATCATCTTATGAAGACCGCACAATTCATTGAAAATATAGAGGATTTCTCATTAGAACAAGTGTAAAGGATATATATCAAAGAAGTGGTAAGGATGCATGAAGTAACACTATCTATTGTATCTGATCAAGATCCAATATTCACCTCTATGTTCTGGAAGAGTATTTAACATTTTCTAAATATTGAGTTAAACTTCAGTATGGATTATCACCCTCAAAATTATGGTCATTCTGAGTAGAATATCCAAACACTTGAGGACATATTGAGAGAATTCTTAATAGACTTCAAAGGAGGATTGGATCAACATATTCTTGTGGTTGAGTTCTCTTACAATAATAGTTTCCACTCAAGCATCCAAATGGATCCTTATGAAGCTCTTTATGGTAATTGGTGAAAACACCAGAATTCTGGGAGAAGTTGGGGAGTAAAAACTCCAAGGTCTATAAATGGTTATGTAAATGGTCGACAAGTTTAAGACCATCCAGCATCATATTAATGTTACTCAGAGTCGACAAAAGATCTATGCTAATAATAATTGATGAGACCTAGAGTTTGATGTCAGATACATGGTATTCCTCAATATCTGTGGAAGAGATTTATGAGATTTGGGAAGAAGGTAAATCTTAGTCCAAGGTACATCGGCTCTTTTGAGATCCTTGATCGCATTGGAGTAGTGGCCTATCAACTATAAATCCCACCAAACTTATCTCAAGTACATGATGTATTCCATATAACACTCTTGAGGAAGTACATACCTGACCCATTACATGTACTCAATCCAGAGGTGGTACCATTAGGGAAAGACCTCTCTTATGAAGAGAAGCTGGTGAAGTTATTAGATCTTAGGGAAAATTTCTACTAAATAAGAAAATTACCCTTATAAAGGTGTTGTGTCAAAACCACATGTTTGAAGAAGCAACGTGGGAATCATAGGAAGTGATAAAGGAGAGTTACCCTCATCTGTTTTAGTATCGGAAAATGAAATTTCAAGGGTGAAATTTCTTAAGGGGGGAAGATTGTAATGACCCAAACTTTTATTAATGAAAATTTATCTTTATATAATTAAATTTATTATTATGTAAAATGGTTATATAACATATACACTTCCTTGGTTTTATGTTTTTGGATTTTAAAATACCATTAATAATTGTTACCATTGCCAATATATTCATTGAACAATGAACACATGATTAGTATAAATATAAGGCTTTAACAAATCAAATTTACTCAGACAAAGGATGTGATGGCCACATCTAGTAGAATCCATCCATACAAAGCCCATTTTCCCAGAGCTCATAAAGGAGGTAGCATCATTGGGCTTTACTCTTGACCAATCCCAAACCGAGCTTCAACATGTTAAGCTTGAACGGAACCACCTTTGGTAGATGTCGAAGTTAATAGAGATTACCACCTGAGCAATGTTATCTGAGCCTCCCCAAGAATCTATCACCATCACACACCTTACCATTAGGTCTTATATGGGTGTTATAAGGGGTTATGTAACAAGACCCTAGAACTATGATTATGTTCATCATTTTTGTATAGAATAAAGAATATACATTAATTTTAGTATTGATACTTTGTAAATAGTTTGTAAAGTACAAATAGTATTTTTAGTTAATATTAAATTCATAAATATATTTTGAAGAATTAATGGATTTTTGAATTACATAATATTTTAATATTATTACTAAATTACTCTTTATTAAATATAAATGATCTTATACTTTTTATGAATACAATTGTAATTTTTATTAATATTTGGAAGTTGTTTTTGTCAAAACCCATGAATTTTCGATAAATGTTAGTTTTTATTTTAAAAGTAAAAAAATTAACATATTTAGAAAATTATTTATATAAAATGAATATTATTTTTTGAATCTGGATGTCAAAATTATCCAACAGTGAATTTTTCATAATTTTCTAAGACAGTAGAATTTTTGGGTTAAAATTAAATACTATTTAAATATATTATGTGTTTTATGACATCATAATGACCCAAAAGTGATGTAATAAAATATGATAAAATGTATGTTTGGCCAATATATGTTTTAAATTTAAAATAATTTGATTTTATATTTGTTTGATTAATTTTATGGTGCCTTTTTGGACCCTCGAAGACTTATAAAACATTTAAACATTTAAAATGATTTACTTGAGAGTGGGACTCACCTCCACATAAAAAACCTAATATTTTAATAATTTCGGCCATTTACCTTATAAAATAATGTTTTCTTCTCCCCTTTGTCAAAAAACATGGTTTGTTTTGTGGTTTTTATTAGTTTAATGTGTGGTGTCCTAAACATAAATAATAAAGAATTCCTTCTTTTTCCTATATAAACCCACCCAATCTCCCACTTATCTTCACTCAAACCCCTTGGAGAATATCCATACTCTACCCTCTTATTTCTATTATCCTCCCAAGGTGCCTCAATCTCCTAATAAGTCTCTCTCAATCCACTCCCAAGCCTTTGGATCACACTTCCAAGTAAGGTATTTCTTCCTTTCTCATTTTTGTTCAAATTTCATTATGTTGTTATACCATTTTTCAATTAAAAATGTTAGGGTATGATTTCAGACCTCCCCCATATTTCCCTCTTTATGTTTGAATGATTAGATACCTCTTTCTCTCTCATTAATTCCTCTCATGAACACCTATTACCATACCAAAATTCAGTAAGGAATTTATCTCTTCTCATTTATATTCAAGAAATTATTTTGTATTATGAATCTAAATTACATTACATATATTGGGAAATGTATCTATATGACCCACTTACTTTCCATTTCATATACATATGATTATACACCCCTTTATCTCTCATTATCCATTTTTATGAATTCTTATGTCACGCTGTTAAGCTTCTGAAATTGCACCACGATTTTCCAAGCCAAAGTCTTTGTGTAGTGAATACCATGCCCATTTCTCTACCAAGGGTATTCACCATTATGCACATTTACTTATTGATTATACAGTTTCATGTATGAATTCCACATTCCTATATCATAGAATAAATTATGACGTTTAATGAATTCATGTTATATGATTCATGTGGCACACTTATGCATGAAATGAAATGATTAAGAAGGGTGCGCCCTGACAGCGCTCCAATGCATTGGGTAAAGACTATTATCATGATACATCAAGTGAAATGAGGGTTTACTCATGATATTTCAAGTTAAATGGGGGTTTACTCATGCTCCATCTGCAATGATCCTTAGATAAATCTAATATCATGTTAAATGTGGATGCCACATTTCCATGTTATGATAATCATGCTATATCATGACTTTATGTTCATGTTTCTATTATGCTTCATTGATATGCCTATTTCCTCACATGTACTATATTCTTCATGTTATTACTTGTTTAATCCCTTACTGATCTTTATAGATCACCATTTTCTTATGTATGTCCTTAGATTATCCCATGCAATTCTATGTACGATGGAATTTGTGTGGTCATGTAAAAGAAGTTTTCAATAAATATGTGTATTTCATGTTTTAAGTTGTTATGTAATGTTCTAAAACCCCAAAGACACTAGACCTCTCGATCTTCTATGTTGTATCAAGTTAAGATTTTATATAATAAACTATGTTTATGTGTGAAATAAAGAGTAGGGTTTTTATTATATCCATAATAAAATAATGAATCTCATATCATAAATATATTAAGTTGTTATCATGATTACGAGATAACCATTTTCCACCTCCTTTCCATAAAATGAGAAATAAAAGTATCGCTTGTGCGTACGTGTGGATTACTGCCTCCACATAGTGATATGATTCATTTTCTATCACCATATTTCATAGTTGGTTATTATGATAGATTTAATGAATATATATGATATTTATAAATTAATTTTGAATCTAAAATTACAATATATCATTTAATTTCTTACCCTTAAATCCATTAAAAATGATAATGTTTCTCATGTGTATGTGTGGACTACCACCTCCACAAAGAAATATGATTCATTTTTCATATTTTCATTTCATGGATGATTATAATTATGTATATAATAACAATATATTATATTTATATCAGAATAAGAAAATCAGATGATGTAACCATGTTCAAAGTGTAAGGATCATAACTAATGACCCAAAACGTACATGAAAAACGAAGTAGTTAACACCCATAATGAGGATGATAATGAAAGATTATTAATGAAAAAGTGATAAGATATTATAAGTAAACCATTAATTTAATTATAAGTATTAATATAGTTTTTCTATCTAATTATAATAAATTCATATTTATTGTATAGGATGTTATAGCTCTTATGATGTAAGTCAAACTTGAGGTAAGATTTTATCATCTCACTTTTATTTTTGTGATACATATACCATATACACCACTTTTTACCTTTGTGAGGTTTATATATTTCCTATTAATATATTTTATTATTATTTTAATGGAAATTATGGGGATTTAAAAATCATTATAAGGTCATTATTTTCATGATTTTATGAATCAAATATTACCGAAACGATAAACATTAATATTACAATCAAATTTATTTTGAGGATTACCTATGCTAAATTTTCATCAAGGCAAATTATATAGATCTTATCAATTGAAATCCATATATTTTCTCTTAATTTAGTTATTTTTATAATTTTTGTGTTTTATTACTACTTTTCTCTCTTTGGTACTTAAAATGATCGATAAATTTTTTCTTTTTTAATCTGACATTATTTCCTCTTTGGTCGATGATCATTTTATTCCATGTCCAGGATCTTCAAAATTATTTTTTAGAATATTTTAACTATACTTTAAATGTTTTTAAATGGTTATTTATTTGATATTATACTTTATTTACAAAGATTTAAAAGGAATAATTTACAAGAAACATTTTCTAAAAAAATTGTTTTTTACTTTTTACAAAGGTGTGAAAATAATGTTCTCTTTTGACATATACGGTATGAATGGATTTCTCTATCATAATGTGTATTCTTTTATTTTAATATTTATTTAAAAGTTTAAATGGTTATTTTTAAATAAATTACTTTTCCAAATATTCTTTAAATTTTTAGATTTTAAATACATGATTTTAAAATAAAAATAGTGTTTTCCTCTAGAAATGTTCCAATGAACTTTTAAAAATATTTTCATTCATGGAAACATCCTTTAATATATCTTATGACTTACTAGGGAAATACTCTAATTATACCATCAACATTATTTCTCTAGATTTATTATGATCATGATGTTATATTTATTGACTTTGGAAAATATTAACGTTTTGTATATTAATTTTCAAATATGAATATTTATTATTAAGGTATGTTGATTATGCATTGAATGGTTATTAATTTATTTTATATGATGAATAAATTGGATTTAGTAAGTTCTAGGTGGATAATAACATTATAATTTCCCTTGATGCATCAGTAGGTATCATGAGACAAACTAGCCTGTGTATTTGGTGTATACCAGCCTAATTATTTATGATGTCCAAGAACAAGGAATTAATGATATATTTATATTGTCTTAGAACAAGTATTTGATGGTATGATTATGGTGTCAGAAATTATTATTTCAATCATTATGAAATTAATTATTTTTATCCATGTGATTATTTATGTTGTTACGTTATCCATGAATATATTCCCCTTTTATGATATTATTTAGATTCCATATTTGATCATTGTTTATCCCTATCATAGTATTCAGGCTTTATTAATTTTCTGATAGATTATGTTTTAATATTTACCTTACCTAGCATCTAAACTTGCTATTTATTATTTTTTCCTTTCTTAAAGATATTTACAATGGATCTATAAATGATTTTTGGGATATACTAGAAGAAATGAAAAGGTTATCACTGGAATATTAAGTAGTATTATATGTTTTCAAATGTAATGTGAGAATCATGTATGTATCTAGTTTTCCAAGAATACTAAACTATTTTATCCTTTAGGAGGTGATCTCCTATATTTTATGAAAAAGTAGTAAGATAACCACAAAATCCATGTTACTAGATCTTGTGTGTTACATTTGGTATCAAAATAAGTTTAGCAGTATATAATTTTTCATTTTTATTGTATAACTTTTCATTACATGATACAAAAAAAGAATCTTTTAAAGTTTAGTTTCTTGTAAATCAGGAACATAATACATAAAAAAATAAATCATTATAGTAAACCCAATTAAAATACATATACAAGGGTTCACTATAGGTTACTTTTACTGCATCTCATATCCTTGGAATATACACCAAATGAAAGGGGTGAGCATGAATCCCTGTAAGGGAATAAAAAGAGAGACCTATAACATGTGATCTTGAGACATATCAATAAGAACATGAGGTATAAAAATATTGCGTGAAAAATAGACATAACATGATAATAATTAAATGAATAATAGAATAGAAATTTGTCTACAACATTTAAATGATACATTCATAATCATATAACCAAGGTGTTATAAATTAAAATTTCTCAGGTTATTCACCAAGGTATGGTAAAACATGTCATCTCTAAAGATTAAATTATTTACCAAATTAATTGTAATTCCATTTGGGAGAACCCTTAATATGTATTAATTTCATGTGATCCACATATATCATAAAAAATCATTTCACTAATAACCCGTGGAGAATAAATAATGGGTTTCTTATAAAAAATCATGGCATGAAAAAGAGCTTAAAGACATGATCATAACACCATTTTTAACCCATGGAAATTAAATGTGGGTTTAATATATGTAAAAACCCAAATAAAAAATTCATGTTTTCATCTTTTTGAATACCCATTGAAAATAAAAAGATTTGGGTATTAAAATTAAAAAATAATAATAATTTATCATGTAAAAGAGAGAATTTTGATAAATAAATTAAGCAACATGATGGGTATAAAATGTGGTTTTAGAAAAGGGAAAATGAGAGGGTATAAGAGTCCCCATTAATAAAAAACTGTTTTTAATATAATGGGATAATATAAAGTGGAAAAAATTAATTTTCTTGACAATTAAAATGCATTCCACAAAAAGGGAATAGAATGGAAAAGATAAGTGGAGATTCTCCCTTACCTTGAAGAGTTGTTCCTAAAACTTGAGGATGGAACCTTGGGGGTTTGATTTCACCTTGGGGGAACACATTGGGAGGAAAATTCACCAAATTTCTTGGATTAT
Source organism: Viscum album (assembly GCA_963277665.1). Taxonomy (NCBI): domain Eukaryota; kingdom Viridiplantae; phylum Streptophyta; class Magnoliopsida; order Santalales; family Viscaceae; genus Viscum; species Viscum album. The sequence goes on along the minus strand of OY728136.1, from coordinate 2,082,673,244 downwards.
GGATCAAGAGTGAATGTTAATGGATAAATGGGTTGGTATTTATAGAAAAAGTGGAGGAATAGTTTAATAATTTCCAAATATAGGTCTTGGAAAACTAGGTTGTGAAAAATGAAAAACCATTGTATTACCCATGGTTTTTTATGATGGTTTAAAAAATTTGGGTCACATTTTATGATGATTTAATCATCAAGAAACAAAAAAACTAATGCATCTTTTTTAATGGAAAAGAAAAGATTCTATAAAGTGCTATTTTAAAAATCAAATTTTCATTTTTAGAATTTGGAAAGTAACTTATAGTTTTAAAAATTGATTAAATATATTAAAATTATTAATATCCATAGAATAATAGAATTTAGGTCTTGTATTTTATTTAATTAGTTATTATTTAATTATGACATAAATATAATGTCATAAAATATAATGAAACCCTAAAGCTATATTTTTTACTATTCACAAAAAATAAAGTATTTTAAAAATTTCTCATAAATTAACCCTAACATAATTTAGGAATTATGATTTCAAAAATTATGTTTATTTTAATTTAAAAATTCATGAAATATGAGAATTTTAACTTTTAAATATAAAAAACCTTTTTAATTTAAAAATAACAAATTTTAAGGCACATTCAATTGTTTGACACTTATAAAAAATTTCATAGGCCTTTATAAAAGTATTTCATCAATTATTATTTAAATAAAATTGTTTTAAAAGAATATTTCAATAAAACAAATACTATATAAAATACCTTGGTTATATATAAAAATTATATATATTTTCTAGAAAAATACAATTAAGTTTTATTTGCGTCCAAAAAATAAAATTATCAAAATCATCTCAATTAAACATATATTTTATTAAGAAAAACTATTCTTATGAGGAATTTATTGAATAAAAATTTTATTTATAAAATTTAATTTACACTTTAAGTAACTAAGGTCTGGACATGTGACCCCTTATTAAACTCGTATACGCCCAGAGGGTAAGGTGTGTGATGGTGGTAACTTCATGGGGTGCCTCGACTAACATCGATCAGGTGGTAATATCTACTAACTTGAACTTATCCCATATGAAATTTTGTTCAAAATTCATTTATTGAAGATAATCCTGGTCTTGGTCAAGGGTGACCCCTAGTAATGATTCCTCCCTCCCAAGTTCTAAAAAATGGGCTTCAAACAGAATAAATCCACTAATTGAGGCCATCAATTCTACTTTCTGTATTAGTTATCCTATGTAATTACAACTTATAAACACTAATTATAATGGTAAAATTATAAAACAAGGGTATATTTTCCAATGTTCATATTGATCAATGTTTATATAATGATCGAATCCAAATGGTCACATTTTCATTTATACCCTATAAATACCACTTCATTATTTCACTTAAAATTCAATACAATTTATCTTAAGGTTTTATTTTCATTTCATAATATTTTGATTGGTTTACTAATATATTTTTTATATATAATTTTATGTGGGGATGATGACTCTAGTAGATTGGAGAGATTCTTACTTTCTCATTTTAGCTATTTTATTTTATATATTTTTTCATTTGTAATGTTTAGAATTTTAATTGGTTTTATTACTAACTAGTGTAATGATAATTGTTAAAGTAATAATTTTTTTTGGTTTCTCTTTATTTTTATATAATATTATATAAAAGAAACATTTATTTAAGAAATAAATATCATTTAAAAATTCTGTTTCATTACATTCTTCCCCCTTTAAAAAATTTTGTACCTAAAATTTTAACTCATTCTATCAGTTGAGAAAAGGTGAGGGTACTTATATCTCATTGTCTCCTCTGGTTCCCATGTCGCTTCTTCATAATTATGGTTTATAGACAACACTTCGACATGTTTGGTATTCTTGATTCATAGAACATTGTATCTATGGTCCAAGATCACCACCGGCTTCTCCTAATAAGAGAGGTCATGTTCCAGTTATACCACCTTCAAATTCAGTACATGTAAGGGATAAAGTATGTACTTATTCAAGAGAGATACATGGAATACATCATTAAATTAAGATATTTTTGGTGAAAGTTCTACCCAATAGTCCATTTCTCATATGTGATCAAGGATTTCATAGGGTCTAGTGTACTTGGGGATAAGCATCCATTTCTTCACAAGCCACATGACTATCTTCCATGGTGATATCCAAAGGAAAACATTGTCTCCAACATCAAACTCCAAGTCCCTTCAATGATTGTCAACATATCTCTTCTGCCAAATCTGAGTATCCTTTATATGTAGTTGGATGTAATGAACCTTTTCTGTCATCTCTTGCACAATATCGGGCCCAAGCAATTTCCTCTCACCAACTTCATCCCAACAAGTAGGATTTCTACATCTCTTTCCATATAGAGCTTTATATGTTTCAATTTGAATACTTGAGTGGAATTTTTTGTTTTATGAGAACTCAACTAATGGGATATGTTGATCCCATCCACCTTTAAATTCCATTGAACATGTTCTCATCATGTCCTTGAATGACTGAATAGTCTTTTTAGATTGGCCATCGGTTTAAGGGTGATAGGTCATAATAAAATTAAATTTAGTATTCAAATCATGTTGACTAATTATATAGAATTTATATGTGAACCTTCCATCATGATCAGAAATGATATAAAGTATAACTCCATAAAACCTCACCACTTCCTCTACGTATATCTTGGAAAGTTTTTCAAGAGATAAATCTTATAGAATAGCGATGTAATGGGAAGTCTTTGAGAGATGATACACTATAACCCATATCGCATTATTTATTTTGGATATTCTAGGGAGACCAATGAATAATCCCATAGTGATATTTTCCCACTTACATGTTGGTATGGTTAGTGGTTGCAAAACTCCTTTAGAAATATTTCACTTTACCTTCACTTACTGACACACAAAGCACCTTATAGTGTAGTATGCAATCTTCATTTTTATATTGTCCCACCAATAATAATCATGAAGGTACATATACATTTTAGTGATTCCAAGGTGTATCAAGAATGTAGATCTATGATATTTATCCATATGTCCCTTCCTTATATTTGGGATAGATGGGAAGATAACCTTGTATGAAATTTCAGTAGACCTTCTTGATCACTATTGAACTCAAAGACATCCCATTATTCATATCCTCTATATTATTTTGTAACAAAATATATTCTATTCAATCTCTATTAATATTATCTATTAATGATGGTTGAGAAATCATTTGGGATATGGTTGATTATGTCCCTTCCTTTATAATCCCCATGTCTAGTTTTACTAGGTCCTTGATCAAAGGATCTCCTTGAATCCTCACCATTTCCAGCACAACATGGTATTTCTTACATAATGCATCTGTGACTTTATTTTATATTATAGTGTGATATTGAATTGAATTGTTAGTCTTTAAGAATATCGAACTATATCCTTTATATCATGTTCAATTCCATTTTCATAAAAATATACTTCAATCTTTCGTAGTCTGTGTATATATCACATTTATCCAAATAAATATAGTGACTCCCTATTTTAGAGCAAAAATAAATACAGCTATCTCCGGGTCATGAATAGGATAATTATTTTCAAGATTCATTAACTTTTTATATTCATAATTTCACAACCCCTCCCTCTAAATATGTCATAACGAGGGGAGAGAGATAAGGACCACTGATTCCCGCATTTAGTAGGCCCTTGGTTGGCAACTAGCACTGAGCATATAAAAATATCATGATAAGGGAGGCATTACCCTCTATAATAATATGGGATCAAGATATAATATGGATCATCCACAAATAACTCCAAGATATAAAATAAAATAAATCCAAAACTATCCCACATGCATGTATAAATAGAACTGATATAGATAAAAGTCTCCAAAGTAAATACCCAAAAGTAAAGCTAATGTAGCGACACAAAAATTTTCAAGGATCTAAGGTAGTAGTTTCTAGAACGGTCCATTTAGTCCTATTATAAACCAAAAAATAGTTTTATATACGTAGGGTGATCATACAATTATACTCAGTATGAAAACCAATGTCTCGCATAAACATGTGAAAGAAGCATACAAATGCACCTATGAGAAGATCATAGTACCAAATAGAAATTATAAAGGTATACTAATCATCCCAACCTCACCAATTCATGCTCAAAAAATAACACAATCCAAGTAATATAATATAATAGGAATCACATTGATAAGGGTACCCCGGACCGCTTTCCCACTAGTGTGCCACTCTCACACCAAATGTCATACATCCTGGAACTCCCATTTTTTCATATATCACACCTTACCATAAGAACAGTCACAACACACCATGCCCAAAGACACATGGGCTTGATTCCCCACAAGCACGGCCACGTCACACCTCACCCGAAGACACCTAGGATACCACCCCAAAAGCCCAATCATTTCTCTCCCAAAAAGACATGTGTCATCACACCTCTCCCACAAACACATGGGATATCACAACAACCATATAATACATTAACAGAACTCCAGTCATCACAACCTATGAAATACCTACATCTCCTAAAATAGAGAGTAGGAAAGAGTGGGTACCCAGCCAACCGTAGTCCTCATCGGATGTCAGGAAAAACACCCCCCCCCCCCCCATGTGACAATGTTAGTGTTGTCATATAGTTCTCAACATGGGTAGGGTGCCTATAGAAATCTTGAGAATATAAAAGTATATATATATAATATAAAACACTCAAGCCCAACCTATGGGTTCACAATCAAACCAACCAACTCACAAAACCGTCACTTTCACCTCCACCTATAAATGCACAACACCACACAATAAGCCACAAACTCTATTTAACATTTCTAAATAATTTCTTTTAATCATCCCATTCTTTCCATTATTTAGCATCAACCACATTTAATCACAAAACCCATCATTTAATTATTCCTTAACCATTTTCATCCCATTATCCAAACCAACCCATGCCATTTCAAACATTTTTAGAAAAATATTTATTTATTCCATCACTTCTTGGGAATCTATCACAAAGTGACCACCACCTCACCACCATAAAAACATGTCCAAAGAAACCACCTTAATACCCCAAAATCACAACCAAACAAACCATCTTGCTACCCCAAAAGCACTTTTTACAAACCATCTCACCACCCCAAAAGCACAACCCCAAACCATCATCCCCGCATTCCCTAACCACACATCATTGTCATAAAATCATGGCCCAACATCACAACAAATTGAGATCATTTTCTATAATTACAAAGGGTATTTTATCACATTCCACTTTATTTAAGGGATGTTATCACACAAGCCATAATCCATGGGATACTATTTCATCATCCAAATATAAGTGGTTAACCAATTTCCTTTTTAGGGTGATATCACAATAATCAAAATAGGTGAAACAGTCACAAAACATATCATCCAGCACAAACAAATCCCTCAACAGCCAAAATTTTCAGTAAGGCCACAGGCCTGTACATTTCACAATATCAAAAATAATATCAAAGAAGTAAAAGCATGTGAATCAAACCCCTTTTAACCTTTAGTTTTAATTTATCCAATTATTGATCCTTATTTAATATAGAAAAATCATAAACCATAACTAAAAAAAATAAAACCCATATCACATGATACACAATGAAGACAAACGAGGTATTACTTTCCTAAAATAATATTTTTTAACTCATTGTGCACTGTAGGGTGAAGAAGAACGCTCACAAACCACAACTACACCATGAGAAAACATAGATCAATCTATATATAAACCAAATACCATCAAAACCCTACCCAAAATACACCCCAACCCAACGAAACATCACTGTAGAGAATCTCTAAGAGAATAACAGAAGAAAATATACTATAAAGAAGGAAGGACTTACCATGGATTATAAACAAACAACCACTAGGACTAATGGATCAAAGAGGGAGGAAAAGGGATTAATGAACTCGTCAGTATTACTATGGTTTTCCCAAAACAATATGAAGAATAATACGTGGCTAAATGAATGAAAATTGGTCTATAAAGAACTTTTAAAACATCATTGCATCAGGGATTTACACAATGTGTAATCTCGTTTCGCGTCTTGTAATCCTTGGGGTTCAGTTTCACTGAAAAATGCATCGCATTTTTATTATTTAACCTTGAAAATATACATGCCATGAGCATGCCTCACACAAGATTTGAACCACCATTTAACATCATGTTATAAACTTACATGACATGTATTTCTTACAGCAGTTGTGTTGCACCCCCAGCTGTCATTAAAAAATTCTAGAACCACCCTTGAACACCTCCATCAAAAAAAACTAGGAAAGTAATAGACTAGGAGGGCATGAACCATTAAATCAAATACCTATGAAATGTTTTTCTCCCTTGATAATCCAAAACCAATCCTAGAAGAAAAGGGGACTGAACAACCACCATGTGAGATACCTCTCAAGGGTCTCATCATACCTAAAATGTTATCACTAGCCAAACACACCAACCCAAATGAAAACAAAACATAATGAACAACCACAAGACACACCCTCTCACACAACCATAATTCCACATAACCTATGCACAAACATCTCAACCTCAATACAGTCCAAACCAACAACCATTACAACCAATAAACCACACCATCCTAAAAATAGAAATTAGGTAATTTTTTCTTCCATGTTAAGAAAAAATATTATCTGGACGTCACTGACACACCCTCATGGGTTTAATTGAATTTAAAATAATTCATCTAAATTAGTAATTAGGTACTACCCTTTTCAAAGATCAGAACATTATCACACATCACATCGCACACAACACAAACTAAGTAAAATAGATCATCTCATAAAACAAAAGGATCCAAACATCACATCACAAAGAAAAACAGAGAAAATAAAAACTAAAAAAATTCAGGGTACTGGGAATGAATATGCGTACCTCATTCCTAATTACTCCCCTCCAGGACATCATTCCTATACAAAAAATAAACCAAAAAAAATTATTCCATCCAGCACCTTCTCTTGGTGATCCTAGATCTCTACTGGCCATTCCAAAAACATCGTGACATCCTCAATATCCAACTCTCCCCAGTCAATGACATGGGAGTCATCATGAAGATACCAACAATGATTAGAGTCATGGAAGATGTCATGGATCCTCTCTAATGATGGTGGTAATTCCAACTGATAGACCACCTCTCCAACTCACCCAACACCTCAAAGGGCCCAAAAAATTTGGGGGAAAGCTTACTTTCTTTTCCAAACATCCACTACCCATGTAGAGGGGAAACTTTAAAGAACATGTGTTCCCTAACCTCAAATTCCAATGGACTCCTTTTTTGATTGGCATAAGACTTATCCCAGTCCTACATTGATTTAATCCTCTCACGAACAAGATGAACTTTTTTTTCATGCTCTACACCACATTGGGGCCAAGAATGATTGTATCCCCAACGTCTATCCAAAATAATGTAGAATGACATTGTCTCCCATAAAAGGCCTCAAATGGAGCCATACCAATGGATGAGTGATAGATATTATTATAATATTACTCTACCAAAGGGAGATTTCATACCCAATATCCATCAAAGTCTAATATGCACACCCGAAACATATCCTCTGATATATGGATAGTCTGTTTCGTCTACTCATATGTCTAAGGTCGGAATGTAGTGTTGAGGTGTAACTAAGTGTCAAAATAATGTTGTAATCCACTATATATTTGTGAGTTAAAATTTCAATCCCAATTCAAGAAAATGGAACTTGAAATTCCATTCAACTGCACCACCTCAACCACATACCTCTTAGATAAACCATCCACTGCGCTTAACTCCTTGATCACAAATAAGTGGGCCAATTTCATTACCTGATCCATGACCACCCAGATTACATTACAACCTCCCTAATCTTTGGGTAACCCTATGAATAAATCCATTTATATTTTATCCCATTTACACTTGAGAAAATCCAAGTCCTACAACAAACCACTCGGAACACAATTCTTGGCCTTTACTTTCTAGAAAACCAAGCACTTTTCCACAAACTCTGCCACTGGACATTTCATCCTTGACCAAAAAAACTATACCTTCAAGCCAAGGTACATCTTGGAAACTCCTAGGTTTACCTCCAAATATGAGTTATGAAACGCATAAATAACTCCATAATGCATTAATACTAGAACAAATAAATTCACATGAAACAACATCTTATTTCAGCCATCCTATGACTATCCCTTTGGAGCATCGCCATGGATAAAAAGATCATGTCTCACCTCTACCTATGAGTCTCCCCACTAAGACTCCTCCACATGCTAAATCATAGAATATTGCACCATCATCTGAAACAAGAATCCTCTACCCCCATCCACTCATGCATCTAAGTGAAAGGTTTCCAACTCATCCATTGCTCTCCAAGCATCCCTAGACTCCCGAACAACACCATTCCATGACTTCCTACTCAAAGTATCAGCCACAAAATTCCCCTTTACTAAGGATTAGGAGATATTAAAATAATAATCCTAAATAAAATACATTCATATTCACTACCATAAGTTCAAATATTATTGGGAAAAGATATGCCTCAAACTCTTGTGATCTTTCAAGACCATAAATCACACCCCAATGAGGTAATCCCACCATAACTTTAGCAAAAACACAACCACTACTAAATTCCAATAATGGGTGGAGTATTCATGATCATGGAGACATAAATGCCTAAACCTAGAATAGATCACCACCTACTGCTAAATCAGCATGCATCCTAATCCTGGACAGGAAGCAACACATAACACCTCAAACAACACCCTTTCCCCAGGCAGCCAAAGCACTATAGCACTAACTAACTTCCCCTTCAGGTAACCGAACACTGCCTAGAACTAGTCACTTCACACAAAGTCTTGGTCTTTCCTAGTCCAATATGTCAATGAGGCTTAAAAGTGAGATAAATCGGGAAAAAACCTCTGATAATATCCTGGAATACCAAGAAAACTGCAGATATCTACCACATTCATGGGTGCTTCCCAAAAAACAACTGCTTCAACCTTCAACGGGTCTACCTCCACACCCTAATGAGGAAACACATACCCAAGTAAATGCACCTATCATGTCCAAAAATTATACTTGGACAAATTTTTATAGAGATGGTGCCATCAAATAACATGAAATACAGTTTTGAGATACTCATCATACTCCTCCTTTGGCTTCGAGTAGATTAAGATATAATCAATGAATACGATGACAAACTAATCTAAGAACTCACAGAACACATAGTTCATAATCTCCATGAACATGACTGGTGCATTAATAACATCAAATGGAATGACTACAAACTTGAAGTGCCCATACCTGCATCTAAAGGCAGTCTTCAGGATATATCCTTCCTTCACCCTCAACTAGTGATATACAGACCACAGATCGATCATAGAAAACAAAATTTCCCCTATCATCTATTCAAAAATATCATCTATCCATGGAAAAGGGAACCCGTTTTTGACCGTCATCTGACTCAACCTCTGATAGTCTATACACAACCTTATACTACCATCAATCTTCTTGGAAAACAACACTGAAGCACCCCACAATGACACACCGGGTCAGATAAAACCCTTATACATCAAATACTCTATCTGAATCCTAAAATATCACAACTCAAATGGTTCTATTCGATAAGGATCCATAAAAATTATATAATTACTAGGCTGAAAGTCTATCCCAAACTCAAAATCACATCAAGGGGTAGCATCACAAACTTTTCTATAAAAACATCCCGGAACTCCCCAAAGAACATGGGAACCTATACAATCTCAGCATCCACTAATTCTACTGAAAACTTAGCCAACAAGGAAATAAGGGGATTCACACACAGACTGCCCACCTAAAAACCCCATTGTCTAATGAAAACAAAAAAAAATCCATCCACATATGAAAAAATTAATCTGATCCAGAATAAATCAATAACAGCACATACAAAATACAAATAGTCAATGTTGAGGATAACATCATATGACTGCATCTGTAATAAGAAAATATCCCAATATGAATGATGTGGCCCCATCATCATTCGATATCCTTTACACACAACAAAAAAGATGGTTTGGCCTCTAACTAGCATAGTCAACATCAGGGGAATGGGTAGTCTCTCTTCTTCTAGTTCCAAGTCATGGGATAGAGCAGGCGAAACAAAGGAGTGTGAATCTCTTTAATCAAAAAAGTCACAAATAATGGTACTAAACAAACTGATCATACATTTGATGATCTCTGACCCCTCTAGAACTATTTTCTTGACTACATGAAAATTACCACGCCCAACTCCTCTACCGATTTATTGATGACCACCTCCATGACCATTCTCGGGTCACATTCCTTGAACATGAGGAACATCTTGAGGTTGGAATCAATATGATCCATCTCCCCTTGGTGGAGCAAAAACCAACTACCCTACTGCTAAAATAGTTACATTAGAAAATACTTCTGAGGTTGGTACTAAACCTATCCACCTCCACCAAACTAAGCTTAGGGAACCACCAGGGACTGATTTTGGTGATGACCACAAACCCCACATCCAAAACACAATGTAATAAATCTTTTAGGAATAACATGGAAACTAATGGCCCTAGAAGGATGGAAAGGAAGATGTTATGTTAGACTCCATGTCGGTCGAAACCTAGAAGTTCCTAGTGCCTAAAACATACCACTGACAACTATTCTCCTTAAGGAACCCTATGGGTTCCCCTCCAAAGACAAATCTCCTTGTGAGTTCATCCACTCGATTACCTATGTCTTCTTATGAACTTCCAAATACGTAGGCAATGTAGAAGGAGAAACTACATAATTTATTGAAGGATAAAGTGACTCATCAAGACTTATCACACTAGAATCCTTATTTAGAAAAAGTTATAGGGAAAATTTAGAAGGTCCTTGAACTTGATTCTCAGCTCCTTCATTGAAATGCTCCCCTACTAAAGAGAAAGAATCTTGTACCTCTTTACTGCCTTTATGTTCTATAGAAGGAACTCTTCCCAGAAATCCTTTTGAAAGTCGACCCACAAAACATTTCCCTCCTTCTCTGCAAGATACAACATTACCACTAACGCATAGCTCCACACATCTATCTATCTCCACATCTAATACACTTCCCTAGTACTTACCCAAATCATTCTTCTTAAAAGCATGCAATTTCCTCTACCAGTGATCATCCTCTTCAATCAGATCACCCGACAGAGATCGACTAGATTATCTTATTAAAACTCAATTATATGATCCACTTGTGAATGATGAACATGATCCATAGCTGAAAGGGAAAAAATAACTTTCTAATTCTGGTAGTGTGGAATTTTTTTAAGATTCATTTGAACTCATTTAATTAATTCTATTATCCATTTAAATATTCCTAAAACAACCCAATTAAAATAAGAACACAAGTAACCATGACACATGTACCTATCCTAGGTCTTTAATATACAAACAGGTCCACCTCACTTGGCCGTTAAATTGATAAGAGTCCATACATTGGATCATGGGGGCCCTAAAACCCCATGTCCTAAATGTTCACCCTTACCTATGTCACGCACTAAGGTCAACTGACATTTTTTCCATACCACCCCATGAAATCCTCATTGTTTCTAACTCTAAACACTATTCTATATCTCATTCACTTCTATTATACCACTTTGTCGCGACCCCCTGCCTCTAAAGATACCACAATGAGGAGAGAGAGATAATAAACCTCAAGTCCCACCTCCAGTAGGCCCCGTGTTGGTGACAAGCACCGAGGGTATAAAAATCTCATGATATGGTAGGAATTACCTTCTATAATAATATTTGATCGAGATATAAGATGTATCATCCATAAAAAACTCTAAGACATAATATGAAATAAATAAAAAACCATCCCACATGTATGTATAAATAGAAGTGATATAGAAAAAAGTATCCAAAGTAAATATCAATAAGTAAAGCCAGAGAAGAAACATAGAAATTATCAAGGATCCAAGCTAGTAGTGTCCAACAAGTTCCACATAGTCCCCCTAAAAACCTGGAAATATTTTTATACACATAGCATGAGCATACATGTATACTCAGTAGGAAAACCAAAGTCTCTAATTCACATGTAAGAGAAGCATACTGATGCACCTGTGAGAAAACAGTAGAACCAAATAGTAACTATCAGGGTATACTAACCATCCCAACCTCAAAAAGTAATTATCACCAAATAACTCAAACCAAGTAATATTATATAATAGGAATCACATCGATAATGGTACCTTGCACTACTTTCCTATAGGTATTCCTCTCTCACACCCAACGACATGCGTCTTGACGCTCCCATCTCTTATATATACCACACCACCCCAAAAGTAGGATAAAAACACACCATTCCCAAAGACACATGGGATCACCAACCCATAAGCATTTCCACATCACACCTCACTCGAAGACACAGGGGCTACCACCCCACAAGCACGGTAACAGCTCACCCCAAAACACCTAGTTCATCACACCTCGCCCGCACTTGGGCTATCACAACCACCATATAATGTACTAAAAGACCATTTTCCATCATGAACTATGAAATAACTACCTCCCCTTGAAGATAAAGTGGGATAGAGTGGGTACCCATCCATATGTACTCTTCACCACATGTTGGGAAAACACCCCCCCCCCCCCACGCGTGACTATGTGGGTGTTGGAACATAATAATTGATGTGGGTGGGGTGAGTATAGAAATCAGTAGAATATACAAGTATATATATATAATATAAAACACTCAAGAACAACCTATAGGTACACAAACAATCCAACCAACTCACAACACCATCACTTTCACTGCCACCTCTAAATGAATAACCCCACAGAACAATCCACAAACCCCATTTCACATTTCCAAAAATAATTATTTAATCATTACATTATTTCTATTATTTACCATCAAACACATTTAATCAAAGAACCCATCATTTAATTATTCATTAACCATTTTCATTCCATTATTCAAACCAACCCATGTCATTTAAAACATTTCCAAATAATTAATTATTTATTCCATCACTACTTGGGAATATAGAATAAATAAACCACCACCACACAACCCTAAAATCATGGCCAAACAAACCACCTTTCCACCCCAAAAGAACATCCAAAAAACCACGTCTTCACCCTAAAATCATGGCCCAGAGAACACTTTATAGCCCAAAAATCATGGCCCACAAACCATCATCCCCACATGCCCCAACTGCACATTGTCGTCCCAAAAAAATGTCCAAATATCAAAAAAAATTGATAAAAATTTAAAGATTTACAAAGGGAATTTTATCACATTCCACTTTGTTTTAGGGACATTATCACACAAGATATAATCCCATGGAAACCATTTCATCGGCTAAATATAAGTTGTCAATAAATTTCTATTTTAGGGTGATATCACAATAATCATAAATGGTGAAACAGTAACGTCACATATCATCAAGAAAAAAAACCTCAAAGGGCAAAAATTTATAGTAGGGACACAAGTTCGTACAAACCATAATATCAAAAATAATATCAAAGCTATAAAATCATGAAATGAAAACCCATTTACCCATCAAATTCAATTTAACAAATTATTTATCATTAATTAATCTAGAAAAACCATATCCTAGAGGTAAAAATAGAAAAACCCTCTCACATGATGCACAATGAAGTGAAATTAGGGATTACTTACCTTAAAGAATCTTTTTTGACTCGCTGCACACCACATGTCAAAGAAGAACACATAAAAACCACAATTGCACCACATAAAAACACTGATAAACCTTACCCAAAACCAAAGACCATAAAAAACTCAACACACACCCTCGTCCATAACAACATAACCTTAGTGAATCCCCATGATAAGAATGGAAGAAACCCATCCAAGAAGAAGGAAGGTCTTACCACATATTACAAATGAACAACCACTGGGACCAACATATCAAAGAGGGTGGAAGGGGCTTGAAGAACTCCTCGAGCTGCCTAGGTTTTTTCCAGAACAATAGGAATAAGAATCCATGGCCAAATGAATGAAAATTCATCTATAAAAAACTTTTAAAACTGTACTACATTAGGTATTTACATGATGTGTAATCCCCTTTCATGTCGTGTAATCCTCAGGGTTCTATTTTTCCAAAAAACTATCACCTTTTTATTATTTTAACCTCAAAATCTATACATCATAAATAGGCCTTGAACAATCCATGAACCACCATTACACATAATGTAATACACATACATGTCATATATTTCCTTTAACAGTTCTGTTGCACCTCCAGCTTCCACCAAAAACACCTAGAACCTCAGCACTAACAACCAAAACTAGAAAAGTAATGGACCAGTAGAGTACAAACCATCACACATAAGTAAGAACCTTATCATTTTTCATGAGGATTCACCCAGACCCTTTCAGAGATGAATCATTATAAATAAAAACTAATTCTTTGACTAAGATTAGTGTTAACATAGGTGTAGTAACCAATCTATTCTTCAGTTATTGGAATCTTTATTCATACTCCTTTATCCAGATGAACTTATCCACTTTTAGTGTTAACTTGGTTAGTGGATAATAAAGGCATGAAATTTTTTTCACAATACTGTTATAATATCCTACTAAAATAAGGAAACTATGAATATCAGTTACTTTTGTAAGATGAGTCCAGTCCTATACAACCTTTTCCTTTATAGGTCCAACTGAGATTCATGCATTGGTCACAATGTTCCCCATGAATGAAACTTATTGAAAATAGAATTCACATTTGCTAAGTTTTCTAAAAAGATTATCCTTCCTCATAGTTCCCAAGATAACCCTTATATGATACTCATTCTCCCTACAACTTTTTGATATATCAAAATTTCATCAATAAAAAGTACCATGAATTTATCAATCTAGTCCTTAAAGACTCTATTCCTCAAATCCATAAATATAGCAGTAGCATTAGTCAATCCAAAGGTCATAACAAAAAACTCATAATTATCATATCTTTTTCGGAAGGCAGTCCTTGGAATATCTTCTTTCTTCAGCCTCAATTGATGATAACCAGATCAAAGATCAATCTTAGAGAATAATTGATCCCCATGAAGCAGGTCAAATAAATCATAAATCCTTGGGAGAGGGTTCTATTTATTCGTTTTGATATTGTTAAGTTCTCTATAATCAATGCATAGACACATTTATATGTCCTTATTCTTCTTTAAAAAGAGGACAAGTTCCCCCTAAGGAGACACACTTGGTCGGATAAATCCTTTCTCCATAAGATCTTGAATTTGTTTCTTTAATTCATCTAAATCCATATTTTCTATCCTATATGGGGTCTTTGATATCGTCTTGGATCCAGGTATTATTTCAATAGAGAACTCCACCTCTATTTCTAGGGTAGGTCTAGGTAACTCTTCAAGAAATATGTAAATGTATTTCTGAATGATGGGGACATTCTTTATCCCTATACTTTCATTTCCTTCTCCCACTTTATTGACCATCTCTATAAATAAGGCTATGGGAGGTGCTTCTAGATAAACCTCAGGTTGATATATCTCTCCATTAAAAATGATTGTAGGTTGTTCATTCAAGACTACTAAAACATCCTTTATTTTTTAATTAATCTTAGCATTATACTTTGAGAGCCAATCCATCCCTAGTATAGTGTCTAATTCCACCATGGGAATGGCTACTAGATTTTCAATGAGATTTTACTCTCTAAAGTTAATACTATAGTTTTTATACATTTTTTATACTAAGATAATTCCTCTAGGAGTATTGAATGAAAAATATACTTATATAAGTTTAGGGATTGATTCTATATTCTTTTCAAACTTGGATAAAATAAAAGAATGTGTAGAACCAAAATCAAACAAAGTACTTTCTAGATTTGAGAGAACAATGAGTGTACCTACCACCACATCATTCAAAGACTCCACTTCATCCATTATGATTGAAAATTACTAACCTTTCTTCCTTATCATATGATGAGGTTGATGGTTGTTACCCTCTATTATCTTATGATTTGGACATTGATTTTAAATGTTCCCAAGTTATCCATTATTGAAGCATTGAACTTCTATCTGGGCCTGAACTATATTCTCTTTGTCATTAGTGTTGAGAAGTTGAGGATTCACCTCACCATGATAGTTGCAAGATATATGGTCATCTCTTCCACACTTTTAGCACTTTATACTCCCAAGTAATTAGTTCCATAAATTCTTCTGCCCAAATTTGTTGCATGTGGGAAGTTTCACTTTCTTTCCACCTATTCTGTGAAGAAAGATCCTCCCTGAGTTTAGATCAGTTGATATATTCTTCTCATTAAACCTATGTGACCAATGAATCTCTCCAAACTCAA
The DNA here is from genome assembly GCA_963277665.1 of Viscum album. Lineage (NCBI taxonomy): Eukaryota > Viridiplantae > Streptophyta > Magnoliopsida > Santalales > Viscaceae > Viscum > Viscum album. The sequence continues at coordinate 2,082,656,955 of OY728136.1, read as the reverse complement.
ATTAAACCATTATATCATGCCACACTATCTCTTAATATATTTTATAGTCAGGGTTTTCTAGATTCCTTTATAGATGGGGTCTCATCCCACTGAATACACCCACATATATCTTAAGGGTAAGGTGTTTGGTGGTGGTAGTTTCATGGGGTGCATCAGCTAACATTTTCTGAGTTGAAATATCCACTAAATTGAAATTCTATATAAGTGATTTAATTCAAGCTTCACTTGTTTAATCTTGGATTGGGCTTGTTCAAGGGCAAACCCCAGTGATGATACATCCCTCACAAGTTCTAACAAATGGGTTTCAAATAACACATTTCTACTAGTTGAGGTCATTTGTTCTCATTTCTGTATCAGTTATACTATTTCATTACTAATTATAAACACTAATTATAATGAAAAAATTATCAACCAAGGGTATAGTTTCGAACGGTCATATTGACCAATGGTCATATTGACCAACTATGATATAACGGTTGAATCCCAATGGTCACATTTCCCTTTAAACCCTATAAATACCACTCTATTATTTCACTCAAAATTTACAAAAATTTATCTTAAGGATATATTTTCATTTAATAATATTTTTATTAGTTTACTAATAATTTATTTTAATTCTATATAATTTTTAGTGGGGTGATGATTATAGTTGATTGGGGAAATCCTAATATTCCCATTTCAGCTATTCTATTTTATATTTTTTGTTTAGTTGTAATGTTTTGAATTAAATCGGTTTCATAGCTAAAAAATGTAATGATCATTGTTAAAGAGGTGAAATTTTTTTAGTTTCCCTTTATATTGTATAATATTATATAAAACATGCATTTATTTAAGAAAACAAAGATCATTTAAAATCTATGGGTAGTTACAAGTTGGATCTGTGAGAACTAGATTTAAGAAAATATAGATCATAGAATATAATCCTATGATAGATTTTATGGATAAGAAAGAGTTTAGAGTAATATAATGAAGCTTTGGTGAGGTATATATTGTTTTGTTTTCATAGAAAATAAATCTCATTTTTTATAATGGAAAATGAATGTGATTGTGGCATAGATGCACCTAGGGGAGACAACTCTAAAAGAGGTAGATTGGGTATTAAGTAAATTGTCACTGGTTCTTGACGGCTGGGCCTAAAAATTTCACACATGGCTATATAATAATATGGAATATGCATGGTTTAATTCATATTTTATTTATAAACTATTATGATGAATAAGAGGATATAACCTATGGAAACCTATGATATTTCATAGTGATATGTTATAAACCTAAAGTGTAATGGGTTGATAACTCTAAGGTTGATCACAAGTTTAATGGAATGTACAACACTTTTAGGTTTTACGTGATGATAGTTTATGATGATTAAGGGTATTTTGGGAGATATTTATTAGAATAAACCCTTTGGTTTTAGTGTAAAGGTTATTTTATAAAGAATTATTTTATATTTTTTGGACATAAGTTGAAAGGTATTGATAAACTTTAGGTTTAATGTGATCTTTCTTGTTAATATGGTTAATTTAAATAAAAGGGTTTTTGGATTTTTGGGGAAATCAGTATTTTTATATAGATAACCATGTTATTGACAAGTGACTTAGTGACTTAGTGTTTAAAGTTATTTCATAATAATTTCACAATATTTTTTGGAAACATTATATTATTAAAGTAAAAAATAATATTATTTTCTAGGATGGTATTTTAATTGAGGAATAAATATTGAGTAAACTTGTGGAAGAATATTTGTTTTTATAGTAGTTTTATAGTGATTCAGGTTATTTATGGAAAAGATAAGCATATTTTGGATAATATATTATTAGGTTATATAAATATTGGTATGCGACTAATTTTTCTTAGAGATAAATGTTAAGTTAGTCTTAAAAGGATATATGAGGAAAAAAATTATTTTTGGGTTTAAAAATGGATCAGGAATATTTTTTAATATTTTTAATGTTAATTATTTATAGAATGATTTAATTTGAACTTTGGGAGTTATTTTTGAGTCTTTGGAGACCAGTATACTCTTTATTCATATAAACATTTATTAATATTGGTTATTATCTCAACTTGTGTTAACTATTTTGGTTTTATCTAGAAATGGAAGGAATAAATTGTTATTATTTAATGAATATAATAATTCAATGAAGTTAATTTTAGTGCTCCAAACATGAAAATTTCATCTTGAATATTCATTTTTTCGAGTAATAGATGAGATTAAAGTGGAAATTGATCAAAACAAAACCAAATGATGAAATCGTACTTATGAAATTTAAATAAATAAGGTATATTTTCTCATATTATCTATATTTATGGTAAAATAATCTCTATACTATAGTAAAAATATATTCAAATAAAAAATTTGTCTGATTATCTTCATTTCTTATGAATTTATGGTTTTTTGTCCCATGCTGATTAATGATTATGTGGTCATTAACATTATCATGACCATATTATCTATCAAACTATTATTATTTGGATATTATATTTATCCTCCATGTCCATATTTTCAATTCCAGTTAATTATCTCCATATCTAGTGACCCGATTATGTGTTATTTTAGGTGACATGTATGCTTCCCACTTCCCCTTTTCAAAATAATTTTTATTACCCTTTGTAAGATGTGGGTTTTCGACAAATGTACTTTAAAATATTGAACCCTTAATTCCAAAGAAAAAAATTTCAAGCACATAATTTATTTAGGGGGTAGGTGGGATATATCACTCTAAAAATTTAGTTTAAAATAATACTATCCTCTATAAGTTTCTTAACATGAAACACATATCTTTAAGCGGAATATGATATACTATAAAAATATTATTATATAAATGTGACCATTACAAAATAGAATTTAAATTGGTGGTGTGAATAAAAATAAATCCATTATAAAAAATATGTATAAATATTTTATAAAATTTAAATTTATTTATTAATTCATAATAAACACGTACTCAATTTTTATAAAACTCAATTTATGCTTTAAAAAGATGTTTTTTTTCGGAAACGGGTTTTATTGTATTTTATGCAAAGACATTATAATTAATTTATACCATTTTTAGAAATTTTATTTTATGTAATTAATTTAATTTTTGAAATCATAATTTCAATGTTATATTATTATTATTTTTTTTATTTTTTCTAAAAATAATTATTTTTAGTGAATAATGAATAATATTATTTTTTTGAAAAAAATAATTTATTTTTCTTTAAATAAACTAATTTAAAAGTACCATTATGTTGTAATTTCATTTTAAATTATCATAATATAGATTTTATTATAATAATATAAATAATTACATAAGAATCAACATTATATTTTTTTGGTATAAGTTCATTTTTATGCTTAAAAACACATTTTACTAAAACAAATCATTACTTTTTGTGCATTTATATTTAAATTTATTTCTAACAATTCTTGAAATTGAATCAAGAAAAGGGGATTATATATTTGGAATTAAGGGGATAAAATTTTGTAAATATTTCTCTTTTATTTTTTTCATTATAAATAGTAAGCATGATAAATATTTTTCACACTATAAATTGTAAATTGGGTAATTAAGGTTAAAAATAAAGTGATAAGGATTTAAAAATATATAAAACACTTTAACTTACTTCTTTTTATGGTATTAATTCATTCACATCCGTCTTAAATTTGATTATATGTAATTTTTGTGCCATTTTCCATTGATAATGACTTTTATATTACTTTAAGTTAAGAAAATCACAAAATGCCACTCTCGTTATATTAATATCTCTAATATATTTTAATTTGGAAAAAAATAAGTTTCAATCAGTGATAAATGTTTTTTTTAATATAAATATTTTATTTTAATGATAGTAATTTATTTTTAATTTTTATAATTGATATAATTACCTTAAATGGTTACAAAACATCCATACAGTGCTTGTGAAAGTAGTAGAAAAATCAAGATAAATGATTTTAAAAAAATAAAATAAATATGATTTAGATTAATTGTGGACTGAAATGAATTTTATTAGTAATTATAAATAATAATTAATGATAAATATTTTTATATTCTAAATCCACTATTGTATTTATGTCTTTGAAGTTAAATTAAATGAACAACCAAAAAAATACTATAATGATATTTTAAGATAAAAAATATTAAATTAAATGATTGTAAAATAAAAAATATATTTAAATGGAAAAATTGGTATAGTAAATGATCTAAAATATTATTTATGGACTATGTTTGAGCTAGATTCCACCTTATAAGTACATTTATAATCCTTAAAGGCTAAAAACGTGTTACCATGGTTAATGTTAGAAATAGAAAATGAGGGTGTTAAACACAAAGATAGGGTTTAAAATGTAACATATACATCTCTAAATTTTATTGGTTGAAGAGATTTATAATTTATCATGTAATTCATTATAAATTATTTCCATTTTTTTACATTACTTGATTATGATATATATTATATTTACATCTTTTAAGTAATTCCAAGTGGGTCCTTACCTGCACTTATACAAGGGAACCTCATATTATCCTTTATCCAAAAAGTTTAAGAACTCTGTCCTAGAAAATCACTTACATAATATATTCATATATTACTTATATACTATCTATATCTTCTGGTCTTATCTTAATAACATCCTATGAACAATTAAGGTGTATGTCAAAGGAGGTCTCTCAAAGAAGAGGTAATCATCTCACTCAACTCTTTCAAAGTTTATTTTTTCTTATAATCTCTTTAAATCTATTATATCCATACTAAAATATTTAATTATGTATAATTAATATACTTATATTTTATTATGATAATGTAAAAAGCATTTTACACCTCATTTCCATCAAATGGGAAATTAAAGTATCACTAGTGCGTACATGTGGATTACCACCTCCACGTAGTAATATGATTCATTTCCCATAACCACATTTCATGGTTGGTTATTATGATGGATTTAATTAATATATATTATATTTATGAAATAATGAATATTGTTTAAATATAATCTATCATTTACTTTATTGCCATTTGATCCTCTAAAAAATGATAATGTCTCTCGTGCGTACGTGTGGAGTGCCACCTCCATGAAGCGATGTGATTCATTTTCTATATTCACCTTTCATGGATGATTATAAATATTTATATAATAAATATATGAAATATTTATATCATTATATACATTTTTTATGATTAAATCAGGATCAAATTTCAAGTACCATATTTGCACAACTGAAACATAGATGAAAAACAAAGTAGTTAACACCCGAAATGATGATGATAATGGAAGATTGTTAATGAATAGGTGATTATATATTATAAGTAAACCATGAATTTTATTAGAATTATGAATATTATTCTATTATATACTTATAATAAATTCAAATTTATTATACATGGGGTTAGAACCTAATGAAGCGAGTCATACTTGAGGTAAGGGCTTCTTGTTTCACTTTTATTTCCATATGAATTGTTCCATATTCACTAGTTTTTTCCTTTATGTGTTCTATATAATAATAATGAATGTTTTTTATGATTATTTTCATTAAAATTATGAGGATTTATAAATCTATATAAGTTTATATATTTCAATATTTTTTTCAAATACTATCGAAGCTAAAAACATTTATGTTATAATATCATTTATTTTCAGGATTATCTATGCTAAATTTCCATTGAGAGAAATTATATGGATTTTATCCTTTAAACCTCATATATTTTATTCTCATATATTTATTCCTTTAAATTTTATTTATTAGAATCATTTCCCTCTCTTTGTTACTTAAAATTATTGAGAAAATATTTTTAAAGAAAAGTTGACCTTATTTCTTCTTTGGTCGATGAACATTTTCTTCAATGTCCATGCTCTTAAAAATTATTTTATGGAAGTTTTTAAATAAAATTAAATGTTTTAAAAAGTTCATTTTAATTAGTGTTTAATTTATTTATAATTATTTAAAAGTAATATTTTTAAATAAATGTTTTTTTAACACGTCATTTTTGACTTTTTATAAATGTGTGAAAAAATTTCTCTTTTAACGTATAAAGTTTGAATGAATTTTTTTCATTTTCATGTATATTATTTTATTATAATATTAATTTAAATTTTTCCCGTGATTATTTTCAAACAAATTTTTTTACAAATATTATAGAAATTTTTAGAATATAGATAAGTGATTTAAAATTGAAAAGGGTATTTTTCTCAAGAAATGTTATTATGATCTATTAAAAATATTTTCATATATTTCAACATCAATTGATAAATATTATGAATTTTTGGGGAAATAATATAATTATACCATCCAAATTAATCTATATTTACTATGATAAAATTATTCTATTTATTTATTGGGTAAAATATTAATATTTCATATGTTAGTTTTCAAATATGAAAGTTTACTACTAAGGATTGTTGATTATGTATTGAATATTTATTCATTTATTTCATCTGATGAATACATTGGAATTAGTAAGTTATGGGTGGATGTTGACATTGTATATCCCCTTGATTCATTAGTGGTTCATAATAGATAAACTATCCTTGGAATCTTGTATATGATTGCCCAATTATTTATTATGTCTTTGAATGAGCCCTTGATAGTATGTTTTTGATGTCTTGGTACAAGACATTACTGGTATGATTATGATGTCTAACTTTATTAATTATATAAATATGAAATTAGTTATTGTTATCCATATGATTATTTATGTTGTTACATCATCCATGGATATATTTACCTTTTATGATATTATTTATATGACATGTTTTATTATTGATTATCCATGCCATATTATTCATGATATATTCATTATATGATAACTTCTATTGTAATATTTAACTTAATGAGAATATTATATCACTCTTTATTATGTATTAATTTTCCTAGGATATTAAAAAGTGGTCTATGAATAGTTTATGGGATATACTAGAATAAATAAAAATGTTCTCATTATAATATTAAGTTGTATTTAATGTTCTCAAATGAAATGTGAGAATCATGTATGTATCTAGTTTACCAATACTACTAAATCAATTGATCCTTTATGATGTAATATCTTGTATCTTTTTTTCAATAGAGTGATATAATCACTAGATTTTTGTTACTGGAGTTTGGGTGTTACACATTCGATTATGAATCATTTAAAAATTAAGAATATTTTATAATTAAAAAAATGAAAAGAACACCTTTTAGAAGAAAATGTAATAGCTCTAGTGGATTATTGGATATCATATATAGTGATGTGTGTGGACTAATTAGTTTACATGAAAGGGGTGGTTTTTGGTACTTTTATACCTTTACTGATGAATTTAGTCAGTATGGTTACGTGTTTCCAATGAAATACACATATGAAACTTTTGGAAAAGTTAAAATTGTTTCAGAACAATGTATATAACCAACTTGGAAAGTGTATTAAAATTCTATAATCAGATTTAGGTGTGAATAATTAATGTAGGAGTTCATTAATCATTTGAGGAATTATGTAATTTTTTGAAAACTCACCCATCCTAGAACATTACAATGGAATAATGTGTCTAAAAGGGTGAATTATACCATGTTAGATATGTTTTGATCTATGATGAGTCAATGTGACCTTCATATTACATTTTGGGGTTATACTCTAGAGATTGATGCTTTACTACTAAACCACACTTATTTTAAATAAACCATAAAGACACCATATGATATATAGATTGGGAAATGTAGCATTATGTATTTTATGAGGATTTTTAATTATGAAGAACATGTACACCATTTGTATTATAGTAAACTTGACTCTAAGTCTGATAGATGTGTATTTAATAGTTATCATAAGGAAAATAAGGGATATTATTTATATAACTATAATGAGTGAAAAGTATTTATAGATTAATTTTATAAACTACTTGCTAATTAATTTATCAATAGAGAAATCAGTGGGAGGAATGGTGAACTTAGATAAGTTCAAGACCAATAAAAATGAAATGTTTCTGAGAAGGAGGTTGAGCCAGTACCACAAAGAGTTGTGAAATAAGAACCAATTCAAGTTACAGCATAACCTCATTGGTCTGGTAGGATTCATTGGGAACTCGAGAGATGTGAATTTCTCATATATGATTATTATGAAGTAATGTTCATAAGATATAAACATACTTCCTTATATGGGGCTATTGAGTGTCATAATTTTGAGAAATGGTTAAAATCCATACAATATGAAATAGAATCCATGTACACTAACCAAGTTTGTAACTTGGTATACTAACCTGAAGGGATGAGACAAATAAGGTGAAAGTTTATTTTCTATAAGAAAATTTACATGGATGGTATAGTTTCTACCTATAAATAATTCTTGGTTGAAAAGGTTATAAAAAATTCATGTTACTGACTATGAAGAAACCTTTTCACTGATTGCGATGATAAATCCCATTAAATTTTTTCTTTCCATAGAAACTCATTATGTTTATGAGATATATCATATGGATTTTAAAACCACTTTACATAATAGAAATTTAATTTAAGGATGTGTATATGATAAAAACCAAAGGGTTTGAGGTATCAAATGTGTCTACTAAGGTATGAAATTTGTAGTGATCCATTTTTGTATTGGATAAATCTTTTCAAAGTTGGAATATCTAGTTTGATGATGCAGTAAAAGAGTTTAGTTTTATAAAAAACATGGATTATTACTTTGTATATAATCATGTTACTAGAAGTATAGTGGTGTTTCTTATTTTTTATGTGGATTACATATTTCTTATTAGAAATAATACCCAAAATCTTCATTTTATGAATATATGATTGGGTAAATGCTTCCCAATAAAATACATGGGTGAAATAACCTACATAATGGGTATTAGGATCTATAAAGATAGATTTAAAAGGATTATTTGTCTCAGTCAGGACTCATACATTAGTAAAATTCTAGATTAGTATAGCATGGAGAACTCTAAAATGGTTTATTTACCAATATCATATAGTATCAATCTTAGGAAGATTCAAGATCATTATAAATAGATAGAAAGTATGGATGAAATTTCATATTCATCCTCCATATGATCTATAACGTATGACATGTTTTTAACTTAATCTGGTGTCATCTATGCTCTCAACATAACAATTATATACCAATTACCTTATGGTGAGAGTCACTGGATTATTTTTAATAACATCCTAATGTACTTGAGAAATATTGAGGACATGTTCTTGGTATTTAGAGGAGAAGATGAGATCTGTGTAAAATGTTACATAGATGTGAGTTTTAGATCCATCATATATTTTATAAAATATGAATTTGGTTTCTTTTTTTAATAAATAGTGGAGTTAACTCATGAAAGAGTTCTAAAAAATACACTATATAGTACTCTACAATTGATGTGAAGTATATAATTACATCAAATCCTATAAAATAATTTGTTTGGATTATAAATTTGATCTCTAAACTTGAAGAGGTTTCTAAAATCAAGGGATTTATTTGATATTTAATATGATGATAATGAAGCTATTACTCCGAAAAATGATCCCCAATATCACCAAAGGACCAATAAAACTATATATAAATACTATATTATATGAGATATCATTGATAAGGGTGATGTAAAAATCAATTGTGTGGTCACAAATGACAATATAATAGATCCGTTAATAAAGCCACTACTACAACAACATAAGGTTCATGTTAGGTCTCTAGGTATTCGATACTTTAGAGACTGATGTAATGGATATATAATGTATCGCTATTTTATAATAAAGTAAATATTTTTTTATCATTTATTCATGTGTGTTGTAATTTATTTTATATTAATGGTCGAATAATAATATCCCCTTAAATTAAATATTTTAGTTATCCCTAATCAATGATTATCATGGAGTAGTATGAGTTGTGATGATATGTTAATATTAACATGAATAAATTCATATAATCATTTAAAAGTGTTTCATATAACATATAAAAAATATATTCATGAGGTAATAAGTAGATACTTATCACTTGGACTAACTCACTAAAGTATATCCTATAGAATTTCATACAATCATTAATATACTTAGGGTGAATGATTATTATAAATCCTTGTTACCTAAGGTTAGAGAGATATTTAGTATGATAAAATTCATAATTTTATTTATTTATTACATAATTCAACAATAAATTAGCTAATCTAGGGGTGGTTGGGCATGTTACTAATCATGTTGTCAGTTGAAGCACAACCATGATGGAATTTTTCAACTTATATGAAAAGTAAAGAAATTTATCCCTTGATTATATTAGATCAAGTAAATTCATGTACATGATTAATTAGGTCACATATTTTTTTCTTAGCTACTTATATGAGATACATCTGGTGTGCTCATCTATTAGATTATTGACATGTGATGTGTCAATTAACCTAGTGAATCTATTTCAAAGAGTCAAGAAAAGATGAGTTAGCCTATAATATATTGACATATTCCATGTATGATGGTAAATTGATGTCATGAAAAAATGGATTATATAGGTGTACATATGATTTATATGATACATCTTGTGGTGGACATGGTTTTATAGAGATACAAGTATATTTCATGGAGATCACACAAGAACCCTTAATAGATTGAGTAGCACCGATTATTTTCTAGAGGTCTTTCTTTGATTTCATTTATGAAAAATGAATTTCATATTTTTTTTCAATGCTACTAAGGCCCACAGTTTCACATATTTAGGCCTCTGGATAATAATTAAGTTTTGGAGAAATTATTTGTTCCAAAAAGTAAGTGAATATGATAAAACTGTATCTAAAAGAAGTTTTAGATGGATTCATAAAGAGTTGTGAATTTTTCATAAATCCCTTATGGTATTTTTGAGAAAATTGGATACTGTTATAAGTGTAATAAAAAATTCATGTAAATAAATTAAATTCAAGTTCATGTATCTTACCATGTGGTTTCATCGATTATAACCCATTATGAATGTATTGAAATTAATTCATTATGAATGTATTAAATGGATTACATTCATTAAAGGAATTCAATGAATAATTACAATGTGAATAAATTTATGTTGATATATTGAATATGGCCAATGTGTTTCATTAAATGAAATACATCAAGGATGGCTATATAAAGGGATGAGATCCCTCCTGATGGGGATGACCAATCGTATGCAACCCTCCTGATTCTATCTTCCTCAAAAAATAGATTCTATCACTTAGTGAAGGTTCTAACACCCCTTTTATATTTTTTGATCCTCTTGAAATGTTATAGGATCCATTGGCAGATGTGATCCCTTGGTGGTAGGAAGATTTCATTTTTTTCTTTCATGATCTTCATCAAACATGTATAATAATATAAAATATGGATTCATCACTTTCGGTACACATGTTATGTTCTTTAATTAAATTATAAATGTTGATTCTATTGAAGATAGATCACAAAAATAAGTTTTTCTTTCATTGACAAGTTCATATCATGAACCTATAAAACTCATCAAACTTTACATGGGATTACTTCTTTATTGTCAAATCAGTTGACTAATTTGGTTATACCATCATTGTGATAAAGGATTAAAGGGTAGAATATCACTAGGGGTATCCACGCATTCATTTTTAACCTCGTAAACTCTCCATTAAATACATGGAAACTATATTGGAAAAACCAAATCACTTATGTCATTTTTCATCGATTTCAATAAGAATACCTTCCAATCCTGAAGTATTCAATCTAGTTCTCTCAGTACTAAGAGGGAAGAGGAGGATAATATCTCTCTATTATTGGAATCATTTGTGGAAATATCTCTCTATGGCTTGTGATAATTCCCTTGAGACTTTTTTGCGCATACAATTATCTCTCTTCATTAAAATGATATAAGTTGGTTTATATATATAGGTCATAAAATTAGTTATTCCACAAAGGAGCTTAACCAATCTTTTAATCCTAAATAAAACCAGATGTTGAATAATAATAATACTATTGTTATTTCCTTGATGCATACAGAACTCATAGATATTTAAATATCACTACATAAATAAATTAATTAATATTAATTTAAATAATATTAAATTAAATATATCATTTTATTCTAGTCCCTTAACTTTTTCCATCAATCCTCTTCAGAATTAAACAAACCTTGTGTAATAACAATTTATTTATATAAAAAAAATATTATTGTATTATTAATTCAATTAATAAATAAATATTATATTCACTAACTAATGAATAAAGATTTATTTAATATTCAAATCAGATATACGTTCTTTCAAGTAATTGGTGATTGAATATATGTGATCAGCATAACCTAAATAAATATTATTCCTCAAAACTCAAGAATAATATTTTTTTCTAATATTAAATTCAAATATAATTAACTAAGTTTCTAGATAAACTTTTTTTGTGTCCCTATAATCCTCTTTCTTAGTGGAATTAGTAGAACTTGGTTAAATTATAATATTAACATCTAACAACACATAAAGTCACCCATAGATAAAGATGTTCACATAGAAATGACAAAAACCTTCAACAAATGCTCAATATATAATATAATGAATTTGTTTTAATATCTCATCAAGCATGTTTCATAATTTGTGTCATCGACCCATATGCTTGATTTCTCTTTCTTTAAATTATTGAGATGAACACATTGATATACTACCATGGACATGGATTTATTAGATAGTTCCATTTAAATCAAAGGTTTAGATATATCAACTTCCAATAAATGAGATATATAAATTCTTTCTTGACTTATTCATTAATGTATATCACTTATGATGCACCCAACGTATCGTACCTAATCTTGAGAATATGTCATCATGGTTTTTATCAATACATAAAAGTATGTGATTCATGATATCCATTAATAATAATCTCAAACCTAATGACCAATACACACATCCATAGATAATAGTATCCAAATACATATAAAATATGTTGAATTTCTATTAAGGGTTTATTCTCATAACCTCCTCTCTTGTATATTACCAAGTGTGAACTTCATGAAAATAAGTATCAATGTCCTATAAGCCTCTAACACTAGATATCATGTATTATCTATGTGCCATCAAATATATGTTAGCAGGCCATAAAATATTTATTAAAGAACATTTCCATAACACTTTAAGGTTTATTCTTATAGAGGAAAACTATTATGAATTCAATATATACTCTGAGGAAATTATCACATTGATGTTACATAGAAGAACAATAATAAAGTTATAACATATTAATTAACATTCAATTCATGGAATATATAGGTAATTGAAATTATAAATTCATTTTCTTATAGAAAACCAACTCTAACACACTTTATGTGGGTCCAACTCACTATCACATCATGTACACAGTTACATACCAAATTAAAGGGTCTCTAGATACACAACATGTGATTAGGAGTCACATTATGTTTAATATTTTTTCAATAATGAAACCCTAGTGTTGTTGATCGCAAAATATATGAAATATAACCTAGAGGGTTATATGGTGATATATTTAATTTTTGTATTAATTTTTAATATTAAATTAATTAATTTTATTATTATTTTGATTATTCATGCATAATAATTACAAATTTTATGATTAAATAGAAGGAAACATTTAAATTTAAATTCAAAGAATAATGAATAATTTCTAGCTTGAGAATAGGTAATATAGTGAAGGAAATAAAATATAAAGGAGTGTCAAAAAGATTGTGTCATCCCTCAGCCAGAAACTATATTGAAACCAACAACTATAAGGTAGATACAAATATTTACAGAGACACCAGCTAGAGTAGAATTAAAGAAAAAGATAAAAATTATAACGTGCCAGATCTTGGAAAAGGAGACCATAAATAATGTGGGTTGATGTTGTTAAAGGATTGTATTTGTAGTGCAGGGAAACACCGCGAGAGGAAATGATCTGTCATGGAACATCCCATATAATAAATAATTTTCTATAAAATATAAATTCTAATTTTGGATGAATTAAAATGATGGTATTGTTCAAGTAAATAAAACCTGGCCAAAAATGGATGAAGTGACGTCGTCCTATGTTTTTTCTCTACTAGTGCTATGGTTTATGAGAGTGTTGCACCTTGATTACCTATTTTGTATTGCGAATCACCATTATCATTGATGTGGGGTTTTGATACTAGAATTATATCCCTTTATGAAGATTGAGAGTGTTGTTTTTCCATAGATCCTTTATAGTGTAGATCATTAGGCCATGTGAACGATACTAATACATAGGGTTTTATCCTTCACCAGATCTAGAAGGAAGATTTACACTATGATGAGGCACTAAATATAGCTTATATTACATGTCTATTTATAACAACCATGCTATTTATTACACACTTAAACTAGATTTATTACATAAAATTTCACTTAAAACAACTTTGAGGATTTAGAGGTTTAGTTTCTTTGGGGATTATAAACATTACATAATGACTTAAAACATGAAACATGGTATCTTTATTGAAAACTTCTTTTACATGACCACTACATTACCTCGTACTTAGCATTGCATGGGATAACCTGAGGACATGCATATAAAACGGTGAGCTATAAATCCCGGTAAGGGAGTAAACAAGGCATAACATGAAAAATGTAGTACATGTTAGGTAGTAGGAAAATCAATGGATCATAAAAGAAACATGAACATAAAGTCAAGATATAGCTTGATTATCATAACATGGAAATGTGGTAACAACACTTAACATCGTATTAGCATGATCCAAGGATCATTTCACATAGAGAATGAGTAAAATCTCATTGCACTTAAATTAGAATGATTAAACCCTAATTTCACTTTATGTATCATGATACTAATCTTTACCCAATGCATTGGATCTCTATCAAGGTGAGCCCCTCTTAAACATTTTATTTCATGCATAAGTGTGCCACTTGGATCATACAACATTGAATCATTAAACATCATCATTTATTCCACAATAAAGGAATGTGGAATTCATACATGAAATACTATAATCAATAAGTAAATGTGTGTAAAGTTGAATACCATTTATATATAAATTGGCATTGTATTCGTGACATAATGAATTTGGATTTGGAAAATCGCAGTTCAATTTCGGCAGCATAACGGTGTGACATAAGAATTCATAAAAATGGTTGATGAGAGAGAAAGGGGTGTCTCAAAATATTTAAATGAAATGGAAATTAAGGTATCATACAGATACATGTCCCAACATAATTAATTGAATTTTAAATTCATAATAAAAAAATAATTTCTTGAATGAAAATGAGGAGAGCGAAATTCCTTATGGAATTTCGGCATTGTAATAGGTGTACATTGGGAGGTATTAATAAGAGATAAAGGTGTATATCATAATTAAAACATCAATACGAAAGTATGGGGGAGGTGATAAATCATACCCCAACATTTTTATATAAAAATAAAAGGTCATAACAACATAATTAAATTTGGGAAAAAATGAGAAAGGAATATATCCCTTACATGGAAGTGTGATCCCAAAGGCTTGGGATGGGCTTGAGAGAGGCTTATTGAAAGATTGGGGCACCTTGGGAAGATTATATAGATAGGAGGGTAGATATTTGTTGAGATCCAAGATCTTTTAGTGAAGATAAAGGGGGATCTTGGGTGGGTTTATATAGGAAAAGAGAGGGAATTCTTTATTATTTAGGTTTTAGACCCTATACATTAAACTAATCAAAACCACAGACCATCTCATGGTTTTTTCCCATGGTTTTTGCCAAAGGGGAGTAGAAAAAAATATTTTATAAGGCCAATAGATGAACTTCTTAAAATATTAGGCTTGCTTATGTGGAGGTGAGTCATAGTCTCAAAAAACAGATTTTAAAAAAATAAAATGTTTTATAAGTCTTGGAGGGTCCACTAAGGATTTGTAAAATAAATAAAATAAAACTAAAATCATATTATTTTAATTTTAACATATATATTGGCTGAAAATACCACTTATAGTTTTTTATTAGATCACTATTGGGTCATCATGATGTCATAAAAAACATTATATAATTAAATGGCATTTAATTTTTTACCCAAAAATTCAACTATTTCAGAAA
The DNA here is from genome assembly GCA_963277665.1 of Viscum album. Classification (NCBI taxonomy): domain Eukaryota; kingdom Viridiplantae; phylum Streptophyta; class Magnoliopsida; order Santalales; family Viscaceae; genus Viscum; species Viscum album. The sequence continues at coordinate 2,082,641,003 of OY728136.1, read as the reverse complement.
ATTATGAAAATTGCACCATTAGATAATTTTGAAATCCTGATTCAAAAAATAATATTTATTTTATCTAAATAATTTTCTAAATATATGAATTTTTACTTTTAAAATAAAAACTAACACTTATTGAAAATTAATGGGTTTTGACAAAACGGCTTTCAGACCTTACTAAAAATTACAATTGTATTCCTAAAAATTGCATGATCATTTAAATTTAATAAAAATTAATTTAGTGATAATATTTTATTAAAATATTTTTTAATTAAAAAATCCATTAATTCATAAAAATTGATTTCATAATTGAATATTAACTAAATATACTATTTGTGATTTAAAAACAATTTACAACGTATCAATAATAAAATGAATGTATATTCTTTATTATATAGAACAAATTCACATAATCATAGTTCTAATGTCTTGTTAAGTAACCCCTTATAACACCTACATAGGACCGAAAGGTAAGGTGTGTGATGGTGATAGAATCTTGGGATGGCTCGGATAACATCGCTCAGGTGGTAATCTCTATCAACTTCCACTTCTCTCATAGGCGGTTTCATTCGAGCTTAACGTGTTGTAGCTCGACTTAGGCTTGGTCAAGAATGAATCCCAATGACACCACCCACTTTCTGAGCATTGAAAAATGGGATTCGTATGGGGTAAGTCTACTGTATGAGGTCATCACTTCCTCTATCTGAGTAAATTATATTTGTTAAAGCCCTATATTTATACTAATCATGTGATAAATATTCAACGGCTATATTAGAAATGGTAACAATTCTTAACGGTATTTTGAAATCCAAAAACATAAAACCAAGGAAGTTCATATTTTATATAACCATTTTACATAATGAGACATTTAATTAGATCAAGATGAATTTTCATTAACAATAGTTTCGTTCGTTACAATCTTCCCCCCATAAAAAATTTTTCCCTCAAAATTTCCTTTTCCCACACTAAAATAGATGCAATTAACTCTTCTTCGCCACTTCCTTTGATTCCCACATTACTTCTTCAAACTTTTGGTTTCACCACAACACCTTGATGAGGAGCATTGTCTTACTTCGTAGAACTTTTTCTATATGATCTAAGATCTTCACCAGCTTCACTTCATAGGAGAGGTCATTCTCCAATGGTAACACCTCTGGATTGAGTACATGAAATGGGTCAAATGTTTTACTTCCTCCAGAGTGATACATGGAATACATCATGTATTTGAGGTAGGTTTGGTGTGAGTGCTAGTCGATAGGCCACTTCTACAATTCGATCAAGGATCTCAAAAGGGCATATGTACCTTGGACTAAGCTTTCCCTTATTCACAAATCTCATAACTCTCTTCCACAGTGATATGTGGAGGAATACTATGTCTTTAACATCAAACTCTAGGTCTCATCGATGATTATTAGCATAGATATTTTGTCAACTCTGATCAGCTTTAATGTATTGTTGGAAAGTCTTAACCTTATCCACCATTTCTTTGACCATATCTGGACCTAGGAGTTTTCGCTCCCCAATTTTATCCCAACATGCCAGTGTTCTGCACCACTTCCCATATAAGGCTTCCTAAAGATCCATTTGGATGTTTTAGAGGAAGCTGTTATTGTAATAGAACACAGCCGGAGGGAGATGTTGATTACATCATCCTATTAAGTCCATTGGCAATGATCCCAACGTGTCCTCAAGTGTTTGGATAGTTTGATCATATAGGCCATCAGTTTGAGGATGATAAACCATACTAAAGTTTAGCTCAGTATCCAGATCATGTTGAAGACTCTTCTAAATATTAAAGGTTAATATTGTATCTCGATCAGATTTAATATATAGTCGTACTCCATGAAGCCTTACCACTAGTCTAGTGTATATCCATGCTAGTTGATCCAGTGAGAAACCATCCCAAATTGTAATAAAGTGTGCAGTCTTTGTAAGATGATCTACAAAAACCCAGATAGCATTGTTTCTTTTGCAAGTCTTTTAAAGTTTTTTGACAAAATCCATGGTGATGTTATCCCATTTCCATGCTGGTATGGGTAATGGTTGCATCATCCCATTATACTTTTTCCTCTCAACCTTCACTTGTTGACAAACCAGTCACTTTGATGTATACTCCGGGATCTCCTTCTTCATGTTATTCTACCAATAATTCTCTCAAATATTTTAATACATCTTTGTGTTTCCTTGGATAATGGAGAAATTTTAACTATGTGCATCATCATAAAGTTCCTTCTTTAACAACAGATTCGATGGAACACATAGTCTTGACCCAAATATCACAATTCCTTCTTCATTGACATTGAACATCGAGTATTTCCCTTTTCTAATAGTTTCCACCTTATTTTGAATTCCCACATCATCCTTTTGAGAATATTTTAACCTTTCCAAAAGAGATGGTTGAGCAATCATTTGTGAAAGTATTGATGATGTTCCCTTGTTTATGATTCTCATGTTCATCTTCATCAAATCTAATAAGATTGGATCCTTTAAAATTCTCATCAATGATAGAATCACTGGGTCCTTTCTACTTAGATAATTTTTCACCTTTTTCACTTTCCCAGGATGTAAATGGATTGAGTAGTCATAGTCTTTGATTAGCTCTAACCATCTCTGTTGGCATATGTTCAAATATTTCTATGTGAATATATACTTGAGGCTTTTGTGGTCCATATATATTTCACACTTCTCCCCAAATAGATAATTCCACCAAATTTTTAAAGTGAATATCATTCTAGCCAACTCTAGATCATGTGTTAGATAGTTTTTCTCATGAACTTTCAATTTCCTTGAATCATAGGCAATTAATTTTTCATTTTTCATCAACACACAACCGAGGTACTTCTTTGAAGCATCATTGAATACCACGAAAAGTTTTCCACTTGTGGGTAAAGTGATCACGGGCTCAGTGATAATCCTCTTTTTCAACTCTGTGAAGCACTAGTCACATTCATCACTCCAAGACAAAATGACTCCCTTTTGAGTTAGCTTGGTAAGAGGGTTAGACAATTATGATAAATTTCTCACAAATCGGCTATAATATCATGCTAACCATAGGAAGCTATGGATATCTGTTACTGATGTTGGATTAGGTCATCCCTCAATTGTAGCTATCTTGGAGGGATCCACAAATATCCAATTGCTTGTGATGATATGGCACAAGAATGAGACCTCATTCAACCAGAACTCACACTTTTTGTACATTTCAAAGAGCTACTCTTTTCATAAGGTATCTAGTATAGTTCATAGATTCTCCTCATGATCCTCCTTGGTTTTGGATTATATTATAATATCATCTATAAAGACTACCACAAATTTGTCAAGGTAATCTCTAAAGACTCTATTCATCAAGTCCATGAATACTTTTATATCATTAGTGAGTCCAAAAGGCATTACTAGGAATTCATAGTGCATGTACCTTATACTAAAAGCAGTCTTGGGGATATCCTCATTCTTAGCCCTTACTTGGTAATATCCTGAATGCAAATCTACCATGGAGAAGTATTGTGATCCAAGTATCTAATCGAACAAGTCATCAATTCAGGGAAGAGGATTTGTGTTCTTTATCGTGATTTTTTTAGCTCACGATAATCAATGAAAAGTCACATTGACTCATCCTTTTTCTTGATGAAGAGGACTGGTGCACCCCATAGTGAAGCACTTGGGAATATAAACCCTTTATCGAGATTCTCCTATAGTTGTTTCTTAATCTTCCTAATTTCCAAAAAATCTATTCTATATGAAGTCTTCAATATTGACAACACCTCAAGTATAAGGTCAATTGAGAATTCAACATCTCTTCTAGGAGGAAGACCAAGCAATTTATCAGGAAACACTTCAGCGAATTCCCCCATAATAGTCATGTATTCAAGGATGGTTGCTTCCTTGGACTCAATCATTAGAGCTAGATATGCATTCTCATAGGACAATAATATCCACACTTGAGATGATGGTGCTAAGGAAGATCTATACTCCTCCTTGCACTTGTACAAAATCAGGGGTTGATTCTCCATATAGAGAGTGATTTTCCTCTCATGGAAATTTATGTTGGCTCTATATAAGTAAAACCAATCCATGCTTATAATTTCATCAAATTCCACTGTAGGGAGTATGATGATGTTTTTTAGAAAGTTTAGTCCATAGATTGTGACCAGGGAGGAGTTATATTCATGGGATGCAACGTTTTCCCCATTTGTCGTTCTAACCGACATCTTTACTTCCATGATTTTTGGTGGTGGATGGATTGTTCTACTAAACCTTTGGGATATAAAAGAATGTGTAAAAACAGAATAAAAAAGTATTTTCTCTATTATTTATTAAATAACTAGCGTACCTATCACCACTGTGTTTTTGGGGATCACTTCAGTGGTAGTGATGGAAAAATCTTTCCCTTGCTTCCTTAGAGGTTGTCGGTTGCCTCCGAAAACCCTTGTATTAGGGAACTAATTTTCAAGGTTCTTTGGTTCTTTGAAATTGAAGCAATGAACAATTCATTGAAGATCGAACAGAGCGTTCTTCTCCTCTTTCTTAGCTGCAGGTTTTTCTTGTCATCATTTAATGGCTAGGTGACCTTCTCTTCCACACCTGAAGTATTTTTTCATCCCCTTCAAGAAATTTCTAGGGTGCTTCTTTCCTCACCTTTGGAAAGTGGGGTGCTAGATTTTCTTAGCACCGTTGGATTTATCCATCAGACCTATACAACTGAATTCCATATTAAGCTTCTTATGCCTAGGATACCCCTGAGATTCATCGATATCCATTTCTACTTTGAGAGAAAACGGAAAATTTCCCCATAGCTCTTGAAGTCACAAATCGCTAGAGATTTTCGTAGGCTAGGTTTCAACCCACCAAAGAAGTATTCAACCTTGCATTAGAGGGTTTTGACAAAGATGTAGGTGTATCGTGCAAGCATTTTAAAATTTTCCTCATACGCTTCGATGGAATTTTCTTCTATTTACTTGAGTCCAAGGAAGACCATTTCCATATTAAGTCGGAGGGTGCGAGGAAAATATTTTTTTTTAAAACATTTTCCAAAAATCATTCCATACCAATGCCTCGATATCCTCCTTAGGCTTCATATTTTTTATCAATGTCCACCATTGATCAGCTTCACCCTCCATACGATAAGCAGCTAGAAGTACCTTATCTTGTTCAGAACATTGAAGGATGGAGAAGATCTTCTCAATGGATTTGATCCATTTTTCAACGATTAAGGGATCAGATAATCCATTAAAAGTAGGAGGACTTTGTCTCATGAAGGTCTAAATTGTGACTTGTTCTTTATTAGGGGGGTTTTAACATTCCTCTTGAACCATGTTTCTATTCAAATATTGAGTTAACTAAGAGAGTGTCATGAAAAAGTTTGTGATTCCCGCTCCCATTGTATTGGGCATCTCATTAGAAGAGTCATCACATTGATCTTCGCATCGGTTGTTAGAATGAGTCCTATTACCGGCCATTGGCTGGAATAAAATAAAAGTTAAGGGTAACACATAAAGGGTAATCCAAGGACAAAAATAGATGACTTATAAATAACTTTTATTTTCTTAACTTATGGATTTATAGGTTTCAATCTATGTTATCCATGATCTACTTCCCAACATATATTATTAGAGGAATTATTTATTTTCTTAATAATGGTTCATACTAATATTATGAATTTACCAAAGCATATCCCTCGGAAGTGTCGTAACCAAGAGTGTAGAAATTACTAGGATACCTTGAGTCAAGCCTGAAACTCTTTGTCAGAGTTTTCACTCCTAGGTACATCTATACAAGAGCCGCCTCTACCTTCTCGTATCCATACAGGGGTGTATTTTCTTGATAAACCACTTACTGAATACTCACCAAAATTTAGGGATGTTTTTATTATAATTAGTCTTATCACTAAGGATTTCACTAGTGTAACGACCCAAATTTTTTAATAATATTAGTTTCTTGAATTTGTGTATAATTTTATTTTATAAAAAAACTATATCCTTTAATTAATGAATTGAGTATAATTAAAATAATACCACTGGGTTTTGACTGTTATATGATTGTTGGTCAATATGACCATTGGAAACTAAATTCTTAACATTATGGTTATTATTTATAAATACAATTGATCATGGTTAATTAATACTGAAAGTTGAGTCAATGGCCTCATCCAGTAGACTCGGGCCATATAAATCCCATATTTTAGTGGTTGGGAAGGAGTTTGCATCACTGGGCTTTGCTCTGGACCAAGCCCAAGCTAAACTCCAACATTGCAAGCTTAAATGTAATTACTTACGGGAGAAGTTCAAGCTGATAGAAATCACCACTCGAGCAATGTTGTCCGAGCCACCCTGAGATTCTATCATCATAGCACACCTTACACTTAAGTCCAATGAAGGTGTTATAAAAGGCTATGTAATGAGACCTTAGTTACGTTGTGCAATCCTTTTGTATGAATAAAATTTTTATTTCTTATTATGTTAAATTTTTGAATTTCAAATGTCTAAATAAATGTAGTATGAAGTTCCATATTATTGATGAATTTTGGAAAAAGGATATTTTAAAATATATTTTTTTTATACTTCAAATAATTAATAATGTAAAATTATTTTCAAAAAATAGTCATCTATAGTTGTGACCAGTAATAAATTTAGAGTCTAATAGGATCAACTTAATTTTTAGTAAATAGTAAAGTGTGAATAGTAATACACCATTATGAATAGTAATGAATGGTAAATTGGCCAAAAAAATAAAAACTTCACCCATGAATATATAAATACAATTTAGACATCTTAAGAGTGAAAAACGATCGTAGTATAAGTTTTCGTATTTCTGTATGTCATAAATACTTTATTTACAATTTTATAATTAATTTAAAATTTTAAAATGGAAATTTATTTTCATAAAATTTAATCATAAATTTTTACTTTATTTTCTTATGGTTATATGATAATTTTATGGGACCTTGATTACTTTTTCAAGGTGTTACAAAACAAGTTATAGTTTTAGAGTTTTTTTTAAAATAAATAATGATTTAATTTAAAAATTAAATTAAAATTATTTATAAAATTATTTTCATAAAATGGAGTTCATTTTTGAATTCAGATCATTGATATTAGGTTAGGGTGAATTTATGAAATTTTTATAAAATGTTTTGTTTTTCGGTGAATAGCGAAAATAAAATTTTGAGTTTCGATGTGTTTAATGACATAATTAATGATTTAATCATGATTTAATAATTATGGTTGACTTTTTTATAGTAAGATATGATATGAGGTGTCCAAAGTGACCATTACCATGGTAAAATACCATGGTCAAGCCCATGGTTTTGCAAATACCATTGATGAGGTGTCTATTGGAAATTAATTAAACATTGCCCCACTTTTGCTATAAATACCAATATATTACCTCATTCATTTCATTCCAAAATCCTCCTAAATGAAGATCTATTATTTTTACCTCCCAATGAGTCCTCCCAGTATTCCCTCAATCCCTCCAAGTTCTTAACCTTCATGCTTTTGAATTTACTCTTCAAGGTAAGGGAACCTTTCACCCTCCTCTTTTAAGTCATGACTTCCTTTATGTTATGTATTCTAGTTTCCATTTCATTATGTGGGGGTATGTTATTCTAAATCTTTATTACTTTCCATTTCATATCCAAATTATGAGATACCCTTTATTCTCTAACAAACTGATTTTCTTAAATTTTAAGTGACATCGTTAGGCTGCCAAATTTTCGTAAAAGAAATCACATCTTCTATTTTCTTTCAAGTTTACTTTTCATATGGTATGACATTAAAATATCCATACCATGAACTTATTTATATTCTATTATGTCTTTATACTGTTTTATGAGTTATTTCTGAGGGTTTGAACTTTTTCCCCACTCTTTTTAATGTTTTTTAAAACCATGTTACATAGTCATTATGCTGTAGAATTTTTGTCTCAAGATCTCTCTCTTTTTCTCAAAAATTATCTTATTTTATTTTTTTGAATACCAAAACCTATTTCATTTCTAGGGGTATTCATAAAGACATAATATTGATATATTTTATTCTTTAATTGACATACATATAACCCTCTCTCATTTTCCATGGGTTATAAATGACATAATGATCTTATTTTTAAGCACTTTTAAAATGTCACGATTTTGAAGTGAAACACATTAATTTTACTCTCTATGGGTTATTTATGAAATGTATTATTATGATATATGTAGATCACTAGAAAATAAATACATGTTAAGGGTGTTCCCTGATAGCACTCTAATGTATTAGGTAAATAATTTAATATCTAGATATGACAAGTTTCATGATACCTTGGTGAATAACCTTGGTAATTTTTGTGACACATCAGTGATAAACTTGGTGATATGTTCATGAATGTCTAAATTAAATATTATAGACATATATTCAAGTTATGGTTCAAGTTATTTTAATTATTTTATGCCTCTACTTCCATTTCTCATGTCTTTTAGTTTTTTATCAAGTTCTTATTGATATCACAAGTAAACTGAATCCCTTTCTTTTCTTACTAGGCCTTCTGCTCACCCTTTCCTTTGATGTATGTCTCCAGGTTATAAGATTCAATAATTTTACTTATAAATAACTTATGATGAAGTTGTATAAGTGGATTCAAATAATGTTTTCTGTATTCATGTTTTATGTTTCTAATCTCCAAGACACTATACTTTAAATATCCTTTATTTGTAAAATGTAATCAAAAGTTATGTAATAAAAAGGCAGGATTCCATAGTTGGTATCAGAGGATAGTTTAGTTATTCATGAAAATTAGGCTATGAAAACTTTAAGAAAAACCCTTTATAAAAGTTTAAATATAGGAAAAATTTCGGGTATTTTGGTGAAATATTAAGTAAGTGGTTTCTGAACAAACAAATCCTTGTCTGGATATGAACAAGTGGATGTGGCTCTAGCACAGATGTACCTAGGAGTGAAAAATCCAACAAGGAGTTTTGTACTTGACTCGGGGTATTCGGGTACACGACAATTGGCCTTACTTCACTCCTAGTTTGACACTCCTGGGGGATATTTTTGTTCTATCACAAGATTTTTATGAATCATTATGAAGGATTTATAGAGAAATGTAATTGTTTAAGCATGAATTTTTAAGACATAAAATCCTTTATAGTTAAAATATTCATAAATGAAATAATCTTATCCCTAAGTTTTTATTCTTTTTGAAAATGGAGGGAAATATGAGGAACTGTGCAAATGGTGGCCGCAATGGACCATGCACTGACGGCCCTCCAATGGAATCCAGAATGGAAAATTTCAAGAGAATGATGAACCAATTGACTCAAGTTATGGGAAATAACTTGAATCATGCTGAGAGACCGATCTCACTGCGAATGGAACAAAATTCTATTGAGTCCTTTATGCATCAACAGCCACCAAACTTCATTGGATCTACCGACCCATTGATTACTGAAAAGTGGATCAGCACTATCGAGAAGATATTTTATGTGATCAACTGTTCGGAACAAGAGAAGGTCACCCTGGATATTTACCTCTTAGAGGGAGAAGTTGATCAGTGGTAGGAGATGATAAAAAACACAAGGCCAAGATTGAAGGTTGAAGCTACGGAGTGGGAAGAGTTCAGAGGGATCTTCTTCAGCAAGTATTTCCCTCAATCAATGAGAACAATAATGGAGAAGTAGTTTCTCAAGCTGAAGCAGAATGAGAATGAATCTATGGGAAGATACGAGATGAAAATCACAGGGATTTAACGTTACAACTCTAGCTTTGTCATAGATAAAAATGGTACGTTTTGATAGATTCTTCAGTTGATTGAGACCTCATCTGCGGAAGAATCTAGCCAACCGAGACTATGATAGATATGATAAGATTGTGCGAAGTGCGATGAAATTCGAATAGGAGTTTGGAGAGACGTAGTGGTCTCATAAATACAATGAAAAGAAGATATCAATATATCCAATAATAGAGAGGAGCTTCAATCAAGGAGAGGAGGCAATCAAGTGCAACGTCGCACGTGTAATAAATTTGGGAAGAAGCGTTCAGGGAACTGCCTGCTCAAAAGTGGGAAGTGATACAAGTTCGGTAAATATGGACATATTGTGCAGAATTTTTATAGTGAGGTGAAGTCTCAACTCCCAAACAATAACAACAAATGGAAGATGGTGCAGGCCCTACCTGATGTCTAATGCTATAAGTGTGGAAAAATTGGGCACTTATCCAATCAATGTCCAAATCCAAGGGTAGTGGCGAGGAATCACCATCAGCCTCAGCATCGGCCAAGGGAACAAGGTCGTACTTTTACAATCACTATGGCTGAAGTTGAAGCACCAAATGATGTGGTGGAAGGTACTCTTGTTGTTATCTCAAAGATAACAAGTACTTTGTATGTTTCAGGTTCTACGCATTACTTTATTTCTACCAAGTTTGTAAAGAATTTAGAATCAAACCCTGATTTTCTAAAAGTAGAGTTATCAGTCAAGACTCCTGGTGGGATTATCCAAGCATCATCTATGTTTAGAAACTCTAGTATTTACTTTATTGAGCATAATATTATTATAAATCTAGTAGTCATTCACATGCTAGAATTCGACATTATACTTGGTGTGGACTGGATCTCAATGTATAATACTAATAACAAATACAGAAGCAAGGAAATATCAATATAATTGAATGGGAAACCAATATTTATCTTCTAAGGAGAGATATCTCAACCTGATCTTTGTCTAGAATAACCTCATGCATCCATCATTATGGAGTTGATCAGTGAAGAAGAGGAAGGAAATGAGAGTTTAAGGGTAGAAAATGTCCCCATCATCCCAGAATATGTTGAAGTATTTTCTGAGGAGTTACCTGAACGTCCCCCAGAAAGAGAGGTAGAGTTATACATTGAACTTGTAACTGGATCTCATCCGATATCAAAGACCCCATAAAGAATGGAAAATGTGGAGTTGGAGGAATTAAAGAATAAACTCCAAGATATTTTGGAGAAGGGGTTTATCCTTCCAAGTGTGTCTCCTAGGGGAGCACCTATTCTCTTTGTGAAGAAGAAGGATGGATTGATGCAGCTATGCATTGATTATAGAGAACTGAACGGGATCATAGTGAAGAAAAAATTCCCTCTTCCAAGAATTAATGACTTATTTTACTAACTTCATGGGGCTCAATTCTTCTCTAAGATTGATCTTTGATCTGTTTATCATCAATTGAGGGTGAATAAAGAAGATATTCCAAAAACTATCTTCCAATCATGATATCGGCATTATGAGTTTGTTTTTATGCCCTTTGGACTAACTAATTCACCTGATATTTTTATGGATTTGATTAATAAGAGTCTTTAAGGACTACCTTGATAAATTTGTTGTAGTTTTTATTGATGATATTCTGATATATTCCCAAAGTCACGAGGAGAATGAGGATCATCTAAGGGTTATTTTGCAAACTTTGAGGAAGGAGGAGCTCTTTGGAAAGTTCATTAAATGTAAATTTTGGTTAAAACAAGTTGCTTTCTTTGGGAACATTGTTACCAATGAAGGAATCACAATTGACCATGTATAGATAAAAGTTGTAGAGGAGTGGCCTCTGCCTACAAAAATAACTGATATTCTTAGTTTCCTTGGATTAGCAGGATATTATAGGACGTTTGTGAAAAAAAATTCACGACATTATAATCCAATAACCAATTTAACACAAAAAGGCCTAAAGTTCATCTAGAAAAAGGATTATGAGGAAAGTTTCCAAGATCTAAAGAATAGATTGGTTAATACACCTGTGTTAACTCTTCCCTCAAGTGGAGAAGGATTTGTTATTTTTAGCGATGCATATCTAAAAGGGCTTGGTTGCATCCTCATGAAAAATGACAAAGTCATTGGTTATGCATCACAAAAGTTGAAGAAATATGAGTAGAACTATCCTAAGCATGATCTGGAGCTTGTTGTGGTTGTTTTTTCTCTGAAGATATGGAGGCACTATCTTTATGTGGAGAAATGTGATATATACATAGACCATAAAAGTTTGAAGTATATTTTCATACAAAATTCATTGAACATGAGATAGAGGAGATGGTTGGAACTTCTCAAAGACTATGATTGTTCAATTCATTATCATCCCAGAAGAGTAAAAAAATTCGATGATGCATTAATCAGGAAAGAAACATTTTTTCTTTCCATGATGAGGATTAAAAGAGATCCTTTAATCAATGAACTAGTAAATATGGGCATGGAAATTATAAGGGAAGGAACATCATTAATCCAAACCCAAATGATTTCTCAACCTTCATTAATAGATAAGATCAAGAAATCTCAGAAAGAAGATCCTTTGTTACAGAAGAATTATGAGGCTGTGAAGGATGGGATGTTTTATGAGTTCAATATTGATCAAGAAGGTGTACTGAACATTCGTACAAGACTATTTGTTCCATCTATTCCATAAATAAAGAAGGAGTTGATGGATGAATCTCATAGCTCTAATTTCTCTATACATTCAGGAAGCACGAAAATTTATAGATACCTTCATGGTCATTATTGGTGGGATAATATAAAAATGGAGGTTGTTGACTGCACTTTAAGGTGCCTGGTGTGCCAGTAAGTGAAGGCGGAGAAAAAACTTCATAAAGGGGTATTGCAACCACTACCCATACCTGCATGGAAGTGGGACAATATCACAATGGACTTTGTCACTGGTCTCCCGAGAACTTCCAAAGGAAACAATGAAATATGGGTTATTGTGGATTGTCTCACTAAGACTACCCATTTTATCTCCATTTGGGAAGATTTATCTCTCAATCAACTTGCCATGATTTATGTAAATAAAGTGGTAAGGCTGCATGGCGTTCTACTTTCTATCATATCTAATCGTGATCCAAGGTTCACATAAAGATTCTAGAGAAGTCTTCAATATGCTCTGAGCATTGAATTGAATTTTAGTACGGCTTATCACCCCCAAACTAATGGACAATTTGAAAGTACTATTCAAACACTCGAGGATATGATGTGAACATGCTCAATTGAATTTAAAGGTGGATGGGATCAACATATCCCTTTAGTTGAGTTCTCTTACAACAACAGCTTCCACTCGAGCATTCAAATGGAACCTTATGAAGCTCTATATGGTAAGCGATGTAGAACTCCAACTTATTAGCATGAAGCTGGTGAGAGAAATATTCTTGGGCCTGATCTTGTGCAAGAGATGACAGAAAAGGTCAATGCCATACAGAAACACATTCAGGATGCTCAGAGTCAGCAAAAGAGCTATGCCGACAACTGTCGAAGGGGCATGGAGTTTGATGTTGGTGAAAAGGTCATTCATAGAATTTCACCTTGGTATAGAGTCATGAGGTTTGGGAAGAAAGTAAATCTCATCCCTAGGTATATTGTCACCTATAAAATCCTTGATCGTGTAGGAGCAATGACCTATCAGCTTGCACTTCCTACAAATCTAGCACAAGTTCACGATGTATTCCATGTATCCCTCTTGATAAATTACATACCTGACCCTTCACGTGTACAAAATATAGAGGTGGTACAATTGGAACATGACCTCTCTTATGAAGGGCAGTCGGTGGAGATCTTGGATCGTAGGTACAAGGTTCTACGCAACAAGACTATCTAACTTGTTAAGGTGTTGTGGAGAAACCAAAAATGTGAAGAATTCATGTGGGACCAGAGGAGTCTATGAGGCAGAACTACCCACACCTTTTCTCTTCTGAGGGTATGAGTTAAAATTTCAAGGATGAAATTTATTAAGGGGGGAAGAATGTAATGACCCTAAATTTTGAATAATAATTATTTATTGAAATTTTTTATTATTTTATTTTATAAAAAACTATATTATTTAATTAATGAAGTGAGTATAATTAAAATAATACCACTGGGTTTTGACTTTTATATGACTGTTGGTCAATATGACTATTGGAAACTAAATTCATAATGTTATGATTATTGTTTATAAATACAAGTTATCATGGTTAATTAATACAGAAAGAGGAGTCGATGGCCTCATCCAATAGACTCAGGCCATATGAAGCACATCTATGAGAGCTTGGGAAGGAGGTTGCATCACTGGGCTTTGCTCTGGACCACACCCAAGTCGACCTCCAACATGTGAAGCTTGAACGGAATCACCTACGGGAGAAGTTCTAATTGACAGAAATCACCACTCGAGGAATGTTGTCTGAGCCGCCCCAAGATTCTATCACCATAGCACACCTTACACTTAGGTCTTCTGCATGTGTTATAAGGGGCTATGTAAGGAGACCTTGTTTACATTGTGTAATCCTTTTGTATAAATAAAATTTTTATTTATTATTATGTTAAATTTTTTAATTTTAAATGTCCGAATAAATGTAGGATTAAGTTCCATATTATTGATGAATTTTGGAAAAAGGGTATCTTAAAATATATTTTTTGTATACTATAAATAATTAATAATTTAAAATGATTTTCAAAAAATGGTCTTCTATAGTTGTGACCAGTAAGAAATTTAGAGTTTAATAAGATCAACTTAATTTTTAGTGAATAGCACAGTATGAATAGTAATATACCCTTATGAATGGTAATGAATAGTAATGAATAGTAAATTGGCCAAAAAAATAGAAACCTCACCTATGAATGTATAAATACAATTAAGACAACTTAAAAGTGAAAAAATGATCATAGTATAAGTTTTGGTATTTTTTGTATGTCATAAATACTTTATTTAAAATTTTATAATTATTTTAATAATTTAAAATGGAAATTTATTTTTATAAATTTTAATCATAATTTTTTACTTTATTTTCTTAGGGTTATACGATAATTTTATGGGACCTTGATTAATTTTTCAAGGTGTTACAAAACAAATTATATTTTTAGAGTTGTTTTTTTGAATAAATAATAATTTTATTTAAAAATTAAATTAAAAATATTTAGAAAATTATTTTCATAAAATGGAGTTCTTTTTGAATTCAGATAATTGATATTAGGTTATGGTGAATTTATGATATTTTTATAAAATGTTTTTTTTCTATGAATAGTGAAAATACACTTTTGAGTTTCGATGTGTTTAATGGCATCATTAATGATGTAATCATGATGTAATAATTATGGTAGACTTTTAAAAATTAATATATGTTATGAGGTGTCCCAAGTGGCCATTACCATGGGAAAATACCATGGGAAATCTATTGGTTTTGCAAATACCACCGATGAGGTGTCCCATGGAAATTAATTAAATATTCTCTCACTTTTGCTATAAATACCAATCCATTATTTATTTCCTTTCATTGAAAAGTCCCCCTTAACAAAGCTATAATATTTTTACCTCCCAATGAGTCCTCCCAAGGTTCCCTCAATCCTCCCAAGGTCCCTACATTCGAGTTTTTGAAGTTACTCTTCAAGGTAAGGGAACCTTTCACCCTCCGCTTTTAAGTCATGACTTCCTTTATGTTATGTCTTCTAGTTTCCATTTAATTATGAGTAGTAATGTTATTATATGTCTTTATTACATTCAATTTCATATCAAAATGATGATGTACCCCTTTCTCTCTCATAAACTAATTTTCGGAAATTTTAAGTGATGCTGTTAGACTGTGAAATTTTCATAAAAGAAATTCCATCTTCTATTTTCTTTCAAGTTTCCTTTTCATATGGTATGCCATTAAAATATCCATACCATGAACTTATTTCTATTCTATTCTATCCCTATACTGTTTTATGAGTTATTTCTGAGTGGGTGACTCTTGTACCCCCTCTTTTTAATGTTTTCTAAAACCATGTTACGTAGTCGTTATGCTGCAGAATTTTTGACTCAAGATCTCTCTCTTTTTCTCAAAAATTATCTTATTTTATTTTTGTGAATACCCAAACCTATTTAATTTATAGGGGTATTCATCAATACATAATATTGATATATTTTATTATTTAATTTACATACATATAACCCTCACTCATTTTACATGGGTTATAAATGACATAATGATCTTATTTTTAAGCACTTTTAAAACATCAGGATTTTGAAGTGAAGCCCATTACTGTTACTCTTTATGGGTTATTTATGAAATGTATTATTATGATCTATGTGACTCACATGAAATTAAATACATATTAAGGATGCGACCTAATAGCGCTCCAATGCATTGGGTAAAGAATTTAATCTCTAGAGATGACAAGTTTCACGATACCTTGGTGAATATCCTTGGTAATTTTTATGAAACCATGGGGATGAACCTTGATGATATATTCATAAATGTATAAATTAAATGTTTCAGCCATATATTAATGTTATGGTTCAAGTTATTCTCATTATATTATTCCTCTACTTCAATTTCTCATGTCTTTATGTTTTTCATTAAGTTCTTATTAATATCACAAGTAAACTGATTCACTTGCTTTCCTTACTAGGACTTCAGCTCACCCTTTCCTTTGATGTATGTCTCCAGGTTATGAGAGAAATAATTGTACTTAGGATGAACTTATGATGAAGTCATACAAGTGTATTATAATAATGTTTTATGTTTTCATGTTTTATATTCCTGATTTCCAAGACACTAGAATTTAAAGATCCTCTATTTGTAAAATGTAATAAAAGGTTATATAATAAAAATGTGGGATGCCATAACTAGGGTTTTATAATCTTAATCCCAAAAATAAATAAACCTATCCTTTTATACCAACTATAACAACCGTTCTCTTTATTACACACATAAACAAGATTTATTACATAAAATTGCACTTAAAACAACTTTGAGGATTTGGAGTTTTAGTTTCTTTGTGGATTAGGAACATTACATAACGACTTAAAACATGAAACATGACATATTTATTGAAAACTTCCTTTACATGACCACTACATTCCGTCGTACTTAGCACTGCATGAGATAAATTGAGGACATGTATAAGAAAAGGGTGAGCTATAAATCCCAGTAAGGGAGTAAACATGGAATAACATGAAGAATGCAGTACATGTTAGGTAGTAGTCATATCAATGGATCATAAAAGAAACATGAACATAAAGACAAGATATAGCATGATTATCATAACATGGAAATGTGGCGACAACACTTAACATGGTATTAGAATGATCCACGACTCATTAAACATGGAGTAAGATTAAACCCTCATTGAAATTGAATTAACATGAGTAAACTCTCATTGCACTTGATGTATCATGATACTAATCTTTACCCAATGAATTTGAGCGCTATCAGGGTGTACCCTTCTTAAAAATTTCATTTCATGCATAAGTGTGCCACACGGATCATACAACATGGAATCATTAAAGATCATCATTTATTCCATGATAAAGGAATGTGGAATTAATACATGAAACTCTATAATCAATAAGTAAATGTGTATAAAGGTGAATTCCCTTGATAGATAAATGGTCATGGTATTCACGACATAATGACTTGGGCTTTGGAAAATCACAATGCAATTTCGGCAGCATAACGGCGTGACATAAGAATTTATAAAAATGGTTGATGAGAGAGAAAGTGGTGTATCATAATATGTACATGAAGTAGACAATAAGTGTTCATATAGATACATTTCCTATCATAAGTAATGTAATTTTAGATTTATAATACAAAATAATTTCTTGAATGAAAATGAGGAGAGAGAAATTCCTTATGGAATTCCGGAATGGTAAAGGGTGTACATTGGGAGGTATTAATGAAATAGAAATGGGTCTATAATAATTAAAACATAAATAGTGAAGTGTGGGGGAGGTGATAAATCATACCCCAACATTTTTAAATGAAAATAAAAGGGAATAACAACATAATGAAATTTGGACACAAATGAGAAAGGAAGAAATACCTTACTTGGAAGTGTGATCCCAAAGGCTTGGGAGGAGCTTGAAAGAGGATTATTGGGAGATTGGGGAACCTTGGGATGATCTTAGAGAGATTAAGGTATATTTTGGTCGAGCTCAAAGTGTTTTTAGTGAAGAGGAAGTGGGAGCTTGGTTGGGTTTATATAGGAAAAGAGACGGAATTATTTATTATTTAGGTTTTGGACCTTATACATTAAACTAATCAAAACCTCAAACCATCCCATGGTTTTTCCCATGTTTTTAAAAAAAGGGGAGTATAAAAAAATATTTTATAATGGAAATGTCCTAACTTCTTAAAATATTAGGCTTTCTTGTGTGGATGTGAATCACACTCTCAAGGAAATCATTTTAAAAAGACAAAATGTTTTATAAGTTTTGGAGGGTCCACTAAGGATTTGTAAAATAAATAAAATAAAAATAAAATTACATTATTTTAATTTTAAAACATATATTGGCCGAAAATACCACTTATAGTATTTTATTACATCACTATTGGGTCATTATGATGTCATAAAACACATTATATAATTAAACAGTATTGAATTTTTTACCTAAAAATTCAACTGTCTCAGAAAATTATGAAAAATTCACCGTTGGATAATTTTGATGTCATGATTCCAAAAAACTATATTCATGTTATCTAAATAATTTTCAAAATATTTGAATTTTTTCTTTTAAAATAAAAACCGTCATTTATCAAAAATTCATGGGTTTTGACAAAATGACTTTCAAACCTTACTAAAAATTACAATTGTATTCCTAAAAATTATACGATCATTTATATTTAATAAAAATTATTTTATTTATAATATTTTATTAAAATATAATTTAATTAAAAAATCCATTAATTCATCAATATATATTTCATAATTGAATATTAACTAAAAATACTATTTGTGCTTTGAAAACTATTTATAACGTAACAATAATAAAATGAATGTATATTATTTATTTTATACAAAAATAATTCACATAATAATAGTGTTAAAGTATTGTTACATAACCCCTTATAACACTCTCATTGTACCGAAAGGTAAATTGTACGATGGTGATAGACTCTTGGGGTGCCCTGGATAACATCACTCGAGTGGTAATCTCTATCAACTTCCACTTATCCCATAGGCAGTTCTGTTCGAGATTAATGTGTTGAAGCTCAGCTTGGGATTTATCAAGAGCGAAGCCAAATGATGCCACCTCTTTTCTGAGCTTCAAAAAATGGGAATCATACAGGGAAAGTCTACTGGATGAGGTTATCACTTCCTCTGTCTGAGTAAATTGGATTTTTTAAAGCCCTATATTTATATTAATCATGTGATCACTATTCAATGGCTATGTTAGCAATGGTAACAATTATTAATGGTATTTTGAAATCCAAAAACATAAAACCAAGGAAGTGAATATTTTATATAACCATTTTTCATAATGATACATTTAATTAGATGAAGAGGGATTTTCATTAACAAAGTTTTGGGTCATTACACTATTATCTACATATAAATTATTATATTGAATTGATATCTTTTCATTCCTTGTTGGAGGAGTTCATATCCATAGAAGATTGAGACAATGGAGCATTTAAGTTGCATGAGATCTTTCATAGCTGAGATGAAATATTTCACACCATGTGTTTGAACAATCAATGAGGATGTTGATATTTCAATAAAAATGGAAGAATAGTTTCAATGTGTACAAATCAATTAAACCACGAACATACAAATAGGGGAGATGCAATTATTTTGATGGATATGGGATAAGTTGACGGCATGTATGAGTCATGTTAGTGATGCATCTATGCATTCATTAGGAATGAAGAGATCATGAAAGAAATTCTCACACTGTAAATAAAATCATTGCTCCATGATTTTTATTTATAAAATATATATATTGCATGTTTCACTCTCTGTCCATGTAATAATTTTTTAGTTATGTGTGGGGGAGTTTGTGGTAATTTGAAATGGATATTTTCATTCTTATATCTAAGGAGTTTGAGATTAATATGAAAAAGGATATATAAAATAGATATACATCAATATATGATGAATATGTAAATAAATATAGATAAAGGATTCTTCCTATAAATATGGGAGGTTTTCCACTACTTTGGATAAAAATTTCCATGGAAGATCATGTCTAAATAGATCCTCACTCTTAGGATGGGGGTGTTATTTCTATGTTCGGTTTCTATTTTCTCCATCTCATGGATAGCATGAGGGGGTAATTATTTTTCCATGGAATTCTAATGAAGGTCGATTTCATTTATAAGGAACATTTATATATTTTAATGATAATTCAAGTTGATTTTTTTCACAATTCTATTTTTTCAAAACTCTACCTTCTTTATTGAGCATAACCGTTATTTCTTTGAGTGGGGGATTAAAATTTTTATGAAATTACTAGTGTGTAAATTTCTCTATGAAAATTAGATTATTTTCATGCTATATTTAAATAATATTTTATATTACTAAATTTCTAAGTGATCTAAATTACCTAACCATGATAAAAGGGGAGTTAAGTGGTTGATGAGTGACTAGTTCGGCTAATGCCTAAGTGGTAAACACCCTCTTATTTTTCATTAGAGAATTGATTTTAAATCTAGGTCAGGTATTATTTCCGAATTTACTATAGTAGTGTTATACCAGATACTATAGAGATACTATAATAGAAAAACTATTCACCTTGATTGGGATTTTAGGCCATATATTTGGGCCTACAATCCACAAGGACATTAATCCATTAATAGACTTTGGACAATAGGGTCTCCAAGCTACCATTGGGCCTTCATTTCATAGGGCCTTTGGGACATCATGAGTATTTGGTCCACAGGACCTCTAGACCTTGAGAAATAGGAAACAAGTGACATGAAGGGAGCATAAAAATGGATCGATGCAATAGGCAGGTGGTAGAGTAAGGAAACATATAAGCATTGCTGGGTGGGAATCCACGTAAGGGGGATGAGAACGTTAGAACCTATAATTATTCATTATTCCTCATATGTTTTCAATGTATGATAGATGGGTGACCCACCATGTGACTTTTAACGCAATGGGACTAGACTGATGGTGCAACGCTGTAGGCGGGCGATGCAGTTGGGCGCCATGCAGACATCGTTGGGTGGGAAACTCGAAAGAGATATGGGTGTGTTGGAACCTATAATCCACTTCTATTAATACATGGTTATTTAATGTGGGATGTAATGGTTCCCTTCTATAGTGCATAAAATCTAGAATGATGCAACAATTCTTGGAAGGGGGTATAGATTTCATGATTCGAAACATGGTGTGATGATTACTAACAGGGTGGGAGAGGCATAAATCTAGTGACATGGCATGAAATAGGATTCTCATTTGAGGAAACCATGTATTTAGACTTTGTACCATTGGGTATCTGTTCCACCAATGTTATAAGGCCTCTGTGTCGTTGGGACTTTCGTCCATGCTTATAGAAAATATGTCTTGTGGGTGATTTCTATTCCTTGTGGGGGGATATGGATTGACCCATTGGAGTGTCTGAGAGTTCATTGTTTGGTTTCTTGTAATCCCCTCTACCTATAATAAATACATGAATAAATATATTAGGGAATGATTACTCGGACTAAGGGGTTTTCATAGACCAATTTTTGATAAGTTTATATTTATACATTATTTATTTTATTATCTATGACTTCATGAACCTAGATTCTCAATTTTTCGGTATTATAATCATTCTTTTCTATTTAAAAATAAAAACTAGTTTTTTTATTTTAGAATCATTATTCTAGAATACAGAGTAGATTTTACTTATTAAGTAATTGTTTCTCTGTGGGTTATACCTTAGTATTCATATGTATTATATTATGATGAGTAGTTTTATTGATTTGGATGATATTTTTATAAATTCAAAACTTAATAACACATAGTAATTACTGACACTTTTCATGGTTTAATGTGGTTTGTAGTTGGAAAATCTGAATCTTTAGAACTTAAAACTTCAAGAAATGTGTCACTACCTCCCTTTTCAACAATGTTGCTAATGTTTCTTGAATCCAATACCCATGGGACCTCCATCACATCTTTCCAAGATTATTTTTATCTATTTTTCATCATTTTCTATATCATTATCCATCCAATATTTGAGTTATGACCAAAACATATCATGTTGTTGCTATCATGCACCTGGACTTGTGATTTTCTTCTATTGTAGCATTATAGAACCATGTTTAAACTCAAGTGTGGAAGATGAGAGAACAATTTCCAAGAAGTTGGAAGTCGATAAAAAACCTGATAACCTAATAATGAACATCCATTTGGGTTTATCAAAGAAAATGGGTATGGAAGGAGAATAGCATCCCTATTTATAGTGGAAAATATCTCAATGGTTTATGAATATTCAAATTAAATTTATTTTACAATGAAATTATCTTTCATTGAATTATTTAATCAAATTTAAATAATAATATCAGTGTTTTCATTGAGAATAGACCTTGTTAGCGAAATAACCCAAGGATAAGTCTTGAAACAAAAAATATTATCAATTTAGGATGCTTGATCCCCATGTTTATTCCAGAGTAGAAATTAAATAATCAAATATTTAGGTTAGCATAATCAGAGAAGAAAATATTATTTTGGTATAAAAATATTTTTTCTATATGAAAGGAATTAATATAATTCTATTATTTAATCTAATATCTTTAAAATATTCATCCTCTTGATGATATATTAACTCTTAAATAATTAGAAGCACACAAAAAAATATTTGAAACAAAAAATTCATTTCCATTTCATGCACCATGAAAGATAAATTATAATATATTCAAATATTATTCTTTTTGAATATTTGATTATTTGTAATATAAATTTTATGATCACATTCATCATTGTAAATATTATTTTATATTAAATATTTTAAAAGGAATAAATATTTTTTCTTTTAATCACTATAAAAAACCATTTTCCAAGGAAATCCACCAAAATGATTTTCACCTATATAAAAATCCTATTGAGATATTCCTTATTAATAATTTATGATAATGTTACCATAAATATTTGGTAGTTAATCATATTTTAAAACCTTCATAATTTTTATCAATTTTTAAATGAATTTAAGTGTTTTGATCATGAGAATAAGAGGACTGAACAACACAATAAAATCAACAAAATATGTTTTAGAAAAAATTCCAACATAGATGTTGTATTGTCATTACGTAATGATCATGAAACGTTCCTTGATTGTTTTTTTCACAACCAACACAAAGAATATGAAGAAAAAATTTGGTTTTAAGTATTCTATAATTCTTCCACTAACAAAAAATGAGAGGAAGGGAGGGAGAGAAGGAGAGAGAGAGGGGAGGGGGAGGGAAAGAGTGAGGGGGAGGCATAGGGGGAGAGGGAGGGAGGGAGGGATATCAGGGAGGTTGGGGGATTTTCTGAAGGGTTAAGAAGATTGTGTTAGATTCAAGATAATTTCATTCCATAAATCACCATAAAATTTATCATTTAATTCCCCTCACAATTCATTAATTAAATCATTCCACTAAAGTTGATCCACTCTCTAAAAATAGAAATCCTCCCATAAATTATCTAACATGCCAGGTCATTGAAAAGTGGAATTTTATTTTCACATCACAAGTGATATGTCATTTCCTTTCCATTTCACCAATTAAAATCCACCACTATGTTTCCACACAAAAAAATAATAAAAATATTTATAACAATAATAAATTCCTGAAAATGCTCGGTCTATGGCTCGATATCTGAGCACCTAATTTATAACTCACCTATTAAAAATATATTTTTTTGGACACAACCATAGTGTAATAATTTTCTCTCAAGCTTCATTTTAAGAGATGTTAATATTCACGTTTGTGGGATAAATATTTATTTATTTATAAATATTAAATATCCATTAAAAGTTAAGTATCTCATAATTTCACCAAAATCTAGCCCAAGTGTAAATAAAACATTCCAAGTTCAATGAAACTATATTTTTTTTAATTCAACCACTAAGTTAAAATTACTATTTTATCCTATTTAAGGGACCCGACCTTTGAAGCTCAAAAATAAATTAAGTCTCACTTATGAAAAATCTAGGTTGCTGCATCCTCCCAACCTTTAAACCTTTTTATCCCTGAAAATTTAATATCCCAAGTTTCTAATCATAATCTCATTAAACAAAATTTCATAGAATACAGCCTACCATCAACATTTTCAAATTACCCATTGATTTGTGGGCCCTAAGATAACTCGTGACACAAACGCTTAGAAAATATCCTTCACCTCCACACAGAAATCAACCAATTCAAGATTATCTAAGAAATACCTTAGAAAAAAGGGGTTAGCTTATATTACTTGAATATTTCCAAAATTACATATAAATAAAATTTATAAAAATAGGTCACCTATCAACATATCATGAAGTAAGATCTACAACTCCTGAACACCAACCTTAAAAGGATCATTATTAAGGGAACAAAATTTGAGAGCATAACCCAGCCCACATTTAATAATTAATGGAAAAACTACAATAGTTAGCATAAAACTACACATATAATTACCTACAAGCTTAACTGAGGATCACCTGGTTGGGTTATGGTCACTCTATGAAAAAGAAACTAAATATCAAAACAACACATAACATGTCTTCCTCACATAACCTTTTAACAAACCTAAATCGTGCTTGGGACCCAATTAAGCTCAATCTAAAGTAGATGGTCCTGAATATTTAAATAACCCATCCATGTTATCTCCATACCCTAGAATTAAACCTTCCAAACATGAGTTAATATATCCACAAACCTCAATGAAACATCCATTATTGTGTAGCAAAATTTTCCACTCAATGAACAGCAATGTTCCACTATACTTTCACCACCAATTTCCCACACCCACTAGGGAACCTTAGTTCACAACTAGTCATGAAATCACCCAAGACAAGTCTCTAAAATAAATCAAAATTCAATCTTAAATAATTATGAAATAATCCTCACCTTTAATGAAATTCATTAGGTGAACTATCTATAAATAATCTATCATATAACTTTCCCCAATGTGTGTGGGACCTTGGGGGTAAATTTTCCCTCTTGTGGTATGAAATATGTATATCACAATTAAACTTCGGATTGATGCCTCAATGTGACACTGATCAATAATAATAGACTTAAACACTATCACAAACACACCATATTCCTTCCACTAAATAAAATCTAGTGATTTTTTTATATCATCCTCTATTAAACCGAAGGAAACCATGGTTTACATATAGCATATATGGGTTAGCTTACTTATATAGGGAATGAGAGATCATAATTGACCACTATATGATTCATTTACTAACTATTTCCTTATAAATTATGACTTAGTGTTATGGTTATACTAATAATTTATCATATTCTTGGTAAAAGGACACACTAGTCACCACACCTACACTAATTTCCCTAGTTTAGTAATTGAACTCAAGTCCCCATAAGCATTATTTCCCTCATTACAAAACCAATACTTATAAAAAAAATAACTATGAAATCCATTCATATTATTTAAACTACTCTAATATCATTCTAACATGACCCAAACCATTAGGACTCAACTCGGGCTAGTGTTATGCTGAACATGAAACCCCAATCCCACATCTAATAAGTTAGGGGATAGATACTAAAACCAAGAAGGAATAACATACATGGGAGGACTTATCCTATAATAACCTATAACATAAATACATATCCAATGTACAATAATTTAAAAAACCACCAATATATATATTTATATATATATATATATATATCAATTGAACTTTATATTATATAAGTACGGGACATCAAATGATATACACAATGCCACTAAGGAATAACACAAAAAAAGAAATAAAAAATATAGTAAACTTAACCATTGGGTTTTGTTGACTGTATAATGGGAATAAACCTCTTCACCATAAGGACACATGGAATGAAAACTAATAAAAATCATCTCCACCATGAACCACTACCAGTTTTAATGCAACAACTCCTCAAACTCCTATAGTTCTATATCCATTCTTGAACTATAAAACATCTGAAAAAACAGAACACAAGTTTTAAAAAATACCATGCAAGTTTGAGTATTAATATATCCAGTAGGATACCCTGAAAAGAAAAAGTAAAGTCAAAATAATAGGTCAACTGAAAACCCAATGCTAGGGAATAATAGAAATTTTCCAAAAGGAACCAAATATGCTCTAAATTCAAGACAACCAAGGTAAAGGTAAGAACCCAAATATTCATAGCTCACCTACTTGAAGGTTATTATTACAAAATAAACCAATGATGCCTAGGGTAATGAAAAACCCATAGTTTATATCCTAGTTATAATATATATATAAAGGAAACCATAATGGATTAACGTGCTACTATTATCCTAAAGGAATCCACATACATCAATACATCATAAGACATGACACTTCTTAACTAATAGACTTCCATAGCTTCCATTATACCTATACAACTATAGTGGGTGACCATTCCTCATTGATGTTTTTGTGTATCGACTGAGGGAGTACCAGATCCCTATGGAGGATTGTGACTCAACACATGGGTTAGTGATGAGTACACATAGACGAATATGACCCAAAACATAGGTGACCTAACTCCATGTATAGGGGACTACTCCTTAATATACAGGGGATTATCTGACTATGAAAATAGAGGACCACACCCTGATATATAGAAGAGTTATTTAATTCATCATTCATATGGGAGACTTCACCCTATCAAGAGTATATTTCTAGAGGATTACTTAAAACCCATGCAAAAAGGATTGTGCCCTAACTCATAGGGTGTAACGAACTCTATGTTTTCTACATGATACCAAAACCGAACTCTATCGTCATTTATACAAATATATGATCCCAAATCCTCTAAAACATCTCATACATGGCCTTTGATATCTAAAAGGATTTCACCACTACTCTCTAAACAAAGAAATACTCATAATAGACTACTCATACATCCAAGATTGATACCAGAGTGATAAATTATGAAGAATATTTTAAATAGGTAAATACACAACATGTGTAGGAGGTTACACAGTGTGTAAGTATCTCAGGAAAGGATGGTCATATACCACTATAGTTCAATTTGTGTGAATTCAAAGTACATAGTTTGTGCAGTGCGGTACACGGAATGCATAGTTCTCATGTAGGGATAGTTGTGTTCTTCCACAGCCTAATTCATGCATGTATTCGAGTACACAACATTTACATATGGTACAAAACATGTAGGTATTATTAGGTTGGATGGAATTTACTTTGGATACATGTTGAACAGCCTCACCATCTATATAAGGAATATCTAGGAAGTGCATGATATATCTCGGATATACAAAGTCTGTATTTATACAGAGTGTATTATGAATATTAATGTGTAGGTTAATACAAGTTCTTGTAATGTATGACCTATACATGTTGAGCCTCCTGATAGGATATACATGATCTGTATAATAGAGGCATATATCATATGGGACCAGCTCATTGTCTAATTATGTACGTAGTTAAATGTTAAAGAATGAGGTCTTTAACACGCAATCTATAATATTTATACAATATAAACACCTAGAACCACTACTCTTGGACTAAACAACATGTAATCTAGATCTCTACATGATGTGTAGTAAGAAAATTAAAACCTTTAGTGTTTGGAACTTTGAGAAACATGCTACTGACTCCATCTCGGACCATGCTACTAGTTTCACATGACTCAAATACCCATAGGCCTCCATCACACAACACCAAGATGATTTTTGGATATATATCATCATTTGATCCATTATCATTATCCATTATTAAAATTGTGACTAATACTTATAACTCCATCACTTCTACATTCTCGGACTAGTGATTCCCTAGTTTTCCTCTATCATAGAATCATGGAATGATGCTCAAACTCAACCATGAAGAAAGATATAAAAATAACCAAAGGGTGAATTTTGATAGAAAACCCAACCATTCAAGTGCGCTCTCACATTTACCTTTATAAAAGAATGCAATTATGAGAGGAGAATATAATTTATATTCATTTTGAATGAATCTCTCAATAGATTATGAAAATTTAAATAACAGTTTATTCCATAAAGAATATATTTATCAATGAATTATTTAATAAAAGATAAATAATAATATGAATATTATCCACTAATGAAAAACAATGTTATAGAAATAATCCATAGATAATTATTGAAGAAATAATTCTTGATAAACATGGATACTTGACCACGACATTTATTCCATGCCAAAAAATTAAATAATCAAATATTTAAAATATCACAATTAGAGAAGAAAATATTATTGAAGTATATTTTCTACATATGAAAGGAATTCATAAAATTAAATAATTTAATACAATATCCTTTGAATCATTAACATTTTGATGTTATAATAATTCTCCAATAATAGGAGTCGTGTAATAAAAATATTTGAAATAAGAAGCTCATTTCCATTGCGCACGCCATGAAAAAAAAGTGTAATATATTAGAAAATTATAACTTTTAAATATCTGATTATTTTTCACATATTATTTTTTTATAATGAAATTTTCTATTGTAAAAATTATTTTGAGATCAAATAATTTAAAAATAATAATTAATTTTTCCTTTAATCACCACCAAAAATCGTTGTCAAAGGAAAAGCAATAAATAGAATTTTCATCCATATAAATATCCTCTAGATATATTCCTTGATAATAATTCATAATTAAACCTACATAAATATTTTGGAAGTAATAATATTTTAAATCCTTCATAATTAGTATCCATAACCCTATAAATTTAGTTGATTTGATCATGAGAAGAGGGGGATCGATCTACACAACCCAAGCGAGGAACGAGGTTTTATAAAAAGAGTATGACCTCAATAGAGTATTTCTATTTATTGGTAATCACATCATGTTATTTGATCATTTTTATCTCTACCATAATGTATAATGTGATGAAAATTAATAACACCCTTGATCTTACATAGAGAGAGAGAGAGATAGAGAGAGAGATATATATATATATACATTCTATAATTATAATGCCAATGAAAAGTGAGAGGGAGAGGGGATATTTTACATTGGTAGAAGGACATTAAGTTGGAGGAAAGAAAATTTTATTTCTATAAATTAACATAGAATACACCATTTAATTCCTCTCATAATTCATAAATTAAATTATTTATTTAATATCATCCAACTCTCTAAAAATAAACATCCTCACACAAGTAATCTAACATGCCATTCCATTTCCACTTGGAATTTCATTACCATGTCACCAATAATATTCCATAATTATTTAATTTTGAATAACATAATAAATAAATTATAATAATAAAAAAGAACCAATATTAACCAACCTATTTCTTGACACCTGGGTGTATAATTAACTCTTCACCTAGGAAAAACATCCCATTCCAAACACAAATACAGTGTTAGAATATTCACTCGAGCTTGAATTTAAGAGATATTATAATTCACACTTGTGGGATAAATATTTATTTATTTAGTAAATATTAAATATCCCCTAAAATATAACTAGATTGAAATCTCAACAAAATGTATCCCATGGGTAAATACTGCATTCCAAGTTTGATAGAATGATTAGAAAATTTCTCTAAGGTCAAACACTAGGGTAAATTTTCCATTTTATCTTTTTTAAGGGACTCAGTCTTTGAAAATCAAAAATAAATTAAGTATATCTTAGGTAAAATATGAATTTCTATACTAAGTTTACTTGAAAAGGGAGAGGCTCCAACTAAGGCATGTGTGGTTGTCATTATAATTGGATACCAAAAGAGGCTTGGATTCAGAAATTTAAGCTTCATCTAAATATTCTGATCTTTTTTAGAAAAATATTTTTTATTTTATTATTATATTATTTAATTTATTTGTTTATTTTTTATTATATAGGATGAGTTTTTTTAATACCTTTTATATGTTCTGAGTGTTGGTGTCATTACTAAAATACTACAACCACATCACCATGGTATTCATGTATATTCATAATCCTCAGATGATATCACTTCTCAAAAAATATAAACTCACTATCTTTATAATTAAATCTATCAACAATATAATAATAATGATACCTTTAATATCTAAGTGTAATGTAAATCTTATTCTTCTTTAGAATTTATGGATAAATAACTCTTCTTTGAAACATCATATAATATCCTTCTCACTTGGGAGGATATCTTCCATCAAAAACTCTCTTTTCTATCAAATATAAAATCTCCCCCTCTGTTGACACCTACATAACATTATCTTCTACTTTAATATAGATCATTATCTTAATGTTGAATACTTTTTCTTTTCTATGTATTTTTTCCATTTAGTAGTAGTTAAAACTATTTAAAATCTTCATTGAAATACATGTAAAATAATCTCATTATTTTTTTTATAACTTCTTATATCTTAATTAAATAAGAAACCAGTTTTTATCTTGTTTGGATCCAACCATGATGTGGTCACATTTTATGGAAATATACACTAAAATAAAGTCCATGACATGGTGGTTTAGACCCCATCATGATATGTGTTGGGATAAACCACATCATGGTGAATTTCAACACATCATTGTATTATATAAATATAAATTTACGTATTATGAGGTAACACATGGTTCAACCATATTCTACTACTATAAGCTATCATGTTCTATGGATTATCATATGATTATAATTTAGAGGAGTCTTGATGATGGAATATCAAATGTTTAAGGAGTTAAATTGTTAGTTATTAATGCTCATAGGTGAAAAATGTTTTGTAGCCTTCACTTTTGTAATAAAATGTTTGGGGGGTTTTGAGGAGTGTCATTAGTAACTATATAAGGAGGATAATACTATGAGATATTGTGAGTGATTCTTATCGTAGAATTATCCTTGAAGTTGATTATCTCTTGATCTATCTCTTTATTTCTCTTTAACTACAAGGGTCTATAAAACCATAATGAATAAGGAATAATTCTCAATAATGAGGATATTTACATTACCAATGAATAATTTATGAGGAATGAGTCCATTGGATACTTCAGAGTGTTTTTTATCAAACTCATGTGAAAGATCTTGGAAATATTCAGATTAAAAGAGAAAGAGAACACTGTTATTTATTTGATTTATTCATTCTAATACCTATGAAAATATATCATTACTTTTTAGGCTTGGATGATATTTTTCATTATGTTTGGATTATATTTGAGCCTTAAAATCCAATCAATATTCACCATGATGTAGTGAATTTTGGATTAATTAAATATTGAAAATAATGGTTAAATCCATGTTAAGATTTGAGAAAAAATCTCAATTATCATATCTTTAATTATTTGGATATCACTCAACACATGTGTTTTTATTCTAAATTGATCATTGTCTTTATTAAATTTTATCTTAGTAAAACTAATTCTAAAACAATAAAATGTCTGATTTATTTATTCGTGGTGAATATGATGAGGATTATTGGTCTTAATAATCATAGTCATGGAAATGATGTTTCATCCTCATCATGAGTGTGGTATAAAATTAGACACTTTAAAAAACCCCACAACCATAACTATTACTATGATTATGTTTTCAATGTATCACTTGTTTCATAGAGGTATTTACTGATAACTCGTCCTTAAAATCCTAGCTCAATGACATCTTTCTATGAAAACAACTTCAATATATGAAAACCATGGCTGTTCCACTCTATGAAAATATGTGCTAATATTTTTCTACTAGTTATACTTGAAAATTTTTGTTTTATATATTTACATAAAATTTTAAAATAAATATAATGTGATTTTAGATTCTTTAACTAAATAAGATTCTAGTATCTTTCAAACATCTACAAGCACATTATGACTTCTCCAATGATAATATAAGAAATCTCTTTCTATGTTTTTTCAAAAAATCAAAACATAAACCCCAAATTTAATAGGATTATCCATGGAACTATATAGTCATTTAAATAAAAAATTATTTAGTGAGAAATAAAATTACTAAGAAGTATCAATCATTCACTCCCATGTGAGTTAAGCACGATTTTAAAAATAATATTAAACTAAGTATTGAATTGGTTTCCATCATAAAATGTTCACTCCTTACCTCATAATTCCATATATATATTCACTTAATACTATTCTATACAATTTTAAACTCTCACAAAACTAAATCATGCTAATTTTAAAATAGAGAAATCAACATTTACTAACCATTTACAACCCTGTCTCACTTTGATCTCCACCTCAATCAACTATTCATAACCCCCCTCTTCTTCTCCCCCATTTCTTTATGAAATATTATCCCTCTTTGAGTATAACATCATCATCCAATTTTCTCCCCCATTGATAATGAACTCACAGTATAAATTATCTCATAGTTCATGTGACTTCAAATAAAAATTCACATCTATCAAATATAATTAAACCAATTAAATAATTTAGAAAGAGGGATTTTCTCTCTCAAATACTTCAAATGAAAAGATATGGTTGAATTATAAGGTTTAACATATGTATATAAAATTCTCCAATTGGGATTTTTATGGTTATAATTACATTTACTTAATCCACCATGGATGAGTACCCCAACTTTTTAACTCACTGCTCTACATTTTCTTTAATGAAATGAAACTTTATCTAGGTATGTTTTCTTCCTGAGTAATCTAATGAATTTTTTATTAAATTAATAGAACTACAATTTTCACACATAATTGTGATAGGTGAGAAAACCAATTATCCAATTATATTCAATTATTGATTCATCCAAATCAATTGGGTACAATCTTGTGTCATAACTATGTATTCTAAATCTAGTGTAAGCCATCATATACAATATTGTTTCTTTCTCATCCATGAAATTCACTTTATTACAAGATATAAATCAACTAAAAATTTATTTTTGATTATTAACTGAATCAAACCAATTATTATTCGTAAAGCACATTGTTTCCTATTCCTTTCACATAACATAAGACAATCCAACATACCTTTGAGAAAGTGAAGTATTCTTTTCATTCTAAGAATATAACTTTCATTAAGGTAATTTTGATACCTTTTTGTTGGAAATGTTTCAAACCAAATGTTTCTATCAAGACCCATGTTTTCATATCTTAATTTTTTTTAAATTCATTGAGGGTATTTTAGTCATTTTACATTTTAAGGTTAAATTGGTAACTTTAGAGGGATCAAAATAAAATTTTGAGTGTTACTTTGTGTTTAGAATATAGTGATTAGTAATAATCAAATATATAAGTGTTTTTGATGAAATATTTAGGGATTTAATTAATTATTTAAATAAATAATTATTAAATTATATTAAATAAATATTATTATCATATTATTTTTATTTTTTGGAAATGTATAAATAGGTGAAATATAAAATTATCTATTTTTAAATGGAAATATGGAATCTAGTCAAGGATGAAAGGATATTTTAAATAAGGAAGTTAAAATATATAATTAAGAAAAAATTATATTTTAATGTGGATATTATGATAAAGGTATGGAAATTAGATATTTATCTGACATAAAGATGATTTGTGATGATAAATTCCCTCATTTTTCTCTAAGTGGTGTAAACCCTTAAGTTATTTATTGTATAGAAATCATGGTTCTAGAAAAAGAAAAGTTAAAGAGGACATAAATTAGTAGAAAATAATGAAAATCACATTATTAGGGTAATTAGATCTATAACTATATATTTTTATTCACTATGAATCTAGGATATTCTTGTTCTTTATGGTTGAATGATTAAATCATGGTATAATGGATAAAATGAACAAGATGATCAAAATTATAAAATATGATTGTGTGATTTGTGATTAACAAATGAAGCTAAAGATTAAAAAAATAATGATTCATGACCTAATAGATATTAATAATTTTTAATAAATATTAAAAATAATTTATTTTTTAAATATGTACTATGATGAGATAAAATGAGTGATTTCATTGTGATGGAAATTTATTACTATATTATTTTGATTCATGAGAAATATGATAATTGTGAACAAACCGACATATTAACAGGTAAATATATAAGGCGATTTATATGAATTAAATATTTGATTATTATAGAATAAATTTTAAATTGAAGTTAATGGATAAATTTTATTACTTGAAATTTTATTGAACCCCACAAAGATAATTATTTTGTAATGTTAGATTAAATGTTGGGATTTTTTCTGACTATTGTTAAATTCATGTTTATAAATTTTGGAATGGGAGTTGTGCCTATTAGGATTCTAAATCCTTTTCAAATATCAGGATTCAGTTCACTAGAAGAAGGTAGTAATAATAGTGACTTAAACCTAATAAAAGGATGATTGGGATGAAATTTTGATGGTTCCTTACTTCTAAAGAAATTATATCATGGTGAAGTAGGGTGTTTGAGGGGATGGTGATGAGACAAATCTACTAGATTCGTCCATTCATGTTGAGGATTTTATAAGAGATCAACAATTACTATTGTGAATGGATGGAGGCCTGTAAATATAGGCAGTTGGTGAAACTGAAAGACCAGATATACTCCATTATATATATGGGTGGTACTACCTATTGATATGTAATGTGATTAATTTATAATAGTGAACTATGTGTTTGAAAATTCACAAATTTGTTATATTTATACATTCAAATAAATATATTTTTATAGTTTTCTCACATGGACTTTAGATTAAAATACGAACAACATAAATCCAAAAGTTTTATTTAATTTTCCAAATTTTCTTTTCTTATTTGTATTATTGTATGTGATTATCAAAGGACTTAGTGTGTAGTGATTTAAGGTGCATATAACTGTATATGTTTTGGTTCTCTAAATCAAGGATTTTTGGCATGTCCATCACATATGACATCTAGAGGTTGAATTTTTAGTTGATGAAAATTCTTACTTTCAATGGTTGAACTTTTGGTGAATTCACAGTTTTCCCAAATGCTTCATTCATCCTCCCAAATAAGTGGTATTATAGATTGGTTTATATATAATAAAAAGACTCATGTGTCTTAATTTTAATTATAAATTTACATTTTTTTATTCAGTAGGAGTTATTGCATCAGTGTAATGACATCATAAGAAGGTAATATCATGATTGCTAAGTTTAACAGAAAATACTATGGATTCTGAAGGATAAATATGGAAGATTAACACATATAAAATCAATTGGATGTTTCTGTAACTAGATTCAATTTGGAGAAGATACAGAAAGAATAATGCAAGAATCTGGATCATAAGTTGTTTATATATATTCATATTTTTTGGCAATGAATGTAGATTTCAATATATAGAAGAAGAAAACAATTTTAGAACTGATGATTTATTAGAGAGACGTGTATGAGAAACTGAAATATTTAAACAATATGTTTATGATGTTAATTTTTTTGGCCTGATATTTCCATAAGTAAGTATAGTTGCATACCATGTTAATGATTTTAACATGATCAGGAGTTAACTTGATTCAATGAAAGATACATTATTAAATGATGTCTGGTAATTTCTTTTTTATCAGCACTACCTAATATTTGAAAGGTGATGCTCGCTATTGTTAGTAATTCTTCTAGAAAATATAATTTAGTCTTTGAGGATGTCAAGAATATAATCTTTAATAAAGATCTATTGTGGAAGGAAATCAAGGAATCTACAAGAAATGCATTTAATATAAAAGAAATAATTTGATCATACAACCATAAGTTGAGTCAGAAGAAAGATAGGAAATCCAATGATGGGAGTAGGAATAAATCTACTAGTACCGAAACTACTTACTGTAACTATATTAAGAAGGGGAATCTTAAGAAATATTTGAAAGAATATATAGTAAGTTACAAAATAGTAGTTTTTGGAGTTTCTAGTTCTTCAAATTCAATGGAGTACTGTCATGGATTACTATTAAGTGTCAATGTTCTAGTGGATTCATGGGTTTTTTATTCTAGAGAATTATTCTATTCAACACCAAAGCAAGGGAGTATTTGAATTATTTATCTATAATATTTGATAAGGTATACTTGGTAGCTTATGAGGCTCTTGAGGTTGTCGGAAAGGTTGAAGTGAATATATAGATGTTTAATGGGAAATTTCTTAAGTTTAAGGGAGCGATTCACATCCTATGTTTATAGAAAAATATCATTTGTGTGGTATAAATAAATTAATAAGTATATGGGACAATTCCAACTAATGGTGTATGGAAATTTACCTAAGGAACAATGGTTGTGGAAAGAGGAGTTAAGGATGGGACATTGTATCTGACCAAGAGTTCTGATGGAAGTTCAATGGGAAAAACTACCACATATGAAAGTCTATAATTATGACACAATAAACTTGATCATCTCATTGAGAAGAATATGAAGGTTATTATGGAGAAGGGTGTATGGAAGCTCGATCATACTAATTTCAAAACATGTGAGATTTATATACTCATGAAATTGAGAACAATTTTGCTAAATTTTAACAGAAGGAAACCTCGCTTATGAAATCTTGTACTTGTTTATTTTGATTATTGGGGGATAACCATAATTCTATCTCATAGAGGTTTCTTATAATTTGTTACATTTATTGATGATTCAACATGAAAGGTGTGGGTATATTTCATGAATCATAAGTTAGAAGGGTTTAGAATTTTCACTCAATAAAAATCCATTTTATAAAGGGATACTATGATAATTATATAGTTCCTTAGTTCGGATAATGGTAGTGAATAAAATGGAAGGTAATTCAAACAATGCTTCTAGAAGAAAATAATCGGATATGAGAAAACTATACCAAAAACACAAGAGAAAATAGTGTGGCTAAAATGATGAAAAAACATTGACTAAAAATCCACACAATATGAGGTATCACTCTTGAATACTTAAATAAATTTGGGTGGAAGCACTAAATTATATTGTGTATCTAGTTAATAGAAGTACATCAACACCAATGGGGTAGTAGATTCTTGAGAAGTTTTGGTCTAATAAACTAGTGAAAATTCATAATTTTTGGAATTCTAGAATCTTTTTACATTAATTCCAATGAGAGGGATAAAGTTACGGTAAATTCTCAAAAACATTTCTTTGTGGGAAATAAAGATGAGAACTTTGGATATCGAATCTAGGATTAAAATCATCATAAGATCATTAGAGTTAAAATTAATATCTTTAATGAGAAGGTATTATATAAATATTATAACTTGAAATATGATAATATTAAGCTTAAATAATCAATATTTTAGGTTTAAGTTGATTTAGATGGGATCTCCAGAAGTACACTAGTTATAGTGAGTTCAAATTCTAATTAAAGTTATGGATGAAGTTGAATGAGATGTTGGAATGGCCCCTCACTCTCTAGGTTCTCCATTCTCACCCTCCTCTCTCGCCCTCCTCTAGGGTTTCGAGACTCTTCTGGTGACGATGCTTCTTCCGACTCTTCTGGTGACGATGCTTCTTCCCTCCTCCTTCTTCTTCGGTCCTTCCCTTCTCCAATTTTCTTCCCAATCTCTTATCGATGGCGGTTCTTTAGGGGTTTTCCCCATCTTTGGCTTGGTGGCGAATCGGATCTCGCCAGGTTTGTGCTCGCTCCCCTTTATTCTCCTTTCTAGGGTTCCTCCTGAATCCCTTATCTACTCTTTATTCTCATCACTATGTATCCTCATCATGGTTCATCCACTCTGATGATGGCGCTACGCCATTTCCCCAGCTACTGATCCTCGTTCTGACCCTGAGTTCCTCCACTCCTCTCCAGGTGGGTTTGGGAGAGTTGGATTCTTGAGGTTTTGGGCTTAGTGGCTCGGTGGTCGTGTATCTTCATGGATCTTTCATCCCTTCTCTCTAGGGTTCCATCCCTCAGTCTCTTTCTTTCTTGGATTTAGATTTTTCTTAGGTTTCATCCCTCGTTCCTTTTGTTCACCCTACTCATAGATGTTTTTGATTTTCCTGTGATTTCTTTGATGATCCTTTGATTTTTGGTTGGTTTTTGAGTGATTTTTCTATTTTGGGGGTCGGTGTTGGTCGAAGACGATGGATTTTTTATAGTGGTTCTGGATGTGCTTCTCATCCTATGGTGTTCAGTGGGGTGTTTTTTAGTTGATAGCAATGGTGCTTTAGCGGTGATGATGATATGGACTTCTATGTCCTACCTTGTCGGTGATCTAGTAGACGAAGGGGGAAGATGGCCGATGTGAGGATGCATCAGTTTTCATGATAGGCGACGACTATGATGATTATTGGAGTGTTTGAAAGCAACGTGACGTGAATGAAAGTGATGTTAATCGCGGGATTCACGAGATTCACGGGATGTGTACCTGGTGATGATTTCTTTTACTTTTTATTTTGAATTTTTAATTTCATGATCCCTATGTTAAATAAAAAAAATATAATTAAAGTTATCTATAAAGTAAGCTAATTAAAGATATACCATAATTATCAAGGGATAAAAAGATGTGCATCAAAGCTCTAGAAGTTAGCGATCTGGAATAATTTAAACCAGATTATGTAGTACCCTAAAGGGTAAAATCATAGTTTGAGTTTCAAAGGTATTATAAATTCATACAAATTATTAATAGGTTTGGTCATGACTTATACTATTTACTTTTCATTAATGGGAGAGAACCTAAAATCGCAAAGGAAAAGACAACACTAATTGATTCAAAATAGTGGGATTCAACAATAAAGAATGAATTGGCATCCTTAGAGTTCAAAATAACTTATAAAATGACTAAACATATAAAAGGGGGAAATATGTAATAGATCAGATAGCAGAAGCACATTCCTTTACGAGTTTCAGGTGTTGGAGGTATCTAGAGGAGGTTTCAGGTCGTATGGAGGGTGTTTGAGGAGATTTGGGG
This sequence comes from Viscum album, assembly GCA_963277665.1. Taxonomy (NCBI): domain Eukaryota; kingdom Viridiplantae; phylum Streptophyta; class Magnoliopsida; order Santalales; family Viscaceae; genus Viscum; species Viscum album. The sequence continues at coordinate 2,082,602,480 of OY728136.1, read as the reverse complement.
GAGCCACCTCCAAATGTGGCATGGATATAGTGTGGATATTTGTACTGAACTATAGTTATAGTGGTTGTGGCATAGTGAATCAATGTTGTGTTGTAGGTGATATTGGGGTGGATTTCAAGACTATTTTCTTTATAGGGGAAGTTTCACCATGGGATATAGGTTATGGCATGGTCCCTTTCTTAGTAGTGGAGGTATTTCATCATGGTGATTAAGGTTATCCCATATCCCTTGATCCAATTCCATAGGATCTGGAATGGATTCTAAAAACTTATTTTGACTTAGGGTGACTATGGCATAGCCCCTTATACTTCTCCATAAAATTCCCCATTTCAAGTATTATTACGTTATGATATATGGAGCCGCAATGTGATCTATTTGAAAAATTTATACCTATAAATACCTAGAGACCCATGAATCCTTCATCTTTCCCACTTATCTGCATTGAACCCCAAGTGGAAAAGGGTGATTTTAGAGGCTCTTCAAATCCCTTTTCAATAGGGTTTGATCCCAACTTCTCAAGATCGATCCTAGGTGATCCAAGGTGTGTTCTACCTCTTATCTCTAGTGGTTTATATCTATTTGGTTTCATTTTCCTCCTGTTTATTTTTTCTACTCTAGGGTTCATGATATACTCTATTCTTATGGGGTTTCTTCTATTATTTTATGATGTGTTCATGGAATGACATCATTGGTAGATCGAAGTTTTCTCAAGGGAGAGGTTATTAGATATCCACAACGTCAGTTCATTATCATGTGAAGAACGTTGATGCTTTTGAGGTATGGGATTCATTGATTCTCCTATTTATTTAGGTACAATCATAAAGTTAGTATGGTTTATCCCTTTGTATGGTAATATAATTAACCTAATAAATAGTTAATCGTTTTGATAAGTAATTGGATTGAAATCACATGTTGATTCTTTCCTCCATGATAATGTATTGCCTCTTGATTTTCTATATAGCATTCTATATATACTATTTATATGTTTCATGTTGTTATGATTATATTATCATGTTGTTACTAATAGAAAATGGTAAATAATGTAAAGATATAAATAATTGATTAATTGGATTACGAATTTTAAAGAAGAGGCATGTTTGTAATCTGGTGTTTATTGTAATTTGGTGGTAATAAAATTGATGTTAATATCATGTTTAATTTAATATGTTCTTCCATATTTTAATGGAATTTTATAAATAACATTAAACATGTTAATTATTAATAATAATAAAATAAAAATTAATCTTAAATTAGAACAATAATTCTCTAGTTTTTTTTAATCGAAATTAATGCGAAGAGAATTTTTATCTTTTAATAGCTTGTTATAGTTTGATTCATTAGGATTCCAATAGTTGGAAATTATGAAAAATGAATCAGTTAATTCAATATGAAATAAAACTAGTTTTTTTTTAAGATAAAACTTTGGGGCCACAAATACCCAATTTTCATAAAGGTTGGATTCCTTGTGTTAGAGTATGTGATAGCCTATTTATGTGGAAATGTTGAATGCCTTATTTTAGGGCCAAGTTACCTTATTAATTATGCATGTTTTCTTTCTTCCTTGTGATGTTATATGGATGTGTGATTTCTATGAGATATGATTCTTGGATGGATGATACTAGGTTGGATGATTTGATATGGGGTAGGGAGTTCTAGATGATGTGGCAGTAGTTGATGCATATGACGATGAGATGCATTGGGATATGCATGAGGGAGTCAAGGATGGAACAAGAGATGATGGATCAAGTTAAATTTGGGCTTTCCCATTGATGTAATAAAGATAGATTGTTGTTTTATATGAATCTATTTAATGTTTTATGACCATGTTTCTTGTTTATATGCATTCCTTTACCCATTAATTGAGGCAAATTGATGTGATTGGTTACATGTTTACTCTTGGTGGTAGATTAGGAAGGTTTTATTAGTGTACATGGGTTGTGGAATTATGATTAATAATTAATAATAAATGTTTAACCCATGGGTTTTGTTATTTTTGGAATAAAAATGAGATGTTACTCTTGAGAAACCATGGAATCGGATTTGATTATTCCTGGAGGGTGTGGACTTCACTCTGATGATTAAGGAAATAATAAATGAAATAATATAAGTTGATTGATGTTTATAATTAATGGATAATAAATTAATTAAAAAATGATAACTATAAGTGGAAAGAATTAATTTAATTAATCTCTTTAAATACATGTGTGCTTATAAGATGTTTAATCCCTAGTAGTGGCAGTCGGGTGTCTGAGCAGAGATAATTGTAGTTTATCTTAGGACTAGGTTATTCCCATAGTGTAGTTGTGATATATATTATATCCTATACATTTTTTGGTTTCATACACTACCCCACCCATGTCGGTTAAGGATACTGACACCCAGTGAAATCTAGGAGGGTGTTTTCTCCAACATCCCAATGAGAGGATGGATGGCTAATTACCCCCTCTAGTCCCACTCTCTTCTCTTGGTAATTCATGTGCCAGTATGGAAAATGGTTAGTTTCCCTATATATATGTGTGTAGAGGGATGTGATGGATTTTGGTTATTTCACACACATGTATCTCAAGATATAGTATACAATGGTTATTATTGGTATAGAGTGTATAGGTTGTGATGGCTTGAGGTAACCTAATCGATGTATGGGTTGTTATGACTTTAGGTATAATACAAAATGTGTGATACACATCATAAGGGCTATGTTGGATCCTATAAAATACTTGGTTAATATATGGATATGTGATATGAGATGATGTGATGCGAAAGGTGCATGATGTGATACTTAGCCTGGTGTTTGTGGGATTCCTTGTTTTGGAGAGAGATGGATCAGGACGTGTGATGTTGGAGAAGAGAATAAAACCAGTGGGGAAGTAGTAGATGGTTACCTTGAAGTTTCATTACCACATTATATGATATATTTTATTCAATACTTGGTTATACTTATCCATGGTGGGGTTGGGAACTTAGTATACTTGTTTAGGTGATGAGTTAGTTCCACTGTTGTTCACTTATCTTTAGTATGATTTCTTTAGATTTTTTAAGAGACGATCTTGGGAGGATCCTACTGAGTATACTATTATTCTCACCCCATTTATATATAAACTATTTTTAATTCAACAAGTGAAGGTTTTAGATTGGGATTGATATTTCTTTCTTGTGGTTTGGAAGGAGCTATTTGTGCTTTGAGGTCGATGTCATCATTACATTTTTGGTACTTATAGTTTTCCTTTTAGTTGTTTTAGTAATGTATAAAATTACATGTGTGTACTTGGGATCACTTTTATATATTTCATTTAGAGTTTATTGGTATATATTTATTATATCTCTCTTTTTTATTTTATATTTAATGGAAATGCCTCCCATTTGAATGCTTATTATACCCTCAGTTTTAGTCGCCAACCTGGGGCCTACTGGAGGTAAGACCCGGGAAGTCACCATCCTCCTTCTCGCATTTCCATCCCTAGATAGGTACTCTTTGGGGGGTGGGGTCATGAAAGAGTTCTATCATAGGTTTAATTTGAGGGATAAGATGAATTTTGGAGTTATGAACAAGTGATATTCTATTTTATATTTTTTCATAGAAGACTGGCTAGAGAATGCTGGGATAGATTTCATTTTGATCCATGCTCAGAAGGATCACTGAGTTTCGTTATTTGTGATGACAATATATGGAGTGGTGATATTGCAGTGGATCTTGTTCCTCATAGTTCAACAGGATCCAAAAATCTCCTGGTATAATTTTCGAGACCATTTTTTATCAGAGTTTCTTTATTTTTCTAAGAATGTGGCCAGTCACCAGGAGCTAATTACCCATTAACGTGGGAGATATAGTGTGAAATATTTTAGGTTCCATTTTGGGACCCTTCTATGATATACTTCAGACCTTATACCATATGAGGAGGTGAGGTGTATTCATTTCTAATAGGCTTTGTATTCAAATATACAACACTAGGTCACCCCATTTATATTGTTGACTTATCTCGAGGTGCTATCGAGAGCAGAGGTAGTTGAGAGGATGTCGGATAGAACTGAATAATCACAATAAGGGAGTCATTAGGATTCCTTATGAAGTAGAGTTGTGGTCTAGGGTTCCCAGTTTCCAAGAAAAAAGATATTTCGATAAGTCGGGGGTATGTCTCATCCCTCATCATCTCATTTCTCCAGGAGTGGTGGATCTCATACCTATTCCAAGAGAAAAAACACATGGTTTTATTATGAAGGTCGATTTCATTAGTGATTTGAGTGACCAACCTTTCTGAGTATTCATTTCATGCCAAGTGTTCTACTTCAGGTTCCTCTTTTGAGATAGTTTCAGCTGATGCAGCAACAGTAGGATGCTCCAACTTTGTGTCATCATAGAGGATATATGGTGGGTAGAGTACAACCCTAATATTCTTCTCATCCCTAGAGAGAAGATTGTTACCATAGAGGTGGTCATTAGTAGTGTTACAGGGGTTGTGGAGAATTCTATGGACAACTTCATTCTTTATAATTGCTAGCACTGGGTAAGTTGGGCATCATTTTAGGTAACCATTGTTTTCTACATGGGTGCATGATTTTCTTAATTCAGGAGTTACACACTCCTTCATATCACCTAAACTTGTATGTGATTTGGGAATTAAGGTATAAAGGATTCCATCTCCATAATAATTGATTAATCTAGATGGAGTTCAATCAAACTTATAAGAATTATGTAGATATTGTGATCTATTGTTGGGGAAACACCACCCATGGGGAGACTTCTTATATTTACATATACAAATATACGACATCATCCTCAACATGGATTGGATGTATTTGGTATAGGATATTGTGAATTTCTTTAGGTTGTAGGTTTTGTTTTATGATGCTGATAGATATCCATTAGTTTTTATTGGAAAGTGAGACCCTCTAATGGGTAAAAATAATTTTTTTCCCTTGTCATATTTTATAACAAAGATGATGTTGAATTTTTCAAAGGTTCAACTGATGGTGTTTTCCAAGGTTATAAAAGAATACTTTTATGTATTTCCTAAGGTTATAGCATTACCCCTTCAATGAGAGATTGGGTTTAGGATCGAGCTATAACCATGTGTGAATCTTATATCAATGTATCTATATTGGATGGTGTCTTCTGAGTTGAGAGAGTTGGGGGTACAACTTGACAATCTGTTTTAGTGAGGTTTTGTTTGGCCGAGTGTGTCACTATAAGGTGCACCAAATTTGTTCATGAATAAGGAAAATGATATTTTGTGGATTTTTTATCTATTATCATCTCTTAGACCAAGTGAAAGTGAAGAACCACTATCATCTTCCACTGATTAGTGATTCGTTTGATCAGTTCAAAGGAGAAATTCAGTTCTCAAAGATAGATTTAAGGCCATGATATCATCGAGATGTGGGTGAAGAATGAGGATATTCTAAAGAATGATTTCCGTTGCCTTCATGGGAATTATAAATTTGTTGTGATGACATTATATGTGATGAAAAATATAGTTAGGTTCATGGAGTTGATAAACACAATGTTCAGGGAGTTGCTGGATAATTTCGTGGTGGTTTCCAGTGATAAAATCCTTATGTAATCCACATCTAAGGATGGGAATACGGAGAAACTGTGTGCCATTTTGGGAGTTCTTCATCATGAGAATCAATTTGGAAAGTTATCAAAGTGTGAATTTTGGGCTCATGAAGTCCATATCATGGGGAATTTCATGTTCTAATAGGGACTGGATTTGGACCCTTAGATGATAGGGGCAGTTGTTTCTTGGGAATCCCCCAATACAGTGTTAGGGTTATAGAGTTTCCTTGGTATTTTAGGCTATTATAGGAAGTTTGTAGCTGAGTTATCCAAGTTTGTTACACCTATGGTAGTATTTAAATGAAAATATAAGGCATACTTATGTACTGACTAGTGTCATCTAGCTTTTGAATACATAAAGAAGAAGTTTTTTAGTACTCTAGTACTTTTTTTACTAGAAAATGGATTTCAGTTCGAGGTTTTCTATGATGATTCAAGTCTTGGTTTGGGCTATGTTCTGATTCATTAGATATTGGTCATTTCTTATGGGTCTCATCAGTTACATATCTATGAATTTAACTACATCACCCATGATTTTTAGTTGGCGGCAGTTGTGTTTGGTCTGATGTTTTGGATACATTACCTCATCGGTGATCATTTTTTGGTTTTTATCAATCATAATAGCATGAGGAATGTATTCTCTCATTGTTACTTGAAATTTAAAAAAATGATAGTAGATGGAATTATTGTATAATTATTACTTCAATATTTCTTATACACAAGTAAAGGGAAATATTATGGCTGATGTACTTAGTAGGAAGTCAATTATTAATGTTGTGTGTGAATATGGAGATTCCTAGAGAGTGATGGAAGAGATCTCAATAATTCATATAGATATGGGAGATGTTGGAGAAAGAGCTTTTTATTTCTAGATGAGAGTGTAGTTGTCTTTGGTGTAGTAGATGCAGTAGTCCTATTTGGGGGACTCTAATGTGGACTTATGGAGAGATTGAGTTGTTCTTGGTGATGCCCTTGTTGGTTGGTATGAGGATGAACAACACTTGGTGTTGTTCTAGGGGATTATTTTTGTACCTTTTTCGATTCATGATATGGTTCTTTCAGAGTTCCATAGATCACCCTTAGGGTACATCCTAGCATAAAAAAGATGTACTAGGATTTGAGAAGTCGGTTTTGGTGGACTGGATTAAAATGTGTATTTTTAGATTTTTTGTCTCGATGTTTTGGCTTCAAAAAAGTGAAATCCAAACACCATGTTCCTGGTGGTTTTCTACAACTGTTATATATTTCTCAATGGAATTGATAGGAAATATCAATGAACTTTTTTTCCATTTTACCTCAATATTAGAAAGACTATAATGATATATGGGTGATAGTGAATTGTTTAATAAAATTAGAACAATTTATAGTAATCGGGGTGTCAAGATTTGTGGAGGTTTTTTCGATATAGTGTCTGGAGGAGGCGGTCAGAATTCACAAAGTCCTGAGGATTATCATCTCTAAATGAGTTACTCATTTTACCTCTAGTGTGTGTAGAGGTATCCATTATGATTTTGGATCTCAATTATGCATTATCACTTCTTTTCATCATCAAACGGATGGTCAGACATAGTGGACCATCTAAACACTTGATGATATGTTGCATTCTTATGTCCTATAATTTGGAGGTTTATGGATGAGGCACCTACCTATGGTTGATTTTTCTTAAAATAATAGTTTTCTCTCCACTATTGTTATGGAATCATATAAATATTTATACATATGACCTTTCCATTCTCTATTGAGCTAGACTTGGGCTGGAGAAGTAGTAATTCTTTAGCCAGAACTAGTACATGATATGATAGATATGGTTTAGGTAATTTTTTAGAGGATGAAAGTTTCATATAAACAAAAAAATTACTATGTTGATCATAATTTTGGTGTTCAACATTGGACATCATGTGTTCTTGAAATTGACTCCTCATTATGGGTAGAAAAGGTTTGGTTGGGAGTAAGCATTCTCCGTAGTTTGTTGAGCCTTTCAAGGTGTTGGCTCATGTTGGATCCATAGAATATTAGATAGAACTTTCCCTATATATTATCCTAATACATGATGTTTTTCACATGTCATATCTCCATCATTATCTTCATGATGACTCTCACATCATCGATTGGGGCGAGATCAATATTGATGATGATGCGACCTTGGAGAAGTGGCCTATAGAGATATAGGACTGCTAGGAGAAGGTATTTTGTGTCCATTATATTCCATTGGTTTGTGTATTTTAGAATAATGTTGACATATAGAAGAGTACCTGGGAACGTGAGTTACCGATACGTTCTTATTACCTTGAGTTATTTATTTTTGATCTCTTCTCTAGTAACATTTCTCTTTTTTATGATTATTGAAACTTTCATTGTCTTATGATATGTTTTTCCCTAATTTCATTGTTGTTGGTGACATTACTCTTATTTGAGAGTTATCTCCACCAAGATACCATTTAGGATCTCGTTATTTCTATTTCATGGTTTTGTACTTGTTCCTATGATGCGGCGGTTAAGCTCCTGTGATGTCAAGATCCTTGAGAGGTATCTTGTGGGGAATTTGTTTGGATGAACCCCTTTTCTTTCTTTCTATTAGAGTTTGGTTTTTAATTATAAAGGATGAGAATATTTTTATATGTTTTTTATGTAAGTTCTTATATCCCAAAATCCCTTTACTTTGTTTGTTTTATGTGTTGGAGTCACTCAAAGGAGGTTCGAGGTTGTTTGGAGGGTGTTTGAGGATATGGGGAGCCGCTTCAAAAAGTGGCATGGATGCAACATTGAGATTTGTGTTGCACCATTTTTTGGGTGTCTACGGTATAGTTGATCCATGCTATGGCATAGGGGATATCAGGGTGGATTTCAAGGATACTTTATTTTTAGGTTTGGATATGTCAGGGGTTGTAGGATGTGATGAGGTCCTCTTATTGGAAGTGGGGGTCCTATGATGTGGTTCTTAAGGCTGCATTGTATCCCCAGATCTACTTTAATAGGATCTTTTATAGATTATTGGAACTTCCATTTGATTAGGGTGGTTGTTGTGTGGTCACTAAGGCTACAACATAGAATTCCCTTTTTTAGGAAGTGTTGTTGCATGGTCTATGGGGTTGCGCTATGGTTTCTTTAAAAACATTATGCCTACAAATACCCCAAGACCCCTGAACCCCAATTATTTCCCACTTCTCTCTCTCAAACCCCAAGTGACCAAGGGTTATTTTTCAGACTCTTTAAATCCCCTTTAAATAGGTTTTGATCTCAGTTTCTTAATATCGGCCCTAGGTGATCCAAGGTGATTTCTACCTCTTCTCTCTAGTGGTTTATCTCCATTTGGTACTATTTTCCTCTTTTTTCTTCTTAAAATACTATGGTGATTGATCTAAACTATTATTATGGGGATTTTTCTATCATTTTAAAAAAATTGAATGACATCCTTGAGAGATTGTAGTTTCCTCACGGGCGAGGTGATTGGAGATCCACAATGTTGGTCTGTTCTTATGTAAAGAATGTTTTTACTTTTGAGGTAGATGATTTATTGATTCCCCTATTTATTTACATGAAATATTAAATTCATCAGGGTTTATCCATTTTTTATGGAAATTTAATTAACCTAATAAATAATTAAATGGGTTAATAAGTAATTGGATTTATAATCTCATGTAGTTTCTTTTCCCCATGATAACGACTTGGAAATTGATTTTCAAGATAGTGTTATATCTCTAATATGCTTGTGTAGAATGTTTTTTTACTTTTTTTCTCATGTTATTGATCGAAAATGGTAAAAAATGTAAATTTAGAATTAATTGATTAATTGGATTAAGAATTTTTAATAAGTGGCATGTTGGTAATCTGATGTTTGTCGTAATTTGATAGTAATAAAATTGATGATAATCACATGGTTAATTAAATATGTTGTTCCATGTGTTAATGTAATTTTATAAATAACATGAATCACGTTAATTCTTATTGATGATAAAATGAAAATTCATGTTAAATGATAATATTAATTCTCTAGGTTTTCTGAAACCATAATTAATGCAAAGATCATATCTAACTTTTGATATATTTTTATAGACTGATACCTTAGGTTTCCCATAGTTGGAACCTATGAATAATGAATCAGTTATTTTAATATGGAATAAAATAATTTATTTGTTAAAGATATACCTTTGGGGCCATAAGTGCTTTCTTTTTTATAAAGGATGGATGCCTTGTGTTGGAGGCCATGAGAGACCATTTTTTGTGCAAATAATTAATTCCTCCTTTTAGGGAAAAATTGATCTATTGAATATGATTATTTTATTATTATCATATAATGTGATATATATGTGAGCTTGATGTGAGATATGATCCTGGGATGGATGATGTGATATGGGGAATGGAGTCCTAAATGATGTGGTAGTAATCGACACCTATGATGGTGAGATGCATCAGGATATGCATGAGGGTGTTAAAGAAGGAAACTAGAGATGATAGAACACGTTGAAGTTGATATTAACTATTTATGTGATAAATATGAATGATTCTTAATATGAATCTATTTAATGGATTATGGCTAGGTTTATTGTTTATTTTCATTATTTTCCCCACTACTTGAGGCGGTTGGATGTTCTTTTTTGCATTTTCCTCTTAGTGGTATCTTAGGATGGTTTTCCTATAGTACCTAGATTATGGAATAATGATTAATAATGAATAATAATTGTTTAATCCACGGTGTCGGTTCTTGATGAAATGAAAATGAGATGTTATGCTTGAGAAACTGTGGACTCGTCTTGGATTATGCTTGGAGGACATGGACTTCACTTTAATGATTTAGAAAATTAGAAATGAAATAAAGTATATTAATTTTATTAATTAATACTATTGAATTAATTAATGAAATGATAATTGGAAAAAGGAAATAATTAATTTTATGTATCTCTTTAAATGTTTTTGTGCTTATAGGATATCTAGTCCCTAGTAGTAGAAGTTGGGTGTCCAAGTGATGATAACTATAGTTGATCTTAGTATTAGGTTATTCCGATAGTGTGGTTGTGAGATATATTATATCCTATATGTTTTGTGATTTTATATGCAACCCCTCTTATGTCGGTTAGGGAGACTAATAGCCAATGGACTCTGGGATGGTGTTTTTTCCAATATCTCAATAGGAGGATGGATGGATGATTATCCCCTCTATCCATGCTCTCTTCTCTTGGTAGTTCATGCATTGGTATGAATAGATGTTATTTTCTCAATATATAAGTGTGTAGAGGTATGTGATGGCCTGTGTTTATTTCATACACTTGTATCTTTGAATATACCATCTAGTGGTTATTGAAAGTATGACATGTATAGGTTGTGATGGTTTAATCTACTTAATCATTGTATGGGATATGATGGCTTGAGATATAATACCTAATGTATGATAAATTTCATATGGGATGTATTGGATCTTAGAAACTAATTTGTTACTATGAATATGTGATATGGGATTATGCGATTCATGTAGTGCATGTTTTGATACTTAGACTAGGTATCTATCGGCAAGCTTATTTTGGAGAGTGATAGCTGACGGCGTGTGAGGTTAGGGAAGAGTGTAAAACTAGTGGGGAAGGGGTAGTGGGAAACCCTTGATGTTTCATTGCTATATTTTTTCTCCCTTATATTCGATACTTGGTGAGAGCTATCCATAGTGAGGTTGGGAACTTAGTATACTTGTTTAGGTGACTAGTTAGAGTTACTATTGTTCATTGATTTTTATTATGATTTCTTTATCTTTTGAATGAGCGTATATAGGGACAATACTATATATTATACTGTTATAATCACCCTAGAAACATATAAACTATTTTTAGGTTAGTGGGAGCACATTGGAGAAAGAGTTGGATATTACAAGCTTGTGGTTTGATTGGAGTTGTTTGGCCTTTATGGTCATTATCATACCTTTTTTGTACTTGTAGTTTTCCTTTCAGTTGTTTTAGTACTATATTAAATTACATGTATATACATTGGATATATTTTATATATATAACCAGGTTTTGATTTTTTTTATCTATCTTATCTCCCTCTTCCATATTTTCTATTATAGGGTAATTCCTCCCATTTGTATGCTTATTATACCCTCGGTGCTAATAACTAACCCGAGGCCTACTGGAGGTGGGACTCAAGAAGTAACCATTCTCCTCTAATTACCATCCCAGTAGGGGTGATCTTTGGGGGGAGGGGATCATGTCAAAATCACTTGAAAATAATTAGATAATTTGATTAAAATAGAAATTGAAAAAAAAAGTTAAAGGTATGAGGATAGGGTGGTAGTGAAAGGTTTGTAATAAAAGTAAGGTTTTGATTTCTTATAAATTATTTTTGGTAGTTAAACATACTACCACTAGTAAATTATTAATTATGGTTGTTATTGATGATTTTTGTTTGGAATAAATAGATGTAAATATCATATTTATTCGTGGTGATTTAGTGGTAGACATTTATATGAAGCATCCAACCTATTTCAAGGATAATATTAAGAATGACTTGGTTTGTAATCATAAGATTTTTCTTTAAATATTGAAATGAGCACTATGTCAATGAAACCATAAATTTAATTTGGTTATGGTTGAAAACAGTTTCTTGTTAAACAACTCAAATCATTGTTTCCATCAAAAAGTGTTAAAGGATTATTTCTTCATTATCCTACTCTTGTACATTAATGATATGCTTCTGGTGAGTCCTAACTATTAGTGGTTTTAGGAACTAAAGTATGAGTCATCTAAAACTTTTTAAATAAATGATCTCAATGTTATAAACAAGATTCTTTAAGTGAGGATTTGATGCGACAAGAGTACCATAAGTCTTGTATTATCCCAAAGGGGGTAAATCTAGAAGGTCATCAAGAATTTTTCAATGATTAAATATAAATCAAATTAAACTCACATGGATGGAAATTTTAAATTATCAAATGAGAAAGTACCATGATTTGAATATGAGATGAGATACATGGATAAAGTTTAGTTTTCTTCTATAGTAAGAAGTTTTGTGTATTTTGTGGTATGCACTCTCCAAAACATTACCTATTCAATGGGATTCTTCATCCAGTACATTGAAAATCTGGGGAAAGTGCATTGAGAATCCATGAAGTGGATCATTTTATTTATAAAAGATATGGAAGATACTTTCTTATGTTTTGGGTTGTCTAAACCATTGTAAGTGTTTGTGGTTGCATATTTTATGGGTGATTCTGATACTCAGAAGAGTATAATAGGCCATGTGTTTACATTTTTAGGGATAATGATCGGTTGGATGTAAACTCTATAGTTGGTAGTACATCACACTACCATGGAAGTATAATATGTTACAATAATTTAAGTAACAAAAGTATTGGTTTGGTTGAGGTGAATTTTTTCATAACTTTGAAAGTGATAAGAAAGTGGGATGCTCTACTGTTGTATTTAGTGTGAAATTCACTTTGAAAAAATCAATTGTTTCATTTAAGGAAAAAAACATATTGACCTAAAATACCACTATATTCTTCAGTTTTTTGATGATAGAGAGTTAGAGGTATAGAATATTTTTGGAAGTAAAAATACATTTTACATGTTCAATAAGTTTTTAGTACAAGAATTTATGAGTCAACACTATGTCTCAGTGGGATTAGGTTAATCAGAAGGTGGTGGATATCACTGTATGTATGAGAAAGGAATATGGAATTTAATATATTTATGTATCAGAGGTTCCTATTCATCCTTTAAGTAGTATTTAATTGGGATATTTTTATTATTTTGAAGTCTATTGAAAGACTAAATTTTAGTTCACTGAAAGGATGAATTAGCAGCTAGGACTTCAACCTGATATCAAGATGATCGGGATGAAATTATAATGGTTCATTGGTTCAATAGAAGTAACAATATAGAAAAGTTATATTTTTAGAAGAATGGTGGTGCACTCTATCTACCTGATGTATCCAATTATATTGTTTATTTATATAAGATATCAATGAATATTATTTTTAATGGACAGAGACCCACAAATATAGGAGGTTAATGCAGCAAGAAGACTAGATGGACTATATTATATATATGGGGTAGAACCACCTACTGATGTATAATTAAATTACATTATAAGATTGGTCAACATATTTGAAAAGTCACTAATTATTAATTTTTATACTTCAATAGAAATATAATTTTTTAGTGTTATCCCATGGATGTTGAATGAAAATTCAAACCACATAAATCTAAAAGTGTTCTTTACTCACTAACATTTTATTTTCTTGTTTTTATGTTTGTATTCCTGTATATTATTATTAAAGGACATATTGTATGGTGATTTAGGGTGTGTATAACTTCATAAGTCCTGGAAATCTAAGTTAAGGAGGTTTGGTGTGTCCATTTTATGTGACGTCTTGTGGTTGAATTTATGGTGGATGAAAGTTTCTACTTTGATGGTTGATCTTATAGTGAACTCACAGTTTTCACCTGTGCTTTATTAATCCTCCCCAATAATGGAAACTTATTAAATATGATCTTGATGATGAAATTACTACAAAAAATGGGACAATAACCTGTATATGGTATATGTCAATTAATATAGGGGTATTTCCATTTATTGATGATGATTGATTTTCATCTAGTTTCTTACACAGGGGTCATGTGGAATAATAGGGGGTTATATTGAAATATACCATACCCATAAAAATTCAATATTAGTATCATTACATTCACTAATTCATTTTATTATTTTTTATCTTAAGGAAAAGGGTAGTATGGAACTATAAGGGGTGGTATAACATGCTAGTTAAGAGAAGTTCAAAAGTGATGTTTGGATGGGATGCTTATAATGAAGATGCTCTATATTGTTGGAAATGTTTGATTGACATAGAAAAAACATAGAATATGGTAATTATTTATGGTTATAAATATATATATAGTAAATGAAATAATATACAAACATGATAATAATAAGTGGAAATGATTGAGATAATTTTAGGTAATCACAAGGATATTGTGATTATTATTGGTTGATAAAATTTTAGGTAATCACAAAGATTTTGTGATTATTAATAATTGAACATAATTTTGGAAAATCACAAGGATGCTATGAATTCCAATTATTTAGAAAATTCAGGGTAATCATAAAGATTTTTTCATTACTGACTATTAAGATAATTCCAAGTAATCACATAGATGTTTTGATTATTAATGTTTGAGATAATTTCTAGAAATCACAAGGGAATTGGGATTATTAATGGTGATGATAATTCTGGTTAATAATAAGAGTATTTTGATTATTAATGATGTGAATATTTCTAGTTATTATTAAAGTTTGGTTAATTAATGATGGTTTATGAGATTATATAGAGGTGTAATTTTAAATGATGCTGGTTATGGTGGGAATTGGTGTGTGGAGGCCCTTTATTTCTATTGATGTGGATTTTTTAGCATGTTTAATATATATATATCATATATCATATATCATATATCATATATAATATATCATATATATATATATATATATATTAGTGAGAGTTTTCATAGTGAGCTATGGATAAACTTTCTGAATATTTTTTTGTTATTATATTATATAGTTTAATTACATGAATTCATCAATATACCCTATTCACATTAGTGCATGATGGTTTAGGAGATGAACTTACTAGGTATGTTTATACTATCACTACTTTATATGAAATTTTTTTCCTAAAATTTCTATAATTATTTTGAAAAAGATATTAGGAAACATATTCTCAAACATGTATAGTATTTCTGGAGTTGGATTTTATATCCTATCACGTTTTTATTTTGTTTATGTATATTGGAGATGGTGGTTTGAGATTTTTTTGTTTCCATTTATGCTAGATTTGATTTTTTTTATATGATATCCCTATATTTATCATATTTATCCCTTAATCATGATATGTAGTTTCATTTTTTATTTTCGTATGGTGTTGTGGATATCTAGAATTTAAAATAGGATAAGGAATTTTGTGTTAGAATTTATTCACTTGACACTAACTATCAACCCCTATCCTATAAAAGTTGGGATCAGGAAGTCATATCAAGTTATGTCATCAACTAAAGAGGAGTTGATATGAGGTAAAGTTATAAAAAAAATATATTAAATTGATGGTTTAATATGGATTTTAGAGTAACAAATGATTATGATTGAATTTGGGTTGATAATTAAGTAGTAATTATGAAGTCTAGTATGTTAAGTAGACTAAAGAAATTGACCGTGGATGTTGAAGATACCCTATTCTATTATGAAAGGACCCAAATAATTTTCTTATATTTCTTGGTGGAATCATGATATATTTAGGGTATGATGGTATGTATAGGTTTATTCATCATTTAATATTTAGTTCATGATTTTTCCATTCACTATAATCGATATTTGAGTAACTAGATCCAATGGAGTATAATGTTTTGGATATAGTGCTACAATGATTTTAGTAGAAATAGTTATTAATGTTTTTGGGATACATTTCTAATTAAGAATCTATATGTTGGATCAAATAATTAAAACTTCATTTTTATTTTATTTCGAACTTTTAGTTGAGTGGATTGACTTTTAGTGTCAATTAAGGATGGATTTTTTTTTCATATCAAACCCTTAGGGTTGAAGATTTCAGTAAAAATAATTCATAGATGTTGTTCCCCAGTGGAATGTGTAGATGAAGATGGGGGGGAGGATGACTCAGGAGTGGACCAATTTTACCAAATTCCAATTCTTTACTTGAACCCTTTTAACCCTTTTGGATTTGAACCAATGATGATAGTTAAAATAGATGTATTTTTTAAGGTTTATCCCATAAAATACCTAATGGAATGTATATAATCAAATTAAAAATATAGATGTATTTTTACAATGTTTTTCCCCTCCCAAGAATCTTAATCATTTTTATGTTTGGGATGACCAAGACACGGATTCTCTATTAGGATCGAATCACTAATTAAAAGTAGAGTTGGCTTGATATCACTATTTGGACCAAGTTGGAAAGAAGTTGTTCTTGGAAGTTGAAATAAGTTTGTTAGTATTGTATTTTATTGTCAAAGGAAATAAGAAGAAATCAATTCACATTGTAAAAGATGACAATCAGACTCATCACTGTAATTAGAATATTGGAATCAAAATTCTTAATAAAGTACATTGGTTTGTGAACAAGTTTTCTAGAAGAAAAGGATCATCAGACACACCTTAGGTTTGAAAAATAAAGTGATGATCGTAATGTTTAAGTTTTTAGAATTCTGAATGACACTAATGAAAATCATATGATTCTTTGTTTATTTGTAAATATAAAATATCATAAGTTTTCTAGGAAACTTTTTATGTAATCCTTATGAAGGAAAGGGGGAGAACAAGTACTTCCAATTGGATTGTAGTTCAGATTGGGGGATTTAATAAGTTTCTAGAAGAATGGGAAGTTATTATAATTTATAATGTAAGTATAATGATGTTGAATTTGATTTTAAATATTCTCAAAAAACATGAGAAAGTAGTTATACAAGATGAAGTTTTTAGAATAAGGAAGTGTTTAAAGTCAAAGTTTTCCAGTCTTAGATCATCGGTGTGAGATCATGGGACACAGATGTGTTTAAAGGTAGGGAAGGTTTTTTAGAAATGTAACAAGATGAAGATGATGGTTTTCAGTTAGACCAATAATCCAAAATATTTAACCCTTCATAGAAAGAAGTTTGTGTGTATCATAATCATAAAAGAGAATTTTTTTCTGAAGTCGAAGTTGCTGATACTGGTCTATCAGACGTGGTGTGCCACCGATCATTAGAAGAAAAATTGCTTTTATTGGGGAGTTTTTTAGACCAATGAAAAATAAAAAGAAGTTGAATTTTTTTGGGGCCGATTCATGAAAGTCAAAGACTGATCATCTTGACTAAGATCAACAATTTAGTAAACCATTTTATTAAAATAAATTTCGGGATGTTTATCAATTGGGTCATGACTATCGGGTTGGAGCTGACACTGATAAATCAAAGTGAAGCAGAGACCAATAAATCTAGTTTTGACACTGATAAAGTCATCGGAAATAGGATCATCTATCTAAGGAAAAGAAGAAAAGGATAATTTTTTAAAGAAATTTAAAATGGATTGATAATGGGGGCCTTGAAAGGATGTTTTGAAGAAAATGTTTTTGAAGCTGGTGTTGATGTATTACCGAGGAAGTGCATGAATATTTAAAACTTCCCAACATGTTTATAGAATATTTGTTTCAATGTTTTATTAGTTTGGTACAGATTATTGATATGAGAAGTATGTTTTTATATGATTCTGGGAATCACAATGAGAATAAATTTTTAATTCATATCTTTCAAATGGTGCAGAGCAACACAATGAATAATTTTCTTTCTTAAACATAATGAGGAAATTGGAATAGAAATCAGAATCAGACTGGAAATTTTTAAGAGATTATAAAGAAATATGAAGCTATAAGATTATTTGAGAATGTTTGAAAAGAAATAAAAAGATTTTTGAATCATTAAAGAAGTCAAATATGGATCCGATATTTAAGAAAAATCTAAATTTTGGGAAATTTGGTTTATGAGGAAGTTTTCTTTTCATAATCTTTCCTAAACCATATTTGGCTCACCTATAAATAGAGGATGTACTTTGTACTTTCTTAAAACTTGTACTATTCACTGGTGAAGAGAGAAGGTGGAGTGCTGAAGGTTTCTAGAGAGAATAATTTTCTAGATTGAGCATTCCTGAGGTAGTTTTTCATATTAAAGAAGAAGAAAGGGATCGTATTAATAGTTTTCATATTAGACTAAGAATTCAGAACAGGAATTAGGGACTAAATAAAAAGTTGTTCAAAATTATTTCAATGGTATTATGGTAGAGTTATTTTATCAGAATGAACAATCAATTATATATCATATTGGGAATCGGACTGAGTATCATTAAAAAGTTCAAAAGAAGTTATTACCTATTTCTAGGTAAGGAAGTGAAGAATTTTTTTGGGAGATTATATTCATAAAAGTTGACATGGAAGCATAGTGATATATTTTGGATCACCTGGTGAAATTTTCTTAACTTGTTACACAAATTTGTATCACATCATTTTGTGCTACTTGAATAAATCTCACTATTGTATTGAACAAATTTATACATGAGTGTAAGGGAATAAACTACTCATTGTATCCACACAAAAGTATTGTTTCATATTGGATTGTGTGGTATTAAATTTTTTCCATACCACACCTAGGATTTATCTACTCTTATTTAGTAGTGAACCTTGTAAATTCTTTTTTTCTTGTGGATGTGTGATTGTTTTGTTTTCAGAAAGGAAACTACTCTTTAACAGGAGGCAAATTATTTTTCAAAATAAACTTAAAAAAATATATCATTGATTCACCCCCCTCTCTTTCTCAGTGATATATTGATATTGAGCAGTCAATCTCAATTAGTATCAGAGTGAAGGTTCCCTTCATTTACTATTTGCTAAATTTTTGAAGAGAAGTTGTGAGGGAGAATCTAAATTGTATGAAAAGTAATGGGATTCTGGTATTTGATGGTAAGAACTATAATATCTAGGAAGATAGATTTTTTCCTTATCTTATGTCTCTTGGGTATGATTTTATTGAAGCTAAAATAGATTTATTTCTTCCTATTAATGAAAAGGTTCCACTTACATCTATTGACAAGAAGAATCTTGAGAATTATGGAAGATCTAAGAATTATTTAATGTAACACCCGAGACTTTTATGAGAAATATTTTGTTTTTATGTTATATAAATCATCAAAGGAATCTTTCACTACACACAATACTAGCTTCGCTTTCTTTACACGCAACCACGGACTTCCTCGATAGCTTGCGTAGTACGCAATACCGAGTTTCACTAAACAACGATATGCTATTAAAATATTATTAAAACTAGCCGTTATGAATAGTAATAACCACTTTTTGAAATTTTTTAAATTTTATTTTTCAAAATGGACTTCTTTTTTGGATTTGGAATATCAAAATTAGCTTAGGGTAAAATTTTGGTACTTTTCGGATAACTTTCATATTCTGATGAATAGTGAAAATCATTAAATTTTAATTAAAAACAATTTTTTTAATCAAAATAATTAATATTGATAAATTATTAATTTGAGTGGTTTTAAAGTATATTTAGAATATATTTTTACAATTTAATACAATTTTGTTCATTGGATGTAATTTCACATTTAAACCAGACATAAACAAGTGTCAATCTTTTGATAGTTATTATCTCTTAAAAACACGCTATTTGTCTTGACGATAGGAATTAATTTTTAAATTAGTTAATGTAACTGATATGTTTTGAATTTGGTAAAATAAAAATCATTTTTTAATTCATAATATCAAATATATCTTAGGCCTAATTTTTGGTATTTTTCTGGAAACTTTCATTTTTTGATGAATAGTGAAACCACTAAGTGGTAGTTAAAAAACTGAATTTTTTCATAAAACTTAATTTTACTGCTTCTGTGAGTGGAATTTCAAAAATACGAAAGACACGGTTAATATCAAGGACTAAAATGTGGTTCAATGAGATGAAAATAATTTTTGGTGAATAGTAACTTTTTACTACCACAGTTAAAAGTAAATAGGGTAGTTAAGGGTAAAAATGATATTATTATTACCCTAACACATGTCCTAATTCTATTGGATAAGTGTAATTAGACCAAAAACAACCTTATGAATAAAATATGACCATTTAGGCCCACTTGGATTAGATTAGGACACTTATTATCAATTTATTTAAAGAAGGGTTAAAATAGTTAAAATCAAATTTTAATAACTAAAGAATTTTTAATATAGGGTTATACATAAGATAAATTCGACTATAAATATTCATTAGAAATATAAAAATATTTCCTACATAATGGTATTTTATTTGTAATTTTTAGACTTAAAATAATTTAATTTATTTATGATACAATGATGATGCAGTAATTATCTTATTAATGAAATATTGACATAATTGATGTTATAAATACCCAAATAAATGTAATTTGAGACTTTTTATGAATTACAATAATTTTATATGTTAATATGAAATGTTATTATTGATTTAGTTAAATGTTTTCGAACTAATCATTCTGTTATGATTTTCACAAAAATCAATTACCAAATAGTGTCAAAATTGACATAAAATAGTATTTAAAACAAATACTATATTATTAATTGTTATTTTATTCCTAAAAATATATGGTTCGGCCAAATGACTTATATAAGGTTATATATATTAATAATAAACAACTTGGGGTTATTTTGTCTTGATATAGTAAGTTTATTAACCTTATAGTGTAAGAAAACAAGAAGACACGGTAAAAGTTAAATTACCTAACTTAAAGTTAAATCTAAATGATAAGGTTAAAATTGATACCTAAACATGTATAAATTCTATTGGATGAGAGGATTTAGACCCATACCCACCTTATCTTCGAAATATATCAGTTTGGAGATATTAAAAACCGAATTTTTCTTTATAATAAAATAATATTTTTAGTTATTCCAAAGGTGCCCCACTCCTCCCTTATAAAAGGGAACCTCCTCCCTCTCTTCCTCACACCACTTTGAGCCTTCAAGCTCGGAAATCCCCTGCCAATATCTCCTATCCACTTCCCTATAAACATCTTAGAGGTCCTGGTCTTCTTCAAAGACCAATTTTAGTGCCCTAAGAGGAGGTCTCAAAGAGGCGCTTCAAATAAGAGGTAATGCCCATTACCGATTATTTCATCTTTATTTCTTCTTCCACTTCTTCTTATTTAGTTGTTTAATTATGAAGTAATAACATCAGTATCACTAATATACTGATATGTTATTATAAGTATGAAACAACCCTATTCCACCATCTATCCATCCTACGGAAAATGAAATCACCACGCGTGCGTACGTACGGAATACCGTCTCCACGCCGTGGTGTAATCTATTTTCCACCACCACCTTACTCAGATGGGTATAATGGTGTAAATAATAACTATATATGATTATTGTAAAGTGATATTGATTCTTAAATTGTATACATACACTCCAATACAATTCCACGATCATGGGAACGATATCATCGCTCGTGTGTACGTACGGAATACCGTCTCTACGATGTGATGTGACTCGTTATACATGATCTTTATTGCATAATGATTATATAAATGAATTGAGTGAATTAATATGATATATATTACACTAATACCATTCTGGAAATGAGTTATCTATAACCTAAAAAGAAAAATAAGAATTTATTCGACAAAACGCGCATAAGAACAAAAAGTAATAAACACCCGAATAACAAGTAGTAATGAAATATTACTAATAAGAAGCTAATAATATGACCATATATTAAATCATAAAAATAATTATGATTCTGGAATAATTCAATAACATTATTTAAATCATTATACAGGAGGTTCGGACACTTACGAAGCAAATCGGACCTAAGGTAAGGGAAAATATCACAATCTCATTTTATCTGAGATTGTTTATACTTTGGTATTTACTGGGGTGTATTTTATCATCCACATCCATGTTCCCTCAATATGTAATATTGTTTCCATCCACCTACAATTGTTTAAATCCAATTTTACCCTACAGTGTGTTTTTAGTAAAAGATATGAAAGGAATCTTTTGTCGTTTTTCGTACGAGGTACTTTTTGACTTTTCCGACAAAAGTATGAGAAGAATGTTTTTTTTAACTTATACGGCATGAATGGATTTTTAAAACATTATTTCCAAGAATCTTACGTTAAAAGTTTTCAATTTTATTTTTAATCAACTTCTTTTAGTTTAAAATTGTATGACATGTTAAGAAAGGAAAATGTTTTTGAAGTAGAAAGGATATTTTCCTCAGGAATGGAGTTCAAGTGTTTTATAAAAATTATTTTCCATCTAAGATAATATAGGGTTCTGTTTCTATCCCTATTATTACATTGATTTGATTATGTTGTGATGGAATTATTTTTATAAATTCCTTTATCTTATATGAATTGTTTTATGATTTCATGTTGTTTAAGAATCCCATTTTTATTACATGGGTTATGCAATGATGTATGATTTATGATTTTGTGGCACACATATGAATGGTATCATTATGAGATGGGTGGGACCTATATCTCCCTCCAATTCATTGGGTAAAGATTTTATATCTCATGAGATAGACATGGATGGAATGGCAGGTTAAACCAGTTCAGTGAAATAGGACTGAAATGAGGAGTGAACTCGGTTCAGAAATGGACTTTGTCCACTAAGATAGTCTTGGAAATGAGTCTTGACTAATAAGAAATGATTCTCTATGATTATGTGTGTATGCCAAAAAGTTTCATGTTTTAAGTTATGATTATTGGGATTTCATTTCACTACTATGATTTATCCCATTTTATGAAATTGTGCTCTCTTTTGCAGGTTAAGATTTCCAAAATGTTATGTTCTTATGAATATGATGTGATTGATATTTCTTTTGTTTACCCTTACTGAGCATTTGAGCTCACCCTTTTGTATGTTTTCTTTCCCCGGGTCAGGAAGAAGGTTATTAAGTAAGATATGCCAAAAGGTACTATAGATATGATGAAATAAATGGGAGACAGTGTAGACGCTTTTGAACCAGTTGTTTATGTTTCCCAGTTTCTAAAGACACTATACCTATACGGTCCTTTCATGGTTTTGTTATATGTTGTAATAAGTATGCTTCAATTTTGACGTAATAACAATGTTTGTAAAGTATGGGTCGTTATAGTTGGTATCAGAGGAACGGTATAGTCAACCTTTGGAAACTAGGATGTGAAAGCCTTAGTAATAACCCTAAGGATAATTCTAAGCATAGAACACAATCTTAGTGTTTCAGAAATGACCATGAATAACCTATGATAAGACCTTAAGTGTGAAATTTTATTCTTGATTATGTGGTTTTCCTATTATAATTAGTGTTGCTCACACTATTCTTCTTGGTTTTAGTCAATGGCTGGAACCCGAAGGAACCGTGTTAATGCGGAATGCAATGGGAAATGCAATGATTGTCCCCCTGAGCAACCAAACGTTAAGGGATCTGGAATGAAAAATCTTATAGCCATGCTCACACAACTTTCTCAAACTATGAATCATGCAAGACATCCAAATGAGCAAAGGAAGGATCAACATTATGTTGAATCCTTCATGAGGCAGTGTCCACCTTCTTTCAGCGGGTCTACTGATTCATTAGTTGTTGAACAATGGATTAGTACTACTGAAAAGATATTTTCAGTTCTTCAATGTTCTGAACATGATAAAGTCATCCTAGCAGTGTATCGTTTGGAATGATATGCTGATCAATGGTGGAATCTTATTAAGAATACGAGGCAAAGGGATGATATTGAGTCCATGGAATGGGACGAGTTCAAGAACTTATTTTTCAATACGTACTTCCCTCATATTCTCCAAACAAAGATGGAGAAAGAGTTCCTTGAACTTAAGGAAAAGGATGATGAATCTGTTGGTACCTATGAAGAAAATTTTACAAGACTTGCAAGGTACGCTTCTGGTATTATTATCCAACCTGAGAGTAAGATCGATCGATTCTTTAGTGGCTTAAAACCAAGTCTTCGAAGGGCCTTAGACATAAGGGACTTCAATAGCTACGAGGAAATAGTTCGATGTGCTCTCAAAGTTGAGATGGAGATTGGAGTAACCCATCAATCATATGGGTTTGATAAGAAGAGGAAAATGGAATTCAAGGGAAAATCTAAAGAGCACACTGAAAATAAGATGAGCTTTCCCTTATGCTCAAAGTGTGGAAAGAAACATGGAGGGAGTTGTCTTAAAGGGACAAGTAAATGTTTCAAATGTGGAAAGGAAGTTCATCGGGAATTTGAATGCCGCAATGATGGGAAGAATATGTCTAATGATGAAAACAAAGGAAGGGACACACAGAATGAACCTACTACACTTCAATTTTTCAAGTGCAAGGAGATGGGGCATTATGCCAATAAATGCCCTAATCCAAGGGTTGTTTATGATGATCGACATCAACAAAATCTTAAGGATAAAGACAAAGGAAAGTCACATAAAATTTCAATCAGCGATGTGGAGTACGATAACGATGTGGTGAAAGGTACACTTACCATCCACTCTAAAGTAGAAAATGTTTTATTTGATTCTGGATCCACCCACTCTTTTATTTCAGAAGATTTTTCTAAGGGTATCGTCGTATTACCTCAACAATTAGATGTTTAGTTAGCTGTGACAACACCTAATGGCACAACAGTCGCATCAAAAGTTTATAATTCTTCCCTGATTGAAGTTTGTGGGAAAGTGCTTCCTTAAAATCTTGTGATCCTTCCTATAGTGGAATTTGATGTGATTCTTGGCATGGATTGGCTTTCTTTATATGGAGCTCATATCAATTTCCAAAGAAGGGAAGTCACATTTCATATTCCAGATCAATCTATGATCGTCTATCGATGCAAGGATGAACATAACCTTCCAGTGGAAATTTCTTCCATATTATGGGTCTTGATTCCACTGAATGAAGGTTATTTATCTCAAATGGTTGGTGAGAAACTCACAATTAAGAATATGCCCATTTACGGGAGTTTGATGATGTCTTTCCTGAGGAATTTTCGGGTCTTCCACCAAATCGTGAAGTTGAGTTTTCAATAGAACTTGTACTGGGTGATTTGCCTATTTCAAAGACACCTTATAGAATGGCCCCAATTGAGTTGCAGTAATTGTAGAAGCAACTCCAAGAGAATCTTGATAAGAGATTCATACACCCTAGTGCATCACCTTGGGGAACACCTGTTCTATTTGTTAAGAATAAAGATGGATCAATGAGACTCTGTGTAACATACCAAGTAAGTATTGAATAATAGATATTTTTATCTATGTCTATTTATGAATTAGATAGTGTTTTAGAGGCTTAAAATGAAAATAAATCCAATCTTAAGCATGGAATACACTAATATTTTTAAAAGATTGTTTTACTGCCTTTTAATGGAAAACCATTTTTAAAAGCTATATTTTGACAATTTTATAAGCTATGTTGTCAAAATAAACTTATTCTTTATGATTGGGACATCAAAATTTACTTTGTGTGAATTTTTGGTATTTTTCTGATAATGTTCATTTTTTAATGAATAGTGAAAAATACTGCATTTTACATCAAAATTGCTTCTTAATCTAATTTATTTATACGATTAGATTATCTTTTGAATTAGTCTTGATGTGTAATCTGAATATATTTTTACCATTTAATCCAATGGTGTTCATTGGAATCAATTTCACTTTCAAATTAGACTTAAACTGGTGTCAATCTTTTAATACTTATTGTTTTATAAAAACACGCTATTTTCTCTGACAGTGGGAATAAATTATTAAATTAATTAATTTGACTTATATTTTTTGAATTTTGTAAAATATACTTCATTTTTGAATTCAGAATATCAAATATATCTTAGCGTGAATTTTTGGTAATTTTCTGAAAAACTTCAATTTTTGATGAATAGTGAAACCACTAAGTGGTACTTATAAAAACTGATTTCCCGTTTAAATGAAATTTTGCCATCATTGTGTTTTGAATTTCAAAAATCCGAAATACATGGTTGTAGTTAAGAAGTAAAATGTGGTTCAATGAGATTAAAATAATTTTTTTGGTGAATAGTAACTTATTAAGTTTTTAATCGCGATTAGTGGTAATTAGTGTAGTTTAAGGTAAAAATAATACTTTCATAAAATGAGATGAGCTTGACACATGTCCTACCCTAATTGGTTGTGTCATGGCCGACCAAGAAAAGCCATGCGTCAACTTGGGGACCCCATGGATCCACTTTGTTTGGGAAATGACATAAATAACTTTTTATTTAATGTTAAAGTAAAAATGACACAAACATGAGTTATGTTACTAAAGAAATTTTTATATGGGGTTATACAAGTCAGATTTTTTACTATAAATATTCATTAGAAAGCTAAAAAAATTTCTACATCATAGTATTTTTTTAATTTTTAGACATTAAATATATTAAATTATTTATGACATCATGATGATGCAGCGATGACCTCATTATTTAACGATTTAAATAAAATGGAAAGTTAATGTAAAATCTAAAACCTACACATGTCCAAAACCTATTGGATGAGTGGATTTCGAACCCTTATCACCTTATCCTCGAATTATAATGTGGGACCTTTTGAATCCGAAACTCTTTTTAAAATAAAGTAACTTATCTTTACTTTCCAAGAGTGCCCCTCCTCTCCTCTTATAAAAGGCCCCCACCTCTACCTCCTTTCCCACACTCCCAAAGCCTTTGGCTCAGCCATACCCTACCCATTTACTCTCTACACATCCCTCTCCTCATCCAAGAGGATTCCCTTTGGGCAGAATCCTTTCAAAGGAATCCTTTAGGCTCAAATCAAAAGGAGTTACACTTTTAAAAGGTGATTCATTCTCTCATGTTCATTTGTTTTATTTTACTTCTCCAACCCCCTAAACTCTTTTTATTTATTTCTTTTGTAACAAATCCAGTATCTTCAATATACTAGGATGTTTTTATAAGAAGGATTCAAGATACACTTACACACACCTACATCTAATGGTTAACGAACATACTGTTTCCGTGGATGGTGAATTTATGCCTCCCGAAATGATGATTGTTCAACATTCTTTTAACACCTTCAAAGGTGGCCATTAAGATGTCACTATATTTATATATGATATGTGATATGTTTATGTTTTCCTTAAGCTTCTGTATTTTCTTTTTTTGGGCATACCTTTATGGTTTCCATTATGGGTGAACGCGATATCTTCATTTAAGGAAGTGCGGACTACCGCCCCCTCAAAGTGATTTGATTCGTTAAATACCATATGTGGGACGTATAAAGGATGGAACTATGATATTATATATGATATTATACTGGAATTATAATATACCTTTATATCATTATGATTCCATTCTATAAAATATGAAATAGAAATGAAAGTAGCGTTCATGCGTACGTACGGCTTACCGTCTCCATGAACGGTGCATTTCATTTCTTACCTCTAAATGATTATGTAATATTATAAATTCATGCATGTACTGGATATATATGACATATATGTTATCTACATTATGAATACCATTCTGGATATAATGGATACATGAACAACATGTAATTATAAAGGGCTTATTTTTTACTCAAGTACCAATGATCGTTAAAACGACCGTTATTAACTTAAATAATTGCATAGTGTTCATGACATGGCAATAAGTGATATAAAAGGAATAATGAACTTGAAAAAGGTTCTTAAACAAGTAGAAATTAACTCATGTTTATTATTCAGGACATTAAAGAACGATCGAGTCAATTCGGACCTGAGGTATGGGATTTCGTCTCAATCTCCTTTCATTGAGGCATATTTTGTTTTATACACAACCTTTTTTTATACGGTGTATAAACCCCTTTGACTTTTACGTTTATCAAAAAGGAATCTTGTTTATACGAAGCGTTTTACTAAATGACAAAAGTGAATGTTTTTTCTGTACGTATGCGGCGACAATGACTTCTCCGCCGTCATGACCGTTATTTGAGTTTTAGCTTCCTCAACAAGCCATACCTTCTTTTTAAAAGAAAAATAAATACCATGTTTTAATTTTATTTTATTTTGGTATTGAAAATGGTTTTCATAATGTTTTTATATCAATGTGTTGTATTTATATCTTGTGATTGAAAGGTGGAAATGTTATGTTTCCTTTATGCATGTTTTATGTGATACGATTATGTTGAGGTTCTTGGGAATTATTATGAAGACGGGTGGTTCCGTGATAAACTAAGGGCGGGTGAGACCGATATAGCTCTCCAATGCATTGGGTAACGCGAAGGAGTGAAACGCTAAGGTTTCTCCGAAGAGATTTAGGGAATATACTGTGATGGGTATTCCAAATGTAACCAAGAGGGTTACTCCCTACGTAAGAATGTTATGAATGCCTCAAGTTACCTTTATGTCTTATGATTTCTATGATTTATTCATGATTTGATGAGGTATGTTAAAGTTCTTATGTTTTATGGGTAAAGTATGATCTCATCCTTATGTATATATGTACCCATGTTTCCTTTCCATATTTTTATATCCCTTACTGAGCTTTTTATGCTCATCCCAAGTTTTTTTGAAATGTTTTTCACAGGTCAAGGGAAAGGTACATGATATGATGATAGAGTCAAGGAAGTGTCAAGAAAGAATCCATGTTTATTTTAAATATGTTTCCATTGATGGGAATGAAGAATACTATCTTTATGTAACCACTTTGTTTATATGTGTAATGTAATGAAAGTTTTATGATCTAATTCTCTAAAACTCTAAACCCGAAAAGATCCTCAATCTGTAATCTTGTAATAACTCAAGATTAAGTAAGGTTTAAGGTTGGGGCCTTATAGTTGGTATCAGAGGTCGGTTTAGATAACTTTAGGAGTTAGAATTCTATTAAATGATTATCCAAAAATATATATTTTTTTAAATGATATAGCATTTGAAGATTACCATGTTGCTTCATCTAAGACATGTTTGTTCAGAATGGTTTTCTGTAGAGGAAACAGGGAAGAAGTGCTAGGAAGGCATGTAGAAGGAAATGACCTTCCAAATCAGCATACTGAGATGGTCAGAATCAAAATTGAGCAGTTTACTGCAGTGATGGCTCAGTTGAATCAGGTGATAAGTGGTGGTTTTCATTGATGATATTTTGGTGTTTTCTAAAAGTAAAGAAGAGCATGAAATACATTTAAGGGTTATCTTGCAAACCTTTAAAGAAAAGAAAATGTATGGAAAATTCAGCAAGTGTGAGTTTTGGTTGCAACAAATTTCTTTCCTTGGTCATATTGTTTCTAAAGATGGGATAACTATTGATCCTGCAAAAACAAAAGTTATGGAAGACTGGCCAAGACCCACAAATGTAACAGAGATTCGTAGTTTCTTTGGTTTGGCAGGCTATTACCGAAGGTTTGTTAGAAATTTTTCACGGTTATCTAGTCCAATGACTAAGCTAAATCGGAAGGGTGTTAAGTTTATCTGGAAAAAAGAATGTGATGATTGTTTTCAGGAATTGAAAAGAAGATTGGTGAATGCTCCAATTTTGGCACTACCTTCCAGGAATGGTGAGTTTGTTATATACAGTGATGCTTCATTGAAAGGACTTGGTTGCGTCCTAATGCAGAATGATCAGGTAATTGCTTATGCTTCACGACAGTTGAAAACTCATGAGGTAAATTACCCTACAAATGATTTGGAATTAGCTGCTGTTGTTTTTGCTTTAAGAATTTGGAGGCATCATTTGTATGGAGTAAAGTATGAAATATATACCGATCACAAAAGTTTAAAGTATATATTCACTCAGAAAGAATTGAACATGAGACAAAGGATATGGCTTGAATTAATTAAGGATTATGATTGTACAATTCATTACCATCCAGGAAAAGCAAATAAAGTGGTTGATGCTTTGAGTCGAAAAAGTAATGCTTCATTAGCAATATTGTGTTTGGAACGTGATCCTTTGGTTAAGGATTTGATGAGATTTGGCATGGAAGTTGTTGGTGCAGGAAGTTCTTCTGTTTTGTTTCAGGTATCAGTGAGATCATCTCTATCAGATAGAATCAAGCAAGCATAGAAGCAAGACAGTGAGTTTCAGAAAAAGGTAGAGTTGGTTCAGAAAGGTAAGTTGCCTGAATTAAACATTGATAATGATTGTGTTTTGAGATTTGGGAAGAGATTGTGTGTGCCTTGTGATTCACAGTTGAAGAGAGAGTTGTTATGTGAAGCTCATAGTTCTCCGTTTTCAGTTCATCCTGGCAGTACTAAGATGTACAGAGATCTGCGGGAGTATTACTGGTGGGATGGAATGAAAAGAGATATTGTTGATTTTGCTGTGAAGTGTTTGACATGTCAACAGGTTAAAGCGGATCGGCAGTTACCGAAAGGGATGCTTCAACCTTTACCAGTTCTAGAGTGGAAATGGAAGAATATATCCATGGACTTTGTTGTGGGATTAACGAAGACATCTTGAGGTAATAATGCAATCTGGGTTATTGTTGATCGCTTGACCAAATCTGCTCATTTCCTTGCTATACGAGATACGTTTTCCCTGGATCAACTTTCCCGTTTGTATCTTAAAGAGGTAGTCAGGTTACATGGAGTTCCACTCTCCATTGAATCTGACTGTGATCCCAGGTTCACTTCTAACTTTTAGAAAGGCCTTCAGAAGTCGTTGGGTACTGAATTAAATTTTAGTACAGCTTTTCATCCTCAATCAGATGGGAAGTCAGAACGAACAATTCAGACCTTGGAGGATATGCTACGTTCTTGCTCTATGGATTATCAGGGAAGTTAGGACCAACATCTTTCTTTGGTTGAATTTTCATATAATAACAGTTTTCATTCCAGTATACAGATGGCACCATTTGAGGCATTATATGGGAAGCGGTGTCGAACTCCAGCTTTCTAGGATGAAGTGGGTGAAAGGAAGTTGATGGGACCAGAATTGGTAGAAGAGATGGTAGAACAATTTCAGCTGATTCAGAAGCACCTGAGAACAGCTCAGAGTTGGCAGAAGAGTTATCCTGACAACAGGAGGAAGGATCTATCTTTTGAGGTAGGTGATCATGTTTTTCTCAGAGTTTCACCATGGAAAAGTGTGATTCGATTTGGTAAGAAAGGAAAGCTAAGTCCAAGGTTAATTGGACCATATGAAATTCTGGAGAGAGTTGGATCAGTTTCTTACCGAGTGGATTTACCTCCGAGTTTATCTCAGGTACACAATGTTTTTCATGTTTCGATGTTGAGAAAGTACATGCCAGATCCATCTCATGTTTTGAGTCTAGAGGTAGTTCAGCTGGAAGAGAACCTATCTTATGAGGAACAACCGGTCCAGATTCTTGACCACAAGGAGCAAGTGTTACGGAATAAGGTAATTAAGCAGGTAAAGGTTTTGTGGAAAAACCACATGATGGAAGAGGCAACATGGGAATCTGAAAATGAAATGAGGGATAAGTACCCCCATTTATTTGATAAGTAAATAAATTGTGGGGATGCAATTTTCTAAAGGGGGGAAGGATGTAACATCCCAAGTATGTAATGAATAATAGATGTTTTTATCTATGTCTATTAATGAATTAGATAGTGTTTTAGAGGCTTAAAATGAAAATAAATCCAATCTTAAGCATGGAATACACTAATATTTTTAAAAGATTATTTTACTGCCTTTTAATGGAAAACCATTTTTAAAGCTATCTTTTGACAATTTTATAAGCTATGTTGTCAAAATAAACTTATTCTTTATTATTGGGACATCAAAATTTACTTTGTGTGAATTTTTGGTATTTTTCTGACAATGTTCATTTTTTAATGAATAGTGAAAAATACTGCATTTTACATCAAAACTGCTTCTTAATCTAATTTATTTATTTGATTAGATTATCTTTTGAATTAGTCTTGATGTGTAATCTGAATATATTTTTACCATTTAATCCAATGGTGGTCATTGAAATCAATTTCACTTTGAAATTAGACTTAAACTGGTGTCAATCTTTTGATACTTATTGTTTTATAAAAACACGCTATTTTCTCTGATAGCGGGAATTAATTATTAAATTAACTAATGTGACTTATATTTTTTGAATTTTGTAAAATAGACTTCATTTTTGAATTCGGAATATCAAATATAGCTTAGGGTGAATTTTTGGTAATTTTCTGAAAAACTTCAATTTTTGATGAATAGTGAAACCACTAAGTGGTACTTATAAAAACTGATTTTCCGTTTAAATGAAATTTTTCCATCATTGTGTTTTGAATTTCAAAAATCCGACATACGTGGTTGTCATTAAGAATTAAAATGTGGTTCAATGAGATTAAAATAATTTTTTTGGTGAATAGTAACTTATTAAGTTTTTAATCGTGATTAGTGGTAATTAGTGTAGTTTAAGGTAAAAATAATGCTTTAATAAAATGAGATGAGCTTGACACATGTCCTACCCTCATTGGTTGTGTCAAGGCCGACCAAAAAAAGCCATGGGGACCCCATGGATCCACTTTGGTTGGGAAATGACATAAATAACTTTTTATTTAATGTTAAAGTAAAAATGACACAAACATGAGTTATGTTACTAAAACAATTTTTATATGGGGTTATACGAGTCATATTTTTTACTATAAATATTCATTAGAAAGCTAAAAAAATTTCCTACATCATAGTATTTTTTTTAATTTTTAGACATTAAATATATTAAATTATTTATGACATCATGATGATGCAGCGATGACCTCATTATTTAACGATTTAAATAAAATGGAAAGTTAATGTAAAATCTAAAACCTACACATGTCCAAAACCTATTGGATGAGTGGATTTCGAACCCTTATCACCTCATACTCGAATTATAATGTGGGACCTTTTGAATCCGAAACTCTTTTTAAAATAAAGTAACTTATCTTTACTTTCCAAGAGTGCCCCTCTTCTTCTCTTATAAAAGGCCCCCACCTCTACCTCCTTTCCCACACTCCCAAAGCCTTTGGCTCGGCCATACCCTTCCCATTTACTCTCTCCACATCCCTCTACTCATCCTAGAGGATTCCCTTTGGGCAGAATCTTTTCAAAATAAGCCTTTAGGCTCAAATCAAAAGGAGTTACACTTTTAAAGGTGATTCATTCTCTCATGTTCATTTGTTTTATTTTGCTTCTCCAACCCCCTAAACTCTTTTTATTTATTTATTTTGTAACAAATACAGTATCTTCAATATACTAGGATGTTGTTATAATAAGTATTCAAGATACACTTACACACGCCTACATCTAATGGTTAACGAACATACTGTTTCCATGGATGGTGAATTTATGCCTCCCGAAACGATGATTGTTCAACATTCTTTTAACACCTTCAAAGGTGGCCATTAAGATGTCACTATATTTATATACGATATGTGATATGTTTATGTTTTCCTTAAGCTTCCGTATTTTCTTTTTTTGGGCATACCTTTATGGTTTCCATTATGGGTGAACGCGATATCTTCATTTAAGGAAGTGCGGACTACCGCCCCCTCAAAGTGATTTGATTCGTTAAATACCATATGTGGGACGTATAAAGGATGGAAGTATGATATTATATATGATATTATAATGGAATTATAATATACCTTTATATAATTATGATTCCATTATATAAAATACGAAATAGAAATGAAAGTAGCGTTCATGCGTACGTACGGCTTACCGTCTCCATGAACGGTGCATTTCATTTCTTACCTCTAAATGATTATTTAATATTATAAATGCGTGCATGTACTGGATATATATGACATATATGTTATCTACATCATGAATACCATTCTGGATATAATGGATACATGAACAACATGTAATTATAAAGGGATTATTTTTTACTCAAGTACCAATGATCGTTAAAACGACCGTTATTAACTTAAATAATTACATAGTGTTCATGACATGGCAATAAGTGATATAAAAGGAATAATGAACATGAAAAATGTTCTTAAACAAGTATAAATTAACTCAAGTTTATTATTCAGGACATTAAAGAACTGTCAAGTCAAGTCGGACCCGAGGTATGGGACTTCATCTCAATCTCCTTTCATTGAGGCATATTTTGTTTTATACACAACCTTCTTTTATACGGTGTATAAACCCCTTTGACTTTTACGTTTATCCAAAAGGAATATTTTTTATACGATGCGTTTTACTAAATGACAAAAGGGAATGTTTTTGTCGTACGTATGCGGCGACAACGACTTCTCCGCCGTCGTGACCGTTATTTGAGTTTCGGCTTCCTCAACAAGCCATACCTTCTTTTTAAAAGAAAAATAAATACCATGTTTTAATTTTAATTTATTTTTGTATTGAAAATGGTTTTCATAATGTTTTTATATCAATGTGTTGTATTGATATCTTGTGATTGAAAGGTGGAAATGTTATGTTTCCTTTATGCATGTTTTATGTGATACGATTATGTTGAGGTTCTTGGGCATTATTATGAAGACGGGTGGTTCCGTGATAAACTAAGGGCGGGTGAGCCCGATATAGCTCTCCAATGCATTGGGTAACGCGAAGGAGTGAAACGTTAAGGTTTCTCTGAAGAGATTTAGGGAATATACTATGATGGGTATTCCAAACGTAACCAAGAGGGCTACTCCCTACGTAAGAATGTTATAAATTCCTCAAGTTACCTTTATGTCTTATGATTTCTATGATTTATTCATGATTTGATGAGGTATGTTAAAGTGCTTATGTTTTATGGGTAAAGTATGATCTCATACTTATGTATATATATACCCATGGTTCCTTTCCATATTTTTATATCCCTTACTGAGCTTTTTATGCTCATCCCATGTTTTTTTGAAATGTTTTTCACAGGTCAAGGGAAAGGTACATGATATGATGATAGTGTCAAGGAAGTGTCAAGAAAGAATCCATGTTTATTTTAAATATGTTTCCATTGATGGGAATTAAGAATACTATCTTTATGTGACCACTTTGTTTATATGTGGAATGTAATTCAAGTTTTATGATCTAATTCTCTAAAACTCTAAACCCGAAAAGATCCTCAATGTGTAATCTTGTAATAACTCAAGATTAAGTAAGGTTTAAGGCTGGGGCCTTATACTCTGCATTGATTATAGAGAACTTAACAAGATCACTATCAAGAACAAATATCCTCTCCCATGCATTGATGACTTATTTGACCAACTACGCGGAGCTCAATACTTTTCCAAGATTGATCTTCGTTCAAGGTATCATCAATTAAGGGTCAAAAGGGAGGATATACCAAATACGGCTTTCCGTACAATGTATGGACACTATGAATTATAGTGATTCCATTTGGTCTTACTAATTCCCCTGATATCTTCATGGATCTGATGAATAGAGTCTTTAGAGACTATCTTGATCAATTTGTGGTAGTCTTTATAGACGATATTCTTGTCTATTCAAAGACCATGGAAGAACATGAAGATTACTTGAGAATTATATTGAAGACCCTGAGAAAGGATAATATTTATTCCAAATTTACCAAGTGTGAATTTTGGCTTCAAAAGGTTTCATTTTTGGGTCACATAATCTCAAAAGAGGGGATATTTGTGGATCCAGCAAAAACAGAGGTTATCGAAAGATGGTCGAGACCAAAAAAAGTAACTAAGATCCGAAGTTTTCTTGATTTGGCTGGATATTATCGACGTTTTGTGAAAGATTTTTCACGATTATCTAATCCACTCACCAGGTTGACTCGGAAAGGAGTTAATTTTGTTTGGATGGAGGAATGTGAATAGAATTTCAATGAGTTGAAAAGAAAGTTATCCAGTGCACCTGTGCTCACACTGCCTTGTAGTGGAGAAAGGTTTATGATCTATAGTGATGCATCCAAGAAGGGGCTGGGGTGTGTTCTTATGCAAAATGATATGGTGATAGCTTATGCCTCACGACAGTTGAAAATCCATGAGCAAAATTACCCAACACATGATTTGGAGTTAGCTGCGGTAATCTTTTCATTAAAGATTTGGAGGTATTATCTTTATGGAGAAAGGTGTGACATTTATACTGATCATAAAAGTTTAAAGTATATTTTCACACAAAAGGAGCAGAATATGCGCCAAAGAAGATGGTTGGAACTGACTAAGGATTACGACTGCTCAATTCATTACCACCCTGGGAAAGAAAACAAGGTGGAAGATGCATTAAGTCGACAAGACCATGCTAGCTTATCCATGATGAGGATCACAAAAGATGCAATATTTATGGATTTACAAAGGATGGATCTTGGAATTTTAATGGAAGGGGGAAAATCGTATCTTTCTCAAATGAATGTTCAACCATATATACATGTGAATATTAAAGAGTCACAGAAAGAAGATGTAGAGTTACAAAAGAAGGTGAGAAATATTCCTGAATTCAACCTTGATTTTGATGGGATAATAAAGTTCAGGAATCGGGTTTGTGTTCCTCCCATCCCAGAATTAAAGAAGGAGCTGCTGGATGAGGCTCATAGTTATTCATTCTCTATTCATCCTGGAAGCACGAAGATGTATAGGGACCTGAAAGAGTACTTCTGGTGGGATGGCATGAAAAGAGATGTTGCTGAATATGTCTCTCGATGCTTGGTTTGTCAGCAAGTTAAATCTGAGAGATAGAATTCTAATGGGATGTTACAACCATTACCCATACCCGAATGGAAATGGGAAAACATCACTATGGACTTTGTCACAGGACTTCCTAAAACATCCAAAGGCAATAATGCTATCTGGGTCATAGTTGATCGTCTTACAAAGTCTGCACACTTCATTGATATTAGAGAGGATTTCTCTCTGGATCAGCTTTCCAGGATATATGTAAAGGAAGTGGTAAGATTACATGGAGTACCACTTTCTATTATATCTAATCAAGATCCGAGATTTACCTCGAAGTTCTGGAAAATTCTTCATCATACTCTGGATACAGAGTTGAGTTTCAGCACTGCTTATCATCCTCAGACAGACAGTCAGTCTGAGAGAACAATTCAAACTCTAGAAGATATGTTGAGAGCTTGCTCTATGGATTTCAAAGGTGGTTGGGATCAACACCTACCTTTGGTGGAATTTTCTTATAATAATATATTTCACTCCAGTATTCAGATGGCTCCTTATAATTCTCTCTATGGAAAGAAATGCAGGACTCCAACTTGCTGGGATGAAGTTGGGGAAAGAAAGCTATTAGGACCTGATCATGTTGATGAGATGGCAGAAAAGGTCTGATCTATTCAACAACACATAAGAGCAGCTCAGATTCGACAGAAAAGTTATGCCAACAACTGAAGAAAAGACCTAGAGTTTGAAGTGGGTGATAAAGTGTTCTTACGAATATCTCCCTGGAAGAGGGTCATGAGATTTGGAAAGAAGGGGAAGTTGAGCCCTAGATATATCGGTCCTTTCAAAACACTGGATCGTGTTGGAAAGGTAGCTTACCGATTGGCACTTCCACCGAATCTCTCTCAAGTTTACTATGTGTTCCATGTATCTATCCTGAGAAAGTACAAACCTGATCCTTCACATGTACTCAGCTCAAAAGTTGTACTGTTGGAGCAAGATCTTTCTTATGAAGAACAGCCGATAGAGATTCTAGATCGTAGTGAAAAAGTCCTACGGAACAAGACCACTCGCTTGGTGAAAGTTTTATGGAGGAACCACCAATTAGAAGAAGCAACATGGGAGCTTTAGGATATGATGAGGGAGAGGTATCCTCATCTTTTTGTTACAAAGTGACGAATTTTGAGGGCGAAATTCATTTTAAGGGGGGTAGAATGTAACACCCGAGACTTTTATGAGAAATATTTTGTTTTTATGTTATATAAATCATCAAAGGAATCTTCCACTACACACAACACTAGCTTGGCTTGCTTTACACACAACAGCGGCCTTCCTCGATAGCTTGCGTCGTACGCAATACCGAGTTTCACTAAACAACGATATGCTATTAAAATATTATTAAAACTAGCCGTTATGAATAGTAATAACCACTTTTTAAAATTTTGTAAACTTTATTTTTTAAAATGGACTTCATTTTTGGATTCAGAATATCGAAATTAGCTTAGGGTGAAATTTTGGTACTTTTTGGATAACTTTCATATTCTGATGAATAGTGAAAATTATTAAATTTTAATTAAAAACAAGTTTTTTAATCGAAATAATTAATATTGATAAATTATTAATTTGAGTGGTTTTAAAGTATATTTAGAATATATTTTTACAATTTAATACAATTTTGTTCATTGGATGTAATTTCACATTTAAACCAGACATAAACAAGTGTCAATCTTTTGATAGTTATTATCTCTTAAAAACACGCTATTTGTCTTGACGACGGGAATTAATTTTTAAATTAGTTAATGTAACTGATATGTTTTTAATTTGGTAAAATAAACATCATTTTTGAATTCATAATATCAAATATATCTTAGGCCTGATTTTTGGTATTTTTCTGGAAAATTTCATTTTTTGATGAATAGTGAAACCACTAAGTGGTAGTTAAAAAACTGAATTTTTTCATAAAACTTAATTTTACTGCTTATGTGATTGGAATTTCGAAAATACGAAAGACATAGTTAATATCAAGGGCTAAAATGTGGTTCAATGAGATGAAAATAATTGTTGGTGAATAGTAACTTTTTACTACCACGGTTAAAAGTAAATAGGGTAGTTAAGGGTAAAAATGATATTATTATTATTACCCTAACACATGTCCTAATTCTATTGGATAAGTTTAATTCGACCAAAAACAACCTTAGGAATAAAATATGACCATTTAGGCCCACTTGGATTAGATTAGGACATTTATTATCAATTTATTTAAAGAAGGGTTAAAATATTTAAAATCAAAGTTTAATAACTAAAGAATTTTTAATATAGGGTTATACATAACATAAATTCGACTATAAATATTCATTATAAAGATAAAACTATTTCCTACATAATGGTATTTTATTTGTAATTTTTAGACTTAAAATAATTTAATTTATTTATGATACAATGATGATGCAGTAATTATCTAATTAATAAAATATTGACATAATTGATGTTATAAATACCCAAATAAATGTAATTTGAGAATTTTTATGAATTAAAATAATTTTATATGTTAATATTACATGTTATTATTGATTTAATTAAAAAATTTCGAACTAATAATTCTGTTATGATTTTCACAAAAATCAATTACCAAATAGTGTCAAAATTGACATGAAATAGTTTTCAAAACAAATAATATATTATTAATTGTTATTTTATTCATAAAGATCTAAGGTCCAGAAAAATGAATTTGATAAGGTTATATATATTAATAATAAACAACTTTTGGTTCGTTTGGCTTGATATAGTAAGTTTATTAACCTTATAGTGTAAGAAAACAAGAAGACACAGTAAAAGTTAAATTATCTAACTTAAAGTTAAATCTAAATGATAAGGTTACAATTGATACCTAAACTTGTCTAAATTCTATTGGATGAGATTATTTCGACCCATACCCACCTTATATTCGAAATATATCAATTCGGAGCTATTAAAACCCGAATTTGACTTTATAATAAAATAATATTTTTAGTTATT
The DNA here is from genome assembly GCA_963277665.1 of Viscum album. Lineage (NCBI taxonomy): Eukaryota > Viridiplantae > Streptophyta > Magnoliopsida > Santalales > Viscaceae > Viscum > Viscum album. Next base: position 2,082,562,925 of record OY728136.1, on the reverse strand, counting down.
CCAAAGGTGCCCCTCTCCTCCCTTATAAAAGGGCACCTCCTCCCTCTCTTCCTCACACCACTTTGAGCCTTAAAGCTCGGACAACCCCTGCCAATATCTCCTCTCCACTTCCCTAGAAACATCCTAGAGGTCCTGGTATTCTTCAAATACCAATTTTAGTGCCCTAAGAGGAGGTCTCAAAGAGGCGCTTCAAAGAAGAGGTAATGCCCGTTACCGATTCTTTCATCTTTATTTCTTCTTCCACTTATTCTTCTTTAGTTGTTTCATTATGAAGTAATAACATCAGTATCACTAATATACTAATATGTTATTATAAGTATGAAACAACCCTATTTCACCATCTATCCATCCTACAGAAAACGAAATCACGACGCGTGCGTACGTACGGAATACCGTCTCCACGCTGTGGTGTAATCTATTTTCCACCACCACCTTACTCGGATGGGTATAATGGTGTAAATAATAACTATATATGATTATTGTAAAGTGATATTGATTCTGAAATAGTATACATACACTCTAATACAATTCCACGATCATGGGAACGATATCATCGCTCGTGCGTACGTACGGAATACCATCTCCACGATGTGATGCGACTCGTTATACATGATCTTCATTGCATAAGGATTATATAAATGAATTGAGTGAATTAATATGATATATATTACACTAATAACATTCTGGAAATGAGGTATCTATAACCTAAAAATAAAAATAAGAATTTATTCGACAAAACACGCATAAGAACAAAAAGTAATAAACACCCGAATAAAAAGTAGTAATGAAATATTACTAATAAGAAGCTAAGAATATGACCATATATGATATCATAAAAATAAGTATGATTCTGTAATAAGTAAATAACATTATTTAAATCATTATACAGGAGGTTCGGACACTTACGAAGCAAATCGGACCTAAGGTAAGGGAAAATATCACAATCGCATTTTATCTGAGATTGTTTATACTTTGGTATTTACTGGGGTGTATTTTATCATCCACATCCTTGTTCCATCAATATTTAATATTGTTTCCATCCACCTACAATTGTTTAAACCCAATTTTACCCTTCGGGGAGTTTTTAGTAAAGGATATGAAAGGAATCTTTTGTCGTTTTTTGTACGAGGTACTTTTTGACTTTTCCGAAAAAAGTACGAGAAGAATGTTTTTTTTAACTTATACGGCATGAATAGATTTTTAAAACATTATTTCCAAGAATCTTACTTTAATAGTTTTCATGTTTAAAATTGTATGACATGTTAAGAAAGTAAAATGTTTTTGAAGTAGAAATGATATTTTCCTCAAGAATGGAGTTCAAGTGTTTTATCAAATTTATTTTCCATATAAGATAATATAGGGTTATGTTTCTATCCCTATTATTAAATTGATTTGATTATGTTGTGATGGAATTATTTTTATGAATTCCTTTATCTTATATGAATTGTTTTATGATGTCATGTTGTTTAAGAATCCCATTTTTATTACATGGGTTATGCAATGATGTATGATTTATGATTTTGTGGCACACATATGAATGGTATCATTATGAGATGGGTGGGACCTATATCTCACTCCAATGCATTGGGTAAAGATTTTATATCTCATGAGATAGACATGGCTGGAATGGTAGGTTAAACCTGTTCAATGAAACAGGACTGAAACGAGGAGTGAACTCGGTTCAGAAATGGACTTTGTCCACTAAGATAGTCTTGGCAATGAGTCTTGACTAATAAGAAATGATTCTCTATGATTATGTGTGTATACCACAAAGTTTCATGTTTTAAGTTATGATTATTGGGATTTCATTTCACTACTATGATTTATCCCATGTTATGAAATTATGCTCTCTTTTGCAGGTTAAGATTTCCAAAATGTTATGTTCTTATGAATATGATGTGATTGATATTTCTTTTGTTTACCCTTACTGAGCATTTGAGCTCACCCTTTTGTATGTTTTCTTTCCCCAGGTCAGGAAGAAGGTTATTAAGTAAGATATGCCAAAAGGGACTATAGATATGATGAAATAAATGAGAGACAGTGTAGACGCTTTATGAACCAATTCTTTATGTTTCCTAGTTTCTAAGGACACTATACCTATACGGTCCTTTCATGGTTTTGTTATATGTTGTAATAAGTATGCTTCAATTTTGAAGTAATAACAATGTATGTAAAGTATGGGTCGTTATATTTAATCTCATCAATTTATGAAAGTAAGTTTCTAAGAGTGAATTTTGTTTCCACCACCAAAGGAATCTAGGATAAAATGAAAAATATGTATAAATTAAATATGAAAATTGAAAAAAAAAGGAAAACTTACAAATATGGAGGCTGAAATATAAAGATCTCAAGATGGGTGGGTATGAATTTTTTAGTGACTACTTTACCAAGGTGAATGTAATTTTCAGCACTATTATATGTCCTGGTGACAATTTGGATTATTCTACTATTGTTAAAAGGATCTTTAGAATTATTCCAGATAATTTTGATACTAAAGTTTCTTTATTAGAAGATATAGATCCTAAAAAATTATCTCTTGATGATTTTCATAATACTCTCATTACTTATGAAATGATAAGGGAAAATTTTATGAAGAGAAAAAAAGTTGATAGAGAAATGTATTTCAAAGCTACCAAGAAATAAATTCTTAAGAAGATTCTTATGGAATAATAAGCTGGATATTATGATTTCAAAAATGAGGTATGTAAAATTCTTTATGAATTTCTATCCTTGTTTTTTAAAACCATCAAAATAGGTATAGGAAAATATAAAGAGAAACTCCCCTTAAAATGATTTTTCTATGGAGTCTCTGGGCACTTTGCAGCTAATTTTCTTCAAATAAATAAATTATAGGATAGTGATCAAGATTATTGAAGATAGATAATATCATCCAAGAAATAGGTTGATAAGGCTAAATCTTATTTCAAAGGGAATTATAGAAAGTTCTCCAAATACAAAAGGGTAATTTTCTTATCTAAAGATGATGAATGATAAGATATTGAAGTTGAATCCAAAAATTATTTTGAAAGGGATATAGAGAATAATTTTATTGAAATAGTTAATAATGAATAATTTAGAAGCTAAATTTATGAATAATAAGAAACTCTGTTATAATTTCATCTTAAAGAAGAATGAAAATAATGTCTACGGAAGACTGGGAGGCTTGAAAAATAAATCAGGAGGTTTAAAAATGAAAACTATTCAACAAATAATCAATAATGTTTCCTGATAAAAAATTAAAGTTATTACGATAGATTGATTATTTGAAGAAAGACCTTGAGAAAGAAAATAATTGTAATGAGTATCTAGAAGTAAAGTCGAAAGAAAAATAAGAAGAGTTGGAACTCACCCAACAAAAACTTTCTAAGGATAATCATAGGATTAAGAGTTTTAAGAAATATATTTTTGAAGTTTTTTAAATCTCTTGAATGGGTAAACCTGAGAAGAATAAAACGTTACTTTAAAATGTTGAGAATAAATCTGAAATTGTTTCTAATAAAAAAATATGATAAAGTTATGTATGACAACAAAACAAACAAAGTGGCGAAGTCAGAAGTTTATAAAAAATCTCATTCTGAAAAATTATCTATTACTTATTATTTAGGTAAGGGTGAAAAGAAAATAATTCTAAAGAAAAATGTTCCAGTTGAAAATAGAAATTTTTGTGGTCGACAAAGTTTAGATAAGAAGGATAAGAAGGTTACTGAGAAACATGCTCACAAATCCTAATAATATGGAAGTTTCAGAGGAAAATATTATTTCTATAGATACTATTGGTATTTTGGTGGATTATGATATATGGGAAATATTTGTTTCTTTAACCAAAAATATTATAACTATTCCACAAGTTATAGAAGTAAAAGTTTGAGGGGTAGTCAATCCCCTCAAAGGAAGAATTATGAGAAGGATGTTTGGAAGAAACCTAAAAGATTTGGTGTGAAAAATGAAAATAGATTTCAAACTTTGGAAACTATTTTTGAAAGATGTGAACAACCTAGAAATATCATGAAAGGATGTCATTTTTTGTTACTGTCACAACAAAAAGTTTTTAAAAAATCTCAATAATCTAGATGTGAAGAAAGATAAAAGAAAATAAATAACTCTTGTTGTAGAAACTGATCTCAAAGCTACAAAAGGAGAACAAATTTAGATCTTGGATAGTGGGTGTTATTCTCACATTAAAGAATAATTAAAATTTATTAAGAATTTTAAATAATACAAATAAGTAATAGTGAAATTTTGAAATGATAAATCTTTCATAATCAAAGGTGTTGGGCCAACCATCATTGGGGATGAAAAGTTTAAGTAAAAGAAATATTTTTTTGTCGATTGGATGAAACATAACCTGCTAAGTGTTTCACAACTATTTGTTGAAGGTAAAAAAATTATAAAATTTGTGGTTTTTTGTGAAAATATGGGAATATGAAAGGATAATTACAAGATTCCAATGTAGAAAATGGAACTTGTTCCAAGTTGGTAAGGTTCAAAACTCTTGTTACTTAGAAATGGTAGAAAAAAAATATCTTTTGTATAAAATTTTGGGACACATGTATCAGATAAACATGAGAAATTTATCAAAGAGAGACAGTGTATGTGGTATTCCAAGCATATCAAGAAGAATATATTGGTGTTGCATAATTTTTCAAAAAGGAATCATTACAAACTATGTGCATAATAAAGTTGACATTTTTTCAAAACAACCCATGGAACTCATTCATTATAATTTGTGTGGGACAATAAAGAAATAAAATCGTGTAGATAAGTACTTCATTACTTTAATTGATACTTTTACTCACATTACTGGTGTTATGTATATAAAAAAATAAGTTAGATGCTCTGAAAACGTTTAAAATTTTTATGAGTAAAGATGATAAGGAATGTGAGTATTAAGTAAATAAGTTGAGAAATGAAAATGACGGTGAATAGAAAAATGAATAATTTGAAATTTATCTTGAGAAGAATGGAATTCAGTATGATTTCTGTACACATACACTCCTCAACAAAATGGTATTTATGAAAGAAAAAATAAAAGTCTATTTGAAATGGGTGGACTCTGTTGGTTGAACATGGTATCTATCATTACTTTTGGAGGAAATCCATGAGCATTCTAGTGTATACTCAAAACTAATGTTTCTACAGGGAAAGTTCCAATATGACTTCATATAAAATGTTTTATGAAAAATCTTGGATTTTGAAATACTTAATTTTTTTTTGGATTCCATGCATCATAAATAATAAAGGTAGAAACCTTGGGAAGTTTGAGAAGAGAGGTAAAGATGTAATTTTTCTTGTCTATGATCCAAAAATAAGATTATATAGATGATTCAAAAAATAATTTTGAAGATTAGTTAACTCTATTGATGTGAAAGTTATTGAAAAGGATGAAGAAGATAAACAGACTCATGTAGATAAGGAAGATGAACATGATGAAATATTTTTTGTTAAAAAATATGATAAAGATACCGACTGTGGTAATCCAAACCAAGAAAAAGAATTGGACTCATATATTTCAAGTGATGGGGAAGAATCTTGAAAATATAATCCCAGGTTGAGGAAGAAAGTAGAAACTCAAAATATTTTTGGTGATCAACATCAAAATGTCCAAACAAGAAAAACATTAAAAGTTGTTACACATACTTCTATGAATTGAAAAGTTGAGCCGAATGTTTTAAATGACTCTTTTGATAATCTTGGATGGGTTCAATAAATGAATGAAGAGTTGGATCAGATTGAAAATAACTATACATGGAAACACATACCTAATCTAGATAATAAAAATTTTATTGGTACAAAATGGGTTTCCCAAAACAAGCTGAATGAATAGGGTGAAGTGATAAGAAACAAGGAAAGATTAGTGTGAAAAGGTTACTCACAAATTGAAGGCATTGATTTTTATGAGACTTTTGATCCATTTTTATGGTTAGAAACAATCTGAATTTTTCTTTCTACTATTTCAGAATGAAGTTAAAAAATATTTTGGAAGGATGTGAAGTCTGCATTTATGGATGAGGATCTTGATAAATAAGTGTATTTTGAACAACCATGTGGCTTTTTTGTTGGGAAAGATGAAATTTAAGTGTGAAATTTAAAGAAATCCTTTTATGGAATAAAGTAAGCATAAAGGGCATTGTATTATAAATTGGTTAATTTCATTAGGAAGATGAGTTTTAATAAAGGAAGAGTTTATAGTAATATATACATCAAATAAATTCAATAATTTTACCTCATTGTAATTGTTTATATTGATGAAATTATCTTTGTTGATAATGATCAAAGGACTTGTGAAATATTTTAGGAATAAATGAAAAAAAAATGATATTTATATGATTGGAGAAATGAAATACTTTCTTAGGTTACAAATCTCACAAAATAAGAAACATATATTTATTTACTAGTAAATGTATGAAAAGGAACGTCTTAAAAAGTTTTACATAGAAAATTTAAAAGTAGTTTCCACACCAATTTCATTAGGAACCAAGTTTTCGAAAGATGGAGAAGGAAATAAAGTAGATCCAAAAGAGTTTTAGAATTTGATTGGAAGTTTATTTTATTTTACTTTCTCAAGAACCAAAATTATTTATATGGTTACATTATGTGAAATATTATAGAGTTCTCTAAAATAATCACATAGATTTTCAGGAAAAATAATTCTTAGATATATCAAAGGAACAAAAAAATTTAGAATCAGGTATGATAGATCAAAAACTATTGACTATTTTGGGTATTCAGATTCTGATTGGGTATAAAATGTTAATGATATAAGATATACATATGTTGGAGTTTTCTAATGGGTAAATTTTATGTTAGTTGGCATAAAAATAAACAAAATTCAGTAACTCTTAGCATGACTGAAGCTGAGCATATTTCTTCCTCTAAATATTCTACTTAACTTGTGTGGATGAAGACTCAGTTGGAGGACTTACTTGTTGAAGTAAAGTTAACCTTTCTCTTTGGTTGTTATAATCAAAGTGCAATCAACCTTACAAAAAACCCCATTTCAATATTCTATTTCAAAACATAGTGACATCAAATACCACTTCATTAAAGATCGCTAGAGAAGAATTAATTGATGTTGAATTATATACCAACATTGGAAAAAGTTTCTAAAATATTCAAAAAACCATTACCAAAGGAATCATTTTCAAAAATGAGGTTGAACATGGGTGTCCAACCAATTTCTCATCAAGGTTAAGGTATGTTTTTTTGTACCCTCTCTCATCTAGTATTTAGATAGTGTTGTAAAAGGGTTTAATTGTTTTATAAATAAATCCATTCAATATGTGATAAACATTTTAAGTAAGCATGTATGTAGGGGGTTCGTAGGTATTTTGTGAATCCAATATGTAAGTGTGTGAACCATTATAATATTTTGTTGGAAGTGGTTATAGGAAACATTTTTTTAAAGTAAATTTTAATAAGTAGATAAATATGTGAAGAAAAGTTGAGGATGTTTCATGATTCACAACTTTTGGACAGTATTTATTTGTTTTCAATGATTCTTATTTACTATAATGAGTTAGCTCATGTAGGTTTATAATTTTTGATGAGTAATACATTTCTTGAGGTTACAAATTTTAGTTACTTATGACTCTTGGTTGAAAACTAAATATAAATGGGGTATTTTTGGGACCAAGTTGGAAAGAATTTATTTTTGGAAGCTAAAATAAGTTTTTATGCATTGTCTTTTTTTCATAGGAAATAAAAATAAATCAATTCACTTTATAAAAGCTGAAAAACAGAATCACCATCATAATCAGAATACCAGAATCAAAATTAATAAGAAATTCCATTAGTTTATGAAGAATTTTTCTAAAAATGATCATCAAACTCACCTTGGGTATGAAAAGGAATGTTTTGATCATAATGAGGAAGTGTTTTAGAGTATGAATGACCTTGATGAAAATATGATGATGATTTTATGATTTATAAATCTTAAATATCATAAATTTTCTATTAAACTTGTTATGTAATCCTTATGAAATAAAGGGGGAGAATAAGTGCTACCAATCATATTGTAGTTTGGATTGGGGAATGTAATAAATTTCTATAATAATAGAAACTTATAATACTTAATAATGTAAGTTAGAAAACATTGAAGAAAACCCTAAAATTTATCAAAATTCATGAGAAATTTATGATACAAGATGAATTTTATAGAAGAAAGAAGTGGATGAAGTCAAAGTTTTCTAGTATTATATCATTATTGTGAGATCACCAAACACAGATATATTTGAAGGTTGGGAAGGTTCACTGGAAATGTAACAAGATGAAGATGCTAGTTTTCAGTCTGACCAATTATCCAAAAGATTTAAATCTTTAGGGAAAGAAGTTTGTGTTTATCCTAATCAAAAAATATAAGATGTTTTTGAAGTCAAATCTTTTGATACTAGTCCATTGGATGTGGTGTTCCATCGATCATTTAAGTTAGTATTTATTTTATTGGGGAGTTGTTGAGACTAATGAAAAAAATTAAAGTTGAAGTTTGTTGAGACTAATGCATGAAATTTAGAGACCAATCCTCTTGATGAAGATCAATAATGTAGTCAACCATTTTCATTAAGATTAATTTCTAGTTGTATTTCAATTGGGTCAAGACTATTAGACTGGAGTGACCCCAATAAATTAAATAGAATCAAAGACTTCTCAATATGGTGCTAACACCGATAAATTAATTGAATATAGGATCATCAGTCCGAGGAAAATAAGAAAAGTATAATTGCTTAAAGAAATTCTAAATGTATTGTCAAGGGGGGCCTTGAAAGGATGTTATGGAGAAAATGTTTTTGAAAATGGTGTTGATGTGTTTTTGAGGTCATGTAGGAATATTTATAAGTTTCCACTATGTTTATGGAATATTGGTATAAAATTTTTATTTGTTTGGTATAGAGCATCAGGATGATTAATATATTTTCAGATGATTCTAAGAATCATAATGAGAAGACATTTTCATTTCATATCTTCCAATTGGTGTGGAGAAATGTAATGAATAATTTGTTGTCTTTATCATAATGGGTAAATTAGAATGTAAATTATAATTGGATTGAAGATTGGGAAGAAATTCTGATGAAATATGAAGTTGTGAGAAGATTCAAGAAGGTTTGAGAAGAACCATGAAGATTTTAGAATCATTGAAGAATTCAAATATAGAGCCGATATTTAATGGAAATTGAAGTTTCAAGAAATTTGGTTGAGTAAGAAAGTTTTTTTTAAAAATTAGACCTAAACCATATTTGTCTCATACCTAAATAAAGGATATACTTTGTACATTCCTAGCACTTTTACTGTTCATGGGTGAAGAAGGAAGGTGGAGTACTAAAGGTTTCCAGATAGATGAAGTTTCCATGTTGATCATTCTTGAGGTAGTTTTCTAGACTGAAGAAGAATAAAAAGATCATATTTAGATATTTTAGATTGTACTGAGAATTCGGACTGGGAATTTCGGACTAAAGAATAAGTAGTTTAGAATTGTTTTAACGGTATTCTTGTAGAGTTATTTTATCAAACTGAGAAATTAGACTAGATATCAGACTGGGAATCATATTGAGTATCATTACTAAGTCCAAAATAAGTTCTTAACTGATGATGGGTAAGGAATTTAAGCATTGTTTTAAAGATTATATTTTTAAAAGTTGACAAGGTAGTATGGTAACATGTTTTGGAGCACTTGGTGAAAGTTTCTTAACATGTTACACAAATTTTTATTACATAATTTCATGATACATGAAGAATTTTCACTATTGTATTGAATATAGTGCTACAGGATTGTAAGGGTAGATCCTACTCATTGTATCCACACAAAAGGATTGTTTTATAGTGGATTGTGTGGTATCAAATTGTTTCCATATCATACCAAAGATGTATCAAATCTTGTTGAGTAGTGAACCTTATAAATTATTGGGTTCCCATGGATGTGTGGTTGTTTTCTTCATTAAGGTAACAACAATTTAACTGGGTAAAAGGTTGTTTCAAGGGTTCCTTGGTTTCCTTGGTTTTTAGGTTTCTTGGGTTCTTTGGCGGCGTTGTAGTGGGATCAACTTCTTCTTGGAGGTGCATTGAAGGTACATGGTTGAGATATGGTCTGCTGTAGTCTGAGTATGATGATGTTTTTCTTCCCTATGTGCTTTAGGTGGATCTTCGATCTTCAGGAGTGGTAGTGGCAATGGTTTTTCGCTCAGGTAATTTCTGGCAGGTATTCTTCTGGTGTTCTTCTTTTTTGGTGGTGGTGACTTCGTTTCCTTGATTTTGAAATAGGTTGTGGGTGTTTCTAATTATCATTAGTCCATAGTATTTTTTTCAATTAATCTTTCCATGAATCCAACTTTGGTCTGTGTAGAATAAAGTTGTTCTTATTTGATAGTAGTTGTTCTGGATTGTCTATTGTTTGATGTTAATAATGAGATGCAGTAGGTGGTGGAGCTATAATCTGAGTGGTTCTCTGTCTTGTTGATGGAGGAATTCGGTTGATGGATTGTTCCAAACATTGTACACAGAAGTTAATCTGTTGTGTGTTGTTGTGAGTTAATAAGTCTTATGTGGTTTTAATTTTGTATGTTTTCTTGTGGCATGGTGGTCTTGGTCCATGGGACATTTCTTTTGGTTAACTTTCATGGGATTACTCCAGAAGTGGTTCATAGCAAGGAGCATTCTTTTTATCATTTACATCCATAATTGGAAGTTTTTGATAGGGTATAGTGTTTTCCATTGGTACTGGGCCCGTGCATCCTTGCATAGGTCATGTAGCCGAGCAGGTATGGGAAGGTGGATGTTGATCACAATGTTTTTGTTTCTAGTGTGGGGATTTTACTTGAGCTTGAATTTGACAATTTTTGGTCTTACAATCTTGGGTCATGGAGGCATGGTTTTGTTTTATGTCTTTGATTTCATTCTGGTTTCCCACTTTTTCCTCCAAAGTGCTTTTGAAATAAAAAAATTAATTTTCAGTCAGTAAAAGAAAAAGATATCACTGACTCACCCCCTCCCCCTATCAATGATACATTGATCTTGACTAGGAAATTTCAATCACCCTAAATACAAAAACACCATATTACATAGGTGTAGAGTAAACAATATTACACATGTGAACTTGTACTATATCCCATAGAATATTTATATTTCCATCCCACTAGTTTCTCCTCATCTCTTCCTTCCTCCACTTTAAGTAGATCATAATATTTCTTGGGATGTCATTTCTCCCACAAAGATGATTTGTTTGCTCAACTCAGAGACTTAAAATGCTATAATCTATTCAAGATCGGCTCATAAAACATAATCTCAAGAATTCTTCTCAATTCATGGTTCTTCTAAATCTATTCACCAACTCCTCAAACTCACTTCTCAAGAATATATCCCATAATATATCTTACCTATATTTTACAAATTAAACAGGGTATCAAAATCATTACTAACAATATTCACTTGATCACACAGTTCTTCCCTTAATCAATTACTCATTTGTCTTCTTCTTTTCTATAGGTTGCAGTGATATCTTCTTCTACTTCCTTAGGAGCTTCAGTTCTCTTGGCTACTCCTCATATTGTTCACAAAAAACTGTAGCAACAATATCTTGATTTTATATTTTATTCTCCACAATATTCTCAGATTTTTATGTGTATAACTAGATATAATAAATTCATTTATTATTTTCCAAATACCATAAATAGAACATTGAAAATAAAAAACAACCACTAGTACACAAGAATATAATAGAATACCTTGTTTAGATTATAATGATGTCCTATGAACTTCTTTATCAACTCAAGGTGTATTCTTAGAATACCCTTATTAAATGCACCTCACATTCGTAACATGTATGAATAAAATATACTTTTATTATTCTATTGATGTAGTTTATTTTTCTCAAAAACATCCAAAAAATCCACACTCTAAATCTTCATATCTATATAAAAAGAACACAACAAAAATATCTGTAACATGTAACTCATCTCACAGCATGAGACATTCCGGAAAAAACATTACAACCATTAAACTAGTATCAATACACAACAAAAACTTATCTTTATTATAATTTTTCAGTATTAAGAAAATTCTTATAATTACACCTCATTTCCTCTCGAACACTAAAACAGATTTAGATCAAAATGATGTATGCTTTGATAAACACCAACTCAAGATTCAATGTATCCTCATATTAATTATTATTAAAAACCTAATAATTCCATTTATTCATCGATAAATACATGTAGTGTAATTCCTTATTCAATCTTTTTCAAAATATGATCATATCATGGCTTGAATAAGCATCATGATGTTTAGAACTCAAAATCACAACCCAAGTATCTTCATTTTTTTTCCTCAGAATTCAAAAATTCAAAATACTTGCTTTATTATTATTATTTGATATTCCCTTTACATGGATGAATATCGGTTTCTCTTTCCCCTCAATCTTGGATAAAAATTATTTCATGGTGTTTATGATTTTTATACCATGATAAGACAAAACATCATAATCCTATTTAGTTTCATCCTTATGCGATTCAAAAACTAAAAAATTTATTTTTCATCCAAAACAACTTCAAAAATTTCTCAAATAATGAATACTTACACTGGGAGATTTTAAATATTAAATTCAAAAAAGCGTTATTTCATATACTTATTCCTAGTGGCATAGTTCTTAAATTCGTCTCTAGAAGACTTATGCTCTTTAATTTGTCAAATTAAAATTGACTTCAATAGCGTATGATAGGTAGTGAATATATACAATCAATCATTATTATCACTAAATACTTATGATAAAATAGTTATATGAGGTAACTAAAATTCATATGATCGCTTTAATTCTTTACGAGTAACACTTTAAATTTTACGTTTGACAACAAAGTCTTACGATCATAGTAGAAAATGCCTTATATTTAGGGCTTATCCATTTTTTCATGACACCCAAAATGTAGATTTAACAACCAAGGTAATTTTAGAATAAATAAATTTTGTATCTTAATAATATTCATTGATTATATTTTCTATAGTTATATTCATTAAATGAATATCTGGTAATTTTTTATTCAAAAGAAAAAAGCCTTATTTCTAACCAAATTGGGTTTTCATGCATTATATAGTTTTATTTAAATTATATATTTACAAATTAATTGATTTAAGGTTGAAAAAATTAACTTTATCTTTAAATTCATAATGTAAAATTTATTCTAGGATTTATTTTTGATAATTTTATAAATAGTTTTATTTTTCAATAAATAGTGCAAAAAACTAATTTTTATTAGAAACTGTATTTTATTTTCAATTATTTACAAATTAAAATTATGTTTTTTATTAGTTTAAAAATTTCATTAGTTATTTTTTATTAAAAAATCTAATTATGGTCTTTATAATGAATTTTATACTTGAATTTGGTATAAAAAATTATACTTGAAAAGGAATTTTCTAAAAAACTATTTTTTTGTCGCATTATGCAACATAATTTTAACTTAAGTTCTAAAAATTATTGAAATTGAATCTTTAAAAATTAATTCTATATTTTGAATCATGATTTCCAAATTTAATAAATAGTACCCTTTTATTTTTTTCCAATTTGTTACCACGGTAAAGGTAAAATGAAGTGATTTGGGTTAAAACTAATGTGATAAGGCTTCAAATTGATTCAAAACAGTCCTTTATTCTATTGGATGATTATATTTCATCCATAATCATCCAAAATTGTAATATGTTCCTTCTTTCCATTGAAATTTTATTTTTACCTTTATAATATTCAACTAAAAGATAAAGTAAAAAATGTTACTTTCTTTCTTTTAATATGTAATGGCATGGACCTATCCATTCTATTTATTTGCTAAAATCTCGTGTTTGAGGAGTTATGGGAGGTCAAGGTGACCTATCCCCAACACTTTTCCAAATTTCTAGTTCTGTGACTAGTGTTTCTAGTTTTGTGTACAGTGTTTCCAGTTGTCAGTAGGTGTATAGTGTTTCCAGCCATTGATAGGTGTATAGTGTTTCCAGACATCGGTAGGTGTATAGTGTTTCCAGATGCTGGTAGGTTTATAGTGTTTCTAGACATCAGTAGGTGCATAGTGTTTTCAGATGTCGGTAGGTGTACAGTGTTTCCAAACAACGATAGGTGTACAATGTTTCCTGATGTCGGTAGGTTTACATTGTTTTCAAACATCGGTAGGTTTACAGTGTTTCTAGACGTCGGTAGGTGTATAGTGTTTCCAGACATCAGTAGGTGTATAGTGTTTCCAAACGTCGGTAGGTGTACACTGTTTCTAGACATCGGTAGTTGTACAGTGTTTCCATACATTGGTAGGTATAATGTGTTTCCAGATTTTGGTAGGTGCATAGTGTTTCTAGACATCTATAGGTGTACAGTGTTTCCATCTTCCTATAGTTTCTCTCCTATAGCATTTTCTTTTATGAAAAACGAATTCAAGGCCTTTTTTAAGAGAATTAAGGATGATTCAAAGCCCATAACTCATATATTAATTTTCATAAGGCTCGGGATGCCTTTACTTAGTCAACCCGTATGGATTAATGTGATCCTCGTTAATGGAAATTCTAAACCATTTCAAATACCGTTAGTCTTGGATATAATCCTTCAAATTCAGGCACCTTCCCTTCTTTCATACATTATACTTTCTCTTAGTGGGAGGTGCCTCGATACTTTCTTCCCAAAGGATTGGTGTGATTGAACCTTAATCCTTGGATCGTTTCCCCTTGAATTTTCTTCCTGCTGCATGTGCACCCCCTTGTTTTGGTGCAAACAGCAAATAACGATCTATTATTGATAGAAGGTATGATCTACCTCCATTATTATGTTTTCTTTTATACTTATTATCTTTTTTATCCTTTCCATGTTATGCCATGTGATATCCAAGTTTATAATTGAGTTTTCTTAGGTGTTGGTTGGTGTGGTCATTCCGCAGCGTTCTCTGCTGGATGCGGTTGTTGTAGGGGGGGAGGAGGCGATCGTGATCCATTATGTTTGATCATTCTTGTATAAAGAATGTTAAGAACCTTGTGAGGTAGGGTATCTGTGGTTTCTCTATTCTTTTATGTGCAACTATATAGTTAACATGTTTTATCCCACTATATCATAATATAATTGACATAATAAATATTTGAAATAGATAAATAAATTGGTATTGATCATATGTTATTACCTCTTGTTTTGAAAGATATTGTGATATTAATATTTCCTTGTTTTTTATGTCATTCTTGAAACAAATTGGTAAATAATGTAAACTGTGATTAATTATAATTATTTTTCAAAGATAAAGAGGCATGTAAATGAATCCGGTTGTTTCTGTTGTAAATTAATGATAATCAAATTGATGGAGTAGGCATGTTTAATTAATTTTTAATAGCTATAAAAGCTTGTTGTTTAGGTTTCCCATATTTAGAACCTACTAATATTGAAATGGTTAATTCAATACGGATTAAAGAATTGTTTTTTTTTATAAAATATAATGCCTTGTAGGGTTCTAAGTTACCCTCTTTCTTGTAAAGGCCGAGAGCCTCATGCTTGGAGCTGTGAGATCTCATTATGTGTGAGGGAATAATGCCTTATTTAGGGCCAAGATCCCAGTTTCTTTGTTATTACCTACTATTTGTAATTTTTTATAAGCTTAGATAGACTTTTTGAGATGTGGGGGCAGGGAGGCCCAGTGATTGTGGCAGCAGTTGACACCTAGAGTGGTGTGATGCATCAGTTTATGCATATGGGTTTCGGGGAGGACACTGAAGATGATGAAATAGGTTAGATATAATTAATTGGATTCTTTCTAAATCTTGTTGGTTATTTTTCTTCTTTAATTTCCCCACTGCTCAAGGAAATAGGTATTTCTTACCCTCTTCCAAAATAGGTGAAGATGCATGGGGTATGCCACATGCTTTCTGTGTTTAGCTTCTCGAGGGAGGATGTCTCTATGTTCCTACTATAGGTGGAAAAGACTTGACGGGTAGTTCACTTACTCACTATGTTGAGTCCATTGTGTTTAGTAGATTATAATGTTTTTCTAGAATGCTAAAGAATATGGGGAAATAATAATGCTTTTAATAAATGATTGAATAAATGATGTTAACCTATGGGTTTGGATCTTGCTCGGATGCAATGCTGAGGTTATATTCCTGAGAAGCCATGGACTTGGTTTGGTAATTACTAAAGGGCATAAAACTTTGTAATGATGCTAATAAAATGAAATGTGGAATTAATAATAGTTAATTAATGGTTAAATAAGTAATTAACATAAATTTCAACTAATAAAAAGGGATAAAGTAATCTAATGTAGCTCTTTAAATGTTTCTGTACTTATAGGATACCTAGTCTTAGTAGTGGCATTCGGGAGTCTGAGAGACGTTAGCTACAGTTTATTCTAATACTATGTTATTGTCACAACCCGTCCCTCGGGGCCCGTGCCGTGACTACCTCAAGCCCGCCTTCCATAGGCCAGGGCGGGCGACTAGCACCAAAGGCATAATTCTTTATAACTGGGAAGGCATTGCCTTTATTACCTCTGATCGCACACAAAAGAGCACACAACTGGATAAAAAACACTAAGTAAACTGTATAACAAAGGAGTGCTGAATGTAAAGGGGCCAGAAATACAAGCCCAACTGTAAAGTACAAGGAACTAGAGAAAGGAAGAAAAAAACAGTTGTTGGTTCGTCCTCCGGGATTCCTAACTGAAGTGTAACACCTTGAGATTTTATGAAACATATTCTTTTAATTTCATTGATGTCTTTTGTTGTACGCTACACCAAAGTTAGCTTGTTCTATATGCAACATGGTATTATCTTATATTATATGCGAACACTATTCTTGGATTGTGTTGCACGCAAGAACAACCTTCCTCAATAGCGTGTGTTGTACGCAATACTGGGTTTGACTAAAAAATGATATATTGGTATAATATTAATATGAACTAGCCATTATGAATAGTAGTATCTACATTTTGAATTTTATGACATTATAATTCATCTTACACATTTTATAGAACATGGTATGAGAAAAAAAAATTTGGTTAAAATAAGTATTTTTCATAAAAATGCAGTTTTGTCGCCTTTTGAGGGTGCACCCACATTAAATTTTGTTTTTTATATGTTTATATGTTCAATTTGAAAAAATAAAATTCTTATTTTGAATCAGGATATAAAAATTTACTTTGTATAAATTTTTGATATTTTTCTGATAAGTTTCTTATTTTGATGAATAGTAAAAATACGCTAAATTTTAATTAAAAACAACTTTTTTCATCGAGATAATTTATATGGTTAAATTATAATATTGAATTGTTTTAAAGTATAAATAGAAAACGTTTATACCATTTAATATAATGTATGTCCTTAGCATTAATTTTACACTGAATTCATAAGTAAAAACATTTCAATATTTTGCAACGTTTTAACTTTTAAAACCTGTTTTCTCAACAGCAGGATTAATTTTAAATTAAATTCTGAAACTTTTGTGTTATGAATTTGGAAAAATGGATTCCATATTTAGAATCAGTTGGTCTAAATTATGTTAATAAGTGACTTTTTATTTTTAGTCATTATGAATAGTAACTACACTAAATTTTATTTACCATAGTTAAAGGTAAATCAGGTAATTAAGGGTAAATATAATATTATAAAATTACCCCAAAACTTGTCTTAATATAATTGGATGATTATATTTTTCCCTAAATCATACTTGGGTCGAAATAGAATCTAATGGAACCCACTTGTATTTGATTAAGACCTTTTATTTATTTTATTTAAAGGAAAGTGAAATATGTCTCACTCAAACTTTAATAATTAGGTTATTTTTAATATAAGATTATACAGAATATAAATTCAATTATAAATACAAATTTTAAATATAAAAAGTTTTTCTTTATCATGGTAATTTATCTATAATTTTTAAGAAATATTTAATTACCTTAATAGCATATACATTAATTATGTAGAAATTATTTCTTTAGTGAAAAATCAATAATATAGTTTTTAATAAAATAACAATACCTATCAAAAGAACCATAAAATTGACCAAAAATTATTGGTAGAGTATATATATACCCTAATCATACAAGGGTCTATTTTTGGACCATTTGGAGCCTTATAAAACCGATTATGACATTTATATTATTTTATTTTAAATGATGTCAAAGATGCCACATTCATAATTTAATAAATATAACAATTTAAATGTTGTTATTTTAAGATGATAAATTCGAGTAAAAATATTATTATGAAAGTTATTATATTTATCTTTATCGTTGGATTTTATTTTTACTTTTTTTGCAACAAATAAGTATATTAAATAATTATACAAAAATGTAGTAGTAATTATTTTATTAAGAGATATACCCAATAAATGGTATTAAAAATATTAAAATAAATAATATATGAACAAATTAATGTTCTCCATGAATTGTTTTGATGAATATTACATGTTAGTAATCTATTATATATTTCTTTAGATCATATTTTCTATGTGGTTTTTATTTAAAATTCAAATAATGAATAGTATCAAAATTGACACTATTGATATTTTATAAAAATAACATATTATTAAATTATTTAAAAATCAAAAAAATATTTAAAAACTACAAACTGAAAATTATATGGTCTCCAAGGTTATAAAGTATCCAATTATGGCAAATTGAAAAGATTTAAGTTTGTATTTATAATAATTTAAAATTTAGAATTTTATTACCAAAAAAATTAAATGGATTAAATAGTGATAAATCATGTTGATAAGGTTTAAAATAAACATAAAACATGTCTAAATTTTATTGGTTGATTATATTACAACCCTATCTCATATAGACTTCAAATTGAGTCATTTTTTGGAGGTTTTAAAGTGGTTTTAGAATTTATTATAAATTAATATTTCTTACGTTTCCAAAGATTCCCCTCTCCTCCCTTATAAAAGGGCACCTCCTCCCTCTGTTCCTCACACCACATTGAGCATTCAATCCCAGCCATACTCTAAAGATTTATCTTATCAACATCTATATTTATATCATAGAGGTTCTGGTCTTCTCAAAAGACCAGCTCTAGTTCCCTAAGAAGAAGTTTAAAAGAGGCACGTCGAGGAAGAGGTAATCTCTTCTACCGATTATTTCAAGTTTCTTTATTCTTCTACTTATACTTATTTAGTTATTTCATTATAAAGTAATAACATATGTATAAATAACATACTTATATGTTATTATAAATATTAAACAACTCCATTTCACCATCTATCCATCCTACGGAAAACGAAATCACCGCGCGTGCGTACGTACAGAATACCGTCTCCACGCTGTGGTGTAATCTGTTTTTCCACCACCACCTTACTTGGATGGGTATAATGGTGAAAATAATTACTATATATGGTTATTATAACATCATACTGATTTTAAGATATTATATAATCCACTCCAATTCCATTAAATAATTATGGTAACGATATCATCGCTCTTGCGTACGTACGGATTACCGTCTCCACGACGCGATGAGATTCATTCTCCATGTTAACCATTCAATAATGATTATAAAGTATATATAATAAATAATCATGAAAGATATGACATAATAATTATAATGGATTTATGTACATATATGTTTCATTTACTTAATTCCATTCATTTCAGTAAGGAAACGAATACAGCATTCATGCGTACGTACGGCCTACTGTCTCCATGAACGGTGTATTTAATTCCATTTATTTATCTATCATATATATTTATATACTGAATATATATGTTATATAAATCATTTTTTTAATTTTGGAATTAATTAAATCAGGATATAAGTAATAATATCAAGAACAACAAGTCCAAACACGTAAAATAAATGAAACGATTTTACCCAAAATGTTGCTTTAACATGGAATTGACAAAAGAACGGGTAATATAGAGTCATAAGTGAATCATATATGATATCATAAATATTATTATAGTTATGTTACAAGTTAATAATATTTTTAAACCCAATATACAGGAGTTTTGTACACGTACGAAAGAAATTGGACCTAAGGTAAGGGATAATTTTGCAATCTCATTTTTATCCGAGATTGCTTATACGTAAGTATTTACTGGGGTTATATTTTTCATCCATTCCCATAAAATGTTTTTCATAAATTGTTTAATATTCTTCCACGTATTTTTAATTTCATGTTTACCCTTATTTGACTTTTACTTTATGTTATAGAAGGAATCTTTATTTTATTTACCATACGATGAACTTTTTGACTTTTCCGTTAAAAGTACGAGGAGAATGTTTTTTTTTAACTTATATGGCATGAACATATTTTTACGGTTTCATAACTCCTTATTTTCATGAAGCTTACTATACAATATTTCATGAATATTTTCAACAAAATCCTTTTCATTTAAAATTTCATGGCATTTTGTGAAAAGAAAATGATTTTGAAGAGGAAAGGATATTTTCCTCAAGAATTCATTTCAAGTGTTTTATCAAAACCATTTTCCATCTAAGATGACATTATTTCATATGTGTATGTTTCAAGTATAATTTCTCTATGATTTACATGGTTTTAATTTCCTTATTATGAATTGATATCCATTTGTTTTATATGGATTATGTTATGATGGGATGATGTTTATGAAACCCATTTTACTCTTTGGGTTATGATGAATGATTTATGCTTATTTTGTGGCACAAGTAAGAATGGTTTCATTATGAGATGGGTGGGACCTATATCTATCTCCAATTAATTGGGTAAAGATTTATATCTCATTATATAGACATGGATAGAATGGTAAGTTAATCTGGTTCAGTGATACAGGACTGGAATGAGGAGTGAACTTGATTCAGTAAGGGACTTTGTCCACTAAGATGGTCTTGGAAGCAATGCCTTGGATACTATGGAAATCATATCATGTGTTTAATGGTTTTACACCATTACATGTTTTATTCACATGATATTTTATTATGATTAATGTTCCTTTATGATCTATGCCTTATGTACTGCCAAGATTTATTTCTCAAGATTTTGATGTTTAAACTTTATGTTCATGTTTTTTTTAAGTTCAAATGTATATTATTTGTTTTATTTTCTCCATGATTACCCTTACTGAGCATTTGATCTCACCCTTTATATCTTTTCTTTTCCCCGAGATTTAAAGAAAGTTTTTAGGTAAGAAAACAAAAGGGGAAGATATTTATGGGAGGTGTTGAAGATCTTTCACCATGATTAGAAGATTATGTTCTGAGATTCCAAAGACACTAAACTATTACGTTCCTTGAGTGTTGGTTCTTGTTATGTATTAATTATTCCGAAAAAGTAATGTAATTTCCATGTACTTAAATCTTGGGTCTCTACAATTGGTATCAGAGGAAAGGTTTAGTTAACCTTTGGAAACTAGGATGCGAAAACTTTAGTGTGATCCCTATAATATATTTCTAGGGTATGTCTAGGGATGTCCCTAAGGTTAAGTATAAGTATAGGTTATAGTCCCAGAATTACGTTAACGAACTTATAATTTAACCTAAGATGTTAGATATTTAAGTAACTCCCTCTTGATTATGATTTTTTCCTCTCACACTATTGTTTTTGGGTTTTAGAAAATGGCCAGAAATAGGAAGATTCACGATAATGGAGGATATGATGGACAATGTAATGATATTCTTCATGAGAAATCAAATGAAATTGGATTTGTAAGTCCACATATCGTTATTATTCCTAATCATAAATCTCATAATAAGATCAATAATCTCAACTTTGGTATGTTTCCCGACTCAGTTAATAATAGAAATATGGAGTTCCATGATGATCATAGAGGAAAGGAATTTCAATTTCCCTCATGCAAGTCATGTGGGAAGAGGCATCAAGGATAATGTTTCAAAGGAACTAGAAGATACTTTGGGTATGGAAAATAAAAACACAAATTCAGTAAGTGAAAAAGAAATGGTCCAGTTAACACCATGGACAAGGATAATGGTATTTTTATGACATCAACAATGATTAAATGTTTTAAATGTGGAATGTATGGGAATTATGAAAACCAATGACCTAAGGGAAAGTATCATGATGAGAATCAACATGGTCGTATGGGTAGTATTTATGTTGATGATGATGATGAGACTACAAATGATATATGATATGAAAGAATTTTTGAAGCTTGATCAATGGTTTAAGAAGGTAGTGGAATGATTTATGTTTATCAAGAGTTGTGTTGTATAGGTAATGGTACTATTGAATAAAGACACATCTAAGGATTGTTACACTATTGTTTTTTCTAAATTATTTTAAAGTATATGTTGAATGGTACTGGTAACCATGAAAGGTTATTCAGATATTTTTGGGAAGCGGATGATATGCGAATAATGAAGGGTTAAGGAGAAAATAATATGTTTGATAGTATTAATGAGCTCATGACTGATAAAAGGAAAGATTGATATCATGGTTTGAGTATATAGAATTTTCGGGATGTTGGTATGTGGAATGAGTTACCATTTAACAGCATTCATGTTTTCACTAAGGTTATATGGTAATTTATGTTTCAAGAGAATACATGATTAAGGAATTCACATGTTTGGAATATGACCAAAAAGATATATAGTATGATAAATGATGGTATTCACATGCTCGGTAGATGACATTTCTAGTAATCATTTTTTTATACTATAAGATTGGACAGAAGTATTTTCGATAAGCCTAATGGTTGGAATGGATTAAGTTGGACATCAGATAGAATTGTTTAAGGCTAGAACTTTTTTCGATACTATTTTTGGAATGTTATAATAGTGTAGTTTTAGAAAAAGGACAACCTGCAGGATGGGCGACAACTCGTTGCGTCGGACAAGGTTGTGGGAATTGAACCCACAAACGAAGTGTGATAGGCCTTTATCACCTACCACTGGCCTACAGAAAGTCCCTGGTTAGTAGAAACTAGTTTTATTTTATTAAGAATGATGATAGATGAAGTATAAGTCCATTTTTGGAACCATATACACCATAGATGGACTTATGTATATAACTTTTTCTAACCTTATGTTTGTGACATATGGAATGACCTATGATTCTATCGCATGATCTGCTAACACTTCACGAAAGACAAATTCAAATTCATTTCTTTATGAGATGAAGTGGAAATTGTTCAAGGCTCAAGCAATGGTGAGATTGTACCAAAATCAAGTAAGTATTTCTTTTAATTCAAAAAAATTATTCAACATTTGGGAAATGATCTTGAAAACCAAAAATGTTATCCTAGTGCCCTCATATCTGATGAATCAGATAGTACCTTAGATCATCACAAATTTATGGCTTTTTGATTGTTGGCTTTTTCATATCCATGTTCTCTACCACTCTCCATCAGAACATGATGGTGAGATTTTTCTTCCATATATTTTCACATATGTTCTCCTATGTGGCAACCTAGTGATTAGTTAATTTGGGTAACCGTTACGTTTCATAATTTAGTTTTTAAAGTTAAGTTTTGGTATTCCTTTTTACTATTTAGGTTTCTATTAAAGAAACTTTCAAGTAGTAAACCATTTATAACCCCGATGAATTTAGAGGGTCAAATTCATTTTAAGGGGGGTAGAATGTAACACACTGAGTTTTATGAAAAATATTCTTTTAATATCATTGATGTCTTGTGTTTTACGCTACGAAAAAGTTAGCTTGTGCTATACGCAAGATGGTATTAGCTTATATTATATGCGAACAATATTTTTGTCTTGTGTTGCACACAAGAGCAACCTTCCTCAATAGCGTGTGTTGTACGCAATACTGAGTTTCACTAAAAAAATTATATATTGGTATAATATTATTATGAACAAGCTGTTATGAATATTAGTAACTGCGTTTTAAATTTTATGAAATTATAATTCATCTTAAACATTTTATAGAACATGGTATGAGAACAAAATAAATATTTTGGTTAAAATAAGTATTTTTCAAAAAAATGCAGTTTTGCCTCCTTTTGATGGCGCACCCACATTAAATTTAGTTTTTGAAATGTTTATATGTTAAATTTGAAAAAATAAAATTCTTATTTTGAATCAAGATATAAAAATTTACTTTGGATAAATTTTTGATATTTTTCTGATAAGTTTCTTATTTTGATGAATAGTAAAAATACGCTCAATTTTAATTAAAAACAAATTTTTTCATCGAGATAATTTATATGGTTAAATTATAATATTTAATGGTTTTAAAATATAAATAGAATATATTTTTACCATTTAATATAATTTAAGTAATTAGCATTAATTTTACACTGAATTCATAAGTAAAAACATTTCAATCTTTTGTAACGTTTTAACTTTTAAAACTTGTTTTCTCAACAGCGGGATTAATTTTAAATTCAATACTGAAACTTTTGTGTTTTGAATTTTGAAAAATGGATTCCATATTTGGAATCATTAGGTCCAAATTATTTTAATAATCTACTTTTTATTTTTAGGCATTATGAATAGTAACTATGGTAAATTTTATTTACTATAGTTAAAGGTAAATTGGGTAATTAAGGGTAAATATAATATTATAAAATTACCCCAAAACTTGTCTTAATATAATTGGATGATTATATTTTTCCCTAAATCATAATTGGGTCGAAATGGAATCTAATGCAACCCACTTCTATTTGATTAAGACCTTTTATTTATTTTATTTAAAGGAATGTGAAATATGTCTCACTCAAACTTTAATAATTAGATTATTTTTAATATAAGGCTATACAGAATATAAATTAGATTATAAATACTCATTTGAATGCTAAATTTTTTTTATTTATCATGGTAATTTATTTTTAATTTTTAAGAAATATTTAATTACCTTAATAGAATATACATTAATGATGTAGAAATTATTTATTTAGAAAAAAATCAATAATATAGTTTTTATTAAAATACAAATACCTATCAAAAGGACCAGAAACTTGACCAAACATTATTGGTCGAGTATATATATACCCTATGTATCCAAGGGTCTATTTTTGGACTATTTGGAGCCTTATAAAACCGATTATGACATTTATATTATTTTATTTTAAATGATGTCAAAGAAGTCACCTTCATAATTTAATAAATATAAAAATTTAAATGTTGTGATTTTAAGATGATAAATTCGAGTAAAAATATTATTATTAAAGGTATTATATTTATATTCATCAGATTATTTTATTTTTAATTTTTATGCAACAAATACGTATATTAAATAATTATACAAAAATGTTGTATTAATTATTTTATTAAGAGATATACCAAATAAATGGTTTTAAGAATATTAAAATAAATAATATATGAACAAATTATTTTTCCTCATAAATTTTTTTGATTAATATGACATGTTATTAATCTATTATATATTTTTTTTCAAACATATTTTCTCTGTGGTTTTGATTTAAATTCCAATAATGAATAGTGTCAAAATTGACACTATTGATATTTTATAAAAATAACATATTATTAAATTATTTAAAAATCACAAAAATATTTAAAAACAACAAATTAAAAATTATATGGTCTCCAAGTTTATAAAGTATCCAATTATGGAAAATTTAAAACATTTAATTATGTATTTATAACAATTTAAAATTTACAATTTTATTACCACAAATAAAATTAAATAGATTAAATGATGATAAATCAAGTTGATAAGGTTTAAAATAAACATAAAACATGTTTAAATTTTATTGGTTGATTATATTACAACCCTATCTCATCTAAAAGTATATTTGAGTCATTTTTGGAGGTTTTTATGTGGGTTCAGAATTTATTATAAATTAATATTTCTTATGTTTCCAAAGGTGCCCCTCTCCTCCCTTATAAAAGGGAACCTCCTCCCTCTCCTCCTCACACCACTTTGAGACTTCAAGCTCGGAAAAACCCTACCAATTTCTCTTCTCAACATCTCTAGTTATATCATATAGGTTTTGGTATTCTCAAAAGACCAACTCTAGTGCCCTAAGAGGAAGTTTAAAAGAGGCACGTCGAGGAAGAGGTAATCTCTTCTACTGATTCTTTAAAGTTTCTTTATTCTTCTACTTCCTCTTATTTAGTTGTTTCATTATAAAGTAATAACATAAGTATAAATAATATACTGATATGTTATTATAAATATGAAACAACCCCATTTCGCCTTCTATCCATCCTACAGAACACGAAATCACCGCGCGTGCATACGTACGGAATACCGTCTCCACGACGTGGTGTAATCTTTTTTTCCACCACCACCTTACTTGGATGGGTATAATGGTGAAAATAATAACTATATATAGTTATTATAACATCATATAGATTCTGAGATATTATATCATCCACTCCAATTCCATTCAATAATTATGGGAATGATATCATCGCTCGTGCGTACGTACGGATTACCGTCTCCACGACGTGATGAGATTCATTCTCCATGTTAACCATTCAAGAATGATTATAAAGTATATATAATAAATAATCATGAAATATATGACATAATAATTATACTGGATTTATGTACATGTATGTTTCATTTACTTAATTCCATTCAATTTAATAAGGAAACGAATACAGCGTTCATGCGTACGTACGGCCTACCGTCTCCATGAATGGTGTATTTCATTCCATTTATTGATCTATCATATATATTTATATGCTGAATTTATATGTTATATAAATCATGTTTTACATTTTAGAATTATGTAAATTAGGATATAAGTAATAATATCAAGAACAACAAGTCCAAACACGTACGATAAATGAAATGATTTTACCCAAAATGTTTCTTTAACATGGAATTGACAAAAGAACGGGTAATATAAAGTCATAAGTGAATCATATATGATATCATAAATATTATTATGGTTCTGTTACAAGTTAATAATATTTTTAAACCCACTATAAAGTATTTTCAGACATGTACCGAAGAAATTGGACCTAAGGTAAGGGATAATTTTTTAATCTCATTTTTATACGAGATTGCTTATACGTAAGTATTTACTAGGGTTATATTTTTCATCCATTCCCATAAAAAAAATTTCATAAAGTGTTTAATATTCTTCCATGTATGTTTAATGTCATTTTTACCCCTCTTTTACTTTTACTTTTTGTTATGGAAGTAATCTTTCTTTTATTTACCATGTGAGGAACTTTTTGACTTTTCCGTTAAAAGTACGAGGAGAATGTTTTTTTTAACTTATACGGCATGAACAGATTTTTACGGTTTCATAACACCCTATTTTAATGAAGCTTACTCTAAAATTTTTCATGACTGTTTTCAAAAAAATCCTTTTCTTTTAAAATTTCATGGCATTTTTTGAAAAGAAAATGATTTTGAAGAGGAAATGATATTTTCCTCAATAATTCATTTCAAGTGTTTTATCAAAACCATTTTCCATCTAAGATGAAATTATTTCATATGTTTATGTTTCAAGTATAATGTCTCTACAATTTACAAGGTTTCACTTTTCTTATGTTGAAATGATATCCATTTGTTTTATATGTATTATGTTATGATGGGATGATGTTTATGAAACCCATTTTACTCTTTGGGTTAGGATGAATGATTTATGTTTATTTTGTGGCACAAGTAAGAATGATTTCATTATGAGATGGGAGGGACCTATATCTCCCTCAAATTCATTGGGTAAATATTTATATCTCATGAGATAGACATGGTTAGAATGGTAAGTTAATCTGGTTCAGTGATACAGGACTGTAAAGAGGAGTGATCTCGATTCAGTAAGGGACTTTGTCCACTAAGATGGTCTTGGCAACAATGCCTTGGCTACTATGGAAATCATATCATGTGTTTAATGATTTTCCATAATTATATGTTTTATTCCCATGCTATTTTATCATTATTAATGTTCATTTATGATCTATGCCTTATGTACTGCCAAGATTTATTTCTCAAGATTTTGATGTTTAAACTTTATGTCCATGTTTTTTTTAAGTTCAAATGTATATTCTTTGTTTTATTTTTTCTATGATTACCCTTACTGGGCATTTGAGATCACCATTTATATGTTTTATTTTCCCTAGGATTTAAAGAAAGGTTTTAGGTAAGAAAACAAAAGGGGGAGATCTTTGTGGGAGATGTTGAAAATCTTTCACCATGATTAGAAGATTATGTTCTGGGTTTCCAAAGACACTAAACTATTATGGTCCTTGAGTTTTGGTTCTTGTTATGTATTAATTATTCCAAAAAAGTAATGTAATGTCCATGTACTTCAAGCTTGGGTCTCTACATGAAGGGTAGGTACAGATAGCCTCCACAGCACTCTATGTCTGTCTGTCTCCTCTGTGTATCGTCATTCTGTATGGTCCACCTCTGGGTATCGTCCAATCTTTGTACTATCAGCCACGGTCAGCGTTGTTCATCATCTGTATCCAACACAACGGGGTGCAGGTGTAGCCCATGTAGGGATGAGTATAACGATACTCATTAGAAATCTCGAGACCCTCAAGGTCTCACAAAATCCAACAAGGATAAACCACAAAGTATGAAATCAACAAATAACCCCACTTAGGTATATCCCCATACATATACCTAAGTTATCAAGTAATCCATCTCAATCATGAGGAAAACACATAAGTTTCTGACTAAGCTCACATAGGTATACAACTTATGTAGAGAGTTAGAGATGATTATATGTAGCCACCAAATCATCTACTCTGTCGAACCCACATAGGATCCAGGAATAGTAGTCAGATCTGTCGAACCCACATAGGATCCAGGAAAAATAGTCCGAGCTATCGAACCCACATAGGATCTAGAAATAGTATTCAGTGCTATCGAACCCACACAGGATCCAGGAATAGTAGTCAGAGCTGTCGAACCCACACAGAATCCAGGAACAGCAGTCAGAGCTATTGAACCCACACAGGATCCAGGAATAGTAGTCATTGCTATCGAACCCATGTAGGATCTAGGAACTGTAGTCAGAGTCCAGCCAGCCATAGGGTTCCGCACAAAGCATTATTGATTTCGGGAGGGTCCGCTCCTCATTCCAAGTTTCTAATCATAAACTTCCACTAAGTCCCAAGTTTATTTGTCCAAAAGATCCGTGTATCCAAAATAAAACCAATGCGACAGACGACGTGTCAATCGGACGCCTGTTCTGTGAGTTATTAGCCTTTTAGTCTCGGGTGCCTGGTTGGATTCATGCTTGATCTGACCTGATTGTATCTCAAATGCACCCAAAACTCCAGTGGGTTATACAAAAAGGTACCATCGCACTCCAAGAAAACTAGCACCACTAACGATTCTTCAAACGGACATCCAGTGCCAAAGATATGGCCAAAAGAAAGTAAATGGTTGTAGTGGGTCAGGGTCCGGTCTGACCTGGTCAGACCGACCCGGTCCGATTTAGTCTGGGCCGACCCGTTTCGGGTTCAGCCTGACCTGACCCGTTGGGTTTGGCCCGACCCGCGGGGCCAGGCCCAGTAGGCCACAAAGGTCCCGAGTATTACGAGGGCGCGGACCGGTCGCAAGGGCGCAGACTGACCATGGGTCGGTGTAAGGGCGGTTCGGCCTAGAGGCGCCACGAGGGGTGCAGAAGGCCAGATAGGCCAGGATCACGTGGGGCGTGGCTCTACGGCTCGGCCCGGATGGTCAAGGATGGTTCGGCCAGTGCCATGAGGGGCGTGGCTCGGGCGGCTCGACCCGGATGGCCGAGGCTGGTTCGGCCAGCGCCGCGAGAGGCGCGGCTCGGTCCGAATGGCTGAGGCTGGTTCGGTCAGTGCAGTGACGGGAGCACGAGGCACGCAAGACGATACGGTTCTTCTGGGGTGCACGGGAGGTCGGAAGTGGCTGGGGGGTGCAGGGAGACCGGGAGGTGCGGGCGGCCAGGAGTGCACGGGCGGCCGGGAGGCGAGGGCGGCCAGGAGTGTGCGGGCGGCCGGGAGGCACGGGTGGCTAGGAGTCTGCGGTCGGCCGGGAGGCATGGGCGGCCGAGAGGGCACTATGGTTTGGATCAGGGTAGCGAAGCTTGTTCGGCCGGCTGATGGGGTGGTCGGGGCAGGTTTGTCCGATTCGGTCGAAGAGAGGGCCCGGCCAGGGTGCCACGGTCGGGGTGTAGCGCGGCCGAGGCCGGTTCGGCCAGGGCGTGGTGTGGCTGAGGCCGCTTCTGCCAGGGCATGGCACTGCTGAGGCCGGTTTGGCCGAGGCGCAGTGCAACACGGATCGGTTCGGCCGGCGGATGGTGTGGCAGGTAGCCAGCACAGGTTGCGGAGACCACGGGTAGCACGGTCATTGCTTGTCACCTTCATCTCCTCGTCATTTCTTCACCATGTCGAATAACATCACAAAAGAGATCGACGGAAGGAGTCAGGCCATGTTAGTTTGGCCTGCACCCTCCACATTTAGGGAGATAGAAATCGGTCCATCAAGAAAGAAGAATGATAAACTTCAAATTCTACAGCCTTTGCAATGATTTTTTCCCAATCCGAAAAAGAAAAATCAAGGAAAGAATTAACATGAAAATAAACCCCCTACCTTGATCGTTGTTCCTCGACGGAGTCGCGGGGAAGAAGACGGATTTTTCGTCATTCATCGCATCCGCCACACACTTCCAATTTTGAGCTCGTGTGTTGGTTCATTGACGACAATGAGGATGCAAGGTCGGTCGAAGGTGTCCCACGTCAGTAGGAGTATGTGGATGAAGGTCTATAGATATCATTCTTCGTAGTCGAAGGCGTTCTTCGTTTGTAGCATTCTTCGTTCTTCGTTGGCAAGATATTTTTCTCTCAAAATCTCTAATCCTCCTTTTCCAACCTTTTTCCAACCCAAAAGAATAGGAATCCAAGGTAATAGATTATAAAATATATTGTTGGCATAAAAATTTAAAAGGGGTTAATTAATTAAGTTGGCTCCACTTAATTAATTCACAAGGTTGGCACAATAAATTAAAGAGGAGGATTTGGCACATTAAAGGAGGGGGTGAAGAGACTCTCCCTCATTAATGAGGGGAGTTGAGAGGTTTTCCTCTCCCACCATTATTAGAGGGTTTTAGTCCCGGGTGGTCCCCACTTCATAACCTCTCATGGGAGGTTAGGTTCAGGTGGGCCCCACCACCATAACCTCTCATGGGACTTTATGGTATGTAGGTCCCCATACTTCCAACTTCCAACTTCCAAGTGGAGTTTTTAACCAACAAATAAAAATAAATCTACCCAACTTTATATTTATTTAATTCATTCACTAAAAACCCAAAAACTAACTTTTATTCTCGATTAACTGTCATTGAGGTGGAAGTCTTCTTAAGTTAATATCGGGGCTGCAAGTTCAACAGTGTCCTCGAATTTCAATTCTGAGCACCGGTTCAAAAGTTATTAAAATATGCTCGTACATTTACTGAACATACCCAAAAAAATGTCAAAAATTGATTCCTAGCACACCGGGCCTCAGAATCATGCGCCATCAAATTTCACGGACTCGTAAAATTATCATGTATTTAATAAAAAAAATTCCATGGAAATTTTGGGTCTTTACATTCTCCCCACCTCAGGGATTTACATCACCGTAAGCTACAACTTGAACTAAGGGAACAAGGGGGTACTGAGCACGCATCTGAGCCCCCCACTCCCATGTGCTCTCCTGGAGGTTCTCATGCTTCCAGCAAACGTGCACTAGAGGTATCAACCGTCCATGAAGGACTCTCTCCTGTAGATCCTCAATCTCTATTAGAACTTCCATGAAAGTCACCCCATCATCGACATCTAGCTCTCCATGGTTGATGATGTGAGAAGGGTCATGCATGTATCTCCTCATATGGGATACGTGGGAGACATCGTGCACCCGGTGCAACTGAGGTGGAAGAGCTAAGCGGTAATCCACCTCTCCAACTCTACTGAGGACCTACAAAGGTCCTATGAATCTTGGAGATAACTTGCCTCATCGGCCAAATCTCCATAGACCTCATCGAGGTGAGACCCGTAGAAAGATATGGTCGCCATCCTCGAACTCTAGAGGCCTCCATATCCTTTCATTATATGACTTATGCCTACTCTGTGTAGTCTTCATCCGCTCCTGGATGATCTACACCTTCTCCATGGTAGCTTTTACCATCTCTAGTCTCACTAGTGCTGACTCCCCAGGGTTAGTCCAGCACAAGGGTTATCTGCAAGGTCGCTCATATAATGCCTCAAAAGGTTCCATCCCAATGGTGGAGTGATAGTTGTTGTTGTATGAAAACTCCCCCAAAGGTAAGTGAGCCTCTTAGCTGCGACTGAAGTCGAGGACACAAGAACGCATCATGTCCTCAAGGGTCTAAATGGTCTGCTCAGTATGACCATCCATCAGAGGATGGAAGGTGGTGCTCAAACAAAGTTGCGTCCCAAAATCCTCCTGCAACCCCTTCCATAGCCGGGAAGTAAAACTTGCATCATGATCGGAGACAATTGTCAAAGGTACTCCATTTAGCCGCACAGTCTCTTACACGTAGAGATGTCCCAAGCTCTCTACTAAACCCTACTCTCTGATCAATAGGAAATGGGCCGACTTGGTGAGTCGGTCGACGATCACCCAAATCGACTCATGACCTATGAATGTACGTGGAATTCCCATCACGAAGTCCATAGATATCCCATCCCACTTCTACTCTAGGACCTATAAATACTGAACCAAGCATGCCGGTACCTGGTGCTCTACCTTCACTTGCTAACAAGTGAGGCACCGAGAGACAAAATCTGAAATTGCCTTCTTCATTCCCGGCCACCAGTGTTGTCTCCGGAGATCCCAGTACATCTTCACCACTCCTAGATGTACCACTAGAGGGGATGTGTGGAACTCACTCAACACTTCCCCCTAATGTGACACTAGAATCATAGTACGTCCTCTGAAGACGATGTCATGCTCCCCACCTTCAGAAAATTCATCAAGTTCCTGCCTTGTGGATATCAGAGCACACCGTGTCTCGCAGTCATCATCCCCATGTTGTGCCTCCCTGACTCACTAAAGAAGTGGGGGAGTGACTGTAAGAGACTGAAGGAATACTGCTCCATCTCTATCCACAAAGGATATCTATAAAGCATACAGCTGCTCTGTCACCTCGCCTAGCAGCTATATACCAGACCTCCTGCTGAGTACATCTGCAACAACTTTCCCCTTACCAGGAGTATAGACTATCTCAAAGTCATAGTCTTTGAGGAACTCAATCCAACATCGTTGTCTTAGGTTCAAGTCCTTCTGGGAGAAGATATACCTGAGACTCTTGTGATCAGAGTACATGGTAAAACGTCCACCCATAAGATACTTCCGCCACATCTTCAAGGTGAAGACCACTGCTGTTAACTCCAATTCATGGGTATCATAGTTCTGCTCATGCTCTCTCATCTTCCGAGAACTATAAGCGATCACTGCTCGCTCCTGCATTAGGACACATCCGAGTCCTGTCCCTGATGCATTGCAGTAGACTACGTACCCTACGCCTTCCTCTGGTATCCTCAAGATGGGGGCACTAGTCAGCCTCTGCCTCATCTCCTGAAAGCTCTAACGGAATCTATCCGACCACATGAATGGTTTCCCCTTCTACTTCAAGGTTGATAGTGGTGATGCAACTCTTGAGAAGTCTGGTACGAACCTCTAGTAAAAACCATCCAAACCCAGGAAACTTTGTACTCCCGTCACACTCCTGGGTGGCTCCCAAGCAAGTACCGCCTCAATCTTCAAGGATCCACTTCAAATCCAGCTTCCGATATGACATGTCCCAGAAATTGAACCTATCATATCCATAACTGGAACTTCGATATCTTACCATAAATATAATTCTCTCAGAGTGTGTCCAGTACTACCTGCAAATGGTAGGCACACTCCTCCTCAGTAGACGAGTATATCAGAATGTCATTAATGAAGACTACGACAAAGAGATCAAGGTATGGAAGGAAAATCCTTTTCATGAGTCCCATGAACACTGTTGGAGCATTGTTTATTCCAAATGGCATAACCAAGAACTCTTAGTGGTCGTACTGACATCTGAAGGTCGTCGTCTTCACATCATCATCTCGAACTCTGAGCTAGTGATAGCCTGATCTGAGGTCTATCTTTGAGAACGATTGTGCTCCCTTCAGCTGATAAAAGAGGTTGTCAATCCTCAGGAGTGGGTACTTGTTCTTCACGGTCACCCGGTTTAGGCGCTGGTAGTCAACACAAAGCCTCAAGCTCCCATCCGCCTTCTTGGCGAACAGAATCGGGGCTTCCCAGGGAGAAACACTTGGCTGGATGAATCCCTCCCCCTGTAAGTCCTCTAGTTATACCCAAAGCTCTCAAATATCTACGGGAGCCATCTGATACGCTGGTGTAGATATCGGTGTCGTCCCAGGGTACAAGTCAATGTAAAAGTCCACCTCTCTGTGAGGAGGTAGACATAGGACATAATCAGGGAAAAAATCCGCATACTGGTCCACCACTACAGGATAAGTAGGACTCTCCACATCAACTTCTCTGAGGGTAAGGCAAGACAACTGATGAGTGATCAGCTATACTCTCCTCTGGGTAAGTCCATCCTGTGCTCTAAAGGCTCCCTTCTCACCGATGAAGGTGAACCTGGTCCCATCCGTATGGAAACACCTCACTTTGCGCCTAATACAGTCAATCTGAGCATGGACTATAGATAACCAGTCCATACCCAAGATGACGTCTTAAGGACTCGACATCGCTACTAGGAGATCCAAGTCGAAGATCTCGCCTCCTAGAGTAATCTCACACTACCTTCACCAGTGCGTAATTGTCACATCTTCTCCCGTAGGAATCTCTAGCCGTAAGGATTGATCCAATGGCTCCGTCGGAATCTCCGAGCTCTGAATGAGGGTAGTGTTAATGAAAGAGTGACTAGCACCTGTGTCTATAAGAACTCTAGATAAGGTGGAGTAGACACAGAACGTACCCCAAATCATCTCCATAGTTCCATGATCGTATGCCTCAGCTTCCTAGAACAGAGCTCTCCCCTGTCCACCTACTCCCTGTGGTCGGGTCGACCTCCTGGTGGTGGTGGAATTAACACCTAAAAATGTTTCCCACCTCTAGCTGCTCGACCAACTCCTCTACCACGTCCGGATACGCCCTACAAACCGCCTTGATCGAATCGTTGTCTCTGCATAAGTGGTCCTTCGTCCATCTGTTGATCATTAAAACGGTGGTTCAGATAGTCACAAGCCATGTGACACTTCCCACCGCATGTGAAACACTGTTTGTTCCTCATATGACTGGCTCTGTCTCGTGTGCCTCACACAACCGAACCCGTGTCCTGTGTTCGTCCACCGGATGGTCTGGTCCGCATGGATCTCTGTGACATCTGTCTGCTTCCAGCTGCAGAATACTCCACTAAGTGATGCCCAGTGGCGGGTCTCGCTGCTGGTAACTGCTCATCAAGGAAAATATCTACTAAAAGGGATCTCTCTAACACCCCTGCCTATGTCGGGATGTTGAGGGAGATCATCGAAGCCATGATCTCTCGCCTGAGCCCCTGCTTGAAGGTCTGAGTCCTGAAGAAGGGGTATTAAACCATATCTATGGATTAGCGTGAGAGTTAGGTGAACCTTGCTGAGTACTGTGCCACTGTCATGCTACCTTGCTGCAGATGAAGTAGCTCTTGTATATGTATTGCACATAGGGTGGTTGGGAAAAACTCCACCCGAAACAGGGTCACAAAGTCTGGTCAGAGTAGTGTCGCCTCATCATGCACCTGGAGCATCAGGCTCCACCATCTACCTACTGCTGCCTAAAGGATACTCACAGCACGGATCACCATAAGGTTGGTTGGTGTCCCTACCAGTCTGAAAACTCTCACCACAGCCTCCAACCAATCCTCAACTATCTGCGGGTCTGTCTTGGCCCTGAACCTGGGCAGCCTCTAGTACTGGAACTCATGCAATGTGCTCAGGTGGCGTGCACTCTCTACTGTTGGGGCTAGTGGCATCGGTGGCCCAATGGGGAGTGGTACCACTGGTGCCTCCGCTGGAAAAGGGCCCTGCATTGAGGCCTCATCGCTCGGTGGGCTATCTATGGGTACTACTCTCGGAACCCTAGCTGGATGTCTGTGTGGAGGCATACTGAAAAGAAACAGGTGTGCCACGGTCAAAAATTTATACTTGATGAGCTGACTCAAATAATTCACAAAGAAGACTCTTGAAAACACAAATGTAATCAGCTTTTTCATGCACTGAGTTAGAAATCAGAATTCAGGGTCCTGGTGTATGGATACGTTGGTCATCGCAACAACAATAGATTCCCTAAACTGATAACCACACTCACTACACTTAACACTATTTTTGTTAAAAATAAATATCAGAGTCCTAAGTTATGTGGTAGAACTGACTCCTCTGATACCAATTTTTCATTACCCGTCCCCTGGGGCCCGTGTCGTGACTACCCCAAGCCCACCTTCCATAGGCCAGGGGCTGGCGACTAGCACCAAAGGCATAATTCACTATAACTAGGAAGGAATTTCCTTTATAACCTGTGATCGCACACAATAGAGCATGCATATAGATACAAAACACTAATTAAATTATATAACAACAGAGTGCTGAAAGTAAAGGGGCTGGAAATACAAGCCCAACTGTAAAGTACAGGGACCCTCAACGGGGTGAGGGCGTAGCCCGTGTAAGGGAGAGTATAACGATACTCATTAGGGATCTCGAGACCCTCAAGGTCTCACAAAATCCAACAAGGATAAACCACAAAGTATAAAATCAAAAGATAACCTCACTTAGGTATATTCCCATACATACACCTAAGTTATCAAGTAATTAATCTCAATTATGAGAAAAATACATAAGTTACTGACTCATCTCACATAGGTATACAACTTATGTAGAGAGTTAGAGATGATTATATGTAGCCACTAAATCATCTACTCGGTCGAACCCACGTAGAATCCAGGAACAGTAGTCAGAGCTATCGAACCCACATAGGATCCAGGAACAGTAGTCAGAGCTGTCAAACCCACACAGAATCCATGAACAATAGTCAGAGCTGTCGAACCTACACAAGATCCAAGAACAGTAGTCAGAGTTATCAAACACACACAGGATCCAGGAACAGTAGTTAGAGCTGTCGAACCCACACAAGATCTAGGAATAGTAGTCAGTGCTATCGAACCCACGTAGGATCTAGGAACAGTAGTCAGAGTGCAGCCTGCCACAGGGTTCTGCACAAAGCATGCTTGATTCTGAGAAGGTCAGCTTCTCAATCCAAGTGTCTATACATCAAATACCATGAATTCCCAAGTTTATGTATCCAAAATATCCGTCTTTCAAAAATAAACCCAACGCGGCAGACGGCGCATCAATCGGACGCTCGGTCTTTGATTTATTCGCCTTTTAGTCCCGGGTGCCCGGTTGGATTCGTGCTTGATCCAACCCGGTCGTATCTCAACTATACCCAAAACTCCAATGGGGTATAGACAAAGGGACTGTCGCACTCCAAGAAAATCAGCGTCATTGACGGTTTATCAAATGGACGTCTGGTGCCAAAGATATTTCCAAAATAAAGTAAAGGGTCGTAATGGGCCCGGGTCCGGTCCGACCTAGTCGGACCGACCCGGCCCAACTTATTCTGGGCTGACCCACTTCGGGTTTGGGCCGGACAAGCAGGCCATGAAGGCCACCAGTAGTATGAGGGGGCGGACTGGTTGTGAGGGCTCGGACCAGCCGCGGGTCGGTGTAAGGGCGGTTTGGCCTGGAGGTGCCGCGAGGGGTTCAGAAGGTCAGCTCAGCCAGGCTCATGTGGGGCGTGGCTCTGCAGATCGGCCCGGATGGTCGAGGCTAGTTCGGCCAACGCCGTTAGGGGCGTGGCTTGGGCGGCTCAGCTCAGATGGTTGAGGCCGGTTCGGCCAGCGCCGTGAGGGGCGTGCAGGCCGGCGTTGTTCAGCCGGGGCGCATGGAAGACCAGCGACAACCGAGAGGTGCAGGGCGACCGGGAGGCCCGAGCGGAAGGGAGTGAGCAGGCGGCCGGGAGGCGGGGGTGGCCGGAAGTTCACGGGTGACCAGAAGGTGCGGGCAGCCGAGAGGGCACCGCGGTTCAGCTCGGGGTGCCAGAGCCAGTTCGGCTGGCCGACAGGGTGGAAGGGGCATATTCGGTCAGACATAGGGTGCAGCCAGGGTGGCACAGCTGGGGCACAGCGCTGTCGAGGCTGGTTCAGCCGAGGTTCGGCGCGGCGCGGACTGGTTCGGCCGACGAATGGCGCGGATGGAGGGAGGTGCGGGTTTCGCAGACCACGGGTAGCGCGGTCATTTCTTGTCACCTTCTTCTCCTCGTCGTTTCAACTCCATGTCGAGGAACATCACAAAAGAGATCGACGGAGGGAGTCGGGCCATGTTTGTTGGGAACGCACCCTCCACGTTTAGGGTGATAGCAATCGGTCCATCAAGAAAGGAGAATGATGAACTTCAAATTCTACAGCCTCTATAATGATTCTTTCTCAATCTGCAAAATAAAAATCAAGGAAAGCATTAACATGCAAATAAACCCCCTGCCTTGATCATTGTTCGTCGACGGAGTGGCGGGGAAGAAGAAGGATTTTTCATAGTTCGTCGCATCTGATGCACACTTCCAATCCCGATCTCGTGTGTCGGTTCATTGATGATGATAAGGAGGTAATTTCAGTCTAATATGTCCCACGTCGATAGGAGTCCATGGATGAAGGTCGAAGGAGATTATTCTTCATAGTCGAAGGAA
Source organism: Viscum album (assembly GCA_963277665.1). Taxonomy (NCBI): domain Eukaryota; kingdom Viridiplantae; phylum Streptophyta; class Magnoliopsida; order Santalales; family Viscaceae; genus Viscum; species Viscum album. The sequence continues at coordinate 2,082,524,365 of OY728136.1, read as the reverse complement.
TTCTTCTTTGGGAGCATTCTTCATTCTTCGTTGGCAAGAGATTTTTCTCTCAAAAGCTCTAATCCTCCTTTTCCAACCTTTTCCCAACCCAAAAGAATAGGAAGCCAAGGTAATAGATTATAAAATCTATCTATGGCATAAGACTTCAAAAAGGGTGAATTAATTATATTGGCTCCACCTAATTAATTCACGAGGTTAGCAAAATAAATTAAAGAGGAGGATTTGGAACATTAAAGGAGGGGGTGGAGAGACTCTCCCTCATTAATGAGGTGAGTTGAGAGGTTTTCCTCTCCCACCATTATTATGGGGGTTTAGTCCCGGGTGATCCCCACTTCGTAACCTATCACGGGCGGTTAGGTTCGGGTGGGCCCCACTACCATAACCTCTCATGGGAGGTTATGGTCGGGTGGTCCCCACACTTCCAACTTCCAACTTCCAAGTGGAGGTTTTAACCAACAAATAAAAATAAATCTACACAATTTTTTTTTATTTAATTCATTCACTAAAAACCCAAAAACTAACTTTTATTCTCGAACAACTGTCATCGAGGTGAAAGTCTTATTATGCGAATACCGGTGTTGCGACTTCAACGGTGTCCTAGAATTTCAATTCCGAGCACCAGTTCAAAATTTATAAAAACCCACTCGTACGTTTAGTGAACGTACCTGAAAAAACTTCAGAAATTGATTCTAAGCACACCGGGCCTCGGAATCATGCGCCGTCAAATTTCACGGACTCGTAAAATTCCCATGTATTTAATAGAAAAATTTCCATGAAAATTCATAGTATTTATAGTTATTCCTATAGTGTTGTTGTGAGATATAGTATATTCTATAATTTTTGTGTTTCTATATGCTGCTCCACCTCGTCAGTTAGGGAAACTGACACCGTGGGGATTCTGATCCCTAAGGGGTGTTTTTTCCAAAATTCTAGTGGGAGGATAGATGGCTGAATACCCCCTTTAGACCTGCCCTCTTCTCTTGGTAGTTACTTTTACTAGTAGGCACAGTGGTTATTTTTCCCCATATATTATTTTAGAGGGATGTAATGGATTGTGATTATTCACATAGATATATTTTAGATATAGTTCCCTATGGACTACTATAGGTGTAATGTGTATAAGTTGTGATGGCTTGAGGATCCTTACTCAGTGTATGGGTTTTAATGGATTGAGGTATAATGCCCAATGTATGATACATGTTATGAAAGTTCTGGTGGCTCATATAAACTTCCTAGTGACTTTGGTTATATGGAAGTAGTGGTTATGTTTCATGAGGTGCATGTTGTGGTGCTTCGCCCAGGTATTTTCACACAATCCTTTTTTGAGAGAGATTATTAAGAAGTGCGATGCTGGGGAAAAGTGGAAAACTAGTGGGAAAGTGGTAGCAGGTTATCCTTGATATTCATTATTATATTCTATACTCTTTTATGTGATACTTGGTGAGAGTATACATGGTGAGGATAGGGAAAATAGTGTACCTGTTTAGGTGACAAGTTAGTTTCACTTGTTGTTCACTATGCTTTATCATTCTTTCATTACTTTTGTACGAGAGGCTCTAGGGAGGATCCTACTGAGTATACTCTTATACTCACCCTATATATATATAAACTATTTTTCAGGCCACTTGGAGAAGGTTGTAGATTAGGCTGGTTACTACTAGCTTGAGGTTCCTGGAGCTGTTCGAGATTCATGGTCACTATTGTTTTACTTTCTTTTGGTACTTGTAGTTTTCCATTTAGTTGTAGTAGTTTTTTCATGACATTACATATGTATACTTGGGATTTATTATATATTTCATTCTAAGATGGAGTTGGTTGGTTTTTGTCTTATGTATCTCTTTATCATGTGTTCTCTTAGAGGGTAATGCCTCCCATTTGTGTGTTTACTATACCCTTAGTGCTAGTTTCCATCTTGGGCCCTACTAGAGGCACAAATCAGGGGTTACTATCTCCCTTGTCACATTTTCGGCCCAGGAGGGGTACACTTTGGGGGGAGGGGTCAGGAAAAAATATATATAATAATTTATGATAGGTATAAAAACAACTTATGTTCAGTTATGAATATTTATTTTAAAGATGAATTAATTTTTTTTATCATGGTATTTTTCTTAATTTTTAATTATGAAATAATGACATTAAATTCTTACACAACACTAACACAATTCTTGTGAAAGAAGTAGAAAAATCAATTAAATAATATTAAAAAAACTAAAAGTTATATTTTTTGGTGAGTTATAGTATCCCAAAAAATTTATCGATAAATATAACATATTAGGGATATTTTAAAGGTTTATATTTAAATTGTTTTTTTATCATGTTATTTTCAAATTCAAATTATATTAATAGTTCCAAAATGATATTAATGATATTTTATAACAAAAAATATTTTATTAAATAATTTAAAATTAATAAAAAATACTATATTCATCCAATGGAATGAGATATGGTTGAAAATATCAACCATGGTCCATTTATAAGCCAATTTTCCGTTTATATTAACTTTCTTGATCCTTAAAGTGTAAAAAACATTGATATCATCATAATTTTCAGAAGGATTAACAAGGGGTGGAAAAATAGATAAGGGAAAAACATAATATAAACTTGTAAAAAAAATATTTTATGAGATTATTTTGACCCATAATTATCCTATATTCAAATTATATCAATTTGAATCCACCAGAACTTGAAAATTAATTTATGTTATTTTTATACTTTATGAAATTTCAAGAATTCCCCTCCCCTCGCTTATAAAAAGGGAACCTCTCTCCTCTTTTCCTCACATAATTTGAGCACTCTAGATAAGTCAATATATATCCAAATATCTTCCTAACATACCTCCCAATTTTATATAGGTCTTATTTTTTTCAGATCACCAACCTTAGAGTGCTTAAGGTGTAAAGAAAATAAGGTTGTCTAAAGAAGAGGTATAACTTTTAACCAAATGTTTTAGTTTTATTTCTTCTTCTACCTCCTTTAAATATTATTCAAACATGATGAAATAATAACACCATTATCTTCCATATACTTATATATTTTAATTTTAATTTCATAACTGATATCCATATTCTTCTTTCATCAAATGTAAAATGAAACCATCATTCATGTGTTCAGTGTAACACCCCGAGCTTCCATGATACGCTTCTCATTCAATAATGTAATAGCTTGCATTGTACGCAACATCGAGTTCTAACACACTGCAACTAATCAAAGTAGCCGTTATGAATAGTAATAACCACTTTTTAAATTTATAGAAATTTTATATTTCAAAATGGACTTCATTTTTGTATTCCTAATATTGAAATTAGCCTATGTTTAATTTTTTGTAATTTTCTGAGAACTTCAAAATTTTTATGAATAGTGAAAAATACTTAAAACAACTTTTTTAATCAAAATAATTTATATTGATAAGTTATACTATTGAGTGGTTTTAAAGTATAATTAGAATATATTTTTACCATTTTATCCAATGGTTGTCATTAGAATTAATTTCACTTTGAAATTGGATATAAATAATTGTCAATCTTTTGATATAAATTGTTTCTTAAAAACACGCTATTTGTTGTGACAGCGAGAATTAATTATAAAATTAATTAATGAAAATTATATGTTTGTAATTTCATAAAATATACATCATTTTTGAATTCGGAATATCAATTATAGATTAGGGTGAAATTTTGGCATTGTTCTGAAAAACATCAATTTTTGATGAATAGTGAAACCACTAAGTGGTAGTTAAATAACTGATTTTTCGTTTAAATGAAATATTACCACTTCTGTGATTTGATTTTCAAAAATCCGACATACATGGTTGTCATTAAGAAGTAAAATGTCGTTCAATGAGATTAAAAAAAAATTTGGTGAATAGTAACTTTTAAGTTCTTAATCGCGATTAGAGGTAATTAGTGTAGTTTAAGGTAAAAATAATGTTTTAATAATATAATATGAGCTTGACACATGTCCTACCCACATTGAATGTTCCATGGACGACCAATACAATCCATGGGTCAACTTGGGGACCCCATGGAGCCACTTTAGTTGGAAAATGACATAAATACCTTTTATTTAATGTTAAAGTAAAAAATGACACAAACATGAAATGTTTTACTAAAACAATTTTTACATGGGGTTATACAAGTCATATTTTTGATTATAAATAGTCATTGTAAATCTAAAAAGATTTCCTACATCATAGTATTTTTTTTATAATTTTTTGACATTAAATAAATTAAATTATTTATGACATCATGATGATGCAGCGATGACCTCATTATTTAACGATTTAAATAAAATGAGAAGATAATGTAAAATACAAGGCTTACACTTGTCCAAAGCCTATTGTATGAGGATATTTCGAACCCTTATCACCTTAGCCTCGAATTATACAGGTGTGGGACCTTTAGAATCCGAAAAGCATTGTATAATAGAATAACATTTCATTACTTTCCAAAAGTGCCCCTCCTCTCCACCTATAAAAGGCCCCCACCACTCCCACCTTATTCACACCTTCAAGCCATTTGTCTCGGCCAACCTCTTCCCAAATACTCTCCCAACATCCCTCAATTCCTCTTAGATGCCTCAATTTGGTCAGAATTCTTCCCAAGGAAGCCTTTGTCTCAAATCAAAAAGAGTTACCCGATTTTTTAGGTAATGTCTTCTCTAATGTTGTTTTGTTTTATTTTGCTTCTCCAACCCATTAAACTCTTTTCATTACTTTCTTTTGTAACAACACCAGTATCTAAAATATACTAGGATGTTGTTATGAAAAGGATTTGGTTTACACTTACACACACCTTCTTCTAATGGTTAAAGAACATATTGTTTCTGTGGGTGGCGAAATACTGCCTCACGAAACGATGATTGTTCAAATTATTTTAACACCTATAATGGTGGCAATTTTGATGACACTATTTTCATATATGATATATATATTATGTTTATGGTTTCCTTATTCTTCTGTATTTCTCATTTATGGCATACTTTATGATTTCCATTATGGGTAAACGCGATAATTTCATTTTAGGAAGTGCGGACTACCGCCCCCTCAAAGTGATGTGAATCGTTAATGCCATATGTGGGATGTATAAAGGATGGAGTAAATGATATTATATATGATATTATACTGGAACTATATTATACCTTTATATAATTATGATTTCATTCCACTAAATACGAAATATAAATGAAAGTAGCGTTCATGCGTACGTACGGCTTACCGTCTCCATGAACGGTGCATTTCATTTCTTACCTCTAAATGTTACGTAATATTATGAATGAATGTATATACTGTATATATATGATATATATGACATCTAAATCATGAATATAATTCTAGAGATAATGGATATTCTACCACATAAACAACTTGTAATTATAAGAAGTTTATTGTTGACTCAAGTACCAAAGATCAACAAAACGACCGTTATTAACTTAAATAATTACATAAGGTTAATAACATGGTAATAAGTGATATAAAAGGAATAATTAACATAAAAAAGGTTCCTAATTAAATATAAATTAACTCTAGTTTATTATTCAGGAGGTTAATGAACGGTCGAGTCAGGACAAGACGCAAGGTAAGGGAACTTCTTAACCCAACTTCCATTCTTTGGGTTAATCTCCTACTTTCAAATTATGTCATGATATTATTATGTCTTATTTTGTATTTTTACTTTCTTTATGTGTACCTATAGTGAATACACATAATATATCTATTTTATTTTAAAAAAATGATCTTTGTAAGGACTTCGTCTCAATCTCCTTTCATTGAGGCATATTTGGTTTTATACACAAATTTCTTTTATACGGTGTATAAACCCCTTTGACTTTTACATATATTCAAAAGGAATCTTTATTATACGAAGCGTTTACTAAATGGCAAAAGGGAATGTTTTTGTCGTACGTATGCGGCGACAATGACTTCTCCGCCACCATGTCCACTATTTGAGTTTCAGCTTCCTCTACAAGCCATACCTTTTTTTAATGAAAAATAAATACCATGTTATACTTTTCTTTTATTTTGGTATTGAAAATGGTTTTGAAAGCATTTTTATTATATCAATGAGTTGTATTGATATCTTGTGATTGAAATGTGGAAATTTTATGTTTCCTTTATGCATGTTTTATGTGATACGATTATGTTATGGTTTATGATATGTTTAAACCTATTCATATGAGGAATCCATTGGACTTAATAAGTGACGGGTGGAGCCCGCTATAGCTCCTCGATGCATAGGTAGGTCTCATGAGACAACTAGACGTGGAATTGGCCGAGGCCCTTACCCCATTTGATTTGTGATTTTGGCTGAGGCCTTAATCATTTTAGACGTCTTGGCCGAGGCCTTGACAAAATGTTTCAGAATGTCTGGCATTATGCATTCCATCATTATGAAAGTGGTTATTGATATTGCATGTGATTATTCGACCAGTAGAATATCCATGTGAAGAAGTAAATGGCATTATCTCATTTTACTTTTTCCATATTATGTTGATGTTCATGTTTAAAAGGCTTTTGTTTTAGTTATACATTGCCTTAAATGTTTATGTTTATTTATGAAAGCTTCCGCAATATTGTTATCCTTACTGAGCATCTGAGCTCACCCCTTTCAATGTTTTAATATTTTCCAGGATGTGAAGAATTATTTTATGAATGACCTGCAGGGATAGTCAGAAGAAGATATGAGTGTGGACTATGGAGACTTTGTTATTGTAGTTTTTCACTTTATGATGTAATGTAACGTTTATGAATGTATCTAGTGTTTCCAAAGCTACTAAACTAATCGGTCTTTCGAGACATGATCTTTTGTGATCATGCCAATGTTACGAAGTAATGCACCGACTCTGGGTAGCTGGGGTCGGGGCGTTACAGTTGGTATCAGAGGCAGTTTAGTACAAACCATGGAAGCTAGATTTAGACAAACTCTGATTAGAGCACATAGCCCGAAGATAGACTTTGAGGATTAGTATAGAAGAACTTCCTAAAATTTTGGTATTGTAGAGATGTTGTGAGTTTTCCGAGCAATAAATCCCTGTCTGGATACGAGCAGGTAGAGGCGGCTCTGGCACAGATGTACCTAGGGGTAAAACCCGAAAACACCGCTTTGAGCTAGACTCGAACAGGAACTGGTGCACGACAACGGGCCTTGCTGCACTCTTGGTTACGACACTCCCTGGGTATATGCTTTGGATAATTCTCACGTTCTTTATAAACCACTATAAAGGGTTATGAGTATATACTTCCTCAAAGAAAACATTTTTATGGATTATATCCATAAATAGTTCAATTTATGTTAAGTATCTTACAAGTATGGAATTATGTATTTTGATTTATAAACTAATATAGTTTATGCCATTGTTTAGAAATGGCGCCTAGTGGAAGGAATGGAAACTGTATCAATGCACGCACTCCGTGTAGGGATTGCCCTCCTGCTCAAGATAATTATTGTGGAGCTGGAGATACAACTGGTGCTGATCAACTTATTACCATACTAGGAAAACTCACTCAGGTTATGAATAATAACCTTACTCGTATGGAGCACCATGATCCGCAACGTGGAGGATCAATGTTAGACCGCTTCATGAGGCAACAACCACCAACATTTAATGGGGGTACAAATCCATTAGTATCTGAGCAATGGATAAACTCCTTAGAGAAAATATTCCACGCCTTGGGGAGTAGTGAAAGGGAAAAGGTTAACATGGCAGTTTACCGCCTCACTGGAGATGCTGATCAATGGTGGTCATTGATTCAAAACACAAAGGAAGATGATGACATATCGAATATGGAATGGAGGGAGTTCAAAGATCTTTTCTTAGAAAAATACTTTCCTCATGACCATAGAGCAGATATAGAAAGTCAATTTCTGAGTCTGAAAAAAAAAGGAGGATGAGAATGTCGCAAAGTATGAGGCCAACTTTACAAGGTTAGCGAGGTATACTGCAGATTATATACGTAACCCAAAAGGTAAGATTGATCGTTTCTTTGATGGGTTAAAACCATTTCTCCGTCGAGCTTTAGTATCACAATCGTTCTCAACATACGAAGATATTGTCTCATGTGCTATCAAGACAGAAAAGGAATTCTCTAAGTCTTATGACAACAAAGTAAAGCAAGAGAAGAAGAGAACGGTGGAACAAGAGACAGATTAAGGGAAAAAGGGAAAGAAGGATTTTCCATTATGTGATAATTGTGGGAATAATCACCCTGGTACTTGTCTAAAAGGAATGGGAGTTTGTTATAAATTTGGGGAAAAAGGTCACCAGGCGCGTGATTGCAAGGGAAAGAAAGAGGCTATCAATGTTGAATGCTACAATTGTAGGGAAATGGGGCATTATGCAAATGAATTCCCTAAGCGTCAGGGAAACTTACCTCAGAAAAGGCCAAGGGATCAAGGACAATCTTATGCTGTTACTACAGTTGAAGAAAAATAATTAATGTATTGGTGCCTTTGGACTCATGGATTATATTCTGGTTATTAGAATAATGTGATATATATATATATATATATATAAGGATTGTACTGCAGTACTTGTTGATTTCAGTATGGTTTTAATATGATGAAGGTAATTATATTTTTAGTATGTGACAATAAGATAAACTTTACTTTGTTTGGGGAATCTGATAAATTGATTTTGGAATTAAGAGACCTTTTAGAGAAAGTCTGGACAGAGGTATTTTGGATAACTATAAAGGTTGGAGTGGATTAAGTTTATCTTTGGATAGTATTGTTTAAGGTTAAAAATTTATGAAGATTATTTTTGAATATTATAATACTATAGTTTTAGGAAAAGGACAACCTGCAGGGTGGGGCATAACCCGTCGCGTCGGACAAAGCTGCAGGAATCGAACCCACAATCATAGTGCGACAGGCCTTTATTTCCTACCACTAGCCTACAGGAAGTCCCTGGTTATTAAAAAATAATTTTACTAATCTAAATGTTATGTGTTAACATTTGGAACCTTATACAATTAGGATAAGTATAATATTTTTTAGTTCTATTATCTTTGTGAGTGAAAGATGAGTTGAAGGTCGAAACTCTAAATTGTCAAGCATAAATATATATATACCTATGTCTTATTCAATGAATAAATTAATTCTTAAACTTTATTAAAGGGATATTAAAACAAAAAAATGTGTTATCCTAATACCTTATGTCTTGTTGAACTGATGATATTTTAAATCAACATAGACTGAAGTCTTTGAGGCCCTCAATTTGACAGTTGATTGTGATTGATGACCTCAATCACTCCCTAAAATATTTACGTTTTTCCTCCAATTATATGTCTCTAATTTCCACCAATGTTCTCCTAATCGAGATCATAATTGGGTGGTGACTTTTTCATTTCCCTTTCCCTCTTATTAAGGCTAAATTTTATTAATCTTATTTCCGATGTGGGTTTTCCACAAAGGTATTTTCTCTTTTCAACCTTTTATTTACAAAGAAAATTTTCAAATTGCGAGGCCGCAATTTATTGAAGGAGAGGAGAATGTAACACCCCGAGCTTCCATGATACGCTTCTCATTCAATAATGTAATAGCTTGCATTGTACGCAACATCGAGTTCTAACACACTGCAACTAATCAAAGTAGCCGTTATGAATAGTAATAACCACTTTTTAAATTTATAGAAATTTTATATTTCAAAATGGACTTCATTTTTGTATTCCTAATATTGAAATTAGCCTATGTTGACTTTTTTGTAATTTTCTGAGAACTTCAAAAATTTTATGAATAGTGAAAAATACTTAAAACAACTTTTTTAATCAAAATAATTTATATTGATAAGTTATACTATTGAGTGGTTTTAAAGTATAATTAGAATATATTTTTACCATTTTATCCAATGGTTGTCATTAGAATTAATTTCACTTTGAAATTGCACATAAACAATTGTCAATCTTTTGATATAAATTGTTTCTTAAAAACACGCTATTTGTTGTGACAGCGGGAATTAATTATAAAATTAATTAATGAAAATTATATGTTTGGAATTTCATAAAATATACATCATTTTTGAATTCGGAATATCAATTATAGCTTAGGGTGAAATTTTGGCATTGTTCTGAAAAACATCAATTTTTGATGAATAGTGAAACCACTAAGTGGTAGTTAAATAACTGATTTTTCGTTTAAATGAAATATTACCACTTCTGTGATTTGATTTTCAAAAATCCTACATACATGGTTGTCATTAAGAAGTAAAATGTGGTTCAATGAGATTAAAATAATTTTTTGGTGAATAGTAACTTTTAAGTTCTTAATCGCGATTAGAGGTAATTAGTGTAGTTTAAGGTAAAAATAATGTTTTAATAATATAAGATGAGCTTGACACATGTCCTACCCAAATTGAATGTGCCATGGCCTACCAAGACAATCCATGGGTCAACTTGGGGACCCCATGGAGACACTTTAGTTGGAAATGACATAAATACCTTTTATTTAATGTTAAAGTAAAAAATGACACAAACATGAAATGTTTTACTAAAACAATTTTTACATGGGATTATACAAGTCATATTTTTGATTATAAATAGTCATTGGAAATATAAAAAGATTTCCTACATCATAGTATTTTTTTATAATTTTTTGACATTAAATGAATTAAATTATTTATGACATCATGATGATGCAGCGATGACCTCATTATTTAACGATTTAAATAAAATGAGAAGATAATGTAAAATACAAGTCTTACACTTGTCCAAAGCCTATTGGATGAGGAGATTTCGAACCCTTATCACCTTATCCTCGAATTATACAAGTGTGGGACCTTTAGAATCCGAAAAGCATTGTATAATAGAATAACATTTCATTACTTTCCAAAAGTGCCCCTCCTCTCCACTTATAAAAGGCCCCCACCACTCCCACCTTATTCACACCTTCAAGCCATTTGTCTCGGCCAACCTATGCCCAAATACTCTCCCAACATCCCTAAATTACTCTTAGATGCCTTAATTTGGGCAGAATTCTTCCCACGGAAGCCTTTGTCTCAAATCAAAAAGAGTTACCCGATTTTTTAGGTAATGTCTTCTCTAATGTTGTTTTGTTTTATTTTGCTTCTCCAACCCATTAAACTCTTTTCATTCCTTTATTTTGTAACAAAACCAGTATCTAAAATATACTAGGATGTTTTTATGATAAGTATTTGGTTTACACTTACACACACCTTCGTCTAATGGTTAAAGAACATATTGTTTCTGTGGGTGGCGAAATACTGCCTCACGAAACGATGATTGTTCAAATTCTTTTAACACCTATAATGGTGGCCATTTTGATGAAACTATTTTCATATATGATATATATATTATGTTTATGGTTTCCTTATGCTTCTGTATTTCTCATTTATGGCATACTTTATGATTTCCATTATGGGTAAACGCGATAATTTCATTTTAGGAAGTGCGGACTACCGCCCCCTCAAAGTGATGTGAATCGTTAATGCCATATGTGGGATGTATAAATGATGGAGTAAATGATATTATATATGATATTATACTGGAACTATATTATACCTTTATATAATTATGATTTCATTCCATTAAATACGAAATAGAAATTAAAGTAGCGTTCATGCGTACGTACGGCTTACCGTCTCCATGAACGGTGCATTTCATTTCTTACCTCTAAATGTTACGTAATATTATGAATGAATGTATATAATGTATATATATTATATATATGACATCTAAATCATGAATATAATTCTGGAGATAATGGATATTCTACCACATAAACAACTTGTAATTATAAGAAGTTTATTGTTGACTCAAGTACCAAAGATCGACAAAACGACCGTTATTAACTTAAATAATTACATAAGGTTCATAACATGGTAATAAGTGATATAAAAGGAATAATGAACATAAAAAATGTTCTTAAGTAAATAGAAATTAAATCTAGTTTATTATTCAGGAGGTTAATGAACGGTCGAGTCAGGACAAGACGCAAGGTAAGGGAACTTCTTAACCCAACTTCCATTCTTTGGGTTAATCTCCTACTTTCAAATTATGTCATGATATTATTATGTATTATTTTGTATTTTTACTTTCTTTATGTGTACCTATAGTGAATACACATAATATATCTATTTTATTTTAAAAAAATGATCTTTGTAAGGACTTTATCTCAATCTCCTTTCATTGAGGCATATTTGGTTTTATACACAAATTTCTTTTATACGGTGTATAAACCCCTTTGACTTTTACGTATATTCAAAAGGAATCTTTTTTATACGAAGCGTTTACTAAATGACTAAAGGGAATGTTTTTGTCGTACGTATGCGGCGACAATGACTTCTCCGCCACCGTGTCCACTATTTGAGTTTCAGCTTCCTCTACAAGCCATACCTTTTTTTAATGAAAAATAAATACCATGTTATACTTTTCTTTTATTTTGGTATTGAAAATGGTTTTGAAAGCATTTTTATTATATCAATGAGTTGTATTGATATATTTTGATTGAAATGTGTAAATTTTATGTTTCTTTTATGCATGTTTTATGTGATACGATTATGTTATGGTTTATGATATGTTTAAACCTATTCATATGAGGAATGCATTGGACTTAATAAGTGACGGGTGGAGCCCGATATAGCTCCTCGATGCATCGGTAGGTCTCATGAGACAACTAGACGTGGAATTGGCCGAGGCCCTTACCCCATTTGATTTGTGATTTTGGCCGAGGCCTTAATCATTTTAGACGTCTTGGCCGAGGCCTTGACAAAATGTTTCAGAATGTCTGGCATTATGCATTCCATCATTATGAAAGTGGTTATTGATATTGCATGTGATTATTCGACCAGTAGAATATCCATGTTAAGAAGTAAATGGAATTATCTCATTTTACTTTTTCCATATTATGTTTATGTTCATGTTTAAAAGGCTTTTGTTTTAGTAATACTTTGCCTTAAATGTTTATGTTTATTTATGAAAGCTTCCGCAATATTGTTATCCTTACTGAGCATCTGAGCTCACCCCTTTCAATGTTTTAATATTTTCTAGGATGTGAAGAAGTATTTTATGAATGACCTGCAGGGATAGTCAGAAGAAGATATGAGTGTGGACTATGGAGACTTTGTTATTGTAGTTTTTCACTTTATGATGTAATGTAACGTTTACGAATGTATCTAGTGTTTCCAAGGCTACTAAACTAATCGGTCTTTCGAGACATGATCTTTTGTGATCATGCCAATGTTACGAAGTAATGCACCGACTCTGGGTAGCTGGGGTCGGGGCGTTACATTCAGCGGACCACCGCCTCGCAAACCGATGTGATTTTTTCCATAACCACATATCTCAGGTAGTTATAATGATGAATTTAATATATATATATATATATGATATCCATGAAATATTTATCCTTTTTAAAATATAATATATCATCTACTTTCTTACTTTCTCACCCATCTAAAAATGATAATTTCGTTTATGCATAGGTGTGGATTACCACCTCCATGAATTGATGTGATTTGTTTTTCATGACCACATCACATGGATTCTATATACAAATAGTATTTAAAGAAATAATATGATATTTAGTATATAATCATCATTATTTTAAGATAAAATAATACTTACCTTATTTATATCATGTTCATTGAAAAATTGAAATGTCACTCAAGTTTATATATGACCTATTGTCTCCATGATTGTAATATAACTCATTTTTCATAACCATATTTTATGATTGGTTTTAAAATTATAATTATTATTTAACAGTGGTAATTATAAAATTATTATTATTCTATATATTACAAAATAATTACCTCGTTAACCATAGTCAACCTACTAATGTCATTTTGGATATATGAGCTAAGTATCGTTAAAACATCTGATGTAAACTTAATTGATCAATTAATTAAATATAACATGGTAATAAATAAAATAAAATTAATAATAAAGGTGAAAAATTTTATTAAGTAAGTAAATATTAAAAAAATTATTATTTAGTAATATAAATAACGTAGGTGATGAATTAGACTTGAGGTAAGAGACATTTTACTTTTAAAACCTCATAAATATTTTAAAGATTTATTTTATTAATTTTTTCCTCCAATGTATATATTCTTAAAATTATTTTATTTATGTATTTTTATATAAATAAATTAATTAAAAATGATAATTTTTAATTTCTTACAATTTTTTTCAAAATTAATCTTTTTACGAAACGTTTTTAATTTCTTTACAAAATGAAAAAAGAATGTTCTATTTTAATGTATACGACGTCAAGGGATTTTAAGTTTTCATTTTTCCTTTAAAGAAAAAACATCCTTACCTTTTTTCTAGTAATTTTAGTTTTTAAAATTGGGTTTTAAATGAAATGTATATATCAATATCCAAAAAAGTTTTACATATGGGTTTAAAGGGATATTTTCATGAGTTTAATGATGGAAATTCAATATTTTATGTATTTCATGAATTTTATGGTCCATGGCAATTGTTTATTATGAAGGGTGAGCTTGATATAGCTCATGATGATGGGTTATCCTAATATAGATCATGATGATGGGTGAGCCCGATATAGCTCTCCAATGCATAAGGTAATTATTATGTTCTTCGAAGAATTATGTTATAAGTAAACTATAATTTTTATTCCAATTGTAAGGGTTCTTGTAAGGGTTATATAAAGGTGATTTTCTAAGGAACCTATATGAATTTTTTATGATTTCTAATGAGTTTTCTTGGAAATAATTCTATTTTACAAGGTAATCTAATTATAGTTTGTTTTAAATAAAATATCATTCCCTTTTAGGGAAAAATGTATGTTTTTAAGAAAATATTTTTATGGGTTTTGATGTTTTCAAAAAAACCCTCATGATTATTATTTTCCTTTAATATTTTTTATAAAGAATTTTATGAAAAACTTTGTTTACTAAATATTATTTCATTTGTAGGTAAGCAATTATTAGATCTCAAAGTTTATTATGTTAAATGAAAACTCTCTTTTGGGATCTCAAGGTTTTAAAATGGACCAACATGTTTATTTATTCTTCTTTTTATATAACTTAATGAGTTTTTTGTGATCATAATATACTTTAAAATGTTTTTCATAGGTTTTAAGGATGATTAGGAACAAATAAGAATCCAATTTGAAAATATTAAATAATTTTCATAAGAAGAAAATGTGTCTTACTTTAAAACTATTGTATTATATGAAAATGGATACTAAGTGGAAGTTTCCAATTTGTAATGTATGAGTTTTGTTGTGTAATAGTTATGAACTAATTATTTAAAACCCTAAACCGAAAAATATCTTTAATAATGAAAGAAAATTAATTCTTTTTAAAAAATTAAATTATGGATTGAATAAGGATTGAATCTTTATAGAAGAATTTTGTAGGTAACTTCAAACGAAATTACTCTTGCTTCATAGCATCTCCAAACTTCTTCAAATCATCTAGGAACTTCTTCAAATTATTGTTGGAATTATTAAAATAATTCCAAAATCGTTTGAACGCATATCCAAGGTATTAAAACATATAAAACACTCATCTAATATTATTTTAGTGAACTCCTCTACTAGATCAGATGAATCCTTATTCAATCAATACTAGACTATATTTATTCATATTCAAACATCACCTAGGTGAATATAAACATTGATTAGATCAACCATCATACTTTACACTCCTTGTATGTTTTATCCTTTATGTTCCAAGGAATCTATACAACCACTAATTATGAGCACCTATAGTATTATTCTTTGTCTTTTATTCCTCATGGAACAACTAATCTTACAAGGGTGGATACTTACTTCTTAAGTAAAGGTCTCATTTTTATTTGAGCTTATAACATTGAATTTATATTTGAAAAAAAATAAAAAAAACACAACTATATATAACTTTTTTACATAATAATATCATCTTTGTGTTTGTTTTCAAAACACATATCATATCCAATCTAATGATATCCTCTTCCAATTTTTGAAAATAGATAAAATGGGTAAGATAATATCCCTATTTTAACATGTGAGGTAAAATTCTCTCAATTTATTCTTCCCCTTTATTGTTTGATATCACTTAAGATTGACACTGCTTAAAATAAAAAATTTGATGTGAGGTGATTCTAATTGAAATGTAAGGGGGGATTTTCTTTAAATTAATATCCCTTTCATCATACCACTAAGATTACTTTATATAAGGATTATTACTTACTAGCTTTGAGTGATTTTAAAAACTAATAAATAATACAACAAAGTCTAAAATTAACTTGGAATCACATTTTTATTAGAAATATTCCATTAAAAATAAACTCTAAGTCTACATGGTATAGACCTTTATAAATAAAAGGATATATAAGTTTAGAAATAAAAAAAAGTTTTTCCATATTTTAACATCCTATTATACCAATTTTTATTCTTCAGATTTTATGGGAAGTATATAAAAAAAATTTGGAAATTTTATGAATCGACACCCACTTGAACAAATATATCAAAATATTTCAAGTTCTAGGTCTTTACCAATATATTATTTAATCACCTCCTTTGTGTATATAATTTAAATTCATTAAAAAAATATTGCAATGAAATCATACCTCACCCTTCATATTTTTAAGGTATTTTTAAAATTTCAAGATTCAATATAATTTTTTAAAACTCTAGAAGCTTCACACATTTTTTGAGCTCTCCCTCAAGGGATACTCTCTGTAACACCCTATTATCTTTCTTTAAAGTATGTTTTAATATTTAATTAGGTTTTTAGTTTTTTGGTTGAGTGATGTTTAGAAGGAATTGGTAGGATACCTGTACTGTTTAATTCATGAATTTTTTGTAATTTTCATCATAAAATCTACATTTTTTCAATCTGTTGTGGATTTACATACCATGTAATGGTGCTACTTGATGTGTAATCGTCTCATGGAGTATGTATTAAAATGGGTACACAATTTTAAATGCTATGTTTAATGTACAGTTTACATTTAGTTTAAATATTGAAAATACAATTTTAATAAAAAGAGACTCCTTTTTTGGCATATACAGAATGCAATAATTTACACGACATGAACTAGGGTTACACATCGTGTAACTATCAGGGAATGTGGTTTTAAATATGTTTTTCAATATTTTTACTTTTCACTCAACTAGAATCCCTCCCTTTCATGACCCGTATCCTTCCTTATTTAATTTTGGGTGTTTTTATGGACCTCTACACATTCCATATCATTTGTTTGGTGACTGATCACCATCTTGGTTGCAGTGCATCTCTTCGGGTAAGTGGCCTTTTTTGTATCTTCTTTCTCTCTCTATTTCCTCTTTATAGTTTTATATATAATATTGGTATTTATGAATCTAAAATCTTTGTTGTTGAATCTTTATTCTAGGCTATGTTCCTAGATCTTCCATTCCTTTGTTTTCTATTGGAAAGTCCCATTACAGGCATTGTAATTCTGTGAAAAGGGTAGGTGGTTCAGTTTAAGATTATCCAATTGATTAAACCTTGAATTAATTCTTGTTTTAAATTTCTTTCAATTAAATTTTGAAAAATCAATTTGATGCGAATTATAATTAAAATTTATATGGTATGGATTTGGGGAAAAAAACATGAATTCCAATGGAATCATAATTTGGGGTGTGAATTGAAATTGGTGGAAATTGTGAAAATATTTGAGTGATTATTTTGAGAACAATGTCTTAAATTGAATTGATAAAAATATATTATTGGTTTTATTTTAAAAATACATGAAATGATGAAAAAAATTTGTTTTGGTTTTCAAATTAAATTGGCGTATTGAAACTGAAAACGGGGAAATTTTATTTTAAACTGATTTGAATTGATTTCTCCATTACTGATTGATTGATTGATTGATCACATGTGATGCTGGGTAGTTAGTGGGTTATTTGGGACAAGCACACTAGGATAGTAATTTCCTAGTAATGGATTGATGATAAAAACTCTA
Organism: Viscum album; assembly: GCA_963277665.1. NCBI lineage: Eukaryota > Viridiplantae > Streptophyta > Magnoliopsida > Santalales > Viscaceae > Viscum > Viscum album. Next base: position 2,082,506,475 of record OY728136.1, on the reverse strand, counting down.
AGAAAAACCCAGTTCAGCATGATTATCCTCAATAGTATAACGATTATTATTATTCGGCTTGTTCTTGAGGGATGTGTTCACACATGTTTATCCATGATCACTTATAAGAGATATGTGAGGATTCTATAACTAGATTCTATCATACTATAGATAAGATTACCATGGTGATTATTTTGATTATTCTGATATATATTCCACTGATATAGAAATGTTTTACTCATTCGTATTGATTTATATAAATTATTTTATATAAAATGTTTATTTTATCCATGTTGAAATGTTTTTCTACAAAATTGAAATGAAATCATGTTTCTTATTAAATATGAAAGTGTATTTCCATGCCTGTTTTGATTAAAATTGAAAGCATGATTTGGTTTATTATTAAGTTATCTTATTATGGAACACTTGGTGAGACCCTACTTTGATTTTTAGCTCACACCCAACCTTTTCCTTTGGGTATTTTTATATTTTCTCCTACCAAATCTGAGTAAAGGGAAGTCACCTCTTAGAGGAGGTAGATGTTATTGATCCCTTGGGGCTTGGAGTGATGTGTCATTTAGGATGTTGAGTTTGTATAGTCAGAATTTGTGTACATTAATGATGTATTGTTGGGTTTCTAGATATACCTATTTTTTCTTGTACTATCTCCTTATGGAGTTTTGAGCATACTGATATGTATCTTTATGTTTCACTATTTTTGTGGAAAATTCATTTCATGTTATATTTTGTATAATTCCAAGTGATAGTGATCAACCTATGGGGATCAAGAATGCCTTTTGTGCTATGTTAGTGTCGGCTCGACTATCACGTTACCAAGGTATCCGATATAGTTCATGAAAAAGTGGTATTAGATCCAGGTTGAGCATCTTTCCTTGATGTCTGTATACAGTTTGGAATATCTTTTTGGGACTTAGGAGGTAGTTGTGAGTGAGTTCTTGGACATCACTCATCATAATGATCTTTAATTCACCGGGGGTGGTTTCTGAAAGTCATATTGAGTATTAGTTAGTATTTTTTCCTACTTTTGATTTGAATAGGTTTAGATCCCAATCTTGTTTATCTATTTATGGGATTAATTTCCCTATTTCTCTTGTTTGAGTTGATGATATAAGAAATATTATAATGTATTAAATGTTGTTTTCTGATGTTGTGTAACATCATGCCTTTTAGAATACATGTGAATAGGATCTAGGAGAAAGTTATTAATGAACTATAGTGAGTGAATCCTCCCATTAACTAGAATATATTTGGGTTTGGTGTGCATGTTTTCCATGATCTGGGACTAGAACCTACACTCATACCTGATCAGGTTCTAATTGTGAAACCTAAGATGAATAAATCTCAGAATCATGTATAGTATTTCCTTTATCATAAAACACATGTGTTTTAAGGGTCTAATGTTCCTCAAGAGTATGATTATTGGTTGAGAAAGATTAAAATTATATTTAATTTCTTGGAAACTGTCGAAGCTATTAAGGTGAAGTGTGTTACCTTTAAGATGGATGGACCCAGTAGGAGATAATGTTACTTGATGGTGATGGAAAATAAGTATGAGAGTTTCAAGTAGAAGGACATTAATGTTATTTTTACTGACCAGTTATATCTAGAATCTATGGTGATGGCTAAGGCTATGGATTTTTTTAAACCAAATAAAGATGTAAGGATAGTGATGTAATTTAAAAATTGATTCCCTAATATTCTATAGTTTTCACATGATATTATATAAAATAAGAAGATGAAGAATCAACTATTTGAGATGGGACTTAGATATAATATTCATTATCATGTTTTCTTACTAAATTTTTCTTCTTATACTGACATGATGGATAGAAAATTGTTTGTAAAACTTGGTATGGATGGTTATTCAGGGTTGACTAAAGTTCCTTTTTCTCCTAATAGTAGTTCTATGAGTTCCAATAAAGTTAAGAGAAAGTATGATGAGTCTTATGATGGATATCAATGGAAGGGTTCTTCTAGATTTCCTGCAGTGCCTGGAATTGGCCCTTTTCCTTGATTCTAGAGTGTCAAGCCTGAGCATTTGAAATGGGTTTTCACTAAGGAAACCAAGATATGTGTTTTCTATGGTTATTTAGGAGAATTGAAAAAAAATGTTATATTTTATCATCTCCACATACTATAATGATATCATCACCACCAAAAATTATTGTGGTGAAATCAGATACTTCAAGAACAAAGGGGTTCTAGCCAAAGACATCTAGAATGAAGCTTCTTCATGTAGTGGAAAAATCTCTAGAGGAATAAAATATGGGTCTAGTAATTGTGAGGGGTAAAATCACTATAGATTCATCTTTAGTGACTGCTTTATTTGACATTGATTCATCTCACACATTTATATCAACTTTTATTGTGAACTTGTTAAATCTTACTACAAAGTTTTTTTTTCTTATGTTATGGATATTACTACACCTCTCAGAACAAAGAGTAAGTGGAGTATTCATTGTCCTTATTTTTTTTCTTGTTATTAGATATCGAGATTACCTGGTATTTTCTAATTATTGAAATGAAACCTATTAAAATATTTTTTGGGATGGACTGGCTCATTTCTAAAAAACCAAATTGATTGTTATCTTCAATGGGTATCTTTTACTATGATTGATGGGGTGTGTTTTATCTTTCATGGGGATGGGATCTGAGGTTGATTCGAGCCAAACATTATTATCTAGAGTTAGGGGAAGTGATATTAGTGTTCAATTTTTATTTGGATTGGGAATAATTGAGTGATGATCTCCCTCCATTTTCCATCAATTTTCCTAATGTTTTTCCTTTTGACTTCTCTGGTCTTCCACTGGTAAGAGAGGTAGATTTTTTCATTGATTTATTTCCTAGTACTCAATCATTATATATTACTTCTCACCCTATGGAACCAGATAAAATGAAATATTTGAATACTCAGTTGGGTGATATATTATAGAAAGGCTTTGTAAGCTTGAGTGTGTCTCCTTGGTCATTACCTATTCTCTTTGCTATGAAATCTTATGGAATATTTCTCTTATGTGTTTATTACCAAAAACTCAACCGAGTCACAATAAAAAATAAGTATCTATTTCCATGGATGGATGATGTGTTTGACTAGTTAAAAGGGGGGAAGTGGTTCTTGAAGATTGATCTTAGATTGGTTTATCACCAGTTTAGAATAAAGTAATCTAACGTTCAAAAAAACTACAATCCATAGTAGGTATGAACATTATGATTACCTTTCCATGTCACACCCAAGTTTTTAATTTTTACCTTTGATTTATTTTATTATTTGATCCTTGTGTTTCTCTTGATTTTTTGGTGTTCTTGGTTTATATTTTGAGGCATCTATTTTGTTTAATTTTGGTATAGAATTTTACCCTTGGGTTTACCTTTAGTTTTTAGTGAAAATGGGATTTTTTGGGTTAACAGCAGGTGGCATGTGGTTTGGAAAATTGTGAAACCTTTCCCAAGTAACCGTGTGGAAAATTATTGTTTTTAGATAGTGGCTAATAATATGGTTAGTACACAGTTTTCAAACCATGTGGGATAACCATGCTGCTTGATCTATTGGACAGAGAGGGGCACAAAGTTTAGAAAATCAAGTGGGTAAACCATTTTTAGTGTCTAGGTCATTAAAAATTAGAAAATTACCTTTGTATCCTCTATGGATTTAACGCTAAATCTACCCTTTATCGCCATATTAAACCTCTCCAAATCTAGGAGCCTCCCTTTCTCCCTCTTTTCTCCCTTGGGATCCCTTTTGTTAGTTTTTTTGGTGTGGACTTGTCAAATAAACATCAAGCAAGTGGGTTTCTTCCTTGGTTTTTCCTATTTTCTAGGGTTTCGCTTCCACCTTCTTTAGGGTTTTGTTCTCTAGTGGTCGGGGTGACTTATTTTAGGTTGAATCTTGATTATTATGGTTTAATCTTGATTATTAGTGTTCAAACTTTCCTTTATAGGGTATTATGGTGGTGTGGTTGTGATTTCACACTAATTTTCTAGAAGTATCCAAGTGTGAGGTAGGTGGTTTTATAATATAACATTTTTAGATGATTTTATATGCTTATTTAGTTAATTATAGGTTCTATATGATTTATTTTTGTGGTGAAAAAAATGGTTTGAAAATTTTTTACATGTTTATGTGGTGTAAATTGATTTTATAAAGTAAAATGGCTATTCTTTTGTGTGTTCTCTATTTTGGTGGTTCATGGAAGTGTTTCATGGGTTTTTTAAAATGTTTGGAATGTGTTTTGAAAGTCACTTTAGGTGAGAATGTATTTGAATGTTAGGTTTTTAAAAGAAATGGATTTTTATGGCATGATGGATTCTTTTTTGTGAACTTTTAATTTGACTTTTGAATTGTGTAAATGATGTGAAGAATGTTTTAAAGTGAACTTGGTTTATGTGAGAAATTGAAAGGGGCTTCACCAATAAAAATGGTTGTAATTAATTGTTTTATTTTCTTGTGATCTTTCCAAATGGACTCATTTGGTTATAAAAGTCGTGAAAAAGGTGTTTTCAAATAGTTTTGGTGTGTGTAAAATGGAAAGTGGGTTATTTATAGAAAATAGTGGTTTCTGTGTAACAATTTTCTAAAGCGATGATTTCCTTATGTTCTTGTAATGCTTGACATGTATATGTGATGGTGGTGGTTTGTGTGATATGTGAAGTGGTATTGAGCACAAAGGTGATCTCAGGTATCTAAGTGGGTGGAATAGAACTAGTATGTTAGTGATTTGGAAATGGAAATCCTATATTCTTCTAGTGGATTGACACTAGTTGACTCATAAGTAGAAAATAACAGATTCACTTAGCATGATTGGTGATTATAACACTAACTAAACATGTGACATGATTAGAGACCACTGGTCCCATGGGATGTCCCCTCCTAGTGAATCATGCATGAGAAAGCTATTGGTTGTGGTTGTTATACCTCCTTTGACTGAATTACAAGGTTTCTAGGGTCCCGTTGGTGCTAGTTACCCTTAGGGGTTTATCTATGGTACTCTCTTGAGACATGATGATTATTAAATGTGGTACCATATGTTGGTATATGGTCTACCTTGTATGAATTTTATTTCTTTCAAAGAAATTTGTTTAGAAATGGTTTCCTTTGTAAGTGTTTCCTTGAGAATGGTTTCCCCTTAAAATGGTTTCTTGAAAAGTTACAAAGGATTTTTATATAAATGTACATGTTAATATTTCTTTTAATGTTATATAATGGAACATTTTATTTTTGGTGGAATTCTACTAGCCATTGGATCACACCCTTTATACACCTTTGGGTGTATATAGACTTTGTTATGTATGACCTAGGTAAAGGCAAGATGTGTCATGGTGATGTGGTGGATCTAGTTGCTAGTGTTCTACTTGTTGTAGGTTTTGGTGGTCGCCCCTTGAGGGAGATTCCCTCATGTTTCTTGCACATTTTTGGGATGTTTATGGTTTCATTATATTTTAGTATCTTTGAGTTTGATTTAAAGTTGTAAAACCTTAAATATGGTAATCATTGTTCTTTGTTTGGATTTGGTTATTTATTATTGTGGTGTTTATTCCTATTGGTTTTTTATGGTTTTAATCATGGTTTAAATCATTCCCAAAGTTTATTTTTGATACACATGCACTAGTTTCCAGCTTGTGGGGATTGGGAACACCCTTCAGTCCATGCCACAGACTGCGGCGGGTGTCAGGTTGGATGGAACTCTGGCTTGGTTTGTGACATGTCATTGCCTTTTGTCTAACCAATTCTCTTGTAGTATTTATGGATTTGATGAACAGGATTTTCTATGAGTATTATTATATTTTCTTGGTGGTCTTTGTGGATGAAATCCTATTTTACTCTATGTTCGAGGAGGATCATGTGTGTCATTTGATAATAGTTTTGGAATTTTTGAGAAATCACTGACTTTATACCAAGCTATCTAAATGTGATTATGGATTTGGGAAGTGAAGTTTGGGGGAAATTAGTCTTGGAACATGGTATTTTAGTTCATCATGAGAAGGTAAAAGCTGTTATGAGATGGGAGAAATCAAATAATGTTTTTTAGATTCAATGATTCTTGGGATTAAATGGATATTATCATTGACTCATAAAATATTTCTCAGATTTGGATTTTTTGATGACTAATCTAACTTAAAAGGGGTTATAGTTCATTTGGAATAAGAAATTTAAGATTTATTTTATTTATTTTAACCATGATTTGACTTTTTCTTCGGTCTTAACTCTTCTAAAGGCCGGTAAGGGCTATGTTTTCTTTTGTGAGGTATCAGATTTGGGTATGATCTATGTTATTATAGAGGGTGATAACTTCATTACCTATGGATCTTGGTATCTTAGGCCAAAAGAGAAGAATTATCCTACCCATGAAATTGAACTTATAGCTGTGATGCAAGAACTTAATAGTTTTCAACATTACATTTTTATAGAAAGGCTTAATGTGTATTCTAACCACAAGATCTTGAGTTATATCTTCTCTCAAAAATATTTGAATCTCTGCTAGAGGTATTGGGTGGAGTACATGAAATATTTTTATTTTGATATTTCCTATACCTCGGGGAAATGGAATGTCATTTCTGATGTGTTGAGTAAGAAAATTGCAAACCAGGTCATGAAAGAATCATCAGAAGATTGGATCTTGATTGATCTTTTTTCAAATTTTCATATAGGAGTTCAAGAAATAAAGGCTAAGATAGTCTTGGATAGTGTTCTATTGACCTCTAATTTTCTAAATATGATTCTTCATAAATAATATATTGATGATAAATTCAATATAATTAGATATTATCTTTATGGTGGGGATACCATTATTGACTGGTCATTCTATATGGAGGGTATTTTATGTTTTAGAATCAGTTTGTTGTGTCGTTTTCTTTGACGAAAGCTCTAATAGAGGATTTCTATAATTCCCAATGGGTTGTGCACCCGATAACCACAAAGAAATTTTATAACATGTGGTGAAAATTTTGGTGGCCAGGTATGAGATGAGACAATTCAAAATTTGTTTTGCGTAGTTATACTTTCCAATATGGAAAGGTTGAGCATCAGAAAACTTTGGTTTTTCTTAAGCTACTTCCAGTGTCAAACTAGAAGTGGGATGAGTTTTCTATTGACTTTTTGGTTGGATTTCCATGTACCTAGAAAAATAAGAATGTGATATGGATTGTGATCAATAGGATGACCAAATCATATCACTTTATACCCATTAATGATGCAACCAAATTTGAGGAGATGGTAAATATCCATGTGAGAGAGATTGTTAATTTTCAAAGTTACATCTACTATAGTCTCTAATAGGGATCCCCATTTCACTTCTCTCATTTGGAGGGGCTTGCAGGAGGCACTAGTATCTCAAGTTTGTTTGAGTATGACATACCATCCGTAGATGGATAGCTAGACAAAGAGGGATATATAGATCCTTTAGGATATGCTTTTTACATGTGTCCTTAATTTTAGTGGATATTGATATAACCATCTGGGACTAGTTGAGTTTTCTATAACAACAGTTACCATTCCATGATCATAATGTCTTCTTTTGATGCATTTTATGTCAATACTTGAAAATCTCTATTGTGTTGGTCGGAGATCGATGAAGGTTCCTTGGTTGGACCGATCTTGGTTCAAGAGACAAAATAAATATTCAATTGATTAATTAGAGAATTTTGATAGCACAGATCCGATAAAAATGTTATGTTTATCATCTTTGTAGACTGTTGGAGTTTTTAGTTGGTGACCATGTATTCTTGAAATGTTCACCTCATTTAGGTTATTGATAGCTTGGGAGGAAAGGGAATCTTCCTCCTTATTTTGTAGGACCTTTTATGCTTATTGAGTAAGTGGGGAGAGTGGATTACAATTTAGAACTTCTTCCATAGTTGACATCGATACATAAAGGTTTATATGTATCAAATCTATAAAATTATATTTCTAATCTATCTCATGTTTTGAGCTGGGTTGATCTTAATGTTGAGCTTGATTTATCCATGACTGAGCATCCAGTCAGGATAGTTGATTTTCAGACAAAGGTACTTCATAATGGATAATACCCATAGTGAACGTTCTATGAAAATATGGTTCTTATTTTCATTATATTTGGGAGAAAGAGGCACTAATGAAAGAGTAGTGGCCTTAACTTTTTGATAGGGAATATTCTTGACAAGATTTCTAGGGAAAAAATTTTATGGGGGGAGGTTTAAATGCCTCGTTATCTTTTTTATCATGTATGTTTTAACCTTTATTTTGGTTTTACTTTTTAGTTGGTCGAGTAATGATGATAAGGAATTGGGAGTATACCTATAATGGTGAAGTTGGGGATTTATTATAATTTTCATCATAAAAACTATAGTTTTTGTAGTCTTATTGGGATTTACATTCCATGTAATGGGCTTACATGATGTATAATCATCACCTATAAGATGTTATAAAATGGGTACATGTAATTAAAGGTTACACATATTGTATAGATTAAATTATATATAAATATTAAAAAATATTATTTTAATGAAAGTAGATTCCTTTTTAGCATATGCAGCATATAATAATTCATATGGCGTGAACCGAGGTTACACGCAATGTAATTGTCAAGGAAGGCAGTTTTGAATGTATTATATGAATGATTTCATTTTCACTAGACCTTTATCCCTTCTTATTGTGACCCATAGACTTCCGTAGAAAATTTTGGTAATTTTTTAGGACCTCTTCCCTTTCTGAATCATCCATTAGACAATTCATCATCATGTTGGTTGTGGTGCATCACTTCGGGTAAGCGATCTTCTTGTATATTCCATATCTCTCTATTTCCTCCTTGTAGTTTTATGGATCATCTTGGGATTGATGTATCTAAACTCTTTTTTATTAAATAATGTTTCTAGGTTGTGTTCCAAGATCTTATATTTCATCATTTTCCATTGAAAATTCATGTTACGGGCATTGTGATTCCATGAACAAAGTAGGTGGTTCCTTTTAAGATTGGAAAATTGATTAAACCTTAAATTTATTTTTGTTTAAAATTTATTTCAATTGAATTGTGAAAAGCCACTTTGATTTGAATTGGAATTGAAATTGATATGGTATGGATTTTGGTAAAAACCTCCAATTCCAATGGAATTAGAATTTGGAGAATTAATTGAAGTTGGTCGAAATTTCTAAATTATTTGAAAACATAAATTTAGAAAAATGGATTAAATTTAATTGATAAAAACATATGATTGGTTTTTTTAATAAGGAATGAAATGATGAAAAACCTATGTTTTGGTTTTGAAATGAAATTAGAATATTGAAACTAAAAATGGGGAAATTCAATTTTAAACTAATTTGAAATTATTTTCCCATTATTTATTGATTAATTTATTGATCACATGTGATCTTGGGTAGTTATTGGGTTATTAGGAATAAGAAATATAGGATGGTAATTCCCTAGTAATGGATTCATGATGAAAACTCTAAGAAAACCTAGTTTGGCCTATTATCCCTGATGGGATATTGATGAGTCATATTCAGACTAAGCCTGAGGGATATGTGCACACATGTTTAGTTGTGATCATTGATATGAACTATCATACCATACGTAATTTGACCATGGTTATTGTTGTAATTATTTCGATATATGTGAAATTGATATAGAACTTTTTTACTCGTGCCTACAAATTTATATAAACGGTTTTAAATAAAAAAATTATTTAATTCATGTTGAAATGTTTTTCTATAAAATTTAAATGAAATCATGTTTTTTCTTAAATATTCAAGTGTAATTACAAGTATTTTTTGATTAAAATTGAATGCAGGATTTGGTTTATTATTATTAAATCTTATTATGGAACATTTGGTGATACCCTACTTGGATTTTTAGCTCTCAACCTACCTTTTTCTTTGGTCACTTATAGATTTTCACATATGAGGTCTGAGTAAAGGGAAACTACCTCTTGGAGTAGGTGGATATTCTAGATCCCTTGGGGCTTGGAGAGACGTTTCCTTTGGGAATTTGAGTTTTTATTATCAGAATTTGAGAACTTTGATGATTTATTGTTTGGGTTTTTTATATAGCTATTTGGTTTTTGGTACTATCTCCTTGAGAAGTTTTAAAAATTATGATATGTATCTTTTCCTTTAGTTGTTTTGTGGAAAATTTATTCCTTCTAATTTTTATGATTCCAAGTTCTATTCTTCAACCCATGGGGATTGAAAATTCCATTCAGGATATGTCAATGTCAGCTTGGTTATCAGGGTACCAAGGTATTTGGGATCATTTGTGAAACTCTCCATCCTTCATCACCTTCAATCCCTAGTATTTATACAAATTTAATCTAGCATGTAAATATAGTGGATCCTCGTTTTTATCATTAGGGATAAGATAAATTTTTCATCCCAGAAACCTCTTTGCTTGTAGGTATGAAATTTCTACACCAGTTCATACTTGTTTTCCATTTCACTTTTTAACCTTGTTCACCTTTTATAAGCATGTAATTATTATCGTTTTTACCATTCTTCTTATTCAAAGTGAAATTATTGACTTTGTAAAATATAGTAGAAAAATTATTTTCAAATTGTTATAATTTTATAGCCAACTCCAACTAGTCTAGACATATAGTAACACAAACTTTGGGAACAATCTTATACATGTTCATGGGTGTGGAATCCTTATTTTAAATTATAATTTTAGAACTTTAAATCACTAGTTATTTACCATTTTGTTTCATTTTTTCAATTAATATAGTCATACATTTGATAGCCTAGTTTCATGTCTCGTTTCACCTTACACACACCTCTTTATTATCTTTTACCTTTCCCTTCATGGGTAGCTTCCCATACTATTCACAAGAGTGTCAGTAACTATGCCAACCCTATTATCTCTTTCTTGGATTGACTCTATTTTTTTTATATTTACCCCTTATTTATTAATATTCATGGGAAATTTTCAGTAGTCCATGATATAGTCTATATTAAAAAAATAGATGTACTAATTTTTAGTTTTTGTGACATTATTATCATCCTTCTTCATTTCCTTCTTGGGAGTGATTTATTTTTCACCATGCTTCCTAGATTCATCACCTAAGGCCAACTTGTCTTGTTTCCTTACCCACTTCTGAGTATTTCACGGTTCCATTTATACTTGATTAAATATATGATACATAAAATATTTTTTCCAAAATTCATAATAACAATGACCACCAATTTTGTATAAATCACAAATTTTTTAAGGAATTTAAATATTTTCTTCACAGTTAGATTTCTCTATTTTTCTATAGAGTCTATTTTTCTTCATCAGGTTTTCTTTGACATTAAGCTTTTCTCCCCTATCTCCAGACCTTATTTAAATTATACTAGTTTACATATATTTCCAAATATATATATATTTGTATCTAAACCTCTAGAAATATGAACCTTTACCAATCAACCTTTTTATTTTATATTTGTGTTCAATCTATCTAAATTTTTCAAATTTCATGCCTTGATGTTTTTGAAAACATACACTGATGTTTTGGTAATGGTTTAGGGAGCTTATTTTCTTGGGTATTCTCACTTGTAGCCTTGAATTTTTTATGGGTTTCTATACATTTTTACACTTCTACATTTCTAAAGAATATTGGTTTTCTCTCACACTTCTAGAAAAAGAAGATTCGGTGTGAACTGAATTTTTAGAGTTGTGGTTACCTTTTTCCATGATCTTGAGATGGAGGTTTATCTAGTTGATCTCATGTTTTATTTTCCACAATTTAGAGTCTTATTTTATATAAAATACCCATCAATTAAATTTTTGAAAAAATATTTCGTTATTCCAAGAGATTGGGAACTTTTAATTGGTGTTGTTTTCATATTTATCATCTTTACATCCACCTAAAGGCACTTCATGTTGAGGTAATATTTCTCATCATCCAATTATATTATACCATCTTACCTATCACCATTCAACTTATGAATTTTAGCTTCGTTAATTTTTCATTTCTCAAGTAGAGTGTCATCCTAATCTATTATTCTCTTAATTTTCACTTATATATAGGAAAACTTGAGATCCATTGAGACTTTATGAAGTTTATCCAATGCATGGAACACATACTGAACAACATTCTTAAAAAAAACTTTATCACATTTAGATATTTTTTATTCTTCATCAGGTAAATAAATTATTTCATTATAATATAGGATAGATTCATCCTTGGATTTCACTAACTTTTTCAGAGTATTGTAGGAATGCATATTATTTGGAAATGCTTCTTGTAATGCCTCAACCTCTTCTTTATAGATATGAATTTTCTTGAATCATACCCTTGATATAAGAAAGTATGTATGATAAAAATTTAATGGGAACCTTCTTAAAATATTACTTAACCTCAAGATATTGGACTTTAATAGTTGAAATGAAACTAGAATCATATTTTGAACTTGTTTCACTATAGAAATAACAATCAACAAATTTGAAAGCTAAATCATTAACATTATTTTTACTTTTAGGTAATGGTATTTCCGCTTCCTTCCATGTTCTATTTCTTTTCTTTCTTTCCTCTTTGTTCTAAATTTTTTTCAAACTCTTAGTAGAGACTTCTATTTATATCTTGATAGGGATGGAATCCAAATACTCCAAATGAGGATCTTCTTCAAACATTTAAAATATATACATTATAGATATGTATATTAAATAAAAAAATGGTAGAAAAATTTCAAGTCCTGATTAGAGTTACCCTTTACACTAATGAATGTTATATAAAATAAAAATATCCAATCAGAGGGAAAATAAACTCTGATAAAAGTTTTTGTGTCCCATTTGAAAATACAAACACACCAAAGAGGTGGGTGAATTAGGTCTAGACCAATTTTACCAAATTCAAATCATTTCTTTGAACCCTTTAAACACCTTTGTACTTGAACCTATGATGTTGGTTAAAGTAGGTAGATGTTTTTATATTTAACCTATAAAAAACCTAATGAAATTTAGATAATAAAAGTAAAGTGGTGTTGGAATTTTTACAAGGTTTATACCCTCTTGGGAATCCTACACCTTAGCATTCATGAAATTTTCGAGCCCCAAATTCTTTATTAAGATCAAATCACCAACAAAAAGGGTAGTTGTCTATGTATCACCCTGAATCTAAGCACACAAGATTACATTGGTTTAGAGTTCCCAATATTGTGAACTTTCACTTCATCCCATAACATCTTTATACTAGTGTCCCACCATTTTCTATTTAGCTCTACCATCATCCTCTTGAAGTAGATCACAATATATACAAGGATATTACCACACACGCAAGGATAATATACTTACTCACCCCCAGAGTCTTCGACTACAATAATCTATTCAATATTAGATCATGAAACTCAGTCTATAGAAGTATTATTAGTTTATAGTTATTCTAAATATATTCACTAGCTTCTCAAACTAACATCCCAATAATATATCCTAGAATATATGTTTCCTTTCTTTTACACATTTTAATGGGGTCTTAGAATATTACATGGAGATATTCACTTGATAATATGGTTCTAATATAGCTCACCAAATCCTTACTCCTCTTATTTTATACAAGTTTTAGTGGCTTCTTCTTCTTCTTCCTTGAGAGATTTAGTTCTCTCAGCTACTCCTCAGATCATTTACACAAAGTAACAACGACAAAAAAATTATTTTTTCTTCTCCTTGATATTATCAACTTCTCACATTTATAAGAGACTATAGTAAATGCATTTATTCTTTTCCAAATAATATAAATGGAATTTCTAGAATAAAAAATATCCACTATTGAAAAATCACATTATAGAATACCCATTTTGGATTACAATGATTTATTGTGCACTACTTTTTTAACTCAGTGTGTATTCCTAGAATACCCTTATTAAATTATCTACACTTTTAAAACATGAATGATTAAAATTTCCTTTTATTATTCTACAGGAGTGCCTTATTATTCTTAACAAAAACATATAATTCACACTCTAAATATGCACAAATATATAAAAAGTATACAACAAACATATTTATGATATATAACTTATCTTATATTGTGATACATTCAATAAAAATAGAATAGCCATCAAAAATATATCTATACATAGAATAAAATCAACTTCGTTATTATTTTTTATTCTTGGTAAATTTTCAGTCCTTTCATCTCAGTTCCTCTCAAACAATCAAACAAACTCATGTCAGAATGATGTAGTCTTTAATAAATAGTATCTAAATATTTGATGGTTCTTCATCTTAATTACTCTTGAAAAACCAATAATTACATTTAAGCAACAAGAAATACATGCAGTGAAACTCCTCCATCAATATTCCTCAAAAAAATCTTAGATCATTTCTTGAATAATCATCCTTGTGTTCGCAACTTAAAATCACAACACAAGAATCTTCAAATTTGTATTTCCTCAGAATTGAAAAATTATAGAAAATTAATTTCTTCATTGTTATTTGATCTTCTCTTTCCATAGATGAAGATCAGTTTTTATTTCTTCGCAAGCTTATATCACAACCCTTTCTTGGTTTTTGTGATCTTTATTCTGTCATTGAATATATAATCCCATTTAGTTCCATCTTCATCAGATTCAAAATTCAAAAACTTGTTTTTTCGTCCAGAAAAACTATAAAAGTTTTATAACTATTTAAGTAATATGTTGGGGACTTAGAAGTATTATTTTATTCAAAAATTTGTTTTTATAGATGTACACTCAACAGAAAAATTCATATATTCAGCTCCATAAGACTTGTGCTCTTTCTTTTGTCAATTTTCAATAAACTTCAAAGCCTTATGATGGAAATTGAATACGTACAATCAGGATTTATGGCCAAAAAATTCTTATGATTAGAGAGTTATATGACAGAACTCATATTCTTATTATAGATTCAAAGTATTACTTTAACATCCTAATATTTTAGAATATATATTTCTCTTTATTAAATTTCATGTCTTTGATAGAATTCTATACACACAACACCTAACTTAAAATAACCATGATTGAAATATTATATTATATATGATCTAGACATCAGATTTGTCAGTATGAATAATATTATAAAAATTATTAAATATATGAATAATATATTTCCTTAATATAAATTAATTGAACAATTTCAATGAAAATGAGCACTTAATTTGAATTATTAAGAATATAATCATTTAATGTTAAAGAATCTATTTTTCAAGATATTGTATTATTATATAATTTATGTATCATGTTCACTAATAAACTTTGATTTTGTAGAAATATATTGATAATTAATTAATAATAATTCATACTTTGGTTATTAATTTGATAGACATAAAGACAAAATCATTTAAAGGTGAAAAGGGACATTTTTCAGAAAACTATTTTTAAGTGCACAGTGTATTTCTATTTTAATAAATTAAAATAATATATATTGATGAATGATTTTAATTTAAATACTATATTATATAATCAATGAATTAAATTAAAATTTATGCAATGAGTATCACTAGTAAAATAATTAGAGTAAGTTCATTTTATACTTGAAAATGATTTTTTTCTAAAAAAATTGTTCATCATGTTTTATGGGATTATTTTTAAATTAATTTATAACAATTATAGGAATTTAATTTGATAAAAATTTTTAAATATTTTAAATAATCATGTAAAAAACTATAATTAGACTAATTTAATTTTTGGTTATAATGAATAGTAATCGAGGTAAAAATTTATTACTACAGTAAAGGTTAAAAAGGGTTAACAAGGGGTTAAACTAAATAGATAAGGATTAAAATAACCTAAAAAACTATATAAACCCTATTTTTTAAATATATTTAATACCTATATCATCTCATATTCTTAATTAATCCAATTTTGAGAAACTTTACCCAGAGATAGACTTTATTATATTTTAATGTTCTTAAAATTTACATGTTTTCCACCTACCTCACTTATAAAAGGGAACATCGTATTCTCACTTATCCACACTACTTGAGACCCTTATAACAACCAATATCTACCAAAATACTATTCAAACATCCATACCCACATCCTAGGGGTTTTGATCTCACCAATGGACCAATCCTTGGAGACTTATAGTGTAAGTCAACGGAGGTCTCCAAATAAGAGGTACAAATCTTAACCAAGTGCTTTCATGTTTATTTATTCATAAACATCATTAAAATATTATATAAAAATGATGATATACTAAAATAATTATCTTCTATATAATAAAATTTTATTATGTTTATGACATAACCCTTTTTCATCTCCTTTTCAATCCAATGGTAAATGAAAACATTACTTGTGCGTATATACAGACTACCATCTCCACGTAGTGATGCAATTAATTTTGCAACATATTCTCTATTAGATGCTTATATAGATGAATTTAATGGATATATTTGATTATTATAACATAATTATGATTATTTAAAGAAAAATATTATTTATCTTCTCACCCTTCCATCATTTGTAAAATGATAGCATCGCTTATGCATACATGTGGACTACCATCTCCACAAATGAATGTGATTTTTTTCATTTAAAATTTACATAGATGGTAATAAGTGTATATATATATAATATTATATTTATGATATAATTATAATTTTTTAAATTTTAATTATTACTTTCATTTCTATTTCCATCCGTTGAAAAGTGAAAACATCACTCATGCATATGTACAAACTACCACCTCCACTAAGTGATGTGATTTATTTTTCATCATTGCCTTATATAAATGGTTATAAAGTATATATAATGAATAAATATTATACTTATAAATGATTAATTTTCTAGAGATGATGAAATTGTGACCTAGGTGCAAGGACTAAAACCATCAAATAAAAAACACAAGGGAAACAAAATAACTAAGACCCTATATGTTCATTTTAAAAAAGATTTTTTAATAAATGGGTAATTGGAAATAATAAGGGAATGATATGTAGTAATATATATTTATTTATATGAATATGAATATTTTTTTAATGGATGTATAATAAATCAATATTTATTATATAGTAGTATTGAATGTGTACAGAGAAAGATAGGACTTGAGGTAAGGGTTTATGTTGAAATCCCATATTTAGTTGGGATTATTTATGATTGAGTCTATTTTAAGTTAATTATATTATATTTATCTCTGAATATAAATCTATTTTATTCATCTATATTTATTTATAGGTTTTTCATGTTTTTATTTTATTCTCCGCTCTTTTTTACTTAAAATTATCGAGAAAATATTTGTAAGAAAAGGTGACGTTATTCTCTCTTTGCTGGATAAACTTTTTATTCCATTACCATATTCTTTAAAATGTTTTCAAGAATGTTATTTTTTAAAATACAATGATTATTTAAATTAGTTTTCAACCATATTTGACTTTATTTTCAATTGATCAAAATTTATTTTTTACAAAAAAAAAATTTGAACAGGTTATTTATGAATTTTTACAAAAAGTGAGAAATGAATTTTTTTTTAATGTTTACAAAAAAAATAAATTTTAACACCATCATATCCATTCTCTATTTTGAATCTTCCTCTAAACTTTTCCATGTTTAATTTCAAATTAAACCATTTTCCTGATATTTTTTGAATTTTTATTTAAAAATTTATCGACAGAAAATTATATTTTTTCATGTGTTAAAAGAAAGGTTTGAATGTTTTTTAAAATATATTTCTCATCTATGTAAATATAATTTTATTTTTATTATGATTCCCTAGGGATATGATCTAATTATATTGTTATCACCTCTTTATTATAATGATCAAAAATCATGTTTGTTATGTTTCTAATAAGATCAATGTTTTATGATAGAAAATTATTTTCTAAGTAACTTTGTGAACAAACTTGGTTAAGTGTTGATCTACCACCATTTCAACGGATCTACCATTAGTTCAAGAAGATATACCACTAGCTATACTGATCTACCATTATTTCAACTGGATCTATCGTTGGACCACATCTACTACTGATAAATATACCTCTAATGAAATCTATCGTTGAGGGAATCTACCGCTGAAGACATATACCACTTAGGAAATCTACCACCAAGATAATATACCATTAGTATATGATACCATTAAAAGAACTATTGCTATAATAGATCTACGGGGAAGTTCTCGTTGAAAGATTTTCATCAGAGTAACATCCCCCAGGGACAACCTGGAGGGTGGAGTGGTTGGTTATGGTATAACGCCCTTCCGACTAAGTTCAATTTACTCACCTGGAGGATACAGAATCACGCACTTCCATCTGATGATAATATCAAGCGACTGGGGATTAGTATGGCCTCTCGGTGCATCTGTTGTGCAGGTTCTCGTGAGGAGACATTGTCTCACATCTTTGTAGCAGGAGATTGGGCTCGTGCGGTGTTGGGCTTCATAGGTGGTTTCTTTGTATTGTCCCTCCAGGTGGAGAAAGTCGAGGAATTTCTTTTCAGCTGGTTCCAGGGAGTGGGCATGACCGGGAAAGAGAAGGGGGCGTGGGCCGTCACCCTGAGTGAAGAATGATGGGCGTTGTAGTAGGCCAGGAACCGGGTGAGGTTCGAGGAGGTGGCACCCACGGGTAGGGCGATCGTCACCAAGATCTGCTTCATTTTGGTGGATTGGTTTCACCTTTCAGGTGACTGGAAGGACGCGTCGGTGCTGAGGGAGATATATGGGGCTCGAGGGCTCATCCATGTGTCACGGGTTGGAAGGCAGGGGAAATGGGTGCGGTGGAATCCACCGGAGGAGGGTCTGAAGCTGAATGTTGATGGGTCATGCTGGCAGGGGATGATGCGAGGGGGAGGGGCTGTCCGGGACGAGGCAGGGAGTGTGATGATGGCTTTTTGTGCCAATTTTGGGAATGGATGCTCCATACAGGAAGAGGAGAGAGCAGTGCTGGCGGGACTCTCCATGTGCAGCTAGAGAGGAATCAGTTTATCGCAGGTGGAGACGGACTCCCGGGTCATTCACGATGCGCTCCGATGCAAAGGACTCTGCCCCTAGACTATTATTTACATGATTCGGGAATGAAAATCCTTAATGTCCAGGAACACAAAAGTAACTCATACATGGAGAGAGGGCAACAAAGTGTCAAATCATTTGGCATCTCTGGCGAGTGATGTCATCTCGGTCACCTATTTTTCTAGTGGTTCTCAATTGAAACCTGAGGGGGTGAACCTGATTCGGGGCGATGCCCTTGGTTTGCATTATTTTCAGCCTCCTTAGAGCTGCCTTCTCTGTAAACTCTTTTTTGAATAAAAAATTAAATGATGATGATGATATGATGAATCAAGAGAAATACAAATACACCTATGTGTGTAAGAATTATGAACATCTACCGACCGAAAATAGACGAACTTTTTAGACCTTCACGACGCTATGTTTTCCTATATATTATGATAAATCTATTCAAGATTCTTTCTAAGAGAGATTTTAGGAACTTTGAATATATAAATCTATTTGAATTTAGTAGCATCACTTTTTATCATCTCTATTCATTTTTTATTTATTTTATGAATTATATTTGAGATATGTTTAGTTTTACTTTACTTTTTTGTAAAACATATTCTCCTACACATAATTATAGAGTTATTGACACTACCTATCAAATTTATTCATTTTTATACCCACAAAAACTGTGTAATAGGTTGGGTGTGACCTGTACTTGTTTTATCCCACATATAATTATAGAAGAGGCTTTCTGCCTGGACAACCTTGTGTTCTATTGTTTGTAAAACCCAATCTTGGGTGTGCATCAAGTTATATATTTAAGAAACTACCTGTAAGTTCTTTATTTACAAGTGGAGGGTATTAAGTCTCATCTTGAGACCAAACCCCTTATTTTAATTCCACTCTATATTTTATTATATTTTCTTTATATATTTCAATATTTTAAAACTATATTTGTTTTGAAATCTATATAAAAACTTTACTTTGATAGTTAATTTTAATTCATGTTCTATATAGATTTTTTTACCAAGTAATTTCGTTTTAAAAGTTAAATTGATTCCAATTATTATTTAAACTAAACATTGATCCCGCTTTGAAAAGCTATTTAAAAAAACAAATTATATATTTCTACTATTTTAATTAACTGGTCATTTTTATTAAATTGGGGATTTATGTTTTAAATTTTTTTAATCATAGATTTTATTGGGTACTAAATTCACCCCCTAATGTGTTACTCACTCTCACAAACATTTGGTATCATATGTATTTTCAAAATTTTCTTTTACTGCAATCTAGTTGAAAATTGAACATCAGAAATATCTATTTTTAAATTTAATTATTTATGGATAATAATAGATAAGATAAAACCACCACTAATCATCCTTATTAATTTAGTGGTGGTAATTTTTCTCAATTTAATATTAAAATAAAAATTCATATTGAAATCATAGGTTTTGAAATTTGGAATATCCTTTAGGATAAATATGAACTAACCAAAATATCTAGATCTAAATGGTGTGATCCAACTAAAGAATCTTATAATAATAACTATAAATATATTAATTATTTATATTGTGATTTAGGATGTGAATAGTTTAATATAATATCTTCATGTACCACTGAATTTGATGTTTGGGATACCTTGGTTGTTTCTCATGAAAAAACTTAAAATTTAAAAGAAACGAGTTTGAATACATATACTATTAAATATGATACCTTTATGATGAAACTTGATGAATCAATTTATGATATATATCTTAGGTTCAATGATATTGTGAACATGATGCATTCACTTGGAAAACCAATTACTAAGAGAGATAAAGTGATGTGATTACTAAAATTTTTACCAGACGGATGGATAGGAACTTTAGTTTCAATTTGAGAGTCATGTGATATAAGTAATTTTTTTTAAGGTGGTAATAGGAAATATTATAATGTATAATGAGGAACTTAAATTGAACAGAGAAGAAGAATATGATCAAAAATTAATTTAGTAGATTTTGAGACATATGACTCAAATAAAAAAGGGAATTTTAAAGAAGATATATCGTGTGATGGAGATTCATCTTCTAACGGTGATGAATAAATGGATCACTTAGCCATATGATTCGAGAAATTTTACAAAAGGAATAAATTATTCAAGAAGAAAAACTAAAAAGGTGAGTATAAAAATATAGGTATCTAGAGAAAGGAATGGGAAAAGGATGATACTAAAAATGAAATAGTATGTTATGAATTCAAGATAAAATTTCATATCAAAGTCAACTATCCCAAGTTAAAGTTTAAGAAAAAATATGATGACAGATATAAGAGGTATAAGAAAACTATGAAAGAAACATTGATTTCTTCATAAGGTAGTTCAAGTGATTCAAAATCAATAAGAGAGGAAAATCATTATATAGCCAATTTGTTTTATGAAAAAACACATATTGGGTATCTAATATTTTTTATGTGTCTCCTATTTATAATTATAACATTTCTAAAAATGAAAATAGTGAGGAAAATATGTTTAATGAATAAATTATTGAATATTTTAATATACTAGAGGACCCATTTAATGAACTAAAAGATAATTGAAAGGGTTTAAAGAATCTTCATGCCTTTTCTGCTCACTTTAAGACAGATCTTAGTATAGAGAAATGAAAAAAAAATCAATTTCTAAAAGAAAAAAATAATCTAAAATTATCCAATGAATAATTAAAAAAGTATATAAAGAAATTCACAAATTTATGAAATATTTTAACCCAAATGATTCAAAACAATACACCTAAGTATACCATAGGAATTGGATACTAACTTGGATAGAGAAATATCAATAAATCTATATTTATTTATAGTTCTAATTCTATCAGTTAAATGAATAATTCATATTATTATGGACTAAACATAGTTTTTATATATAAAAATATTAATCTGACTATAATAAACCTGTTAAATAATTATAGATTCCAAAATCCATTATTACTACATCTCTGGACTTAGAAAAATATGGGTACCAAACTCATTTTTAGTTTAAATATATTTTATAGGAAACCTGCTTGAAATCTACCTTAAACACTTATGGTATCTAGACATTGGATTCTTCGGACAAATGAATGTGAACTGTCCAAGTTTTAAGAACCCAATCAAGGTTGATAGTGGACATGTCACATTTGGTGATAATGACAATGGGTAAATAATTGGATCTATTCAAATTAGTAACTCTAATACTATTTATATTTAAAAAGTTTTATTTATAGATGGATTAAATTATAAGATTATTATCATATCATAGTTATGTGATGATGGTTTTCATGTTAAATTTTAAAATAATTCTTGAAAAGTATTTGTTTTTAAAAATTATTTAGTTTTTACTTCCTTGAGAAATGATAATATAAATGCTGTTACTTTAGATTCATTATTTACTCAAAACATTTCCTATCTAATTTCCTTTCACAAAGATTCTTGGATCTGTCATAGAAGACTATGCCATTACAACATTCATTCACTTATAAATCTAAGTAAAAAAGAATTAGTCAAGGATCTATCTAAACTAGAATTACCATATGAAAAAGTCTATAACCCATGTTAAAAAAGGAAACAACACAAAATATATTTTAAATTAAAGAAATAAGTTTCAACTTCTCAACCCCAAGATTTGGTTCACATGTATTTTTTGGACCTTCTAAAACTTCTAACTTAAATGGGAAGCACTATGATTATGTTCTAGTAGTTGAATTTTCTAGATATACTTGGGTATTATTTATAGCTCACAAAATTGAATCTTGTTATTATTTTTCTAATTATGATAAATATGTAGAAAAACATATTGGACTTAGAATTAAGAACCTAAGAAGTGATCATGGTCATGATTTTGAACATCAAGATTTTGAATAATTATGTATGCAATATGGATATAATTATAAATTTACTTCTCCTAGAACCCTACAACAGAATGATGTAGTAGAATTATGAAATAGAATATTTCAATAAATTACCTAGATTAAGATTAATGAGTATGATCTACCTATTTATTTTTTTCAGAAGTAGTGAATATAGACTACTACATAATCAATATAGTTTTTATAAGATCACTTTTAAGGAAAACCCTTTATGAATTAGGGAATGGGATAAAACTAAAGTTTAATTACTTTATAGTTTTTGTTTTCAAATTCTTTATTCACAATACAATAGATAAACTTAAAGATATTTCTTAAAAAAGTGATGAATGAATATTTCATATATATTAAAAAACTAGTAATTAATATAGGGTATTTAATAAAAGGACTAATATTATGGAGTTATTTTTACATGTTAAGTTTGATGAAATATATTCACATGAGTCTAAGACTTATTTATACAACCTTGAAGATGATATGTCTAATATGAATATAAATTTTAAACCTTTTGACAATTCTATGAAACAAGCAAAAACATATTCATGTTCTGATGAACTACATAAACCTAAACCTATAGAGGATAATGAAATATCTAGACCTTATTTTCCTAGAACCATTAGGACTCATAGATATCATACCTTAGATGCTATAGTTTGATACCTATATAGAGTAACAAAAACTAGATATTCTCTTATAAATCAAGTTGAACATCAACCTTTCTTGTCTCAACTTGAACCTAAGAACATAAATGATGCAATTAATGATGAATTATTCTAATGTAAATACAAGAATGACTCAATAAATGTGAAAGAAATAAATTTTGGGAACTAGTGGATAGACCTAAATACATTTTAACCATTAGCACTAAATGGGTATTTAGAAACAAATTTTAATGAGTCGTGCACAATATTTAAAAAAAAGATAGATTGGTTTCATAAGGATATAGTCAAGAAGAAGGTATTGACTGGAAACCTTCTCATCGGTAGATAGACTTGAATCCATTATAATGATGCTCGCCTATGCAACCCATTTTAATTTGAAACTATATCATATGATTGTTAAGAGTGTATTCCTAAATTATTATATATTTGAGGATTTTTTTGTTAAATAACCCCCTGGATTTCAAAATCCTCATTTTCTAAGTCATGTCTTTAAATTAACTAAAGATTTATGTGGTTTAAAACAATATCCTAAAGCTTCATATGTTAGGCTCATCTCATTTTTGATTTTTTAAGTTTTTTCAAAAGGCATAGATAACTTTAATTTATTTATAATTATAATTTCAAGATATGTTTTATTAGTACTGATTTATGTTGATAATATAATTTTTTAATCTTTTAAAAATTATTTGTGTACTGATCTTTCAAAAATGATGTAAAGTGAATTTTGAATTTAGTTTAATGGGTGAGTTAAAATTCTTCCTTTGATTTCAGATTTTTCAAAATAAATATGAAATTATTTTAAATCAAAGTATGTACATCAAATACCTTTTCAAACATTTTGGTATAGATGGCACAAAGAGTAGTGAAACTCCCATGAGTACAACCTATAAATTGGATCTTGATAAAACTGGAAAATATTTTGATCAAAACAGTTATAGAGGTATGATTGGAAGCTTAATATATATTAATTCTAGTCGAATGGATATTATATTTAGTGTATATATGAGTTCCTATTTTCAAGATAATATTAAAGATTCACATTTACATGTTGTCAAGAGAATTTTTACATACCTAAAGTATACTACTAACTTTGACTATTTTATCCTAGAGGAAAAGAATTTTATTTAGTGAGTTATTTAGATGCATATTTTGGTGGTTGTAAGTTATATAGAAAAAGAACCTCTGGAACATGTAAAATTTTTGGTAATTCACTAGTTTCATTGTGTAGTAAAAAAGAAAAAAATTGTTGCATTGTCTATTACTGAGGATGAATACATAGCTGATAGATGTTTTTGTGCATTGATTATATGGATGAAACACACTTTACTGGACTATGGATATAAATTTTGACATGTAACTATAAATTTTTATAAGAAAATTGTGATAAATATCTCCAATAATCTTGTATCTCATTCTATGATAAAACATATTGATATAAGACATCAATTTTTTAGATATCATTTCCAAAAAGGTGATATAACTCTTGAATTCATTGGAATTGAACATCAACTTACTGATATATTTAAAAATCCTTTAGATTCTAAGAGATTAAGTTATATGAAACATGAACTATGAATGATAAATTTTTATTAGTTCTTTATCTTCATATTTTTTTTAAAATAACTCCACCATTAGTGATCTACCATTGGTGATCTACCATTGGTGATCTATTGTTATTGATCTACCATTGGTGATCTATTTTTGTTGATCTAACATTAGTGATCTACCATTGGTGGTCCACCATTTTTGGTCCACCGTTAGTAATCTATCATTGTAGATCTATCATTCGAGTGTTTCCATTTACATGATACAACTCTTATTTTCTGTGATTAAATTTTTATTGAATTTATTTATATATATTTTATTATATTGTTAAATTTTAAATACCTAAATGATAAAATTGAATTAAAATTATAATTTGAGAACCCTCTCACTCTAACCTCCTACAAACCTTTCATCTTCATTTATATCTCAACCTGGAACCCTCCATGTGTGTGTCCTTCTTCCTTAAAACTAGTGAAAAGATGGTGAGATTCAAACGTACCTTGGTTTTAACTCTTGAAAGATTGTCTCCATAAAATAAATTATGAGTTGAATATAGTAGGTCCACTATTATCGAACCAAATAACCCCCAAATCTCATCTCAATTTGTTATTTCTAAAAGAAGATAGATGTATAATTATTAGTTTCAAGAAAGTATCTAGTGATGAAAGAGACCCAAGGAGAAGGATGGATCAAATTTTTTTCAAGTAAATATCAAATATTCTATCCCATGTTGGTTCACTAGTTTTTTCAGGATGTAGATTATGATTTTTGTGAAGAAAGATGTTACTATAAGTATGATCAGTGGAATGGAAGTGATCTTCTCATCGAAAGAATGGGTCAGATTCCTCAATATACCTCATAAAGGTATTTATGACGATTCTCAGGGTTCTATTCCCAATAATAGTGAGTTTTTCAAATATGAGTATTCCATACTAGATTTAATAGGGAATAATATTTTGTGAATACCTATAGCAGTATAACTTGATAGGGAGTGAATACTTTTGTTTAAGTTTATCCAAAATATGTTGTAACCCCCCAACCCTAGATACCCAGAGTCAGTGCATTATTAAATAACATTAGCATGATAATTATATATCGAGTCTTGAAATACCTATTAGTTTAGTAGCCTTGTAATTACTAGATATATACATAAGTTTTACATTAAATCATAAAATAAACAAAAAAAACATTTTGTCCCATTTGAAAACACTCATATCCCATAGCCTATTCATATAGGTCAATCATAATATACTTCTTCACATATTAGAAAAAGAAAAAATAAGGAAGGGGTGAGCTCAGATGATCATTAAGGATAAAAATATATCATAAACTTTCGTAAATAAGCATAAACATTTAAGGAAATGTATAAGACTAAAACACAAGCCATTTAAACATAAACTTCAGCATAATATGGAAATTATAAATCAAATAATTATGTTTACTTATTTACATGGATATTCTACTAGTCAAATAATCACATGTAATATCAATAGCTAATTTCATAATGATGGAATGCATAATGTCGGACATCATAACCACGTAGTTAAAGCATCGTGCCAAGACTGCAAATAAGATTTTTTCAAGGCCTTGTACCAAGACACTAGTTGTCTCATGATACCTACCGATGCATCTAGGGGATATAGTGGGCTCCACCTGTCACTTACTAAGTCCAATGAATTCCTCATATGAAAAGTTTGAAACATAATCTAAACATTCATATTAAAACTATCATGTGAAATGTCAATACTTTTACCACAAACCACGAATGGTATAAAAATAGCAAATCCACAGTCAAACATAACTCATTAAATACAATATAGAAGATTTTATTATAATAAATCAACCTCAATTGAGAATAAAGAAGGATATTGACATAGATGAAAATAATCAGAAAAAATATTTGAGAGAAATATCGCCTTTTTCTTGAAAACATTTAAAAGTATTACTATTTATCAAGAAGCTTTCAAAAATAGATTTTTTAATCAAAGTGTCCCATAACACTTTGAAACTTTTAAAATAAATTTTAATTTTAAAACATTCATGTACATATAAATAAATCCTTAAAACCATTTTGTAAACATGGACATTAATGACAAAGATTTAGAAGAATAAATCTTTAAAACATTTATAATGATATCTTAGTTAGAGTTCCTAACCAAATGGGAGATGTTTGAATAAAAATAATTGAGGTAATAAAAACTTTATAATATCATGAGAATAAAGGTATTCATGATATACTATGTCAAAGTACAGTATATACACCATATAAATTTGAATTGGTGCATAACAACAAAGAAGTATCAATAGAATGTAAATTGAGATGAAATTACTAAAAAAGACAGTATCCTTAGGTTAAGGATAAATCAATGACATAATTATGAGTGAAAAATATAAATACACTCAATATAATTGGATATTTAGTGTAAATAAATCATAGGACATTCACACATATTATTGTAAAAACAACACTAATGACTTGGATGTTTAACTCAATGAATGGAAATTGAGTTAAGATTACTCTTATCAAGTTCATATCGATGACTTGAGAATTTATAAATGGAATTATTATGTGTATCAGAAGTATATCCACACAAAGGGGAGTATAAATTACTACATAAATAAATAAATAGTGATTTCACACATAATCTTGGAGTAAAATAATCAATGAAGTTTGCATAAAACCTAATGAGTGGAAATCGAAATTAGAAATTCCCTTACCGATTTGGTAACTTATGAAACATACACCCCATGAAAGTAGGATCATACAATGAATATGTAAATACCCATAAATTAAATTATATTACACAATTAATAAAATCATGGGCAGTATATATACCACACAATGGGAAATAGTGGCAGCAGAGCATGAATCTCACGGGAATATGAAGTGAGATGAAAACCCCTTACCTTGTACTTTTCCTTAGTTGAGGGTACGTTAACCTCCTGTATAATAGTTAAATCATTGTTATTAAATTATAAAATAATCACATATATAAATATGATATCATATACGATCTTCTAATATTTCTTTGTTAATAATATTTCAGTAGTGTCATTGTTTCGGGTTTTAGCTAATTCATTTTCCTTTATATGTTTTGTTACATAAGTCATGTTTGTTATGGATATGATGTATTTGATTCATATCCATAATTATATTAATTTCTTAAAAATTATTTTAAATCATAAAATGAAAATTATTCTTGAATGGTTACGATAGGGAATGAATCATATGTCGTTCGTAGAGATGGTAATGTTGGATCGAATATATGTATATGTATGTCTATTAGATGGAACAATACAAGAGGGGGGTGAATTGTAGGTTTAAAAACCTTTGAGTTTTAGCAACAAAGAGATTAGTTTAAATGATCTTAAACTAATACAAATACAAACACCCACAATTGTATTGATTATAAAAGGTATGATGTATTGTAATACTAATGTAATGTAAAACGATTGTATTCAAGGTGAACACAATAATCAGAGTAATACAAAGATGAATGATTCTACCTTAAAGCGTATAGAATCAATCAATACAAAATGTAATAGAAAGATTGTAATTGAAACAATTACAATTGAATATGTAAAGAAGAAAGGAAACAATACAAATCCCTTTCTAATATAACAGCGGAAATGTAAAAGTATTACAATTCTTTTAACCCAAAGAGAAGGGTTATCATTTCACCTAGGATAAAAGGTCTGTCTCACCAACACCTTGGTGAGCCCTCAATATGATGATCGGCACGTCTGTCTGCCTATTCCCGGCAGCCCTTGATACGATGATCGGCACGTGTGTCTGCCTATCCCTGGCAGCCCTCGATACGATGATCGGCACGTCTATCTGCCTATCCCCAGCAGCCCTCGATTTTGCAGGTAATCGGCACCTCTGTCTTTCAATTACTTGAAAGCCCTCGATACGATGATCGGACGCACAAGGCTGATGAGAGAAGTCACAGTGTCTCTCTCTATAATCTTGGTAGTTCACAGAGTCTCTTCATTTGTTCTCTTCGTTCATCGTTGTTCTCTCAGCTTCAAATGACCTCCTATTTATAGGTCTTGGGTTCCAACGGTCATATTGCCTCCAACGGTCATATTGAAACAGAAAGCACGACATCGTTTTGATTAGTTTGTAACTAACTCAACGACATCGTTTTGTTAGGACAAGAGATATATAGAAATGAAAAACATGAGTACGATTCATATGCAGAGAGAGTTTTTGACAAAGTACCAAAACAAATAATGATCATCTGAATAGCAGAGTTCGTACGTACGCACGAGAAAAAACATCATTCTATTGATGATTAAATAGTATGTAATTGGATGTCATATCATATATATAGAATCATTAACATGTTATATTTATTATTTACATCAATTATACATCATTATTATACTCATCAAAACAATTAAGTGTTGAATAACAAACTACACCACAACATGGAGACGGTAAGCCGTACGTACGCACGTATGGTGACTTTGTCATTCATAGGATGGATAGAATAATAAATATTGTGGTACCATATTTAAAATAACATAGAAGTATGTATAAGGTACTGGAGATATTATTTGGGTATGGAAACAACAATAAAAGAGGAAGTGGGAGAAGAAAAGAACTTTGAAAGAGGTTATGAAATTATTACCTCTTCTTCGGGTGCTTCCAATTGATTTGATCAAAATGGCTCCTTAGGTTGGATTTATGATCAAAGGAATTCCTCTAGAATGAATTTATGGTAGTTGATAGGATATTTGGGAAGGGTTTTTCTGAGCCAAATGTCTTTGGGGGTGAGAAATTAAGATAAGGGGAAGTTCCCTTTTATAAGGGAGGTGAGGGGCACCTTAGGAAAAGATTAAAATATTATTTTATTATAAAAACATTTTTGGTCTCTAATGGCTTAGAATAGATTTATTTTAAGGATAAGTTGGGTATGGGTCTAAATCCTCTCAACCAATATGTTTTATACAAGTTTAGTTCCCCATATTATCCTTATCTTTTAGATTTAACTCTTAGTAAAATAGTTTGAAATTTACCATGTCTCCTTATATTTTTATATTATATGGTTAATTAACTTACTATAAACTACCAAGATAACCTCAAGTTGTTCATTATTGGAATATATAACCTTATATAATTCCTTTCTCCGAATCTGATATTTTTAGGAATATTATATCATTTAATAAAATAGTATTTGTTTTAAATACTCATTTATGTCAATTTTGAAACTATTTAGTATTTTGTTTTTGGGAAAGTCGTAACAACTTTATAACTTTGAAAAAAAATTATTTATTCAACCATGAAATGTCATATTAAACAATAAAATTCATTTAATTCATTAAAAGTCTCAATTTATATTTATTTTAATATTTATAATATCAATTATTTTAATCTTTCATTAATAACGTAATTATTGTATCATCATTGTGTCATAAATAAATTTAATTATTTAATGTCTAAAAATTATAAATAAAATACCATGATGTATGAAATACTTTTATATTTCTAATTAATATTTATAGTTGGATTTATCTTATGTATAACCTCGTATTAAAAATGTTTTAGTTATTAAACATTGAATTTTACTCTTTTAACTCTTCTTTAAATAAAATAATAATAAATGTCCTAATCAAATACAAGTTGATCAAAAAGGATCATATTTTATTACTAAGGATTATTTTGGTCTAAATACACTTATAAAATAGAATTAGGACATGTTTTATTGTAATTATAATATCATTTTTATCATTAATTACCCTATTTACTTTTAACCGTGGTAAATAAAATTCAAAAGTTTCTATTCACCAAAAATTATTTTCATCTTATTGAACCAAATTTTACTTACTTATTTAAACCATGTATCTCGTATTTTTTAAATTAAATTCACAAAAGCGGTAAAATTAAGTTTTATGTAAATTTTCAAATGTGCCTATAAGGTGGGTAAAAGACGATAAAAAGTTTAATAAAATTTTATACATATAATCTTATTATAAAAAGACTCAAATGAATTACATTGAAATTATATGGGTATTATGTATCTATTTTGACTTAGAATAAATTTAAATAAAAAGTCAGTTTTAAACAATAATGCAATGTTTTTAACTATTCATCAAAAATTGAAAGTTTTCAAAAAAATACCAAAAATTCACCCTAAGATAATTTTGATATTATGAATCCAAAAATGAAGTCCAATTTGAAAATTAAAATTTATAAAATTTCAAAAGGTGGGTATTACTATTCATGACATCTTTTTCAATGGCTAGTTTGATTAGTCGTGGTGTGCTAGAACTCGAAGTTACGTACAACGCAAGCTATTGTATTGTTCAAAGAGAAGCATACTATGGAAGCTTTGGATGTTACATTATACCCTCCTTCAAATAATTTTGTCCTCAAAATTTAAACTCATAAACAATAACTAGAGGTTTGATATTTCAAAACATCTTTGTTGAAAACCCACATCAAAAAAAGAGTCAACAATACCATCACTTTAAAAGAAATAAAGAGAAGTAAAAAGGTCACCCAAGATAACCCTTATTAGGGTTCCATGTAGGAAAACATGGATATGGAAGATAAAACAAACCATCAAGTTTTGATGTAGAGTGATAGAAAATATAATCAGGAGAAAGTTAACTACCGGAAAACAATAAATTTGTGATGGGTTAAACGGTCACTAGTTTCCCAGTAGGAAAAGTAAACGGTCAAAGTTTTTTGTTTTAAGTTCCTTTTAATAATTTTGATGAATTTATTTATGATATTGACTAAGAACATAAGAATATATACTTACTTTACAAGTAGAGTTTCATCCTTTAGTAAATTTCTATCACTAACTCATCTTTTCTCTAAACAATGAGTATTCAAGATGACTTGGTCACACCTGAAGCAATAGAATCAACTTCTAGAGAATCTCATAATCCAAAATGTATGAACTATATATTTCCCTTGTCTTTATAGATTAACCAAAACCAAAATGGTTAGTACAATGTTAGATGATCCCCAAAAAGGATAATCCTTTAGAGAGAGAAATACTACTCTTAATCCTTAAAATTAAACAAACAATACCCAAAGTTCAACAAAGACCATTCAATAAAAAATTTCCTTATAATTATTCAAAATAATCCAAACTAAGTTTGAAATCCAAAATTTATAAGTATTTGATTACAAAGTCTTCCACGATAAATCTTAACATTTATTTCCAAATAACATCGACTACTCTTAAAGTCACATACTTAAAAGTAATTAACCTAATAACTTATTCTCTTTGATAGGTTAATTGTTTCCATAAATAACCCAAATCACTATAAGTTCACAATAAAAGCATATATTCTTCCAAAATAAATCCACAATTAATCCTCAAATGTAATCCTATAGTATTCTATTTTCCTTAGGTAGATAGTGTTCCTAAAAAAATGAACATCTTCTAAAATAATTTTTATCACTTAATCACCAAATCATTTTCCTATACTAAGGATATCCATTTGATAAATCATAAGTTCCCAAAATCAATGTATTATTGATCCATAAAATCATTTAACTAAAAATAATTAGTCATACTAACCAGGGACTTCACGTTGTCCAGTGGTAGGTGATAAATCCCAGTCACACCTTGTTTGTGGGTTTGATTCCAGCAGCTTTTTCCGACAAAACTGGTTATCACACAGTCTATGTGTTTTCCTTTTTCAAAAACTATTTAATTTTATAACAATCCAAAAAATGAGATAAATTCTTCAAAAATAACCCTAACATATTTTAACAATAAATGTTATCTCATACCTCTCATTTTCATCCCAAAAATAAATAACCTATAATTGCCTCAATTCAAGGATCATATAAACCCAAATGGTTCTTTATAATTATATCCACAAATGAAGAGATAATTCTCCCTCAAATAGCATTTTCACATAACATTCTGCATGGTTACACATACAATAGAAAATTCTTCCAAAGTAATCCCATAAATAAAGATCATTAATACCTTTTAACATTTCTATATCAATTTATTTCCATATAGGTTCTTCCTTGACCTAGAGGTTATCTTATAGAATAGGGCATTGACTCGGGTAATGACAAGGTCTCCTACATTTATGGAAAATGACTATAATTGGATTCTTAGGATCATTTTTATTTTCCTCCACAGTACTCTTCATTTTTCCTCGACAATTCTTTACTTTATGTCCTTCTTTCCCACATATAAAGCATTTCTTTGTTCCATTGAGACACTTTCTTGGGTGTCTCTTTCCACATTTCCTACATGATAGAAATTGAGCTTTATTTTCTCCATGGTCTCCACTACTGAAGCTCTTATCATTCTTTGTCTTTCTCTTCTTTGTTGAGTTCGGGAGTTGGTTAATGTATACATTGTTGATAATATTTTTTGAAAACTAATTCAGCATGAACATGATATCTTTTATGTCTATCAAAATTCCATTTGATTTATCATTTCCACCACCTTTCCCACCTTGTACATCATGTTCAATGTCACTATGACTTTCTTGGAATCCAGCCATTGACTAAAACTAGAAAGCATAGTGTGAGTCATAAAATCATTTAGAGAATATCATGACACCTTATTTTTAATCTAAAACACCTTAGGATTAACCAAGGTTATTTATTTTCATATTATATTAAAATCCTTCAAATTAGTTTGTAAATAAAATGTGAATTATCCTAAACATATCTCCCAGGAGTGTCGTAACCAAGAGTGCAGAAAGGCCTGTTGTCGTGTACTAGGATACCCTGGGTCAAGCCCGAAACTCCTTATCGGAGTTTTCACTCCTAGGTACATCTATGCCAAAGCCTCCTCTACCTTCTCGTATCTATACATGGATGTATTTCTTGAAAAACTCACAAAATATCTACATTACCAAAATTCTAGAAAGTTCTTATATACTAATCCTCGATGTCTAACTTAGGGTAATGTTCTCTAATAAGAGTTTCTCTAAATCTAGTTTCCAAGGTTTGTACTAAACTTCCTATAATATCAACTGTAACTCCCCGACCCTTGATACCCATATTCGGTGCATTATTACATAAAGTTTTTATGATCATAAGAGATCGATTATAGAAATACCAATTAGTTTAGTAGCCTTGGAGGTACTAGATACATACATAAGTTTTACATTACATCATGAAATAAAAAAAACAAAAACATTGTGTCCCATTTGAACACACTCATATCCCCTATCCTATCCCTGTAGGTCAATTATAATATACTTCTTCACATCGTGGAAAAAGGAAACATAAGGAAGGAGTGAACTCAGATTCTCAATAAGGATAACAATATAGAGGAAACTTTCCTAAATAAGCATAAAATTTTAAGGCAATGTATAAGATTAAAACAAAGTCCTTTTAAACATAAACTTCAGCATAATATGGAAAATATAAATCAAATAATGACATTTACTTTTTAACAAGGGTATTCTACTAGTCGAATAATCACATGTAATATCAATAGATAATTTCATAATTATGGAATGCAAAATTCCGGACATCATAACCACATAGTCAAGGCCTTGTGCCAAGACTACAAATAAGATTTTGTAAAGGCCTTGTTCCAAGAAACTATTTTTTCTCATGACACCTACCGATGCATCGAGGAGCTATAACAGGATCCACCTGTCACTTACTAAGTCCAATTCATTCCTTGTATGAAAAGGTTGAAACATAATCTAAACATTCGTATTATGTAAAGACCCATAAATTTCAATGGGAATTTTTTTTCTTGATTTTCTATGGGATTTTACGAGCACGCAGTTTCTGAAAGCACCTGATTCCGAGGCCCGGTGTGCCCGAAATCATTTTTCGAAGTTTAGCTCGGGTACGTTCAGTGAATGAACGAGCGGGTTTTTATAACTTTTGAACCGGTACTCAGAACCGAAATCTGAGAGCACCGATGGAATCGCAGCGCCGATAATTGCTTAGGAACACCATTTCTGGAGTTTCGTTTGCTCGGGTGAGGTTATTAAAAAAAGGGTTAACAAGGAATGAAATAAAAATTTGTGCAACAATTTTTATTTTCTATTCTAAGTAGTATAACCTATGCATGGTGGTTAGAGTGGGACCCACTACATCCTAACTTCACTAGGTAGGATATTAGTGAATTGGGGCCCACACGAGCCCCACCCCTTCAAATCCCTTAAAATTTACCACGTGAATTTAATTTTGTAACTCACCCACACCCCATTTTAATGGCAAGTCAACCCTCAAAATTAATTTGAATTTTTTTAAACGCTCGTCAATTAAGTCAATTAATTTATTGTGATATTTTGATTTTAGAAAAGGGTTGGCATGAGTAATAAAATAAGGCAAATCCTTATTTTATTATTTTTTGAATCATTGTGTGGAGATATTTGGGAGAGGAGATCTCAAGTCTGGGATATCTTCTTCTTACTCGTCGAAGAACGCGAAGAACGCCGAGTCTACGATGAAGAACTCCATCACCGCAAGGGAATCGTCGTTCCATCTCCTCACCTCTCTGCAGCCGGTGAGAGTCACCTTCTTCGGAGAATGACGACGCGCCGCATCCTTCTTCGGGCGAACACCGATGACGTATACGGTGCCATCTTCCGCGACGCCGTCTTCCGCAACACCATCATCCACGATGCCGTTTTTCCGCGACGACCTTTGTTCGACAACTCCTTAAGGTAGGGGTTAATTTTTTTTTGCGTGAATATTCTTTTCCGTTCATCGTCTTTTATTTTGGGCCGCCTGTTATCATTATAACGCGAGGAGGTCGGACCGCACGAACACGGCCGACCCTCCTCCCCCTTTGATGTTGTATTTGTTGCGGCACGAACAAAGGCAGCGCGGTGCAATGGCACCGCACGAAAGCTAGAGGAATGCAGTGAAGAAGCGCGGCACAGTCGGGCCGCGCCGGAGAACCACAAGGAGGCCGTGGCCGGAGCGGGCCGCGGCGGAGGGGCGTGGCGCCGTCGCACCGCGCCGGTCGGACCAAGGTCATGACCTTTGACCGCGGCAGAGTAGGAGAGGGCAGCAAGAGCCGTCAGCCGCCTGTGCATAGGGGGAGGGACCGGCTGGTCCCGCGCGACACACTGGCTGGCCGTTACGGCCGGCCAGATTTGAAAACTGTGGGAATTAAACCCCCATTCAAAGAAGCAGGTGGACCCCCCCCCCCCCCTTGTGGGTCCGCCGTCCATTTTAAGGGGGTGTCGACTCCCCCCCTTCCATGCTCACGCGGCGCACGGCGCCGCACCGGGCCGACCGGCCGCGCCGGCTGGACCGGCCGCACTGGGTCGGGCCGCCCGCGCCGGGCCGGACCAAGCCAGCATGGTTGGGTCGTGCCAGCCGGGCCGGGCCGTTCCCTAGTGGGCCGGACCCGGACCCGGGTCGGGTCGACCCGGTTCGGGCCGACCCAGGGGGTCTTGGGCTGGGTCGGTCTGGGCCCAAAACCCCATAAAACCGGACAGGTTCGTTTAAATGCCCCTAACTTGGGCTACGGACCTCCGATCGACACACCGTCAGGTGCGATGCGATCATTGGATTGAGATGGTAGTTTTGGTATATTACACTCAAGGTTTCAGAGAACTTTGGGTACGGCCGGGTTGGTTTGAACACGAAACCAACCGGGCCCTCGGAGCGGAAACGCTTATAACTTGAGCTCCGGATGTCTGATTGACGTGTCGTTGACTTTGTTGGATTCCTCTTAGTAAGAAAGAACTTTTGGATTACTACGCTCAAGGTTTGGATGCATATGGAGTGCATTCGGGTTGGTTTTAACTTAAAAACCAACTGGGCCCCTGGAACGAAAAAGCCAATAACTCTCAGACCGGTCGTCCGATTGACGCGTCGTCTGTCACGTTGAGTTCCTTTTGTCGAGACGGAACTTTGGGATACATCAACTCTGGACTATGTGTCAGTTGATGTATCGACCCCCCTTGGCTCGTGGAGCGGACCCTCCCGGAATTGAGCATGCTGTGTGCGGGAACCCTAGAGCTGGCTGCGACTGCGACGATGATGACGACTGCATTGAAATCCTCCGTGGGTTCGGCAGCGATGACGACTGCACTGAAATCCTCTGTGGGTTCGGCAGCGATGATGACTGCACTGAAATCCTCCATGGGTTCGGCAGCGATGGCGACCGTACTGAAATCCTCTGTGGGTTCAGCAGCGATGATGACTGCACTGAAATCCTCCATGGGTTCGGCAGCGATGGCGACCGTACTGAAATCCATTGTGGGTTCAACAGTGATGACTATTGTTCTTGTATCCTACGTGGGTCTGTCAGTACTACTGTTCTTGTATCCTACGTGGGTCCGACAGTGTTTGACTCTGTTCTTGTATCCTACATGGGTCTAGCAGAGTAGCTGGTCTTGTATCCTACATGGGTCCGACAGCTTAGCTGGTCTAGTATCCTACGTGGGTCCCAGCTTAGATGAATCAGTGGCTACATTTGATCATCTCTATCACCTTACGAAGAAGTATACCTGTGTGAGCTGATTCTTGAATTTCCATCATTATCTTCGATATGATTGACTTGATTCCTATGTGGATTGGGTTGAGCTTTTCTGTGTGGATTGGTTTGTACTATCCTGTGTGGACGTGATCAAACTTGGGCTCGGATGTTGGATCCGAACTGGAATTGATGACTTAGGTATATGTATGGTCATATACCTAAGTAGTGTTGGTTGTTACTTCGTGTTTGTATCTTTCCTTGTGGATTATCCTTTGTGGATTCTGGGAGACCTTCGGAGGACTCGAGGTCCCTATTGAGTAGTGTATACTCACTCCTGTACGGGCTATGCCAGGACTACATTGTGTTGGATGCAGACGACGAACAGCGCTGATCGTGGTTGAGTCTTGTGGAGCAAGTCAATACCTGGAGGTGGACCACTG
The DNA here is from genome assembly GCA_963277665.1 of Viscum album. NCBI lineage: Eukaryota > Viridiplantae > Streptophyta > Magnoliopsida > Santalales > Viscaceae > Viscum > Viscum album. Next base: position 2,082,468,725 of record OY728136.1, on the reverse strand, counting down.
GGCGGGACGTACACGGAGTAGACAGCTGGACCCGAGGAGCTGAGGAGGCTATCTGTACCCACCCTTCAGGTGGGACTTCTAGTGGATGACTCGACATTGCTGCTTTACTTTCAGTTGTTTTACTTTCTTTCCAGTTGTACTTTACTTTCAGTTTGGGTTTGTATTCTGGCCCATTTACTTTCTGCACTTACTATTGTACCCAGTTTACTTAGTATTTACTTCTGCTGGCTTACTCTATGGTGTTTGTTTACTTTATAAGGCAATGCCTTCCTTTTTTTGGGATTTACACCTTTGGTGCTTGTCGCCATCCCCTAGCCTATAGAAGGCGGGCTTGGGGTACTCACGGCACGGGTCCCGAGGACGGGTCGTGACAAATTGGTATCAAAAAAGTTTGGTTCTACCGTAGAACTCAGGACTCTGATCATTATTCTGTGTGAAGCAATAGTGTTAAGGGTATTGAGTGTGGTTATCAGTTTAGGGAGTCCAGTGTTGGTGTGGCGGCTGACGTATCCGTACACCAGGACCCTGACTTCTGATTTCTGACTCAATGCACGAAAACATTGATTGCATGTGTGTTTCAAAAGTTTTATTTGTGATTACTTTGTGTCAGCTCACCAGGTATACTATTTTGACCGTGGCGCACCTGTTTCTTTTTAGGATGTCCCCACGATGGTATCCAGCTAGGGTTCCAAGCTTTGTGCGAGACGACAGCCCACCGAGCGACGAGGCCTCGGTGCAAGGCCCTTTTACAGTGGAGGCACCGGCGGTACCTCTACCCACCGAGCCACTGATGCCACCAGCCCCATCCACTAAGAGTGCACGTCGCCTTAGTGCACTCCACGAGTTTCAGCGTCATAGACCGCCCAGGTTCTGTGGGGAGACGAACCCTCAGGCAGCTGAGGATTGAATGGAGGCTGTAGTTCGAGTTTTTAGGTTAGTGGGGACACCAGCTGACCTCATGGTGATCCTTGCAGTGAGCCTCCTGCACGCGGCAACAGGCAGATGGTGGAGCTTGATGTTCTAGGTGCACGACGAGGCATCTCTCCTCTAGAAGGACATTGAGAGCCTCCTTCGCTTGGAGTTCATCCCAGCCACCCTCCGTGCGGTGCACATCCAGGAGCTACTACAGCTACGGCAGGGCAGCATGACAGTATCCCAGTACTTGGCGAGATTTACCGATCTCTCGCGCTATTCGACGGACATGATACGGGGCCCATTCTTTCAGGCCCAGACCTTTGAGAAAGGACTGAGGCATGAGATTAGGGCATCGATGATCTCCCTCAGCATTCTGATACATGCAAGAGTACTGGAGTGAGCCCTTCTCATAGAGAGCTTTCTTGCTGAGCCTACACCAGCAGCGAGACCTACCGCAGGGAGGCACATAGCAGAGTCGTCTACAGCTGGTAGTCGACATACATAACAGGGGTCCAGGAGGACCATACCATCAGGAGGACGACCTCAGTAAACTGGCTCAGAGGTGTGGGGCACACGGTGCAGAGCTAGCCTTCCGAGGAGCAGACAGTGCTACGCATGTGGCGGGCAGGGCCACATGGCTCGTGACTGCCCGACCCGCCATGCAGAGGAGCAGCAGACGGTTGAGCGGCCACCCAGGAAGAGGCAGAGGGTCGACCTTTGCAGTCCATAGAGAGCAGGCAGACGAGGCAGAGTATTTGGTCGAGCAGTAGGTGGTGGGCGACGCTTTGAGGCTTTACCACCACCACCACCAAGAGGTCCACCCCGACCACAGGGAGCTGGCGGGCAGAAACAGGCTCAGCTTCAGGCAGCGGAGGCCTATGACCACGGCGCGCCAGAGATGATTCGAGGTACTATCTATGTCTACTACACCCTTGTTGCAGTTCTTATAGACACAGGTGCGAGTCATTATTTCATTGCTGCTGCCCTTGTTTGGAGCTCGGAGATTCTGACGGAGCCATTGGCTTGATCCTTACGGCTAGAGACTCCTACGGGATCAGACTCGACAATTATGCATTGGTGCCGGCAGTGTGAGCTTACTCTAGGAGGCGAGAGCTTCGGCTGGGATCTTCTTGTAGCAGCGTCGAGGCCTTACGATGTCATCGTGGGCATGGATTGGTTATCTACAGTCCATGCTCAGATCGACTATATTAGGCGCAAGGTGCGGTGTGTTCGCACCGATGGGAGCAGGTTCACCTTCACCGGTGAGAAGGGAGCCTTAGCAGTGCAGGATGGACTCACGCAGAGGAGAGTACAGCCGATCACTCATCATTTGGATAGCCTCATCCTAGAAGCAGTTGACGTGCGAAGTCCTAGTTTTCCCGTAGTGGTGGATCAGTATGCGGACGTTTTTCCTGACGATGTTCCAGGACTACCCCCTCACATAGAGGTAGACTTCTATATTGACATGTACCCCGGGACAGCCCCGATATCCACACCAGAATATCGGATGGCTCCCGCTAAGCTTCGAGAGCTACGGGTACAGCTGGAGGAATTACAGGGCAAGGCATTCATCTGACCCAGTGTTTCACCCTGGGCTTCCCTGAATTTGTTCGCCAAGAAGGCGGACGGGAGCTTGCGACTGTGTGTTGACTATCGTCGCCTGAACTAGGTTACTTTGAGGAACAAGTATCCACTACCGAGGATTGACGACCCCTTCGATCAGCTCAAGGGAGCATGGTGGTTCTCAAAGATAGACCTCAGGTTAGGCTATCATCAGCTCAGAGTTCGGGACGAGGACGTGCAGAAGACGGCCTTCAGAAGTCAGTATGGACACTATGAGTTCTTGGTTATTCCTTTCGGCGTAACCAATTCTCCAGCGGTGTTCATGAGTCTCATGAACAGGATCTTTCAGCCATACCTCGATCGATTTGTCATGGTCTTCATCGACGACATTTTGATATACTCGCCCACTGAGGAGGACCACACCTTCCACTTGCTGGTTGTACTGGACACACTCCGAGAGCACCATCTTTATGGTAAGATCTCGAAGTGTCAGTTTTGATTACGTGAGGTCCACTTCTTGGGACACGTCATCTCTGAGGCGGGAGTTGCGGTGGACCCTACAAAGATCAAGGAAATGCTAGCTTGGGAGCCACCCAGGAGCGTGATGGAGGTGCGGAGTTTCTTGGGTCTAGCTGGGTACTATCGGAGATTTGTGCCAGACTTTTCCAGAGTTTCGGTACCACTTTTAGCTTTGACGAAGAAGGGGAAACCCTTCATGTGGTCAGATAGATGTCAGCAGAGCTTCCAGAAGCTGAGACAGAAATCGACCAGCACACCTATCTTGAGGCTACCGGAGGAGGGACTGGGGAATGTAGTCTACTGCGATGCATCAGGGACCAGACTCGGATGTGTCCTGATGCAGGAGCGAGTAGTGATCGCCTATGGATCACGTCAGTTGAGGCAGCATGAGAAGAACTACGCTACCCATGACCTGGAGTTAGCAGTAGTGGTATTCGCTCTGAAGATGTGGCGACACTATCTGATGGGCGAGCGCTTTACAGTCTACTCTGAACACCAGAGTCTCAGGTACATCTTATCGCAGAAGGACCTAAACCTGATACAATGGCGATGGCTCATGTTCCTCCAGGACTATGACTTTGAGATAGTCTATACTCCTGGAAAGGGGAACTTAGTAGCTGATGCTCTCAGTAGGAGGACGGGCATTCAGCTACTTGGATAGGCGATGGAGCAGCTAGCCGCTTTGCAGATATCCTTCATGGATAGAGATGGGGAAGCCTTTCTTTAGTCACTCATAGTTACTCCTCCACTACTGTAGCGGGTCAGAGAGGCACATTGTGGGGATGTTGATTGTGAGACGCGGTGTGAACAGATATCCTCAGTACTAGCACTTGATGGTTTTTCTATGGGAGGAGATCATATCGTCTTTTTCAAAGGACATACCATGGTACCAGCTGCTTTATAGGAGGAGGTGCTGAGGGAGTTTCACACTTCCCCTTTAGCGGTACATCCAGAAGTGGCGAAGATATACCAGGATCTCAGACGACAGCACCGGTAGCCGGGTATGAAGAATGTTTTAGCTGAGTTCGTTTCTCGATGCCTCACCTGTCAGCATGTGAAGGTGGAGCACCAGGTACTAGCAGGCTTAGTGCAGCCCTTGGAGGTCCCGAAGTGGAAGTTTGATGGGATATCTATGGATTTCGTGACTGGACTTCCACGCACTTCTAGAGGTCATGACTCCATTTGGGTGATTGTCAACCGACTCACCAAGTCGGACCACTTCTTACCCATCAGAGAGCAGGGCTCAGTAGAGAGCTTGGGATGCCTCTATGTTTAGGAGATCGTACGACATCATGGTGTTCCATCATCTATCATCTCCGATTGAGATGATCTCTTTACTTCTCGGCTTTGGAAGGGGTTGCAGGAGGCATTCGAGACGCAGCTACGACTGAGCACCGCCTTCCACCCTCAGACGGATGGTCAGACGGAGAGGACCATTTAGACTCTCGAGGACATGCTTCATGCAAGTGTCCTCGACTTTGGTCGCAGCTGGGAGGACCACCTACCCTTGGTAGAGTTCGCATACAACAACAGCTACCACTCCACCATCGGGATGGCACCTTACGAGGCATTGTATGGTCGACCTTGCAGATCACCTCTGTGCTAGATAGACCCTGGGTAGTCAGCACTTGTGGGACCAGAGATGGTCTAGGCCACAACAGAGAAGGTCTAGGTCATCTAGGAGCGGATGGGGACAGCACAGAGCCAACATAAGTCTTATGCTGACAGGAGGTAGAGACCACTAGAGTTAGAGGATGGCGACCACGTCTTCCTGCGAGTCTCACCTCGACCTGGATTACGGAGATTTGGTCAGGGTGGCAAGTTATCTCCACACTTTATCGAACCATTCCAGGTTCTCAGCAGGATTGGCGAGGTGGCTTACCGCCTGGCTCTACCACCTCAGTTGCACCGGGTGCACGATGTCTTCCACGTATCTCCGCTGAGGAGATACGTGCACGACCCGACGCATATCATCAACCATGGGGAGTTGGAAATTGACGATGGGGCGACTTTTGCGGAGGTCCCGGTGGAGATCGAGGATCGATAGGAGTGGGTCCTACGTGGGTGGTCAATTCCTTTAGTGCACATCAGATGGAAGCACGGGAACCTCCAGGAGAGCACTTGGGAGCAGGAGGCTCAGATGCATGCTCAGTACCCTCATTTGTTCCCCTATTTTGTGTTGTATCTTTACGGGGACGTAAAGCCCTGAGGTGGGAGTAATGTAAAGACCCGTAAATTTCAAGGGGAATTTTTTTTCTTATTTTTCTTTGGGATTTTACGAGTACGCAGTTTCTAACGGCACCTAATTTTGAGGCCCGGTGTGCCCGGAATAATTTTCCGAAGTTTAGCTCGGGTACGTTCAGTGAACGAACGAGCAGGTTTTTCTAACTTTTGAACCGGTACTCAGAATCGAAATCTGAGGAAACCAATGGAATCGCAGCACTGTTAATTGATTAGGAACACCTTTTCTGGAGTTGCGTTTTCTCGGGTGAGGTTATTAAAAAAAGGGTTAACAAGGAATGAAATAAAAATTTGTGCAACAATTTTTATTTTCTATTCTAAGTAGTATAACCTATGCATGGTGGTTGGAGTGGGACCCACTACATCCTAACTCCACTAGGTAGGATATTAGTGAAGTGGGGCCCACATGATCCCCACCCCTTCAAATCCCTTAAAACCTCCCAAGTGCATTTAAGTTTGTACCTCACCCACACCCCATTTTAATGGAAAGTCAACCCTCAAAATTAATTTGAATTTTTTTAAATGCTCATCAATTAAGTCAATTAATTGATTGTGATATTTTGATTTTCTAAAAGGATTGGCATGAGTAATAAAATAAGGAAAATCCTTATTTTATTATTTTTTGTATCGTTGTGTGGAGATATTTGGGAGAGGAGAGCTCAAGTCTGGGAGATCTTCTTCTTCCTCGTCGAAGAACGCGAAGAACGCCGAGTCTACGACGAAGAACTCCATCACCGCAAGGGAATCATCGTGCCATCTCCTCACCTCTCTGCAGCCGGTGAGAGTCACCTTCTTCAGAGAACGACGACGCGCCGCATCCTTCTTCGGGCGAACACCGACGACGTATACGGCGCCGTCTTCCACGACGTCATCTTCCGAAACACCGTCATCCACGACGCCGTTTTTCCGCGACGATCTTTGTTCGAAAACTCCTTTAGGTAGGGGTTAATTTTTTTGTTCATGAATATTCTTTTACGTTCATCGTCTTTTATTTTGGTCCGCCTGTTATCGTTATAACGGGAGGAGGTCGGACCGCACGAACATGGCCGACCATCCTCCCCCTTTGATGTTGTATTTGTTGCGGCACGAACAAAGGCAGTACGGCGCAACGGCACCGCACGAAAGCTAGAGGAACGCGGAGAAGAAGCGTGGCGCCATCGAGCCACGCTGTTGAGGTCGAAAGAAGCCACGGCTGGAGTCGGGCCGCGACAAAGGGGCGTGGCGCCGTCGAGCCATGCCGGAGAACCACAAGGAGTCTGTGGCCGGAGCGGGGCGTGGCGGAGGGGCGCGGCGCCGTCGCGCCGCGACGGAGCAGGAGAAGGCGGCCGGAGCCGCCGGCTGCTGGTGCACAGGGGGCGGGACCGGCTGGTCCCGCACGACACACTGGTCGGCCGTTACGGCCGGCCAGATCCGAAAACTAAGGGAATTAAACCCCCGGTCAAAGAAGCAGGCGGACCCCCCCCCCCCCCCCCTCGTCGGTCCGTCGTCCGTTCAAAGGGGGTGGGGGCTCCCCCCCTTCTGCGCTCATGCGGCGCGCGGCGCCGCACCGAGCCGATCGCCCGCACCGGGTCGGGCCACCCGCGTCGGGCCGGGCTGCGTCCTAGTGGGCCGGACCCAGACTTGGGTCAGGTCGCCCGGTTCGGGCCGACCCAGGGGGTCTTGGGCTGGGTCGGTCCGGGCCCAAAACCCCCTAAAACCGGACAGGATCGTTTAAATGCCCCTAACATGGGTTACGGACCTCCGATCGATGCACCATCAGTTTTTATGCGATCATTGGATCGAGACGGTCATTTTAGTATATTACACTCAAGGTTTCGGAGAACTTTGGGTATGGCTGGGTTGGTTCGAACACGAAACCAACTGGGCCCTCGGAACGGAAACGCTTATAACTTGAGCTCCGGAAGTCCGATTGACGTGCCGTCAACTTTGTTGGATTCCTATTAGTAAGACGGACCTTTTGTCTTACTCCGATCGAGGTTTGGATGCAGATGGAGTGTGTTCGGGTTGGTTTTGACTTAAAAACCAATCGGGCCCCTGGAACGAAAAGGCCAATTACACTCAGACCGAGCGTCCGATTGACGCGCCGTCTGTCACATTGAGTTCCTTTTGTCGAGACGGAACTTTGGGATATATCAACTCCAGACTACGTGTCAGTTGATGTATCGACCCCCCTTGCCTCGTGGAGCGGACCCTCCTGAAATCGGGCATGCTGTGTGCGGGAACCCTAGAGCTGGCTGCGACTGCGACGACAATGACGACTGCCCTGAAATCCTCCGTGGGTTCGGTAGCGATGACGACTGCACTGAAATCCTCCGTGGGTTCGGCAGCGATGATGAATGCACTGAAATCATTCGTGGGTTCGGCAGTGATGGAGACCGTACTGAAATCCTCTGTGGGTTCGACGGCGATGACTACTGTTCTTGTATCCTACGTGGGTCTGGCAGTACTACTGTTCTTGTATCCTACATGGGACTGGCAGAGTAGTTGGTCTTGTATCCTACGTGGGTCCGACAGCTTAGCTGGTCTAGTATCCTACGTGGGTCCCAGCTTAGATGAATCAGTGGCTACATCTGATTATCTCTATCACCATATGAAGAAGTATACCTGTGTGAGATGAGTATTTACTTTCAATCATTATCTTCGATATGATTGACTTGCTTCTTATGTGGATTGGTTTGAGCTTTCCTGTGTGGATTGGGTTGTACTATTCTGTGTGGACGTGATCGAACTTGGGCTCGGATGTTGGAACTGAACTAGAATTGATGACTTAGGTATATGTATGGGCATATACCTAAGTAGTGTTGGTTGTTACTTCGTGTTTGTATCTTTCCTTGTGGATTATCCTTTGTGGATTCTGGGAGACCTTCAGGGGTCTCGGGGTCCCTACTGAGTATCGTATACTCACCCCTGCACGGGCTATGCCCTCACTACATTGTGTTGGATGCAGAAGACGGACAGCGCTGATCGTGGTTGAGGCTTGTGGAGCAAGTCGGTACCTGGAGGTGGACCACTGGGCGGGACATACACGGAGCGGACGGCTAGACCCGAGGAGCTGAGGAGGCTATGTGTACCCACCCTTCAGGTGGGACTTCCAGTGGATGGCTCGACATTGCTGCTTTACTTTCAGTTTTTGTACTTTCTTTCCAATTGTACTTTACTTTCAGTTTGGCTTTGTATTCTGGCCCATTTACTTTCCGCACTTACTATTTTACCTAGTTTACTTAGTATTTACTTCTGCTGGCTTACTCTATGGTGTTTGTTTACTTTATAAGGCAATTTCTTCCCTTTTTTCGGGATTTACACCTTTGGTGCTAGTCGCCAGCCTCTGGCCTATGGAAGGCAGGCTTGGGGTAGTCACAGCACGGATCCCGAGGATGGGTCGTGACATATTAATACTATCATACTAAATGTCGATACTTTTACCACAAACCATGAATGGTATAAAAATAGCACATCCACAGTCAAACAAAACTAATTCAATACAATATAAAAGATTTTATTATAATAAATCAACCTCAATTGATAATAATGAAGGATATTGACATAGATGAAAATAATCAGTAAAACTATTTGAGAGAAATATACCCTTCTTCTTGAAAACATTTAAAAGACTTACTATTTATCATGAAGCTGTTAAAAATAGATTTTTGAATCAAAGTTTCCCATACCACTTTGAAACTTTTAAGATAAATTTTAATTTTAAAACATTCATTTCCATATAAATAAATCCTTAAAACCATTTTAAAAACATGGACATTAATGAGAAATATTTAGAAGAATAAATCATTAAAACATTTAAAATGATATTTTAGTTAGGGTTCCTAACCAAATGAGAGAAATATGAATACAAATAATTGAGGTAATAAAAACTTTATAATATCATGAGAATAAAGGTATTCATGATATTCTATTTCAAATTACAGTATATACACCATATAAAAGTGAATTGGTGAATAATAACAAAGAAGTCTCAATAGAATTTAAATTGAGAAGAAATTACTAATAAATTCAGTATCCTTAGGTTATGGATAAATCAATGAAATAATTATGGGTGGAAAATATAAATTCACTCAATATTATTGGATATTCAGTGTAAATAAATCATATAAAATTCACACATATTATTGTAATAACAACACCAATGACTTGGATGTTTAACTCAATGAATGAAAATTGAGTTAAGATTACTCTTTTCAAGTTTATATCGATGAATTTAGAATTTATCAATGGAGTGATTATGTGTATAAAAAGTATATACACACAATGTGGAGTGGAAATTACTACATAAATAAGTAAATAGTGATTTCACACTTAATCTTGGAGTAAAATAATCAATGAAGTTTACGTAAAACCCAATCAGTGGAAATCGAAATTAGAAATTCCATTACCGATTAGGTAACTTACGAAACATAAACCTCGTGAAATAAGGATCATACAACGAAGATGTAAATACCCATAAATTAAAGTATATTACACGAGGAATATAATTATGGGTATTACATACACCCACAATAGGAAATAGTTACAATAGAGCATGAATCTCATGGGAATAAGAAGTGAGATGAAAACACCATACCTTGTACTTTTCTTTAGCCAAGGATACATTAAACTCCTGTATAATATTTAAATCATTGTTATTAAATTATAAAATAACCACATACATAAATATGATATCATATGTGATCTTCTAATATTTCTTTGTTAAAAATATTTCAATAGTATCATTATTTTGGGTGTTAACTGATTTGTTTTATCTTATATGTTTTGTTACGTAAGTCATGTTTGTTATGGATAGGATGTATTTGATTCATATACAGAATTATATTAAGTTATTAAAGATTATATTAAATCATAAAATGAAAATTATTCTTAAATGGTTATGATGGGGAATGAATCTTATCGCGTTCGTGGAGACGGTAATCTGTACGTACGCCCGAGCGACAAAATCATTCTATTGATGGTGAAATCATATGTAATTGGATTGAATATAATATATACAGAATAATTAAAATGTTATATTTATTATTTACATTAATTATACATCATTATTATACCCATCAAAATAATGAAGTGTTTAAGAACAAACTACACTACGACGTGGAGATGGTAAGCCGTATGTACGCACGTATGGTGACTTTGTCATTCATATGATGGATAGAATAATGAATAGTGTTTTAAAATATTTAAAATAACATATCAGTATTTATAAGGTGCTGGAGTTATTATTTTGTTATGGAAACAACAAAGAAAGAAGAATTGGAAGAAGAAAAGAACTTTGAAAGAGGTTATGAAATTATTACCTCTTCTTCATGTGATTCTTTTTTATTTTATAAAAAGGGATCATTAGGTTGGATTTATGATCAAATGAAGGCCTATAAGATGAATTTAGGGTAGTTTGGGAGGATATTTGGTAGGGTTTGGACGAGCCAAATTTCTTTGGAGGTGTGAAATTAAGAGAAGGGGAAGTTCCCTTTTATAAGAGAGGTGAGGAGAACCTTAGGAAAATATTGAAATGTTATTTTATTATAAAATAATTTTCGGTTTCTAATGGATCCAAATGGATTTATTTATATTCTAAGGTAAGTATGGGTCTAAATACTCTCAACAAATAGGTTTTAGACAAGTTTAGGACCCCATATTAACCATATCTTTTATATTTAACTCTTAGTTAAATAGTTTGACATTTACCATGTCTCCTTGTCTTTTTATATTATATGGTTAATAAAATTACTATAAACTTCCAAGAGAACCTAAAGTGGTTCATTATTGAAATATATAACCTTATATAAGTCATTTTTTCTAACCTTATATTTTTAGGAATATTATATCATTTAATAAAATAGTATTTATTTTAAAAACTCGTTTATGTCAATTTTGACACTATTTAGTATTTGATTTTTTTGAAAGTCATAACAACTTTATCACTTTTAAAAAAATTTATTTAGTCAGTCCTAACATGTCATATTAAACTATAAAATTCATTTATTGCATCAAAAGTCTCAATGTTTGATTTATTTTAATATTTGTAATATCAATTATTTTAATCTTTCATTAATAAGGTAATTACAGCATCATCATTGTATCATAAATAAATTTAACTATTTAATGTCTAAAAATTAAAAATAAAATACCTTTATGTAGAAAATATTTTTATATTTCTAATTAATATTTATAGCCAAATTGATCTTATGTATAACCCTATATTAAAAATGGTTTAGTTATTAAACATTGAATTTTACACTTTTAAATCTTCTTTAAATAAAATAATAATAAATGTCCTAATATACTCCAAGTGGATCAAAAAGGATCATATGTTATTCATAAGTTTTATTTTGGTCAAAATACACTTATACAATATAATTAATACATGTGTTAGGGTAATTATAATATCATTTTTACCATTAATTACCCTATTTACTTTCAATTGTGGTAAATAAAATTCAAAAGTTATTATTCACCAAAAATTATTTTCATCTCATTGAACCAAATTTTACTTTATTAAATCAACCGTGTCTCTTTTATTTTTTAAATTCAATTCATAGAAGTGGTAAAATTATTTTTTTTTCAAATTTGTAAATATGCCTAGAAGGTAGGTAAAAGACGGTAAAAAAGTTCAATAAAATTTTATATATCTAATCTTATTATAAAATGACTCCAATGAATTAAATTAAACTTATATAGGTATTATGTATCTATTTTGACTTAAAATAAATTTAAATAAAATAAATAATTATTTAAATAAAAGGTTGGTTTTAAACAATAACGTAGTGTTTTTCACTATTTATCAAAAATTGAAAGTTTTTAGAAAAATACCAAAAATTTAACCTAAGCTAATTTTGATATTCCAAATCCAAAAATAAAGTACATTTTGAAAAATAAAATTTATAAAATTTCAAAAGGTGGATATTACTATTCATAACTTCTTTTTGAATGGCTAGTTTGATTGATCATGGTGTGTTAGAACTCAAAGTTGCGTACAACGCAAGCTATTGTATTATTCAAAGAGAAGCATACTATGGAAGCTTGGGTGTTACATATTATTTGTCCCAGGAAGGGGTACTTAGCATAATGAGGTACCAATATGTGTTTTTCTTATTTCTTATGAAAAAATGGGATATAAACCTATGAACAAACTTAATGGTTTATATGATGGAAATTATCAAGACCTCATCTATATCAAATTCATTGATCTACTCTAATTTCCTTTTGGATATGTCATAAGTTGAAGGTATAGTGAATGAAGATGAAGAAGTTGTAATTAGTTGTGATGGATTCTATTTAAGTCAGTTTATATGTGAGAGGATGAAGTTTAATGGGAATACATGGTTGAATAAATGGGTAAGTGGTAATTATAAGTTATATGATAATTTCAACTCTGTGTAGAACCCTTCAAGACCTAGAGATATGGTTGATCTTGGCTTGGATACAGATAAAGTTATAGTTTATTCCTTTGATGAGGAGGTTGAGGAAGAAGAGTCTAAAGATAAATAAGAAGATTCAGTGACTATTTTAGTAGAGGAAGGAAGTGACACTGATGTGATTAGAAGTCCTTATATTTATTATGGACATGTTATTCCATCTCTTTCTCTTCCTACTAAATAAATATTTCTAAGTGGAGGTGAAGAGTCTAAGGAGACTGAGGATTAGGTGAAGAACAGTCTAAGATTTATTTTTGAGATCTCAAGAGAATTGTTTGAAGTATATAATGGATCTGATGGTTCTAAGAATGGTTGTGGTGGTTATTATTTTGAGGGAGAGCGATTACATCACTCTCTTGGTGCCCTTGATTCAGGTAAGTCTGATGATGAGGTTAGAAATTGTTCAACATAGCATATTATTATTATCCAAGGATCTATTCCTAGATATGAAAAATTTATTCTAAAGTTGAGGATTCTGAAATTCAAAATAGAAATGTTGATGAGGTTCAAGCTTCTTAAATTGTAGTTGATGATGTCAGTTCTGATAGATATGGGGAGAGAGGCACCTACTACGAGGGAGAAATCCCCATGAGATGATTAGCTAGTATTTGACTATTCAAATTCATAATTAGATGATGTTGATGACCATGTAAGTCCACCTAATCATGGTGGACTTTCCATCACTATTTATAGATAATATATTAAGGGATATATGGTTGACAGGTAGATAAATCAATTTAGTTGGAATCCTTTCCACCTGGTGATCATGCAACTGAATCTGCACATATGGAGTCTAACCTACATAGCCAAGATAGGATTTCATATCTTATACGTTTTACTCATATACTTACTAGTTATGTAACTAAGGATGATCTGGATGCTTTTAGAGTGAGTATGTTATCAGATATCAGTGGGATCTTTATATCCACACATCCTCGAGAAACAAAACTTAGTGAAACTGATACCAGATGGATATTTGAGTCAGTGATTACTTGTATCCAGACTAAGATGATCATGAAAATGAATGAAATAGAGATTTATAATAATAATTTGGCTATTAAGATGTAAGAAGTCAGATACATCCTATAATAAATTAGGGGATATTTTTTAAAGGTAATTTATCACTTCTGGAGAGATTGGAGTCATTGCCTACTATTGGTGCTTCCACTCCTAGTGCTCTGACTCCTTCTCCTTCAGTTTTTGTAGATGATATACAATCCATTATCATAGAGGATATGAATTCTATCATGGGTGATATTTCTAAATCTCATCAAGAGGGACTGCATCAGATAAATTCCCATGTTGATCATATCTATAAACTAGTTAGGGAATTCTTGAATAAGGCTAGTAGTGATAGAGAGACTATCACTAAAGTAATTAGTTATTACCTTTACCAGATTTATACTAAGAATTATATCAATTCACTCTTTAAATTTATTTATCAGAATCTAAGAATGCCTTCTATGACTTGGGAATTCAAGGAGTAAGTGAATCAGATGATGGTTTTGGCCCCTTTTCTCAAGCTTTTCATGGAGGAGAATAAGTATTTCTTCAATGAAATTGAATGCAGTGGAAATATCATCCCAAAATTTTTTAACTTAATAAAAATATTTTTGTATGTCTATGGGACTGAATTAGTAGCACCTTAGTCTATAACCATGTCTTTTTCACTTATTAACCCTCTTCATCACCTCTTCCAATAGAGTTTCAACCATTTTTATGACTTTGGTCGAGGCTATTCGATATATCAGGATTGTTTTGATCTGAGAGATGCCTATACCTACTCCTACAACTTATGCCTCTACTCTTGTATCTCCTATCACTGGAAAATTAATGGATATAATGGTCCCTTAATTTCATTGAGCAAATAGTGATTCATATTCTGATTAGTTTTTGATAAGGAATGTATTTTTATTTTAAAATTTTTTAATATGTAATCTTTTGAATTTTTGTATCTAATTCAACTTCTCTGATATTCATATTTTTATATTTTATTTTATTACCTATTCATTTTTTATAATCCTAAAAGGGGGGGTATAGTTGAGTGTCATTTAAGATGGATCCATAATTTTAAATGTTAAGAATAAAATTATTCATATTAATCTATACCTATATCTATATTTGTTTTTATATACATGGTTATAAATTCCATGATTTGTGATCATCAAAAAGGGAGATATTTTTATCAACTCCTTATTTTAGTGATCACAAATCATGTTTATTATGTTTCTAAAAAGCTCAATATTTTATGATAAAAAATCATTTTTAAGTAAATTTTTGAAAACCTTTGATAAGAATTGATCTACTATTAGTTCAATGGATCTAACATTAGTTCAAGATTATCCACCACTGGCTATGTTGATCTAATTTTAGTTCAGTAAAATATACCAGTGGACCACATCTACTACTGAAAGATCAATCGTTGAGTACATCTATGACTAAGGATATATACCGTTGAGACCATCTACCACAAGTATAATATATTGTTAGTTTATGAGACCGTTCAAAGATCTACCACTAGAACAGATCTACTACTGTAATAGATCTACTACCAAAATAGATATACTACCAAAATAAGTCTATTTCAAGAATAGATCTACTTCTAGATAATATCCACTACTGGAGTACTACGGTTGATTCCCAAACTCTTATTTGAATTTAATTTCTCCAATAGCTAGTTTAAGGAATTAAATGCAGCCATCTACACATGGATTTAAGAATTATTATTCTTAAACTACTCCATTAATTCATTGAATAAAAAGTTATAAATTTACTGATTTTGTGCCCAGTACAAGTATATGTGTTTTATTATTATTATTATCCAATAAATAATTGGACCTAGAGCAATATAAAATTAGTATAAATCCCTCATGCATATAGGAAACCAATGGAAGTGATACATTCATAGAGAATACATATTTTCATATGCTGAATCAAGAGAAATCCAAATACACCTATGTGTGGAATATTTTTGAGCATCTATTGACCAAAAATATAAAAATGAATCAAACCTTCACGATGCACTATTTTACTGTATATTATGAGAAATATTTTCAAGTTGTTTTCTAAGATAGATTCAAGGACCTTTGAACATATGAAGCTATTCATATTAAGAAGAATCATTGTTTACCATCTCTATTAATTTTCTCTTTTTTATGCTTAATATTTGTGTTTTGTTTAGTTTTACTCATTTCATTTGTAAAACATAGTCTCAAGCACATAATTAGAGAGTTACCAACACTCTTTATCAAATTTATTCATTTGTATGCCCATGAAAACTATAGAAGAGGATGGGTGTGACTTTTACTTGTTTTATCCCATGTATAACCATGGAATGGGATTTGTTCATGGACAGCCTTGTGTACTATTTTTTGTAAAACCATATCTAGGTTGTAGATCAATTTTATTGTTTAATAAACTTCTTGGTAGTGGTTGATTTCTAAGTACAGGGGATTAAGTCTCATATTGAGACCTAACCCGTTATTTTAATTCTACTATAAGTTTTATTAGTTTTTTTGTATTTAAAGGTTTTAAAACTCTATCTATTTTGAAATCTATATCGAAACTTTACATTGATATTTAATCTTAATTCGTGTTCTATATAGAGTTTTTAATCAAGGAATTTAGTTTTAAAAGTTAAAGTTATTCCAAAAATTATTTTAACTGAGCATTGATCCCACTTTAAGAATCTATGTAAAAAATAAAATTATATATTTCTATAATTTTACTTAATTGGGTGTTTTATTAAATTGGGGATTTAGTTTTTGAATTTATTTTAAAGAGAAGTTTTATTGGTAACTCAATTCACCCCCCCCCCCCCTCTTGAGTTACTTACTCTGAACAACATATACCATCCATGTTATTTCTATATATGACTTATGATTATGTAATGAGAAAATATTTATGATACTTGTTACTTTTCCATGGGTTATGCTATGATGAAATGATGAATTTTTCTATGATCTTATGGAATACATATATATGGTTTTCATTATCTGATGGGTGGTCTTGAAATTATATATCCTTTTAATTCATTGGGTAATGATTGATATATCATATTATAATATCAATAGGATAGGGAGTAAACTCATTATAGGGATAAAATGAGGTTAGGGTGTGAACTCAATCCATTGTGGGAATTTTTCCAATATGTATTGATAGTTTTGGAAGTGATACTTGACTAATGAAATAATATTCTATGCTTATAATTATGTCACAATTCCAATGACATGTTCTTATGATTATTATATGTTCTCTTAGCTCATTATTGATTAATGATGATTCCTCACTCTTATGACTCGTAACTTTTAAAATTCTAAAGCTTTATTATATCACTCGTGATTTATGATCTATGATTGATTGGTTATGATATTAATAATTTATGATAATGATCTCATACCATTATGTTTATCTTGTGATTTCATATGATCATTGATTTAAATATCCCATTTTTACCCTTATCAGGCATCTGAGTTTATCCTTTCTTATGTTTCCATTTTCCCCAGGTTATAAGGGGAAGTTTTAAATAGGGTATGTCTAATAAGGGTACTAAGCGGGAAGAAATTTGTGGAATATATTTAATTTATTTCCTGAGATAATTTTATTATGTATATAGTTTCAAAATGAAAAATATTATGGTTATGGGGCATGTATTATTGTTAAATTTATTGAATATTCATCTAAAATGCTACAATATTTATATATGTTATGATTAGGTGATCTCAGTTGGTATCAGAGCATGGTTAAATTATTTTTTTAGATTAGGTTATGAGAAGAATGAGGATATAACTTAATACAACCTATGATGAACAAAAAGTGATATAGGGTTAACCTATAAGTGTCACGGGTTTATAATAAGGTTTTATAATTTATGACATCCTAGGAATGATATTCATTATTATATGATTGATCACTCTAATTATTTTATCTTGATTCTAACACTTTGATTTTTTGTTTTACTCAATGGATGAAACTGGGATGAATCATGTGAACAAGGAATGTGATGAAAAATGCAATTATTGTCCTCTTGATCAACCAAACAATATAAGACATGGAATAAAAAACTTGTTGTTATGCTCATACAACTATCCTAATCCATGAATCATGATAAAATTAAAAATAATAGAAAAAGGGAACAATACACCATTGATTATTTCATGAGGCAACATATACCTTGTTTCAATGGGTCCTTTGATCCACTAGTTACTGAGTAATAGATCAGTACCACTGAAAAGATATTTTCTATTCTCTAGTATTAAAGTGTGAAAATTTTTTCCTGGAAGTGTATCGTTTAGAAGGTGAAGTAAATCAATGGTGAAATATTATTAAGAATATGAGGCAAGAGGAATATATTTACTCCATGAAATGGGATAAGTTTAAGATATTATTTTTCAATAAGTAATTTCCCCAAATTAATTACATGAAAATAGAAAGATAATTCTATAACATTAATAAAAAATATGGTGAATCTATTGGTATCTATGAGGAAAATTTTACAACACTTGTGATATACACTTTTGATTTTATCACCAACACTAAAAAAAATTGATTGATTATTTAGTGGGTTAAAACCAAGTATCTGAAATTTAATATCCATAAGGGACTTTAGTATCTATGAATAAATCATTCAATGTTCTATCAAGGTAGAAATAGAAAGATGAAATTACCATCATTTTTATGCTTATGATAAGAAGATAAAAATGATGTTTTAAAGAAATGATAATAAAAAAACCCATGGAGGGAAGAAAATAAATATTCATTTATACCAAAAGTGTAGAAAGAATCATGGGGGAAATTTTCTTATGAGAATGGGTAAATGTTTTAAGTGTGGAAAGGGATATAAAACAAGTGAATGTAAAAGAGATGTAAAGAGGAAAGACAATAAAATGAATGTGGTGAGGTATCAACTAAATACACCACCAGCACTCTAATACAACAACTGAAAGGAGTATGGAAATTATGCTAACTATTTCATGAATCTAAGTGTTAATTATGATAATTGGGATCAAAAACTTCTTAAGACAATAGATAAAGGGAAAGATCGTGTGGTTATAATCACCAAAGTGGGTCATGTGAACAAAGTGGTGAAAGGTAAACTTATCATCACTATAGAAAAACAAATATATTATTTTATTGTGGTTCATACCACTCTTTTATATATGAATACTTTGATTATGGAATCACATTACCACCTCAATTATTAGATTTTAAATTATCAGTGAAAACTATTAACGGTACAATGATTTCATATCAAGTCTATAACTCCTATTTGATAGAAGTTTGTGGGAATGTTATTCCTATAAATATTTTAATTATATATCTAGTTTAATTTGATGTGATTTTGGGAATGGATTATATTTATTCATATATATCCTATATCATTTGTTGAGAAAGGGAAGTCACATTTCATATTTCAAGTGAACCAATGATTTTATATTAGTGTGAGGGTGAATATAAACTTTCAATGGAGACTATTTCCATTATATGACTCTTATTACCTATTCATGAAGAATATTTTTCTCAAATGCATATGGGAAACTCATAATTGAATATATTACTATTGTTTAAGAGTATAATAATGTATTTCCCAAATATTTTTCTAGTCTTCCCCCAAATTATGAAGTTGATTTTTTAATAAAACACATACATGGTGATATACCTATTTCAAATACTCTTTAAATAACATCCCCAGTTGAGTTATAGGAATTGAATAAGAAATTTCAAGAGAATATTGATAAGGGGTTTATTTGGAAAAGTGTGCCACCATGGGGTGAACCTATTTTTTTTAGGAATAAATATGGTCCAATGCATATTTTAATTGATTATAGAGAACTTAATAAGATCAATATCAATAAAAAGTATCTTATATCACGTATTGATGATTTTTTTTTGATAAATTAAAAGGATGTTATTACTTTTCAAATAATAACCTTTGATCTAGATACATATGTTGAGGTTTAGAAAGGTGGAAATATCTAATACAACCTTTCATATAAGGTATGGTCATTATTATTTTATAGTGATTCCATTTGTACTTACCAATGCCCCATTTATCCTCACAAAATCTAATGAATAGAGTATTTAGAGATTACCTTGATGAATTTTTGGTAGTATTTATATGTGATATACTTATATATTAAAAGATCAAGGAAGAGCTTGAATTTAATTTTAGGATTGTGTTGAAAACCTTTAGAAATGATAATTTTTATTCCAAATTTAGTAAATATGAATTCTAGCTATAGGAAATATCATTATTGGGTTATATAATTAAAACCATGGGTATATCGTTGGATCCCAAAAAGACATAAGGTATTGAAAAATAAACTAGACGAACCACGATGATCAAAATCTGTAGTTTTCTTAGTTTGGTTAGATACTATCGATAATTTTTGAGAAATTTATCATGGCTATAAAATCCACCAACAAAGTTGACATGGAAGGGATTCAATTTCATTTGGATAGATGAATATAAAGAAAATTTCAATGAACTAAAGAGAAGGTTGGTCAGTACAGCTATACTCACACCACCCTATAGTGGAGAAGGGTTTGTGATCTATAGTGATTCATAAAAGAAGGTAATATAATGTGATCTCATGTAAAAAGACATGGTGGTATCTTATGCCTCTCACCAATTGAAGGCTCATGAGAAAAATTACCCAAATCATGATTTGGAACTTGAAACAATGATTTTTTTCTTTGAAGATATGGAATAATTATCTATATGGTGAACGGTGTGACTTATATATGGATAATATAATCTTAAATTATATATTTATACAAAAATATATGAATGTGCTTGAAATAATATGGTTAGAACCAATTAAATATTATGAATTTTCAATACATTATCACCTTGGAAAATTTAATAAGGTGTATGATACTCTGATTCAGAAGTTCCATGCTATTTTTTCAATGATTATATTTTAAATAGATCCAATACTTATGTATTTTTAGAATATGGATGTTTAAATCATAAGGAAATTATAAAGATCACATCTTTCCCATATGAATGTTAAATCATCAATTCATGTGAATATTAAAGAGGTACAAAAATAATATGAGGGACTATAAAACTAGGTAAGGAATGTTCTTGAGTTTATTTACAATAGTGATGGAATGATAAGGTTCAAGAATAGAGTGTTTTTCTCATCAATGGTATAATTGAATAAGTAGATATTATATGAAGCCTGTAGTTCATCATTCTCTATTCATGTTGGAAGTACAGTGATTTATAGGGATCATAAAGATATTTTATGGTGGGATAACATGAAGAGAGATATTCCATAGTGTGTATATCAGTGCTTGGTATGGCTTAAATTTAAGGTTGATAGATACAATTCTAAGGGGATGTTATAATTATTACCCATACCTGAGTAGAAATGGGAAAACATCACCATGGATTTTTTTATGGGTATCCCAAAACATATAAAAGGAATAATTCTATTTGGGTTATAGTTTACCACAATTTTAAATCATTATATTTCATTTCTATCATTTAATGTTTCTCTCTTTATCAACTCACTAGGATATAAATTAAAGAAGTATAAAAGTTTCATAGAGTCCCACTCTCAATCATATCTAACTGATATATGAGGTTTACCTTGATGTTCTGGAGAAGTATTCAGAAATATTTGAATATAAAGATGATCCTTATCACTTCATATAATCCTCAAATATATTTTCAATTTCAGAGTATTATTAAAACCCTAGATGATATACTAAGATCTATCTTTATAAATTTTAAAATAAGTTGGGATCAACGCTTCCCTTTGGTTGAATTATTTTACAAAAATATATTTAATTCAATCATTCATTTAGTTTCCTATAAATCCATAAATGTAAATAAGTGCATGTATCCAACATTATTAGATAAATTTAGGGGAAAACGATATTAGGACCTAAGCTATCAAATTAAATGGGAGAGAATGTTAGATACATTCAACAATACATCACAGCAGCTCAAAGTCAATAGAAAAGTTAGGATGATGACCATCGATGGGATTTGGAGTTCAAAGTTACTGATAATGTGTTCCTAAATATATCACCTTGGAATAATGTTATGATATTTTAAATGAAGGGAAAACTAATCCCATGATATATTTATGAGATTCTTGATCATATCAGGACAGTATCATATAGATTGAAACTTATTTCAAACCTCTCCCAAAATCATGTTGTGTTCCATTTATCTCTTTTGAAAAAGTACATAGAAAATACTTCACATGTAATAAACTTAGATATTGTACCTTTAGTGCATGGTATTTCTTATGATTAATAATTGGTGGATATTTTGAATCAAATAGAGAAAGTGATATAGAAAAATACCACTCACCTGGTCAATGTTTTATGCCGATACCATAAATTTGAGGAAGATATATATGAACACAATGATGTGATGAGGTAGAATTATACTCATTTATTTTTATCATAGTAACATAATTTTGAGGGAATAAATATTATAAGGGTGGTATAATTTATCACCCTAAATTTTTAGAATATATATTTCTCTTTAATAAATTTGATGTCCTTGATTTCCTGCTTTACATGAAACACCAAACATAAATAAACCATGATTGAAATATTATATTATATATGACCTAGATATTGTATTGGGGGTATGAATAAGACTAAAAAAATTAATAAATATTTGAATAAAATATTTCCTTAATATAAATGTATTGAGAAATTCCATGGAAAATGAGTACTTAATTTGAAATGTTAATAATAAAATTATTCAATGTTTAAGCATCTATCTTTCAATAAATTGTATTTTTATATAAATTACATATCATGATAACTAATTAAACTTGATTTTGAATAAATATATCATTAATTAATGAATAATAATTCATACTTTGGTTATCCCTTTTATATAAATAAATATAAAATCATTTGAAATAAAAAAAATACTTTTTTCAGAAAACTCTTTTCAATTGAACAATGTATTAATATTTTAATAAATTAAAATAATCTCTATTGATGAATGGTTTTAATGAAATGAGCAGATTATACATCCAATTAAATAAATTTTCATTCATAAAATTATGATTACTAGGTAATGAATTATACTAATTCAATTTTATACATGAAATTTGTTTTTCTCTTTAAAAATTATATCTGTCGCATTTTATGGGTTTATTTTTAAATAATTTTTAAAAATTATTGGAATTGAATTTTTTTAAAATGGCTTCCATATTTGAAATCATTATTTACACGTTTTCTAATTAGGTTAATTTTATTTTTTTTCATAATAAATATTAATTGAGGTAAAAAATCATTATTATGGTGAAGGTTAGAAAAAGGTTAACAGGAGGTTAAAATAAAGTGATAAGAGTTTAAACAACCTAAAAAATTGTCTAAATCCCATTGGTTGAATTTATTTAGATCCCATATCATCCTATATTTTAAATATATCATACTTGGATCTAATTTCCCATGAGAGTGACTTTATTGTATTACAATGTTCTTAATATTTACAATTTTTCCACCCACCTCACATATAAAAGGGCACATCCTCTTAACCAAGTGTTTTCATGTTTATTTATTATTACTCATCCTTAAAATATTCTATAACCATAATTATATAATTACATAAGTATATATTATATACTGATATTTTATTATGTGGACGTAACAACCCTTTTTCATCTCATTTTCTTTCCAATGGAAAATAAAAGCATCGGTTGTGCATATGTACGGACTACCATCTCCGCGTAAAGATGTCATTAGTTTTTCATCACCATATCTCTTGAATATTTATATAGATTAATTTAGAGTACATATAATGAATATAAAATAATTATGATTCTTTAGATATAAAATATTATGTACCTTCAAACCTTTCATCTATTGAAAAATGATAATGTCGCTCATGCGTACATGTGGACTACCACCTCCAAAAAGTGATGTGATTCATTTTATATTTCCACTTTACATGGATGGTAATAAGGATAGATATAAGGAATATATAAAATATTTATTATATAGTTATTATTCTATAAAATAGAATTTTTATTTGCCTTTTCTTTGTCAATTGAAAAGAGAAAACATCACCCATGTGTGCGTATGGACAAGCACCTCCACAAAGTGATGTAATTAATTTTTAATTACCACATTATATGAATGGTTATAAAGTATTTATAATTAATAAATATGATACTTATGACATGATTTATATTTTTTATATTATGAAACTATGACAATGGTTCAAGGACCAAAACCGTTAAACTAAAACACACATGGGAAACATAATAGTTAACACCCCAAATTTTCATTTTATTGATGAATTGTTAACAAAATGGTAATTAGATATAATAATATAATGATATATAATAAGATTAATATGAATATGGTGCTGGACTATATTTATAATAAATATATATTCACTATATAGGAGTCCTGAATTTGTATTAAGTAAGATGGGACTTGAGGTAAGGTTTTATGTGGAAATCTCATTTTTAATAAGGATTTTTTATGCTTGAATATCATTTGGGAAAATTATAAAATATTTATGTACTAAAACGAATATATTTTATTTTAATATGGTTATTTATATTATTTTTCATATTTTCCTTATATTATCCACTCTTTCGTACTTAAAATGGTCGATAAAATGTTTATAAGAAAATCCAACCTTATTTTATCTTTGGTATGAAAAATTTATATTCCATGTCCTTATTATTTTAAATGTTTTCAAGAATGTAATTTTATATAATACAATGATTATTTAAAGTAATTTTAAACCATATTTGACTTTATTTTATAAGGATTAAAAAGGTTTTTTATAATGTTTTTTGAATACATTATTTATGAATTTTTACAAAAAAAGTGTTGAAGGAATCATTGCTTTAATGTTTTCTGCACAAACAGCTCTTCTTGCCTCTATGACTGGTATTTTATTTGAATATTTATTTATATGATTCCATGGTCATTTTCATAGAAATTAATTTTATAAATATTTTTAGAATTTTTATTTAAAATTTTATCAAAATCAAATTATGTTTTTATAATGTTTTAAAAGAAAGGTTTTAATGTTATTTTAAATGTATTTTTTATATATGTCAACATTCTATGATGTTTCTTAGGATTCACTAGGGATATTATTTAATAATACCATCCATTTTATTTCTCAAGATAAATTTTTATTATGTGATGATAAAATATTTATGAAACTTATTTCTTTTACATGAGTTATGTTATGATGAAATGGTGAATGTTTTTATTATCTTGTGGCACACATATGTTTGGGTTTCATTATGTGATGGGTGGGACTGAAATTATATAGTCATCCAATGTATTGTGTAATGATTGATATTTCATGATATAATATAAAGAGTATAGGGAGTGAACCCTTTACAGGTATGAAAAAACGTTGAGAAGTGAACCCAATCCATTATGGGACTTTGTCTACTATGTGATTATGGTCTTGATAGTGATCCTAGACTAGTAAAATGATTTTATATGCTTATAAATATTCTAAAATTCCTATTAAATGTTCTTATAATTTTTATATAATCTCATGGATCATGATTTATTATTGATGATTTCTCACACTTATGACTCATATCTTTTGAAATGACAAAGGTTTATGCCATGACTCATGATTTATGATCTATGAATGATTAGGTTTCAACTTCATAAGTTATGATCATGTTATCATACCCTTATTCTTATATTGTGCTTTCATATGATCGTCAATTTATATCTCCCATGTTTACCCTTATGGATCATTCAACCTCACCCTTCCTTATGTTTCCATTTTCCCTAGGTTATGAAGAAAATTTTTAAATAGGGTATGTATAAGAAGGGTACTAATTGAGAAGAACTTTGTGGGATATGTTCAAGATATTTAATGAAATAATTTGATTATGTATCTAGTCTCCAAATACACTAAACCTTTATAGTTATAGGGTGTGTATTATTATGAAATTTATTGAATATTCATAAAAAACTATTCAATATTTATGTATTTTATTTTTGGGTTTCCTCATTTATACTCAGTACATAAAGTATTACATTAAATACAAAATTCTTACAATCATAGTAGAAAAATCTTTATATTCAGGACTTAGAAATTTTTCATAAACTCCAAAATGTAGACTTTTACTGGTAAATTTGAATGGACTTAGTCTTTCTCCATGGATTCTCAAAACATCTTTAAATAATTTTTGGAATTATTAAAATAATTACAAACACCTTTAAAAACATATATGAGGTATTGTAGAATATAAAACAATAATCTAAAATTATTTTGGTGAAATCCTCTACCAAATAAAGTGCAACCTTCTTCAATCAATCTTGAGCCATCTCTAATTTTTTTAGACTTTATCCAGGAGTGTGTAAACCCTAATTAAAACATCCAACATACTTTATACTCCCCAGATGAGTTCTCTTTTAGGAACTAAGGAATATTTAAATCTAGATATTACAAGGACCTATTGCCTCCTTCTTTTACATTTATTCCTCATGGAAGTAACTCCTCTTACATGAGTGGATAATTATTTATTCATCCAAGACCTAGTATTCATTTTAGATCATATGATTGAATTGATATTTTGAAAAAATAACAAACACTAATGTATACAACCACTATCTACAGTAATAGACTAGTGGATTTATATACTCTTGTTGAATGATGATCAAGGTTGATGAATGTTTATCATAAATGTTAGACTACTAGGGGATAAAAGTAGTTATCTTAGGATATAGTCTTACTTTAGATACAACCATATCATGTCATTCTTGGCATATAATTTTTGTATTTTTTGTGATCTTGTGTTGATTATTATCTTAAAAGAGTTACTTTTTCTAACTTGTGAAGGGTGTGTGTTGTATTTATTGGAGAAATATATTATCATTTTAGTCATAGATATATCCAACTAAGTGTATCACATTTTAGATAAATATTTTAATGATTTGTGTATTTGAGATGATGATGGAGGATTCTCCTATAGTAGTGTGGGAATTTTTTATGTTTTCTTAGAGGAAGTTACAATTTTACCTCCATGAAGAGAGATTGAATTTGGTATAGATATACACGCATAGTTTTCTCATATCTTTATAGAACCATATCATCAAATAGCATCAAGGATTTGGTAATTTAGGATTCAAATTGATGATATATTACAAAGAGGTTTTATTAGACCTATTTTTTTCATTGTGGGTTTCTCTTGTTTCATTTGAAAAGAAGACATAAGATAGTTTGTCATTGTATAATAACTACTAATAGTTAAATAAAGTGATGGTGGAGAATTAATCTCCATTATAAATGATTAATTATTTATTTGATATGACTATCAACAAATTATATTGAAGGAAAAATATATCCCAATGATAAATTTTCAGTGTTACAGACATTTCAAATTTATTATGATGCCATTTTGAGTAATCAATGAACTTCTTTTATTCATGTTAATTATGAATTGGGTGTTTCAACCTAATCTAGATTAAGTTGTGGTAGTATTCATTGATGATATTTTTATTTATCAAAATATTAAGGATGATCATGAAAATAACTTGAGGATATTTTTAGAATATATTTAAGGGAATTCACTAGATATAAATAAATGAAAATGTCTTTTCTAAATATAATAAGTCCTTCACTAAGCCTCATTATTTCTAAATATGGTGTCATTATTGATTGAAATATAATTAATTTAGCAGTATCTTGGAATCTATATAATAATTTATATTATTTATATAAATTCATAGGTTTAACTGCTTATTATCAAAAAAATCTTGAATTTTCTTGAATAAAATCTCTATTAATAACTTTAAATAGGAAATACCTTGCATTTGAGTGGATTGTGAAATATAAAATAGATTTTGAATTCCAAATAGATAAATTGACAATTGAACCCATTCTTTAGTTACCAAAAGATGGTGTATAATTTGAGGTTTATTTTAATGATTCCCATCAAGTTTTGGGCTATGTACATTTAACTCGCTAGACTCATCATGAATCTGGTTCTAAAAATATATTTTTTATATATAGGATTTAATACCAATATATGTAAATAAATCTAACCATATAAAATTACATTATAAACAACCAATATTGAGTCACCTAAATCCAAAATACCTTTTAGGTTTAGAGTTTTAGAGAATTTTTAAAACTCATTACATAACTAAAATAATATCTTTCTCATCTAATGAACATTTTTTTATGCCCATATTTTATTTTCCCAAAAAAATCATTCAATATATCCTATTAAATTATCCACAAATGATGGAGTTATATAAATATCATATTTAATACTTTTTATTCATTACCTTGGGAAATGGAAATAGAATAAGGGTAAGATCAAATGCTCAGTAAGGTTAAACACAAGAATTTTCAATTGAAGATAATAAGTGATCATAAGATGTTTATATGGGTATGAGAACAAAAAAAAAGTTCTTAGATATAATATAATATATCCATACCCAAAAAATTATAATTTATGTATGTTTCATATTCTTATCACACAAATTCATGAAATAAAAAAATTGAAAACAAAATTTTCACCTTTATAAGATCCTAAAAATTCATTTAACCATGAACTCAGTTTCTTATCCAAAGATTAAGAATAATATAAATCATATAAAAACAATGTATTAATATGGTGTTATTATCTTTATAATCATCCTTATAATAACACTTATAAAGGAATAACCTTCATGGTTAATTCCAACATTTCTCTTCATGAGAACATATCAACACCTACTTGATTAGAGGGATATATCAAGCACACACATAATAAAATAAAATTTATAAGAACCATAACATATATAAAACAAATAATATCTTTCAATATAATTATTAAACTCATAAAAACATTGATCATTCCTTCATACCTTAAATAACCCATGGAAAAGAAATAGGTTTCACAAAAATTCCCTTGAAATATCATCATAATATATCTAGGTAAATAAGGAGGATGTTATAATTAAGACATATCCCCAATTAAGCATAATAATCATTAAAGGATTTTTAAATCGATGAAAATCATTTTTAAAAAATCTTTTGAAATATACATTTGAAAATAAGAATAAATATCCTTTTCTTTTGGTAACCCTTTAAAAACTAAAAATTCACAGAATAATAAGAAAGGTGATTTTTAAAAAAAAAAATTGAAAATTTAACGATAATATTAATAATAAAGAAATGAACTAACATATGGAAAATAAATTCACTCTTCACATGTTAAAAAATTGTTCTTTTCACACTTTTGTAAAGATATTAAAAAGTGACTCGTGCAGAAAACCCTAAGAATATTACTTTTAAAGAAAATGAAAAGAAAGTCAAAGATATTTTAAATTTACTTTAATAAATCATTTGAGTATAAATTAGAACATTATTTAAAAATTATAAAGAATATGGTTATGTATTAAAATTATTTTTTTAAAATACTCTAAAACCTTTAAAGTAGTGTTTTTAAAGAAAATTATTTAAGACCATTTAAAACCAAAAACCATTCAAAATAATGAACTTGAGAAGGAACATAAAATACTAAGATTATAAAGAGATTAATGGTATTATATTTAAAATATTTATCATATACACCATATAAATTAACATATGTATATCAATCAAAAAAATTCTCAAATAAAGAAGTTTGAGATGAGAAACCCTTTCAAATTTGGTAATGTTTGAATCAAAGTCCATTAAATGGTCAAAATTAATATTATTTTGTAAATAAAATTAAATCCGTGAAATAATATTTCAAATTAAATTAATGGGGAATTAAGTACACCATATAAAACAAATCATGGTGCACAACATATAACATGTCTCAAGAAATTGAAATTGAGACTAAGAAACCCTTATAATGATCGTAACATTTGAGATAAAAAATCATCAATGAAATAATTATATGGAAAAAATTTAATTACAAATAAAAAAGGATTAAATACATCATAAAAAATCATATTTCATAATACACATAATATTTTTATAACATATCCAATGAATAAGTTATATAACACAATGAAATGAAATTGAGTTAAAAATCTCCATACCTCAGACTTCATCTTGGTCAAACACAATCTAATCTATCATATAATAAATATAAACTTATTATACACCTATAATATAAAAATATTCATACTAATATTACTATATACCATTAATTTATAATTTCTCATCACCTATTTATTAACAATTCTTTGTGAAAATAAAATTTTATGTGTTAACAATCAAGTTTCACATGTATGTTTTGATTTGGAGGTTTTAGTACTTAGACCCTGGTGATGGTTTCATCATCTCAAAAATATTAAAAAATTTATAATTATAATTTTTATACATTACATATATATTTATAACTATCCATTTAAAGTGATAATAATAAATTAAATACATAATTTCATGGAGACAGTAGTTTACACGTTCGCATTAGTGATGCTTTAATTTTTCTAATGGATGAAAAATAATTAAATAAGATAAATTTTTAACTTTATATAATAATATTATTATTATAAATATCATATTTATTTATTAAATATATCCGTATTTAAAACCACACATAGTGGAAAAGAAAATCGAATCATGTCACTTTATGGAGGTGGTGGTCCACACGTATGCATGAGCTACAATATCCTTTTGCAATGGATGGGAGGGTAAGAAGATGGAAATATTTTATCTTTAAATAATCATAATTATTCCATAAATATTATATATATCCCTTAAATAAATATTTATAACCATCCATGTGAGGTGGTGATTAAAAACAAAACACTTCCATTCTTAGAGGCGGTATTCCACATGTATACACAAGAGAACTTTTCATTCCCCATTGAATGAAAAATGATGTATAAAATAGTTGTTACATCATAATAATAAGATTTTAGTATATTAAATATAATTATGTAATAATTTTAGTATGGTTATATTATATTTTAAAGAGGTATAAGAAGAAACAAAATTGAAATAATTTTCTTAAAACTTATACCTCTTCTTTTGAAAAGCTCATTTTGACTAAACTTAAGCCCTTTAGAAGATTCACACTATTGGATTTTTTAAAGTGGTATGGGAAGATTTTATATGTATTTGATCATAATTTTGAGATAAAAAATACCTCATAATTTCTTTTTGAAGGTTCATATTAAGTCCCTTTTTAAGGGTCTTGAAAGTAATTCTAAAATTGATAAGTGTCTCACAAATGGTCCATTAATGAAATTTTATACCATTTACCATTAAAATTGTGTTATTATAACATTTTTATGATTTTAAAATCAATTTATAAAGTATTTTTTAACATTAAATACCCTCAAAGTCATTTTCAGAACTATTCACATAATTTGACTTGTAAAACATCAAGATAAAATAGAGTCAAATTTTTAATATTTAAAAATTAATTAAATTTAATTTTTATTAATAAAAATATTTAAATATGCTAAATTCTCCAAAAACATTACTTTTAATATTTTTAAAACTATTTACTTTGATTTTTCATCTGCTTGCACAAATGCAACATTGACGATGCGTGTTCTAGGGAATTATACCATCACCAGACAAAAAAAATTACCATAATTAATATATTTTATTTTTATTATTCATAATAATTTATAACCATTCATAATTATTTTTTCTATGAAAAAATATTTGAAATATTAATTGAAATAGAGTGACATTTTGTAATTACTCTTAACTTAAAACAAAATAAAGTTCATTGTCAAAGAGAAGTGACAAAAAATTTCTATATTTTCCAAGATATGATGATTATGGTCAGAAAAGAAACAGAAAATGAAATAAATTCAAGTTTATGAGGGATTTTGAGACCACATCCCATAGTTTTAAACCCATTTAACCCTTTACCATGGTGATAAACTTTTACCATGTTTGGTATTCATTATGACTAAAAACTGAAATAATTTCTACTAAATAATGTGAATATTATGATTCTAAATATGGAATACATTTTATAATATTCAATTTCCATAATTTGAAAAAAATACATTTAATATAAGTTCCCCAAATTCGACAAAACATGTTTTTAGAAAAATTTCTCTTTTAAGAATAAAAATAATTTTACACCAAAATAAATATTAATTTTTATTCCTATGGAATAAATTGGATTATTTATAATAAAAGGATACTTATTTGACTTTTAAACCAAGCCAAAACTAAAATTAACCATTTTGATACTTTATTAAAATATAATAACCAAAAATAGTTTTTATTTATATTAAAACACTAATTAGATTTCCAAAATATAAAACATAGATTTATAAGTTCAAAAATATATTTTTAAAATAATTATATTAATTATTAAACATATATTTTATATATATATATATATATATATATTTTACAATAAAATTTAATTCACCATTATATAATGATAATATCATAAAAATGACAGTATTTGTAA
This sequence comes from Viscum album, assembly GCA_963277665.1. NCBI lineage: Eukaryota > Viridiplantae > Streptophyta > Magnoliopsida > Santalales > Viscaceae > Viscum > Viscum album. The sequence continues at coordinate 2,082,436,720 of OY728136.1, read as the reverse complement.
AATTAGTATTTTTCACTATTCACCCAAAAATCAATCTTTTCAGAAAAATACTAAAAATTAACCATAAGATAATATTGACATGATGAATCAAAAATTGAAGTTCATTTCATAAAATTAATATTCTAAAATTATTAAATTTATCTTTTAAATGAAAATACATAATATAAAGAAAGCATGATTTTATAGAAAAATAACCCCTTTTAAACTTGAATTATTATTAACCTTATATGACTTAATTTTTAATATTAAAAATAAATTACCCATTTTCTAGAAAATAATAAATATATTTTTATTAGGAAAAATATTCTACATATATTTCATAATGTGGATATTCAAGTTTATACCCTTCAATCCAACATCTAGGTTATAATTGACACATTTAAATAATATTATTTTATAGTATATTTTGGTTTATTTAAGCTCGATGTTGCATAAAGTAATTTATATTGAAAATAATATTCATTTAAATAAATAAAAACTAAAATTTTGGGGTGTTACGTTCTCCCCACCTTAATGAAATTGTGTCCTAGAAATTTTATCTCATATCTGATAAACAAGGGTTTAAAACATTTTTAAAATCCACTTCAAGGGGTGGAAGAGGACTTTGAAATCCATTAATTTACAAGGATACCTAATAATAAAAACTTAAAATAGATTAAATGTATATTTTTGGATAAATAAACATAATTTGTAAAAGATACCATTTCATTCTAAATTGTTTTAAGGATACCACATTGATAAAATTTTCTTTTGAAAAGAATTTTAATTTGTATGTTAATATTGTGTAACTTTTCATTTGTTAAATATTTTTTAAACAATGTATACTTGTGAATATATTTTCAAAATATTTCCTTGATAGTTGGTTGATGTTTTCTATATAAAACTTTACAGATTTATCTTTATCTTACTTAAGTATAAGGAATTCTATTTCTAATGGGATAGAGAATAAGAGAAAATTTACTTACTTAGTTTCTTTCCATGAAATAATCATAATTTCATCATTTGGTATTGCTTTTATTAGTTTTCTATATCTACTTTATCATATTTATAAATGTTAAATAACCATGATAAATTTCTCATCCCTAAAGAAAAAAATTTAACTTTTAATAAATTATAAGATCCGTAAATGGATGAAAAGTTATTCATCCCATTTCAATCCGTTTATGAAAACTAAAATGGTTATAACATGTTAAAATAATTTCCAAAATGAATAAACCTTCATATGAATAAATAATACATTAATCCTAAAAACCTCAACAATAACACCCAAAGTTCAACATAAATCATTCTACAAATAAATAACCCTAAAAATTTTCAAAATATTCCAGGAAAAATTTGAATCATTAATATTTTATTGATTTGATCATGTATTCTTCCAAAATAAACATAATATTTATCCCCAAAAAACATTAATCACTCATAATGTTACATACTAAAAATGTATATACCCTAATATTAAAATATCAAAAATATTCTAATCTTTTCCATAAATAACGTAAATCATCATAAAGACATAATAAAATCATATATGCTTCCAAAATTTAACTGAATATTTATTCTATAATTAATATAAACCACTTTGACATAAAATCTCATACTAGATAAAAATATCCCATTTACCTTGATTCCTATAATTTTCCCAATATTATAGTGAATTTATTCTTTAACTACCTAATCACCAAATAATTTTTTTAATCCCATGTTTATCTATATGAAAAAAACATATGTTCCCAAAAATATAACAACCCTTTATCCCAATTAACAATAATTACCTTAACATAAAAGATTTTAGTAAACCTAAAATTTATATTTACCTTATAGGTTTTATACCCAACATAATTAAATTCTTATAAAATAGGCATTATAGTAAATCACATGATAAACCTAAGGTTTATATATACCTTGATCATGTATTCTTTCTAAAACACAATAAATTTATCCTAAACTATCCTAAATCATCTTAAAATATCATCACTTAAAACCTAATAAGGGGTATATATGACTTTAAATTGATGATAAACCTTATAATTATTAACCCATGATAGTATATAAAACTATTAAATTATCATAATTTGATAAATTTATACCTTTAAAGTTATCTAAACCCTTTATCTAATACCAAATATAACACTCTATACTCATACACCCAGATCTAGTTCTAGAAACATATTATTAACATATAGTCTTTGATACTAATAGATGCGACTCAATTTTAACAAAATAAAATTTAATTATCAATAAAAAAATTGAGTCACCTATATCCTAAATACCTTTGAGGTTTGGAGTTTTAGATAATTAGGAAAACCCATTGCTTAACAAAAACTATGTTCTTCTCATCTAATGGATATTTTTTCATTATACATAGGTTTTCTTATCTCATAAAATCCTTAAAAATCTCCCAAAAAATTCACCACACACGATACCCTTCTATACATATTATACAAAATACATTTTATTCATTACCTAGGGAAATGGAAATAGAAGAAGTGTGAGATAAAATTCTCAGTAAGGTTGAATATATGCATTATCAATCTAAGATCACAAGTGAGAATAATATTATCAAATGGTTATGAAGAAATAAAAAATTTATTGGAAATAATATAATTGATTTGTGATTAACAAAGTATAATGTAGATATGTTTCAACTTCTTAGGTCAAAAACTCATATAAGATAAATCTTTTCATTGAAAACCAACTTTTCACTTTTAGAAGATCCAAAACACTCTTTTAACCATGAAACCATTTTATTATCAAAATATTAAGTATCGTAGAAATAATATAAAAACCATGTAGGAATCTTGGGAAATTATCCTTACAATCACACTTAAAAGAAACATTGTAAAGGAATGGCCATCAGGATTGATTTTATAAAATCCCGTGTGTATAGATGGGATTCATAGGTCAAAGGAATTTTAAATTTTTAATTAGTGGTTGGGCCATATTTTGAAAGAATTACAAAGGTTAAAACCCCCCACAAAAGGGGTGTTTTAGACTTTTAATATAGGTTTTATGGTGGTTGGTACTATAGACAAGCCTTTGGAAGGGAGCTGGGATAGGTGGGTTGTGATTTGTAGCCACCATCTAGTCAGTGGATCTAGAAGTGTCCAAATGCCACTTCAGGTGCTACAGGATAGTCAGTGGCCTCGTACCAGCTAGATGGTGGGGATAAAAGGAGGAAATTTTCCCCGTATAATTTTTAAGGGGGGAATCCCAATTCTCCTCCTTCTTTTCTCTCCTGCATATAGGGGGTTTCTCCTCCTTTATTCTCCCCTTCATTCCCCTTAAAAGGGGTTGTTTTAAGTGATGATTCTTGGTGTATTAAAGTAAATATCCACCTTGATTTTTCTCTAATATCTTTATTATTTATTTTGTATTAATTATGGGTCTTGGATAAGGGATTCGATGTTGATTCCATCAGAATATGGTGGAATCAGTCGATTCTCTTGGGGATTATTCTTTACCTAGCGATGGGATGTCTTGAGACAATGTCTAGGTTCCTTCATTCATCGATTTGACCAAGGTATGGTGTTTAGTGAATTTATTTATAGATTTAATTTAAAATTAAATTAATTTTTTGATTATAATATATTCATTTGTGGGAGATTTTTCTTTATGTAGATTTATGAGTGTACTAGGAGTGGTCTGAACCCATTTCTTGAGGAACTGGTGATTGTTGGATGTGTAGTTTTCAGTGTTTATAAAATTTTTAAATTCTTGGTGTAATTAATTATAAATTGTTATAATTAATTTTTTATGGTTTTTTTAATGATTTAGGTGCCTAAGAATGCGAGTAGTGGACAGTGGTGCTAGGAAGACCTTGGATGAGCTAGCGCAATCCTAGGTGTAATTTTTAGTACTATGAAATAATTGGGAAAGGGATTCTGAAAATATATGTGGTATTTAGTAATTATGTTATGGTTAAATGCATGTTATGATTCATGTGATGTGAAATAATATCAATGAATGTGGAGGTATTCCTAACTAAACAATTGAATTGTTTAAATTAATTTAAATGTTTAATTTAAATTCCATGCCTTAGATAAATAGGTCAAGTGGAAAGGCCATGTTAGCCCTTGTGCATTGGCTTACTCGCCTAAACTACTAATGGTTGAGGTGATGATCTAAATGGTTTCCCTTTAACACATAGAAATCCTTGAGTGGTGTTATCTTTATAAAATAAAACTACTAGAATTTCAAGTATTTGTGGCGGGGCATTTTTTACGGACAAATGCCTCGTCGCAAATAGTTCCTATGCACAGACTATTTACAACGAATGTAGGATTTTTTTGTAAATTGTAATTATTTGTGATGGAATTATAAATCTATTGAAAATAGTTTTGGTAGGGTTTATCACTGCCCAATGTGAAAATAATTCGTGATGGGAATTTGTGATAGACTACTTATTCGGTCGCAAATTCCATTTGAGTTGAGATTATTTGCGATGAAATTCAATACCCATCGAAAATAATTTTGATCGAAAAACTTTTTGTGACAGAATTAATTCTGTCGCAATTACTCTATCGCAAAAAGTATTTGTTTTTAACAGTGTGCATTCCCCTACTTTATTCTTCCTCTCTTCTCTCCCCCCTCCCCCAAACCGTTGTGTGACGGAATCCTACTGGTCGCCCTTCTCCGTTCAGCCCCAAAAACGTCTGTTTCTTCCAATTTTTGGGTGATTTCACATTAGATATGCAAGGTATGGACTTGACTTCTATCATCCATTAGTTTTTTTTGCAAATTTTTGTTAGGTGTTATAAATAATGGTTTGATAAATCCTAGGTTTATAAATTTACCCTATTTTGATAAATTTTTTGACAAGTAGGGTTAATCTAAATTTATTATTCCAGATTTGAGTGTCTTCATTACGCACGAGTTGTTTTAATTTGATTTAAAGTATTTTTCACATTATTTGATCTTTAAACTTAATATATTATATTTTTTTGGTTTTTAGGGTTGCTAAAATTTTATTATTTTATATTATTATTTGAAATATGATTATTATTGAAATATTCTAGAAGTTTGTATTTATTTTTAAATATGTTGGTTTCATCAACACTTAAGGTTATTTTAATTTTCCTAGTGTTTTATGGTTACTGGAAGTTTATTATAATTTTACTCATCATTTGTTGCTTATTGTTTTTTTGGTTTTGGTATTCATTTTATTTATGTCATAGTTCTTTTTTTTTGCATGCACGTGTGTATGTATGTCTAAATATTTGTTATGTTAATTTGTTTATAAAAGTGTAATAATAAATTTGATGTTAATATATTTGATTAAGAAATTATTTAATATATATATATATAACATTTGAAATAAATAGAATTGATTAGTTTTTAATAATGATGATAAATTTAATTTAAAGAAAATACTTTAATAAAACATTATTTATAATAATTTTTTTATGAAAAAAATGTTAAAAAATTGGTTTAATGAAAAACAATGACAATTAAAAATATGTAACATTTATTAAAAACATAGATAATAATAATTAGAATAAATTTTTTAATAGTTTGTAAAAAATAACAAATACGAAGGATTATTATAAATTTGTAAAAAATATTAATTATTTAAAATGAAGTAATAATTTAAATAATAAGTAAAAATAAACAAATAATTTATAATATATAATAATTAATGAGTCTTTATTATTGATAAATTCTAAATATTAGTGATAATTATAAAATAATAATAATTTGTAAAAAAATTATAATAAAATATAATAACTTTTATAAATTCAAAATAATTCATATAAATGTTGTATTAATTAAAATAATTAGTATTAATATTTTATATAAATATTGTAAAAATAGCCGACTCACAAAACTATTATAATTTATCTTGGGAAAAAATTATTAATTCAAATTAATTATTAATTCAAATTAATTATTATTTCAAAAATATGAACTCAAATTTATTTGTAAATTATTTATATAAATTATAAATTTAGGGTAATAAAATTTATTTATAATAAAAATTAACCATAAGTAAAAATATTTATAACACACACACACACATATATATATATATATTTGATATTTGTATATTTGTTTAAAAATGAGTTAGAATATATTTGATATATTTATATAAATTAATAAATTATGATATATATATATATATGGTAATTATTAAAATTTCAATAATAATTTAAATAAATTAATAATAATCATTATATAATTTACAATAAGTTAAATATTATATGAAATTGTAACAATAACAATCATTACATAATAAAATTGTAATAATAAAATAGCAATAATAATTTAAGAAATTCTGATATATATATATAATCATTACATAATTTATAATAATTTAAATAATTAATAATAATAATTACATAATGATAATTAAATAATTTATAATAATTTATAATACTCATTAAATAATTTATAATAATAATTATTGCATAATTAATAATATTCATTACATAATTTATAATAAATCGTGACATATATATAGTAATTATTAATTAATTAATAATAATTTCATATAAATTTTTAACTAATTAAAATAATCTATATTAATAATTTTATTAAATATTTTAATATATATTTATATATAAAAATAAATAATTATATAAATAATATTAATAAAAGATTAAAAATAATACCCTCGCGTGCAATATAACGAAACACTCGATGCTCACAAATGTTATGTCACGTCTAGGGTAAACCCCACATCTTGGACCCAATGGTGGTCACCAATTTTTCATACGATAAATAGTTTGGGAGATACTTTAAATTTTAATAATAAATTATAATAAAAATATTAAATGAATTGTCCTCGCATTAAATCTAACGAAACAATCAATGCTCACAAATGTTATGTTGATCCTAGGGTAAACCCCACATACCAAACCTAGCGGTGGTCTCTAATTTTTCATATGATAAATAGTTTGGGAGATACATTAAATTTTAATAAGAATTTATAATAAAAATATTAAATAAATTAATCTCTCGTGTAATGCCCTACGCTCACAATAGTTATCTCGCGCCTAGGGTAAACCCCACATCTCAAACCTAGTGGTGGTCTCTAATTTCTCATATGAGAGACCATTCAAGAGATATTATATTATTTTTAATAAATATTGTGTTTATTATATAATATATTTAATATTTTTATTCTATATGCATTGAGGCTCTATGGGCCCCGTAATCCAGTCCAAACCCATCACCTCACTCTGATTATACTTCATAGAATATTTCAAGGTGTTAAAATATAATAATAATTTTCACCTACTAAAAGTGATTGGTAATAATTATTCTTATTTCTATTATTTTATTAGATAACTATAGACTTAGGAAGTAGACACCAGTTTCTATTACGCGATCGTGATTGGATAAATCATTGTAAAAATCGAAATGAATATGGTATAAATTTGGTCTACATTAAAGGTGTTGAAACCTTTATATCATTTTCATCATCAAAATATGATTTTTTTCTGAAGGAACAATTAAATTTCTATGTTAGAAATTTGATATTAGGATATTTGAAATGTTTGACAATTTTGGACTTCATCTTTTAATTTTTGGTTTTCAAAAAGATTATAATTTTTGGTATCCACGTGGTGAAAATAATATAGTAGAAAACACAAATTTTTTGGTTCCAGATCCAGTATTTTATAGTTTAGTACATGAGGTTGATGGTTTGTTTATTCCTGAAACAAAAACTCACAATGATATTCCAATTCCTAAATTAGAACCTTCTCAATTTTACAATTTTTTGAAATTTACTGAAGAGGCCTTATATCTGGGATGCCAGATGAGAAAACTTGAATATGTTAAAAAAATTATGGCTATTAAATCAGATTTTGGAATTTAAAATAGTTTTTTTATCATATTTTATCATTGTTTAAATCTTTGTTTCCTGATGGAAATACATTACCTAAAAGTTTCTATGAAAGTAAGAGGTTGGTTTATAATTTGGGTCTTAGTTATTAGAAAATTCATGCATTCTCAAATGATTTCATCTTATATTATAGTGATTATAAATCCTTGTTTAATTGTCCAACATGTGGAGAATTGAGGTATAAAGAGGCGCAATAGGGAAAATCTATAGTTCCTGTGAAACAGTTGAGGTATTTTCTAATTACACCTCATTTATAGTATTTATTTATGTTTCGCAACATAGTTGGATTGATGACATGGAATAAATCAAATATTTCTGTCAGTAAAATATTAAATCATCCATGTAATGGTGATTCATGGAAACACTTTGATCATACGCATCCTTATTTTTCTTCATAACCTCATAACATACGGTTGTGCCTTTCCATTGATGGTTTTTGTCTATTTGGTGCTTACGGCATTCAATATTCTTGTTGGCATGTTTTCATTACTCCTTACAACTTACCTCCTTAAATGTTGATGAAGGAACCATATATATACTTGGCGCTATTAATTCCAGGACATCCAAAGAAGAATATTGATGTTTATAAGAGGACACTAATTGATAATTTAATTTCATTATGGAACAATGGTGTGACTACATTTTATATAGTTTCATATCATAAGTTTATAGTGAAGGTTGCATTATTATAGATTATTAGTGACTTTCCACCATATGGTATGTTATCTAGATGGATCACACATGGTCTAAAAACATTTTCTAAACCACATGGTTGCGAACAAAGCATTTATACTTGGTAATGGGAGAAAGGTTAATAATTTTGACTATCATAAGAGATTTATTCCTATGGATAACCTTTTTCAAAGGAATAGAAATAATTTTATAAAAGGTCAAATTGAAATAGAGGAACATCCAGTAGTGCTCTTAGGTAATCAGGTAAAATCTATTGTCTCTACATCACCTCTTGTTACTTTTGGACCAACCATAAATGAACAAAAAATAAATGGTTTTGTGAGAGATCATAATTAGATAAAGTAGAGTATTTTTTGGGATCTTCTATATAATACTGATTTGTTAGTTCATCACATGTCAGATGTAATGCATATTGAGAATAATGCTTTTGATAAAATATTTTATACCATATTGGAAACACCTGGTAAGACCAAAGATATTGTAAAGGCACAATTAGATCTTGCCCAAATTTGCAGACGTCCTGAAATTTAATCATTTGAAGATGAAAGACCACACAAATTAATGAATCCAAAATCAGCTTACTCACTTACTAAATAAAACCATTTATTATTCTGTTAATGGATTATATATTTGAGGTTACAAGTGATTATGCTTCTAATTTTTCTCATTGTGTCAGACTAGGTTAAAAATCCATGACTATCATGTCAAAATTGAAATATTACTGCCTATTGGTCTTATAGAGCTATTGAATTTTTCAATTTGGGATGTTTTGACTGAAATATCATATTTTTTATGAGATATGTTTTCAGAAACATTGGATTATGATGCATTGATTTTTATAGAAAAATATTTTGTTTTAATTTTATGTAAATTGGAGAAAATATTCCTATGGGGATTCTATGATTTCATAGAACATTTGATATTTCATTTTCCATATGAATATAAATGTGGAGGGCCAATATAATTCTGGTGGACGTATCCATTTGAGATATGTATTCAAAAATTAAAGAAGAAATTATGTAAAAAAGAATAAATTGAAGGTTCGATTGCAAAAGCGTACTTGCAGGAGGAAATTTCAAATTTTTTATATTATTATTTTCAGTTAGAATATCCTTTAAAACATAATATCATGAGTCACAATGAATCATATGTTGATGATATCATAGACCATTAGTTTTTAGTTTTTAATCAATATGAGCTTGGTTTTGTTGGTAATCATGAACGATGGCTTACATATAAAGAATTCTACCGAGCTCATACATATGTTCTGCTAAATTGTGAAGAAATGACATGATTTGTGCAATAAATACTTCTTTTTTATTATTTTGTTAATTATTTATAAAATATTCTTTTATTTACATTAACATTTTATAGAATATATGATTACCATATCAGAAAACAATTTATACAAATTACATTTTCTTCTCTTGAAGAACATCGTCAACAAAATTTTGAATTTTGGTTTCAAAGACATAAGTTATATTGCTTTCAATAGAATAAGAAATCCATTTTTCAATGATATCTATTATTAATAATTTTTATTTTTTATAGGAAACACAACATGTAAATGAAATATATATATTATTATGTGTTCTCAAAAACCCTCCATCAAAATTGGTAAAATCTTATAATGGGTATGTGGTTAATAGATTTCAATTTCATACATGCATATATGGTGTCTAAATAAATCAATGAATAATGGTTTTTGTTTGAAAGGATACCATCATAAGGAAGGTGAAGTTGAATTTTATGGTATAATGGAAGAAATAATTGAGTTATATTATATGGGACCAAATTATGTAACAATTTTTAAATGTCATTGTTTTGATACTGATTGAGGGTTGTGAGTTCATCCATGCCATGAAGTCTTTATAATTAAATATAACAGTATTCTTACATCAAATAAACCATTTATGTTGGCACAAAAATCACATCAAGTTAATTATGAAAATTATTATGTTGTTTCAAGAGATTTGAAGGGCTGGTGGAGTGTAATAAAAATAAAATCACATGACAATCAATTTACTAAAAATAATGGTTCTGTGGAAGTGAAACATATTGAAATTTTTTAAGAAACATCCCAAAATATATCTCTTACCCATCAAGATACAAATATCAATGATGAAATCCCTCAGTTAAGGGCTGATGATATAGATAATGTTTATGAAGTAATAAGGGATGATGAAACTTAAATTCATATGGAATTTGATGATGCTGAAGATGAGGATGAAGGCATTGATCTCGATGAAAATTATGAAGAAGATGAAAATTGATGCGTTATATTCAGGTATTTAGTTACAGGTAATTATTATATTTATTAGTTTTTATATTTGATATTTTTATTAAAAAAAATTATAGGTAATATTATTATATTTTGGTACTTATTAGTTTTTTATATTTGATATCTATATTAATAATTTCTTGCATGTAAGAATATTTGTTTCATATGGATGTAGATGATCCTGATAATCTATTTTGTTCTCTCACTGATACCAGACTTCCTGCTGATGAGCCTGATTCAACTGAGCCTCAAGCTGATGCACTTATTAAGAGGGGTGCGGTCTTTCTTAATTGGTGATTCCAAATCATGTTCTAGAGAGACGACCATATATTGATTTTGATCCTTGTTTAAGGAGGCATGTTTATTTATTTAAGATATTTATTTTATATTTACTTTGTGTATTAATTTTGGTAATAATTTTTTGATTATTTGTTTTTATTTTCATAGTTTTTCACATTTAGTTGTTGGGAAGGATGGTGTGATTCTAAGAAATTATTTTTTTGAGCCATGGGTGTCATTGGACCTGGTTCCCATCATTTTGCATCACCACATGATTGACCACTGGATTGTACATTATTAAATAATATATAATTTTTAAAATGTATTTAATTACTAACATATTTTTTTCAATTGTCTGGAAGAATTTATTTTCTCTAATTCCTGATAGCTTGAGAGGTCATGTCCGAGAGGTATGTGATATTTGTATATGTGAGCACTTTCATCAGTTTCTACACAACCTTAGAAAAAGAGATATGGATAAATCTTGTGCTACTTTTTTCAACCAGTCTTGTGTCTCCCATTGACCCGAATATATCTCACCTCAAGTATGAGATGGATTGTGCTCCTTTTAGCTAGGAGAGACTTTTAGGAGGAGGTAGTCATCTTGATGTCAGATCTGGAGAGGCAATAGGTCACACATAGGGTCGGAAGTCATACAATTGGCACACATCAATGACATATGTTAAGTGATATTATTTATTAATGTATATATACTTTAACTATAAAATGTTTGTTATATTATACAGGTTGCTACTAACCCATCTATTATAGAGTTTGAAGTGTATAAGAATATTTATATTGATCCCCATACAAGATAAGTTATAGGTGACTGGCATCGCCATATTGTGCTTAGTAATTTTTTTAAAAATTTCTTGGATATTATTTTTATTTTTATTTTTATTTTTCATTATATTTAAAGGAAACGTATGATACCAAGACTTCTCAATCAAGAGAGAGTTAAGGAGAGAGAGAACAAGATATCACAGTGGATTTGGGTTTCGATGAGGGGTCTGGATACAGGAAAATTTGCAGGGTGTTGTGAAAGGTCTGGTGATTGGTATTTGTTCTCGACTGACACTTACGGGTTATTATGGTACTTCTATGATGACATCAGTGAGCGTGAAGGGAGCTCATGGAGAGTCATCGTCGATACCATCATCTGCTGCATATTATGATGAGAGGTTGAGAGCTCAGGATGAGATGATAAAGAAGATACAGAAATAGAGGGAGGAGCATGAGTAGCAGCGTCTGAGAGATGAGTAAATGTTAAAGTATATGCAACGACTTGCACTTGGCGTCGGTATGGAGTCACCCTAGTTCTTCGAGTGATCCTCTCCCTAGTCCTTCGAGTGATCTTCCTCCACCTAACAATAATTAAATATTTCTAAAGTTTAATAAGTATTTTTTAATTTGGTATGAAAAACATATCTTGTTTGAAATGATGTATTAATTTTATGTCTATTTTTGTTTTTTTAATTATTTCTAATTTTTCTTAATTTATTTTTATTTTTTTATTTTTTTTATTTTTTTTAAATAAATTTAATTTGATAATTATTATAATTATTTTTAAATATAATTAATTTTTTAAAATTATTATTACTTTTTTTTAATTAATTCTAATATTTTGATTTATTTTAATTAATTTTTAGTATATTTATTTTTTAACTAATTTAATTTTTTAATGATATATTAATTATTTTTTAAGATTCAATTTTTTTAAAATTTTCTAATTAATTTTAATTAATTTTATTTTTTTATTTTTAATATTTTTTTCAGAAAAACTATTATTTGTGAGAGATTAACAGTCTGTCGCAAATAATTGATTGCGATAGACCGTCCCAATTGTTTATTTAAAAATGTTACGATAGTTATTTGCGATGGATGGACCATATGTTGCAAATAATTACTTTTTACAATGGGGAATCATGAATAACTATAATTGTGATGCCGTTTTTTGCGACATCATATTCATGAGGGACTCCCATCACAAATGAATTTTTGCAACGGGAATCTTTCACTAATACTTCATTTCAAATAATCAAAAATCTAGTAATGTGAGATTGTTTTGACTTAGTAACCCTATGGTAGATTCCCTTGAAACCTTTTGAAAGGGGTATATTAAATTAATGGAGAGTAACACATTTGGAAATAGTATACATTCCTATAGGTTCCTAATGATAGTGGTTGTCCCTATCTTGATGTATTGTGACCTTGGAGACACCTTAGAGCCTTGAGGATTATTGAACCAATTGTGGGGAAAAGTGAGCCATCCCTTTGGGATGTGCTTAGCCTCGGTGAGTTGATTGGCCTAGAATGGTTATATAAATTGGGATGGCCCCTATACCTGGTTCTTGACATCCTCCCAACAATGTGTTGAGAATCAAGTGGATTTATTGAGACTTAGGACCCCCGGTAGGGTTCCTCCACTTATATACTGACATGGGGGGACTATTGTATTCCACTCAAGTGATTAGACCTAGAGTGGGAATATATGACCTTGGATATAGATGGTAAGTTTTCGCGTTTGACCAACCAATTTTTATTTGTTTCCTTATTGAAGGTTGTGTATCATCAGGATGATAAACTCCCTTGGGATAAGTCATTTTTTATGGATGGAAGAATTACCTTAGGGAGTTTTGTGCTACTAATGGTTGAAAAAAACAATAGGGATATTTTTTGTACTTTTTGAGAAAACTCTTGTGTAGAGAGTTTTATGATATTATGGAAAAATATCTATGGGAGGTCTGTACTATTGACTAATAAAAATCTCATGGGGAAGGTTTATGCTACTTTTGGCTAAGAAAACCCTCGTAGGTGAGGTTTTTGTTACTTGTGGCAAAGAAAACTCCCATAGGGGAGTTATGTGCTACTTTTGATTGAGAAAACTCCCATATGGCATGTAACATCCCTGACCCAGGAGCCACTGAACCGGTTCTCTGAGTCGGGTTGATGCATGACCTCAAGTGCACCTCCCCATATGCTAGAGGTTTCTGACTAGTAGAAATGGTTTAATAAGTCATGTGGGGAGACTATACCCTCTTTACTAGAGTAATCCACAGCATATAACATTTGAAATAAGGAAATAATAATCCAAAAACCCAAAACATGAATTCCAACTAGTTTCCCAACAAGTTACAAATCACTGTCAAATGAGTAAATATGCCAGGTAATACTAATAGTGTTAAAAGTGAAGGAACCCCCAAGATAAATCCCAAAAACTAAATCCCCAAAATGGTTCCTAAATTTAAGTTTGGATCCTTATACACGCACTTCCTAAGACCAACTCAACTCCCTATCATAGGTCCTTTACCCTTATCCTAACCCGCAACCATGAAATCTGCTCAAGTAACCAATGGTAGCCTGAGAAGGGCATGAGTACAACTCAGTAGGTCACCACCAATGGTGTATAAAAAAATATCCATTCAAAATAAATGGTGCATAAAGAAATAAATAAATAATAAATTAACAATACAACTAAATTTCCCTTAGGTGACAATGTTTAATTTACCCATTTTTTCACATTATTTAAATGTTTCTTATTTAGTTCATCTTCACCACTTAATTCATTTATCTTACATGTTACATGGGTTATGAATTTACATTACTTACACAATGCGATAAGTAAATCAATATCTAAGCATAAGGGTATAAAAAAAGTTCCCTATCTCTCTAGGGTTAAACATTTTATAACATTCACATCACACTTACCTTGGATCCTCGATCCGAGTAGTTTCATTAAATGCATTTGTTAGAGGTATAGAGCCTCAGTCCCCTTCTCTAACCTATGAATTATGGGGTGGGGTTTAGAGCCTCAATCTAACCCAACCTATGGGCATAGATCCTCAGGTCCAATACCCCACAAATACCAATCCATGTGCACATTCTTATTTATCTATTTACCACATATACCATATCAGAAACCTTACAGAATCAATACACATAACATAAACATTTCACATTACATTTAACACATAAATCATCCTTATGCTTTGACCCATTAAAACATTTACCACTTTCTTAGTATAACTAATTTAACCCATTTACCTTGTCATTCCTTAACCCATTTATCATATTCTCTACTTTCCATACATTTACTAATTTCACATATTCAACAATTTCCTTACATTAACCCATTTGGCATGTTTAACAGTTTTCATACATTAACTAATTTGGCATGTTTAAGAATTACTAGACATTAACCCCTTAACATATTCATTAATTCTCTCATGTTATCCCATTAAACACATTTATCAACTCACAAGAATTAACCCATTTAACATATTTATCATTTCTTATGAATTAAACCACTTATGCATTTCATATACATTTCATAAATTGTTTATAATAATTTCTTTATTATGTCCCATTCAATTCATATTAATCCAAATAATCCCTTATGCCAATATCAACCACTATACCCAACCACTATTGGTTCCAATCATAATTCAAACAAACATTTCAATATTTATATCATGTATCTATTTAAAAATAATTCAATTTCATGCTTAACGCTATTATGCTCTATGTTCGAGAATGATGGTGCACCCCATGGGTAGCCCTAAACCAGTCAAATGATCCTCAACACATCCCATAGGGATTATAAGGGTTCCATTTATTCATTTATCCAACCATTTTACCAAATCTTATTTAATGAACCAGAAACACAATAAGAGTAAAACTAAGAACACAACCATACATGTAAAAATATATAACAAAACCATGGGATATAACTTGTAGACCACCTACCATGAATTTAAAGATGAATTCACCCTTAACCTTTACCTTAGATATGGATTTAATCACCCCTTTAATACCTAATCTAATATTCAATATAAAAATTAGGTTTTGGGAATTCAAAATAATATGAGAAAATATAAAATCCCTAATTCAGAAAATATAAGAAAGAGGAATATTAGACTCACCCGGAGCTTCAATCTACAACCAACAACTCTCCAAATGGACAATAATCGAAGGATAACCACCCTTGGGAATCTTAGGTCTATTTGGTTCATCCCTAAGATTTAGAGGGTAAGAAATGATGGAGAAATTGTGTGAGAGTTTAAAATTACCAAGGGGGAACTTTTAATTTTTAAATTTTTAATGGGGCACATAGTTTGGCTACACGATTTTTCAAACCATGTAAAAACTGTGTGCCAACCACTGTCCAAGATGGTTTGAGGTTTCACAGTTACCTGGGAAGGCCCATATGGTTTGATAAATTGTGCTCCAACTATGTTGAATTCCACTATCTCAAAGTGCATGGTTTGGATACCCCCTCGAATGGTTTGTACTAATCATACACAAACTGTATGACTTACACAGAATGGAATGATTCCCTTTTCTTTCGGGTCCTGAGCCCCCAGAACACCCCCTAACCTCCTTACACACCTAGTGAAAATTTTTTGGCCAAAAATTAAAGGATTAAAATCAATATTTGAACATGGACATATCTTCACAAAGTCTGTGATCTTACAACCACCCCACCTTATAACGGCCCATCCTCGAGCCACTCTTCCCAAGCATCACTAAGCTTCCGAAGAAAAGAGATTGGTCTGATGATCCTTCATATATGACTCCCTTCCCTAAGTTTCTTCCTAAACTTTACCATGCTACTGAAAAACTGAAACTAAGGCTACATACTTTCCACGTAATACTTTCTCGCTACGATCTATAATACGAATTAGTTTCTCCCCAAAAGACGCATCAGCCTCAAGATAAACATATTCAATCTTAGTCACATGAGATGGGTCAAGGTGATACTATAAAAGTTGAGACATGTGACTAACATCATGCATACCACTATACCACTGTTGAAGATCTAATCGGTATTCCATTGGTCTGGTCCTCTCCATGATCTCAAATGGACCCACATACCTAGGCACCAACTTACCCTATTTCTGAATTTGATAGTGACCCAACCTTAGAGACACCCAAAGGAACACACGGTCACCCACCACAAACTCAATAGGTCGATGACACCTATCTATAGAGGACTTATAACTACTCTTCACCATTTACATATGTTTTTTAATATATTAAACTTGTTCTGTCATCTCCTGTATAAGATTTGGTCCCAATAATTATGATTCTCCATCTTCCACCCAACACAATGAAGATATACATGTCCTATCATAGAGCACCTCAAAATATTCCATCTGAATCATATCCTAGTAACTATTTTTATAGAAAAACTAAATAAAGCATGAGATTATTTTCCCATGATACACCAAAATCTATGAAACAAGTACTTAATATGTCCTCTACTACCTAAATTGTACGTTCTGACTACCCTTCTGTTTTCAGGTGAAAATACATACTCAAAAACACATGAGTACCAAGAGATCTCTATAATCCTTACCAGAAAAGTGATGTATAATAAATATCATGATCTAAAACTGTTTTTCATGTAACCCCATGAAACCACAATATCTATCAAACACACAACTCACCCAACTGATGTCATGACCTGTCCCCTGGGGCCCGTGCAGTGAATACCCCAAGCCCGTCTTCCATAGGCCAGGGGCTGGAGACTAGCACCAAAGGCATAAATACCTAAAACTGGGAATTCATTTCATTTATAAACTGAAAACACACACACAACATAGTACAAGATAAAATTAAACGCTAATTAAAGTTGTATACAAAAGAGTGATGAAAAGTAAAGGGGCCGAAAATACAAGCCCAACTGGAAAGTGCAAGTACAACTGAAAAACAAGTACAGCTGAAAAAGAAAAGTTGATACTGGGTCATCCTCTAGGGTTCCTACCTGAAGGGTAGGTAGAGATGGCCTCCTCAGCACTCCACATCCATCAGTCTCCTCCGTGTACCGACTCGTCATAAGGTCCACCTCCGGGTACCGTCTAGTCCTGCTACTTGGCCTCAGTCAGCACTGTATGTCATCTGCATCCAACACAACAAGGTGCAGGCATAGCCTATACATAGGTAAGTATAAAGATACTTAGTAGGGACCCCGATACCCTAAAGGTCTCACAAAATCCAACAAGGATAAACCACAAAGTATGAAATCAACAGATAACCCCACTTAGGTATATGCCCATACATATAACTAAGTTATCTAGTAATCCATCTCAATCATGAGGAAAACACAAGTTACTGACTCAGTTCACATAGGTATACCACTTTTGTAGAGAGATGGAGATGATTAGATGTAGCCACTGAATCATCTAAGCTGTCGGACCCACACAGGATCCAGGACCAGCGGTTAGAACTGTCGGACCCACACGGGATCTAGGAACAGTAGTCAGAGTTGTCAGACCAACACATGATCCATGACCAGCTATTCTGTCAGACCAACACATGATCCAGGAATAGAAGTCAGAACTGTTGGACCAACACATGATCCAGGAGCAGTCATCAGAACTGTCAGACCGACACATGATCCAGGAATAGTCAACAGTGCACAGCCAGCCTCAGGGTTTCCAATAGCATCCTTGATCCCGGGAGGGTCTTCTCCTCAATCCAAGAGTCAATACATAAACTTCCATTTCATCCCAATTTTATGTATCCTGAATATCTGTCTTACCATAAGAAACTCAACGCGATAGACGGTGCGTCAATTGGACGTCCGGTCTGAGAGTTATTGGCATTTCCATTCTGAGGGCCCAGTTGGATTTAGGTTCAATCCAACCCAACCATACCCCAACTGAGTCCAAACCTCAAGTGGGGTATTCTAAAATAACTTTCTCACTCTAATATTTCTGTCACCGCAGACGGTTCGTCAATCAAACACATGTAGCCCAAGTTATGGGTGAAAAGCTGAAATCAGGTCAAATGGGTCCGGAACGGGGTTCGGCTTGGTCCATGGGTCCGACCTGGCCCTCTGGAACCAGCCCAGCCCACCGGAACCAGTTTGGCCCATGGCGGCAGCCCAGCCCGCACTGGGCGGCCCGGCCCGAGGGTAGCGTGGCCCGTGTGGCCTGGTCGGCGGCCCGCGTGGCCTGCGTTGGCGGCCCGCGTGGCCTGGGTGGCTAGCGGCTGGTGGCGCCCTATGGGGCCTGCCCTAGCTCTGTAAGGGGGAGGGGGTGCCACACCCCCCATCTCCCAAATGGAACTGGTAGCTGGCACCGGTTCGATAGCCCGCGGGACCCAGGAGGGTCCCACCTCATCTGGCTGGCCGAGCGGCCAGCCGGTCTGCTCTGCCGGCGGCCAGTCCAGTCGGCCACTTCTACTCCACCGCTGCGGCTAGGGGGTCGCATCTTCTTCATCTGAACGGTGTGACGGCATTGCGCCCCTCCGGTGGTTTGACGGCCGCCCGTGTGCACCGCCACGGCCAGGGGCCGCGGCCTACTATTCTACGCGGCGAACGGCGTCGTGCCCTTCCGGTGACCTGTCGGCCCTATGCCGCCAGTTTCCTTCTCTGTCGGCACAACGCCGGCCTCCATTGAACCACCACCATCGTTAACAAGCGAGGAAAATCATAGGGGGAGGGTCGGTCCGTGTTCGTTCAGCTCGCGCCCTCCACATTATGGTGATATCAATCGGAAAATTGTAAACCAAGATTTGAATGATGAAGAACGGGAACAAATTCAAACTTAAATCCCCTACCTCGGGTTTGTTTACAATGTCGTGGAAAGCCGGACGTCGATTCAATGACATCAAGAAAGAAGATGAAGAAGTCGAGGACATCGGTGGTGGTGTTCTTCAAGGACGTCACTTACCCCCTTGCCCCGGTTGAAGATCGTTCTTCATTGGTGGAAGAAGTGTTCTTTGTTGGAGATTTCTTTTTCTCCCAAGCTCCACTAAAAAGACAAATTCTAAAAAAATAATAGATTATGACATCTTATTAAATTGTTGGCATAGAATTAAAAAGGTTTAAGTTAATTAATTTAATGTTTTCAATTAATAATTGAGAGGGTTGGCACCATAAGTGGGGAGTTCAAGGGGGTTTCTCCCCACTTAATGGGGTCCAAGAGGTTATAACCTTGGGTGGTCCCCAAAAAAATAATTAATAAGAGGTGTTTAGACCTCGGGTGGGCCCCACCACCATAACCTCTCATGGGAGGTTAAGGTGTGGTGGCCCCCCACATCCAACCTCCTCTTGGAGGTTTTAACTAACTAAAAATAAATTAAGACAAGAACTTAATTTATTTTATTATTCCCACGTAAAACCCAAAAACTAACTTTCATTCCTGAATATCTACCGTCAAGGTGAAAGCCTTCTTAAGCGAATACAAGCACTATGAGTTCAACGGTTCCCTTGGATTTCAATTCCGAGCACTGGTTCAAAAGTTATAAAAACCCACTCTTATGTTTACTGAATGTACATGAACAAAACTTCAAAAATTGATTCCGAGTACACCGGGCCTCAGAATCACGCATCGTCACTTTTCATGGTCTCATAAAATTCCCATGTATTTAAGAAAAAAATTTCCGCAGGATTTCTAGGTCCTTACAAATGATCCACGGTAAAGGTTTATTGAATCAGTAATAAATGATCCACTTTAGTTAATCGATCCACAAATACCCAGGTTGCATCATTATTTTTAAGCATCCTTAGAAGACACACAATTAAATACATCGTTACATGATCTCATTTCCATTCTGGAATGAGAAACGGATGTAACAAACCACCTGGTATCTAATGTTCAACCTTAACCTGCTGATAGGTAAGGCATTATTCCATGAAACTTGCAACCTATTTCTTCATCAATGGCCACCAATACTTTCTATGAAGGTCCTAGTACATTTTAGTCAGACAAGGACGCACATCCCACTTCTATGCATGAAACTTGGGAATCAACTCTTCTAGAATAAACATTGGAAAAACAAAACGACCACAAACATAAAAAATACCATCATCACCAATGGTCCAACCAGAAGGGGACTCCTCGCCTTTAATATTTTCCTTCAAATACAAACACTCTAAATCCTTTCATTGTTTTTCCTTGATTTGGCTCAAAATCATGGACTCAACTGTCAAGGATGCAATGGTTGTCTACCCTTGGCTATCCTACACCTCCAAATTCATCTCAGCAAACAACTCCATCATCTTCCACTCCAAACATGATTCCAAAACCACCTAATTCTAAGTCTTTCTACTCAAGGTATCTTCCATACTATTTCCATTTATAAGTTTGTAAACCAACTCAAAGTCAAATGATTGCATATATTCAACCCATCATAACTGATGAAGATTCAAATCATGATAAGAAGATGTACTTCAAGGTTTTATGATCGTTATACACTGTAAATCGTTTCCCAGAAATTAATGTCATGAACATTTAAAGGAATGAACCTTATATAGCCAACTCAAGATCATGCGTAGGGTAATTTCTTTCATAAGGCCTCAACTCTTGTGATCCATACACCACAACCCGATCATCTTGCATCAACACTGCTCCAATACCAACACTAGAAACAATACAGATCAAGGTATAATTCTTACTTGGATTAGGTAAGATCAGAATCCCTATGGTTTTCAACTACCTCTTCAGTTCCTAAAATGCATTATCACAAGACTTAGACCACAAAAAATTAATACCCTTATTGGTCTAACCTGAAAGTGTTGTTTTAAAATGATAAAATTATTTAATAAATCTTTGTTAATAACTGAAAAAACCTAGAAAATTTTAAACATCATAAAAATTATTAGGATTCTCCCAAGACACAAATGTTTGTACCTTCTCTGGATCCATAGAGACACCTTCCTCTAAGATGATGTACCCTAAGAAATTCACCTTGTTAATCCATAAGTAAAATTTATATAGATTGGTGTATAGCCTATTCTCTATTAGTCTACTCATGATGATGTCAAGATGTTTGTAATGATTTGCATGAGTTTTTTAGTACACTAATATGTCATCAAAAAAGACAACTACAAACTGATATAGATATGGGTGAAATATTTGATTCATTATAGTCATAAAAACTATCTATGCATTGTTCAATCTGAATGAGATTACTACAAACCCATACAACCCATAACTAATCCATAAGGAATTCAGTAGTATAACAGAAGGTCTCAAACTTAGTTGATGATACCCTAATCTCAGGTTAATATTTTAAAACATAGAAGCACCTCTCACCTAGTCAAACAAATCATCAATTCAAGGAATATGGTATTGGTTCTTAACCATCATCTTATTCATATTTCTATAGTCAACACACAACCGAAACGACCCATCATATTTCTTGTAAATAGCATTGAAGATCCTGAGGTGATGTACTATACTATAAACCCATTATTCCATAGTTACTCCAATTTAGCCTTAAGCTCCTAGAGTTCCTCTAGTGCCATTCCATATGGTGGAATGGAAACTGGTTTTTCTCCCATAAGCAACTCTATCATGAACTAAACATCCCTATCAGGTGGTAGCCATGATAAATACTCATGAAACACATACTATAACTAATCAACCATAGAAGGAAAGAAAAGTTTATCTTCTTCCCCATCATAAAGCATAAGACGGTCCACTTGGGCTATTAGTTTACCCAACTGCTGAAAACCTGGCCCTACACGGCCTGCCTGAACATCCCATTCGCTGTTATGGATATATGTATCTCCCTAGAGAGATGTGAACATTACCCTATAGCGGTAACATTCAATATGATCTTGGTATAACACTAGACATTCCATACCCAAAATCAAATCAAAACCCAACATCTCAAGCACGAACAAGTCCCAAAGGAAATGATACCCACAAACATCGAGTGTGAACCCATTACACTGCTTGATATGTTCTTCTCTCACCCCTAATAATGTATCAATCAATATGACCCCACATGAACATTCCACCGCTAGACCCAACATAACCACAAACTGAGCAGAAATTAAATATTGTCAGTCACTTGTGTCAAATAAAGCACTAGAAATCATGGAATATACAAGGATAATACCTCAAACTATTGATGTCCCAGCATCACCACCTCTTGGTGTAGACTAGACTTTATGAATCTGACCTTCCCCTTGACCCCAGGCCCTGGTCTATGTTCTTAGATCTACACTACCCTACTGGTATAGAAGATCTCTCCCTAGAGTAACATGTCCCCCACCTCTACTGATACATCTAGTAGAACTCCAAATTCCAACCTAATAAGGGTAAATTGATACCCTACATTCACTTGGAAACAGACTTGATCCCTTACCTATTCTTGACTATTGAGTGTTCCTACAGAACCTATGCACATACCTCATCTTGTCGCATGCTTGGCACTAAACTAGTGTTCTAGGACACTGACCACGCATGTGCCCGGGCCTACCACACTGAAATAAAAACACATGGTCACCACTCTTAGAGGTCGGTCCTCTCTTCTTACCACTATGATCACTTCCACCCTGATGAGAATTTCGAAAACAATGATTTCAGACCTCGGAAGTTGCACCACTAGATCGCGAAACTAGAGCCACGAAATAACTGCCTAAATCCTCCTTTAAATTCCCTTCTAAAATAAGGGCCTGATCTACCACTTCTACAAACCTATTTATAAAGAATATGTTTACCTGATACGTAATCTCCTGTCTAAACCCATTTTGGAAATGTATCGCCATCACGGCCTCATCTTTTACCAATGCCGAAACAAAGTGTTGCAAGTCCATGAAACGACCTATATAATCCATCACTAATATCATTCCCTGGATCAACCTCATAAACTCTACAGGCCACTCCTATCTCAAGCTCTATGGATATAAATTCTCTAGAAAATTTTTCTATAAATACTTTCATAGAATACTTTCAGCCTATTGAGTCTGAACCAAGATATCCCACCAGTGCTTTTTTGGTCCTCACAACAAGTAGTCTACCGACTTAACTCTATTCACTACGGGAGTCTCCAAGTGATCAAAATTTTTATGGATGGACTCTATCCAGAACTATTTAGTCTTAGTTCCACCCTCTCCATAAAATATCAGAGGGTGTTGCAACTAAAATTCTTTGTTCAGATCGAACATGCTCGCTACAACCTTCTATGGGTCCCATTCCATCATCTATATAAAACTAATGAAGTTCTCTTATAACTACTTCCTCTCCTTGATTACACTGAATGACCGGAACATCTTACCCTACTTCTAGAGGAGCATGCTCAGCAATTTCCTCTTGTCTCCCAACCATCATGCATCAATGTTGTGGAATATTCCTACAATTCCAAGTACAAGTCTTAGAACATATAACATAAAGTTTCCACAATTTATATAAAATAAATCTCTTCACTAGACATAAAAATCTATTTTTCATGCACTATTCCAACAAACATCATCATGCCTAAAACACTATGCTCGACCATTTCTATCACGGGTCATGGATAATATGGTTAAACCAATATACTTAGACAAAAAAACTTCATTAGACACATTTATAAAACCATTCCCTCACTTAATACACAAAATATTCTTCTTTAGGCACATTTATATCTTTAAAATTCATCACAACTAACATTTGTAACTTATTCGCAACTCATTATAACCAACATTTTAACTCATTTATTCCCCTTCACTAAGCATAATACTCTAAAAATTCATGAACATTCTTTCTTTCTACTCGTTTTCATTATCTTTATTAGACACCATTTTTGTCAAATTTTCAATTAAGTAAAATTCATTCCACCCTTCATGTCCCACACACCCATCTCATGTGTTCCTATCATGATGCATGCCACCTATATCCCTAGGTTCCAATGAGGATGCATGACTGTACAACCTCATTTTGTTCTGACCACGAGAAAAATATCATGAAACAGTCACATTACAAAACATGTGTAACACCCAATGGTGAAATATCATTCAATTAATAAAAACACACACCAAGATCAATAATCCCACCCTGGGTGACTTGGGTTTTCCCTCATACATGGGTTATCTTCTCCCAATCACAAGCTCATTTTTAGGTCCCGGCATATCTTAATATCCTATATACCATCCCAAATAATAATACCATAGAAAAGAACCACTCTAATGCCACTTTCTAACATCCCCAACCTGGGATCCACTAAACTGATTCTCTGATCTAGGTCACCACATGACCTCAAGCACACCTCCCTATACACCGGTGGTTTTCGACTAGCAGTGAGGGTCTAATAAGTCATGTGGGGAGACTATACCCTATTTACCAGAGTAATCCACAATAGATAACATATGAAATAATGAAATAATAATCCAGAAACCCAAAACATTCATTTCAAATAGTTTCCCAACAAGGTAAAAATCACAACCAAATGTGTAAATATTCCATTTCATGCTAATAGTTATAAAAGTTAAAGAAACCCCAAAATAATTACCAATAGTTGAATCCCCAAAATGGGTCCTTACTCTAATTCTGGATCCTCATCCATGCACTTCCTAATCCTAACTCAACTCCCTGGAAGGGCCTTTTCCCTCATCCTCACCTACAACCATGAAACATGCTCAGGTACCCAACGGATGCCTGAATAGTGTGTGAGTACGACTTAGTAGGACACCACCAACAGTGTCTAAAAAAATATCTAGTCTAAACAAATAGTTCATACAATAAATAAATAAATAATAAAGTATTAAGACAAATCGGGTGACCTTAAGTACAATATTTACTTTACCCATTTTCTATATTAGTTACATGTTTCTTATTTAGTTCATATTCACCACTTAATTCATTTCCATTACATGTTTCATGGTTTAGAAATTTACATTATTTACACAATGGCGCAATCCAATCAATCTCTAAGCATAAAAGAATAAATAAAGTTACCTATCTATCTAGGGGTAAACATTTCATAACATTCACATCACACTTACCTTGGAGCCTCAGTCCAAGTAGTTTCATCAAATGCATCAATTAGATGTATAGAGACACGGTCCCCTTATCTAACTTGTGCATTATGTGGTGGGGTTTAGAGCCCTAGTCTAACCTGGCCCATGGGCGTAGATCCTCAAGTCCAATACCCCATAACTACCAATCCATTTTCACATTCTTATTTATCCAATTACCACATATACCATATCAAAAACCTTACACAATAAATATGTATAACATAAACATTTCACATGCTATTTAACACATAAATTATCCTTATGATTTAACCCATTAACACATTTACAAATTAATTTTAATAACTCATTTAACCCATTTCCCTTATTATGACTTAACCCATTTATCATATTCAACACTTTCCATATGTTTACTCATTTCACATATCCAAAAATTTCCATACATTAACCCATTTGGAATGTTTAACAATTTCCACACATTAACTCATTTGGAATGTTTAACAATTCCTATACATTAAACCCTTAAAATATTCATTAATTCTCACATGTTATCCCATTCAACACATTTATAAACTCACAAGCATTAACCCATTTAACATATTCATCGTTTCATATGGATTAACCCACTTATGCATTTCATATACATTTCATAAATCACTTAGCATAATTTCTTTATTATATACCATTAAATTAATGTTAAGAAAAAAACCACTAAACACAACCACTATTGGTTCCAATCATAATTCAAACTAACATGTCAAAATTTCTATCATGGATATATTTCAAAATAAGTCAATTTTTTGCTTAACACTACCATGCCCTATGTTCGGGAATGATGGTGCACCCCATGGGTGGCCTTAAACCCGTAAAATCATCCTCAACACATCCCACAGGGATCATGAGGGTTACAGTAATTCATTTATCCAACCATTTTACCCAATACTATAAATGGAACCAAAAACATAACAAGAGGAAAACCAAGAACACAACCATACTTGCACAAATATATAACAAAACCATGGGATATGACTTGTAGACTACCTACCTTGAATCCAATGATGAACGCACCCTTAAACTTTTCCTTAGATATTAATTTAAGCACCCACAAAAGACCCAATCTAAGATCCACTAGAAAATGAGGTTTTAGGGGTTTAGAATAAGATGATCAAATCTACAAGCCCTAATCCGAAAAAGAGAAGCAAGAGGAAGACTAGACTCACCCAAAGCTTTGATCCACAACCAATGGTGATCCAAACGGCTAAGAATTGAAGGAGAACCACCCTTGGGAAGCTTGGGTAAATTTTTTTCATCCTTAGGGTTTATATGGGAATAAATAATGGAGAAATGGGGCGAGGTTCTAAAAATCCCGAGGGGGGAAACTTTTAAATTTTCACTTTTTAATGGAGTGCACGGTTTGGCCACACGATTTTCCAAACCATGAAAAAAACATGTGCCCGCCACTATTTAAGAGGATTTAAAGTCACACGGTTACCTGGGAAGGGCCACATGGTTTGAAAAAATATTATATAACCATATGTAATTCCACTATCTCAAACCATACGGTTTGGTTTTCCCTTGCATGGTTTGCACTAACCATGCACAAAACATGTGACTTGAAAACAAATGGAATGATTCCCTTATTTCATGTTCGGATCCCCCAGAACACCCACAAACCTCCTCACACACCAAGTGAAAATTTATTTTCCAAAAATAAAATGATTAAAATCAAATTTTAAACAAGGATATATCTTCACAAAGTCCAGTATATTACAGGGGAGGTTTTTTCTACTTACAGGCTTATGTCATAAATGGGAAAACTCTCATAGGGGGGTTCCATGATACTTTATATGTATATCATGGAGATTAAAGTTTATTATATTTATATAAATAGTGATTGTGACATTCTCAAAGAAATCCCAGCACTGGTTGAAGTGTGTATAGCTGATCAAGGTCCCAAACCTAAGTATCAGTGATGGTTTATTATTTTTTTATTTCTTACCGGGTATTTATTATGTCTAGATGATAATATAACATGAACATGTCACTATATTTATGGTATATATGGGACTATGTTGGTAATTACCTATTGAGTTGTGTATTTACACCTTGCTTAGGTGGCCATAGAACTTGGGTACATGAGCATCCCTAACTTATTGCAGGTTTAAGTTGGGATGAGGATTGGGATTGTATGATTGATCTAGAGTAGCTCATATGGGACTTAGAATTTGGGTGAGGTGAGGATTTAGGATTGTAGTAGAGACTCATTTACTTTTATTTCAGTAATTTTTTAATCCTTTATTTTCACTCTATATATGTGATCGACCCAATTGGTGATCGAGTCTATCTGACTATGCATATGTCTCACATTTGTATTATTATTATTAGATGTTTTATTTATCTACATTCTCTTATGGTTATGAGTTTTTTATTATATTAGGTTATTTATTTTATGATTGTGCACTTTGATATATGGGGTATAGTCTCCCCATATCACCTCTTTAGACCCTCAATACTATTTGGAAACCTTTGGCATATGGGGAGGCATGTATGAGGTACTGTAGAGACTGTCAGTCTGGAAACTAATTAGTGGTATGGGGTGGTGGGATGTTACAAATTGGTATTACAGGTTTCTTTTATTGTTTCTTACTATTTAGGATATAGTATCCTAGAGATATAGGAATGTGTCAGATCCTTTGATGGATATCGAGCTAGTACATCATGAACACCTATTCTAGTAGTAATTTTAGGTTACTAGGGGGCTGATATTTCTATTCTTGATATGTGATGTTACAGTTATATGATTTTTACCTTAAGTGATTCACATGGATGTTTGATGGTTTTATAATTTAAATTGGGTTTGGATCTTGGCCTATAGAGGTAAGTATTGTCTCATTAATCATGATTAATTATATAGGATTCACATGACATATATATACCTACTTATGTGTGGTTATTATTGATGAGAGGCCCAACTATTTAAAGTTTCAAAAACAGTTCATATGACATTTTCTCATATAATTTCTTTGTATAAATCCACTCATATGGCCAACATGTATATATATTTACTTCTAATGGAAGGAAATGTGGATCTACAGTGTGATTCTCATTGACTATGATAACATAGTCCCTCTAGGAGTGGACATATGACAACCCTCATAGGTCGATAATGGTCTTTAATTCCTTAATAATAGACCATTTTTGGTTGATTATTTTATATGTTCAATTAATTAAAGTTTTGTTAACGAACTATATGTAATTTTACCATATATCTTGGAATGAAATTATACATAAATGATGTAATGATTTTGGTTCCTTAATAGGGATAATATAGGATGGAACAATAATATATATAGGCCCTGACTAATGAGATGGTGACCCTCAAGGAGGCAGTCCCGTATGTGGATGCCTAGTGAGAATCAGTGTCCTAATATGGTGACTACTTATCATGTGATTCTTGATACTATGTATGGCACCATTTATAGGTAATTTTAAATGATATGTGCTTTATGATGGCTAATGTGGGAACAAGTATGTTTCCCATGAGACTTATCTATTATGAGATACAATTTTTAGGTTAGGTGGGGAGGCCTAGTGACTCTGGCGGCACAACTTAATGATTTAGTGAGTCAGTTCCTAGTAATATGTGTGTTTAATCCATGAGAGGTTTTATCCATGATTTTTAGTTCCTTAAATATGATACTCATGGGTAGATAATCATGTTTGAGACTAATACACAAGAGGTTCTCAAGGGTTTGAGGCATGGCATGATGATATCTTTAGTTCATGAGAAACCATATTGAGTGATTTGGCATCAAGACTGGATTTAAAGGGTAGGGTCATTTAGGTACTTAAACCTACTATTATATATTTTTTAGTATGTAGTGATATCCCAAGTAGATGCCCGTGACTTGGAATGGCACTGAATAGTGTTTAAGTGTATGGTTGGACTTAGCATGGGTGGGATGTCAATATTTTGGACAAGTGAATCTGGGATATTTTTTTTCTTTAATGGATTGACATGAAATAGGATCATGATCATTGTTTTAGTGCATGATCCTAGTTTGGTGGAGTATTAATCTCAATATTTCATGTTAGGTTTATGGTCATGTTTCATGGGGATGTGCAACCGTTTAGTTTGAAGTGACCTCAGTGGAAATGGTGTTCCATAGAGGCATAGAGAATCAGGTGGTATAGGAGTATACACACATATAGTTTTAATGGTTTTAAGATAGTGCACATTAGATACATGTGATTTTTTATAATGGTGGATTGATGAGTTTCCATGAGTTAGTTGAGGATCGAAGGGGTTCAGAGAGAATGATGTGGGTCAAGTAGCCCAGAAATTTGATGAGTGTAGATTGGGAGGAGTAACATGCGTGTGATTTGGGATCCATTGGTCATTTCACTTGAGGATCAGTAAGGGAAATTTTATGATGGGTAGTGAACTATCATCCATTTTAGGGTGTAACACCTGTAAAAAATGATTTTTCCGGTTGTCATGGATAGTGTTTGTATGAGTCAAGAACATTCAATAAATTGGTGATTCTTAATAATACTTGGGTATGGTATATTTTGGTGATGTTTGACTATTATATTCAGTGAAGGATGGGATATGTACTGTGGAGATCATATTTTTACCTTGTGACATGATGATAAGATATCTTCTATGGTGCGAAGTGTGATGTCAATTTTTGGTGATATGACCCTTGGGTTAAAGGGGGTGGGTGAGAGAGGTTGGTCATTAGGAAATAATTTTGGAAACTAGATATTGATGACTAGATGAATTGTGACTTATTAGGATTCCTTGATGATTTACCAATGTGTTTTCAGGAGTGTTATCATATAGAGTTTGAGGGTCAGTTTTAGGATTTAGATGAATTGAGATGATTTGGGTGTATTGGATCGAGTGTATGCTGGTGCTCATGGTATGATATAGTATAATGAATTGTTTTGGATGGATGAGGAATCGAACATGGAAATTTCACTGGAAGTTGGGTATAAAGTTAAATGGTATTTTTCGAATGATTACAGGATTCCTTCAATATTTAATGAATCATGGTCAGGTAAGTTGAGTGATGCGGCGATGGCGAGAGTCGGGATTCTTTGAGGTAGTCCACCATAGGAGTTAAAATCGGTGTTTGGTGGGTAATTGGATGTGATAATTTTGAAAATGTATTAGGTGAATCATTTTGGATAAAAAGGGTGTGTTTTGGGAGTTTTCCATGGATCTTTGAGGAAAATATGGTGTGCTCATGTTGTGCATGGATGGTGGAGGCATGTTTGTTCAAGCTTGGAATTCAAGAATAAGAACTAGAACCAAATTTTGAACAACATTATCATGTTTGGTTGGGTTTATTGTGTCTAAAACCATGTATAGTATGTCATTAGGCCACTAAGGACATGGTTCAGTTAGTAGTTATGATGATGGAATGTACTACGGTTCATAATTGGCTTTCATGAGCTAAGACTTATGGTGTGAAGAAAAATAGACTATGTTATTAATTATATGATGACATGTGGGTGTGTTGGGATGGACAGGATCGATGGAGCGCTATATCAATGTTTCAAAAAATTAATTATAGTGATATCTTGTGCTTCATATGTTGATTTCCTTATGTTTAAATATTCATTTTAGAAACATGTTGGGCATTCAAGGCTGGAACACAATAGTTTAAATCAGAATTTTCTACCTGATTAGTTTGGTACTGATGATGGATATCTTTAAGAGACTTCTTAGGGTTTATAAGTTCTATAGTAGGGATATTGTAGAACCCCATATGTATATACGAGTTTTGGAGTTTGGAGAAATTTTTAATTTTGAATTAGTGGCTAGGTCGGATTAGGAATCATCTTTGGAATTGAATTATGAGGGTTAGGACCCCTTCAAAGGGGTGTTTAAGACTTGGAATGGAGGTTATATGGTGTTTAGGAGCATCAAGAGGGCTTTAAAAGGAATTTGGACTTTACAAAATGTATTTTGTATCCACTATCTAGCCAATGTGGTTAAAAAGGGAAAGAATTACTATTTTCCCATTAAATTTTTAAGGGGGGCAACCCCTTCTTCCACTTGTTTTGTCTCACATGTCCAAGGGGTTTATCCCCTATTATACTCCCCTTTATTATTCTTTAATGGGGTGGTTTTAGAGTGATATTTTTGGTAGATTAAGGTATGTCTCCACATATAGTGATCTATGATCTTTGTATTCTTCATTCTACACTAATTTTAGGTTCTGGATTAGGGATTCGGTGTTGATTCCACCAGAGAATGGTTTAATCAGATGATTCTAATGGGGATTCCACTCTGTCTAGCAATGGGACATCCTGAGACAATGTCTAAGTACTATTGTTCATCGATTTGACTAAGGTACATTTTCTGGTGAATTTATTTATGGTTTTTATTTAAAATTAAATTAAATTTTATATTATAATGTCATAGTTTTTTGGGTATTTGTCTTAGTGTTTTTTTGGGAATGTGATAGGGGTGGTAGGCACCCGGTTTCTCAAGGAACTAGTGATTTTTGGACACCCAATGAGTTTTTGGTGTTTATTAAATTTTCTAATAAATAGTATAATATATTATAAATGGTTATAATTAATTATATGTGGTTATTTAGAATGATTTAGGTGCTTGAGAATGAGGGATGTGGTCAGTGGTGTTATGATGACCTTAGAAAATATTGGGGGAGCCTAGGTGAAAGTTTCTAGGCTATAAATTAATTGAGAAAGCGATTCTAAAATGTTAGGTGTCCCTTGGTACTTTCCCTATGGTTAAATTCTTGTTACTATGATGCATGTGATGTGAAACCATGCCACTAAAGTAGAAGGCCCATATTAACAAAAAATGGAATTTTTTAAATTAGTTTAAATGTTAATATTAATGTCATGCTATAGATAAATGGCTCAAGATCCATGGCCAGCTGACCCTTGTGCACTAGCTTGCTAACCTCGGGCACCAATGTCCAAATCTATGATCTAAATAGTTTTTCATTGAAACATAAAAAACCTTGAGGGGTGTTCTCAAAGTAAACTGAGATTGTTTTGACTTAGTGACCCTTTCTTAGATACCCATGAAACCACTTTGAATTGGTGTATCTACTTAGTGGATTGTGACCTAGTTGGATAATGTGGACCTTCATATAAGTTCTTAATGATAATGTTTGTCCCTCTTAGGTGATCCCATGTCCTCGAAGACACCTTGGAGATTTAGGATTATTTAATCTATTATGGGGAAATCGAACCTTCCCCTTGGGATGTGTTTCACCTCGGTGATAGGACTAAACTAGAATGACTATGAAAATTAAGATGGGCCTTATGCCTCCTCTCTAGTGGGTTTCTAGTGAGGCGTACCCATTAGGCCAATGGGGTTGTGCTAATATGAAACATTTTTTAGGAGCATGACATCATCTTAGTGATGTGTTGATACTTGAGTGGATTGTTTGAGATCGATGACTTCTATTAGGGTTCCTCCACATATGTACTGATTTAGAAGACCCTATTGGGTACCCCTTGAGTGATTAAACCATGGGTGGGAATATATGGCCTTGGATAGAGATGGTGGGATTGGGAATTCGACCAACCCCTTTTTATTTATTTCTGTGTTTATGGTTTTGTATGATCATGGTGATAAACACCCTTGAGGGATGTATTTTTTTCTTTCTCAGATGAGAAAAATATCTTGGGGTGGTCTACGCTGATACTGGATGAGAAAACACCACAAGTTTGGTTGGTTTACATGATGAGAATACTCTTATGTGGGGAGGTCTATGATATTATGGAAAACTACCTCTAGGAATTTTGTACTATTGACTAAGAAAATTTCCATATGGGATGATTTTTCTACCTTTAGATAAGAAAACTCATATAAGGAATATCTATGTTACTTATGGTTAATAAATCTCTTATAGGGGAGGTCTATGATATTATGGAAAACTACCTCTAGGAATTCCATAATATTGACTAAGAAAACTCTCATATAGGATGATTATTCTACCTTTAGATAAGAAAACTCCTATAGGTAATATCTATGTTACTTATGGTTAATAAATATCTTATAAGGGAGGTTTATGTTACTTTTAACTAAGAAAACTCACATAGGGGATGTCTATGATACTTATGGGTTTATTCATTGACTGGGAAAAATCCCATAAGTGAGGTATTTGATACTTTGTATGTATACTGGGGAGAACCAAGTATTTTATACTAAGATTAAAGGACTTCATGAAGTGGTCAGAGACACAACAACACTAGCTAAAGCAGGTATGGCCGAGCATGGTCCTAGGCCTAAGTATTGATGATATTTTATTATTTATTAATTTATTACAATGTATTTATTGTTTACAGCTGACCATGTCACATGAACATATCACTATATTGTCTATATATAGGAGACATCATTGGTACTTCCCTACTAAGTTATGTACTCACACCCTTCTCGGGTGTTCATGACACTTGGGTAACCAAGAATCCCTCCCTTGTTATAGGTTTAGTTTGGGTTGAGGCCCAATATCACATGATCGAGCTGGGGATACTCAAATAGGACTTAGATTTTGGGTGAGGTGAGGATAGAGGATTATAGGAGACTCCTATAATTTTATTTCACTCTTTGTTTATTATTTTATTTTCACTATGTGTATGTGATTATCTCTCTGGGAAATTGAGTCTATATGATTGTGTGTAAGTCTTGAATTTATATTATTATTGTTGGATGTTTTATTTATCTTAATGATGTGATATATATGTGTTGTGTATGATTATGGGTTATTTATTTTATTATTGTACACTCTAATATAGGGTGTATAGTCTCTAAATGGTACCTATTATACCCTCAATACTAGTCAGTATCCTAGAATACGAGGAGACATGCCTGGGGTACCATAGTGACCACCGGTCCCAACACCGATTAGTGGTCTAAAGTAGTGGAATGAAACAAATTAAAACATGTATCTTCATGAGAACATATCATTACCCAAATCATTGAGCTATATATCAGTTCCATCCATAATCATATAAAATTTATAAGATTTATTACATGAATAAAAGTTATAGTATATTTCACTTCCATTATAAAACTCATAAAAATATTCATCATTCCTTTATATCTTAAATAACCAATAAAAAATAAATGAGTTTCATGAGAATTCCCTTAGAAGACCCTCATAAGATATCCAAAGAAATAAATTGGATGGTTTAATTAGAAAATAAACCTCATTAATCATAAGAATCATTAAATGATTATGACATGTATGAAAAAAATTATAAAAACATTTTAAACATACTTTTTAAATAAGAAGAAATGTCATTTTTTTTGGAAACCCATTAAAAACTAAATATTCATAGAACAATTAGAAATATATTTTCTTTTAAAGAACATGGAAACTTGTAAATTAATATTAATAATTAATAAATGACATGATATTGGGAAAATATATTCATTCCATATATTTTAAAAACATTATTTTCATGCTTTTGTAATCAAAAGTGACCCATACAGAAAATTTTAGGAAGAATACTTTTAAAACCTTTTAAAATAAAGTCAAAGATAGTAGAAAATGAATTTAATCACTCATTTTATTATAAATGATAAAGTTATTAAATAATTTTAAAGAATATGGATATAGAGGGAAAATAGCTTGGTAAAAGACTTCAGTAACTTAAAGCAATGTTTTTACAGAAACCCTTTGTGGCCTTTTAAAACCCAAAAACCTTTTTAAAGAAATAACTTGAGAAGGAACTTAAAAACCCATGAGTATAAATAGATTAATTATATTCTATTTAAAAGAGTTATTATATATACTATATAAATTAATATAGGTTCATCAATCAAAATATTCCCCAATGAAATAAGTTTATATAAGAAACCCTTGAAAATTTGGTAATGATTGAATAAAAATGAATTAAAGGAAGGAAGTTAATATGATTATATAAAACCCATGATATCCATGAAATAATATGTCTAATTAAATTCATAGGTAAGTAAGTACGCCATATAAAATAAAGCATACTCAATAATATATAACATGTTTTAATAAATTCAAATTGATACTAAGAAATCCTTATAAAGATCATAACATTTGAGATAGAAATACATTATTGAAATAATTGTGTGGAAAAAAATTAAATCCATAAAAATTTTAAATACAACATAAAAAATAATAGGTAAAAACACACATAATATTTTCATAACATAGTCAATGAGAAAGTGATATAACCTAATGAAAGAAAAATGAGTTAAAAGTTCCCTTATTTCAGACTTCCACTTGGTCGAACACATTCTAATATCTGAATAATAAATTTATACCTATTATAAATATGTTAAAAATACATATTCATACTTATATTACTATATACCATTAATTTATAATTTTCTATTTCCCATTTATTAATTATTATTTTCTAAAATCAAATTTTATGTGATGATTGTCCTATTTCCCATTCATTCTTCGATTTAACAGTTTCAGTCCTTGAACCTTGGTCATGGTTTCTTGATCTCAATAAGATTAAACTTTTAATAATTATAATTTTTAAACATTCAATATAAAATTATAACCATCCATGTAAGGTGGTTATGAAAAATGAAATAGATCATTTTATGGAGACGACGGTCCGTACAAACATGTGAGAAAGATTTTCATTTTTCTAATGGATGAAAAATAAATAAATAATATAAAGGTTTAACTTTATGTGATCATAGTAATATTATAAATATAATATTCATTCATTAAATATATCCTTATAACCATCCATGTAAGGAAGAAAAGAAAAATGAATCACATCGCTTTGTGAAGGCGGTAATCCGCATGTATGCATGAGTATCATTATTCTTTTCTAATGCATGGGAGGGTAATAAGGAATATAGTATTTTATCTTTAAAAATAATAATTATGTCAAAAAAATAAAATATATCCATTAAATCCATCTTTTTAACCAATCAGGTGAGGTGGTGATAAAAAATGAAACACATCCCTTCATAGAGGAAGTATTATGCACATATGCAAAAGAGAAGTTTTAATTTAATATAATATGGAAAATGAGGTATGAAATAGTTGTTACATCATAATAATAAATATTTAGAATCTTAAATATACTAATTTTATAATTTGAGGATGTATTTAATAGATTTTAAGGTGTTAGAAGAAGAAATAAACTTGAAATAATTCAATTAAGAATTATACCTCTTCTTTTGTCAATTGAACATAATCCCCTTGTAGTATAGATTTATGGTCACACTGAGGTATTGTTAACATGATATATGAATTTTGGAGAGGTATTTGGCCATAAATTTGAGATAAATATAGGATCATAATTTTCTATTGATAGGTTAGATTAAGACCCTTTTATAGGCAAACATCAATGGTGTTTTTGAAAATATTAAGTCTTTAAGAGTATTGAAAGTAATTCTAAAATTGATAAGTGGTTCACAAATGGTAAATTAATTAAAATTTAGAAAAATTAAAATCAAATTTGTCTTAATGTAATATTTTTATTATTTTTAAATCAATTTATAAAATGTTATTTAACATTAATTAGCCTTAAATTCATTTTCTAGACAATTCACATAATTTGACTTTTAAAACATTAGGATAATAATAGATCTAGAATTTTAATACTTAAAACATTAATTAACATTAATTATGATCCATAAAATCATTTAATACTCTAAATTATCCAAAACACGTCACTTTTAATATTTTTAAAACTGATTACTTTTATTTTTCACCTGTTTGAACAAGTGTTGCATCAACAATGCATAACCATTACAGGTAATTATACCTTCAAAAAAAATAAAAAAAATATATAATATCATAAATAGAATTTATTTAAATTAAAAATAATAATTTTTAACCATTAATTCTTTATTTTTATCTTTATGATAACATATTTCATATATTAAGTGAAAGAGAGTGACATTTTGTAATTACTCCTAACTTAAAATAAAATAAAAGTCATAATCAAAGTAAAGTAGCACAAAATTGATTTTTTTCATATAGAATTATTTTGGTAGAAATAAATTCAACAAGTTAAATATATTTTAGTTTTTGGGTGATTTTAAGACCTTATCCCGTTGTTTTCACCTTGTTTAACCTGTTTTATCCTTTATTGTGGTGATAAACTTTTACAATGATTATTATTCATTATGGATAAAAAATGAAATGAAATTTATTAAATAATTTTAATATTAGGATTTAAAATATTAAATCCATTTTTTAAGATTCAATTTCTATAATTTTTAAACATTAATTTTAATATAAGCTCGCCAAACCCAGTGAAATCCATTTTTAGAAAAATTTCTATTTTAAGCATAAATATTATTTTACACAAAAATAAAGTAAAATGTTGATTCACATGGTATTAATTGGATTATTTTTAATAAAATTATAATTATATTAATTTCAAACCAAACAAAAACTTAAAGGAACCTTTTGAATACTTGATTAAAGTAGAAGAACCAAAAATAGGATTTTTTTGAATAAAAGTATTACTTAAATTTTCTAAATGTAAAACATATATTTCCAAGTACAATACTGTATTTTTAAAATAATTATATTACATATTAAATATATTTTTTTATATAAAGAAAATTTAACAAATTTAAAGTAACAATTATATCATTTTAATATCATAAAAGTGACAATATTTGTAAATTCGGTATTTATCACCATTCACCGAAAAAATAATGTTTTCATAAAAATATGAAAAATTTACCCTAAGTTAATTTTTTCATGATGAATCCAAAATTTAAGTTCATTTAATCAAATTAATATTATAAAATTCAAAAATTTATCTTTTAAATTAAAATACATAATATAAAGATAACTTGCTTTTATAGAAAAATGATCCTTTTTAGACTTTAACTGTTCTTAAGCTTATATGATTTCATTATTATCATTAAAAATTGAGTACTTATTTATTAGGAACTAATAAAAGAATTTTTATTTGTAAAAAATCATAAATATATTTCATAATATGATTAATCAAAATCATCCCTTCCAATCCAATGATAAGGTTATAATAATCATATTTAAATAATAATATTTTTGTAGTATATCACAATTCATTTAAGTACGGTGATACATGTGGTACATGATATCAAAAATAGTATTTATTTAAAGGAATATAAGCTAAAATATAAGGGTGTTACAATACTAATAAAATTAAAATAAATTATTGTATATGGATCATGATATATGTTCTCATGAATACAACTATGTTATTCATGATATTGAGCTTGAAAAAAAATTATTTTCCTTGAAGTTATAGAGAAATTGATTAATTATAGATTGATTTGTAGTTTATTTAAATTATAAAATATTTAATTAAATTTTATCTCAAAGGGTTTTGAATTAAAAGTGAAATATATGTGTAAAATTACTTCATAACTATGATTTTGAGATAAGATATATCCATGGAAAAGGGTAATGTGGTTAAATATGATTTGAATCAGATGTATTATATGTTTATGTTTCTTGAAAGAAAAAAAGAAATATAATATGATGAATTAACTTGAAACACTACATTTAGACATTGAATAGGAAGATTATAGGTCTTTTTTATATCATATGAGGATCAAATCACTATTATTTCTAGGATTTTTTTAGTATCACCTTAGAGTCCCTCAGATAAAGGTATGGATAGATTGTATTATTAATAGAGATACTATATATTGTTTGATAAAATATGAAAATCATTGAGTTTTTTTAAGTATTATTATATTGAATAACTCTCATTAATTGAGTTGATAAAGGGGTGAATTTCAAGTCAAAATGGAATTGATATTTATGCCCAAAGTTGGAGAGATCTCATAAACAATACTTTATCTAATAATGTGGTTTTTACATAATTATCAAATTTGGGAGAATATTATGTCCAATTTCTTGAGATAGTAATTAATGAATTATGAAGTTGTCTTCATTTTGTATTTATTGTTAAAATGTACATGAGTATGTTTTAAATTGATTGGAGTTGTTAAGATCCCAGTGGATCATGAAATAACGCTGAGATAGGGGTGGATTTGTGTGATTCAGTTTTACTTAATTATTTTAACTCAAATAAACCCCATTTTAAGTATTTGAACCTCTACATCTGTTATAATGAATTGATTTATTTAATGAATCCCAACACAACACACTATATGAAAATAATTAAATGAAAAGGAAAACAATATAAAATATTTATAAGTTTAACCCCCAATGTGGGTGAAAAAATCCTTATTATGTTCGGGTTGAGTGAGATACATAGATATTAAATATAATTAATTATGGATATAATAGGGAATGAATCATATTTAACCTAAAGAAATATTTACCAATAGTTACTAGTCTCCTAAAAACAAAATACATCCATTTTACAATAGGTATGACAACCTTCTTATTAAAAAAGATCTTTTGTACTCTAAGTTACTTCAACATAAAAATATAGTTCTTCATCCTCAATAAACTAATTTTGACTACCAGAAGATAATCAACTCACTACTAGAAATCTAACCTTTCCCAACACTTCTATACCAACGGTTTGTAAAAACCATTGGTATAGGCCCCCTTTCCCAATGGTTTGTCCAAACCGTTGGGAAAATTCCACTTTGAGGCCACTTTTTCCGACAGTTTTTCCAAACCGTTGGGAAATGGTGGGCACCTATCCCAATGGTTCTCAAAACCGTTGGGATAGGCCTTTCCCAACGGTTTTGTCAAATATCATCAAATAAATCAATATATAAATTACATATATATATATATATCCAAAATATATTCACAAAGGATACTCTAGGATAGTGGTAAATTCATTGATTTATAACGTGGAGGTTAGGGTTCAAACCTCCACTGTAAATATTTTTTATATATTTACCTATCCAAATGGTTTCCTCAAACTGTTGGGAAAACCCTATCCCAATGGTTTTCCAAACCGTTGGGAAAGACCTATACCAACGGTTTCGAGAAACCGTTGGGATAGGGCTTCATATGGTTGGTTTTCCCGACGGTTCAAGACAAACCATTGGGAAAAACTTTTCCCAACGGCTTACTTACCAACGGTTTGCAGAACCGTTGGTATAAGATATACCAACGGTTTACAGAATCGTTGGTATAAGATATACCAATGGTTCTTCAGGCTTTCCCAATAGTTCAGAACCGTTGGGAAATTTTCCATTTCCAGTAGTGACTATAAAATCATACACATCAGCCTCTTATAAACATTATAATTATCAACAAATGTATAGAAACATGAAAGAACATATTTTCTTCTTCCTATAAAACAATAATGATCCTTCTGATGAAAAGTATAAAATATTCTCACATTTACATAGATAATTATCTGTAGTATTGTTTGCACATCAGTCTTTATCGCTCTCTCTTCTTCTTCTTCTTCTTAAACACATATGCTATTTAGAATTAGTAGGTCAATACCTCAATAATTATCCCCTTTATTTTCTATTCTTTAATTATCATAATATTATTTAATATATAGTATTCAAATCGATCTTTATCTCTCTCTCCCTCCTCCATATTCTCATATTATCTTAATAGGTTCATCATTTATCAAAAGGGTAATGTTTCCATATTTATATTTTGGAAACCTTCATGAAAATATTGACATCATGATATTCATTCCCAATTCCTTACCTTTTTTCTTATTAAATCCATTCAAGAATAATGTATTAGTGATCCCTAAAATATGGAAAGATATGTTCATATTCAATCTTACTATAATATCATTTTTGTATCTTATAATATCTATATGATCTTATTATGATTTAATTCTCCATAAATCATAACTTCTTTATTCATTTTAAGTTCCAAAAACCGCAACTTCCTTCTTTTCTATCTATACATGGACATATACCATAATATTATGGTGTGAAACTTATTTTCATGGTTAATTCTTCATCAAATCTCGGTACTATATTCCTCATCTTGAATCAAGAATTAATACTTAAAATCATTATATTTATTCACTGAAGAAAAAAATCATCACAATTTATATTAAAGATTCCCAAATAAAATCTATTTAGTATTAAATGACCTTAGAAAATATCTTATATATTAGTTTAAACCAAATTCTACTCTTACGTATTCTTATATTTAATATTTTATATATGTAACGTCCCGACCCGAGCCACCCCTGAACCGGTGGCCGGACCGGTCTCCACATGACCTCAAGTGCGTCTCCCCTTACGCCAAAGGCTACCGACTAGTAGCGAGGGTATAAGGATAGTCAGTGGGGAGAGTATACCCTCATTTTATTATTCAAAAATAGACAAAAAAATAAGTAGCGGAAAAAGTCTAATACTGTTAAAGAGGCGGAAAATAGATTTTATAAATCTTGTACAAAATAAAGGCCAATGCCAAATTATACAGCAGATGCATACATGACATACTAATGATACAAAAGTAGAAAACAGTGAAAAAAATAGCACACTTTACATTCCAATGCATAAATAAATAAATAATGACTCAAAGCCCCAAGGGAGATCTCCTCGAGCATCCCAAGCCTCCACTCGGTCCTCTTCTCCTAACTCCCAAGTAAATGCAAACAGCATAGTCCTGCAACCAAATAGAATCTACTCGGGTACCCAATAAAATGGAAGTCCGAGTAGGGTGTGAGATATAAATCTCAGTAGGCTGGGACCACTATTGTCTACCCCAAATCTTGACATTTAATAAATAATTTAAAGCACATGAAGGAATGCATAAAAAAAGTAGGCATCATAAAGTAACTATAAACCCAAGTACCTACTTCAGCCCCCAGCTGGTGTCTAAACGTGCATTATACATTTTTCATACATACTCAAAAATCATTACATAATAATTTTTCATTTATCAATTACTCAAATCTTATTATGAAAGTATTGAGATTCGACCTACGCCGGACATCCCCCGTATAAGTCACTCACCACAGATGTCTCTAAAGACCATTTATGTAATCAAAGTAAATACTAAATCCAAGCTTGTGATTTGTCTAGGATAATGCGTCAAAAGTTATTCAATTTAATATTTCATATACTATATCTAAGAATGTCCACTAATATAGTGATTCTCTCTTGGGTCTGTCCACTAACAGTGGTTCACCCAATTCATTAATAAGTCTAAAACCTTTCTCATAATCAATTCACAAATCATCATGTCACAACATCCTTCATTAACCATTAACTCATTTAAAGCACGAACAATTGGACCCATAGTCCAATGTTAATTAATCGGTGTAGAACATCATGTCTAGCACCCTCATGAGTATTTGGAGTGTCAGTCCTTGTCTCACAACCCATAGGTATTTGGAGCATCAGTCTCTGTCCTATAAAAGAATATTTTCTTGCAAGATATGTGTAGAACGCCATGTCTAGCACCCCGTGAGTATTTGGAGCATCAGTCCCTCTCTCAAACCCCATTTATCAATCATACATATACATCTATCATTGGTTTCAAACATCATGTCTAACACCCTATGAGTATTTGGAGCCTCAGTCCTTGTCTCACAACCCATTCATCAATCATACTTATATATTTATCATTGGTGTAGAATACCATGTCTAACACCACAAAACCAATCCGTTAATTAATTCAATAATTAATTAACAACACAAATCTCTCTTCAGATAATTCAAAACTTAATTATCCATTAAACATCTCATTAATTAATAATTAGTTAACAATTAATTATTCTTAGCAGGCCAACTGAATAATTAACTCAACATTTAATTATCCAAATTCTTTAACAAGTCTGAACTCGTCTACTCAAAC
This sequence comes from Viscum album, assembly GCA_963277665.1. NCBI lineage: Eukaryota > Viridiplantae > Streptophyta > Magnoliopsida > Santalales > Viscaceae > Viscum > Viscum album. The sequence continues at coordinate 2,082,393,200 of OY728136.1, read as the reverse complement.
AATGGTTCATCCATGACTTTAACAATCTACAAGCACATCATAATCATCTCAAAACAAGCTGAACAAAGCCAAGATATTTAGTTACCATCTCACACAATATATCATATCTCTAAACAACTCCATCCAAGACAACTTAAGTCATGGAAAACTAATTCACATCAAAAGGTACTCCTGGCCAATAATCGTAACAAACAATCGATTCACAATATTAATTTAATGCATGCAAATTATTTAATTCAATAATTAATTAATCAAACCTTATCTCTTTAAAAAATCATCAATTATTTATCCATTTAACATGTAATAATTAATCCCTCCATTAATTATTACCAGTTTCCAATTATCTTCTTAACATGTCAAATATTAGATATTCCCAATAATCAGTAAAAGCCAAAATCTTATTTCAACTCATGAATTGATAATTAATTCTACCATTAATTACCCTATTATTCATTCTTCCCATTCAAATCATTTAACTGTTTAATCATATCTCTTTACTAAATTAGAAACCCATGCTTAAAATAAACACATGATCAAGTCCTCATTTATCTCATGTGGTAAGCATTATTTAATAACATCAAAAGTTCCATGCATCGACATATCATAATCAAGGAAACTCGAATTATCAATTTATAAAAAAAGAGCTCAAATTCTTATATAAAGTGTTAAAGATTCAGGACCCTGCCTCGGGGTTTTTAGGAAAACCACAACGAACAAAGATCCCTCAAGAGAAACGAGTTGATTCTTCAAGAACTTTCCTTAGATCACTTCTCCTAGAAAGACCAAGACCAAAACTTATCATACTTGTCATCCACACACTTAGATTTACCCATAATGGGTTTAGATCTAAGAAACCATGAGAAGAGTAGATATAGATCTAAGTAGATCTAAGAAAATAAACAAGAACGAAGAAGAACATCTACCTAAATCAAGAATTCTACTTTGATTCGCCAATAGAAGCCTTCAGATCACCTCCAAAATGCTTGGGAGAGGTTTTCCAACCTTCAAGGGAGAGTAATCCCAAGTTATGGGCTCTTAGGAGGGAAAACAGGCCATCTAGAGGCTAAAACATATGAGATCTACTTTTTTAGGATCTCACTTAAGTGCTTTCACGGTTAGTTCACACGGTTTGAAAAGCCGTGTGCTAACCATGCATTAGCTACTGCCTCATCTGCCCCTCTCGCACGGCCTCATTTCACGGTCTCTCCTAACCGTGCACCAACCATGTGGAAGCTACTACCTCAAAACTTCAACTACGCACAATTTGGCCGCATGGTTATACAAACCATGCACCGCCCGTGAGAATTCCCCTGTGCCTCAAAACTTCTATCAAAGTTCGAAAAAAACACATCTTTAGGTGTTCCAACACTTGGAATAAAATTCCGGAGCTCTGTTTAAAAATAATGAACCGTTGAAAAACCGAAAAAGAAATTCAGAAACATTTGTAATTTTAACCTGGTTCAAAACGCGGAATCTTACATTATACCCACCTTAAAAACTTCTCATCCCCGAGAATCCATTGGGAACCACTACTAAAATAACTTACCTACCAAGGTCATTTAAACTCGTTAGAAGTGACGTGTTGCATTCTCATTTCCAAACAAACATTTAACCGTTCTCAAACCTGATGGATAATCCTTTTTAACTAGATCCAAAGATTACTCTAAAGCTTAAACATCAAAACAGATCTTATATCTTAGGTAATTGGAAGGACCTTGTCAACGTAAAAGGATAAACCTCGATCAAACAACAGAACAGGTTTCACATGCTTCCCTCAAAGACATCGCAGACCCAAAAGACACTTTCTCCCTTTATCTGATGACATGCCTTTAGAACTATTCCAAAACCACCTGCAACTATAATGAAGTCCTTACCCAACATCTGGTAAATTTTCCAAGTCAAGCCATCTCAAGGATATTTTAAAAACAACCATTCCCAAACACAAAAATTATCCCAAAGAATCAACGCATTTTGCGTACTACCTAGATAACAACTACTCATCAATCCCAAAAACATTTAAACTATAGCATGGCACAAGACCGATGCTATATTTATGTCTCCATGATGAGGTCAAGATAGGGGACATGCTTGTCGTGTCTAGAAGAGCGCGCTAAGAGAAAACTGAGGTCATGAAGAAGATCAGTCAAACCATTACCGGACAACTCTGTTCTAAAAACTCGACATCACCTTCCAACACATTCATCGTGAAAAAAGTGGCAATACCAACCTTAGGATTTCCCATGACATCTCAAGAAAAGATCATCCGCTCACCAGCACGCTAGATTAACAACAAGATCGGCATGTCAAAACACTCGGGTCTTTTGAAAACCATTCCATGTATTGAAATGAAACTGATTATTTAATGCTCAAGTCACCCTACATGGAGTTGACCCGAGACCGTACTCAACAGTATAAAAAGACTTATTACGGAGTCATTTTGCCTCATACGACCATTTTCCTGGACGACGCCATAACCAGTCATCCATTTCTAAGAAGAAGGGGTCAATTAACCAAAAAAGCAGCTGACCATGCCTGAGGCACATCTAACCAGCTGACAAAGAGCATTACTCAATACTCAAGACCACAAAAAGGTCAAGAAACACATCACTGCCCATTCGAATAAGGGTTTTATAGGAAACTGGAAGTTCTACCAGGGACAACGGCACACAACAACTCAAAAAAGGGTGAGAAAAGTCATAGCGCTAGTAAGGAATTTAAGTTCTGAGGGCGCTACCGACCACAGGTTAGCCCCTTATGAAGAAAAAGTGTCAACCCTAAACTAGGTCACTTAAAACAAACCACTAGGCTCAAAAGCCAAACATAAGGCCATTACAAAAGAAAAATAAATTCCTACGAAAAGTACTCATGCTTTTGTTCCAAGGCAACTCAAGAGAAGTATAAACTACCCTTTACATGAGGGTTTTAAATAGTGGACACCACAATAGGTTCCATTACCAAGCCTCTTATATTTAATCACTTTTAATATTTAATTGTAAAACGATTTAATCAAAACATCAAGTACCATTTTCAAAATGCCCCAAGGAAAAACAGACAAGTTTCATAAAACTCCATTTTTAAAACATTTACGTTAGTTGACAACCCATCATTTTCAAGAAATTTATCAAAATAAATTTCTTTTAAGAAGATAAGGCGACCTACGAGGATCTCATTTTAACCAACTTGGGTTCTCTATAAAGCAACCCAATAGCAAACGCACAGGTATTAAAATTTTAAACACCCAAATGGGTTATCTCATAAAAGCATTCCCCGAATGACCTACTTGGTTCCAGTTGAATTTTATAAGCTATCCAATTGATTTTAGATCAACATTAAACATCTTTCACATTTATAAGAATTTCACAATGCATTGATTCGTCACATTTAATATGACTTGTCATTTTCCAACTCATGAAGAGCCCATAAACTCCATGGATTGAAAATTGGATCTCATTAATCGATACCAATGTCAATTCATAAATTAACATGATCAACCTAATGGTCCAAATTATATGGGTGGCCACCTACCAATCGATAAGGCACCCATACACCTTATTGCTGGATTTTGGCTCCCATTTAACACAATCAACATTCATTTAACATTTTAACTTTAGTAGCCCTTTTACATATCAAATCATGTTTAACATGTTAGAATAAGCAGTAACACAACAACATGTTATAACACAGAAGCATGTCACAACAACAAAACATGCTAATAAATAATTAAGTACGACATATAACCACCCAATCATATTAAATATATCACCGTAACATACTATCTAGAGAGGCATGCTAAAACAGATCAAACACGATATTTCACCCAAGGAACACAATCCAAATTAGCAGTCATCCTACTAATGCAACTACATAGAATGTTATATGCATGACATGTGAATATATAAGAGACTAAGATGATTCATGTATGAAACTTCCTTTCCATATCAGGACAAGACAATTATTCTTTTCAAAATTCTTAAAATCAATAAACAACAGAAAATACACCAATCACTCAAGGTGAAATCATATCAACTATAACCTCTAATAGTACAGACATCAATTCCCATCCCTGACCACTTGGTCATTTCCCGTACATGAGGTGATCAGTCCCAAGCATGGCTATTAACCCAAGCACTGACACATTCCTAGTCTCCTGTCTACCAACCCCAAAATAGTAATACAAAGGAAAATAAAGAAACCAAAACCTTTGATACCACTTTGTAATGTCCCGACCCGGGTCACCCCTAAACTGGTGGCTGGATTGGTCGCCACATGACCTCAAGCGCATATACCCTTATGCCAGAGGTTTCCGACTAGCAATGAGGGTCTAAGGATATTCAGTGGGGAGACTATACCCTCATTTTAGTATTAAAAAATAGACAAAGGAAATAAGTAGTGGAAACGGTCTAATACTGATAAAGCAATGGAAAATGGATTTTATAAATCTTGTACAAAACAAATGTCCAATGCCAAATTATACAACAGATGCATGCATGGAATTCTAATGATACAAAAGTAGAAAACAGTGAACAAAACAGAATGATTTACATTCCAATGAAAAAATAAATTAATAATGACTAAAATCCCCAAGGGAGATCTCCTCAAGAATCCCGAGCCTCCACTCGGTCCCCTTCTCCTAACTCCCAAATAAATGAAAACAGCATAGTCCTGTAACCAAATAGAATCTACTCAGATACACATTACAATGGCGGCCTGAGTAGGGTGTGAGATATAAATCCCAGTATGCCGAGACCACTGGTGTCTACCCCAAATCTTTACATTTAATAAATAATTTAAAACACGTGAAGGTATGCATAAAATAAGTAAGCTGCATAAAGTAACTATAAACCCAAGTACCTACTTCATCCCCCAGCTGGTGTCTGAACGTGCATTATACATTTCTCATACATACTCAACAATCATTACATAATCATTTTTCATTTACCAATTACTCAAATATTATTATGAAAGTTTTGAGATTAGGCCTATGCCCAACATCCCCCGTATAAGTCACTCACCACAGATGTCACTAAAGACCATCTAAGTAATCAAAGTAAATATTGAATCCAAGCCTGTGCTTTGTCTTGGATAACGCATCAAAAGTTATTCAATTTAATATTTCATATACTATATCTAATCATGTCCACTAATACAGTGATTTTCTCCTAGGTCAGTCCACTAACAGTGGTTCACCCAATTCATTAATAAGTCTAAACCCTTTATCAAAATCAATTCACAAATCATCATGTCACAACATCCTTCATTAACCATTAACTCATTTCAAGCATGAAAAATTGGACCCACAGTCTAATGTTAATTAATGGGTGTAGAACATCATGTCTAGAACCCTCGTGAGTATTTTGAGCGTTAGTCCTTGTCTCACAACCCATAGGTATTTGGAGCATTAGTCCATGTCCCATAAAAGAATATTTGCTTGCAAGCTGGGTTTAGAACGCCATGTCTAGCACCCCAAGAGTATTTGGAGCATCAGTCCATGTCTCACAACCCATTTATCAATCATACATATACATCTATCATTGGTGTCAAACATCATTCCTAACACTCTGTGAGTATTTGGATCCTCAGTCCTTATCTCACAACCCATTCATCAATCAAACTTATATATTTATCATTGGTGTAGAATACCATGTCTAACACCACAAAACCAATCCGTTAATTAATTCAAAAATTAATTAACAACACAAATCACTCTTCAGATAAGTCAACACTTAATTATACATTAAACATCTCATTAATTAATAATTAATTAAAAATTAATTATTCTTAGTAGGACAACTGAATAATTAACTCAACATTTAATTATCCAAATTCTTTAACAAGTCTGAACCCGTCTACTCAAACAATGGTTCATCCAGGACTTTAACAATCTATAAAAACACCATAATCATCTAAAAACAGGCTGAAGAAAGCCAAGATATTTAGTGACCATCTCACACAACACATCATATCTCTAAACAACTCCATATAAGACAACTTAATGCATGGAAAACTAATACGCATCAAAAGGTACCCCTAGCCAACAATCGTAACAAACAATCAATTCACAATCTTAAATTAATGCATGAAAATTAATTAATTAAACAATTAATTAATCAAAACTTATCTCTTTAACCAATCATTAATTAGTTAACCATTTACCATTTAACATGTAATAATTAATCCCTCCATTAATTATTACTAGTTTTCAATTATCTTCCGAACTTTTCAAATATTAAATATTCCTAATAATTAGTAAAAGCCACAATTTTATTCCTACTCATGAATTGATAATTAATCCTACCATTAATTACCCTATTACTCATTCTTCCCATTCAAATCATTTAACTTTTTAATCATATCTCTTTACTAAATTAGAAACTTATGCTTAAAATCAACACATGATCAAGTCCTAATTTATCTAATGTGGGCGGCATTATTTAATAACATCAAAAGTTCCATGCATCAACATATCATAATCAATGAAATTCACATTCTCAATTTATAAAAAATAGCTCAAATTCTCATATAAAGTGTTAAAGATTTGGTACCCTACCTCGTGGTTTTGACGAAAACCACAACAAACAAAGAACCCTCAAGAGAAAAGGGTTGATTCTTCAAGAACCCACCTTAGATCACTTCTCCTAGAAAGACCAAGACCAAAACATATCATACTTGTCATCCACACACTTAGATTTACCCATAACGGGCTTAGATCTAAGAAACCGTGAGATGAGGAGATGTAGATCTAAGTATATCTAAGAAACTGAAAAAGAACAAAGAAGAACATCTACCTACCTCAAGAATTCGGCTTCGATTAACCAAGAGAAGCCTTCAGATCGCCTCCAAAATGCTTGGGAAAGTTTTTCCAACCTTTAAGGGAGAGTAATCCCGAGTTATGTTCTCTTAGGAGGAAAAACGAGACATATAGAGGCTAAAATGTGTGAGATCCACTTTTTTAAGACCTCACTTAAGTGCCCGCACGGTTAGTTCACACGGTTTGACAAACCATGCGCTAACCATGTGTTAGATACTTCCTCTTCCACCCCTCTAGCATGACCACATCACATGGTCTCTCCTAACCGTGCGCCAACCATGTGGAATCTACTGCCTCAAGACTTCAACTACGCATGGTTTGGCCGCATGGTTGGACAAACTGTGCGTTGCCCGTGTGACTTTCCATGTGCCTCAAAACTTCAATCAAAGTTCGAAAAAAAATGACATCTTTAGGTGTTCCAACACTCGGAATAAAATTTTGAATCTCGGTTTAAAAAAGAATGAACCATTGATAAACCGAAAAAGAAATTAAGAAACATTCGTAATTTTAACCCAGTTCAAAACATGGGATATTACAATATACAAATAAAAAATAGATTTATTCTTATTTATTATCTGAATTACTCTAATATATCATTTTTGAGATATTATGTATCCTTTGAATCACTAGATTTAATTTCACATAAGAGAACTTTACTATTATATATGACAAATTTATTCTTACATGATCTAAAAAAATTCTTATGTATTCTCCAGAATCTCTTATTAATATTATGAATTTTGGAGTTATTATAATGTGTGGGTATATTACTATTATACATTGATAATTTAATCTTACATATCATAGTATACTAACTCTAATACTTTTCCCAACTTATATTTGAGTTATTATTATGTGTTTATTTTATTATTTTTCTATATATTACATATGAACTTTAAACATATTCAATTAAACTCAATACTTCTTCAAAATTCCCAAACACTTAAAATTATCTAAAATATATATAAAATGACTTAAATAATTCATAGAAATTCCATAAATCTATTCATCACAATTCCTAAAGAAAATGTAGCATATAAAAACTAAAATTGTGCACCTTAATAAATCTACAATGATTAAGAAATTCAGTGTTATATTCATCAAATATCCTCAATATTAGTTCACTAATTAATTATCAAATAACACAACACATATCTTAACTTATCTCAACTTCACATATTTATTTATAGAAATACCATATTAAAAAAATATCATACTCCCTAAAACTCACTTAATTATTTATCTCTAAGAGATAAATAATGTATTTTAATAGCTTCATTTAATTAATAGACAAGCTAGAATTTCAACCAAAAATAATTATCTCATATAGATGTGAACCTTATTTGTTAGATAGTTCTTATATTATTAGCTTATTCTCAAACTCATTGTACTATTTTATTTGATAGTTCTTTCATCACCTATTTTTTATTTAACATAAGTTTATCTCAAAAATCAACCTATTTATGCTACTTATTTGAATTTATATCTAGAAAAAATATTTATTTTATTTTCCAATGAATTACTGGATCTCTATCTATATTTATATTGGTAGACAATAACAACACACATGATCCACAGGAACATCAAGTTGTGTATCAATAGTCTTAAATGGTTTTATTAATCTTACTCTTTCTAAGAAACACTTCATCTTTTATAGGACACTTCAATATCTTCCTCATTACTTCAATTATTTCCACTAAAATCGTCATATATTTACTTTACTCTTATTGAGAATAAATATAATTTTATTCATCACAATATATTGGGAACTTTGATCCCCCATTTGGATTTTTTTTAATACCCATTCCAACCAAATTCATTATAAAGTCAATATACGAGTTTTAATTATTCCACTATATTTATTCTCCCCCTTATTAAAAATAAATATAAATAATAACACTAATTTAGGGTTATAAATTAATTAACTCCAAGTATATTTAAGAAATGATTGGTGTATAAAACATGAGTAACAATTACCCTAGTTTTAAAGGATCTAATGACACTTATTTAACACGGTGTAAGAAATATAGAGACCAAAATCCAAGATTAATCAAACAAGAAATTGAAATCATACATATTGTAAAATGAAGAAACTATATACCTTTCATTGAATATGGTTATTGTATCAATATTTTCCCCATTCACTTGATAAAGATCATATCAGAGGCACCCTAAAGACATCCCTCTTCTATAGATATCTATAGGATGTTCTAAATTGTTCAATACTTGAGAGGGGTCCTCTTATTACCCATGATATGCTAGTGTCTCGTGAAGGATAAGGGAGAAGGGGAATATAGCTTTATGATGAGGTAATTTCATCCAAATACATACAATATTATCACATACCCATCTAATGGGAGGTACCTCTTTATATAGGGTCCTCTAGGAAGCTCCTTGAGTGAATATGCATTAACTCATATGTTATGAGTTAATGAATGTGGTTACATCAACTATAACCTTTATCCATGCTAGAATATTTCCTTTCATCTTATAAAACACTTCATTTATGATATATAATGTAGAAATATTTTAATTATTACACTTATCATTAGGTTATATCATATTATCACTTATAATATGATTTATGATATCCCTTTTTAAAGGAATATGTTATGAATTTTGTTTATTCAATACATACCTCATTACTTTCACCAATATTATAATATAATGTTGCAAAAAACCATCATATGAGTTAATTTATTTTTGGAATATCTCTATAAATGTTATAATTACACTAAAACTTCATAGACTTTGTGCCATTTAACCTAATATTGTATTATATACAACAACTTATGAAACTATATCCAAAAATATTTTTTGATATCTTTAAAATTAATCTTGTAATGATATAATTAACTTCACCTTGTATCACATAATATGTAATATCTTGTGAATACCCTATCCAAAACCCTTTTATATTAACTCAAACACTTTGAGAGAATCTCACTAAGTCAAACTCAGCCCCTATTTATTCAACCATAAAGTGTTACCCCACGTAGATTTGTAGCATTGAAAATAAATTTAAATCAGCATATCTATAAATGTATGTAAATAGTGGTCTCTAGAAAATCATTAATGTTACTCAAGATACAACAGGATCTGAAGTAAACCCCTCAAACACATGTATCATTATAATCATGTCCACTAGCTACATCATATGAAAACATGAATTCTCATATGATCCCTTTTTATAATACATCAAGTGACCATAGGACATGGAGTATGTAATTCCCATATATCATACTTAAATGTTCTATATTATTCAAGTATATAATTACAAGGATGATGAATACATCACATTTCATTCACATTTAATGATGAGCGTATCACATATCTCTCACCTAAATTGATAAGAACACCATATATAATATCTGTGCAGCCACATACATCCTCATTCTATCTCAACTGAGGGACCAAATTTCATACACATCACACAAGAGGGAATATCCCATTTTAGTTATACTCCAAATCACGACATGATCAATAACATACCCAAATGTCCTATGAATGGATAATCCTAAAGGCTTTTATAAGAAAGGTATCAAATTATAAAGTTTATCATTCTCAGTATCTCACCAACCTCAGGTAATGGGAACTCCAAATATTATCCATGAAACCCTAGTATACCAAATATATATTGTGTGTAACACCATGTGGTATACTTAGTGGTTAATCCAGTGCAAAAAACCCATTTTGTAACTGATGATCATATTCCATATCATAATAAATGAATATTACACACACTAACCTTAACATTTTATCATAGTCTATAATAATCCATGATGAACATCGACTAGGGATAACTTAGAGTCATACTTTTGGAGGTCAATTATCATTTAAATTTACAAAATTTATATCAATATATACATATATACAACAAATGTGAAAGAATGATAAAGTAGAGATTATATTTTAGTAGAACAATATGCATTTTATATTCTTAGAATCTTTTAATAATACTCAACAAAACTATACATAAATTCCTATCTAACATATCATATATAATAGACTTCCAAACTATAAATATTTTTGATACACTTTTAGTTGTTTTGTTAAACTCATTACAAATTTTTTTAATTATTGATACATTTCTATTTGACCATCCAATAAAACCCACCCACTAAGCTCATTGGTGAGTAACATCTATGAAGTAATCTAGTTTTAAAAATGGTCAGACTTATGAATCATATTCCTAATGTTCAACTCCATGAACATATTAAAACTCCTTCACTCCATAAAATCAAATTTTCGGATGTTAATAACTTATTTTATCTACTTAGATATCTTTATATGTACATCATTGTCATTATTAGAGCCCTTTAGATTAATATTTTCCTTGAAATCCTTTTGGTAACCAATTTAACTGTTTAAATTACTTCTTTAACAACACATCCTAAACTTTTTTAGGATATAAAGTGAAATTCACTTTGATTTTGACTATCATAATATTTTATTTATTCATATTTAAATCCTCAAAGTCTAAACACACTCCCAATAAACTCTTATACATTATATTCTCTTTATAATATCTTACAAAGATTCAGGAAAAAATCCTTTGTGATTTAGTAAATAACTCTTATTTTATTTTAGTGGGAATATTTAATAAATAAAATATTGTTTTTATATCATATATGGTATTATATGTGTTTAGAATGCTTTCTTGAAAAGAACATTATTCTTTAAAATATTCCACTACTAAGAGGTCGGATCATATCCCTTATATTTTAACAAATGTCTGGATAATTTTTTTATCCTAGAAAATTTTTTATCCTTATCTAACTAGTGAAAAAAATGAGATTTGCATCATTTTTTTAGTTTTTAATGTTTTTTAATCATTGATATTGTCAAAATCAATGTAATAAATATGTTTTTTATACCAGTTTTTATAAACTATGTAAAAAAATTATTTTCTATATTGTTTATTCTCATAACTAATGTAGAAATATTTCTAAGTTTCTGAATTTTTAGGTTAGTTATTATAAATAAATGATGTAAACATAATTATTATTACATGTTGGTTATTTTATAACTTATGTGAAATATATTTTTTAAATGGGTAATAAAAAAATGAAATAATTTTTTTAAAATCTTTTTAAAAAATAAATATTCCCAATCTGTATACAGAAACACCATTAGTACCAAAAAATAGAAATATTAATAGAAAATAATACCAATGTACAATTTTATAAAAAATATTTACATCGCAACTTTTTTCAAATTACAACTACTTCACAATTGATGTTTATTCTTTCAAAGTACACATAAACTAAAATAGAATTAAACTTGAAAAATAATCATCCTATGCTCCCAGGAGATGATTCAACTCTTTTTTATTATATGTAATAGGATCATTAAAAAGATACAAATTATAAAACATTGTTTTCAGTATTTATTTTGAATATAATTTCATTATAAATTAAAGGAAATATTGTAATGAAATATATCCTTGTCAAACTTTATAATTATTCAAGTTGTTATTATTTTATATAAAAACTTAAAACATGATATCCACATTTTATGACTCCTTGTTGTTGGAATTTATTTTTCAAAACAATTTATCAATTGGAAATAAAAGTTTAAGTGTTTTCTAAATTGTAATAATTTAAAATGAAGTCACCTTTGCACACCCATTTTTTATCTTTGTTTTCCTTTTTTTTATTGTATTATTATAGTAATCCCATGTCCTGATCAAAAATTATATGTATAAAATTAAATATAATGTTATTATAATATATAAGTATTAAAATAATCAAACTTATGTCTCTAATACTTATTTAAATTTATCTCACACATCCCCATGTATAGAGCATAACCGGTAATATTTCCTTTCATGTGGAAAAAAAATACAACATCCAAAGTAAACTAATATGTAAAAATATAATATGAGTGGTTTTTTATAAATAAAAATAATACATATGAAATACATGTTTCATTCCCTTCATGATAAGGAATCATCAAACACCAAATTGCATCATTCTGAAATATTTTATAAATATAATCTCTTCTTTATTTATCTATAATTATCATAGTTATTTGAGAAATAAATTGTGTCAACGAATTCATACACTAATTTCATTTCATACTGAATAAAAAGTGTGTGAAGATACCTAATAAAAAAACATAGGTATAAAGTTAGATAAATTTGAAAAAATTGAAATAAATATAACAATCAACTTGCAAGGAAAATATTTGTATCACTACAAGACCAAACATATCTACAATTAGAAGGTCCATCTATTACAATTTATCAGCATATAATCACACCCAAAAATGTCAGTAGTCATTGTCACTTCATAATTATCTCTCAATATAAATTCATATGATGATAATATAGAAAAATATTTGGAAATAGGATGTGAAGTCGATAAGTTATCAACATTTTTTTCTTTATATACAACATGTATTTACCATTAAAGTATTTATATAATATATATACTAAAATTTAAAATAAATATTAATAAAAATTTAAAATAAAGGATATAATATATTTATACTTGATTGGTAAGTTTACAAACAAGTCAATATGTTTAAGGTAAAAAATTTATAAAACTTTGTCCAACTATAGAAACCTCATCAGTAAGGAATGATACTCTAGTTGATGCATCTATAATATCTTATATTATTACCCTAAACTAATCCATCTCCATATACTATTGATGTAGGGTATCCCCAATATAATATATGATCCCATATACTATAATATGATATTGGGTGTCCTCAATATATAACTCATAGTATATGGTAACATGTGGAGGAGGTGGTGGTGGAGTGGGATTTTTATGGAGAGGTGGAGGAGTGGGATATTCAGAAATAGGTGGAAGAGTGGGATATATAGGTGGAGGTGGAGGATATAGAGTCTACAGTTATCTCTACATGTCAAAAAACATCGAGTGTACCAATGATTTAATCCTATCTCCATTGTCTTGATCATGTGCTTAACCTTAGCTTATAAGATATCTACTTTTACTTTATACACATCCATGCTTGAAGAAGTATGAGAACAAAAAAACACTTTTATAATTAATACACCCACCTCTTATACCCATAGATTACCTAGGTGTTCAATATTCCTTAATAAAACTTTCAAAATTCCATGACTACCCTCGTGTATAAAAGTACCCTATGTGCACTATTCCTTAATGGAATCCTATATATATTATTTGAAAAATCTATTAGTGAATTAAAAAATAGAAAGATTTAAAAAATAAATTAAATAACTTGTTATTATCTTTTTGTATAAAAACTTTACCTCATCTGTAAGATATATTCATTTTTTCATCAATTGATCCTTTTTCCATTTTCATGTCTAGCTAGGGGGAGGGGGTAGTTGATATAGATCTTGATAACTCATATCTTAATTTTTGAGAAAAAAAATTACCATCATTTTTTCCAGTAAAAATACCCTTCATGAGATAAATTATGATGGTATATGTTTTTTATTAGATCTTTTAATGATATCGCCTCAATACCTATTAATTGAAGACAAAAAAATCATTAATATGACCAGTTTTTATGATTATATAGAAAAATAATTCAAATATTTAACATTGAACATTATAAAAATGTTTCCCATTATCAACATTCAATAAAAAATTTAAATATGTCTTCATATAAATATATATATATATATATATATATATATATATATATTATGGATTTTTATTTTTCCTATCACAAAAAATGAAATCCAAAGTTATAATTGATTTAAAATCTCTCCACCTCCCAGAATACAAAGTTAATTATTTCCTCCTAACTTCACTAGTGTTGGTTATGTCATGTTTCCTTTGATAAAAATAAAAAAAATAACCTAAATTAGTAAAATCATGTCATGAAAAATGAAATAATAATAAATTATTTTACTAAAATGGTCTTCCATAGCTGAGATAGTGTCTTCTAATCAACACTTCTCTTATCAAAAATTAAAATTTTAACTTTCCCTCAATCTTGAATAGATATAAAAGTAAAAAATTACATAGAATTTGGACTCTTAGGATTACTATTACCATCAAACTCAATACATATCCTTTAGTCCTGGCTAAGAGCAAGTGATTATTTAGGTAAACATCTCCTACCATGTTTACCAATTCTGAAAGCCTTCTCTTTCCTAGTAAATGTAGAAGGCTATAATATAGAAGAATAGGGAGCCTCCTTGGTATGAGTGTGTATAGGATCATCCTTAGAAGATCGAGGTGACTTGGATATTTGATCTAAAATTATCTTAAAAATAAAATTAAAAAATAGTAAAAGATTATACAATATATTAGTTAAATATAAAATTAAATAAAAATTTAAAAATAAAATAATAATAACAAAACTAAATGAAACAAATTTTTATTCATATTAGTTGAATTATTTAACAATAATCGTAAAAATATGTTGACAGTATTTATGATACATAAAATGATATATAAAAAAGAAAAAAAAACCTAACTATAATATTATAAAAATCCAACTATTACGTATAAAATTTAATAGAAATTGGAAAATGATACCAAAAAAACAAAATAGAACTAGTAAAATACTTTATCAAATTCATTGAACAATGCTAAAAAAATACTAGAAAAATGTTTGATACATGAAATGAAATAGACAAAAGAAATAAAAATAAGTAAAATGTTATAAAAATATAACTATTTCACATAAAATTGGATAATTATAAAATTATATAAATAAAACTAAACAAAAAATATATCATATCTAATAAAATATGTGACTTAAATAAAAAAATTATAAATAGTTTATTTAAAATTTTATAAAATTTTAAAAATGAAATAGAAAATAAATATATGGAACTTGTAATATTAATAATTTATAAAGGATTGTTTTCCTATATTACTTCTTTATGATCATTTAGTATGGAAAAACCCATGTATACAACTTAGTCATCAATATCCTATTATAGTATTTCCATATAAGTAGGGATATCACATAATTCATCATCAGGTTTTTAACCACCAACATACTTTTTTTCCTTTTAAAATGATAGACCACTACACATTTGATGGATCAAGAACATTGAATATTTTCCTTTAATATGTAAATATTATAAAAGGATCATCTTTATGTTCTATTTTTTCATATTTACTATTTTTAATATCGAAATTATCATGTTTTACACTCTTGTTACTGACAAACCATTTGTAATTGAATATAAGACCTTGAAATTTAATGTAATAAATATCCCATATTTCTTCAATAACTCATTAATATTCACTTGATGTAGAGATGGAGTTTTTGTATTTTTCACTCAAAAAATGTATTACATCAACGAACACTAATACACTATTATTCTGAAGTACACTTTTATTATCCTGGTTTTTTGTATAAAATGCATAGGAATTGATGTCATATCCATACCATCTTATTACATTTAAACTTGGCCCAACCACTAACCATCTAAATGTTTTTGATGCATCTAATTAACCATGTATGGTCTATTTAAACCATTTAAAAAAAGTTTTATATGCTCATTCAATATCCATATATATTTATTTTCTATATATTATTATTTTAACACATTAATATGAGATTTTATAAATGTCTGAGCATCGTCTATGTTATTTAAGATGTATAAATGTTCCTGCTTCATTGTTCACCTATCAATGAATTTATTTTCAACCCACATATCCCCTTTTCCACAATACTAACTCGTCCATTATGATATTTAAGAAAATAAACATGCTCTGCTAAAGATAAGTAGTCTTTAAAAACTCTTCCACCTTCACAGAAATATATTTCTCAATAATATAGGCTTTTGTTTGATATGGATTCTTAATATATCCCTTTAATTTAATCTTATACCTTTAAAAAAACATCCAACGTATATATATAAAACCAAAAATCTTTATTTATTTCACTAAATAAACCGTTAAATATACCATGATATCAAACAATGATAGTGGAAAGTGAATTTATAGTTGACAAAGTGTATAGAATGCATCATTCTATAAAATTTTTAATAAATTCACATCAATGACTTTATTTTAAATAAAATTAAAAAAAATAACAAACCATGATTATATTAAATATGAAACATATGGATAAAATTACATATAATCTAATTTATAGGAGTTGTTGAATCATAACATAAAGGTCATGTGATTCCATGCCTATTAACTTCAAATCAGTTAGTGACATGATTTTTTTATATTTTATGTATAACCCAACAAAACTTGGATACCATGTAGAAACTAAAAAAATGTTTTTATACCTATAAGATAATTTATAAAAATATGGATAAAATTATTTTAATTTTACTTTAGGAGTGGGACCTAACTCTAAATGTATTCCCATTGACTATAAGTCCAATCTTACATTCAACCCATCCATAGTATTGACTTTAATATCTAACATTGATCCAATCAAACTACCATAGATATTATTTTCAAAATGCATCACATAAATGTTATTCTTGACCTCAAGATATCTCTAATATGGAAGCTATAAAAATATTTATCATTTCTTCCATATATTTCTAACATTACCATATCTTTGTGCCTTTCCAAATGTGACATAAATATTTTTCACCCTTTCAAAATATTTATCTATTAAAAATGGATTTATCACAATATCAATTTTCAACGAGACATTAAATTACTTTTTAATCTTTGATGAGATTGATCTATAGTCAAAGACCTTTGATATCCCATGTATACTATTTTTCTCCCATATTATAGTTTATAATAGAGAGCCATTTCTTAATAAATTGGAAAATCTTTATGCCCCTAAACACTATATCAAGAAAAATTTCTATATACTGGGAAGTAATTTATAGTGAACATAATCATTTCATGTAATTGAAAATATTCTATTTTATAAGAATCATACACTCTAATACCATACCCTCATAAAAGTTTCAAATCATCAATTAATGGTTATAAGAAATAATCAATATCATTTTCATGCTATTTTGGTCCACAAATCATTAAAATCAACATGATATTTTTTTCATTTCATTCAATATTTAAGAGATAAATTATAATTTACCAACAAAATAAGTTATGAAATATTTTTTATACTAAGACTTTGATATGGATTAATTCCATAAATGCATAGTCTAAGTATAAGATTTCTAAATTCATTTACCAAGGTAAGAAACAGTTGATAAATTTTCTTCCACTATAAAAATCATCTATATGACATAATTTTCTATCAAATATTCAATAATATTCATGCCATATTAACATTTTTTCAATAATTTTAATTTCTAAATAAATGTTTTAATTGAGTAATTATAATAAGATACTGAATTTACTTAGTATAATTCTTGGTAATTTCTAAATAAACCTATTATTTTTATTTCAACTTATACTGTGATGTCCCATATTTATGTCAATTTGATAGAACTTTATATTCCTTCCTATAAAGAACATAGTAATTTGTTTAGGCATGTATCTTTTTGTAATCCAAAATCATTAGACAAAATATTTTTATTCACATTATAATGTGAATTTAATAGATCATTCTCTTCAGGAAGTATATATTTCAATAGTTATAGGCACTCTGTAAAAATATTATCACTCCATCCATTCCTTTCCTTCAAGCTGATAAATCTTAACACCATTTATAAAACTGTAAATTTCATACAACCTAGATACGATGTTTTTTCATCGCCTCTATATAGGTTCTTGATCATTAGTGTCTTTTCAATTTCTAATGATTTAATATCATTAATCATTTATTTAATTTGATTATAATTATCATCCTAAATTTTTTTATCATTAATAGATCTTTAATTCTTCACAATTTCACCATTCCAAATACAAGGACTATAAATTGGATTAAAACTATAAAAAATTAAATGATCTTCGATTTCATTGCTTTGTAAATTTATCGTATTTCAACATTTAAAGCATGGATATAAAAACAAGTCATTGTTTATAACATTCCATTTGGAAAATTCCAAAAAATCCTCAACCCCTTCCTCAAATCCACACTTTTTCTCTTTAAAATAATCCAACTATGACTCATTATCACCCATCACAAATTTCAAGTAGTGAATATAAGTAACTACATATTGAAATTTACTTTCAAATTTACTTTTATAAGTGAAAATACAAATAAATAAATGAAAAATATTTCAAAAATAAAATAAATTAAAAAATTAATAAGAAAAATACATACATTAACATTGATTTTAAAAGGTTGATTATTCATAAAACACAATTATTAGCTATTTTTATTATATAATTTGGTGATTATATATATATATTATTATAATATATAAATTAATATAATAATATAAATGTAAAAATAATTTTTGAATGTATTATAGTGTACGATTCTTATATGGAGAAAATAGGGATTTTTCTCCATCAAAATATAAAAGAGATAGTGGTACTAGTGGGATAGGTCACCTCCATTTCACATGAAATGATGTGAAAAGGGGTATAGGTGTAGATATATCCTTTGGTATGATGTTTTTTGATAAAATATTTATATCCCATGATGAGGATCAAGGATAAAAATTCCCAGAGGCATTGTATATATACAGTGAACTACAGACTAACACCCAAGTAAGGGATAACTCTAAAATACTCTAACATTATTCATGTCTTATTCAAACTAAACTAGAAACTAACTTAAACTAACTATAATTATACATTAATCTCAAACAATACTCACCCAAGATGATCATATATATATATATTATCAACAATCCATATCTGAACTTCATAATTGTAAAGACCCGTAAATTTCAAGGAAATTTTTTTCTTAATTTTCTTTGGAATTTTACAAGAACGCAGTTTCTGACGGCACCTGATTCCGAGGCCCGGTGTGCCCGGAATCATTTTCCGAAGTTTTGGCTCGGGTACGTTCAGTGAACGGACGAGCGGGTTTTTCTAACTTTTGAACCGGTGCCCGGAATCGAATTCTGAGGGCACCGATGAAATCGCAGCGCCGGTATTCGCTTAGAAACGCCTCTTCCGGAGTTGCGTTTGCTCGGGTGTGGTTTTTAATTTTCGGGCTTAAAGTTAAGAAATAAAATAATTTTGCGACAACTTTATTTTATTTCGCTTAAGCCACTTGGAAGCCACTTGAAGCCACTTAAAGGCGGCTTGAACTGAGTTGAACTGGATAGGATGCTATCCAGAAATATCCTACCCCCTTGGTAGGATATTTGTGAGGTGGGGCCCGCACGAGCCCTGCCGTTTCTTTCTGCTAAGAAACGCACCCGTAAAAACCCGTCAAAGAAACTGAAAGTCAACTGACGCGGTATCTTAGTTTCTTAACAGACCATTAAATTGGGCTGTTTCTTTCATCCAATTAATTGGGTGGTTTCTTTGGTAAATTAATTCTTGGAATTAATTGTTCGTTTCTTTTTTTTTTATCGTTGCTTGTGCGTTAATAAAATAAGATTACTCTTATTTTATTTTGGGTGGAAGCTTGTGGCGTGGGGAGAATTTGGAGGAGAGCGTTCTTCTTCGGCGAAGAACGCGAAGAACGCCGGCCTCCGGCGAAGAACGCCGAAACCGCGGAAATCAACGACGCTTCTTCCGCGATGTTTCTTCCGCGACGATCGTTCCTTTCCAAGCGACGTTCTCCCTTCGGACGCACCTCGACGACAACGGAATCAATGACGTTTCTCCAGCGACGTTTCTTCCGCGACGATCGTCCTCTTCCGCGACGAACTCGAGAGCGACAACGCTTGAGGTAGGGGTTTTAAACCTTTTTAAAGTTGTTGATCTTTCCTTCGATCTTGAAGGTTCTTTTTTTTGTCGGCCCTTGTTTCCGAATCTTTTTATTTATTTTTTAAAAAGATTGTGATGGATTATCGTTCTAGAAAGGCCGATTGTTATCAATCTAATGCGAGGGGGGTCGGGCTGCACAAACACGGCCGAACCCCCCCCCCCCCCTCCTTTATTCTTGTTGTTTCTTGCGGATGGAGCGAGATGGCGTGGTGCCATCGCACCACGCGGGAATCGTACGGCAACTATTGAGCGGCGCCATCGCGCCGCGCTGTGGAACGAAATCAAACAAGATCGAGACGCCTTCGCGCCACGCCGAGAAGTCGATCAAGCACGCGACGTCGTCGCGCCGCGCCAAAGAGGCCGCAGATTAAATTAATTTTATTTTGTTCTTGAGCGCAGATTGACGGGCGACGACAAACGAGGCCGCAAGTTAATTTTGAGGCCTCCGCAGTGAAGGTCGGGTCCCGGGATGACCGTAGGCGCAGACGGGAAGCAAATCGGACCACCGGAGCGTCTCCGGTGGCCCGCGGAAGCCGGCGGCGGCGCGGCTCGCCGGCGGCCGGAGGCGGCGGCACCCCGCGGGTGTCCAGCGCGACACCCCGCGGGTGCCGCGGGGCTGTCAGGCGGCACCCCGCGGGTGTCCAGCGCGACACCCCGCGGGTGCCGCGGGGTTGTCAGGCCGCTCGGCCGAGCCGAGCCGGACCGGCCCTGGCCGGGCGGGGCCGGGACAACCGGGTCGGACCCGGTTCGGGCCGACCCAGGGGGGGTCGGCCCGGGCCCGGACCCCCCCCCCCCCCCCCGTTTTCGGACCATTTCGGTCAAATTCACATATCTTGAGCTCCGGACGTCCGAATGACGTACCATCAGCTTTGTTGAATTCCTCTCAGTGAGACGGAACTTTTGGCTTACTCTGCTCGAGGTTTGGATGCCGACGGAGTACGGTCGGGTCGGTTCGTACACGAAACCAACCGGGCCCCTGGAACGAAAAAGCCAATAACTCACAGACCGGGCGTCCGATTGACGCGCCGTCTGTTTCGTTGACTTCCTCTTGATGAGACGGAACTTTTGACATACTCCGCCCGAGTTTTGGATGCAGTCGGAGTATGGCCGGATTGGATTGTACCCGAAATCCAACCGGGCCCCTGGAACGGAAAAGCTGATATCTTTCAGCCAGGACGTCCGTTCGACGAACCGTCAGCGGCGTTGGTGATTGCGTTGAGTAACGGTCCCTTTGAGTATACCCTATGGGAGTTCAGGGTACAGTTGTGATACGGCCTGGATTGGTTCGCACACGAAACCAACCGGGCCCCTGGGACGAAAAGGCTAATAACTCACAGACCGGGCGTCCGATTGACGCGTCGTCTGTTGCGTTGAGACCCCTATGATGAGGCGGTCCTTTGAGAAACTTCTTTGTGGGACTTTGTGATACTTGGAGTATCGACTAGTAGCTCGTGGAGCGGACCCTCCCGGAGACGAGCATGCAGAGTACGGAGACCGTGTAGCCGACTGAGACCTGACGACTGCTTGACCGACTCGACTTGGAGTGAGTCGACTAGCCCAGTGGACGGAGCGCCCGGTATTTGGCGACAGACCCACGGCGGACAGAGCGCCCGGTAGTTGGCCGCAAACCCGCGGTACTCGACAGGAGGAGTACCTCTATAGGCTATTGGGGGGAGCGCCCGGTATTTGGCGACAGACCCACAGCGGACGGAGCGCCCGGTAGTTGGCCGCAGACCCGCGGTACTCGACAGGAGGAGTACCTCAGCAGTCTTAGGTTAGTGAGCAGTACCTCGGAGTCGTGACAGGACCACTGTACACTCCAGAGACGGAGCTCTTCAGCAGTTACGGTTTCGATAATGAAAATCCTGGTTTGAGCTGAGTCAATGAATCTTTGCGTTTCCTCATGATTGAGATGGGTCGCTTGATAACTTAGGTATATGTATGGGCATATACCTGGGTGATGGTTATCCGTTGATTTCATGATTTTTGTGTATCCTTGTGATTGGATGGGTTACTTGATGACTTAGGTATATGTATGGGCATATACCTAAGTAGAGTCTGATGTTACTTCGTGATTGCTGTCTTTACTTTGTGGATATCCATGTTGGATTTAGTGAGACCTTAAGGGTCTCGGGGTCCCTACTGAGTAGCTTATACTCACCCCTGCACGGGCTATGCCCGCACTTCGTTGTGTTGGTTGCAGACGACGGACAGCGCAGATCGCAGTTGAGGCTTGCGGAGCAGGTCGGTACCCGGAGGAGGACCACTGGGCGGACGTACCCGGAGTAGACGACGGGACCCGAGGAGTAGAGGAGCTATCTGTACCTACCCTTCAGGTAGGATCCGTGGTGGACGATCCAGGAGCTGAGCCATCTGTACCTACCCTTCAGGTAGGATCCGAGGAGGACGACCCAGGAGCCGCTTCCGTCCCTCCAGCTGTTGTCTTTTTCTGTTGTACTTTCTTTTGGGTTTGTATTCTGGCCCATTTACTTTTCAGAACTTCTTTTCGTACTTAGTGTTTTACTTCCGCTTGTACTCTGTGGTGCTTGTTTTCTTTTATAAAGGCAATGCCTTCCCAGTTATCGGGATTTTACGCCTTTGGTGCTAGTCGCCATCCCCTGGCCTATGGAAGGCGGGCTTGGGGTAGTCACGGCACGGGCCCCGAGGACGGGTCGTGACAAATTGGTATCAGAGGTGGTCGGTTCTACCACCGATTCTGATCTTTCTTTCTATGAAGCAATAGTGTTAAGGGTACCGAGTGTGGTTTCCAGTTCAGGGAGTCCAGTGTTGGTGCGGGCGGCCGATGTATCCATACACCAGGACCCTGACAACTGATTTCCGACTTTGTGCACGAAAACACTGATTGCGTGTGTGTTTTCAAAGGTTTCCCCCCTTAAAACAGCTCAAACCAGGTCAGCTCACCAGGTATAATCGTTTGATCGTGTTACGTTGTTTCTTTCAGGATGTCTTTTCTCGGACGACCAGCTAGAGCTCGGAGGGATGTGCGTGCTGACAGTCTGTCGAGCGACGAGGCTTCGGTACAGGGCCCTCTTGCAGTTGAGGCACCAGCGGTACTACCATACGTTGGGCCACCGATGCCACCAGCCCCAGCAGTAGGCGATGTACGACGCTTGAGTGCGCTGCATGAGTTCCAGCGCCAGAGGCCACCCAGGTTCAGGGGAGAGACGGACCCGCAGGCGGCTGAGCATTGGCTGGAGGCTGTGGTGGGAGTCTTCAGGCTAGTGGGGACGCCATCGGACTTCATGGTGACCTTTGCTGCCAGCCTTCTTCAGGCAACAGCAGGCAGGTGGTGGAGCCACTTGTTCCAGTTTTGCGATGGAATGGCTTTCACATGGGAAGACTTTGAGACCTTCTTCAGGGTGGAGTTTGTGCCAGTAGCTCTACACCCCGAGCGTGATCAGGAGATGCTGCCTTTGCCACGTGTTTTTCGATCAGAAGCCGAGTCATCTGTGGGCAGTAGACAGATGATGCAGAGGTCCAGGAGGACCAGACCAGCAGTTGGGCGATCTCGGGTTTTAGGACCGGTGGTGCAGGGCACCCGGAGTGGGAACAGAGCTAGCCGTGCAAGGAGCAGGTTGTGTTACTCATGCCGCAGAAAGGGTCATCTGGCACGTGACTGTCCGACTCCCGATCCGCAGGCTTTGGGGGAGCCACCGATATAGAGGCAGCGACAAATGCTTGAGCAACAGTAGAACTCTTGGAGCAGGTGGACAGGAGCGGAACTAGTGGATGCGTCTCTTGTACTTCTAGTTCCATGTTTGATGTTGTTTTTGTGTCTTTGTACCATGAGCTGCAATAAAATAAAGACACTTATCTTGTGATGTTTGCCTTCCTGTCCTCTTTTGTGATGTTACTGAGTGGTCCCGGTTAAAATGTTGACTTGACCCTCACTTTCGAGATTTCAACTGGAGCAGACCCAGTGACCTCACACTGATGCCGACAGTGTGACTCGACCCTTGGAGGCGAGAGTGACAGTTGGATCTCTTAGTAGTTACGTCGAGGCCTTACGACGTCATCCATGGCATGAATGCATCCTTCATGCCAGGATTGACTGTATTAGGCAATGGGCGTGGTTCATCTAGAGAGGGGATGAGACCAGGTTTCTCTTTTCGACAAAGGAGAAATTTTAGCAGCTCTTCCAGATCATATGCAAAGGAGGTGCAGTTCATCCAGGAGCAGATGAAGACTGCACAGTGCAGTAAGAAATAGGAAACCGGTGCCAGTCTTAGAGACTCGGGCGTGTTAAATGTTTCAAGAAGAGGAAGCTTAAAGGAGAGATGAGTCTACAAAGCAGTAGACGTGGAGGAACTGCTAGGTGAGCAGCATGAGGTGGTGTACATCCTAACATGCTACAACCACCCACCTTAGTTTTTCCCGCCAGGCTCAGGGAGCTGGAGGGCGGAGGAAGAGTGCGGCTGCATGCGGTCAAGGAGTGTGACCCAATGGCTCTAGAAATGATTCAAGGGACAGTCTATGTCCACTACTAGATGCTGTAGTAACAGACGTCGATATGAATCATTCCTCGCTTCCACAAATCTTGTTCCAGACCTAGAGTTTCCGGTAAGCCGTGGACTTGACCCTCACGTCTGGAGATACCTTGGGAGGAGACTCGATAATCACACTTACGCCGACGGTGTGGTCAGACCCTCGAGGCGAGAGTTCTAGTTGGAATCTCTTGGTGGCAGCGTCGAGGCCTTACGATGTTAGTTTGAGTATGGAATGGGCAATAACTGTTCATACTCAAATTGACGGTTTTAGGCAAACATTGGGATGGGTTTTCCTTGGTCGGCGAAAAAGGAAACCCCAGGCAGTGCAGGGTAACTCTTGCACAGGAGGGTGCGACCGATCACTCTTGAGTCGGTCAACCTTACCCTCATAGCAGCAGTCGTTTTGAGTTTCAGTTCTAACAGAAATGGAGACCTCTGGAGTTCGAGGATGACGACCACGTCTTCTTACAGGTCTCACCTCGACGAGGTTTACGGAGATGTGGCCTGGGAGGCAAGTTATCTCCGAGGTTCAACGGACCTATCTAGGTCCTCAGCTGGGTAGGCGAGGTGGTTTACCGCTTGGCCCATCCACTTCAGTTGCACTAGGTGCACGGCGTTTTCCACGTATCCCAACTGAGGAGATACGTGCTCGACCCCCCTTCACATATCATCGACCATGAGGAGCTAGACGGTGGCGATGAGTGTCTTATACGGAGGTTCCTGTGGGGATCGACGATCGACAGGAGCGGATCCTAGGAGGATGGTCGATTCCTCTTGTGCACTTTCTTTGGCAGCGCGGGAACCTCCAGGTGAGCACATGGGAGCGGAAAGCTCAGATGCGTGCTCAGTACCGCTTTGTTTCCCTAAGTCTGTGGTGAAGCTTTACGGGGAAGTAAAGCCCTGTGGTGGGAGTAATGTAAAGACCCGTAAATTTCAAGGAAATTTTTTTCTTAATTTTCTTTGGAATTTTACAAGAACGCAGTTTCTGACGGCACCTGATTCCGAGGCCCGGTGTGCCCGGAATCATTTTCCGAAGTTTTGGCTCGGGTACGTTCAGTGAACGGATGAGCGGGTTTTTCTAACCTTTGAACCGGTGCCCGGAATCGAATTCTGAGGGCACCGATGAAATCGCAGCGCCGGTATTCGCTTAGAAACGCCTCTTCCGGAGTTGCGTTTGCTCGGGTGTGGTTTTTAATTTTCGGGCTTAAAGTTAAGAAATAAAATAATTTTGCGACAACTTTATTTTATTTCGCTTAAGCCACTTGGAAGACACTTGAAGCCACTTAAAGGCGGCTTGAACTGAGTTGAACTGGATAGGATGCTATCCAGAAATATCCTACCCCCTTGGTAGGATATTTGTGAGGTGGGGCCCGCACGAGCCCTGCCGTTTCTTTCCGCTAAGAAACGCACCCGTAAAAACCCGTCAAAGAAACTGAAAGTCAACTGACGCGGTTTCTTAGTTTCTTAACAGACCATTAAATTGGGCTGTTTCTTTCGTCCAATTAATTGGGCGGTTTCTTTGGTAAATTAATTCTTGGAATTAATTGTTCGTTTCTTTTTTTTTATCGTTGCTTGTGCGTTAATAAAATAAGATTACTCTTATTTTATTTTGGGTGGAAGCTTGTGGCGTGGGGAGAATTTGGAGGAGAGCGTTCTTCTTCGACGAAGAACGCGAAGAACGCCGGCCTCCGGCGAAGAACGCCGAAACTGCGAAAATCAACGACGCTTCTTCCACGACGTTTCTTCCGCGACGATCGTTCCTTTCCAAGCGACGTTCTCCCTTCGGACGCACCTCGACGACAACGGAATCAACGACGTTTCTCCAGCGACGTTTCTTCCGCGACGATCGTCCTCTTCCGCGACGAACTCGCGAGCAACAACGCTTGAGGTAGGGGTTTTAAACCTTTTTAAATTTGTTGATCTTTCCTTCGATCTTGAAGGTTCTTTTTTTTGTCGGCCCTTGTTTCCGAATCTTTTTATTTATTTTTTAAAAAGATTGTGATGGATTATCGTTCTAGAAAGGCCGATTGTTATCAATCTAATGCGAGGGGGGTCGGGCCGCACAAACACGGCCGAACCCCCCCCCCCCCCCTCCTTTATTCTTGTTGTTTCTTGCGGATGGAGCGAGATGGCGTGGTGCCGTCGCACCACACGGGAATCGTACGACAACTATTGAGTGGCGTCGTCGCGCCGCGCTGTGGAACGAAATCAAACAAGATCTAGATGCCTTCGCGCCACGCCGAGAAGTCGATCAAGCACGCGACGTCGTCGCGCCGCGCCAAAGAGGCTGCAGATTAAATTAATTTTATTTTGTTCTTGAGCGCAGATTGACGGGTGACGACAAACGAGGCCGCAAGTTAATTTTGAGGCCTCCGCAGTGAAGGTCGGGTCCCGGGATGACCGTAGGCGCAGACGGGAAGCAAATCGGACCACCGGAGCGTCTCCGGTGGCCCGCGGAAGCCGGCGGCGGCGCGGGTCGCCGGCGCGGCGGCGCCGGCGGCCGGAGGCGGCGGCACCCCGCGGGTGTCCAGGGTGACACCCCGCGGGTGTCCAGCGCGACACCCCGCGGGTGCCGCGGGGTTGTCAGGCGGCACCCCGCGGGTGTCCAGCGCGACACCCCGCGGGTGCCGCTGGGCTGTCAGGCGGCACCCCGCGGGTGTCCAGCGCGACACCCCGCGGGTGCCGCGGGGTTGTCAGGCCGCTCGGCCGAGCCGAGCCGGACCGGCCCTGGCCGGGCGGGGCCGGGCCAACCTGGTCGGACCCGGTTCAGGCCGACCCAGGGGGGGTCGGGCCGGGTCGGCCCGGGCCCGGACCCCCCCCCCCCCCCCCCCCCCCGTTTTCGGACCATTTCGGTCAAATTCACATATCTTGAGCTCCGGACGTCCGAATGACGTACCGTCAGCTTTGTTGAATTCCTCTCAGTGAGACGGAACTTTTGGCTTACTCTGCTCGAGGTTTGGATGCCGACGGAGTACGGTCGGGTCGGTTCGTACACGAAACCAACCGGGCCCCTGGAACGAAAAAGCCAATAACTCACAGACCGGGCGTCCGATTGACGCGCCGTCTGTTTCGTTGACTTCCTCTTGATGAGACGGAACTTTTGACATACTCCGCCCGAGTTTTGGATGCAGTCGGAGTATGGCCGGATTGGATTGTACCCGAAATCCAACCGGGCCCCTGGAACGGAAAAGCTGATATCTTTCAGCCAGGACGTCCGTTCGACGAACCGTCAGCGGCGTTGGTGATTGCGTTGAGTAACGGTCCCTTTGAGTATACCCTATGGGAGTTCAGGGTACAGTTGTGATACGGCCGGGATTGGTTCTCACACGAAACCAACCGGGCCCCTGGGACGAAAAGGCTAATAACTCACAGACCGGGCGTCCGATTGACGCGCCGTCTGTTGCGTTGAGACCCCTATGATGAGGCGGTCCTTTGAGACACTTATTTGTGGGACTTTGTGATACTTGGAGTATCGACCAGTAGCTCGTGGAGCGGACCCTCCCGGAGACGAGCGTGCAGAGTACGGAGACCGTGTAGCCGACTGAGACCTGACGACTGCTTGACCGACTCGACTTGGAGTGAGTCGACTAGCCCAGTGGACGGAGCGCCCGGTATTTGGCGACAGACCCACGGCGGACGGAGCGCCCGGTAGTTGGCCGCAAACCCGCGGTACTCGACAGGAGGAGTACCTCTATAGGCTATTGGGGGGAGCGCCCGGTATTTGGCGACAGACCCACAGCGGACGGAGCGCCCGGTAGTTGGCCGCAGACCCGCGGTACTCGACAGGAGGAGTACCTCAGCAGTCTTAGGTTAGTGAGCAGTACCTCGGAGTCGTGACAGGACCACTGTACACTCCAGAGACGGAGCTCTTCAGCAGTTACGGTTTCGATAATGAAAATCCTGGTTTGAGCTGAGTCAATGAATCTTTGCGTTTCCTCATGATTGAGATGGGTCGCTTGATAACTTAGGTATATGTATGGGCATATACCTGGGTGATGGTTATCCGTTGATTTCATGATTTTTGTGTATCCTTGTGATTGGATGAGTTACTTGATGACTTAGGTATATGTATGGGCATATACCTAAGTAGAGTCTGATGTTACTTCGTGATTGTTGTCTTTACTTTGTGGATATCCATGTTGGATTTAGTGAGACCTTAAGGGTCTCGGGGTCCCTACTGAGTAGCTTATACTCACCCCTGCACGGGCTATGCCCGCACTTCGTTGTGTTGGTTGCAGACGACGGACAGCGCAGATCGCAGTTGAGGCTTGCGGAGCAGGTCGGTACCCGGAGGAGGACCACTGGGCGGACGTACCCGGAGTAGACGACGGGACCCGAGGAGTATAGGAGCTATCTGTACCTACCCTTCAGGTAGGATCCGTGGTGGACGATCCAGGAGCTGAGCCATCTGTACCTACCCTTCAGGTAGGATCCGAGGAGGACGACCCAGGAGCCGCTTCCGTCCCTCCAGCTGTTGTCTTTTTCTGTTGTACTTTCTTTTGGGTTTGTATTCTGGCCCATTTACTTTTCAGCACTTCTTTTCGTACTTAGTGTTTTACTTCCACTTGTACTCTGTGGTGCTTGTTTTCTTTTATAAAGGCAATGCTTTCCCAGTTATCGGGATTTTACGCCTTTGGTGCTAGTCGCCAGCCCCTAGCCTATGGAAGGCGGGCTTGGGGTAGTCACGGCACGGGCCCCGAGGACGGGTCGTGACAATAATCCACTATACCTTCAACATTTAATCTTATATGACTATTAAATCATGATAATTTTCCATCAAAATAAAAGAAACAAAAAACCCCATAATAATATAAGAAACCAACAATACCTAAACTGTAACACCCCAGGTAAATAAAGAATATGACATTTTTATATTTATCCATATTTGTGAATAAAATATTAATATTACTTTAAAGGGAACGCTATGCTTAATGGCGTACCCAATACGCGACAACGAGTTCCTTTGAAATCTTACGTTGCACTCTAATAATAAAATAATATTATTTTAAATGGTAGTTAACACCTAGCCATTGTAATGGTGGGAAAGAACGGAACTAACTAAAAA
The DNA here is from genome assembly GCA_963277665.1 of Viscum album. Lineage (NCBI taxonomy): Eukaryota > Viridiplantae > Streptophyta > Magnoliopsida > Santalales > Viscaceae > Viscum > Viscum album. The sequence goes on along the minus strand of OY728136.1, from coordinate 2,082,363,128 downwards.
ATGATTATGTATTTTTTTCAAATATTTTTACTTTTTACAATAAATGTTAGAGGATTAAAAATGCGAATGAATTCAATTTTAAGCGTAAACATTCTAATATTCTTTAAAAGGTCTATTAACAGCCTTTTGATGGAGAACCCCTTTTAAATCCACTTTTTGTCAATTTTATGTGTTATATTTGACAAAATAAAATTCTTATTTAGAATTGGGACATCAAAATTTACTTTGTGTAAATTTTTGGTATTTTTCTGATAAAGTTCATTTTTTTAATGAATAGTGAAAAATGTTGTATTTTATTTCAAAACCTCTTTTTAATATAATTTATTTATATGATTAGATTATCTTTTGAATTGGATTTAAAGTTGAATTAGAATATATTTTTACCATTTAATCCAATAGTGGTCGTTGGAATTAATTTCACTTTGAAATTGGACTTAAACTAGTGTCAATCTTTTAATAGATATTATTTCTTAAAAACATGCTATTTGCTTTGACAGCGGGAATTAATTATTAAATTAATTAATGCAACTTATATGTTTTTAATTTTTTAAAATAGACATCATTTTTGAGTTCGGAATATCAAATATAGCTTAGGGTGAATTTTTGATATTTTTCTGAAAAACTTCAATTTTTGATGAATAGTGAAACCACTAAGTGGTACTTATAAAAACTGATTTTCCGTTTTAAATGAAATTTTACCACTTCTGTAATTTTAATTTCAAAAATCCGACATACATGGTTGTAATTAAGAAGTAAAATGTGGTTCAATGGGATTAAAATAATTTTTTGGTGAATAGTAACTTTTAAGTTTTTAATCGCGGTTAGAGGTAATTAGTGTAGTTTAAGGTAAAAATAATGTTTTAATAATATGAAATGAACTTGAAACATGTCATAACCTTATTGGATGTGTCATGGCAGACCAATACAATCCATGGGTCAACTTGGGGACCCCATGGAGCCACTTTGGTAGGAAAATGACATTAATATCTTTTTATTTAAAGTTAAAATAAAAATGTCACAAACATGAGTTGTTTTACTAAAACAATTTTTAAATGGGGTTATACAAGTCATATATTTGACTATAAATATTAATTAGAAAGATAAAAGGATTTCATACATCATTATATTTTTTTTATAATTTTTAGACATTAAATAAATTAAATTATTTATGACACCATGATGATGCAGTGATTACCTCATTATTTAACGATTTAAATAAAATGAAAAGATAATGTAAAATCTAAGACCTACACTTGTCAAAAACCTATTTTATGGGTATATTTAGAACCCTTATCACCTTATCCTCTAATTATATCAATTTTGGGCCTTTTAAATCCGAAACTCATTTTAAAATAAAGTAACATTTCTTTACTTTCCAAGAGTGCCCCTCCTCTCCTCTTATAAAAGGCCCCCCACCTCTACCACCTTACACACACCTATCAAGCCTTTGGCTCGGCCAACCCCTGACCATTTAATCTCTACGCATCCCTCTCTTCATCATTGAAGCCTCCCTTTGGGCAGAATCCTTTCCAAGGAAGCCTTTGAGCTCAAATCAAAGAGAGTTACCTGATTTAAAGGTAGTGTCCTCTCTTGTGTTCTTATGTTTTATTTTGCTTCTCCAACCCTATAACCTCTTTTTATTCCTTTCTTTTGTAACAACACCAGTATCTTAAATATACTAGGATGTTTTTATGTGAATTATTAGAGCTACACTCACACACACCTTCGTCTAATGGTTAAAGAACGTATTGTTTCTGTGGATGGCGAATTTCTGCCTCACGAAATGATGATTGTTCAATCTTCTCTTAACACCTTTAATGGTGGCCATTATGATGTCACTATATTTTATATATGATATATATGGAATTTATTTTTTCTATATGCTTCTGAATTTTATATTTAAAACATGCCTTTATGCTTTTCATGTTGTGCAAATGAGATAATTTCATACGAGGAAGTGTGGACTACCGCCCCCTCAAGTGATGTGACTCGTTCATGAAATACATGGAGTGTATAAAGAATTAAATTAATGAACATATGTGACCTATATAACATATATATTATACTGGAATTATAATATATATATCTCTCAATTATTTTTAATTACATTAATATGACAAAGAAATGAAAGTAGCGTTCATGCGTACGTACGGCCTACCGTCTCCATGAACGGTGCATTTCATTTATTTTTATCTACAAATGTTATGGAGTAGTATAAAATTAATATGTACTGGATATATATGATATTTAAATCATTAATACTATTCTGGAGATTATTTACTTATAACTACATGGACAATCATTTTTAAACAAGTTCATTTTTGACTCATGTACCAAACATCGACAAAAAACGTCTGATATGAACTCACATTATTAACAAATTATTATAACATTATAACATGTGATATGAACTGAATAATAATATTTAAAATAGGTCCTTAATCAATTATAAATTTACCAAAGTTTATTACTCAAGAATATAAAGAAACGAACAAGACAAGTCGTACTTGAGGTAAGGGAACCTACCCCTCTCTTTCTTTTTAAGTACTCTCTTTTATGTCATTTCTTTTAAGCTCATATTTATTATGTTTGGGGATGTTCTTTTATATTCCTAATACTTTAATTTTTATGTTCATATTATTATAGACCCTATTTGATCTCATAAATCCATTTTTGGAAGTTTTAAGTGGCGCCGTTAGGCTGCCGAGTTTCCGTAAGGGATTTTTCATCTCACTTTTATTCCCGTGACATTTATGCTACGTTTTCCACTATTTCATTTGAGTGGTGTATGTACTGACCATTATTATACACTTTGTGTAGTATAATTTCATTTATGGGTATTTACATCTTCATTTTATGACCCTTCTTCCATGGGGTGTACGTTTCGAAAGTTACCCAACTCGGTAAGGGGATCTTTCACCCTCCTCTTTTTAAAAGACTTCTTTTGTTATGTCTTTTAATTCACATACTATTATGTTGGTATATGTTCTTATATATCCTTATTTATGTAAATTTTATGTCCAAGTGATGAGATACCATTTTCTCTCTCATCAACTCATTTTCTGAATTTTAAAGTGACGCTGTTAGGCTGTCAAATTTCTGTAAGGGAACTTCTTAACCCACTTTCAATTCTTTGGGTTAAACCTCTACTTCTTGATTTTATTATGCCAAGATTATGTGTGGAATCTCTATGTTGTAATTTCCACAAAACTTTTTGTGGATATAGTATTTCTACACATAATCATCTCATGGATAAATTCTTACGAACTTTTATGGGAAATCATAACTCAATCTCATTTCATTGAGTTAAATATATATGTCATTGGTTTTGTTTTTCCAAGATCATGTGTGAATTAGCTCTGATTGTTTCACACTTAATATCCACTTATATTGGGTGTATTTATATTTCTCACACATTATTATGTGATATATTTATCCTTAATTTAAGGATACCATATTTATAATGGATTTCATCTCAATTTACTTTTCCATTGAGACTTCATTGTTGTTATGCACCAATTCACTCTTATATGGTGTGTATACTGTCCTTTGACATATTATATCATGAATCCCTTTATTCTCATGATAATATAAATCTCGGATTACATGTTATTCCACAATTATTTGTATTCAAGAGTCTCTCATTTTGTTAAAAACTCTTTAACAAAAATATCATTTTAAATGTTTTAAAGATTCATTATTCTACATATTTATCTTTAATGTCCATGTTCTCAAAATGGTTTTCAGTATTTATTTATATGGAAATTAATGTTTTAAAATTATAATACCATTAAAAGCTTCAAAGTGGTATGGGACACTTTGATTCAAAAATCTCTTTTAAATGGTTTTTGAAAATGGATTGTTTAATTCAATATCTTGGAATTACTTATTGTGATTGCAAATAAAATGTTGTTATTGAAATGTTTATATTTTCAATATTTTATGTGTAATGATGGTACTTGGACATTTTACGGGTGGTTACGTGATAAACCATATGACGGGTGGTGCCGTGAATACTAGGACAGTTGGTTACGTTATAACCTCCAATGCATTGGGTATGTAAGTTGGTTGTATGGCTATTCCATTAAGTACGTGTGGAAGTCAGCCGTATGGCTATTCCATTAAGTGATATGTGTGGAAGTCGACCGTATGGTTATTCCACTTAATTATGTTTATGTCCCAAGTTACCTTTATATGTTATGTGTTCTTTATTTGGGTTTTATGGTAATCTTTTGGTTACAAAAGGGTAAGTAATGATCTTTTATTCAGTGAAGAGTTTTTTACTACTTCATAAAGGTGAAGGTATTACTTTGATAAAGTATACATGGTTTACTTGTTGTTTTAAAAAACTAACAGTTTTCATTCTTTTTGTATCCCTTACTGAGCTTTTTATGCTCACCCCAAGTTTTTTGAAATGTTTTTCACATGACTTAATGTGGAATAGGTTCAAGGATGGGATCAAGGGAAAGTCATGCTATCTAAAACATGGAACTAAACATGTTTCTTTTTAAGAGTTTTTATTTTATGGAAACTTAGTAGAAGTGTCTACTTTGTAATCTTTTGAGATGTAATAGTTATGTCCTAATTCTCTAAAACTCTAAACCATGAAAAGATCCTCAATGTGAATTATTAATTTAATTCAATATTAAGTAAGGATTAAGGCTGGGGCCTTATATAAACAATCCATCATTAAATATTCATTTCATGATTTAATAATAATTATAAAACTATTTCTATCATCCAAAACATAACATATTCATGAAAAATTAATCATTAAATTAACAATATTTTAAATGTAGTAAAAAATATAAACTAGGAATAAAATCCTAAGAATTGAAAAATTATAGAGGATAACATTAGATAACAAGGACAATGATGGTGATAGATACAATTATTAGGTAAGTGTGTGAGGGTGGTGGTGAGGATAAAGAAAATAAGGGAGAATAGTGGAGATTGATCACCAAAGGTTTTAAAAAATAGATTAGGGTTCTTCGAGGTAGAAATCAAGAGGTTATTAGAAAAAACATAAGTTAGAATCACATTCTTGATTTTTTGAAGGTATTCTACATTAGTTATGAGATAAATAATGTAGAAAACATAGTAACATGATTTTTTTATATCGGTTATTTTATAAACAATGTAAAAATAATTTATAATATCATTTATAAATAAATGATTTTATAATTTCATCATATTAAATTATTTTTTCACTACTAAAAATTTGGATTTTAATATTGATATTAATAGGATTTTAATGGTTCTAAAAAATCCTAGACTACCAAAGATAGGTTAAAATTTTACCTTTATCGATACTTTTTTCTAGCACTGATAAAGGCCCCCTTTATCAATGTTATTTCTAGTGTTGATAAAAATTGAAAAAATATATTTTTTATAACCTTTCTCAATTGTTGAGGTACCATTTCTTAGTGATCTAACCAACTTCCCAACACCCATCCCCTTCTTCAATGCTCGTGACCCCCCTTCCTTATCACTAGACTGTTGCTCACCTGCCTGCGTGCACCTAGATTCGATCCCACGACCTTCATTTGAAAACTAAACCCCTTTACCACTGAACTACCCTATTTTATTGTATATTATGATATTTCTATTTATTTATATATATTTACATACATATTTATTATTAATACATATATATATATATAATTATTTTTAAATACATTTATAAAATATATGTTTGTGTGAGTGTGCATGTATGTATGATATATATATATATATTATTAAAATTATTTAAATATATGTTTTTGTGAGTTTCCGTTTGGTTTATATATTTAAAAATTCATTTTTATGTTAATATGTATTTATACAATTGATTTACTATAAGTAAATATAATAAAGTATGCATATATTTAATTATAAATGAAACTACAATATGAAAAATGATAAAAATTCAAAACCATAATATCAATATGAATGTCATACCTCGTAATAAATTTAGTATCCATAAAAAACAATATGGCCCCCTAAAATGAGGTTGATATTCCATTAAATGTTAAAAAATTAGGATGACCCAACTAAAAACTCAGTTTTGGAGGCCTTATATGCCTTTTTTGGCCTCGAAAAAATTGTGATCAAGGTCCCCTAGTCACCATGGTATAGATCTCTTTGCATGATTTTATTTCATATGTGGTAGAGTCCAAATGGATGCCTGAATCAAAAGTTATCATTATTTTAAGTGTAAGTCATGTTTTCAACTTATCTTGATCATTCATTAATTCATTTAATTTTTATGTCATCCAATTGTTATTAAATGCTATTACACAATGATAATTAGAAATTTATTAATTAATATGATTCTTTAATTATTTTATAATCCTTTTTTTACTAAATATCTTATATATTAAGTGTAAATGCATATTTATCCTTATCTAAATAATATTTAATAAAATATATTATATTTATATCAATATAAATATATTAATATTTTTTTTAATCAAATATAATTTGTTAATGAAATATACACTTTATCAGTGCTTTTTTATGAGTGTTGATAAAGGAACCCCTTTATCAATGCTTATTTTCTAGTGCTTATAAATACCCCCCTATATCATCGATTTTTTATTAGTGTTGATAAAGATACCCCTTTATCATTTCTTTTTTACTAGCACTGATACAGGGCACCTTTATCATTTCTTTTTTATTTGTGCTGATAAAGGGACCCATTAGCAACACTTTTTTAGCACTGATAAAGACCCTCCTATGTCAAAACTTTTTTAGTGATGATAAAGGGGGATTTTATCAGTTATTTTATCTATAACTGATAAATCCTAGAGTTGTTAAAATCCAATTTTGTAGTATTGTATCTCACAGAAATAAAAGTGAGATGAGAAAACCCTTACCTCACGCATGCTTTTGGTTGATCATTATTTAATATATTGTATATTGGTTATAAATATGTTATTAACTTATTCCATAACCATATTAATATTTATTATATCATATATGATCCTTTTATAACATCTTATCACCTATTCATTAATAATATTTCATTATTTTCAGTATTTTGGGTGTTAATTGCCTTGTTTTCTCTTTTATGCTTTATTATGAAAGTTCCAGTTTTTATATATATTATATAGTCCCATAATCTCTAGAATAATAATCATGACATAATTATCATATTTATACATCAATTATAATTTTAAAATCAATCATGAATTATGGTTATGAAAAATGAACTAATGTTATGATCATGGAGACGGTCGGTCATACGTATGCATGAGTAACATTTCCATTTTTCCAATAATCATTATGGAAAGAAGGTATATAAAATTTATCTTTCCAGTATTATCATAATATCATAAATAACATATTATTTATATTTACTTATATATATCATTATTTTTATGTGGTGATGAAAATAATGATTCAAATTGCTTTGAGAAGGCGGTAGTCCACACGTCCATGAACGATGTTATCATTTTTTCAATGAGTGAAAAGGTAAAAAGAAAATGATATATTATATTTATAAAATGATAAATATATCATTAATATCATAAATATTTCATATATATCACATATATTTATTATATTTTCCCTTATTACCATTCGCATAACGTGTTAGTGAAAAACAAATCACATCGCTTCGTGAGGCGGCATTCTACCGTACACATGAGCGAAATTATTGTATCCCTTATATAATGGAATGTAAAAAAGTGTATATATAATATAATGAATCAATAGGTGTAATTTTTTTTATAAATATAATATATAAACTTTATATCCATCATCATACTCAACCATGAGAGTTCGTAATGGAAAAACGAATGACATTGTTTCGCGAGGCGGTAGTCCGTCGCACACACGAATGATTATTTCATAAACTATTTGATGGAAGTGTGTGTGGTTGTAGGTCATAACATTAACATAAAAACATATTAGTATATTTAATATACTTATTTTATTATATTATCATGGTATAATAATAATTGAATGATGTGGAGAAAGAAGTAAAATAAAGACTCACGTTGAAGAACATTGCCTCTTCTTTGGGTATCCTCCTTAGGTTTGAACTAAAGACTTAAAAGGTAGGATTTATGCATAAAATTAGGCTTATATGATGAGTTTAGGTAGGTTTTTAATTGATTTAGTAGGTTTTTGTTGATCCAAATGGATTGATATGTGTGAATAAGTGAGGGGAGTGAGTTCCCTTTTATAGTTGAGGAGGAGCGGCATTTTTGTAAATACCCAAAAGTATTCACTATTGAGAGGTCAATATTATCTCAAGTGAATATAATATTGATAATTAATGGTTTGGAGGGATTATATGTTCTATACACACCTCCACCACACAATAAAACACATGTTTTAAACATTTTGTTCCATAACTCCTAAGTTTCCTTTTTTCATTTTGGTTTTTCATTATGGTAACTAGTTTTATAACCTAAGTAATTTATATATTAAGGATATATTAAAGTGAGAATTATTAAATAATTTATAATAACTAATTATAAATATTAAATCCAATTTATCAATAAAAAATCCAATGTGTTATGGAAATTAACTTTAACACAAGTGCATGTAACGTGTAAAAACACAACTTTAACCTTAACCACAGTAATAGAGTTTTTACTTTATAAGGGTCAATGTATTCATTATAAAAAATAAAATGGTACATGAATTGATCATATGTGATATTTATTAACATTTAAAAATAAATTTTAATAAGATATTATTTTTATTAGTTTTAAAAACATTTATTAAAATATAATTTACCATAAAATAACATTAATGTCAATTTTAACATTATTCATTTAAATTGAATTTAAAAAATATCAAGACAATGATGTAATTATAATATATTATAATCTCACCTATTTAATATGATATATTCATCTAAAAAATTAATATAAGTTAGTAATTTATTCAATTAACCCAATTTTTAACATTTTTAGTATCATCTATTTCAGTTTATTATTAACTAAATAATTACTATGTTGGTGTTTCCTAAGTATTTAAAGTAATTAATTAACCTCTAAAAATTTAAAATAAATTATCATGATAGAAAAAAATAATTTTTATGTCAAAATAATATTTATAACCAAACCTATATTTTTTTCCCTATCCCAAAGCTTTATAGAAATTAAAAGGAAAAAAGGGTTCTTTTTTGTCTTTTTCTTTACTTAACTAATTATATTGGTCACCTTCATAAATAAGTGTCCAAAAAACTAATTAAAATTTATCATAAGGTCATAAGGGTTGAAATATGGCCATAAAATGGGTTTTAGACAAGTTTCTAGGTCATTTTCCTCCTTAAGTTTAAATTTTAATCCCTTGGTAAAGTCGTTTTTATCTTAATCGATGTGATTAATTTTAATTGTTTTCACTAATCATTATGGTAAAAATTTAAGTTGGAATTATTATAAATTATAAATTATTTTTATTCCAAATAAGTAATCCATTTTTTCAAATTCAATTCATATAAGTGGAAAATTTTAATTTAATATTAATCCCCCAGACATGGCAAGACGGCCAGTTTTGAAGAAGAATATTTTTTTAAAAAAGGTGATTCTATATTAACTATATGACTAATAATAATAATCTTATGAAACTCAATTAATATTTAATGATATATATTTATAAATTTTATTTAAAACATCTCCCATTAGGTATTATTTTAATTAATTAAAATTAAGAAACATTATTCATTTTAAAACATTTTTTAGAAAAACACTTTTTTAAAACCAAAAACAAACTTATACTAAAAACTAATATAAAGTTGATTCAAAGTAATTTATTGGATTAAATATAAGTAAATAATTATTAGGTTACTTTAAAACATATTCAAAACATATTAGGAGTTTTAAATTACTTAATTTTTTAAAATAAGAGACTTTTTACAAAAAATGGTATTTTTCACTATTCATTAGAAAATCAATATTTTGTGAAAATTCCCAAAATTTCACCCAAAGTGAATTATAATATTCTGATTAAAAAAATTGAATTTAATTTTATAAAATAAATTTTTTTAAATTTCCAGAAAATTATTATAATATTTTTTCATGAAATGATATAAAAATTATTTTTGAACATATTTTTGAACAATAAAATCACTTTACTAGAAATTGATGATTATTTACTAAAAATTTATCAATAATTTATAGTAATACATTTATATATTTATATATATCATAAATTAGTTAATATTATTTATACATGTTAATTTAATAGTTAGATTATAATGGTAATATATATCGTGGATCATTTAAGTTCAGTGTTGTATGTTGAATATGCTATCAAAAATTAAAATATTTGGGTTACATGAAACATAAGATAAATTTAGTGTTGTATATAATTCAATATGAGTATAATTTTGGGTGTATCAGAAGTTAAACTTAGTGTTTCATGCCCTTTACACTATCGAATATAATTTTATTCTTTTAAAATATTAAGATGTTATAGATGGAATCATTGGTTTTTTCCCTTAACCAAGACCAAGCCCAAATTCAAAAACTAAAGCATAAGAAAAAATTTATGGGAGAAGTTCAATATTATTGAGATTATTCCCCAAACCATGTTCTTTGGACCACCCCATGAAAATCTCACTATTGCACACCTTACCCTTAGGGTGTATGCCACGAACCAGGCTAGGATGCCATCCAAACCCAACATCTGACCCAGTCTGAGACATAGCCCGAAGGGTGTTCTTGATCCCTAAGGGTTGTAAACTAGTGTCGGGCATCAAGTAAATCACTATGGGGATAATTTTTTCCTAATTGAAAAGGATGAAATAAATAAACTAAAAAAACTGATCATGCAGCAAAAACCAACAACTGGTCATAAATAAATATGCAAATGATTTAGGTACAAAGTAAAACTAAACAACTGAGAGATAAATACCAAAACAAGATGCCACTGACACGATCTCCATGTGACCTCTTGGTCACCTCCAACCACAAGACCAACTGCTCAAACAATAGGCACACAAACTAGGAACCTGAACCTATAAAATAGCCTAGGTCCACCGACACTGAATGGCACAAGTAGGTTATGATCTTTACAGCTCAGTAGGCAACAATCAAAGAATCCATATGTTTCCTTTCCTGAAAATATTCCATTATCACTAGTTTGAAATACATGTATGAAGATAGGTTTTTATTATTTTAATTAATAACACTTCTTTTCCTTTTTAAAATGATACATGCCACATCACCAATTTTTAGAGAAGGTTGTCATTTTAAAAACCCAAACCCAAGATAAAAATCCAAATAAAACAAATATCGGGTTGTGCTAAAAAATAAACAAGCAGTGTATATGGAAACCCAAATTGAAAATAAAATAGAAAAGCAGATACAAATATTAAACCATGTTCATTTCCTAAACTTCCCTAGAGTTATCCCTAGATGTACTCAGGTTAGACTCACCTATTGGCATATGGTGCAGCTCCATAGTCTATAACCAACTGGCCACTATAAACTGACTAATCCAATTTAATATCCCACCAATCTCTATCAATTCAAGGGGGTAATAACCTGTCTAATTGGGGTTGGTAAGAAACCATCACTCGACCCTCTAAAAAATACCCAGGAAACCCATGTTAATAGTATAATGTTTAAGTAGGAGTCCCTCTCACACATGACTCACCTTACCTATCATCACCAAATTTCCATACCCCCATACACTCACACCACATATATAATAACCCATATAGGGAAATCCATCTAAAGGGGTGCCTGTCATATAGCAAACCTTTCTCAAGTGCCAACTGGGCCATCACATCACATCAACTTCCAAACCAATTTATCAAATCTTTATAAATGCCAATCAGGCTATCACATTTTTTCACACAATCTTTAGAATCATTTATCAAAACATACAAGTTTCCAATCGGGCATTTATATTTACAAATCCTCATTCATTTCTGAAACATTGAAAAGTTCCAAATGAGCCTTCAAACCTTTCCAATCAAAATACATTTACAAATACATTTCCACACTATTTCCAATGTCAAATGCCAAATGGTCCTTTAAACCATTTATTAAAAAACCACAATACAAGATACCAAATAGGCCAAGTTTTAAAGAAAATGTTTGAGATCACTTTAAAGCCATGTAAAATATCAACACACCATTTAGAAAATGAGGAGCCATTTTAGAAGGGATAAAATAATAACATAAAATAGAAATCAAGGTTCTATGAGAACATTATTTTTAAGTGTCATTTTCATTTCAATGCCCATCCATGAGTAAACCTTGTGTGCCCATGGATGTGCCAACATACAATTACACACTTTAACCATCCATTAAAACATCCAAAATAATTTTTAGAGTCACTTCTTTCTTTTAAACCAACACAATAATTCACACAGTTACAATATCGCCAATATTCATTTTAAAACCAGAGAAACCTCTCTAAAACATTTTACCACAACTCATTAAGCAATAAAAAGGAACCCATGACACACATCAAGTCCAATTTATCAATATAGACAAGCTAATAAATACAACAAAGGCCAACCACAATCACAAGTTCTCAATTTCATATTTATAAAACAATTGACATTTCATCAAACACCTTGTGTGAATATACATATAGGCATATATATAGAAGTCCCTTGAAAAAATAATTTTCACCCACTAGACATTATAAAAACACCAAAAAATCATTATAGGGAATCACAAGTAAGAAAATCATGTTTATAAATTGTTTAGTAAAGCTTAAGCATCAAATTGAATGTGATGTAAAGGAAAAAAAATAGAAGCACCAACCTCAATGGAGTGCGTATGTGAAGAAACTCTTAGAGAAGGAAGATTAGGGCCCCAAGAATGATTCATACACCCTATATCCAAAGGAAATTAAGTCACACACAAACCCTAACCCCTATAGTTTTTCCAAGAGGGAAACCCCATAAGGAAACCCAAAGAAACCAAGAGAGTAAGAGATAAAGGAGAGAAAATTGGCCAAAACCCTAAAAAATTACCTTAGAATCTTGGAGGAGCATCAATGGAGGGATAATAATAAAAGGGAGAGGGGTCTTGGGACCCCTTCATGAGCCAAAATCGACCAAGAAGGGAGGGGCCCAATTTTGGGATAAAAACAGGGGAGAGAGAAATAGGTTTTGTAATATTTAAAATTTTTGGGCAGCTCACACGATTTGGCCACACGGTTTACCAAAGCATGAACCAAACTTACGGTAGCTATTATCCAAGAGGAGAATATCTGCATAGCCAACCCGCACGGTTTGATGTACCATGATAAGACTGTGTGGTAGATTATGTCCAACTCTAGGACCTTCCATACGATTACCTAGGTTGGGCCGCATGGTTCCTACTAACTATGTGATACCCGTGCATAGGCCAAAATTAACCCAAAACTCGAAAACTCAAAATTTTAAGCTGGTAAAATCAACCCAAAATAAGTATCCAAGATAAAGATAAGAATAAAATAAAGAAGTATCCAAGGTTGGGGTGTGAAAATTCTCCCCGCCATAGACACTTTCTTCCCCTATAAAGTCACCCAGTCGAAATATAATAAAAACTCAAATCCATGCTTGATCAAATATGAAATAAATCATGAACCTCGAGGTGACCTTTCACTCCACAGGTCACACCCATCCAATAAAGAAGAAAACACAGAACAAGAATGAGTGGAGAATGTAAGAGGGTTCTCCCCACCATAAGAACTCAACTAGTACGGGAACTTTAAAATCCAAAAAACACCACCAATATTTAAATGGGAAACCCACTATGAGGTAACCCAGAAAACCAGGACCCCAAAAATGAGGGAACTAACACAAACTTTTTCACACCAACATAAAAAAACTCCCACTACATTCGGGAATAAGGTAACTCCCCACAAGAACCATAAATCTCCCATGCAAACCAAGAATCTCCATAAAAAGTAAAATCTATAAAAGAAAACCAAATCAAGTGGTGAACCGAAACTTGCTCCATTAATTCCACAAAACATAATAATCTCCAAACAAGAACAGCTAACACCAAAACTGACCCACACAAGGGATGTACACATTCAAGGAATAAAAACAATTCAAAAATCTGCATTCAGATGAACATAATCACCAATATTTTTATAACAAAGTAAAAACACACAATAACAATAAGAATTAAAACTGAAAACTTCGAATGTATCCACCCCAAAACTGGAGATGAAAACTTGACAAGGCCTTCCGTACCCCTATAAATTATTTAACTATGCACAAGATCCACTCTAAGGCCTATGGATAGAGCCATGATGACTAAAACATCTCCAACCTCACGGTTAAGCACTAACATCCTCTGATCACAACATCTTCTTCAGGAGAAATTTCCTAAAAAAATTATAGATGTCCTAGACAGACACAAAAATGGAAAGTATTTAGAGGATTGAGATAGAAAGACTTCGAATGCCCGAACTGGAAACACTAGTGGCACACAAGATAATGGTCTGATGAACTAGAATCCAAAACCAAAGGAAGAGACTTCTCAAGAATATGCTCCTCTGGTGCACACTCCTCGCCAGATGGAGAGCCTTCATGAGCAATAAGGGACACCAAATTTCCAACTACCTGCACTCCAAAACCAACTCATCTAAAATGCTTCATCCATTAACTTTTCAAAAAGAATATCCTTGTAGGAGAATACTCGCTCCTTGATCTTGTGATGAATACCCCCAACGAAAAGAGAACCCTTCAACAAATCCTGCAACACCACCACCAGATAAAAGGAAACCAGCTCCTTGAAGCGGTTGACATAGGCCTTCACTGACTGTAGTCCTTACTGAATACTCATGATTTATTCCCTTTTCATCATCTTCACCCCCCTCAAGTATAAACCATCGGAAAAATATGGACTTAAAAACTTCTTACATCATCCTAACTTTCATTGATGGCGGGGGGAAAACACCCATTCCTCCAAAGTTGGGCCCTCAAACAAAAATAGAACAAATCATACTCTAATAGTTTCGAGAGTTCCCAGCAATCTAAAGACATGATCTACTTCCACAAGCCACTACACTACCTCTAAAGAACCTCAATCACCACAAAATATGGGAAACAATATAGAAGAACCAAGAACTGGGTATGAATCGCTAGAAACTTTGCGGAATTTTCTTGGTGGCATATTATAAATAACGCAAAGATCAAAAAACCAAAACCAATATCAAACCAAAGAATAATATAAAATAATACCTTGAGCCAAAAAATAGGCTCTCAAGACAAACATATATAATTACAAATGAAATTTCTCTTTTCAAAACCCACCATTTTCATTTTGGTTTAAAAACCACCTCCTTCCAAGGCCACCATTCGAACTAAAAATCCACTTTTCACAAAAAAAAACCCACATTATAAAACAAAAACCAATTCCAAAAATTATTTTCTCATTCAAACCCATTTTAGAAAAAACTTTAACCTCAAATTTCAAACACTCGGCCATAGTATTCTATAAACTATCACATATGTTTCTATCCTGTAACGTCCCAGTTCCGGAAGCCACCCAGAGGCGCCCCGTACCCGGTTGGTCACATGGCCTCAAGAACATTTCCCCAAACACTAGAGCCTTCCAACTAGCAGCAAGGGCCTTGGGTTTGATAGTGGAGAAACTATTCCCTCATTGGCAGAGTACACAGTGGAAGTAAAAAAATACATACAATAGCAGAAGCAGTAAATATCCAACAACTGTAAATAGTGGAAGACTGGAATAATAAACAACGGGAGCACGTATATATATATAAAATGATGCATGATACATATGTTTAGGAAATTATCCAAACAAGTCACAATGCTGGAAATACAAACAGTACTAAACCAAATTACAAAATAAAAAGATAAACAGCTCCTTAGCATCGCAAGCCCAAGCTTGGTCCCATGCTCTATAGCTCCACCGAAAGTCAAGTACCTGAAGTAGAAGGGATCTTGCCCTTATCTATACCTGCAACAATATAATCTGTTTGGGCCCAAAAGTATGGCCAAAATAGGGTGTGAGACTAAATCCAAATAGGAAACCACCCAAAGATCTGTGCATAACAGTCAGTGAATATATGGCAGGTAAAGTACAAAAAGTAGTAAGTAGAAAATTAATCAACAGTAAACAATCCACAGTTTCAACATCAAGCAATAGCTAATCAAACAGCTAAGCACAAACAGGTAGCCCTCTAGGAATTACTCACAGCCATCCCCTCTGGTCCTGCCTAATAAGTACAAGCCACCCTCTGGGAAGTACACTCATCCTAACCCCTATGGTTCAGTATATAAAGACTCTATGAGGAATCACTCACAGTCAATTCCCCTTATAGTATAAGGTAGTCAGGAACTCTCTGATGAAGCACACATAGTCAATTCCCCTTATAACCCCAAGGTCAAGGACTCTCTGAGGAAGCTCGCTCGATCAATTCCCCTTATAGCCCAAGTCATTCATAGAATCTCTAAGGAAGCACTCACCATAAATTCTCCTTATAGTATAAAGTAGTAAAGGTAATTTAGAGTAAACAAAGACTCTCTGAGGAAGCTCACACGGTCAATTCCCCTTATAATATAAAGTGCTCAAGGACTCTCTGAGGAAGCTCACTCGGTTAATTCCCCTTATAGCCTACTACACCAGGTTCTCACGGTACTGTGTAGGTCAACAAGTATAGAAATGTAGTATGGCCAAAGTAAACCTACAGAACTACTTGGCTAACAGTCTACAGCATATCAAGCATATCTGAATACAAACTCTCCATCCTACAGCAACAGGCATAAAAAATAGGTAAGGCAATCAAACAGGTTAAACAGACCAAACGGTCGTAAACATAACATGTATGGGAAATACATCCAAATCATAGAAATCAACCCTATTCATATCCAAATAACCTCTACACATGCATACAAGCATGGTAGGAAAACAACAGGGGTAAAATGGTAAACACGCAATACCTTGTTCAAGGGTATTGGTGAAATTTGCACATAATACTCAAAGACTTTGAACAAAAAGGCACAAACCACCTACCTTGGCATTAGGAGATTGATATATGTGAACCTAGAAGCTTGATTCACCCTATAATGCTGAATATCTACAAAAACGTCCAAAACGTTCAACCCATGATACCTCACGAGAGAGGAGAAATCAAAAGACGGCGCTCTAAGAGAAGAGAGAACTCACCGATGCGATTCCAACGCAACCGATAGTGTTCGATTCGGAGGATAGAAGCACGTTCTGAGGTTCGTCAAAGATCCAAGGTCGTACAGTGCTCCTGGATGAGACGAACGAAGAAGGGGGTGTTTCTATCGATTAGACGCGACCCCAATGTGTTTAATGAAAAAAAAAGTACATGGGGTGTACTTTTTAAGTACATGGAGTGTACTTGCCTTTTCTGTTCTCTGCTTTAAGCAGCCTCCAAGGCACTCCCATATAGCCGTGTGTGTGGCTACTACACGACCAGCACATGGCCTCCTGCGGCAAGGAAGTACACAGTGTGTACTCATAAAGTACACGGCGTGTACTTAGAAAAAATCCAGAATTTCTTTTTTCTTCAAAAACGACTAGAAAAAGAAAAACATACCTGAAAAGAAGATCTTGGTTCTTACACATCCCATCTCCACATATACCATCCACACACACGTGCCAATGTACACTTTCCACACATACCCACACATATGTGAACGTTCATAAGGAATACTAAGGTTCACATGTACCACTTTATCATCAAATCCAAGCATTTACCATATTATCACTTCAAATATCTTTCTCTTTTAAAACATATTTTATCAATCTAAAACTATTGGAAAGAACTCATTTACATTTTAAAAAACTATTTCATTTAAAAATTCACTCAATAAAACAAAAACCAAATCAAAACATAACTCTCACCAATAAGGACCAACCACAACGTACAACTCACATAAAACCACTAGAACAAGGAACTAGTGTCTATGCCTAACTAAGAGACATGGTAGTGGGTCATTCCCTAAGTAAGAACCAACACTAATAGGACCTTGAACCATGTATTAAGACTCTACATAGGTCAATAATCCATGTTAAATCATGAAATAACACTGTATTGACTCTAATTTCATTCCTCAATCCCAGTAAAGACAAAAGACTAAAATCCTAGACTAACCCTGGTAACTCAGGTCTCGTCATGAGTAGTGGTGATCAAGCACCAACCCATAACCTACCTCATGAGCCCTGAAAATCCTAGTATCTAATCTACCTGACACTCCAAATTGTAGGTTCCAGGCGCAGCGGAAGTGTGTTGGTGGTTGTACCCAATTTTAATTTTTTCGTTAACAATGATCAATCCAACATCCATCACGATAATAAAATTCTGGATCTTCAGAATAGAACGAAGAAAGAAAGAAAGTAAGGGAGTCTTGAAACCATATAGAGGATCATCATATGTTGGTTTTAATTCATTTAATTAAAAGACAAGAATTACCTTAATTTAATTCTCTCCTCGTTGATGTTTCCAGTCACGATCTGATGTGATCCGTCGTTGCGTCATAGAATCCAAGTGTAGGATTCCTCTAGAGGTGATCCACACATTCTCCACGTATCTCTGGACATCCCCGAAGGTATCTATGGGTGCTATCGCAGAAGATCCTTCACTTGCGATGTCCACCTTTGATCGCCTTGAGTGCCGCTTGCAAAGCGCTCTCCTTGATCCAGTGGAGGAGGATCTCTTCCGTAGATTGAGAGAGTTCTTGGTGGAAAAATAATTCTCTCTTGGTTGGAGATATTTTCCAAATCTGTTTTTCAAAACCCCAAAAATGGATAGGCTAATGAAAATTATATAATTGGGATTTTAATTAATTAGAATAATAAAATTAATTAATTACCTGAAAGTATTTATTCATTTCATTTAATTCTTAGTATGACCCCATGTTTAATAGTAATAGTTGACTATTATTATTACTTGACATGTGCCCAGCGAATTACACCTAATATTATTTAATTAAATAAATAATATTATTTCTCACAAATCCCCATAAAAACTACATGGTGTGTATATTAATATACACGGCATGTAATTTTTTTTCCATTTTTATTTATTTCCTCCACCCCATTTATTAGACCTTGAATAATGGCTATTTATTTCTCAAATAAATATCACTTCATTACTCGCTAATAAATATATAATTTCTCCCACAATATATTCTCTCGAATAACTAGTGTTGAAATAAATGCGATCAGGCATCCTTGAATAATTATTAAACCACAATCGGGAATAATCTTTATTCAACTTGTAAAATTAATATTTAACTGAGATACTTGGACACACTTAGTGTGTGACCCTATAGGCATATTTCTCAGTGGCATCAGGCGTAGCCTACCTAAAGTACAAGGTTAGCATCTATTAACATGCCAAGACACCCATAGAGAAAAAATTTAACACCGCAATGACGTGTCACCTCCTACAAACTCTTACCGTGTAATGTAAAACCTTTGTCTCAATATCTCGAATCAAGAGGGTTTCATGCTGGTGTCATCAACCCATGTGCTCGATTATTATTTATTTGACTTCCCATAATTGAACTTTCCCATTTCCTACCATTTCCATGGATTTATTTAGGCTATATCAATTCTATCAAAGGGCCTGAGATATCTACTTCCATTATGGAATAGAAGGGACAAATCCTTTCTCACATTATCTACTAATGTGGTATTACTCATGATGCACCCAACATATCCTACCTCACTATGAACAGTGTGTCATCACAGTTTTCATCAATACATCTAAGTGTGTGAGTTTTAATACCCATTAATAATAATCTTAAATTCTAAGGACCAATACACACATCCATAGATAGGAACATATAATGACACTATGAAATGTGGATTTCCTACTAGAGGTTCTCATTCTCATAATATCCTCCTAGATATTACCAAGGGTGCACACCATAAGAAGGTGCCTCAAATTTTTATAATTCCTCGGCCCTAATGGACTCTATTATTTGTGTCCATTAAATAACATCATCCAAACATAAAAAATATATTCAAGAATAGTGTTATGGAACTTTCGGGTTCTCATCATATAAGGGGTCTACTACGACCTTTTAGTACAATAGTCATCCTTAGGACATTATCACATGAATTTTCATGTAGAATAACAATCAAGATGTGATAAGGTATTTATTAATAAATAAAGTACAAAGTAGTTGGTTCTTGGCCACCAACTCCAACAGACTCCCACTTGGACTAGAGCCAATTGATAACAACATTTAACCCACTAGATCTCACATAATATTCATGTTTTTGCTGATATGGGCCTTTAGTCATGGGGTCTTCCACGTTATCTTCTATGGGAACTCTGCTCACTGAAACTTTACCCCTTTGATATAAATCCCTCAAGAGGTGATACTTCCAGATTATGTGCTTTGTCCGTTGATATGACCTTGGTTCTTTTACAAGATCCACCACTACAGTATTATCACAATACAATGTGATGGGATCATTACTTCTAGGCACCAAATCAAGCTCTTGGACAAAGTTCTGAATCTAGTGGCTTCCTTGGATGCATCAGAAGCCGCTATATATTAGGACTCCACTATAGAATCAAGGAAAACTAATTTATTTGAACTCTTCCAGCTCACAGCTCCTCCATTCAGATAGAAAACATATCCATATTGCGACTTCAGATCATTATGATCTATCTAAAAATTGGAATTCTCATACCCTCTAATGACAATCTCCTCGTCTCCTCCATACACTAGGAATATATCCTTAATTCTTCTCAGATAATTAAGGGTAGTCTTAACATCATTCCAATGTTGTTCTCCCGGGTCTAATTGATATCTGCCTACCATGATCAGTGCATAGGCAACATCAATATTGGTACATAACATGGAATACATGATGGATCCTATGGCCAAATCATATAGGATCTTACTCATTCTATTTTTCTCCTATTGTCTCTGAGGATGCATTTTCGTAGAAAGATATAGGTCATGTGACACTGGAACCAATCCCCTCTTGGATTGTTCCATACTAAATCTCTTTGGTATCTGGTCAATATATGTACCCTGACTTAGTCCAAGAAGCCTCTTAGATCTATTATGAATGATCTTGATCCCTAGAAGGTAGGTTTCTTCACCTAAGTCTTTTATAGAAAAAAACTTGTTCAACCAATCCTAAACTAACTATAAGATTGGTACATCATTTCCAATAAGTAATATGTCATAAATATATACTACAAGGATAACGAATACATTCCCATTAAACCTCTTATAAAAACATGGCTCACATACATTCTTAATGAAACCAAATTCCTTTATGGATTCATCAAATCGATTGTTCCATGACCTGGAAGCTTGATTAAATCCATAAATTTATTTCTGCAACTTGAAAATCCATTCTTCTTCACCTAGTGTCACAAACCCTTCTAGTTGTGTCATATAGACATCTTTCTGAAGGTTCCCATTAAGAAATGTTGTTTTGACATCCATCTTCCAAATCTTGTAGTCATGGTAAGCTGTTATGGAAAGTATGATTCTTATGGATTTAAATATGGAAACTGGCGAGAAATTTTCATCATAGTCAATTCCTTGCTGTTGTCTGAATCCTTTAGTCATTATCCTTACTTTATAGGTGCTAACTTGACCTTCCATGTCTATTTTTCTCTTGAATACCCATTTTCATCCAACAAGCTTTACATCAACTGGATCATTGACCAGAACCCAGACTTGGTTCTGATACATGGAATCCATCTCAGAATTCATAGCTTCTATCCATCTTGAAGCTTCTGATCTTTCTACTACTTCCTTATAGGAGAGAGGTTCATCATTGTCCAACAATAATTATTCTCCATCCTCGGTGACTACGAAACCAAATCTCTCTAGTTCCCTTACCTTTCTTGATCTCCTATGTAGTACTTGTGTTTCTGGAACCTCTTCCATGGGGACCTGTGGAACTTGTTCCTGTACCAACTCATGTGTATCTTGAGCATCAACTTCATCGAAGTCAATCTTTCTCCCACTATCCTTTTTTAGTATGTGCACCCTCTCAAGAAAGACGGATTGTCTAGCGATAGTGGATTTCTTATTTGAAGGGTTATATAGGTAATATCCTTTCATTTCCTGGGGATATACTATAAAGATACACTCTATGACCTGGGGTGCTATCTTGTTGCCTAATAAGGCCTTAAAAAATGCCTCATATCACCATACACATGTGTGCAACAAAATGGGTTTCTTTTCATTCCATATCTCAGAGGGAAATACATTTTTCACCTTAGTTGGTACTCAGTTTAATGTGTATGTTGCGGTTTGTAATGCATATCCCTAAAATGATAATGGAATATATACATGACCCATCATCGAACTCACCATGTCCAACAAGGTGTGGTTTCTCCTTTCACTAACACCATTCCACTATGGTGTATAGGGAGTAGTGAGTTGAGATAGAATCCCAGACTCCCATAGAATTTCAATGAACTCTTGGTTCGGATATTCTCTACCTTGATCCGATCGAAGTTTATTTATCTTCTTACCAAGATGATTTTCTAATTCATTCTTGAATTCCTTAAATTTCTCTAAGGAATCTAAATTATACCTCATTAAGTAGACATAGACATATCTACTCTAATCATCAATAAAATTAATGAAGTAAGAATATCAACCTCTAGCTTTTACTAAAAATGGCCCACACACATCCGTGTGCACCAATCCTAGAAGCTTTGTGGTCCTTTCCCCCTGTCCAGGGAAAGGTTTCTTGGTCATTTTACCTTTTAAACAAGCGTGACATATATCAAGTGGTTTTAGCTCAGTAGAGTCTAAATAACCATCTTGGAAGATCTTTGCCAAGCGCTTCTCGTTTACATGACTGAGACGGTGATGCCACAAATGGGTGATGTATGAGTCATGTGAGTTTTTTTCGTTATCAATTTACAACACTTGGTTTTCATAATTTAATACATACAAACCATTATTTAAATGTGACATACCAGAACATATGTTGTTCTTATAAAAGAAACAACCCTTATTTCCAAATTTGAAAATAAATCCATCCATATCCAAACAAGATACAGAAATTATTCTCTTGGTAACACTAGTCACATAATAACAGTTATGTAAAACCAAAAGTATTCTAGTTGGAAATGAGAGATGGTAATCACCAATAGCCAACACAGCCAGCCTCGCGCCATTGGTAGCTCGAAGATCTACCTCTCCTCTAAAAATCTTTCTAAATATACTTGGTTCCTGCATTTGAATGCATATTTGAGCCCTAAAAGCTATATCTAATACCCAATGTGTAGAAATGGAAAGATTACACTTAATAACGAACACACCTTTAGCATCCCCATGCTTCTAGGTACAGTTCCTCTTCCAGTGGCCATGTTTTTCACATGAAAAACATACCACCTCTCATTTCTTACCCTGCCTCTGTATCTTCCCCTTCTTGGAGGGATGGTGCTCAGGGGATTCAAACCATTTATGAATCCTTGGTCCCTTTCCCTTATCCTTCCTTTTCTTATTCACTATAAGGACTATGGGTTTGTCACACCCCATATCCTTATCTACCTGGAGAATTAAGGTTAGAAGTTTTGATATACTCTTATCATTGTTTCTCATGTTGTAGTTGACAATAAAGCTAGAGAAAGTCTTTGGAAGTGATGATAAGATGATATCTGTACACAAATCATCTGAGAACTTAATCCTTAAGATGTCCAAGAATTCAATGTAGCCAATAAGATTGACTACATGAGTCCCAGCTAGCAGAGACTCTCCAAGATCAGTTGTGAACAAAGCATTTGAGATCTCATATCTCTCATGTCTTGCCATCTCTTGATAGAGATCCTTAAGGTGAGACATCATGTTATATGCATCCATGTTTTCATGTTTCTTCAAGATATCATTAGACATGGATGATAGCATGAAACATTGGACATATTTGGCATCATCCATATGTTTTATATAGAGAGATAGTTCCTCATCACTGGCCTCTTTTCTAGGTGCAACTGAAATAGTCTCTTCTAGAACATACAATTTCCTCTCATGGTGAAGGATGACGCATAAACGCCTCTGCCATTCCTAGAAATTGGTGCTGGTGAGAAGGTTTTCCTTCTTGAGTATGGTTCGCAATGATATGTTTGAAGTCATTTTTATTATTGTTTCTACAAATTAAAATGAGCAAAGATTTAGTAATTTATCACGATAAAACTAAGAAAAATAAATAAATTAATACTTATTAGTCTCCCACTATTTTATCAAAATCCAATATCCCTCACCATTGACTTCAGAATATTTTGTTGCCTAAATATTCTAGTGTAAAGGATCTATATTTCCCTTTGCATTACCCCAGCTAAGGTTGGTCAAGAAACTTGAAGGGTTTTAGGTAGGCATTCCAAATTCCAACTGCATTAACTCACAGCTCCTTGATCCGCTAAGTGGACTACCCAATCCTAAAATCCTTTTATTTTGGATTTCCTCAAATTTTGCCTCTTGATCACACGAAGTCCTACTATGGAAGTAAATCCTTAATGTGAACTAATTCAAGACAACCTAAAACCTTGAATTATAATTCCCCGATAATTGAAATCACCCCAACTAGGGTTGGTCAAGCACTTTGAACTATGGTTCGATTCTAACCAAGATTATGGAAGGCTATACCGACTTAATATTTTCTTTGAGGGATTTTATCCTTATACATAAATTTTCATTTTAATATCTTTTATTACATGATTTTTAATATTAAGTGGGATATATATAAGTGATTAACCATGTATAAGATAATATTTAGGCATACGTCGGTCTTATTTTAGTTCCATCTTGCATGCTTGTTTAATTCATAAATTGTGTGATCATGACAGCACACCCACAATAAATAAACCGTGAAACTGACAGAAATAAAATAAATGGTATGATCATGAGCTTGTTCTATTGGTTAGTTTATATAATAGTTGATAAACTAACCCAATACCTAGGGTAGAAACACTTTGAACCTTTTTGGTTCATGTTTACATCTTTTCACATGTCCACCTTTGTATCTCATTGGATTGGTTTCACCTTGGATTATAACTTGAGCCGCCTCCACTAGCTTGGGAGTTCCATTCATTACATATGCTTTTATCTCACTTGTAGGTGAGGGTTAAAATGGGGTTTTACATAAAAGAAACTTTGGGTATGCAGGCCCTACATATTAATCAGTATAAGTCTCATAGGCTAACAGATTTAATTTAAATAAATAAATTAAAAGAAACCATTAAC
The DNA here is from genome assembly GCA_963277665.1 of Viscum album. Classification (NCBI taxonomy): domain Eukaryota; kingdom Viridiplantae; phylum Streptophyta; class Magnoliopsida; order Santalales; family Viscaceae; genus Viscum; species Viscum album. Next base: position 2,082,337,996 of record OY728136.1, on the reverse strand, counting down.
ATAAAAAGTTATTTCTCTAGATCATGATCATCCATACATGCAACGATATTTAGGCATAAATAAAACTAGAATTCGATTCTTTGATCATTCTTATTTAAGATAAATCACGCTCTAATCAATTAATTATCTTTAATTAATCAATCCTTTTATCTTAAAACCCTTTTATGAATTTATTTGATATTCTCATCCATCATAATTTTAAAAAAATAAATTCATTTAAAATTATCTTTGTACGTAACTTGTACCTTGGAGGAAACCCGGTGAATTCTCGCTCATAACTACCCAATGAGTAGAAATGAACATTACGCAGATGTTAAATTAAACATATAAATATAAAAAACTTATCACATATTGTGCCTCAACTTTATGCTCGCACTATGGTACACGCCTCAAGGGTTTGTATAATATAATAATAAATTTTAATAAATTTGCATAATTTGGACGAGTACACAGCATATAGTTCTAACTACATAGTGTGTACTTTTGTTCACCTTCCATCTATAAGTACATGCATGAGGACATGGCGTGTATATGTACTTTATAAATTTTCATAGTACACGGTGTGTTTAGTGGGACACATGATGTGTAGTATCCGCGTTATGCAGTTTCCAGCCAGGCAAGCCATGTATGGGGTACACAGTCCTACCCAAACCCAAAGGGACTACACGTTGTGTTCAATGGTCCACACAGCATGTAATCCAAAAACTGTGTGCCACCTATTCCTGGTCAACACATGGAGTCTTAAATACTTATATAGGGTCCATTGACACGGCCTAGTTTGGCAGACCATCTTAGTGCATGGAACCTATACTATACAGCCTGTACTGCCAAATACACGTCGTGTGTTCTGGTGTTGTATGTCCAGGAATCTTTGGAACCTATGGATGAGATCCTCTATTTTATTTTAATCAAAATTAAAAGAAAAAAACATTTCTGTAAGGTGAATGAGAAACAAAGGAGGAGGAATAGATCTCGAGATTCAGATTTATAGAATGATTAACTTGAATTGAAACAACTAAATTATTAAAGGCGTAAATCACCAACGAAAAACTAAATAATTATAATCAACAATATGACCGCTCTAATACCACTTGTAGGTTCTGATTACAGCGGAATCGCGTTGGTGGGTGTACCCAACTTTAATTTTTCCATTAACAATGATCAATCTGAGATCCTTCATGATAATAAAACACTAGATCTTCATAATATAACAAATAACAAAAGAAATTAAGGGAGTCCTATAACCATATATAGAATCATCATATGTTGGTTATAATTAATTTAATTAAAATACAAGAATTACCTTGATGGAATTATCTCTCCGTTGATGTTTTAATTCATGATCCGATGTGATCCATCTTTGCACCATAGAATCCAAGTGTAGGATTCCTCTAGAGGTGATCCACACGTTATCCACGTATCTTTGGACATTACCGAAGGGATCTCTGGGTGCTAGTGCGGAAGATCCTTCGCTTGCGATGTCCGCCTTTGATCACCTTGAGAGCCGCTTGCAAAGCTCTCTCCTTGATCCGGTGGAGGAGGATCTCTCTCATATCTTGAGAGCATTCTTGGTGGAAAAATAATTCTCTCTTGGCATGAGAGCTTTTACAAATCCGTTGTGCACAACCCCAAAAATGGATAGGCTAATGAGAGTTATATAATTGGGATTTTAATTACTTAGAATAATAAAATGAATTAATTACCCAAAATCATTTATTAATTTCATTTAATTCTTAGTAAGAACCCATGTCTAATAATAACAGTTGACTATTATTATTACTTGACATGTTCCCAGCGAATTACACCTAATATTATTTAATTAAATAATTAATATTATATCTTACAAATCCCAAGAAAAACTACACGGCATGTATATTAATATACATGGTGTGTACTTTTGTTTTTCCATTTTTCTTTATTTCCTCCACCACATTTATTAGACCTTGAATAATGGATATTTATTTCTCAAATAAATATCACTACATTACTCACTAATAAATAAATTATTTTGCCCACAATATATTCTCTCAAATAACTAGTGTAGAAATAAATGTGACCAGGCATCCTTGAATAATTCTTAAACCACAATCAGGAATGATATTTATTCAACTTGTTAAATTAATATTTAACTGAGATACTTGGACACACTTAGTGTGTGACCCTCTAGGCCTCTTTCTCAGTGAAATTAGGCAGAGCCTGCCTAAATTCCAAGGTTAGCATCTAGCAACACACCAAGACACCCATAGAGAAATAAGTTAACGCCACAATGACGTGTCACCTCCTATGAACGCTTACCGTGTAATGTAATCTCTTTGTCTCTATATCTCGAATCAAGCGGGTTGCATGCTGGTGTCATTAACCCATGTGCTTGATTATTATTTATTTGACTTCCCATAATTGAACTTGCCCATTCTATACCATGGCCATGGATTTATTTAGGCTATATAAATTCTATAAAAGGGACTGAGATATCTACTTCCATTATGGAATAGAAGGGACAAATCCTTTATCGCATTATCTATTAATATAGTATTACTCGTGACGCACCCAACATATCCTACCAAACTGTGAATAGTGTGTCATCACAGTTTTCATCAATACATCTAAGTGTGTGAGTTTTAATACCCTTTAATAATAATCTTAAAGTCTAAGGACCAATACACACGTCCACATATAGGAACATCCAATGAAACTATTAAATGTGGATTTCCTACTGGCGGGTCTCATTCTCATAATATCCTCTTGAATATTACCAAGGGTGCACACCATGAGAATTTGCATCAAAGTTTTATGAGTCCTCACCCCTAATGGCCTATATTATTTTTTCCCCTCAAATAACATCATCTGGGAATAGAAAATATATTCAAGAATAGTGTTATGGAACTTCTGGGTTCTCAACATAGCAGGGATCTGCTATGACCTTTTAGTGCAACAGCTATCCTTAGGACATTATCACCTGCATTGTCATACAAAAGAACAATCAAGATGTGATAAGGTATTTATTAATGAATAAATTAAAAAGTAGTTGGTTCTGGGCCACCAACTTCAAGAGACTCTCACTTGGACTAGAGCCAACTGCTAACAACCATTAACCCGCTAGCTCTCACATGATATTCATTCTTCTCATGAGATAGACCTTTAGTCACGGGGTCTTCCACATTCTCTTTTTTAGACACTCTAATCACTAAAACTTCACCCCTTTGATATAAATACCTCTAGAGGTGATACTTTTGGAGTGTGTTCTTTGTCCGTTGATGTGACCTTGGTTCTTTTTCATGAGCCACCGATGCAGTATTATCACAATACAATGTGATTGAATATTTACTTCTAGGAACCATATCAAGCTCCTGGACAAAGTTCTAAATCTATACAGCTTCCTTGTATGCATTAGAAGATTCTATATATTCATACTCCACTGTGGAATCGGTGACATCTAGTTTCTTTGAACTCTTCCAGCTCACAGCTCTTCCATTGAAACAGAAAACATATCCAAATTGCAACTTCATATTGTTTTTATCTGTCTGAAAACCAGCATCAGCATACCCTCTGATAACAAGCTCCTCGTCTCCTCCATACACTAGGAACATATCCTTAGTTCTTCTCAGATACTTAAGGATAGTCTTAAAAGTAGTCAAATTTTGTTCTCTTGGGTCTTCTTAATATCTACCTACCATGCTCAGTGCATAGGAAACATCAAGCCTAGTACATAACATGGAATGCATGATGGATCCTATAGCCGAAGCGTATGGGATATTACTCATTCTATCTTTCTCCTGTTGTGTTTGAGGACACATTTTCTTAGAAAGATGTAGTCCATATGACACTAGAACCAATCCCCTCTTGGATTGTTCCATACTAAATATCTTTAGTATATGTTCAATATATGTACCCTGACTTATTCCAAGAAGCCTCTTGGATATATCAAGAATGATCTTGATCCCTAAAATGTAGGTTGATTCACCTAATTATTTCATGGAGAAACACTTGTTCAATCAGTCCTTAACTGATTTTAAGACTGGTACATCGTTTCCAATAAGTAATATGTTGTCAACATATACTACTAGGATAACGACCGGATTCTGATTAAACTACTTATAAACACATGGCTCACATTCGTTCTTAATGAAACCAAATTCATTTATGGCTTCATCAAATTGAATGTTCCATGACCTGAATGATTTATTTAATCCATAAATGTATTTCTACAACTTGAAAACCTGTTTGGCTTCACCTGGTGTCAGAAACCTTTCTGGTTGTGTCATATAGACATCTTCATGAAGGTTCCCATTAAGGAATGATGTTTTGACATTCATCTACCAAATCTCGTAGTCATGGTAAGATTCTATGGAAAGTATTATTCTTATGGATTTAAAAATGGAAATTTATGAGAAGGTTTCATCATAGTCAATTCCTTGATGTTGTATGAATCCTTTAGCCACTAGCCTTGCTTTATAGGTGCTAACTTAACCTTTCATGTCCAGTTTTCTCTTGAATACACCTTTTCATCCAATATTATTTACATCAATTGGATCATTGACAAGATCCCAAACTTGGTTCTGATACATGTAATCCATCTCAAAATTCATAGCTTCTATCCATCTTGCAGCTTTTGATCTTTCTACTGCTTCTTTGTATAAGTGAGGTTTATAATTGTCCAACAATAATGATTCACCATCCTTGGTGAATTGGAAACCAAATATCTATGGTTCCCTTACCTCCCTTAAGCTCCTATGCAATACTTGTGTTTCTGGAACCTCTTCCATGGGGTCCTGTGGAACTTGTTCCTCTACCAACTCCTGTGTATCTTGAGCATAAACTTCGTCAAAGTCAATCTTTCTCTTACTATCCTTTTTGAGGATGTGATCCCTCTCAAGAAATACATCTTGTCTGGTGATAGTGACTTTCTTTTCTGAAGGGTTATATAGGTAATATCCCTTCATTTCCTTAGGATATCCTATAAAGATACACTTCGTGCCTCGGGGTGCTAGTTTGTTTCCTGAGAAGGAATACTGTTTTGACATCCCCACGGGGTGGAAACTAGTGTTGGGCATCAAGTAAATCACTATGGGAACAATTTGTTTCCAATATGAAAGGATCAAATAAATAAAATAAACAAACTTATCATATAGAAAAAACCAAAAACTGGTCATAAATAAATATACAATTGATCTAGGTACAAAGTAAAATTGTTCAACTAAACAACTGAGAGCTAAATAAAAAACCAAACCACCACTAACATGATATCCATGTGACCTATTGATCACATCCAAACACAATACCAACCACTCCAACAACAAGCACATGAACCAGAAACCTAAACCTATAAAATAGCTCAGGTCTACCATCACCAAATGGCATAAGTAGGGTGTGAGCTTCAAATATCAGTAGGAAACCACCAAATAATCCATATGGTTCCTTTACTAAAAACAATCCATTAACACTAGTTTGAAATACATGTATGAAGATAGTTTTTTCTTATTTTAATGAACAACTATACTTTTCGTTTTTAAAATTCTACACACCACATCACCAGTTTTCAGATAAAGTTGCATTTTAAAAACCCAAACCCAAGAAAAAAATCCAAATAAAACAAATACCAGGTTATGCTTAAAAATAAATAGGAAATGTATATGGAAAACCAAATGCAGAAGAAAAAATAAAAGCAGAAACAAATATTAAACCATGGGAATTTCCTAAACATCCCTAGAGAGATCCCTGAACATACTTAGGTCGTACTCACCTACCGATATATGGTGCAGCTCTATAGTCTATAACCAACTGGATACCCTAAACTGACCAATACAGTGGAACATCCCACCAATATATATCAATTCAAGGGGGTACCAACCTATCTAATCAAGGTTGGAAACCAACCATCACTCTAACCTCTAAAAGATTCACAGGAAACCCATGGTAATAGTATACTATGTAAGTATGATGCGCTATCGTGTGTGACTCACCTTACATGTCATCACAGTACTTTCCTACCTCATACACCGGCACCACCTATATGATAGAAAATATAGATAAATCCATCTATAGGGGTTCTCGCAATATATCAAACCTTTCACAAGTGCTAACTGGGTCATCACATCACATCAACTTCCAAATTTCTTTATCAAATCTTTATAAAATTCCAATAGGGATTTCGTATTTTTTCACACAATATTTCGAATTGTTTTTCAAGACATACAAGTTTTCAACTAGGAATTTATATTTACAAAGCCAAATTCATTTCCCAAAAATTGAAAAGTGAAAATGGGCCTTCAAACCTTTCCAATCTAAATACATTTACAAATCCATTTCTACACTATTTTCAATGTCAAATTCCAAATGGGACTTTAAACCATTTAGTAAACAACCACAATCCAAGATACCAAACGGTCCAAGTTTTAAAGAAAATGTTTGAGATCACATTAAAGCCACATGAAATCTCAACACACCATTTAGAAAATGAGGATCCATTTTAGAAGGAAGAAAAATAAAAGAGAAGATAGAAATCAAGGTTTGAGGAGAACATTGTTTTCAAGTGAAATTTTCATTTGAATTCCCATCCATGAGTACACCTTATATGCACATGGATATTCCAACATCCAATGACACACTTTAACCATCCATGAAAACATCCAAAACCATTTGAGTCACCACTTTATTTTAAACCAACACAATAATTCACATAATTTCAACATCACCAATATTGATTTTAAAACCATAGAAACCTCTCCAAAACATTTTACCACAACTAATTAAGAAATAAAAATGCACCCAATCCACACATCAAATCCATTTTATCATTACAACCAATATGATAAATACAACCAAGTCCAATCAACATCACAAGTGCTCAATTTTATATTTAAAAAACAATTTACATTTCATAAAACACCTTGCATGCATGTACATATAGAAATATATATATAAATACCTTGAAAAATAAATTTTCACCCACTAAAATTTATAAAAACACAAAAACAAATTATGATAGGGCATCTTAATAAAGTAAATCATATTTATAAACTGTATAGGAAAGATAAAGCATTAAATAGAATGTTCTAGAAAGGAAAATAATGGAAACACCTACCTCAATAGAGTGAAGATGTAATGAAACTCTCAGATAAGGAATATTAGGTCCCCAAGAATGATTTGTGCACCCTAGATCCAAATGAAATTGAGTCACACACAAACCCTAACCCCTACGGTTTGTTCAAGAAAGAAACCCCACATGGAAACCCAAAGAAACCAAGAGAGGAAGAGATAAAGGAGATAAAATTGGCCAAAACCCTAAAAACTTACCTTAGAATCTTATAGAAGCACTAATGGAGGGAGGAGAATCAAAGGGATAGGGGTAATGGGTGTAGGTTCTAGGCGCAGCGGAAGCACGTTGGTGGGTCTCCCAAATTTGGTTTTAGCATTAAACAATGTTCAAACCGAGATCCATCATGATATAAAATGTCAGATCTTCAGAATAGAACGAAGAATGAAAAACAAAAGGAGGGATTCCCGAAACCATAGAGATAGGATCATCATATGTTGGTTATAATTAATTTAATTAATTCACAATAATTACCTCGACGGAATTCTTTCTTTTTTGATTTCTCCTACCACGTTCTTGTGATTCTCTATTGTGTCGTAGAATCTAAGTGTAGGATTCCTCTAGCGGTGATCCACATGTGTTCCACGTATCTCTGGATGTCACCGAAGGGATATCCGGGTGCTAGCACAGAAGAACCTTTGATTGTAATGTCCTTCTTCGATCGCTATGATCCGATGGAGGAGGATCTCTCTCGGTCTTGAGAGTATTCTTGGAGGAAATAGTTCTTTTGGCCTTGAAAGAATTCTCTAGAATTGTTGTGCATAACAATTGGGGAAAAGTGTTGGGGTTATGAGGATATTTATAATCTGGTTTGAGGTTATAGAGTTGTGACAATAAATAAACACGTTATGCATTTTATTTATTTCATTAACTCTTATTGAAAACCCCCATGTAGAATTATTAATTCCTTGACATGAACCCACACTGATTATAATAAATATCATTTAATAAAACAATATTATTTCCTCAAAATCTTGACTGGAAAAACTACATGGCATGTAATCATTAATACACGGTTTGTACTCGTTTTCCATAAAACTACACGGTGTGTATATTTAATATACACGGTGTGTACTTTAATTTTCCATTTTTATTATTTCCTCCACCAAATTTATTAGACCTTGAGTAATGGCTATTTATTTCTTAAATAAATGTAACTGCATTACTCGCTAATAAATATACAATTTCACCCACAATATATTCTCTCTAATAACTAGTGTCAAAATAAATGTGATCAGGAATCCTTAAATAATTATTAAACCACAGTCGGGAATAATATTTATTTAACTTGTTAAATTAATATTTAACTGGGATACATGGACACACTTAGTGTTTGACCCTCTAGTCCTCTTTCTCATTGGCATTTGGCGGGCTTGCCTAAAGTCTAAGATTATAACTAGAAACAGGTCAAGGCACCCAAGATAAAGAAGTTGACGTCGCATTGACGTGTCACCTCATACAAATTCTTACCATGTAATATAATCCCTTTGTCACAAAATATCTAATCAAGCGGGTTGCATGCTAGTGCCATCAACCCATGTGCTCGATTATTCTTTATTTGACTTACCAGAATTGAACTTTCTCATTCCTTACCTTGGCCATGGATTTACTTAGGCTATATCAATTCCATAAAAGGTCTTCAGATATCTACTTCTATTATGGAATAGAAGGGACAAATCCTTTCTCACATTATCCATTAATGTGGTATTACTCATCACACACCCAACGTATCCTACCTCGCTGAGAACAGTGTTTCATCACAGTTTTCGTCAATACATCTAAGTGCACCAGTTGTAATACCCATTAATAATAATCTTAAAGTCTAAGGACCAATACACATGTCCGCAGATAGGAACATCAAATGACACTATGAAATGTGGATTTCCTACTGGCGAGTCTTGTTCTCATAATATCATCTTGGATATTACCAAGGGATCACACCATGAGAAGGTTCCTCAAAGTTTTATGAGTCCTCACCCCTAATGGCATGTATTATTTGTGTCCCTCAAATAACATCATCTATCCAAAGAACATATATTCAAAAATAGTGTTATGGCACTTCCGGGTTCTCATCATAGCAAGGATCTTCTATGACCCTTTAATGCAACAACTATCCTTGGGACATTATCACAAGAATTGTCACGCAGAAGAACAATCAAGATGTGATAAGATGTTTATTTAATGAATAAAGTACAAATTAGTTGGTTCTAGGCCACCGACTCCAACAGACTCTCACTTGGACTAGAGTCAACTACTAACAACTTTTAACCCGATAGCTCTCACATGATATTCATGCTTCTGCTGATATAGGCCTTTAGTCATGGGGTCTGCCACGTTCTCTTCCGTGGACACTCTGCTCACTGCAACTTCACCCCTTTGATAGAAATCCCTCAAAAGGTGATACTTTAAGAGTATGTTCTTCGCCCATTGATGTGACCATGGTTCTTTCACAAGAGCCACTGCTGCAGTATTATCACAATACAACGTGATAGGATCTTTACTGCTAGGCACCACATCAAGCTCCTAGAAAAAGTTCCGAATCTAGATGGCTTCCTTGGATACATCAGAAGTCGCTGTATATTCGGACTCCGCTATATAATCGGCGATAACTGGCTACTTTGAACTCTTCCAGCTCACAGCTCCTCCATTGAGACAGAAAACATATCAATATTGCGACTTCAGATCATTATGATATGTCTAAAAACCAGCATCATCATACCCTCTAGTGACAAGCTCCTCGTCTCCTCCATACACCAGGAACATATCCTTAGTTCTTCTTAGATACATAAGGATAGTTTTAACGTTAGTCCAATGTTGTTCTCATGGATATGCTTGATATCTGCCTACCATGCTCAGTGCATAGAAAGCATCAAGCCTGGTACATAACATGGCATACATGATGGATCCTATAGCCGAAGCATATGGGATATTACTCATTCTATCATTCTCCTGCTGTGTTTGGGGACACATTTTCTTAGAAATATATAAGTCATGTGACACTGGAACCAATCCTCTCTTGAATTGTTCCATACTAAATCTCTTTAGTATCTGGTCAATGTATGTACCCTGACTTAGTCCAAGCAGCCTCTTGGATCTATCATGAATGATCTTGATCCCTATAATGTAGGCTGCTTCACCCAAGTCCTTCATGGAGAAACACTTGTTCATCTAATCCTTAACTGACTGTAGGACTGGTACATCGTTTCTAATAAGCAATATGTCGTCAACATATACTACTAAGATAACAATTCCATTCCCATTAAACCTCTTATAAACACATGGATCACATTCTTTCTTAATGAAACCAAATTCCTTTATGGCTTCATCAAATCGAATGTTCCATGACCTGGATGCTTACTTTAATCCATAAATGGATTTCTGTAACTTTCAAACATGTTTGGCTTCACCTGGTGTCACAAACCCTTCTGGTTGTTTCATATAGACATCTTCCTCATGGTTTCCATTAAGGATTACTATTTTGACACCCATCTGCAAAATCTCATAGTCATGGTAAGCTGTTATGGAAAGTATGATTCTTATGGATTTAAACATGGAAACTGGTGAGAAGGTTTTATCATAGCCAATTCCTTAATGTTGTTTGAATCCTTTAGCCACTAGCCTTGATTTATAAATGCTAAATTGACCTTCCATGTCCAGTTTTATCTTGAATACCCATTTGCATCCAACAGGATTTACATCAACTGGCTCATCGAGCAGAACCCAGACTTGGTTCTGATACATGGAATCCATCTCAGAATTCATAGCTTCTAGCCATCTTGAATCTTATGAGCTTTCTACTACTTCCTTGTAGGAGAGAGGTTCATAATTTTATAACAATAATGATTCACCATCCTCAGTGACTAGGAAACCAAATCTCTCTGGTTCCCTTACCTCTCTTGAGCTCCTACACAGTACTTGTGTTTCTAAAACCTCTTCCACGGTGACCTATGGAACTTGTTCCTGTACCAACTCTTGTGTATCTTGAGCATCAACTTCGTCGAATTCAATCTTGCTCCCACTATCCTTCTTATGGATGTGCTCTCTCTCAATAAAGACGGCTTTTCTGGCGACAGTCACTTTCTTTTCTGAAGGGTTATATAGGTAATATCCTTTTTTTTTCCTTAGGATATCCTATAAAGATACACCTCATTCCCCAGGATGCTAGTTTGTTGCCTGAGAAGGCCTTAACAAATGCCTCGCATCCCCATACACATGTGTGTGACAAAGTGGGTTTCCTTCCATTCCATAATTCGGATGGAATTCCATTTTCTGCCTTAGTTGGTACTCAGTTTAATGTGTATGCTATAGTTTGTAATTCATATCCCCAAAAGGATAATGGAATATTTGCATGACTCATCATCGACCTCACCATGTCCAACAAGGTGTGATTCCTCCTTTCATTAACACCATTCCATTGTGGTGTATAAGGAGGAGTGAGCTAAGATAGAATCCCAGACTCCTGTAGAAGATCGATGAACTCTTGGTTTAGATATTCTCCACCTCGATCTGATTGAAGTTTATTTATCTTCTTACCAAGCTGATTCTCTACTTCATTCTTGAATTCCTTAAATTTCTCTAAGGCCTCTGACTTATACCTCATTAAGTAGACATAGCCATATCTACTCAAATCATAAGTAAAAGTAATGAAGTAATAATATTCACCTCTAGATTCTACTGGAAATGGTCCATACACATCCATGTGCACCAATCCTAGAATCTTTGTGTCCCTTTCACCTTGTCCATCGAAGGGCGGCTTTGTAATGACCCGAAATTTTCAATAAATCTAGTTTCCTAATTTTGTGTGTTATTTTATTTTTATACTCAACAAAACTGTTTCATTTGATAACATGAGTATAATTAAAATGAGACCATTGGGTTTTGACTGTTATATGATCATTGGTCAATATGACTGCTAGAAACTAAACGTTTCTATTATTGTCTCTAAATACAAGTGATCTTGGTTAATTAATATAAAAAGAAGATTTTATGGCCTCATCCAGTAGTCTCGGGCCAATTGAAGACCATATAATGGAACTTGTGAAGGAGGTAGCACCACTGGGCTTTGTTCTAGACCAAACCCAAGCTGAACTTCATCGTGTGAAGTTAGAACGGAATCGCCTTCGCGAGAAGTTCAAAATGATAGAAATTACTACTCGTGCAATGTTGGCTGAGTCACCCTCAGATTCTCTCACCTTACACACCTTACACTTAGGTCCTATGATGGGGTTATAAGGGGCTATGTAAAGAGATCGTAACTGCCTTGTGTAATCCTTTGTTTTAAATAAAAATTTTGATTTCTTCTTATGATGAAGTTTATGAATTTTCAAATGTCCGGATAAATGTAGTATGCATATTTTTGATGAATTTTAGAGAAAGGATATTTTAAAAATGTTTATGTAAACCTTAAATAATTAAAAATGTGTAATGATTTTCAAAAAATGGTCTTATACAATTATGTTCAGTACGAAATTTAGATTCTAATAAGATCAACTTAATTTTTGATGAATAGTTAATTATGAATAGTGATTTTTTGCTTAGGATTAGTAATGTGACCAAATGGATTAGTAATATCACTTAAAGAAAATTATTAATATAATCTAGGCACCTTGATTAAGTAATGTGATTCAATAAAAAGGTTAAATAACGGTTTCATAAATTATTAGTCAAGTATTAGTTTTTTTGGGTGAATAGTGTTTTTTAATTAAAAATTAAATTAAAATTATTTAGAAAATTATTTTTATAAAATGGACTTTATTTTTGAATTCAGAACATTGATATTATGCTAAGGTAATTTTTGAGGATTTTTCTGAAAAAAATGAATTTTTGGTGAATAGTGTATTTATTTAAAAAATTAAATTAAAAATATTGAGAAAATTATTTTTATAAAATGGAGTTCATTTTTGAAATCAGAGCATCGATATTTGGTTAAGGTGAAATTTTGGTATTTTTCTGAGAAAGTTGAATTTTCGATGAATAGTGAAAATACAGTTTTTAAGTTATGGGTGTTTAATGACATCATTAAATAATTTATTAAGTATGTAATCAATATTTTAGACTTATGAATAGTAAGATAAGTTATGAGGTGTCCCAAGTGTCCAATACCATGGGAAGAACCATGGGAAAACCCATGGTTTTTCCAAAACCACCAATGAGGTGTCCCTTGGCCATTAATGCCTTGTCCCCTCACTTCCCTATAAATACCCACCCTTCCCTCCTTTAGTTTTCACTCCCAACTCTCCCCCAATGAATCTCTGGTCTCATTAACTCCCAAGGAGTCCTCCCAAGGTTCCCCCAAGCCCTCAAGGTCCCAACCTTTGAGTTTTAAGAGTTACGTTTAAGGTAAGGGATCCTACCTCTCTCTTTCTTTTCAAGTAATATCTTTTATATCATTTCTTTTATGCTCCATGATCTTATGTTGGAGGATGATATTTTATATTCCTATTACTTCCCTTTTCATGTTAATATGATGAGAGACCCCCTCTTTCTCTCATCAATTCGTTTTATGAAAGTTTAAGTGGCACCGTTAGGGTGCCGAATTTTTAAGGGATTCTTTCACCCTTCTCATTTTAAAGATCTATTTTCATGTCAAGTCTTTCATTTTCTTTTTTATTATGTTGGGGTATTATATATATATCTATCATACTGATCTTTTATGTTAATATGATTAGAGACCCTATTTGATCTATTCAATTCATTATTTTGAAGTTTTAAGTGGCGCCATTAGGCTGCCGAATTTTTAAGGGATTCTTTCGCCCTTCTCGTTTTCAAGATCTATTTTCATGTCAAGTCTTTCATGTTCTTTTTTATTATGTTGGGGTATGATCTCTATATATATCATACTGATCTTTTATGTTAATATTATGATAGACCCTATTTGATCTCTTTAATTCCGTATTTTGAAGTTTTAGGTGGCGTCGTTAGGCTGCCGAATTTTTAAGGGATTCTTTCACCCTTCTCATTTTCAAGATCTATTTTCATGTCAAGTCTTTCATGTTCCTTTTTATTATGTTTGGGTATTATCTCTATATCTATAATACTTATCTTTTATTTTCATATGATGATAGACCCTATTTGACCTCATCAATTCATTTTTTTGAAGTTTTAAGTGACGTAGTTAGGCTGCTGAATTTTCATAAGAGAAATCTTATTTTTGTCTTCCTTCCATGTTTTTCAATTAATATGTTATGTCTTTAAAATTTCATTACCATGTTCTTATATCCATTATATTCTGTCCCTCTACTATGTTATGAATCATTTATGAGTGGGTGACTCATGTCCCCTCTCTTTTCAATGTTTTCTAAAACCCTGTAACATAGTCGTTATGCTGCAGAATTTTCATCTCAAAATGTCTCTCACTTTTTCTCAAATTCTTTTAATTTATTACGTGAATACTCAAATATATTTTTATATAGGGGTGTTCACATATATATCAAAATGTTCTATTTTAATTCTGGGATTTACATACATTAAACCCTATTTCCTTTTTCGTGGGTTTAAAGTGACATAAGGATCACGTCTTTAAAGCAGTTTTTTAAAATGTGATGACTATGAAATGAAACCCATTTCTTTTATGATATATGGGTTGTTTATGAAATGTTTGATGATGATATATGTGGATCACATTATAATAAAGACAAATTTAAGGGTGTTCCCTGATATCATTCCAATGCATTGGGTAAAGACTTAATCTCTAGAGATGACCATTTTTAACGACGCCTTGGTGAATAACCTTGGTAATTTTTAATGACACCTTGGGGATGGACCTTGGTGAAACGGAAATGATTTTCAATATTAAATGTTGTAGCCACATCTTCAAGTTATGAAATACGTTATTTTTATTATTATATGCCTCATGATTTCTTTCTCATTCCTTAAAGTTCTTTTTCATGACATTGTTTATGTATCTCAAGTTCACATGTTAAATGTTTCCCCCTTGTTTCCCTTACTGGGCCTTCTGCTCACCCTTTCTTTTGATGTATGTTCCCAGGTTATGAGATGCAGTAATGAACCTAGGATGAACATAAGGAAAATCCTTTCAATTTTTTAAGAATAATGTTTTATGTTTTCATGTTTTAAGTTCCTGGTTTCCAAGACACTAAACCTTAAAGATCCTCAGTTTTGTAAAATGTAATGAAAAGTTATGTTATAAAAAGGCGGGATGTCATAGTTGGTATCAAAGGATGGTTTAGTTATTTGTGGAAATTAGTATATGAAAACTATAGTAATAACCCTATAGAAAATTTTAAATATAGGAAATCTTCCTGGTATTTTGGTGAGTATTGAGTAAGGGATTGCCAAGAAAATACTTCCCTGTCTGGATACGAGCAGGTAGAGGTGGCTCTGGAACAGATTTACATAGGGGTAAAACCTGAAAACACTGCTTTGAGTGAGACTCTAATGGGAACTGGTACATGAAAACGGGCCTTGCTGCACTCTTGGTTACGACACTCCCGGGGGATATGCTTTGGTAAATTCATAAGCTTAGTATGAACCATTATTAAAGGGACAAAGATAAAATAAAATAAAGATTCACATAAGAATATATGATCATGGATAACCTAGATTGGAACCTAGGGGATCACAAGTTAGGATATACTTTTCTTCTACAAGTTTATCCTTCTATTGTTAAAGTTTTCTTTTAATGATTATTGGATAAGTATTTAAGCCCCTAATTATACTTTCTTTCTTAGTTAATGGCGGGAAATGGAAGAACATGTACCAACAACCAATGTGATAGGAAATGTGATGATTTCCCTATTAATGTGACAGAGATGATGAAAGATCAAGTTGAACATATTGTGATTATGCCAAACCAGCTATCAAAAATCACAATTAATAATTGTTACCAAGTTGAATGCCAAAATTCATCAAGGAAGAAGAAGACAAAGCCTCAAGGATGTTCATCTGATAAAGTTGATAAGGGAAAGAAGACCGAATTTCTTTTTGAAAAAAGTGTGGGAAGAGGCACCAAGGAGAATGTCACAAAGGAACCGGGAGATGTTTTAAGTGTGGGAAGATAGGGCATAAAGTATCCAATTGCTTTAAAAAAATGTTTAATGTGATGAATGGAGATAAGGTTCGATCTAATGTACCTTATACATTTCGATGTCGTAAATGTGGATAAGTTAGACATTATCCAAGGCAATGCTCTCTTGGAATGGGTGAGAAGCATGATGAGCATCAACAATCTTCGAGGACAAGGGAACAATGCAAGTCCTATGCTGAGATTGATCATGATGACTGAAGTACATGTAACTTCTTCGCAATAATTGTCTATGTCATGTTATATTTTAGTTCGTGCTATATGAGCATATCTTTTATGTTTTCTAAGATCATCGAGTCACTACCTAAGATTATTTTATATCATTAAGGAAAACATCTATTGTTATGTACCACATGTTGATGTAGTGAAGTTGTTCTTCTTAAAAAAAGTGATTAGGGGATTAAAAGATGATTATTATTTTGGAAGACATTCACTATTTTGGGAACCCTATATGATCGAGGTAAATATATTACTATGGTATTTTCATTGAGGAGTAAAGGTTGAATTATATTTTGAAGAATCGATGAATTTAAGGCGAACTTATAGTAATTTAGGTTACATATAGAAATGATTAACCTATCTTGGGGAAATTTGATTAAGTTAGTTACTTTTGTTATAAGATGATAAGAGTGGTTGATGTTGTTTGGAGATGAACGATAAAGTCTGTCTTGGAAGACTATGTTATGAGATCGTTCTTATAATTGGGTTTCAATCTTAGTTTGGTTTATTTTGAGGAATTTTAAGGACAGTTATTTATGGAATGGTCTATGATGAACTTTGGGTAGTACCATGGAACTTTGAAGATTTAAAATTAGTTTCCCTTCCTATGGGATTATTTCTTTTTGAAGAGATGTTTTATCTTACCCTTTCTATTTTTGGGATAATGTTTAAAGATAGAAGAAATTGATAGTTAATATTTTGTGGATTACGTGACTCTCAAGAAGATGATTCTTGTGTTTTGATGAGACCAAGTGTTTTTGAATGCTCATAGTTTGGAGAAAAGATTAGTTTTGGTAGAAACTTATTAAAGGATGAAACTCTACTTGAAGGTAGGTATATTTCCTTATGTTTTTATTCTATGTGGTAAATGAATTTCTCAAAATTATGAAAAGGAAAGTAAAACAAAAACGTTGTTGGTTTACGTTTCCTACTAGGTAATCAAAGACTGTTTACACGCATCATAAGTTTGTGATCTTCTTGTGGTTAACTTTCTCCTAATCATGTTTTCTATCACTCTCCCTTAGAACTTAACCCTTTGTTTTCTCCTCCATGTCCATGTTTTCCTACATTGAATCCTAGTGTGGGTTAACTCGGGTGACCTTTGTACTTCCCTTTCTTTCTTTTAAAGTAATAGTTTTACTTACTTATTTTCCTATGTGGGACTTTCAATGAAATTTCAAAACCCAATTTTAAAAATTGTGAGGACGCAATTTCTTAAGGGGGGAAGATTGTAACGACCCGAAATTTTGAATAAATATTGTTTCCTAATTTTGTGTGTTATTTTATTTTTATACTCAACAAAACTGTTTCATTTTATAACATGAGTATAATTAAAATGAGACCGTTGGGTTTTGACTGTTATATGACCATTGGTCAATATGACTACTGGAAACTAAACGTTTCGATTATTGTCTCTAAATACAAGTGATCTTGGTTAATTAATATAGAAAGAAGATTTGATGGCCTCATCCAGTAGTCTCGGGCCAATCGAATCCCATCTAACGAAACTTGGGAAGGAGGTAGCACCACTGGGCTTTGATCTGAACCAAACCCAAGCTGAACTTCATCGTGTGAAGCTATAATGGAATCTCTTTCACAAGAAGTTCAAACTAATAGAAATTACTACTCGTGCAATGTTGGCTGAGCCGCCATCATATTTTCTCACCTTAGCACACCTTACACTTAGGACTTATGCTGGGGTTATAAGGGGCTATGTAAGGAGACTGTAACTGCCTTGTGTAATCCTTTTTTTTAAATAAAAATTTTGATTTCTTCTTATGATGAAGTTTATGAATTTTCAAATGTCTGGATAAATATAGTATGCATATTTTTGATGAATTTTAGAGGAAGGATATTTTAAAAAAAATTACGTAAACCTTAAATAATTAAAAATGCGTAATGATTTTTTAAAAATGGTCTTCTACAATTATGTTCAGTACGAAATTTAGATTCTGATAAGATCAACTTAATTTTTAATGAATAGTGATTTTATGCTTAGGATTATTAATGTGACCATATGGATTAGTAATCTCACTTAAAGAAATTATTAATATAATCTAGGCACCTTGATTAAGTAATGTGATTCAATAAAATGGTTAAATAACAGTTTCACAAATTATTAGTCAAGTATTAGTTTTTTCATGTGAATAGTGTTTTTTAATTAAAAATTAAATTAAAAATAATTAGAAAATTATTTTTATAAAATGGACTTTATTTTTGAATTCAGAACATCGATATTATTCTAAGGTAATTTTTGGGGATTTTTCTGAAAAAAATGAATTTTCGGTGAATAGTGTATTTATTTAAAAATTAAATTAAAAATATTTAGAAAATTATTTTTATAAAATGGAGTTCATTTTTGAAATCAGAGCATCGATATTTGGTTAAGGTGAAATTTTGGGATTTTTCTGAGAAAGTTGAATTTTCGATGAATAGTGAAAATACAGTTTTTAAGTTACGGGTGTTTAATGACATCATTAAATGATGTATTAAGTATATAATTAATATGTTAGACTTATGAATAGTAATATAAGGTATGAGGTGTCCCAAGTGGCCAATAACATGGGCAAATACCATGGGCAAGCCCATGGTTTTGCCAAAACCACCAATGAGGTGTCCCTTGGCCATTAATGCCTTGTCCCCTCACTTTCCCTATAAATACCCACCCTTCCCTCCTTTAGTTTTCACTCCCAAATATCCCCCAATGAATATCTGGTATCATTAACTCTCAAGGAGTCCTCCCAAGGTTCCCCCAAGCCCTCAAGTTCCCAACCTTCGAGTTTTAAGAGTTACGTTTAAAGTAAGGGATCCTACCTCTCTCTTTCTTTTCAAGTAATCTCTTTTATGTCATTTATTTTATGCTCCATGATCTTATGTTGGAGGATGATATTTTATATTCCTCTTACTACCCTTTTCATGTTAATATGATGAGATACCCCCTCTTTCTCTCATCAATTCGTTTTAAGAAAGTTTAAGTGGCGCTGTTAGGCTGCCGAATTTTTAAGGGATTCTTTCACCCTTCTCGTTTTCAAGATCTATTTTCATGTCAAGTATTTCATGTTCCTTTTTATTATGTTGGGGTATGATCTCTATATCTATCATACTGATATTTTATGTTCATATGATGAGATACCCTATTTTATCTCTTCAATTCATTATTTTGAAGTTTTAAGTGGCGCCGTTAGGCTGCCAAATTTTTAAGGGATTCTTTTGCCCTTCTCATTTTCAAGATCTATTTTCATGTCAAGTCTTTCATGTTCCTTTTTATTATGTTATGGTATGATCTCTATATCTATCATACTGATATTTTATGTTAATATGATGAGATACCCTATTTTATCTCTTCAATTCCGTATTTTTAAGTTTTAAGTGGCACCGTTAGGCTGCCGAATTTTTAAAGGATTCTTTCACCCTTCTCATTTTCAAGATCTATTTTCATGTCAAGTCTTTCATGTTCCTTTTTATTATTTTGTGGTATGATCTATATATCTATCATACTTATCTTTTATGTTCATATGATTAGAGACCCTATTTTACCTCATCAATTCATTTTTTTGAAGTTTTAAGTGACGCCGTTAGGCTGCCGAATTTTCATAAGAGAAATATTATTTTTGTCTTCCTTCCATGTTTTTCAACTCATATGGTATATCATTCAAATTTCATTACCATGTTCTTATATCCATTATATTTTTTCCCTCTACTGTGTTATGAATCATTTATGAGTGGGTGACTCATGTCCCCTCTCTTTTCAATGTTTTCTAAAACCCTTCAACATAGTCGTTATGCTGCAGAATTTTTGTCTCAAAATGTCTCTCTCTTTTTCTCAAATTATTTTAATTTATTAATTGAATACTCAAAGATCTTTTTCTATATGGGTATTCAAATATATATCAAAGTGTTCTATTTTAATTCTAGGATTTACATACACGAAACCCGCTTTCCTTTTTCGTGGGTTTAAAGTGACATAAGGATCACATCTTTAAAGCAGTTTTTTAAAATGTGATGACTATGAAATGAAAACCATTTATTTTATTCTATATGGGTTTTTTATGAAATTTTTTATGATGATATATGTGGATCACATGATAATAAATACAAATTTAAGGGTGCTCCCTGATAGCACTCCGATGCATTGGGTAAAGACTTAATCTCTAGAGATGACCATTTTTAACGACGCCTTGGTGAATAACCTTGGTAATTTTTAATGACACCTTGGGGATGGACCTTGGTGAAACAGAAATTATTATCAATATTAAAGGTTGTAGCCACATATTAAAGTTATGAAATATTTTATTTTTATTATGATATGCCTCATGATTTCTTTCTCATGCCTTAAAGTTCTTTTTCATGACATTGTTTATGTATCTCAAGTTCACATGTTAAATGTTTCCCCCTTGTTTCCCTTACTGGGCCTTATGCTATGATATGCAGTAATGAACCTAGGATGAACATAAGGAGAAGCCTTTCAAGTGTTTAAGAATAATGTTTTATGTTTTCATGTTTTAAGTTCCTGGTTTCCAAGACACTAAACCTTAAAGATCCTCGGTTTTGTAAAATGTAATGAAAAGTTATGTTATAAAAAGGCGGGATGTCATAGGCTTGGTCATTTTTCCTTGTAAACAAGAATGACATATATCAAGTGGTTTTAGCTAAGTAGAGTCCAAATAACCATCTTGGCAGATATTTATCAAACACTTCTCGTTTACATGACTGAGACGGTGATGCCACAACTGGGTGATTTATGAGTCATGTGAGTTTGTTTCATTATCGATTTCCAACACTTGGTTTTCATAATTTAATACATACAAACCATTATTTAAATGCGCCATACATAACATACATTTTTATTATAAAAGAGACAACCATTATTTCCAAACTTGAAAATAAATCCATCCATATCCAAACAAGATACAGAAATTATGTTCTTGGTAACACTAGGCACATAATAACAGTTTTGTAAAATCAAAATCATGCCAGTTGGAAATGAGAGGTGGTAATCGCCAATAGCCAATGTAGCCATCCTTGTGCCATTGGAAGCTTGAAGATCTACCTATCCTCTGGCAACCGTTCTAAATCTACTTGGTTCCTGCATTTGAATATATATGTGAGACCCACAAGCTGTATCTAATACTTAATGTGTAGAAATAGAAAGATTACACTCAATAACGAACGCACCTTTAGAGTCCCCACACTTCTGGGTGTAGTTTCTATTTCAGTGGCCTTGCTTGACACATGAAAAACACACTGCCTCCTATTCCTTACCCTACCTCTGGATCTTCCCCTTCTTGGAGGGACGGTGCTCAGGGGCTTCAGATCATTTATAAGTCTTTGGCCCCTTTTCCTTGTCCTTCCTTTTCCTATTCACCATAAGGACTACGGGTTTGTCACACCCCATGTCCTTATATACCTGGAGAATCAAGGTTAGAAGTTCCGATAGACTCTTCTCATTGTTGCTCATGTTTTAGTTGACAATAAAGCTGGAGAAGGTCTTGGGCAGTGATGATAGGATGAGATCTGTAGGCAACTCATCCGGGAATTTAATCCCCAAGATGTCCAGGTGTTCAATGTAGCCAATAAGATTGACTACATGAGGCCCACCTGGCACAGACTCTCCAAGATTAGTTGTAAACAAATCATTGGAGATCTCATACCTCTCTTGTCTCTCCTTCTCTTGGTATAGATCCTTAAGGTGAGACATCATGCTATACGCGTCCATGTTTTCATGTTGCTTCAAGAGATCATTAGACATGGCCGATAGTATGAAACACTAGACATCTGTGGCATCATCCATGTGTTTCGCATAGAGAGATATTTCTTCATCACTAGCCTCTTTTCTAGGCGCAATTGGAACAGGCTCTTCCAGCACATACAATTTACTTTCATGGTGAAGGATGACGCGTAAATGCATCTACCACTCTTGGAAATTGGTGCCAGTGAGAAGGTTTTCCTTCTCGAGTATGGTTCGCAATGATATGTTTGAAGTCATTTTCTTGCCGTTTCTACAAATTAATATGAGAAAAGGTTTAGTACTTTATTACAAAACTGAGACAAATAAATAAATTAATACTTTTTAGTCTCCCACTATTTTATCGAAATCCAATAGCCCTCACCATTGACTTTGGAATATTTTGTTGCCTGAATATTCTAGTGGAAAGGATCCATATTTCCCTTCACATTACCCCAACTAGGGTTGGTCAAGAAACTTGAAGGGTTTTAGGTGGGAATTAAAAATTCCAACTGCATTAACTCACAGCTCCTTGATCCGCTAAGTGGACTCTCCAATCCTAAAATCCTTTTATTTTGGATTTCCTCAACCTTTGCCTCTTGGTCACACCAAGTCCTACTGTGGCAGTCAACCCTTGATGTGAACCAAGTTAATTCAACCCAAAATCTTGAATTAGAATTCCCTGATAATTGAAAGCATCCCAACTAGGGTTGGTCAAGCACTTTGAACTATGGTTTGATTCTAACCAAGATTATGGAAGGCTATACTGACTTAATATTTATTTTGAGGGATTTTATCCTTAAATGTAAATTTATATTTTATTATATTTGATTACATGCTTGTTAATATTAAGTGGGATATACTTAAGTGATTAACTATATCAAGATAATATTTACACATAAGTCGGTCTTATTTTAGTTCCGTATTGCATGCTTGTTTAATTCATTAATTGTGTGATCATGACAACATACCCATAATAAATAAACCATGCAACTGACAGAAATAAAATAAATGGCATGATCATGAGATTTTTTCTATTGGTTAGTTTATCTAGCGGTTGATAAACTAACCCAAGACCTAGAGGAGAAACACCTTGAACCTTTTGGGTTCGTGTTTAAAGATTTACATATGTCCACCTTTGTATCTCCTTGGATTGGTTTCACCTTGGATCCTAACTTGAGCCGCCTCCACTAGCTTGGGAGCTCCATCCATTACATATGCATTTATCTCACATGCAGGTGAGGGGTAAAAGGGGTTTTTACATAAAAGAATCCATGGGCGTGCAGGGCCTACAAATTAATGAGGAGAAGGCTCGTAGACCAAAAAATTTAATTTAAATAAATAAATTAAAAGAAACCATTCACATTCAAAGGTCTTGGTCTAGTTCATGATCATCCATACATGCAACGATATTTACGCATAAATAAAACTAGCATTCAATTATTTAATCGTTATTGTTTAAGATAAATCATTCTTGAATCAATTAACTATCTTTAATTAATCAATACTTTTATCTTAAACCCTTTTCTGAATTTCCTTGAGATTCTCATCCATCATAATTTTAAATAAATTAAAATTATCCTTGTACGTAACTTGTACCTTGGAGGAAACCCGGTGAATTTCCATTCATTATGCAGATGTTAAATTAAACACATATATATAAATCACCTATCACGTGTTGTGCCTCAGCTTTACGCCTACACTATGGTACACATCTCAAGGGTTTGTATAATATAATAATAAATTTTAATAAATCTGCGTAATTTGGATGAGTACAAGGCGTGTAGTTCCGACTACACGGTGTGTACTTTTCTTCACCGTCCATCCAAAGTACATGCCCAGGGACATGGCGTGTTAATGTACTTTGGAAATTTTTAGAGTACACGGCATGTTCAGTGGGACATACGCCGTGTAGTTTCCGTTTTACACAGTTTCCATCCGGTCAAACCATGTACGGGGTACACGGTCTAACCCTAACCCAAAGGGACTACACACCGTGTTCATTGGACCACACGGCGTGTAATCTGGAAATTGTGTGCCACCTATTCCTGGTCAATACATAGTGTCATAAATGACTTAGATAGGATCAATACACGGCCTGATTTGGCAGACCAGTCTGATACATGAACCTAGACGACACGGCGTTTACTTCCGAATACACGTTGTGTATTCTCGTGTTGTATGGACAGGAATGTTTGGCTCCTCTGTATGAGATCCTCTATTTTATTTTAATCAAAAATTAAAATAAAAGGTTGTTTCTATATGGTGAATGAGAAACGATAGAGGAGGAATAGATCTCGAGATTCGGATTTAAATAATGATTAACTTGAATTGAATCAACTAAATTATTAAATGCGTAAATCACCAATGAAAAACTAAATAATTATAATCAACGATATGACCCCTCTGATACCACTTTTAGGTTCTGGGCACAGCGGAAGCACGTTGGTGGGTCGCCCAACTTTGGTTTTAGCATTAAACAACATTCAAACTGAGATCCGTCATGATATAAAATGTCGGATCTTCAGAATAGAACGAAGAATGAAAAACAAACGGAGGGAGTCCCGGAACCATAGAGATAGGATCATCATATGTTGGTTATAATTAATTTAATTAATTCACAAGAATTACCTTGGTGGAATTATTTCTTCGTTGATGTCTCCAGTCACGATCTTGTGATCCATCGTTGCATCGTAGAATCCAAGTGTAGGATTCCTCTAGCGGTGATCCACACATGTGCCACGTATCTCTGGAAGTCGTCGAAGGGATCTCTGAGTGCTAGTGTGGAAGAACCTTCGCTTGTGATGTCCGACTTCGATCGCCTTGATCCAATGGAGGAGGATATCTATCGGTCTTGAGAGCATTCTTGGATGAATTAGTTCTTTCGTCCTTGAAAGAATTCTCTATAATTGTTGTGTACAACGATTGAGGAAAATTGTTGGGGTTGTGAGGATATTTATAATCGGGTTTGAAGTTATAGAGTTATGAAAATAAATAAACGTGTTACGCATTTTATTTATTTCATTAACTCTTATTGAAAACCCTCATGTCAAATTATTAATTCCTTGACAAGCGCCCACACTGATTATAATAAATATCATTTAATAAAACAATATTACATCCTCAAAATCCCGACTGGAAAAACAACACGACATGTAATCATTAATACACGGCGTGTACTCGTTTTCCATAAAACTACACGGTGTGTATATTTAATATACACGGCGTGTACTTTTATTTTCCATTTTTATTATTTCCTTCACCACATTTATTAGACCTTGAGTAATGGATATTTATTTCTTAAATAAATTTAAATGCATTACTCGCTAATAAATATATTATTTTGCCCATAATATATTCTCTAGAATAATTAATGTCGAAATAAATGTGATAAAGAATCCTTAAATAATTATTAAAGCACAGTCATGAATAATATTTATTTAACTTGTTAAATTAATATTTAACTTAGATACATGGACACACTTCGTGTGTGACCCTCTAGGCCTCTTTCTCATCGGCATTAGGCGGGCTTGCCTAAAGTCCAAGATTACTGTCTAGCAACGGGTCAAGGAACCCAAGATAAAGAATTTGATGCCACATTTATGTGTCACCTCATACAAATGCTTACCATGTAATAAAATCCCTTTATCATGATATCTCTAATCAAGCAGGTTGCATGATAGTGCCATCAACCCATGTGTTTGATTATTCTTTCTTTGACTTTCCAAAATTGAACTTGCCCATTCCTTACCATGGAAATGGATTTACTTAGGCTATATCAATTCCATAAAAGGGCCTGAGATATCTACTTTAATTATGGAACAGAAGGGACAAATCTTTTCTCGCATTATCTATTAATGCGGTATTACTCGTCACGCACCCAACATATCCTACCTCGCTGTGAACAGTGTGTCATCACAGTTTTCATCAATACATCTAAGTGCGCGAGTTATAATACCCATTAATAATAATCTTAAAGTCTATGTACCAATACACACGTCTACAGATAGGAACATCCAATGACACTATGAAATGTGGATTTCTTACTGGCGGGTCTCGTTCTCATAATATCCTCCTAGATATTACCAAGGGCGCACACCATGAGAAGGTGCCTCAAAGTTGTATGAGTCCTCATCCCTAATGGCCTATATTATTTATGTCTATCAAATAACATCATCCAGCCATAGAACATATATTCAAGAATAGTTTTATGGCACTTTCGGGTTCTCATCATAGCAGGGATCTACTATGACCCTTTAATGCAACAACTATCCTTGGGACATTACCACATGCATTGTCACATAGAATAACAATCAAGATGTGATAAGATGTTTATTTAATGAATAAAGTACAAAGTAGTTGGTTCTAGGCTACCAAATCTAATAATGGGACCCCTTAATGTGCCAAAATCGACCAAGGAGGGAGGGGCTTGATTTTGGGATAAAAAGAGGGGAGAGTGAAATTGTGTTTTTAATATTTAAAATTTTTGGGCAGCTCATAGGGTTTGGTTGCATGGTTTACCAAACCATGCACTAACAATATGGTAGATACTATCCAAGAGGAGAATGATCGCATGACCAACCCGCATGGTTTGACTTACCATGCTCAAACTATGTGGTAGCTTATATCCAACTTGAGGACCTGTCGCACTATTACCTGGGTTGGGTCACACAATTTCTACTTACTGTGCATAGCCTGTGAACAGGAAAAAAAATCACCCAAAACTCAAAAACTCAAAAGTTTAAGACAGGAACTCAACCTGAACCTCAACCCATGGATCCAAGATCAAGATAAGAATAAAATAAAGAAGTATCCAAGGTCGGGGTGTGACAGTGTATGCTGGTGTAATAAGGTATTATGTATCTATACCCTAATAGTATGGATTTATATATTTTTATTTTAAATAATGATTATATTTATTCATTTACATTATAAATTATTAGATAATGAATTGGATAAAAAATAGATTTTAATAAGATGAAACTCGAATGGTATTTTTAGAAGATATATAGTTTCAATTAAGACACTATTTTAATGAATTCAATAATTTTTTAAATAAATAATATTTCAATAAAATTTTATTATTAAATAATATTTATTAAATATAAATGATAATATAATTTTATGAATTCAAATATAATTTTTATAAGGGTCGGAAACTATTATTGAAAAAAAAACTAGTATTTTTTAATAAATGGGGATTTTTAATTTAAAAGTGTAAATTCTCATATTTATATAATTATTTTGATAAAATATATTTTATTTTTGAAATCAGCACATTGAAATTATCCAATGGTGATTTTTTCATAATTTTATGAGATAATCAACAAAATTTGGTAAAAATTCAATACGGTGTGTATTGGACATCATAAAAGCCAAAAAAGTGATGTAATAAATAATATAAAGAGTATACACGACTAAAATTATGTTTCCCCTTTAAAATAATATATTTTTTAATTTATTTTGTTAATTTTATAAAACCTTAATGAATCCTCCAAAACCTATATTATATTTTAAGGTTTTTAAATCAATTCTTTATAAACATGACTCACTTACAGATAACCAAGGGTATTAATTAAATGAGTTCGGTTATTAGAATTAAAAAATAATAAAATACACTCTTATTTGGTAGAAACCATGGGAAAAAACATTGTTTTACTTTTGGTTTTTATTATTTTATTTTATAGAGTCCAAAACCTAAGTTTGTAAATTAAAAATAATTATCCTCTCTTTTTCTATATAAACTCACCCAAACTCTTATTCCTCTTCCCTAAAAACCCTTGAATTATGACATTACTCTTACTTTCCCTATCTAAATTCATCCTATGGTTCCCCCAAGCTCTTAAGAAGCTCCTCCCAAGATTTTAGAAGTGTCCTATCAAGTTAAGGGATCTATTCCTTCTCTTTATTCAAGAACCTTCTTTATGTCATTCTTTTTTATTTCCAATTGTTCAAGTTGGGATATGTTTTTATACATCCCTATTACTATAATAATGATTAAAAAT
The DNA here is from genome assembly GCA_963277665.1 of Viscum album. Taxonomy (NCBI): domain Eukaryota; kingdom Viridiplantae; phylum Streptophyta; class Magnoliopsida; order Santalales; family Viscaceae; genus Viscum; species Viscum album. Next base: position 2,082,309,911 of record OY728136.1, on the reverse strand, counting down.
TAATGATGGACCCATTTCTATCTCATTAAACCCTTCTATAAACCTTTATTTACACTAATTATGATGTCGAAATTGTCCTATGATTTTCCATACCAAACATTTATATAGTGAATACTCATCTCCATTTTTAATAGTGGGGTTAAAATTGAGGAAATACATACTTATGTTGTATGATCTATATGGAACACTTATGCATGTACATGATATGAAAGTGATGGGTGGGCCTAAAATTATATATCCCTCAAATGCATTTAGTAACATTTTTATCTCATGAGATTCCATGTATGGTGCATGGGAGGTTATCCTAAGCACACTATGTTATGTTTTAATAGTGTTTTTCCTTAACTTCTGTTTATGATGTCATGTTTTATGTTGTTTCCACATTTCTATGTTGCCTTCATGTTACCATTGTACATCATGCTTTGATATTCATGTTTATGATTATCACCCCTTTTATGTCTCATTGATATGAATATTTAATCACATATATTAATTCCATCATGTTATGCTTTGATTATTCCATTACCAGGCTTTATAGCTCACCCATTTTGTATGTACATCCCCAAGTTTTCCCATGTAGTTTTAGAAGAATGATGAAATTTTAGGAGCATGTTAAGTAAGTTTTCAATTATGTCGTTATATTTCTGTTGTAATTTGTTATGTTGTGTAACAAATATAGAAAATACACTAGGATTCATTATATTCTAGTATTTTTTAATGTGTACCTTTATATAATTAATCATGAAATAAAGTGTATTAAAGATATGGGTTATCATAGTTCATTTCAGAGAAAAATCTAGTTATTTTGGGGATTATGACTAGAAAAATCTAGTTAAATCCTTAGTAGTAAGACTAAATATAGTAAAACATCCCTAAATATTGGTAAAGTATATATTAAGTTGTTTCCAAGAAAATAAATCACTTCTTATATGCTAAAAGTGGATGTGGCTCTGACACAATTGTACCTAAAAGGGAACATTGATCTAGACTCAATCATCACCCAATGCACAACAATAAAAACTACTGTACACCTAGTTTGAAACTCCTGGGAGATATTATTTTGTAAATTCACATTCTCATTATGAACCATTATTAAGGTAAAAAAAATGCCCATAATATTTTATGATAGGAAATATATCATGGATAACTTATATTGAAACCTAAAAATTCATAGGTTAAATAATATATGTCATTTATGAGTTATCCCTTTGATGTTCATGGTTTCTCAGTTGTGTATATAATAGTTAAAAATTTCTCACCCATAATTTTCCTTTCATTTATAGTCGATGTACAAAAATGTGAGGAACCAAGTAAACAACCAATGTGAGGGAGAAATATGATGATGAGATGCCGAGCCCATTGGGAGCAAAAATCACAAACTTTGTGAAAATGTTTTCTCAATTGAATTAGGTTTTTAACATAAACCTAAATCAATAGTAATTACAAATTCCCCCTAATAAATTGAAAGTTACGATTGATACCTTTATGTGAAAAGGTACTTTCAGTGGATCTTCTAATGCCTTAATCACTGAGCAATGGATCAACTCCATTGAAAAGATATTCTCCATCCTTAAATGCTTTGAGAAAGAGAATTCCAAGATATATTTTTATCATATTGAGGGAGAAGCTGGTCAATGGAGTATGTTGGTCAAAAATATGAAGATCAGGGAGGAGATCAAAGCAATGGAGTGGAAGGAATTCTAGAAAATGTTTTTTGAAAATATTTTCTTCACACTCTCCAACTTAAAATTGGTAGGGGTTTCATTATCATCAAGAAAAATTATGATGAATACATCAGTGTGTATGAAGAAAACTTCACAAGACTTTCATGATACATCTCTGGTATTTTCATTTCCCCTGAAAGAAAATTTTACATCTTCCTTAGTGGGCTAAAGCTGAATCTATGAAAAGTGTTGGTTATTCTAGATTTTGATAGCTATGAGAAAATTGTTCGATATTCCCTAAAATTAAAAATATAGATCATTGAATATCAATTATCTCTTGGGAATAAATACAAGAAGTGGGTAATATATTTTAATTCTAGCAGTGTGGTGAAAAAATCTCATGGGGGTAAGAAATTCCATCATCCCACTTGTCAAAGGTGTGGGATGAAGAATCCTAAAAATTGCCTGAAGGAGACAAGGAAATTCTTTAGGTGTGGGAAGGAAGGGCACCTAGCTAGCTATTATCGATGAGAGAAACCCACCATTTTGATGGAATAAAGTAATTACCTATTAAACTCTCAACCTATTGTCTAATGTTTCAACCTAAAGGAATAGGAACACTATGAGGATTAATTACCTAAGCTAAGGGTTGTCAATGATAACCAACAATAACAACCTCCAAGGGCTAGAGATCAAGGGTAAGAATATTTCATCACAACTATTGAGGAATATCTCATTATTAAAGTGTTGATAGGTATTCTATCTATTTGTTTAAATATAGTGAGCATACTATTTGATTTTGGTTCTATGAATTCTTTCATATCATGCATGTTTAGTATAATTATTCAAACACCACCTAAAAACATAGAATTCAAGTTATCGGTGATGATAGAAAATGGGTCAATTGTTATTTCCCATGATAATAACTCATCCCCTTTCCAGATTTGTGGGTTGAATTTTTCAAAAAACCATGTGATACTGCCTTTAGCATAATTATATTTTATTCTAGTAATGGATTGAATTTCTTTATTTAGAGGCAACATAAATTGATGAGAGAAGAAAATAACCCTTTGTATTGTGAATCAACCTCCAATTCTATACAAGTTCAAAGATAAGAATGAATCTACTTTAGTATCATTATCTCAGGAATGGATATTATTTCCAAATAAGTAAGAATATCTTGATCAAATGATTGAGACCAAGGAAAATTTCATCCATAAATACATTCCCATTGTAAGGTAATTCACTGATGTGTTTCCTGAATAATTTTATATTATTTCTCTAAGTTTTGGGTTTGAGTTCTCAATAAATTTTATACCTAGAGATTTATCAACATCAATGACTCCATACAGAATGGATGTTGTTGAACTTTAAATAATGGAGAAGAGACTATAGGAGAATCTAGATAAAGGGTTTATATTCCCAAGTGCTTCACCCTAGGGTACACCGATCCTCTTCATCAAAAATAAGGATGGGTCAATGCACCTCTTCATTGATTATCATGAGATTAATAAGATCGTGATAAATAAAAAGTATCTTCTTCCAATGATTGGTGACTTGTTTGATCAGCTACATGGAGAACAATACTTATCTAAGTGGGTCTTTAGTCATGATATTATCAAGTAAATTTGGAGGAGTATTTCCCCAAGAATTATTTTTGTATAATATACGGGAACTACGAGTTCATAGTGATTCCATTTGGACTCGCTAATTCTCTAGTAATCTCCATGGACTTACTAAATAGAGACTTTAAGGATTGCCTTGAAAAATTTATTATAGTCTTTATAGATGATATTATTATCTACTCCAAAATTAAGGAGGAACATGAAGGGAATTTAAATACTATATTGAAGGCCTTATGGAAGAAAAAGTTATATGAAAAGTATAGTAAATGTGAGTTTTGGTTAGATTAAGCAGCTTTATTAGGGCATGTTATCACTAAAAAAGATAAATCTATAGATCCATCAAAAAAAGGGTAATATAAGGATGGATTATACTAACATCTATGATGAAAATCCATAGTTTACTTGGATTAGTTGGGTACTATCATCAATTTTTGATAAAATTATCATTATTTTCAATCCCACTAACCAAGTTAACTTGGAAGGGGGGAGTTTTTATAGAATTATGAATGTGAGGAAAGATTTAAAAAGATAAATAAGAGGATAATAACTGCATATCTTCAAACATTACCCATTATTGGGTAAGGATTTGTGATCTATAGTGATGTGTCCAAAAATGGATTGGGTGTGTACTCATGCAAGATGAAAAAGTGATATCCTATGAATCTCTCCAATTAATGATCCATGATCAGAATTACTGATGTGCATAATTTTTTTATACCTTTTCTAGAATTTTATTGAGTATAAAAGCATGTTTTCACTAAATATACATTGTTTTGGGGAAAAAATGATTTATTTCGATGTTCATGGTTATTTTTAGATGTTTTCCAACCAAAGTAACAAACCAGGAGTGATCAGAATTAATGTGAAGATACAAATGGTGTGTACTTTATAAACACACACCGTGTACCTTTTCCCCAACACGGCTCAGCCAGACCGAGTACACACCCATGTAGCCATCCATCTTTTATACGCCATTTACAACATGATTACATGTTGTGTAGGTCCTTCAAGATGTGATTGGCAGTGGAATTTGAAACTACACACTATGTGGGGTGGTGCTACATGTTGTGTATCCCACCAACTAATTTTTGACATGTTGAAAGTCAAGGAGAGGCTCAGTGGATCACCTACCAGCGGAGAAACCCAATCCAAGTCTAGTTGACTTAACTACATGTCATGTACTCTATGGTACATGCCGTGTAGTATAAATTTCTATAAATATGAGGATATCCCTCCATTTTCATGGTTGGAAATTTAGGAGGAGGTGTTTCCTCTCTACCATTTTAATATCCCCTAAATCCATTTTGTTTTTTTATTTTCTATTTTAAATTTCAGTTTAGTGTAATTCTCTCTTCACTCTTCTTTCTCTCATATCCATGGTAGGGATTGAGTTTCTGCTCAATACACACATAGTGACCATGTTCATAAGTGGCTAGTTCCCTTTTGTTGGAGTTTTAATAAATTATGGGTGTGTTTTGATTTAAATTCTAAAAGTTTTGTTTTTATTATGATATTTTTTTAAAATTACTTTACTGAATTAAATTCCAAAATCACCATTGGTGTCATATCTAATAAAGAACAATTTCAATGGTGAAAACTAAAGGAATTTCAAAGATCAAACCCATGACCATTGGGTGAGCTCGTTTCCACTGTTTAGGGGTAAAATAACTATAATACATTTTGAGTAATTAATCACCAGACCAAGGGATTATTATTTAATACATGTAATTTATTGTTACCAGACCAATAAACATCAATTGAATTGAATATCCATGGTAAACTATTATCATAAATAATTTTAATGCTAAGGAATGATTATTTCAATAAACGATATGAAATTGCAACCCCAACACACTGCTTTCTAATTATTATGTAACTTCTTCTATTTTGAATTGATTTTCATAGATAGTTTCACTATTTCATTTATGTTACCTTCACCATTTTTTTCTGGATAATAAACTTAAACTCTTCAAATGTTCACTATTAATTGTTTCTTCATTTTCCCTGTGGGATCGACCCTGACTACCACTAACTACCTAGTTAGTTAGATTAGAAGGGAGAAAACAAACAAATTATTTTAATTTGACCACACCTTGTAACAGTTTCGGTATCAAATTATGCCATCGTTGTTGGGGAATGCGAAAAGCAATGGTGCAAGTTGAGTTAAGGTTGGTTTACCCAGAAATTTTCTTTCCTACTTCTTGATTATTTTTCTTGGTAACCTAGACCCCACATCCCATGGATGATTATCTAACTGGGGAGTGGTAAAATACACCTATAGAATATTTTTATCCACATGATCCAATTTCATTGTACTCATACCTGAAAGAGTATTATTCATACACAGATGATGTGTTCCAATACGAGGAAACCCCATGTACATTCTTTAGCTCGCTCTTCTCTTATTCTACTCTAGAACCATCTTTAGGTAGTACTAAAATGTTATTATCAATTATGGAGGCATTTATCACATGATAGTTGGACCAAACCAAAGGTTGGGCTGACTAATAAATATGATAGAATGGATCTTAGAGAAAATTTATAATTTGGATACTCTAGTTGAGTTTTAGGCTGGTTTTTTTTTTTTTTGATTTCTTATCAATTGAGAAAGAATGTTATGACATAGACCCCACATTTTTTACATTATAAATTTCTAAAAATAATTTTTAAAACTCAAAAATTTAATTTAGGACCACGTTATAGCCTATTAATATTACATTTTATCACACTTTTATTTCAGAACCCTCAGTTGATTATATACCTACTTCGGATAACTCCTATGATTATTTTTAGGTCTTCAGTATTTCAAAGCAGGAACCTCAGGAGGTAGAGGATGTACCTGATCAATCCAAGAAACACATCCACCTCCAGCATGTATTGGACACAGAGCAAGGATATTGAAAGTCACCACCTACACCGCCTAAAGTTCATGAATCATTGATAAAAGACAAAGTTTCCAAACACATGTGGTGGTTCGTGCAATTAATACAACATCTACCTTTATATTATGGGTAAGTACCCTAACTCAGGTTGAGTAAAATACCTAAAACAAAGGCACTTGATGGGATTCAACCCATCATGTATCTTCTATCTTATTTTATATTTTTAATAAATACATGTCATGTACTCCCTCTCCACACACCATGTACAACTTCTTTCTTCTAGGAAACTGTTTGAATAAGAGCAAAATAAGACTACATGATGTGTGGACCTAAATACACAGTGTGTACTTTTATTTTCAATTTATATTGTAATAGAGTTTTTAGTATAAATAAATATTAATTAAGTTAATAAATAGGGATGAGGCTTGTGTCGATGGCAAGGTCGCTGGAGTGTATCTGAGTCGTCACCAGTTTAATCACTCCACACCTACCTTTGGTATAGGTTTTATTCTTTTTGAACCCATGTTTTAATTAAATGGTGTGTAATATGTTTTCAAATGTAAATAAAAATATTTCAAAATAAAATAAAACTGATGTTGGGGTTGAATCAACTCGTAAGGTCATATCCCATGGGTCCAAAAGACACAGGTTCGAGTCCTACTAACCGGTTCAGTCCCATCATTTTTCAATTAATTAAAACCACATGTTGTGCATTTTGATACATTTTGTGTGATTTATTTTTTCATATTAACTTAAAAAAATTTCCAAAATAATAAATCACATGCGGGTGAAGTGGGATAATTAGAAGAGTCATAGCCTTGGGTTCAAAATACCCAAGTTCAAACTCGGCTAATCTGCCCATTTCATCCCAATATTTTGAAAATTAAAACCACACACTGTGAACTTTTTGTTTTCCCTATTTAGTGTTGAAACTGTATGTTAAATATATAAAGTTAATAAAACCTTGCAGTACTAAAACCTTTGCTCCAGTGGTTGATGGCTTGCATTCAGATCGGCCGGTTGTCGGTTTGAATCACACCCCAATAATTTGACTAAAGATTTTAGTTCTCTTTTTTGAATTTTAGAACACACAGTGTGTATTTTTCTGATACATTACATGGGTATGTTTATTTTTCATTTATAAATAATATATTTCTTATATTTCTTTTTAAATTAAAAATGATAATTATTATATAGATTATTATAATAATTATACTTTTAATATTAATAAAATTAATTAAAAAAACTCATACACAACATGTGGGAATTAGTAAACACCATGTATCCTAGCTATAAATATCGAGAACCCTACCTGGCCAAACCCCATGTCGCGCACCTCCCCCCCCCCTCCCCATTTTCTCCCCCACTTCCTTATCTCATATGCCACTTCACCTAACCATCTTCAATCCTCCATTATGTTGTAATTTAGGCCACAAAATACCTTCCATTTAGATCCTTGATCAAGGTACTCCCTTCTACAACCCTTATTTCAGCATTTTAAAAACATTTAGGTCAATTTTTGGATTGGGGATAGTGTTTGGCCAAACCCACAGTACATGGTTTAGATGAATAACACATGTTATGTACTCTAAGTACACGACCACACACTTTGATTTCATACTTTCGAAAACACATGGCATGTATGTTTGGTACATTCCATGTATAGTTTTGCTGCCTGAACTTTAGGAGAAACCCATATACTGAGACCACATGGTCAGGACCCCATGTAGAGACACACGTCATGTGTGTTTGTCACACGTTGTTTATAGTGATCCCAACTTATCCTTTGGAATAATTTGTGTATGGTAACACACAGGTTGGACCCCATGTTCACACTACACGCTGTGTAATCTGGATTACATATCGTGTACTTTCTAATAGATCCACCACATGCCCACATGGCGTGTTCCTCCAGACAACAGAGATTTCCAACATGATCCCATTACACATTGTGTACTTTGGAGTTACACTCCATGTTCTTTCCTTATTTTGTTTTCTCAATTTTATTTTCCATTTTTTTTCTTTTCTTGTTTTCTTCTTTTATTTACATTTCAGTTGTGGCAAACAGAGATCGAGTCAGTGGGAAGCATCTTTCACCCGCTACTAATGGGGAGTAACCCAAATGTCGTCATATTCAACTTTAGGCACCAGTGGAACCTTCTGCAACTGAGACACTTCTAATATACCAGGCACTAGCCTTAGTGATGCTTCCCCCCTCCTTCTAGCACCCATGACATCCACATCCAATTCTGACCTAGTGGGAGCGACAGTGCTGACTTCCACAGCTGTCGAGGGCTCCATCATAGCAGACCCTCCCTCTAGTGTCGCACCAACAATCATGACCACAATGGAACTTAGTGCACCTATGCCATATTACACTACTTTTCTGACTTTCGATCCATATACAACATCTACAACTCCACCCACTTCCACCACGGCCAACCCATCTACCTCAGCAGCTACTACCCCACCTCATCCTGCTCTAGAAAATTATTGACCCCATTCATACCCCTGCTTGATCTTTGACAAGCATCATCCTGCATCAGACAGGTTGTAGAGAGTTTCACACCACACCATCTAGATAAGCAGAAGATTCATATACACTATCATTCCTTAGTGTCTGGGCATTTTGGAGGATATAGAGGAGCTCCTCGGGCATACCCACCCAATTGAGACATTCCAGGTCAGCAATCCCACTTTCAGAGACTTATTTTTAGCATTTTCAACAACTTTTTAGTTCTATAGTCCATCCTATAGAACCATTCCCAATAACACATCCATCCATATCCAATTCATGCTGGGCGGATGTCAATTTTTCCTAACCATGGTCGAGTTTGGATGAGGGTGTAGATTCCACCCCCATCCAGCCACCCCACCCCTTGTTTCCACCCTCACTTATCCTGAGCACTCTAACATCATCTCTATGTGGTGGGAACTTGATAGGCCTAACCATAGGTACACCCCCACCTCACATAATATCACACTCATCATTTCCCATCTCATTCGTTTCATCCATTTTTGTCTCATTTCTATCATCTTTCCTCATCATGAGGACATGAGTGTCGTGTCCATACAAGACATGGAGCTTCTCACCTATATTGTTTAGTACGATTACCCTGACATCCCATTCTTCTTTGCCACCTATTTTCACTCCATGGTCCATGGCCATTAGGGAAACCTGAATGATGGCTTCTATTCCACCAGGTTGTAAAAATACCTAGGGGTGTTTGATCCATCTCTCCCTCATGATCGCTTAGGTTCTCCCTATTATATGGACTTCATCATGCTTATCTACATTAGGATGTTCGAGCTCCAGGGAGATGGATTTATGCTCATGCAGGATGCATCAGCTCCTGCAGGGGAAATATATGACCCACCATCCCCCACTAGTGATACTAATCTAGTACCACCCCCTCCACCCACAAACATCCCTTTTCCACCAATGAACCTTCCTTCTTTCTTCCCTCCTTATACCATCCCTTCTTATTCTGGCCCATCCATAGCCCTACCTCCACCCACACCCTCAATTGATCTCCCCATATATGTCTACCTAGCCACAATGAATTTTATTATGGACCTACTTGATCACCCCCAGCCTACCTTGGCTTAGACACATTCATGTATCGAGAAGATTTTGGGCCTTCTTATTTATCATCTGGGCATTCAGTTTCCCCTAACACCTTTTACTCCATCTAATCCTCATCCTTAAATAGTGCAGCCTTAGTTCACTGCTCTGGCCACTAATTCAATTCTTCTATCCATTGTTGGGCTAGATGTCACAACTAAGCTTCCACAACAGATGTACAAATTGATCCCACCATACAGAGCGAGGACCCGCTACCTCTAAATTTCACTACAACTGCTTCTACTCTACCAGATCCCCTTATTACAGATGATGCCTCTTTTCAGGCCACATAGTGATTGTTTATGTACATATATTTAATTATATATATATATATATATATATATCTTTTTTTCTATGCTTGGGATGTGATGGTTTATGTGCATATAGAATTTTTTTTCCTTTCTTCAACAGTCATATGTACTAAAGAGTGATATGGCCATCTCGTTTTTGACTTCTTTCCACCTTTTCAAACTTGTCATGAGGGGAGTATTATTTTATGTTTTTATTTTCCCTAATTTTATTTCGAATTACTTATTTTACTGCTTCCCCTTATCCTAGACCTATTGTGTCTTTCCGCATCCTCTTCTCTTCCTTAGTGTTGTACTTGGGGGACCATATGAAATATTAAGTGTGGGGGAGAGTCTCTGACTACACTAGTCTTTTCCCTTAAACTGGTCTAGGATACATCATTAATAGTTGAAATATTTTAAATTGTGGAATTTTTTTGATTAATTATAATTATAAATAATAAATACATAAAAGGTAATTTTAAAAGTTACATGCTTATTTTAAATTTTAAATTATTTTAAAGTGATTACTGATATAGTTTGATTCTAGATTTAAACTCTTGGGTATTTAAATTTATTAGACTAATCATTTTTATTCGTGTCATGACCTGATTGACCCTTTATTTTCCTCATTTCATAGAGTTATTCTAATCCTTTTGATATATTCTTTCTTATACCCTCTTTCTTGAGAGATTATTGGTATATTCATAATTACTAAAACTTGTGAGTTTTTCTCTTCAAAACATGAATATTTTGAATCACATTAAAATGATTGAGGCATTTGATTGATATTTTCAGCCACTTTTACCTTGAGACATTACCGATATCTGACCTTCATGAAACCCTTAGAAACCATGAAATGCCTTGATAAGAATCCATATTACAGGCCTATTTATCCTTCTTACCCTAATTCTTTGATAATATTTCATGATTATTCATTTGATATTTAGAGAGGGAGTTTTGTGGTTCATGGTATAATATGGTGAGAAACCATGATATCAATTGTGTGGGAGATTTCCACTTGTTCATTTGGAAAAAAGGGTTCTAAAATCACTATTCATTATATTCTTAGTGGTCCCATATAAAAAAATTGGAAAAAAATGGAAAAATTCAAGAGGGACCCAAATTAATTCATTGCACTTATTGATAGTTTATGAACCTGTATTTTCATGGGAGTATCATGGTGATGATGATACTTTTTTAGAGATATTTTTTAGAATGTATTTTTCATTAAGCTTTATTATTGAATATATTGATCTTTTATGTAATAATCCAGCCTCCTTTTTTAATCATCTGATATTATTTTCCACATTATTACCTATCTACCCGAAGCCTCAGAATCATTTGAAACTTATTGAAAGTCCTAATGATTTTGGTGATTTGATTTCTTAAGTGGAGAATGATAATACCTTCAAGCCTATAGATAGAGTTTATTTACATGAATTTAGCATAACTATGATTAAATGATCTTGTTCCTAATTTTTGTATACCTTTTTCAAAATTTTATTGAGTATAAAAACATGTTTTCACTAGATATGCATTATTTATTGATAAAATTATCTATTTCAATGTTCATAATGATTTTTAGATTTTTTATATACAAGGTCACAAATCAGGAGTGATCAGAATGAATGTGAAGATATACACAACATGTACTTTATAAAAACATGTCATGTACCTTTTCCCTGACACGGTTTGGCTAGATAGAGTACATTCCCATATATCCATCCAGATATTACATGCCATTTACAACATGATTACACACAGTGTACATCCTTCTATATGTATTTGGTGGTGAAATTTGAAACTACACGCCATGTGGGGCGGCGCTACACATTGTGTATCCCACCAACCGACCGTTGATGCATTGAAAGTCAAGGGGTGGCTCGGTGGATCACTTACCAGTGGAGAAACCCAATCCAATTAAATTTGACTTGACTATACTCTGTGTACTTTATAATACACACCGTTTAGTCTCAATATCTATAAATATGAGGTAAGATCTCCATTTTTATGGTTGAGAATTTAGGGGGAGGTTATTCCACTCTTCCATTCAAATCTCCCCCAAATCTATTTTGTGTTTTCATTTTCTATTTTCAATTTTTTTTTATTGTAATTCTCTCTTCCCTATTCTTACTCTCATATCCATGGTAGAGATTGATTTTTTTCTCAATCCACACATTGTGGCCTTGGTCATAAGAGGCTAGTTCCCTTATGTTGGGGTTGTAATAAATTACGGGTCTGTTGTGATTTAAATTCTGAAAGTATTATTTTTATTATGATCTTAGTTTTAAAATTACTTTACTGGATTCAATTCAAAATTCACCATTGGTTTCATATCGGACCAAAAATTATACCAATGGTGAAAAATAAAGTAATTTCAATGATCTAACCCATGACCATTGGGTGAGCTTGTTTCTACTGTTTATGGGTAAAAGAACTATAACGTGTTTTGAGTAATTAATCACCAGACTAATGGATTAATCATTTAAACATGTAATTGATTTTTATCAGACCAAGAAACATCAATTTAATTGAATCCTCATAGTAAACTATTTTTATAAATAATTTTAATGCTAATGAATGGTTATTTCAATAAATCCTAATTAAATTGAAACCCTGACATGTTGTTTTTTGATTTTTCTATAACTTCTTCTATTTTAATTTTATTTTCATATATAGTTTCACTATTTCATTTACGTTACCTTAATTATTTTTGTCTGGATAATCGAATTAAACTCAAAAATTAATACTATTAATTTATTCTCCATTTTCCCTATGGGATTGACCCCAACTACCACTAACTACCTAGTTAGTCAGGTCAGAAGGGAGAAAACAAAAAAATATTCCAATTTGACTGTACCTTGTGATGGGTCTAGTATCAACTACCCAAAGCATGATCTAGAATTAGTAGTAATGATCTTATTATTGAATATCTGGTGACATTATATCAGCAGATAAAATTGTGACATATATATATATATATATATATCATAAAATTTATAAGTATATATTCACATAAAATGAGCTTAATATATTCCAATAAAGGTGGTTAGAGATGATCAAGGATTATGATTTTTCAATATATTACCATATTGGGAAAGTAAACAAAGTAGTAGATACTATAATTAGAAATAATCCCACAACCCTATCCATGATTAGGATTTAAAGGGATCTAGTATTATTATACATGTAAAGGATGGAAATGGGAATCATAAAAGGATCTCCATCCTACCTTTATCAAGTAACTTCTCAACCATCTATTCTTGATAAGATCAAGGATTCATAGAAAGATGATGAGTTTCTACATAATGAGGTAGAAAATGTTCTAGAGTTCAACTTTGATGAAGATTGAGTTTTTAGGTTTGGAACATAGATATGCATCCCATCAAAACCAAAACTGAAAAGGGAACTTCTGGATGATGTGCATAGCTCATGCCTCTTTTTTAGATATAAAGAACTAATATGTATTGAAGTAAAAAAATCTAGTAAGATAAAATGAAGAGTGATATTGAAAAGTTTGTATCTCGATGCTTGGTATGCCAAAAATTCAAGGTGGAACTGAAAAAATCTAAGGTTATGATAAAACCATTACCCATACTAGTATAGAAATGGTAAAACATAACCATAGATTTTTCATACGATTCCCTCAGAAACCTAAAGGTAATAATGCTATCTGGGTGATAGTCAATATCATTAAAAATTTAACATGTTTCATTTCTATCAAGGAAGATTTATCTCTTGACTAACTCACCAAGATATATACAAGGTAAGTGGTAATACTGCATGTAGTTTTACTCTATATTATATCTGATTGAGATATAAGGTTTACCTAAAGTTTTTGGAGAATCCTTTATCAATAATTGGATACAAAACTAAGATTCATCACTTCTTATAACCACTATACATATTTATAGTATAAAAAGACCATTCAAACTTTTGAGGATATGTTGATATCATGTTCAATGGATTTCCAAGGATATTGGGTTCAATGCCTTCCCCTAGTGGAGTTTTCATATAACAATAGTTTCCATTCTAGAATTCAAATTGATCCTTATGATGATCTTTATGAGAAGAGGTGTTGAATTTCAACATGTTGGGATAAAGTTGAAGAGTAGAAGATTATGGGACCTGATCTTATCTAAGATATGACAAAGATAGTTCAAACCATTCAGTATAATATGAAATCCACACAAAGTTGATAAAAATATATACAGACAACCATTGACAGAACCTGGAGTTTGAGGTCAAAAGTAAAATGTTCCTTTATATATCAGTATGGAAGAAATTCATGATTCTTAGGAATAAGGTAAATCTTAGTCCAAAATACATTGGTTACTTTTAAATCCTTGATCACATCGAATTAATGGTCTATCAACTAGCACTCCCACCTGACCTATCTTAAGTACATGATGTATTCTATGTATCCCTCTTGAGGAAGTACATACTAGACCCTTCACATGTACTAAATCCAATTGTGGTGCCATTATAGAATGATATTTCGTATGAGGATCATTCGGTGAAGATTATAGATCATAGAGACAAAGTTCTATGAAACAAGACAACTCACTTGGTCAAAGTATTATAGCGGAACCATAAGTTTGAGTAAGAAATATGGGAACCAGAAGAAGCGATGAAATAGAAGTAACCTAATCTATTTTAGTTTATGAAATGAAAATTTCAAGGGAAAAACTTATGAAGGGGGAAGAATGTAACAAACTAAAATTTTATAAATGAAATTCTATTTTTGAATGAATAAATGAATTATCAAGTAATAAAGTTATATAAAACACATGAACTATTTTGGTTATTTTGGAAACTTATAGTAAATTGGATTTAAAAGATCATTAATCATCATAATCATTGATAATATAGCCCTTATACAATTACCATTAAGATTATTATATTAAGGGTTATGATAAAGTCCAATTGACCCAGACGGAAGAAGCAATGGCCTCGACCAGTAGGATTATACCATATGAATCCCATTTATCGAAGCTTCTGAGGGATATAAAATCACTAGGATTTTCCTTTGACCAATATCAAGTTGATATTAAACAAATAAATCATGATAAAAACCATTTATGGTAGAATTTCAAGCTCATCGAGATAACATCCCAAACCATGTTTGTCGAATCATCCCATGAAAATATCACCATCACACACCTTACTCTTAGGGTGTACATTGGTGTAATAAGGGGTTATTTATCTAGACCCTAATAGTATTAATTTTTATATTTTTATTGTAAATAATTATTATATTTATTTTTTTACTTTATAAATGATTACATAATTAATTGGATAAAAATTATATTTTAATATGATGAAACTCGAATGGTATTTTTGGAAAATATATAGTTTCAATCAAGACACTTTTTTGATGAATTCAAGAATTTTTGAAATAAATGAAATGTTAACATAGTATTATTTTTAAATAATATTTATTAAATATAAATGATAATATAATTTTATGAATTCAAATATAATTTTTATAAGGGTAAAAAACTATTATTGTGAAGAAACCCCAATATTTTTCAATAAATGGAGATTTTTTATTTAAAAGTGTAAATTCTAAAATTTAGTGAATTATTTTGATAAAATAAATATTATTTTTTAAATCACCACATCAAAATTATCCAATGGTGATTTTTTCACAATTTTCTAAGATAGAAATTTTTTTGGTAAAAATTAAATATGGTATAATTATATGGTATGCATTATGATATCATAAAATCCCAAAAGTGATGTGATAAATTCAATAAAAAGTTTCAATGGCCAAATTATGTTTCCCCTTTAAAATAATGTTTTCTTAAGTTATTTGATTAATTTTATAAACCCTTAATGAATCCTCCAAAACCTATATTATATTTTATGGTTTTAAAATCAATTAATTATAAACGTAATGACTCTAGTTTTATTGGATTAGTCCTTTTAATATTTCTATGAATATATCTAGATTTATCCTCAAAGTCAGCAAGGTGTTTGGGTGTCTCGAGACCCTAGAATTAATATATTAAAAATATTAGTATATTTTATTAGACGTGCGCACATCGTTTCATCTTAAATGGTTTTCCTGGTATTCAACACCTCAGATAGTAAATTTGAGACCATGGTTGATTCCAAAATGCTGAGTTTACCCTAGGTGTGACCTAAAGTTTATCGGCGTCAGACGTTCCAAGGGAGGTGACCATTGGCGGGTGCATTTAATTAGAATAAATAAATAATTTATTTATTTATTTATTTTAAATAACCTATATTTTCTCTATATAAATGCCCTATTATAGAAAATATCTAGGGTTAGCCACATAACCCTCAGAAGATTTTAGAAGAGGATAATTGTTCTTCATTGGTGGATCGGGATTAGAGAATGAATAGTGATTGGATCAAGGTGGATCAAGAGGCGGTCATTGAGCATAGTGGACCTTCATTGATGGGGGCGTGTTCTTCACCAATGATCGATCCTAATTCAAGGTAGGGATTTTTATTTTTGGATTTCCTCCATTTTCAATTTCTTTACCATGGATTGATAATTATCAGATTATTGATCTATGATTTATGATTCTTCATTTGTTCCCTTCCACTTTTCTTTGATATTATTGATATGATAAATCATTGATGCACCTGGATATCACCCTTAGATATCCTAATTTTGTGATTTTTGGTCGAGATTTCTTAGCCAACAATGGATTCATTTTTTTCATGTGAATTTCTCCCCCACTGTTCTTCATTATTGGCTCATGGGGTCATGTTTCAACATTTTTCAGGGTGGATTCAAGTGATATCAATCCCCTAGATTCGTTGTGCCTGCATGAATAAAGAATAGGATGGTGATTTATATAAGATTAAGGATGTTTTTTCGATTTCAAGTGATGCCTCCATGGATTTGGGATCTAGTGTGGTGACGAGAATGGAGTGGGTGATAGGTTAAGCTGTGCGGGGTTTGGGTGGCTGAAATCTACCCACCAGTGATGGATTGAGCATGGTTGACCACATATCTGAGACCCTTGGTGTGATACAAGGTTAAATTAGCGGTAATGGTGGCACAAGGAGTCATGTGAAACTCCCATAGGTTTCTTTTAAAAAAACCCAACTACACATCATGTATCCTAATAACACACATCATACAGTCTCCTGGTTGTGGTAGCTAGGGTTTTGATGAAGAAAATGATCACATGTCGTGTGGGCCTCACCACACATTGTGTGACCCTATCCCGGTGTCTTGGCATGTACTCCAAGCATACATAGGAATGAGAACATCTAGGAATATGGGTATAGCCAAGAGTACAAAGGCGTGACCTAGTACTTGGACACGGTTAGGTAGACGGGAATAACCCAGTACTCAGACACGACCAGATACACGAGCATGGCCTGAAGTACATGATCACTACCAAGAGCACATGGGAAGACCCTAGACAGTAGATACATGAAGTGTAGGACAATTACACATCATGTGTTGATATATGTCCAGACAAGCCATGTGTAGGTGATGACACAAACAGGTGTTCAAGATAGGTCACACGTTGTGTAACCCCAGGTATATTTCGTGTACATTTTTTTGTGATATTCCACCTTGAATATACTATTCTTCTAGACTTGGGTGTTGGCCCACAAGTAGTCTATCCTAAGTATTTTTTTCATAGAATGAAATTCCATCCATTTTAGTGGATTTCAAGATATGCTGTGTGGTGTTGTTAGTGTGATTCTTCTTTAGGTGACACTTGATCGATAACAATGATTGAGTCGGTCATCAGAGAGATGTTGAGGTTGTTAACCCACCTATTTCACCAGGGTACGGGTCCCTTATATTCCTATAACTATCGAGTGGAACCCTTATGACACACTAGGGTGTGGGTCCTCTATATACTGAGTGGTATCCCCTAAAGCACAAGGGCATGGGTCCTCCATCTACTAAGTAGTTCCCCCTAACACACCAAGGTGCGAGTCCTCTATCTATTGAGTGGCACCCCCTATCACATCAAGGTGCAAGTCCTCTATCAATTGAGTGGATCCCTTATCATACTAGGGATTTATTCTTATATCTATTGATTGGAACCCCTATTGTAATATGGTGTGGATACTCTAATGGTTATTATACCCCCTTGAGATATGTATTAGTGGAATGGTGTGGGTCCTCCACATGGATTCCTTGAGTTGACACGCAAGATGTTGGGCATCGGATATGGACCATTGGAGATACAGGCAGACTCATCCTCCTTGACTAGGCTGTGGATATGGAGATCCCCTTTCTCACTCATCTAGTTTTATTTATGAGAATATATCTTGGTTTTTATTTTCCCTCTTATTATGGTTTTAGCTGACTTATATAGTATCACTTTATTTATATATTTGTGGTTTTCGGGGCATCCTAATGGGTATTTATATACTCAACTGTATATGGTCTTTACCCGCATGTATCATTTCTTGTTTAAATGACAATAAGATCAATAGAGACATCAGTGGATCTTATTGATACTTCTGTGTATAGACTGCGTTTGGTGGTTGAACTTGGAGATCACGAGTCAAGCTCTCTTAGTTTTTTCTTTTTCTATTTTTTTTAGGTTGGGACTTCATCTTTTGTTGGGCATGTATTTTTCCACTTTATTATTTGGTTTATATTTTCTCATTGTGATGTATTTTCCTAGAGTTTATTACATGCGTGGATTTACTCTAGATGTTATAGAATTTATTATATTCTTATGCACTTTTTTCATAGAGATGGTTGTGTGCATGTATACAGGTACTTAGGCTAAGGCCTCCCATTTAATTATTCACTCTCGACACTTGTCTCTAGCACCTGTCCTATTGGAGGTGGGCATGTCTTTGTCACATTCGTCCTTCCTCCAGCCAAGTAGGCCTCTGTGAGTTGGGTTATGTTAGAGTTGTGCCATAGGTGGTTCATCCTAGATTTTGTGTTGGAATAGGACCCTTGATGAGGATTTATTTTGAGGATTAGGTCAATGGTGTTGAAGTGTCTCAAGGGAATCTTTCAATCTAGGTAATCTAGTATTGGTGTTGTAGTTGACATATCCATTCACCATAACTCTGACTACCTACTTATTGATATGGAATACTGAGACATCAATTTTAAAGAACTTTGGTACATACATAATATAGGACTAATTCCTTTTACTATACTTATTAAGTTAGCTCCTCGTTTATATACTCATCTAACTGTGGTATGTCTTGATCACTTTCAGGATGCCTTTGTGAAGAAAGTCAACCAGGTTACCAATATAGGATTGTGAAGATGATACGTTGAGTGATGAGGTCTCATTTTAGGGGTTATCTTATGAGGTGATTCCTCTAGGAAAATAGGGAGTAGAACCCCCACCTATCGAGTATCAGTTAGTACCAACAGGTCAAGCTGATGATGCATAAAGGCTTAGCAAGCTACGTGAGTTCCAGCACCAGTGACTATTGAGGTTCTATGGCAAGCTATATCCCTATGAAGTGAAGGATTGGATTGAATCAGTGATCTGAGTCTTATAAATTGTCTGGAAACTGACCGATCAGATGGTTGCATTAGTATCTAGTATGTTCTATGGAGTTGCAGGGCGTGGGTGGAGTCTGATGACGTAGACCCATGATGAGACGATGCTATCATGGATAGATTTATAGAAGATATTTCATAATTATTACTACCCTTAATTCTTGTGCTCCATGCGGATTCAGGAGCTTCACGAGCTATAGCAAGGTGACATGTCTGTTGCTGAGTATGTTATGAGGTTCAATGACCTCATGAATTACTTTCTCAACATGGTGCGAGATGATTTCTTCTAGGAATGGAAGTTCAAGAAGGGTCTTCGTAGATACATTCATTCCAGGATAGTATTTGTATGCATACCTACTTATACTGGAGTACTAGAGTGATCTCTAGATACTACAACATTCCAATATTTTAAAAGGAAACACTATTCTCGATAACGTATGAGATACACTACATCAAGCTTAAACAAACAACTAAATTTTATTATTTAAATGTGACTATTATAACCTAGATGTTAAATTCATAAGAATGAATATGAATAAATCATTTATGAAATAAATATAAAGTTCCAAATCAATATGAATGTTTTGGTAATTTATTATAAAATAATCACACAATTTTTAGTAAATACATTTTATTCTTCAAAAAAAATATTCTTTCTTCAAAAATGTTATTTATTTATATTTATATAAAAATAATATAATTAATTTCTAGATATTTTAGAATATTTATTTGATAAAATTTACTTCATTTTTCAAATCAGCATACCAAAATTATCCTATGTTTGAATTTTGAGAATTTTCTGAAAAAGTTAAATTTTTGGTGAATAGTGATAAAATATAGTTTTTTTAAAATATGGTATCATTTGTGATGTTATCAAAATTTAACAACCTAGGTACTTATATAATGATTTTTTTTCATTATATAATTAAAAATTTAAATTCATTATAAATGTATAATGAAATAAGTGGTATTTATAGAAATTATGGAATCTATACTAATGAAATAGTAACCTGACAGTTGAAATAGTAATATGATCATTAGGAATAGTAATCTCACCATTGGAATAATAACCTCACATATGAAATTATAAATAAAATTTAGGTATCTCATAAGTGAAAATATTATATATTTATATCATGGAATAAGTAAATACATGTTTTAAAAATGATAAATTAAGTTTTGGTATTTTTTGTGAAATGTAAATGTTTATTTACAATTTTATAATTAATATAATGATTTAAAATAAAATTTATTTCCATAAAATAGATTCATAAATTAATATTTTGTTTTATTGAAATTATAATATAATTTTATTAGATCATAATTAGTTTTTCAAAGTGTCATAAAATCGGTTATAATATTAAAATCGATATTTTTCGAATACATGATGGTTTTAATTAAAAATTAAATTTCTCATATTTAGAAGGTTATTTTCAAAAAATGGAGTCTATTTTTAAAATCTATATATCTAAAAATATTTAGGTTTAATTTTTGGATTTTGCTGAAATGGTTGAATTTTTACTAAATAGTGAAATACGATAATTTATGGTATTTAACATTTTAAGTTAAATACATAAATTTTTAGTCATTAATGATGTAAGAAACCATTATTTAGAAGTCACGTGAACTATTTACTGCACTTAGTCACAAGAATCAACACAATTGATAGTCTTGAGCTAAAATAATGAATAAAATAATAAAAAATGTCCCTCTCCTATCCCTATAAATACCACCCCTTCTCTTCACACCTCCAAAGACTTGTATCTTTTCTAAATTCTTCCCAGTTACCTTAATAAGACTCTTCCTCACATCCAAGACTTTCTGGTCTCACCAAAAGACCAAATCTAAGTGCCTTAGGGAGGTTATCAAGGAGATGATATTCAAAAGGTAAAATCATCTTTCTTTCTCTTTTAATTTATTTTAATTTATTATCCTCTCCTCACCTTCCTTATACAAAGTGTCATGATAACTATATTATCATATATATAATATAATTTTATTATGTTAATGTAATATCTATCATCAAAACTCTTCACTTCTACTCTTATTCTAAAAAATTAAAACATCATCTGTGACGTGTCGATTCAGTGTCTTCATGGATGATGAATTTACATTTTACTTTACCACCTTCAAGGATGATCATAAAACCATGATTATGGTTAATAAAAATTTTAATATGTATATTATAACTTTTTTAATGTTCTATTACTAATTTTCATACATAATAATTAAATAAAATGAAACTACCTTGTGATGGTCGAGAAAACCACCAAAAATAAACCAAACATTTATCATTAATATTTTATCTAATGAATCATCCTCGTATCAGAAAAAAATGATATATAAGACCATTTAAAATTATATAAGTATATTAATACCATTTCATTCCACTTATATAGTTTTTCTTCCATTTGAAAAGAACTCTCATAATTATACTCAAGGGAACCGACAATAAATCCATGAAACGAATGCTCCTGGAATGACAATTCTGATATTTATAATTCATCAAAATGGAAATAAATAAACTTAATAAAATGGTAATAAATAAAATATATGTGTAAAAAATTTATGAATTAATTTATTAAATAATCTAATTTTATTATCTAGGATATTAATTACAAGTGTTGAACGTTTTCATACATAAAATAAGGGAATTATTAACCCAATTTCCATTCTTTAGGTTAACCTTCAACTTCGTTGATTACGTCATGATAATATTATTTATTAAATGACTTTATATTATATTATGTTGTATTTTTAATTGTTTTATGTGCATTTACAGTGAATACACATATTCCATTTATTTTATTAATTCTCACTTTAATGATATGATATTTATAAGGGACTTTCCTATAAAAATTTCTTTAATGGTTCTTTGTACAATTTTTTTTAACACATACAGCATGAATGGAATTTTCTGATTTCATGATGCCTTAATGTTTTAAATATTAATTTATAAGTTTAAAAGTTTATTTTTAAATAATATTCTTTTATTTATAAGTATTTGGGTTCTTAAAAATGAAAATTGATTTCAAAATGGAAAATTTAGCTTCCTCAATAATGTTTATTTTATGAAAGATTTATGTGTTATGATCATGTTATGGTTTTGGGAATTGTTATGAATATGGTTGGTTTTCTGATAAATCAAGGGTGTTTGATCCTATTATAGCACTCCGATTGATTGGTTATATGGACAGAGTTAATCAGTTAGGTTTATCCTAAGAGATTATGGGAATATATTGTGATTGTTTTTTCAAGCGTAACCAGGATGGTTACTCCCTGAGTAACTGGGGAGCTACTTTTTATGTAAGAGTGATATGAAAATGATTCCAAAAGTTACCTTTTTTATTTATGTATTCTTTCTTTGGTTTTACATGAAACTTATGATTTTATAAGGTAAGACAAAGATCTTATTTATTATGGGTGAAAAGTATAACTTTGTGAAAAAAAATTCATGGGTTTAAAAGTATTCATATACTAATGGTTTCTTTCTTAATTTTTATGTCCCTTACTGAGCTTTTATGCTCATAAGAAGTTTTAAAATTTTTTTCATAGGTTTAAATATTGGTAAGGACAAATAATATGTCATGATTAAATTATTGAAGGTGTGTCATGAAAAGAAATCCTATTTTTAATTAAAAGGGTTTCCTTTGGTGAAAAAATGGATATTGTACAGTAGTGTCCACTTGTAATTTATGGGCTTGATTTTTTAATACCTTTTACTAATTATATAAAACTATAAACCTAAAATGTCTTTGGGAATGAAAGAAAATTAAATCTAGTCTAAATTCATCAGATTATGTAATGTTTAAGGTTGGGTCCTTACAGTTGGTATCAGAGCAGTGTTTAGATACCTTTAGAGGTCGGGATGTTATTTGAGTGTAATTTAAAGATCCTTTATAAACACAAGGGTTATTATCATATGGGAAATTTTGTAATTTTATGGTAATTTATGTAGATTGGATAAAAACCTAAATCAACATAGATATAAGGGGTTTTATGGATTATAGTATTATAAAATTTTTATGGTATTATCTTTACCATATAGAGTATTTTTCTTTTAATAATTCACTTCATGTTTTGGTGGTGTTATTTTCAATGGATTAAGGATCATTTGTTAAGATGGAAGGAAATAGATATTGTACAACCTTTTTATATCTCCCCAGTTATTTGATCATCACTATTATT
Organism: Viscum album; assembly: GCA_963277665.1. Lineage (NCBI taxonomy): Eukaryota > Viridiplantae > Streptophyta > Magnoliopsida > Santalales > Viscaceae > Viscum > Viscum album. Next base: position 2,082,286,150 of record OY728136.1, on the reverse strand, counting down.
TCAAAATTCTATTCAAATTATTTAGAAAGCTTCTTGAGTATTCAAATCCCTTGCAAGAAATTGTTTGAGTTATCCAACACCTACACATTTATTTAAAAAAATTATGGGTCATGGTATCTTTTTCATGTGATTTCAGGATCTTAACTCTTTCAAATCTTCTAAAAAGTGAAATTCTATAAGTTTCATGAGCGTTTACTTTTTGAAAGTATGACAACATGAAGAAATAGAAAGGGAACATCAAGAAGATCCTGAAATATGGATTCAAGGTATGAATTATTTTCTTATCCATAAAGTATGAAACATGATTTTATTGATATTTATGAATCATTATGATATAATTCATATCTTTTATTTTCAGGAATGAAGTATTAATAAATAAGGTGTAAACTCATAGTTAATGGATTATTAAGAACTTTGAATGATTAATATGTATACATATAAAGTATTCAAGAGTTATAGTAGACTTAAGTATGATGAAATGTTTAAAATTAATAGTTTACTTTTGATGATGGGAGTACATTGGGATACTTTTGTTGAGTTTTAGTTATATTTAATCCTTAAGTTGTCATGTGAAAATATGTTATTTGAGGAAAAAAATTATCTTTTATTTTTGTGGACATAATTTTAAAGGTATGTATAACTTTAGGGTTCATATTATCTTTGATTTTGAGGTAATTATGGGTTGTTATAATTTAGGAAAATATATTTTATTAGAATTTGATTTAGTAAGAAATGTTATCTCTAAATAATTTCACTATAATTTTGGGAAGCGTTATAGGAATAAGGTAAATAGAATGACATGATATTTTATTTGAGTAATAAAGGTTAAATTTTATTTTGGATAAAAATATGGTTTTATTATGGAATTATAGTGATTTATTGAAATGACTAGAATATCTTAGAGATTATATGATTTGGGAATATAATTTGTGGAGTGATATTGTAAGTATCATTGATGTTATTCGGTGATAAATGTTAATACTATCTTGGAATTATATGTGAAAAGATCCTTATAATGTTTGGTTATTAATCTTAGTTTAGAATATTTTTAAGGAAATTTAATAATATTTATTTGTGGAATGATCTATGTTGAACTTTGAGAATTACTATTGAATTTTGGTGCTTAATTATTTTTGAGAATTAGCTTATTTTTTCCTAACCATTTTGGTTTTAGTTAATGCCTAAAGATATGAGGAATAAATTGTTTTCCTTTTATGGATTTAGAGATTCGTACAAGTTGATTATAGTTCTTCAAGAATGAAAGATCCGTGGTCTTCATTTGGAGAAAAAGATGAGTTTGTGGGGGGAATTTTATTAAAGGATGAAACTTTAATTTTCAAGTAATTATTTTATTATGTTATTAGTATATATGTTAATGGAATTCCTAAACTTTAGGGAAAAGGATATTTAAATAAAAACATTATCCATTTACTTTTCTTACTAAGAAATTAATATCCTTTTAACCCATCGTAAATTTATGGTTTTTTATGGATAACATTATAATGAATATATTCATTATCACTCTCCATTATAGATTGATAGTTATTTTTCTCTTCCATGTTCATATTTTACTACATGTAATTCTAGTACGTTTTATCTCAGGTGACCATAATACTTCCATTTCTTTCTTTTTAAGTGGAAGTTTTATTAATAATTTTTTCGATTTGGGATTTCAACGAAGGTATTTTGATTATTCGACCCCTCGTTACCAATCCTGAGTTCAAATTTTAAGGATGAAATTTTCAAAAGGGTGTGAGAATGTAACATACTGATATTTTAAAAGGAAACACTATGCTCAATAACATATGAGATACGATGCATTAAGCTTAAACGAACAACTAAATTTTATTATTTAAATGTGACTATTATAACATAGTCATTAAATTGGAAGGAATGAATGGGAATAATTGATTTGTAAAATAAATATAAAGTTCCAAATCAATATGAATTTTTTTGGTAATTTCTTATAAAATAATCACACAATTTTTAGTAAAGTCATTTTATTCTTCAAAAAAAATACATTTTCTTCAAAAATGATTTTTATTTATTTTTATGTATAAATAATATAATTAATATCTAGAGATTTTAGAATATTTATTTGATAAAATTAACTTCAGTTTTTAAATATTCATACCAAAATTATTCTATGTTAAAAATTTAGAATTTTCTGAAATGGTTACATTTTTTATGAATAGTAAAAATATACAGTTTTTTTTAAATATGATATCTTTTGTGATATCATCAAAATGTAACAACATATGTTCTTATAGAATGATTTTTTCTATTATAGAATTAAAATTTTAAATTCATTATAAATTTATGATGAAATAAGTTGTATTTATAGAAATTAAGGAATCTATACTAATGAAATAGCAACTTAACTGTTGCAATAGTAATATGGCCATTGTGAATAGTAATATGGACATTAGAATAATAAACTCACCTATGAAATCATAAATAAAATTTAGGTATATCATAAGTGAAAATATGATATACTTACATCATGAAATAAGTAAATAAATGTTTTAAAAATGATAAATTAAGTTTTGGTATTTTTTGCGAAACAGAAATATTTATTTACAATTTTATTATTAATAAAATTATTTAAAAAAATCCATAAAACATATTCATAAATTAATATTTTGTTTTATTTTAATTATAATATAATTTTATGAGATCGTAATTAATTTTTCAAAGTTTCATAAAATCAGTTATAATATTAAAATCAGTGTTTTTTGAATAAATGTTGATTTAATTAAAAATGAAATTTCTCATATTTAGAAAATTATTTTTAAAAAATAAAATCCATTTTTAAAATATACATTTATAAAATGGTTAGGGTGATGTTTTGATATTTTTATAAAATAGTTGAATTTTTTGTGAATATTGAAATACGGTAATTCACAGTATTTAACATTATAAGTTAAATACATGGATTTTTGAGCCATTAATGATGTAAGAAACCATTATTTCAAACACACATTCACTATTTACTATACTTAGTCATAATAATCAACACTATTTATAATCTTGATCCAAAATAATAAACAAATGAATAAAATAACCAAAAACACCCCTCTCCTCTCCCTACAAATACCACCCATCACTACCCCTTCTCCTCACACCTTCAAAACCTTGAATCTTGTCTAAATTATACCCAATTCCATTACCAATCCTGTTATCCATTTCCAATACCAACTTTTCTCACCAAACGACCAAATCCAAGTGCCTTAAAGAGGTTCTCAATGAGACGATATTCAAGAGGTAAAATCCTCCTTCTTTCTCTTTTAATTTATTTTCTTTTATTATATTATCTTAACTTAACCTATACAAAGTGGAATGATAAATCCAATGTCATATATATATTTTAATTTTTTTTAATGGAATATCCATCATCAAACATCTTCTCTTCTCCTCTTATTCTAAAAAATGAAAACATCATATGTGACGTGTCGATTCACCGCCTTCATGGACGATGAGTTTTAATTTTTCTTTACCACCTTCAATTATGATAATAAAACCATTATTATAGTTAATAAATATTTCAATATGTATATTATAACTTTTTTAATGTCCTGTAACTAATTTTTATGCATAATAGTTAAATGAAATGAAACTAGTTTGTGATGGTCAGAAAAATCACCAAAAATAAACGAAACATTTATCATTAATGTTTTATCTAATGAATCATCCTCATATCAGAAAGAAAAATGATATATGGGACCATTTAAAATTATTATATTAATACCATATCCTTCCACTTCTAGAGTTTTTCTTCCATTTGACAAGAACTCCTATAATTATACTCAAGGGAACCGACCATAAATCCATGAAATGAATGATCCTGGAATAATGATTCTGATATTTATAACTCATCAAAATAAACATAAATTAACTTAATAAAATGGTAATAAATAAAATACATGTTTAAATAGTTTCAAAAAATTTAGAATTAAGTAATTAAATAAAATAATTTTATTATCCAGGAAATTAAGTACAAGTGCAGAACGCTTTCGGACATATGGTAAGGGAATTCTTAACCTAATTTCTATTATTTGGGTTAACCTTTTACTTCATTGATTATGTCATGATAATATTATTTATGAAATGAATTTTTATTATATTATTTTGTATGTTAACTTATTTTATGTGGATTTACAGTGAATACACATATTCCATTCATTTTATTAATTCTCACTTCAATGATATGATATTTATAAGGGACTTTCCCATAAAAAATCATTAATGGATATTTGTAGAAATTTTTTTTAACATATATTTCATGAATTAAATTTACTACTTTCGTGATTCCTTAATGTTTTGAAGTTTCCTTTACAAATTTACAAGATTATTTTCAAATAATATGTTTTCGTTTATAAGTTCATGGATTCTTATAAATGAAAAGTTATTTCAAAATGGAAAATTTATTTTCCTTAAGAATGTTTATTTTATACAAGATTTATATATTATGATCATGTTATGGTTCTTGGGAATTGTTAATAATATTGGTGCTTCTATGATAAATCGAGGGCGTTTGAGCCTATTATAGCTCTCTAATGCATTGGGTAAAGGGATAGAGTTAACTATTTAGGTTTATCCTAATAGATTATGGGGATATACTATGATGGTTATTCCAAGAATAACTAGGATTCTTACTCCTTGAGAAGTCAGAAGATCTAATTTATATGTAAGAGTGATATAAAAAAAATTCCACAAGTTATATTTTTTATTTATGTATGCTTTCTATGGTTTTACAAGAAACTTATGATTTAATAAGGTAAGCCAAAGAGGTTATGTTCTATGATTTAAAAGTATAACTTTGGAAAAATGTTTTCATTCATTTATAAGTATTCATAGACCAAGGGTTTCTTTCTTACTTTTTATTCCCCTTACTAATATTTTGTGAAAATCCTAAGTTTTAAAATGTTTTTTACGGGTCTAAATATTGGTAAGGGAAAATAATATGTCATGATTAAAGTATTGAAGATGTTTCATAAAAATAAATCATGTTTTTATTTAAAAGGGATTCTTTTGGTGAATAAAATGGATACTCTAGTATTTTCCACTTGTAATTTATGGGTTTAATCTTGTAAGATTTTTTCCTAATTCTCTAAAACTCTAAACCTAAAAGATCTTTGGGAATGGAAGAAAATAAATTTTATTCTAAATTCATTGGATTACATAGTTTTTAAGGTTGATTCCTTACAATTACAGAGAGCTTCGTAATAGAGGGGCATTGAATAGTTGGATTAAGTAGTGTTCATCATGGAGATGAGTCATCTGCATTAGCTAGAAGGTCCCAATCCTTAGGGTCTCAGTGTAGGAGACCACCCCATAGCTGGACTCAATCATATGGATCTACGGTGTAGGGTTAATACAAAGTATCAGGTCAGTTGGGAGAGAGGTGATGTTATGCTTATGATGGGTGAGGTCACATGGAATGTGATTTCCCAACCTCGCATGCTGAGGAGGGAAGATAGGCAACAAATGGACCATCGTGGTAGAAGTAGATCCATGATCAAGAGTCTCTTAGGCATGGCTAGGGTGACCCACAAGGAGGTGGTGTTGGAAGAGGAATGGGTAGAGCTCTAGAGGTAGGAGATACTAGTAGAGGCAGATTTTACGATCTACTTCTACAACCACCACCAGGTGTCCCATTCCAAACTTAGGGAGCTGGCAGTCAGGTCCACAGATAGTTATATTCTATGAAGGTCTATGACCAGGATGTACATGAGACGATTCGAGATACAATATATATATTTTATACTCTTTCCTCAGTACTAGTTAACACAATCTCGAGTTATTACTTCATCCCTTTATCCCTTGTGCAAAATTTGTAGCTTCCAGTTGAGAATATATCCAAACAGCTATAATTAGAGGTACCTACAGGGTGCGATTCTTTAATATCGCTTATCTGCCAGCAGTGTGAGCTGGAACTCAGTGGAGAGAGTTTCTCATGGGACCTCCTAGTCTTCATGATGAAACATTATGTTTTAATCTTAGGTATAGACTGCTTTTCCACAGTTTGATCCCGGATTGACTATTTTCATAGATGGGTTAGATGCCTATAGAGAAATGGGATGAGATTCTCTTTTGTGGGTGAGAGAGATCTCATAGTTGGGTGAATGGTTCTTATGATAAGGAAACTATAATTCATCACCCATTATTTGGATAGTTTATCCCTGGGTGTAGTGGGATTTTTAGGTATCTATATTCCTTCAATAGTGGAAGACTTTATGGATGTCTTCCCCAAAGACATTTAGACACTACCTCTACAGAGGGAGATGGGATTCTGCATTAACTTTCACCCTAGGACCGCACTGATATCTTCTACAGTATATTGGATGTCCCTTATAGAGCTTTGGGAGTTGAGTGTGTAGTTGGAGGACCTTTGAGATAAGGGTTTCATCAAACCTAGTGTGTCCCCCTGAGCAGCTCCAGTTTTTTTATGAAAAAGGCGGACAAGAGCTTAAGGATTTGTGTTGATTATCATCACCTAAACTAGGTAATGATAAAGTGAAATTACCCATTTCCAAGTATTTATTAACTTTTAGACCATTTTAGAGGTGATATTTGGTTCTTTATGATCGATCTTAGGTCTGGATAACACCGGTTGAGGGTTTGTGAGGATGATATCTTGAAGACGGCATTCTGATGTCGCTATAGACATTGTGAGTTCCCAGTGATGTCTTTCAGTGTGATGAATTTCCCCATTGTGTTTAAATCTCTTATGAATTGTATCTTTTAGCTATACTTGGACCAATTTTTGGTTGTATTCATTGATTACATACCCATTTTATCTACTTTATAGGAGTAGAATGAAGAGCATCTAAGGATGGTCCTAAATATAATCAAGGAGAACCAGCTTTATGGTAATATCTCTAAGTACTAGTTCTGGATCTATGAGGTTCAATTTTTAGGTAATGTCATCTATGATAATGGTTTAACTGTAGACTTGATGAATATTAATGTAGTGATTTCTTGGAATCCATCCAAGATCATATCATAGGTGTGGAACATCCTTGGCTTGGTAGGGTACTATAGGAGGTTCATGGTGGACTTCTCTAGGATTTTATCCCCTTTGACTACCTTGAAACAAAAGGGGTATCCATTTACCTAGACAGAGTAGTTTCATAAAGACTTTGAAGAGCTGAAGTTGAGGCTGACTAGGGATCCTATGTTGAGACTACCGAAGGAGGGTGATGAGTACGTGGTGTTTTACAATACATATAGAGCTGGGATCAGTTGAATGTTGATTAATAGGTAGGTAGTGATCACATATGGGTTGAGGTAGTTGATACCCCATGGAAAAAGCTATGAAACTCGTAACCTAGATTTGAAAGTGGTAATATTTTCTTTGAATATGTGAAGTCACTATCTTCTGGGTGAGCATTTTATTGTTTACTCGGACCACTAGAGTCTCAGGTATGTTTTCACTTAGAGTGATCATAACCTGATATATAGTCATTGGTTGGAGTTCCTATAGGATTATGACTTCGAGGTATTTGATACTCTTGGGAAGGGAATTATGGTGGTATATTCCCTTAGCATGAAGTCTTGTACCCACTTATTAGAGTATGCATCTGAGTAGTTGGAATCATTGTAGTTGACCCTAGTGGAGGATGGGGTTTAGTTTTTCTTCAATCAATAGTGGTAAATCCTCCACTTCTTCAGTGTGTGAGTGAGGATTAGTTTGGATACATCAACTATGAGGTTATATGTGACCATATATCCTCAAGAGATTCACCTAATGGATTTTATGAGATAGGGGCACATCATTATTTTCCAGGGATGGATGCTGGTTCCATTCATGTTGCATGAGGAGGTGATAAGGGAGTTTCACACTTCACCCTTGGTTATACATCATATTGTGAAAAATATGTACAAGTAACTTCAATGTAAATCTTGGTGGTATTGAATGAGGTATATAATTGTCGAGTTCATCTCTTAGTGTCTCGCATGTCAGCAAGTAAAGGCTAAGCACCAGGTTTTAGCAGGTTTGACACAGCCTCTTGAGATCCTGAAGTGGAAATGGGATGGAATGTCAATGAACTTTATGATGGGGCTTCCATTGACAGCCCATGATTCTATCTAGGTGATTATTGATTGACTAATAAATTTTACACGCTTCCTTGACATCAAGGATTGGAGTTTGGTGGATATTATATGGTAGTTATATGTGCATGAGATCATCCAAATTTATGGGGAAACATCAATTATTTTCTCCAACCATAATTTTTGGTTTTTTTTATGGTTATGAAGAGGATTATAGGAGGCCTTTAGGACCCAATTGAGTATGAGTGCATCATTTCACCCCTAGATGGATGATCAGACTAAGTGAACTATCCAAGTATTAGAGGATATGCTGAGGGGATGTGTGTTATAATTGTTCTAGAGTTGGGATAATCACTTATCATTGGTAGAGTTTTCTTATAATAATAGTTATCACTATACTATAATTAGGAAACCTTTGTAGTCCTTGTACAAAATAACCTACAGGTTACCCTTGTGTTGGACTAAGATTGGTGAGGCATCTCTTGTTGGACTAGATATGGTTCAAGCGATGAAGTAAAAAGTATATGTTATCCACAAGAATATGAGGAAAATCCAAAGCAAGAATAAATCTTATGCATATTAATGTTGTAGTTTCTTGGAGTTTGATCAGGGAGACCATGTTTTCCTGAGAGTCTCCCCACAATGAGGATTGCGGAGATTATTTTGGAGAAGAAAGTTATCCCTAAGGTTCATTGGGTCGTTCAAGATCCTATGGGGGGTTGATTAGGTTTCTTACCACTTATCCCTGACCCCAAAGTTGGATCGTTTTCATAAAGTCTTATATGTGTTGTATCTGAGGAGATATGTGTGCAAACCTATGTGAATTATTGATTGGGGAAAGATGGACATCGAGGATGGATTTTCCTTCACGGAGTACCCAGTGGAGATTGAGGATCAGCAGGAGAGGATCTTGTATGGATGGGTCATCCCTTTGGTTTTTGTGATTTGGCAGTACAGGAGTATGCAGGAGAGCTCTTGGGAGCATGAGAGTCATATGCAGACTCATTATCTTCACCTTTTTTTTAGCTTGTGCTTTTTAGGGTGAAAATTATTAAAGGAGGGGAGAATGTAATGACTCTGGTTTTATTGGATTAGTCCTTTTAATATTTCTATACATATATCTAGATTTATCCTCAAAGTTTACACTATGTTTGGGTGTCTGAGGACCCTAGAATTAATATATTATAAATATTAATATATTTTATTGCATGTGCATATTAATATATGTTATTACATGTGCTCACATCATTTCAGTATAAATGGTTTTCCCATTTTTTGGGAACTCATATAGGAAATACAAGACTATATTTGATTCTGAAATGTGGGGTTTACCCTAGGCATGACCTATGGTTGGTCATCATCAGACGTTCTGATGAAGATGACTATTAGCAGGTGCGTTTAATTAAAATAAATTATTTATTTATTTATTTATTTTAAATGGACTAGATTTTCTCATTATAAATTCCATGTTATGGAAAAAAATTAGGGTTATCCACATAACCCTGGGAGTATTTGAGAGGATGAGCACAGTTCTTCGTTGTCGGATCGAGGTTGGAGAATGAACAATGATTGGATCAAGGTGGATTGAGAGGTAGGAAGTGAGTGTAGTGGATCTTCATCACTGAAAAACAAGTTCTTCACCAATGATTGGTCCTAATTTGAGGTAGGGCTCATTATTTTTGGATTTCTACCCATTCTAATTTCTTAAGAATGGATTGATAATTATTTTATTATTGATCTATGATTTATTATTCTTCTCATGAACCCTACCACTTTTATTTGATAATATTGATCCAATAAATCATTGTTTCACCTTGATATCACCCCTAGATATCCCGATTTTGTGATCATTGGTCGAGATTTCTTAGAAAATAATGAATTCAATTTGTTTGTGTGAATTTCTCCCCACTGTTATACACATTCTTTATCATTGGATTACGAGGTCATGGTTTGACATTATTGGGGTGGGTTAGAGCATGATCGAACCCCCGAATTTGTGGTGGTTGCACAAACAACTAATGGGATGGTGATTTGTGGATGATTCAGTATGTTTTTTGGATTGAGGGTGATGCCTATATGGATTTGAAATCCAAATAAACAATGAGAATGGTCTAGAGTGATAGGTGGATCCATGTGGGGTTCGTGTTACTAAAATCTGGCCACCAACAATAGATCGGGTGCAGTCAACCCCAAGACCCCAGTGTGATCTAAGGTGAAATCGGTGGCAGCGGTGATGTGGTTAGATGAGTGAAGCTCCCCTAGGTTTCTGTGAAAAACACAACTACACGACATGTAGTCCAAGAACATATTCCATGTAGTCCCTTGGATATGGTAGCTATGGTTTCAAGGAAGATAAGGATCAAACACCACATGGGCCCTACCACACACCATGTAACCCTGTGATAGTGGCTCATCATGTGCTCTAGGATTACATGGAAATGGGAACAAATAGGGAAACAGACACGATTAGGATTATAAGGGCACAGCCTGATACTCGGACATGGATAGGTACACAGGCATGGTCCAATACTCAGATATGGCTAGGTATACGTGCACAACCTGAAGTACATGGTCATGAACAGGAGCACATGGGAAAGCCCTGGGAAGTAAAGACACATCATTTACTACCATTATATGTTATTTAGTACTAAATTTCAAGAAAATCTGTGTGAAGTTGAAGAAATAACCAAGTTTCCAAGAGAGATTACACTCCATGTAATCCAAGGTACATGTTATATACTTTTCTCAAGAGTTTCCACCTTGTGTATATCCTTCTTCTAGGCTTAGAAGTTATCCCATGAATATCCTATCCAGAAAATTTTCCACTTAGAGTGCTATGGTATTCTTCATAGTGGATTTCAAGATATGGTGTGAGGTGTTGCGAGCATGATGATTCTTTAGGTGATGCTTGAATAATAATGGTGATTAGGAAGGATCATCAGAGAGATGTTAGGTTTATAAACCCCATATCGCATCATGGAGTGGTTCCTCTATATTCCTCTAACTACCGAGTGGAACCCCCTAATGAACTAGGGTGTGAGTCCTCCATCTACTGAGTGGTACCCCCTAATGTACTAGGGTGTGAGTCCTCCATCTACTGAATGGTGCCCCTGACGCACTGGGGCATGGGTCCTCTATCTATTGAGTGGTACCCCCCCCCCATCACACCATAGAGTGGGTCCTATGTCCATTCACTATCACCCCCTATCATACTAGGGCACGAGTCCTCTATTGATGATTGTTCCCCCTCAGGTTGTGGAGCAGTGGCGAGGTGTGGGTCCCCCACATGTATTCCTCATATAGACACACAAGATGTTGGGAATTAGAGATGTACCTATGAAATTGTAGGTAGAATCATTATCCTTTACCGGGCTATAAATATAGAGATCCCCTTTCTCCCTTGTTTGGGTTTCTTTATGAGCATATATCTTGGGGTTTTTTCTCTCTTGTTATGGGTTGAGATGAATTTTATAGTATCACTCTATTTATACCTTTGTGATTTTTGGGGTGTCTTATTGGATATGTATATACTCACCCTTGTATGGTATTTTCCCACATGATTCATGTCTTATGCAGACAACAGGAAAATCGATAGAGACATCGGTGGATCTTAGTGATACTTGGGTGTATGGATCATGTTTGGTGTTCAAACATAGAGATAAGGCTCTCTTAGTTTTTATTATTTTATAGTTTTTTTCAGGTTGGGACTTTATTTCTAGTTGGGAATGTATTTTTACCCTTTTATATTTATTTTATATTATTTCACTCTATTGTATTTCCCAATAGTTTATTTCATACATGGTTGTACTCAATATGTTTTAGACTTTATTATATTCCTCTATACTTTTTGCATGAAGATGGTTGTGTGAATTTGTATAGGTATTTATTCTAAGTCCTACCATTTCATTATTCCATCTTAGTTCTTGTCTTCATCCCCTATCCTATTAGAGGCAGACTTGGGGTTGGCATACCTATCCTTCCACTAGCCGGGAAAGCCCCGGTGGGTCGAGTTGTGACAATAAACATGACTCACTTACACATCACCAACAGTATTAATTTAATGAGTTTAGTTATTATACTTATAAAATAATAAAATACGCTCCTATTTGGCATAAATAATGTCAAAAACCCATGGTATGGTTTGTGTTTTTTATTAATTTATCTTATAGAGACCAAAACCTAAGTTTGGAAATTAATAAAGAATTTGACTCTATTTTGATATATAAACCCTCCAAAAATCCCATTACTTTTCACTAAACACCCTTTTATCATGAAATTACTCTACCTTCTACTCTCTATGGTCCTCACAAGCTGACATCGGTCTCTTAAGAAGCTCATCCCAAGCTTTTAGAAGCATCCTCTCAATGAAGGGATCCTCTCCTTCTCCTTTTTATTCAAGAACCTTATTTATTTCATACCTTTTTATTTCCAATTTTTCAAGTTGGGATATGTTTTTAAACATAACTATTATAATACTAATGATTACCAAGTATTTAGGTACCCCTTTTTCTCTCATTCACACCTTCTATAAACCTTTATGTACACCCGTTATGCTGCCAAAATTATCCTATGATTTTCCAATCCAAACATTTGTATAGTAAATACCCAAATCCATTTCCACTCAATGGTATTCACTTATTTGTACCTATCCTTCATTTATTTACTATTTATATGTATGTAACCTTAACTTCTTGATTGTGGGGTTAAAATTGATTCTTATGTTGTATGATCTATGTGGCACACTTATGCGTGTACATGATATAAAAGTGATGGGTTGGCCCATAATTATATAGGCCTCCAATGCATTGGGTAATGTTTTTATCTCATGATATTACATGTATGGTTCGTGGTAGGTTATCATAATCACACTATGTTGTTTTTTATTAGAATTTATGCTTGAAATATGTTTATGATGTCATTTTTTATATTGTTTTTACATTCCCATATTACCTTCATGTTACCATCGTATATCATACTTTGATGTTCATGTTTATGATTCTCAGCCCTTTTATATCTCATTGATATGTCTATTTATATAACATTTATTACTTTCATAATGTTATTCTTTGATTATTCCCATCAAATCCCTTTCTTATGTGTGTCCTTGGGTTATCTCGTGTATTTTTAGAAGAATAATAGAATTTTATGAGCATGTTAATGAAGTTATCAATAATTTCATTGTATTTATATTGTAAATTGTTATTATATATAACTAATTTCTCAAATATACTTGTCTTAAAAATATTTTGGGATTGTATAATGTGTACCTTTATGTAATAAATCATGAAATAAAGTGTATAAAAGATATGGGTTATCATAGGCTAACCACTTGTGTACCTTATTGGGAATGGGAAAATCCTCATGTGTACCCTTAGGCTTGGGATGGAACCTCTCATTTTCCCCTTTGTCTTGGGATAAATCCTCATATATGACATTTTTCTTGGGATAAATCTTACCATGTGCCCTTTAGCTTGGGATAAGTCCTCCTGTGTACCCTTTGACATGGGATAAATCCTCTTGTGTACCCCTTTGGCTTGGGATAAATCCTATTGTGTACCCTTTAGTTTGTGATAAATCATATCATGTACCCTTTGGATTAGGATGAAAACTCTTGTGTACCCCTTTGATTTGGATAAATCCTCTTGTGTACCCTTTGTCTTGGGATAAATCCTCTTTTGTACCCTTTGGCTTGGGATAAATCCTCTTGTGCACCCTTTGGCTTGGGATAAATCCTCTCATGTACCCTTTTGAGCTCATGAGATATAAATATTAATAATTAACTAGAGGGTGATATAAGACCCCACCCATCAATCATCCATACATATATGTTCCAATTAAAATAATTTATTCATTATATAATAAAGAACCCATGGAATGAAAAATGGGTTTCATAACATTTTCAGATGGTATCGCAAAAAATTACCCCATGAATATAAATGGTTGATACCAAAAAATTCGATCACCCCAAAAGAGTATTTCATAATAAAATTTATAATGTGATTCATGAAAAATTACTTCCAAGTAAAATATTACTTTAGAGATAGAGGAAAATGGTAGTGAACTCGTAAAAGATTTTTTATAAAATGATTTTATATTTGGTATGAAAGATGAAGTTATAGTCACTTTGAAAAGTCATTTTTGAAAATTCAAAGTGAAATTTTTTTAAAAATATTTAGTTTTTTTATTAAGTAACACTTAAAAGCTTATCCTTGAAAAATATATAAGGTTTAAAAATGGTAAAGTGAAAACATTTTGAAAAAATTTACTTTTAAAAAGAATATTTAATCATGGATCCTTAAAAATTACATAAAAGTTTCAAAATGGTGAAGTGAAAACACATTAAAAACTTTTAATTTAAAAAAAAGATTTAATAATATAGCCTTGAAAATGGAACAAATTTTTTAAAAAGGTGAAGTGAAAACACATTAAAAACATTTGATTTTAAAAATAATATTTAATAATATATCTTTGAAAAGACATAAAGACTATCAAAAATGAATTGGTAGTGTAATATTAAACATTTTATTTTGAAAAGATGGGAAACCATTTGAAAATTTTGAAATGCCTTTATTGAAAACCAACATCAAAAAGAGTAACCAAAACTTCATTTTTAAAATAGGGTAAAGTAAATATAAAGGTCACATGAGATAATACATAATTGGATTTCCAAATATATAGGATAGCATTGGTGGGAAAGTAAAATGTATTTAATGAGTGGATACCTTCATTTAAGAGGATGAGAATTATTCTCAATAATGATATAATTTTTATGGGGAAGAAATTAATTAAGGTAAAATATTTGTATTTAAAATTTATATTTATCCATATAGAAATATAAAGTAAAATTAAATAGAATATTAGGGTGTAATAAATAAATATTAGAAGAAATAATTTCAATAATAAATATTTTAACTCAATGAATAGAGTTTAGTTAATAAAAAATCTTATGACCTTGGTATCCTTTGAATCATCATCATCATCATTTCAATTTTTATTCACGACTGATTACAACACAAAAGACAACACTATGGGGGCCGAAAATAATGAAGTCCAAGGGCATCACCCCGAATCAAGTTCACCCCCTCTGGATTAAACATAGATACATGAGAAAAACAAATGACCGAGACATCACCTCCCACGAGTGAAGCCAAGTGATCCGCCACTTTGTTACCCTCCCTCCAAGTGTGGGTCACACTAGTGTTTCTGGCCTGTAAGGATTTGCATTCTCTAATCGTAAAAATTATAGACCAAGGACTAGTACCAATACCTTGAAGCGCATCATGAATAACCCAAGAATTCATCTCCACCTGTGATAAACAAAAGCCTCACTAACTGCACATGGAGAGACCTGTAAGAACTGCTCTCGCCTTAGCCTGCAGAGAACTCCCAGCACCATAATTCGCGGCGTAATCCAGGAGCACACTCACAACCTCATTCTGGACCACGCCGCCCCCTCGCATCACTCCCTGAAGACAGGACCCATCCGCATTAAGCTTCAATCCAACTCCTGGTGGACACCACCGCACCCAATTTCCCTGCCTCCTGAGGTCTGACGTCTGACCAATGTCCCCAGCAGCTAACAACACCCGCAACGCCGGTACCTACTTCCAGTTACCTACAAGAGTCGACCAGTCCTCCAGAATGAACCTAGCCCTGGCGATGATGACCCGACCCGTAGATGGTTCCTCCTCATACCTAGCGCGGTTCCTAGCCTGCCACAACACCTAGAAAATAGCATTAAAAACTACAGCTCGAGCCACCTTATCTCTTCCTGCAGCCTTGACCCCCTGGAACCAACTCGACAAGAGGCCCTCGATACCCTCCGCCTGGAAAGACAGACCGAAATAACCTCCAAAAAATCCCCAAACCATGCGATCCCATTCCCCTACAGCGAAAATGTGAGGAAGAGACTCCTCGCGAAAATCAGAACAGCAGTGACAACGAGAAGCCATACTAATCCCGAGACACTTGATATTTTCATCAGATGGTAGCATGCCATTTGAAGGAAGAAAACAATGTAGCTCTTTAAACCCAATGAATTAAATGAATATGGTAAAATAGATATATTAGTAATTAATCATGAAATATCAAATATTTCATGGTTCACAATAATAAATATGTCTCGAGAAATTAAATTTGAGACATGAAACCCTTACGACATTAAAAACTTTTGAATCAAAACCCGTTGAATGATATAATTTTAAATGAAACATTAAATACCATTAATAATTAGAGTATCGTGATAAAAAATATTAAATGGTTATTAGATACACCATTACAAATAAACTATGGCGTATAATAGTAAATATTCCTCAAGAAAATAATTTTGATATAAGAAACTCTTACCTTGAATTCTCGATTAGTTAATCACACTCTAACCTCCTGTACAACAAACATAACCATCTTAATCACCTATTTTAGAACCTTATTCATGTTTATAACCTTTTATAAACTTAATTTACAATTATTCTCTCTATCTATATATCTCTCTCTATATATATATATATATTAGTTAGTTATTATCTATTTTCAATATCAGGTGTGAGTATTCTTGATCATTTTGAACTGGTTTCCTAATAATGGTGTTATTACCCATTATTATCCAAAAGTTATTCATTAAAAAATAATAAAAAGTACTATAATTTATTATTTACGATAGTTTATAAACTTATAATTTCATTCTATGATTTTTTTAGTTATAGTTCTTGTATAAGAAATTGGTGAAAAGCATGTTTAAGTGATTTTTAAAAAATGAATTCTGGTAAATTTAATTAATCATTTAAATGATTATATTTCAAATAAATAACCTAAAAACATTATTTACTTATTAATGTACAATATTAAGTTTCAAATTCATTAATTTATATAAATTTACATTATTTTTCATGTGGGTGGTTAAATCGACCCAACAAGAATATGCTACAATCAATGTGAGTATAGCTACGGAAGAGATTATTTTGTTATAATATAATTATCAAAAAAATTTAATGGAGTTAATTATATGGTATTGAGGTGATGAATAATAATTTTTAATATTTATAATAATAAGTTAAATAAAAATTATGTTTTCACTTATAGATAAATTGCTTTTCCTCTTAGTATGTTCTTTTTAGGCAGTTAGTTTTACAATGATCGCTTATTAATAATATTTATTATATAATTCTTAATTTATATTTATAGAATATAAATAATAACATAAATAAAATATATATTCACTAAACTCTTTTATATATCCATCCTTTAATGGTGGTGGTGAAAAATGAAATGTGTCGTTCTTGGAGGCGGTAGTCCGCACACGTGCATGAGCAATGTTTTCATTATTTTGGTTGAATAAGAGAGGAATAGATAATAGTTATACCATAAATATAATAAAATTTAAATATATTATTTATAATAATTTCATTATATATATATGTGGTTTTAATGGTTTTGGAGGAGGGTGGATAAGCAGGATAAATAGAGGAAGTTAAAGGGTAAGTAATACTTATGTTAATAATTTGGATCTTCTCTTGAAGTATCCTTTGGAAATAAAGTAATTGAGGTACATTGTTGAGTATAGAGATTAAAAAAAGTTTAGAGGGGGTTAAGAAGAAGTAAATTGGTTAGAGTTTTATGTGAATTTAAAACTTTGAGTGTAACTCCCTGGCCTAAACCATCGAGTCTGAACCGGAGTGCCACTTGACCTCATATACGCCTCCCCATGTGCAAGAGGTTTTTGATTGGTAGTGATGGTCTAATTCCTTTGTTGAGGAGACTATTCCCTCAGCATCAATACTTGTATAAATATTAATATAATAGAATATATAATAAATAAAAAAATAGAGTAAACTTGTAGAAACTATCAATATGGCATATATGTCATACAATAATAAAAGGTTCTCAAAGTGGAAAGTCAAACTAGAGTATAAAAGTGTGGTGGGTAAATAAATAAATAAATCTATGGTAACCCCCAAAGTATATCTTGGTCCCTTTTCAGTCTCTATGATCTATGGATCAACAATCTTCTATGGGCCCCTTTCCCTTGATCAGATTTCTATACATGAATTCTTAATGTGCATTGAGATGCTTATGCAAGGTGTGAGTAATAAAACCAAGTAGGACACCACCAACGCATCCTTAACATGATTTCACATTCTTAAGTGTGTAATACATGATAATAAATAAATACACACATAAGTACACAATCATATCGATCATTTTTATGTTAACCAAGCTTCCACAAACACCGGTTATACCTAATTTATCTCCTTGTCGGAAGATATCAAAACAGTCATGGATACATCACAAATGAAGGATCCATCCTAGAAGATGGTCAATAGCCATACAATCCCTAGGAATCTAGGTCAGATCATAATAGTACATCATACCATATCTTTATCTCTTAGGTCAGGTCACATAGACCATCACATCCCACTATTTACACACAGGTCAGGTCATATAGATCAGCATACCCTATTGTCATCTCATGAGTCTAATCACATATAATCTTCATGCCCCTAGGGTAGGCCACACAAGGCCATCATGACCCATCGTCTATATCTATCTTTCATCAAGTCACATATAGTGTATTAACACACTCCCCCTCTAGGGATACCAAGTAATGATGAGTCTACTTATCACTTTGGTACCATGCATAGAATAATAACATAGCATATACTATAATATAACACATGGAAATAGTGGTATCATATCAAGTCACACATAGCATATCATGAGTGTAAACAAAATACAAAACTCATACACATGTGAACAAACTCAACATAGAATAAAGAAAAATAACATACATCATTATATCATACTAATGATCATATGCATGGCCTCTACATGATATGAAACTTCCTACCTCAAGGTTTTCTATGGAAACATCAAGGTTCATCAAGGAATCATCATCCGAGTCTCATCGACATATTAGTAGATTCCAATCACCCACCAAGGATTCCTAAAATAGATTCTATTATTTTATTTCCAAAATAAATAAAACACCACATGAAATAATAGATTCTCTCTCATTGATAATTTCCAAATTATTGATTTAAGCTAAAGTATGTGTTAACCATTTCTTCCTTAGAGAAAATTATAAGTTCACATCTGATAATAATTTTCTCACTTCAAAATAATATGAGATGGATAAGAATAATTTTTATTATTATTTTCCACATTTTTGGGTTATTATAATTTTAAGAAAACTTTAACATTTTTTCAAAAGTATTCAGAAATATAATTTCATAAATTACTATGAAATGATTTTATGGGAATATTACCTAGGTTTTAAATTTTAAAAACATAACACCCAAGAATAGAGGAGAGAAGGTGAGGTTCTTCCATGCCTAGAAACTAGATGAATAACTCCTATTATTGATAGAAGGTTTCACCAAACTTGAACAAGGGAATTTTCAAGTTTCTAAAACTCAAAAGGATCACCTAGAAATTAAGGGAATAAAAGTTCAAATATTTTTAAGAAAGAAATATGTGTACAAATTCACATCATTAAAAACCAAAAATTAAATTCATCATTCAATTTGTATTTCAAAAAATTATTAATTAGGTTATGTTTAAATTATTTAATAATATGATTCATGAACTTTAAACGAGTCAATGAATTGATTTCAATGATTTTAGGCTTTTAAAATCATCAAAAATCAGTTACAAGGTTGAGCTGGGGAAGAAAAAATGGAAATAGGGATTATGAACCACCCATGTTCCTAAATAGGACATCAAACTAATGATTGTTCCTGCATGCTAACACATGTTCATTCTATTCTATTTTTCTCTCACTCACACACACCCTCAGCCCATCCTGATCACTAATCCAGGTCAAACCTCTTTAACCGTGGAGTTCTAATTTGGTGGGATACTAAAAAGAAAGGTGTGCATTTTTCACATGAAAAGTAACATTTAGATTTTTAACCCTTTATATTTCTGGGGTGTTACAAGGGGTGTGGATTAAAAATGGTGGAAGTGAGATCCTTTTATAGGTGAAAAGGAGGGGAAAATCTTTGGAAAATAATGTTATATAAGGGGTAAGAATGTAATTTCATGAGATTTAGGTGAATTAGGTTGGGAAATGTTAGTGAGAAATTTTTGTATGAATTTCCAACCAAGAAAAGTTATTTTATAAGGTCTATGTGTAAAATTGATTTAGTAAAATTCAATCTGTATTAGATTTCCCATTTTAACACTTATTAATTTTGATTAAATATTAATCATGGTTATTATTTTATCACTAAAAATATAATATGACCCTTCATAAAAAAATGATATGATTAATCTGAATTCAAAATCCATTTAATCTAATTAAATCTATAAATATGAGATAATTAAATTTTAAATTAAAACATATAATGTGTTGAAAAACTATTTTTTGTAAAAACATGTCATTTTAATCATTAAGTGTTCTTAATATTATTTAAAATTTATTACAAATTAAATGAGTGTTGATTAATTTTTATATATGTTTAAACATAATATTAGTGTCTTAATTTAAAATTTTTATATTTAATTTAAAAAATACACAATATTTATAAAAGTATTACTCTTTGAAAAATAAATATTTTACCATGGTAACTAATAATTATCTCGATAACTTTATCTTATGCCTAAAAATGATATTAAAAATATTACATAATATCAAAATTTTGATCTAAAGTATGAAAATAAACTTATCAAATAAAATTTATAAAGGTTAGAAAAGATAATTTTTAATATTAGCACACATAGCACATAAAACCATTTTTGGAAAAAGTGTGTTTTTAAACATAAAATTTATGTGTAGTATAAATTTATCAGTGTCGTTTAATTTAAGGATATAAATTTGTTTATTATAAAAAAAAATAAGAGTTATGTGGCTTACAATTCAATCCAAAACTAAATATTATGATTAAAATTTTTAATGATGAAAAATATTGAAAACGGTTTTAAAATTAGAATGAAATATTACATAAGTTCTAAAATGTTGAATATAGGTTTTATAAGTTAAAAATAATATTTTAAAATACATATTTTTACTATTTAAATAAATATTTAATAAATTAAAAGGTTTTACAAAACTTCTCGGCCATGATCGTATATTAATAAAGTCATAAAATTTACAATTTTGGTAAAAAACTTTATTTTTTACTATTTACTTAAAAATAAATTATTTTAGAAAATTTCTAAAAAATAATCTTAAGATAATATTGATATGATAAATTAAAAAATGAATTTCATTTTTTCAAATTCAAATTCTAAAATTTTAGAATTCAACTTTTGAATAAAATCATAAAATAAAATGAAAAACTGTTTTTATTGGAAAATAAATTTTTAAATTGTTGACCATTATTACTATTATTTTATATAAATTACTAATAAAATTAATGTTAATTTATTATCATTATACCCTAGTACACCCTGAGAGGGGATGGTGAATTAGGGTGTCAAAATTTTCTTTAAATTTAATGGATCGTATCCCCACATTGTTAGGAACTCATTAAACCCGTCGAATGGAATTGTGAAATAACCCAATACACATATGCTAAAATAGAAACACAAAATGACAATTTTACTTCATTCACCACTAAGGGATAATCCAAGGAGCATATGATGATAGTATATTGTCTATAACTAAATCCACTAAGCTTCACTGGATTTTTTGTATTACAATTTTTTGGTTATGGTTACTCTATGAAAGGCCCACTACCTTTACAAGAGTTTAGGGACATCACATTGCCTCCCTCGGTTTATTTATGTGAACTCCCCCTTTATCACTACTTTGGATCAAGTAATCCTTAGTTTATGAGCTCGAAGGTATCTTTCATATCTGAGCACATTTTGATGATTTTTTCATTATGATGGTTTGAATATGATGATTCAATGCATTCCATAAACTTTTCCCAAGTGAAACTTAGTTTACACAGGTGTTTTCATGAAACTTACTTTTTCACAAAACTTTCAATTTTCACATAACTTTTAACTTTCATAAACCCCCCTTCACTGAAATCCCTTTTCTCTACTCAATTCTCGACCATACATTTCATGGAATATCTATTCACATAAATTTATTATTTCACATAAAAAATATGTTCGTGTAAGTATTTTACAAAATCAAAGCGATTAGTCCTCCCCCAAAACTTTGATGCTTCAAATAATGATAGGTGACCTGTTTATAAGACAAAATCACCCTCTCATGAAATTGTTCCTCACCATAAAACTTCTATTTTTTTGGAACCTTTGATTCACCAATGTATACCATTTCATTAAACTCAACCTCTCATGAGACATTATAACTTACCAATATTTCATTCACCTTATTTGTGAAACCTTCTTTTACAAAACTTCCTAACTTTCATGAAACCCTGCCTTTGCAATAGAATTGTTTTGTTTAATTTGAGAACATGACTTTCAAAAAACTCTACCATTTCACTGGAAAATTTTTGCAACCTTCTTGAGGCATTAACTCTTTTTCCTCCCATATTTTCAATAATATTTTTTGAAAAACATTGTAAAAATATGCCACCTTCAACACTAAATCCTATGGAATAGATTATATCAGATGTCTATCTCTAGAAAACTTTATTCATGCTCAAATCCCTTCTTAAAACTTACAACAAAAAACTAAGAATACATAAAACAATCTACCATATATTGAAAAATCCTTTATCAACATAATGAGGATTGACAACAAACAAAACATACCATCAATTTCCATCATTGAAAAACCTCACTCCCAAAAAACTCCCCATTTGGGTTTTTTGGAAATCTAAAGTGAAATTCAATAAATCAAAAACTATGAACAAAAACTTGATAGTAGTGAAATAGATTATCTGTCACTCTAAGTCTACGTGAGTAATGCTCAATGTAGAAAACAAGAGTTCAAGAGATAATTTCATGCCCTCAAGACATTGAATTTTTTCACATTTTCTCCCTCTTTAGCAATAAACCCGAAGAACGCAAAACACCCTCTAGATCGTATCTCCCCCTAAATATTATAACACATTTATAAAAAAATGTAGATATTTAAAAGCATGGGGATATGGGTAAACCTGAACCTCCTCATGCTATGGGAGGTGGTTGAACACTGAGTTTCAACCGATGTTTCTCAAACATTGGTGCAGCCAAATGCTTAGTCATGATGTCTTCCACTTGATCATTAGTTCTAATATGATCCATTTTAATCACTCTATGTTCCACATTTTCTTAGATGAAGTGATATCTGATCTTGATTTTTTTTGTAAAAAAGTGTTGAACTAGATGTTTCATAAGATCAATCACACTCTTATTATCATAGAATATCACCATTGGTTGTTTCACCTCATCAGTGATATCATCTAGTTGTTTCTTCATCCACAACAGTTGAGTGCATACCTTTTTCAAGGAGATATAATATACTTTAGTTGTACTGAATGATGTGATTTTATTATTCTTACTCAACCATCCCACACATTTATTTCCATTGAATAAGGCACCACCGCTTGTAGAATTTTGATCCACCACATCACCAGCCCAGTCTACATTGGAAAATGATAACAATTCATGATCCTTTTCTACTTAAAAGCACAATCCAAAATTGAGAGTGCCTTGAATGTACCTCATGATTCATTTAACCATTGAAAAATTATCTTTCTTCAAATTAATTTGGAATTCATCCGCTAAACATATTAAAAATATGATATCTTGATATGTTGCGGTTAAATATAATAAGTTTCTAGTTATCCTAATGTGTAAGGTGGGATCCACATATTTCCTATCCTCGTTAATATCTGTTTTTCATTCATGTATTTTATGATGTTTTAATATATTTATTTTTATATTTAAATTATTTTTGTTTCTAATTTATGATCATTTTAACTCATTTTGTGTTTTATGGTAGGATACAAAAAATAATTGAAAAGGGAGAAAAAAACACATTGTGTTGTGAGTGAAGTGAAGTGGCATGACACTAGATTTTTTAAGATGATCATGGAGCAATTTTGGGGAATAAAACTAAAGAAATAAGAAAAAAAATAGGCTTCTCAAGAAAAAAAATTACATTACGCATCGGGTAATAACTACACTTCGTGCACCAGTGCATTTCGTGAAAGAAAAACAGGGCGTGAAGTGTAAGAAATCATCATGGAGTGATGTAGAAATGTTTCATAGAGTGACACATGTATATAAAATCATGACACATGTGGTGTATGACTAAAAATTTATAAGTCATGAATTTGATACATGTGGTACATAAGTTACATGTTGTGTAACAATTATGCATCATGTAAAAAGTTAGGATGATATTTAAGTAGCCAGATTTGCCGTATCTTTATTTTTGGACTCATTTTATGACCCGAGACCCACTCGTGATCACTTTTAGACCAATAATTGATGTTTTTTTATTAATACTAAATCTCGTATGGATCCTATAAATAGAGGGAAAACATGATACTATTGGGGGATCTTTAAAGACCAAAGCTTGGAGTGAGAATCTGCATTGTACAGGGCCCTCCCCAGTTTCATCTTCATTTTCATTCTGCGTTATTTTTATTCTCTCCTTCTCTATTATCCTATCATAACTAGGATGAAAGGGTAAACTCTCCTTGTGCTAAGTTTATGTAATAGAAGGGATAAGTTGTTGTTGTATTGATTTATTTTTATTATATTCATGCATTTGGTCTGTTTCAATTTAATCTTCAATTTCCAATATCTTTATTTTACTTTTGTCATGATCATTGATAATTGAATCTGAAAGGAACTTTTAAAACTGAGTAATTGAAAACCCTAAAGGAGGCATGATCATTGTTAAAATTAGGGGAATCAGGTTTAAACATGGTATCGATACAAACTTGATTCGATGAATCCCTAAATTACCTGACCAAGGGAAATAGGGGATTTCCGCATCAAGGAGAGGATATTGTGACCATTGGATCTCCATCACTTTTAATATGACACCAATCATGGATTAATCAACTTATTTTCTAAAATAAAATTGCACCTAAACCCTAAAATTAAAAAACCCTATCTTGCTTTTAAAAATATTATTCAAAACCAATAAATCTGGTGTTCTTTTCTTTCTTCTTTTGTTTTCTCAAAACTAATTCCAAAACAATAAATATGTTTTACTTTTGTCTTTAATTTTCTTAAAATCGATTAAAACCATATTTTATTCAACACTTTATTCAACTTAATAAAACCAATTCTTTTGAAAACCTAATAAAACTAATTCACCATATTTGTGGGTTTAACCTTGACTTGCTACTTTACTCATTTTAATTAATTAGTTTCATCTGTTGAGATTTATAGATTTTGTACTTTTATTTGACCCGCTAGGAAATAATGATTCCCCATGGGCATTTCACTCATGATTTCTAAATTTTCTCCCAACAGTACTCAACTTTAACATTGGTTTTGATTCATGAATATTGAACTTATTTAGAAAATATCTTGCATAATTTTCTTAAGAAATTAATGTGTATTAATTATTTTGGGTCATTATCATTTGGAGAACCCTGAATGTTAGGAAATCCTTCCAAAAATTTTGTATTTGAACTTATTTCTTTTTCACCTTATTCTTCATCTTCAAATACATCAATATATGAACTCCTCTAGTTATTTATAGTTTTATAATCAATGATATTAACATCATTTATCTCTATAATTTTTATAATCCTATTATTTTAGTATTTATAGGATCTACTCTTCATTGATTATCTAAGTAATATTCCTTTAATAGAAACATCTCCAGACTTTCCTTGATTATCATCTTTGTTTTGGATGAATCATTTATTTTCGAAAACTTAGAAATAATTTAGTAAGGTATTCCTTACATTCCATATTTTATAGGGTGTCCTTTCTTCTCCTAGACTCATCCCTATCTGGTTTTGAGTGTACACCACAACTTGGATAGCCTCTTTCTATTAGTTGTTAGAAACACTACTCTCAATCAGTGTAGATTTGGACATATTATTCACCAATAGATTTCTTCACTCAACAACCCCGTTTTGTTAAGGTGTTCTCATTGATGACACCACATGATCGGTCCCATGTTTTTCAAGGTAATTTTCAAATTCAATGGATGTGTATTTTGTTTCATTTTTAGACCATAATATCTTGATTGTCTGACTAGTTTCATTCTCAACTATTTGAAGGTATCAATATATACATCCAATTACTTATTATTTACTCTAAATAAACATCACATAGGTCATTATAGTATAATAATTTATAAAAAAATGAAGTACTTATCTCTATAGGTGTCAACCACACTCATTAGACCACACAAATTAGTGTGGAATAGATCAAGAAAATTTGATTCCCTTTTGTTCCTTGATCGATAAGAATTTTGTACTATCTTTCTTTGAATGAAAGCATCAAATGTATTTTTTTGATCATTCTTTTGATTGGTAATTCCCACTAAAAACTTCATCTTGGATAAGTTTTTCATACTCTTTTGATTAATGTGAGCTAACCTCTAGTTCCCCAAGTTGTTTTTGTCTTTAACTGTTAAGTAGAAAATGTTTTCTTTATTGTATAATTGGTATAAATTATCACTCATCCACTATAATTTCATGATTTAATTTCCTGCCTTGCCTTTGATGGTGTATCCTTTCTGATTAAATGTCATCACCAGTCCTGAGTTCAAAAGTTGACTCACACTCTGTAAATTGTGATGTAGATCTTCCACATAGAGAACTTTTGTTTTCTCCATCGCATCACCTGTCAGTTGATTATTTTTACTTCCTTTGATATTTAAGGAATCACCATTGTTGAAACGCACTGTAATGTCAACTCTTTAATGTTTTCAACAAAATTTCATTCCTTGTCATGTGGGATGAGCATCCACTATCAAAAATCAAGGTGCTACTATTATTTGTAGCTTTTATTACGATCTCTTCTAGGTTGTATTTATTAATATTATTCTTTTCATTCCATGAGATACCTGGTTGAGTAGAGGCATAAGATGAACTATCCAATTTCTTCTCAGCATGCATGGTTAAATCATACACTTCTTCTTCTTTTAAAGGAGAGTTCCTATTTTTTAGGTTGATTTTGATTGGTTGACCTGTATTCACTTGTCTCTGAGTGCTATAGTTACTATTTCCACTTACTCTTTCCCTGAAATGAATAAATTTGTGCCTAAAGTTAGAACAATGAAAACAATATCCATATAAATTATTTATTTTATATAATGAAGGATATGAACTCATTCCCCATTGTTGGATGTCTGGTGATTCCCCATTAGGATATCTCATTTCCTCTTCACAATAAGACATGGTATGGCCCAAAAATCCATATAATAGAAATTTCATAAGGGGAAATATCTTATCGCTTTGATTATTCCACGTTTACTCATATTGAATATAGATATTTAGTTGGATATTATCTCTTGATGATTGAGGATTATTTTCAATTATCTATTTTTGTTGGTTTGAAGATATCTCTTCCAAAACTTCAAGTTCCTTTGTGTTTTCATATATATGATCAACTTTATGATTCCCTTTATTTTTTCACATCACATTTACTACCTTTGACATTTCAATATCACATCCAATTACAATTTTTTCCATAAATTTGGGTCTTTGATCATTCAAATATTTCTCTACACCTTCATAGCCATGTTTGACTCTTTCCAAAAGATTTTCATTAGAGAACCTTCCAAATTGTTGTTTCTTTTTTAGTTCCCGTGATTTTTTTCTAATTTACATATTATTACATGGGGTAACTTATTCTTTTTCAGGAGACTCAATTATCATGGAATTCTCCTCCAAACTCAAAGTGAGGTATTTGATAACCTTTGTCTACTCTTCAATGTTTAGTTTAAACTCCACAACCTCTCTTGAGATTTCATAAGTTGTTGAATGATTTTCTAACTCTCCTTATAGTTGATCAATCTATGTTTTAATATAATCCACATACTCTGATGTTTTTTTCAATAAAGATCCAATATTTTGTTTTTTGTTTTTTGAATTTCAAGCTCTTAAAGAACACCCTCAAGTTCTACCTTAAGATAAACAACACCATTTGGAATATTTTCTTCCTCTTTCATAGCTTTTTTCTTTACAACTGTATCCATCATGGAATATTCAACATTAGACTTAAAATATATTTTATCTTCCTAAAAGAATTATTTATCATCATGTTCTTATTTTTTAAACAAATCTCTTCCTCTCCAATTTTTTTCCTGGTCTAAAGTCACTTTTTTGTGAGAACCTCCTTCGAGTTCCCTGCATTATTTCTGCTTCACTTTCCTCGTTGTAAAATTTTATTGAGCACATTGTAGTAATGTTACCTACCTTGCCACATAAAAAACATGTAAAAGGAATCTTGAATTTGAATCTCTATTTTCCTCTCTTTAATTTTTTGGCAACAAGAGAAATAAATGAATCATCCACATCTTCTCCATCATCAATACCTCTATCAATGTCATGTTTTTTCCATTACTTTGAATGAAATATATTTAATTGAATGAATTTGTGCCACTTATGATTTAACTATAATTTCATAGGCCACTAAACTATATATCAGATCATTAATAGAAATTAGAGATAAATCATTTTCCTCAAGTGATGAAACATTCAGATTATACAAAGGTGGATACCCTCTCAATATTTTCTTTAAAATTTCAATATCCTTAATTTTTTCACTAAGACCTTGAATCAATCCAAAAAATTTAGTAATTAAATTAAATAAAATATCTATATTTTTATTAGGATTCATTTTAAAATAATCAAACTTATTCTACAGAAATTAGATTTTTTCCTCCTTCTCTTTGTTATCGCCTTCATATGTATTTTACAGTTTCTCCCATATGGAATTTATTGTAGTGAGACTCATCACCTTAAAATAAATTTGATTTGATATAGATTAATTAAGATCATTTTTATATTTGACATAATCATCAAGCATTTTATTGTCTGATTCAGTCATAAAAAGTCTTGTCACATCATTGACATGGATCCCTTGAACTGTGGAAAAGAGAACTTTTATCCTATGAGATCATAGATGAGATCTCATTCTGTACTTCAAAATCCGGAAGTTTCTTCCATCAAATAGAATTTACTAAACTCTCCATCATAAAATACTTGAAGACAGATTTGACACTTTCAACCTAATCGCTCTGATACCACTTATTAGACCATAAAACACCCTAAAAGGGGAGGGGTGAATCAGGGTGTCAACTTTTTCTTTTAATTGAACAGATCTTGTCCCAATGTTTTTAGGAACTCTTTATACCAATATGATGCAATTTTGAAATCACCCAACACACATATGCTGGAATAAAAGCACAACACAACAATTTTACTTGGTTCACCACTTAGGACTAGTCCAAGGAGCATATGCCAACAATGTGTTGATTTTACTTACATCCACTAAGATTCATTAGATTGTGTGGATTACAATTTTTTAGTCATAGTCACTTTGTGTCAGGCTCACTTACTTTACAAGATTTTATGGATCGTGTACTACCACACTCTAATCACTTTCATCAACTACCCATTGCTTCTGGTTTTAGGTGAAGTTTTCCTCAGTTTGTCGAATTAAAGGTCAATTTCATATTTTAGAACATTTTGATAATGTTTTTCATCATGATGGTCTAAATATGATGCTTCAATACATTCCAAAAAATTTTCCTATGTGAAACTTAGTTCACGGGGGTATTTTCATGAAACTTAATTTTTCACAAAACTTTTGATTTTTGCATAGCTTGTAACTTTTGCGAAACCACCTTCACTTCCACAAAACCCACTTCACTAAAATTCGTTTTCTCCACTTAGTTCTTATAAATACTTTTCTCAAAACAAATGTTAGCATAAAGTTCTTATTTCGTGTAAGAAATGCATTCATGTAAGACTTTCATGAAATTAGAACAATTTGTCCTCCTCCAAAACATTGATGCCTCAATTAATGATAAGAGAGCTATTTATAGTCAAATATCACTCTCTTGAGAAACTGTTCCATGCCATGAAACTCTAAGTTTTGTGGAACCTTCGATTCTCCAACGTATACCAGCTCACAAAAATCAATCTTTAATGAGAATTCAGACTTTACAAATATTTAATATTCTTTATTCACGCAACCTTCTTTCATGAAACTTCCTGACTTTCATGAAACTCTTCCTTTGTAATAGAATCATTTCATCGACTCCAAGAACAGGACTTTCAAAAAACTATTTCATTGCTCTAGAAACATTGTGCGACCTTCCCAGGTCATTAACTCTTTTTCCTCCTAGATTTATATAACCAAAAATTTGGTAAACATTGGAAAATTGTTCCACCTTGAACATTGGACCCTCCAGCATGGATTGGCTTAGTTATACATCTTTGGAAACTTCATGCTCAATGCCCTTCTTATAACTTCAAATATAAAACCAAATATCTAGAAAACAACCTCCCACAACTTGAAAACTCCCTAATCAACCAAGTGAGGATTGAAAACAAACAAAACATACCATCAATTTTCATCATTGAAAAACCTTGGTCCTAACTATTACCCAAATCAAAATATATATTGTTCATATAAACAATATACTTTATCTATAGTATATCTAGTTACTTAAAATAAATCACATAAAAAGATAATGTTAGGAAAAAATACATTTTTAATACTACTAAAAAACAGGACTTTAACAGTGCTAGCCTTTATCAACACTTTTGTTAGCGCTGATAAAGGATACCTTTTATCAACGCTTTGTTTTTAGTGCTGATAAAGGGTATCATTTATCAGCGCTTTATTTTTAGTACTGATAAAGGGTAGCTTTTATCAGTGTTGATAAAGGGATCATTTGTGAGTGCTTTTTTAGCACTGATAAAGGTCTAAATAAAATGAAATAATTAAATAAAAAAATAAAAATGAGTTTATCAAAAAAAATTAAATTTTTATTAATTAAATAATTATTGATAAAAATGAATAAATTGATTATACTGTATATAAATTATAAATACTAATAAATAGTATATATTAAATATATAAATATATGTAAAATGAAAATTAAACAAATAAAAAATAAAAATAAGTAAATTGATAAAAATATTAAACATTTTATTAATTAAATAATTATTGATAGTGTTAATAAATAGTATATATTAATGTATATAAATATGATTTATATAATACAAAATATTTATGATTTACATTAAATATTCATATATTTAGTGAATAATGGTTTATAATTAAAAATTAATATGAATTAAAAATATTGATTAATTACATCAAGTAATGGATATAATTGAATGTCGTTTGATTTTTCAATTTCATAAAGATCGAATGTGTGTTATATTAATTTCACATATATGTAATTAATTCATTTTTATATACAATGCACACACAATAATATTTATGTAATTAATGAAATATTATATAGAAACACATACATATAATATTTATGTAATTTATTCAAATTTTAGTATTCATTTTACAATTTCATTATAGCATGATACATGTAATATATCATGTCTTTAATCATAGTAAATTTTATTTATTTACTTTTAATTTTATTTTAGTTAGGTATTAATTCATTTTTAATATGTTTTATTTTTTATTTTTTATTTTTTATTTTTTATTTTTTATTTTATGGGGAATTTAATTAATTTATATTATTTATTTTATATTTATTTATTTAATATGTTTTAATATTTTCAATATGTATTCATCTTTATTTCAATATATATCTATATTATTTTAATAATTTATATTTAATTAAAAAAACTTATCCATTTTTTTAATATTGCTAAAGTGTACTCATTTTTAATTATTCAATTTCACTTATTTTTAACATGCATGCACTTAAGATTAAATAATCATTAATAACGTTAAAAATATATTTGTAAAAAAATTATAAATGTATATTTACTATATTTATACATTTATATATTTATAATTATAAATAAGTAAATATTATTTTTTAAATATATATATAATTATATAAATATATATAATGATATAAATATTATTTTTTAAAAAAGTATTTATATAATTATAAATAAATAATTATATATTTAAATAATTATAAAATTATAATAAATATATTTAAATAAATAATATATTTACTATATTTATATTTATATATATTTAATAAAGATATATAATTATATAAATATATTTACAAATATAAATATTTATAATTTTAATTATAAATCTTTTATCACTGCTAAATTAATTAGCACTAATAAAAGGGGTCTTTATCAGCGCTTTTTTGGAAGCGCTGATAAAAGTGCTCTGATCTTTTTAAAAAACCCTAACTAGTCACGAACTCATCACGATATCTGAAGCTTTTTTCTAATGCCCTCCTCTGCCATCACTTTCCCTCAGTGAATCGAGGCTAGAATCAAGGTTTGAATAAGGGCTCGAATAATTCCAAGGCTCAAATCCAATGTTTGAATGATTCAAGGGTCAAACAAATCCAAGGCTTGATTGAATTCCAAGTTTTTGATATCTCTACTTTCTCTCAGACTTCTTCATGTTTGAAATGATTTTTTTGGGCCTGATACTTGGGATGTATTGATTAATTCCATACCATGCTCAAGTCGGTCGTTACCATTGATGATTGTCTTTCATATATCTGAAGGGAAATGAGGGCATTCACATCGTAGAATAGGGATTAGAGGCAGGTCGTGCATGACTAACCGTTGGAAACTAGGCAGGATTATGCCCCATCTTTCTAACTTGATGATGGACAATGGGGAAAAACAATGAGATATTTTTCCTCCCATATTTTAATGGTTTCATGATGTTTTTATTGATGACCTATCAATTTTTAAACCTAAGAGAGATGTTGGGTTTTCTATTGAGATTATGTCTAGAGATCATCTGATTTATAATCCACCTTACCAGATGGCTCTGATGGAGCATTGTGAGCTTAAGTCTCAGTTGTAGTACATAGGCTAAGGGACTTATTCAGCCAAGCATGTCCTACTAAGGATCCCCAATTTCATTTTCTGTGATGGAGGATTTATCATTGATGTAATGTGGTAACTATAGGAAGATCACTAGTTACATCAAATTTCCACAACCACCTAATAGAGTATATCCAATAGGAAGTCTCACTAGGGGCAGCCTAAGGGTTGTTTCATTTAAATCTCTAATTTATTTTTTCAATTATTAACAATCTCCCCATTATAATTAATAAAAATATCTATCAATTTTATATTTTCATCATAAAAACATCTCAACCCACCCTTTTTAAGATAGTATTTAAATGTCTCATTATCTAATATGATCAGTTTTTCACTATCACAAATCAATTTCTCCTTTCAAACATAATTACCATAAATTTTTACCAATCCCAAATTAGAATATGGTTCATCTAGTATTGTATAACTTTGTAAAAATATAGCCATCTTTGAAATGATAACCCACTCATTAATACTTCTTAAAAATCACTTCATTTCCTTAATCACACATCTAATAAACACTATGTATGTTTTACTTTAATCCTTCTAAAAACATATCATTCTTTAACATTTCCTTTTATTTCCAACATCTTTTAAATGAAAACAACTTATCTTAAGATATCCACTATTTCTAAAATAATAATTACCCTTTGAACTTGTAAAAAATCTTTAATTTAATCAATTTACCTATCATGTGAGATGAACAACCAATATCTAATATGAAATTATGTTTCTTTTGTAAATCCTTTAGTGTGACATCAATTATAAATTCCTCTTGCATTATATTCTTTTTCATATAATACATTTCTAATTCTTTCTTCACATTCATCTATTTTTTTAGAAAATTTTGACAATACTTCATACAACCGTTTAATTTGTCACATGTTCAATAAAGTTCATTCAATTTTCAAAATTCATTATCCAATTTTACTTATGAAAATTCTTCTCACTTCGAAACTATT
This sequence comes from Viscum album, assembly GCA_963277665.1. Classification (NCBI taxonomy): domain Eukaryota; kingdom Viridiplantae; phylum Streptophyta; class Magnoliopsida; order Santalales; family Viscaceae; genus Viscum; species Viscum album. The sequence continues at coordinate 2,082,252,297 of OY728136.1, read as the reverse complement.
TTTATAAGATTGGGTCATATTCCATTTAACTTAAAACCTTTATATCTTCTATAATTACTACTATTTATCTCATTATAACTAAAATTTTATACTATGTTCCCAAAATCACCATAGAATCCATAATGGCCATGAAAATGAAATTTTCTTATAAAGTCTACTCTTAGTATTCTTGAAAATAATTATTTTTTCAGCCTATCTAGACATAATTCTTGAATCAATTTATCAACTGAGAATTTTGAGATGTTTAAAACCTTTATCGCCATTAGGTATATTCTTTTCCTAAAATTATTTTTTCCATTCCTTATCTATTTTTAATTGAAATTATAATTTTTAGATGTTTTCAAATATTTGATATACCATTAATATTAAATGTAATAATTCCTTAGGTTGTTACATTACTTGTTCTAAAAAATATAATAGAGATTATCAAATTCTATATATGTTGAAATAATTATTAGAAATTATTTTTAGGTATTCATAATTTTAGGTCTACGTGTATTGGTTCCACCCCCAGGAATCTTTGATTATCATCCATGTATATGAAGTAACTCATTATTTATTAAAAAAATATCAATATATTTTTATATCTTCTAGTTTATTAAATGAGATTTTATCATTCTTATTTATCATATCTAGGTTTATTATTAGTTCTTAATTGCTTATATTATATTTTCATTTGTTTAGGGTATTTAATAAAGACTTGAAGACTCATTTTAATAGAGGTAGGACTAGCCTTAGTTAGAGGATTAAAAGTATTAAATGGTATTTCTCCTATAAATATAAAATTCATAGAGGCCCCAAAGATTCATATATCATAACATGTCCCTACCAAGACCCATTGAATCACAGAAAATAATGTTTATGCCCCCCAAATCTCAACTTTAATAGGACATTAGTTAATAACTAGTTTCAATGGTGTAATTCTCACAAATAGGAGGCATTTCACCTTTTAGAGAACATAATACAGTTCAGCTGCTATCCTCATTAACTTCATCTCCCCAAAAGTTATTATTGTAATTTGTTACTTGCAAATCATCTTCCATATCTTTTATTTTTCTTGTACTATTCTGAGTAGTAGTCATCCCATGGATGACTACTACTTAGAGTATTTCAAGAAAAATAGGTGCATGTACACAAGATATGGAGGATGTGTGTCAAAAAAATCAATGATAAATGTTTGGGAGATGATATGATGAGGATGACTGTTGTCTATAACTTTCACCTTCGAATGAATTTAGAGGATAACACCTACTATAGTGGAGTAATTATTTTCTTAAATTCAATTACCCATTTTTTTCAAATCATACTGAAATTATTTGAAAAAATCAAATGTTGGGTTCCTTTATTAGAATTATCTATAACTTTTATCATTGATACTAAATATGTTATGTGTATTTATTTATTTATTGTACAAAATGAATATTTTATGAACCCAATAGGATGTATATGAATCAAAAACGGATGCACGCTAATCATTTTATAAAATAGTATAAATATGGAGTTAAAGAGTTTATCAAGTTTTCAATAGAGCATGCATATGACCCTTCTCAAATCTTTTGACCATGTTTACGTTGTTTTTATTCAAGAAAAAATAGTCCATAAGAGTTGGAATAACATTTGATTTGTCACAGAATAGATCAGAGTTATAAATATTGGACTAGACATGGGGGAAAACTAAACGTGCACACTAATTGGGATGATATTGCGGTTTATGGATCATTTGATATGAATACCGGTGTAAACAATGATGGATATCGCATGTAATAAATGAAAATGTAAATTGAAGATGACCTTCATGATTGTCCAAAGTTGTTTGAGAAGTTAAATATTCATGCTAAGAGACTATTATATACTGGTTGTACTAAATACACAACATTGTCAGTTGTATTGAAGTAATATAATTTGAAAGACGGTAGTAGATGGAGTGATACCGGCTTTACAAAAATACTTGGTCTCCTGAATGATATGCTACTAGAAGAAAATGAACTACCATGTTGAACATATGATGCTAAATGAATTTTACGTTCAATGGTCATGATCTCTAAAAAATATATGCTTGTCCAAATGATTGAATATTGTTTTGCAAGGACTATGAATCACACATAAAATACCCTAAGTGTGGTGCGGATCAATACTATAAAAATTAATCGAGTCCTTCGAAATATGTATAGTACTTTCATATCATTCCACAGTTTAGAAGACTATATAGATGTCAGGAAACCATGAAACAATTTACATGGCATGAAAATACAATAATTAAATATGGGAACTTATGTCATCCAACAGATTATCCTCAGTGGAATAAAATTGATTACAAGCATCCTGAATTTTTAAATTAGATGAGAAACTTTCATTTTGCATTATCTATATAAGGAATAAATACTTTTGGTGTATAGAGTAGTACTCACGGTACATGGTCAATCATGTTGGTAAATTATAACTTGTCTCCATGGTTATGCATGAAGTGAAAATACATTATGTTGTCTCTGCTTATATTTAGACCAAAGAAACCTGGTAATGATATTGATGTATATATGGCACCATTGATCGAATATCTGAAATCGATGTGGGATAAAGGTGTTACAATGTATGATTCTCATAGAAGTTAATAATTCACATTGAGGTTCATGTTGTATGGGATGATAAATGACTTCCCTTCTTATGGAAATTTATCAGGCTATATCATTAAAGGAATGTTGGGGTGTCCTGTTTTTGAAAAAAACATATACTCAGTTTTGTTGAAACATTCCTCGAAGACTGTGTTTTTTAACATCAAAATTTTTTACCTTGATGACATAAATATCAATCCTGGACGACAGTATTTGATGGGAATGTAAAACAAGGTATAACACCATCTCCAGTAATGGGTGATCAACTGTTCAATAAAGTAAAAGATATTGACATTGTTTTTTCTAAATCATTTTCAAAAAACCTTAAAAAATCAAGCTGGAAGAAGAGATCAATTTTCTTTGAATCATCGTATTGGGATTGTTTATATTTCGAACATTTTATTGGTGTCATGCATGTAGAAAAAAATGTATTTGATAGTGTTATTGTAATGTTAATAAATGTTCATAGAAAAACAAAAGATGGTATCAAGGCTAGGTTGGACATGATTGACATGGGGATAAGGGAAGAGTTGGCACTGGTGAAAGGTAAAGGGCATATTTTTCTTCCCCCAACAGCATACACTCTATCCAAATAGGAAAAATTACAATTTTTTCTTTTCCTTAATAGTGTAAAAGTTCCATAGGGGTATTATTTTAATATCAAGAATGTTGTGTCAATGAATAATTTGGATTTATAAGGACTAAAATCACACAACTATAATTTTTTATGCAAGATTTGATGCCTATTGATTTTCATTGCATTCTTCCTCAAAATGTATGACATACATTAACCTGACTCTGCTTCTTTTTCAAAGCCATATGCAGTAAAGTTATAGACCCAACAAAGTTTAAAATCATGAATAAGGAGTTTTCAGTCATATTATGTGAATTCGAGATATTCTTCCCACCATCATTCTTTGATATAATGGTTCGCCTAATGGTTCACTTGGTTAAAGAGGTTCAACTATGTGGTCTTGTTTGTTACATTGAATGTACCCCCATTGAACGGTATATGAAGATTTTGAAAGGGTATATCAAGAATCAAAGTCATAAAAAAGGTTGTATTGTAGAAAGATATATTGTTGAATAAGCTGTTGAATTCTATACTGATTACCTATCAGATGTTGACAGCATCGGTCTCCCAAAGTCTTATCACAATGGATTACTTATGGTCAGAGATATTTTTAGAAGAGATGTTGTTACAATTACCTTGATAGGTTAGGAGCAAGAACATCTTTACATCTTACATAATAGTGAATATGTTGATCCATACATTTAATCCCACAAATAAATTATTAGATATTTGAATCCATCAAGGGATAAAGTATGGATATCAAATACACATAATCAATAGTTTATAGGATGGTCCTGAGATAAAATTTATAAGGAGTTATTTGAAAATATGAATTCAATTACTAAACGGCTTCAATGGATTGATAAGGGACTGAATAAAAATTTTATATCTTGCACTGGTTTTGTAATCAATGGTTATATGTTTTATACAAAAGAACATGATGACTACAGTACGATGAAAAATAGTGGTGTTACACTTGTGGTGGAAGCGATGCACATATCTGGTTCTAAGGATATAAATAAAATTTATGAAAATATATCATATTTTTTAATTATCAAACAGATATATGAGTTATATTATACAACATTTCAAGTGTCGGTTTTTCATTGAAAATGGGTTGACAATATGATTGTAGTGAAAGTTGATGAAATGGGATTCATGAAGGTGAATCTCAGCATGGAAGGGGAAAATGATGATTCATTCTTAATGGCATCACAAGAAATGAAAGTATTTTATGTCTCATATCCAACAAATAATAATTTGATTATTGTCCTGCTAGTGACTAAAACAAATGTCGGGTCAGATGAAAATTCAATCGAGGATGACCCTTTCATTGGGAGATCACAATCAGTTCATGTCAGCCCTAATATAGACAATGTCTTGTATGTTATAGGGGACCACAAAGAGTGGATTTGGATTCACGATAGAGGAACCAAATCCCTAAAACCTTTAAAAAAATAAAGAGAGTTCAATGCGAAGGTAAAAGTGTTTTTTAATATACTATGTTTTTCTTCATAATGTTATTTATTCTCTACTGCATTAACATAATCTAAATTAAATGTTTAACTACTCATGTGGACAATGTCTTCTGCACATGATGATGTTACCAATCCCACGGAAGAACAAACTATAATAAAGAAAACCCTTTGGGAAGATGTAAAGGTAATGTTATGATATAATTTCTCTATTTTACTAAAAATTATATAATTAAACGTTGATTTAATTTTCATTATTCCCTGTAGAGTTCATTTATTTTAAAATATGTTTGTTCATATTTCATGTATTTCTGCACCCAAACTTCCACATACTTCTTCTCCCTCAAAACCTTTTCACCCCTGTAGTATTGGCATTTATCACTTTCCTTCAAGTTCCATTCACTTCTCAATCACAGAGATAATCTTGATGTTTTCATAATAAAATCATTGTCTATAGAATTAATGTGTTATTTCATATTTATGTTTTATTTATTTATTTTTATTATTACTCACATACGAATTTTTTTCTTATATAGGTGGATTCTTTTGTTTGAGTTGGGGTGGTTTGTTCAAAGCTACTCGTACTCATGAGAGATTGGACTTTGAGGCTGTAACTAAGATAATGACAATAAGGAAATGGATCAAGAATGTATAAAACCATCATGAAAAGGTGAATTTCTACTAGTTATTTAATTAATTTTTTCATCATTTTATCTACTATTTGTAAGTTAATTTTCTTATCATTTTTATCTAATACTTATTTAGTTTTTTTCACAGATATTCTGGGAAGTCATATTTTCATAGTTCCTTTATTTTAGAAGATTTTTGTCAATATTTCTTACCTTTATGCACCAAAATATCCATAGAATTTTTCTCACTCAAAACATTTTCACATGTGTAGTGTTGGAATTTATCACTTTCCTTCAAGTTCCCTCTAATACTCAATCACAGCGATAATATTGATGTTTTCACGGTAAAATAATTATCCATAGAATTAATGTATCATTTCATATTTAGGGTTAATTTATTTCTTTTTAGTATTACTCATATAATAATTGTTTTCTTATATAGGTGGATTATTTAGTTCGAGTTGGGGTGGTTTGTTCAAAGCTGCTCATGATCGTGAGAGATTGGACTTCGACCCTGTAACTGAGATAATGAAAACAAAGAAATGCATCAAGAATGCATACTACCATCATGAAAATGTGAATTCCTACTACTTATTTAATTTATTTTTTCATCATTTTATCTCTTATTTGTAAGTTAATTTCCTTATCATATTTATCTAATACTTATTTAGTTTTTTTCACATATCTTTTGAGAAGTCATATTTTGATTTTGTCTATCTATAACAAGCCAAAAAAGAGATAAAATGTTCCTTTCTTCCAATGTTATTGTGATTTCAATTTTCTTTCTTTTTCGAACTGCAACACTGCATATTGATTCGATGTTCTTAGCTGAAAAAGGTTTTTTGGACAAGAACGTTGAATCAATATGCAGTGTTGGTAGTTTGAAAAATAAATACAATAGAAAGTGTGGTAAAATTGGCATTTAGGATTGTTTTGAGAATTTGGGATTTGTAGGAATCATCTGCACCTCAATCTAACACACGGTGTGACCAGTATAACTTCAAGTGCTTCTTTTTATTTAAAATTGACATTAATTTTAGTAAAAACGAAAACTGACATACTCAAAACTGAGAAAATTCATTCAGATTATTTTGATACTTTGGGATTTGTAAGAATCATCCATACCTCAATTTGTCACACGGTGTGACAAGTATGACTCCAAGTGCTTATTTTTATTTAAAATTGACATTAATTTTAGTAAAAAAAATCGGCATACTTAAAACTGGGAAAATTCATTCAGATTATTTTGATTCTTTAGGGAAAAAATCCATAATTCATTTTTGATGTGTAGGAATCAGTCGTACCACAATATGATGCACATTGTTCCTAGTATGACTCAAAGTGTTTGTTATTAGTTTAAAATCAATATTTTAGTTCAAAAAGTGTCACTCATTGAAAAATGATAAAAAACACTTGGATTGTATTTATAATTTATGAAAACAATTCATAAATCATTTGTAATGTGTAGAAATCAATCTCACATCAAACCAATACACGATGTGACTGGTATGAGTCAAAGTGTGTGTTTCTAGTTTAAAATTGCATTTTAGTAAAAAAGAAAAGTGATGCACTCAAAATCAAAAAAAATGCATTTAGATTGTTTTTATACTTTATAAAAATGATCCATAATTCATTTGATACATGTATGAATCATCCTCACCTCAATATGACACATAGTGTGACCGATATAACTTAAAGTGCATCTTTTTATTTAAAATTGACATCAATTTTAGTAAAAAATACAACTGACCTACTCAAAACCAAGAAAATACATTCATATTGTTTTGATACTTTAGAAAAATGATCCATAAGTCATTTTTTATGTGTAGGAATCATTCTCACCTCAATCTGATACACGATGTTCCCAGTATGACTCAAAGTGTCTGTTATCAGTTTAAAATTGACATTTTAGTTCTAAAAGTGTCACTCACTAAAAACTAAACAAACGCTCTTGGATTGACTTGATAATTTAGTAAAATGATTCATAAATTCATTTTTTATGTGTAGGTATCAGTCTCACACCAAATTGAAACACGATGTGACTGATATGAGTCAAAGTGTGTGTTTCCAGTTTAAAATGACATTTTAGTAAAAATGACAAGTGAACGTACTCAAAACCAAGAAAATGCATTCGTATTGTTTTATACTTAGGTAAAATGATTCATAAGTCATTTTAGATATGTATGAACTAGTTGCACCTCAATATGATGCACATTGTGACCATTATGACACCAAGTGCGTCTTTTTATTTGAAATTGACATCAATTTTAGTAAAAAATATAATTGAACTACTCAAAACTGAGAAAACACATTCCTGTTATTTTGATACTTTAGAAAAATGATCCATAAGTAATTTTTATATGTATGAATCATTTTTACATCAATCTGATGCATGGTGTTCCCGGTATGACTCAAAGTGTTTGTTATCACTTTAAAACCAACATTTTAGTTCAAAAAAGTGTCACTCACTGAAAATCGAGAAAACATGCTTGAATTATCTTGATAATTTAGGAAAATGATTCATAAATCATTTTTGATGTGTAGAAATTGGTCTCACATCAAACTGATACACGATATGACTGGTATGAGTCAAAGTGTGTGTTTCTAGTTTAAAATTACATTTTAGTAAAAAGACAAGTCATGTACTCAAAACTGTGCAAACACATTTGGATTGTCTTGATACTTTAGTGAAACTATACATAAGTCATTTGAGACATGTTGGAATCATCCTCACCACAATCCAATTCATGGTGTGACTGATGTGACTCCATGTGCATCTTTTTATTTAAAATTGACATTAATTTTAGTAAAAAGGACAAATAACCTACTCAAAACCAAGAAAACACATTCGGATTATTTTGATACATTGGGAAAATAATTCATAAGTAATTTTTGATGTTTAGAAATCAATTGTATCACAATTTGATACACGATGTACCCAGTATGACTCAAAGTGTCTGTTATCAGTTTAAAATCGACATTTTAGTTCAAAAAGTGTCGCTCACTAAAAACTAAGAAAACATGATCGGATTGTCTTAATAATTTAGGATAATGATTCATAAATCATTTTTCATATATAGAAATTGGTATCACATCAAACTGATACATGATGTGACCGGTATGAGTCAAAGTGCGTGTTTCCGGTTTAAAATGACATTTTAGTAAAAAAGACAAGTGGCGTACTCAAAGTTGAGAAAACGTATTCGGATTGTTTTGAATTTTTTTAAAAATCTATAATTCATTTGAGATGTGTAGAAATCAGTTTCACCTCAATACTATAAGGGTTGGTGTCCTCAGAACCAACTATTTTGTACTTTGATTACATGAATGTTCACTTATTATATATTGTTCATTGTTCTGCATGACTATAATATAATAATGTCCTGGAATATTTGTTGCATTAATAAGGTCATAGTAGATCCCCGCTATGATGAGAACCTTGAAATGCTATAACAATATTCTTAAATAAAGTTCTGCGGTTGGATGACATACTATGATAGGACACATAGTATAGAGACCGTCATGTGCGAGTACTCGTAAGAAGACGAGACTCTCTCTCATGGAGTTTGCACTTGGTAATCTCCAAGATGGGAGATTATGAGAAAATAACCGCCAGTAGTAATTCTGCATGTCTTGGTGTCATCGGATATTGCTATCTGCGAGCGTGTGTAATGGTCCTTAGACTGTAAGATTATCATTAACTCATGTCATGACTCCCGCACTTAGATTTACTGACGAAAACCATCACGCAGATAGTTGGTGGAAAGTATGGTACATTGGGTGCGTCACGAGTGACATGTTGTTAATGGATAAGTCGATGAAGGATTTGTCCCTTCCATTTATGGAAGTTGATATCTCGGCCCTTTGATTGAAATAGAACTGTCGCATTAAATTCCATGTCCATGGGGTAAACGACGAGTTTATTTCAGGTATTCAAAGAACGAAGGATCAAGCATATAGGTTTATGACACTTCCATGAAACCTGCTTGATGAGATATTGAGACAAAGGGATTAAATTACACAATAAGCATTTGTATGAGGTGATACGTCAATGCGGTGTCAACTTCTTTCTCTTGGGTTCCTTGACCCGTTGCTAGACAGTAATCTTGGAATTTAGGCAAACCCGCCTAATGCCAATGAGAAAGAGGCCTAGAGGGTCACACACTAAGTGTATCCAAGTATCTCAAGTTGAATAAAGATTATTCTCGTACGTGATTTAATAATTATTCAAGGAATCCTAAGTTGTTTTAAATGATGGAGGAAAAATAAAATAAACAAGTACACGCTGTGTATTATTAAATGTACATGCCGTGTAGTTTTCATTTTGGAAAGGAAATGAATAAATGAAAACAAGATATACACACCGTGTACATTTAATGTACGCACCGTGTAGTTTTCAATGAAAAACAAGTACACGTCGTGTATTTATTATTACACGCTGTTTAGTTTTTCCAGTCAGGATTTTGAGGATATAATATCTTTTTATTAAATGATATTTATTATAATCAGCGTGAGCGCATGTCAAGGAATTAATTATTCGACATGGGGGTTTTCAATAAGAGTTAATGAAATAAATGAAACGTGTAACACGTTTATTTATTGTCATAACTCTACAACCTCAAACTCAATTATAAATATCCTCACAACCCCAACTCTTTTCCTACATAAGAGAATCGTTGTGTACAACATCTTTGGAGAATTCTTTCAAGGCCGAAAGAACCTATTCCTCCAAGAACACTCTCAAGACCGAGATAGATCCTCTTCCATCGGATCAAGACGATCTAAGGCGGAAAATGCAAGCAAAGTCTTCTCCACTCTAGCACCCGAAGAATCCTTTGGCGATGTCCAGAGATACAAGGTACACGTGTGGATCACCTCTAGAGGGAGTCTACACTTGGCTTCTGTGATGCAACGACGGATCACATCGACAACGTGATCAAGAACATCAACGAAGAAAGAACACCCAAAAGGTATTTCTTTATAATTAATTAAATTAATTATAATCAACCTGTAACGATCCTTGTTTGTGGTTCCAGGACAAACCATCTTCTTTGTCTTTTTCTGTGATTCAATCCATGGAGACTGGCGTTTATTGTCGTATTAATCCCGGATTGATCATTGCTAATGACAAAAAGCCAAGTGGGCACATCCACCCATGCGCTTCTGCTGCGCCCGGAACCTTCAAATGGTATCAGAGCGAGGTTTCAACGTTGATTATAGTTATTTAATTTTCATTGATAATTTACGCATTTATATTTGATTCAATTTGAAATAAATCGTTCTATAAATCTGAATAAATGATATCTATTCTTCCTCCTTCGTTTCTTGATTCATATCATAGAAATGGCCTTTTTAATTTTAATTTTTGATTAAAATAAAAACAAGGAACTCATTCGGAGGAGCCGCTCTTTCTATCTGTACAATACGGGATTACACGGCGTGTAATTAAAACTACACGCCATGTACTTAGGTTCAACGAACCGGCACTGGTCCGCCAAACAATGTCGTGTGAATTGATTATTCATAAGTATTAATCACACCATATTGACCAGAATTGAATGGCGCATGGAAACTAGAATACACGGCGTGTATGTTGGAGCAACAAGCCGTATAGTATGTTCCGGCCCAGGTAAAACTGTGTACAAGGATAAGCTGCGTACCGCGTACACGGGGTTTCCAGGCTGGTTACCGCGTAACAAGGAAGTACACGCCATGTATTATTTTTCTACACATCGTGTACTCCAAAATTTCCAAAGTACAGAAAACACGCCAAAGCCCCCAGCGTGTACTTTGGATAAAGGGTGAAAAGAAATACACGCCGTGTAATTATAAACTACATGTCGTGTACTTTCCAGAAATGGAATTTCACCAGGTTTCCTCCAATGTACAAAGACCCGTACAAGGAATATGGATGAGAAGAATATTAAGGAAATTCAGAAAGGAATTTAAGATAAAGGATTGATTAATTATAAGATCATAATTAATTGAATTCGAGTGCGACTTATCTTAAATGAAAGAAGGATTAAAAGAATTTGAATTCTAAATATGCGTAAATGTCGTTGCATGCTATGGATGATCATGAGATAGACCAAAGAACCTTTGTATGTGTGTATGGTTTCATTTAAATTTGTTTAAATTTAAATTTTTTGGCCTGCGATCCTTCTTCTAATAAAATGTAGGGTCTGCGTGCCCATGGTTTCTTTAATGTAAACCCATGTAATGGAGGATCTCCCAAGTCGGAGGAGATGGTTCAAAAATCCAAAGTCTAGGCGAAACTGACGCAAGAATATACAAAGGTGGACAGGTGGGAGCTTCAAAACACGAACCATCAGGTTCAAGGTGTTTTCCCTAGGTCAGGGTTAGCTTATCAAAACAGCTAGATAAGATAACCAATAGAAGCTCATGATCATGCCATCTTATTTTATTTCTGTCTAATTTCATGGTTTATTTATTATGTATGTGTTGTCGCGATCACATAATTAATAAAATGAACAAGCATGCAAAGATGGAATAAAATAAAAACCGGACTATGCGTAAACATTATCGGAGCATGGTTAATCACTTAAGCAAGCATCGATTAATATTAACAAGCATGTGATAATGTTAAACTACGCATAAAGGACTAAAATCTCTCAATACCATATTAAGTCAGACCAAGCCTTCTGTTACCTGATTAAGGGCAAGACTCAATAAAACTATGTGTTTGACCAACCCTTGTTGGGACACTTACTTTTATAAAGGAATCCCTTATGTAAGGTTTCGGGTTGACTTAACCATATTACATCAAGAGAATTAGCCCTTGCTAGACTTGGTGTAATATTGGAGGCAAGAGTTGAGGAAATCCAAGTCCGTATTTCAAGATTGGGGAGTCCACTCAACAGATCAAGGAACTGTAATCTCATAGTTGGCAAAGAACTGCCTACCTAAATACCTTCAAATAGCTTGACCAACCCTTGTTTGGGTTATGCGAAGGGAAATATGGATCCTTGCCACTAGAATGTCAAAACAACTGGACATTCCGAGTTCAATGGTGAGGGACATTGGGACTTGATAAAATAGTAGGAGAATTAATTAATTCATTTATTATTTCTCATAAAATGTAATCAAGAAAGTACTAATAAATCTGCTCTTTTAAATTATAGAATCAAGATGAAAAACTCATCAACCACATTTTCTCTGCGATCAATTATGGATAAAGACAATATCCTCACCGGCAGTAACTTTCAGAAATGGTTTAGGCACCTTCAGGTTATCCTACGCCATGAACGAAAGTTTTACGTGCTGGAGTCCTCACTTCTTGATTCTCCTGCCCCAGGGGCGAGTGATGAAGATTTCCTGGTCTATGATCAACATTTGAATGACACTATCGATGTTCAATGTTTGATGCTATCATCGATGTCTAGTGAGCTCATGAAGTCTCATGAAGACATGGATGCCTATAGCATGCTCGAGCACCTCCGTGGTCTATACCAGGAGAGAGAAAGACAGGAAAGGTTTGAGATCTCCAAGGATCTTTTTCAGAGCAAGCTTGGAGAGGGTGCCCCAGTCGGGCCTCATGTAGTCAAGCTCATTGGCTACATTGATCACTTGGAGGTTCTAGGGTTTAAACTCCCCGAAGAACTGGGTACCGATCTCATTCTCGCATCACTCCCCCAGAGCTTCTCAAAATTTGTTGTGAACTTCAACATGAACAACATTGAGAAGTCTCTGTCTGATCTTCTTATCCTTATTCGCCAAGTGGACAATGACATGAAGCGTGAAAAGCCTTATGTCCTCATGGTGAATAAAAGGAAAGGGAAGGTGAAGAGATTTAAGACCAAAGATTCTTCAAGGCCTTCCAAGAAAAGGAAGATCAAAGGGGAGGCAAAGAAACAGGATGTTGTTTGTTTTGCATGTGGCAAGAAGGGCCACTGGAAGAAAAACTGCACCCAGCCAAGGAATCAAGGGGAAGCTTCAGGTGCGTTTGTTATCGAATGCAATCTATCTGTTTCTACTAATTGGGTATTAGATACTTCTTGTGGTTCTCACATCTGTATCCAAATACAGGAACCAAGTAGATTCAGGAAGATTGATCGAGGGGAGGTAGATCTACGAGCAGCCAACGGATCCAGACTTGCTATTATAGTTGTCGAGGACTACCACCTCACATTGCCTACGGGGATGGTCTTGGTTTTTAAAAGATGTTATTATGTACCCTCTGTAACCAAAAACATTATTTCAGTATCTAGATTAGATACTGATGGATTCATCTTCAAGTTTGGAAGTGGATGTTGCTATTTTTATAAAGATAGCATTTGTTTTTCTAGGGCACATTTATATAACGGCCTTTATGTGTTAGACTGCACAAACCAAGTAATGGAAATCGATAACAAAGTTAATTCACATGACTCATACCACACTCAACTTTGGCATCACCTGCTAGGTCATGTCAATGAGAAACGTTTGACAAAATTACATCAAGATGGGTATTTAGATTCTTTCGAACTAAAACCACTTGGTGTATGTCATGCGTGTCTACAAGGCAAAATGACCAAAGACTCATTTAGTGGGAAAGGTGAAAGAGCTAAAGAGCTTCTAGAATTAGTTCACACAGATGTGTGTGGACCATTTTCAGTTGAAGTAAGGGGTGGGTTCTCGTACTTCATAACTTTTACTGATGATTTTAGTAGATATGGATATATCTACTTAATGAGGTATAAGTCAAATTCTTTTGATCGATTCAAAGAATACAAGAATGAAGTTGAGAACCAGCTTGGTAAGAAGATTAAGAAACTCCACTCAGACAGATGAAGATAATATCTTAATCAGGACTTCATTGATTTCTTACGGGAGTTTGGGATTCTATCTCAACTCACTCCTCCTTACACACTGCAGTGGAATGGTGTAAGTGAAAGGAGGAACCGCACCCTGTTGGACATGGTGAGATCAATGATGAGTCATGCGAGTCTTCCATTATCCTTTTGGGGATATGCATTACAAATAGTAGTGCACATACTAAACCAAGTACCAACTAAATCGATAAATGGTATTCCATACGAGTTATGGAGTGGATGCAAAGCCATGTTATCGAATTTACATGTGTGGGGTAGCGAAGCATTTGTTAAGGCCTCTTCAGGTAACAAACTCATTCCCCGAGGCACAAAGTGTATCTTTATAGGATATCCCAAGTAAATAAGGGGATATTACCTATACAACCCCTCAGACAAAAAGGTTACAGTGGCAAGACACGCCATATTCCTTGAGAGGGAGCACATCTCTAAAAGAGATAGTGGGAGAAAGATAGACTTCAATGAAGTCGAGGCTCAAGATACACATGATTTGGTACAAGAACAGATTCCACAAAGCCCCGTGGAAGAACAATCTGTTCCAGAGACACAAGAACTACGTAGGAGCATGAGAGAGGTGAGAGAACTAGAACGATATGGTTTTCTTGTCGCCGAGGATGGTGACTCATTATTGGTTGACAATGATGATCCTCTTACCTACAAGGAAGCAGTTGAAGGCACAGACGTTGCCAAGTGGAATGAAGCCATGAATTCTGAAATGGATTCCATGTACCAAAACCAAGCCTGGATTTTGGTAGATCCTCCAATTGATGTAAATCCTATTGGTAATAAATGGGTATTCAAGAAGAAACTGGACATGGAGGGGAAAGTCAACACCTATAAGGCACGACTGGTTGAAAAAGGTTTTAGACAACGTCAAGGAATTGACTGTGATGAAACCTTTTCACCAGTTGCGATGCTGAAATCCATCAAAATCCTATTGGCCATTGCTGCTTACCATGACTATGAAAATTGTCAAATGGATGTCAAAACAGCTTTCCTTAATGGGAACCTCCAGGAAGATGTCTACATGACACAACCTGAAGATTTTGTGACTCCAAAGGATGCCAATAAGGTATGCAAGTTGCAGAAATCCATTTATGGATTAAAGCAAGCATCAAGGTCATGGAACATTCATTTTGATGAAGCTGTTACGGAATTTGGCTTTGTTAAGAACGAATGTGAGCCTTGTGTATACAAAAGGTTTAGTGGAAGTGCAGTCATTTTCCTAATAGTATATGTTGATAACATATTGCTAATTGGAAATGAAGTACCTGTCTTACAGTCAGTTAAGGAATGGTTGCATAAATGATTCTCTATGAAAGACTTGGGTGAGGTGGAATATATTCTTGGGATCAAGATCCATCGTGATAGATCCAAGAGAATGTTGGGCCTGATTCAAAGTACATACATTGACAAGATACTGAAGAGATTCAGTATGGAACAGTCTAATAGGGGATTGTTGCCAGTGTCACATGGAATTCATCTTTCCAAGAAAATGTGTCCTCAGACACATGAGAAAAGAAAGAGGATGGCAAGGATCCCTTACGCATCCGTGATTGGGTCAGTCATGTATGTTATGCTATGTATGAGGCTAGATGTTGCTTATGCATTAAGTGTGGTAGGCAGATATCAAGATGATCCAGGAGATCGCCATTGGATGGTAGTCAAGACTATCCTTAAGTATCTCAGGCATACTAAGGATTTGTTCCTGGTTTATGGAGGAGATGAGGAACTAGTCATCAGAGGACATGTAGATGCTAGTTTCCAGACTGATCAAGATGACATGAAGTCATAGACTGGATACATCTTCAGTTTGAATGGAGGTGCAGTGAGCTGGAAGAGATCAAAACAAAGTGTGGTGGCAGATTCTACAGTGGATTCTGAGTATATCGCAGCTTTTGAGGCAGCTAAAGAAGTAGTATGGATGTGAAGCTTCGTCCAAGAGCTGGATGTTGTACCGAGCAGTAAAGATCCTATCACACTCTATTGTGATAATACTGCAGCGGTGGCACTTGCAAAAGAGCCAAGGTCACATCAGCGGACAAATCACATACTTCGGAAGTATCATCTCTTGAGGGATTTTTCTCAGAGATGTGAAGTTGCAGTGAGTAGTATTTCCACGGAAGACAACGTGGCGGACCCATTGACTAAAGCTTTGACTCAGTAGAAACATGATAATCATGTGAGGTCTAGCGGACTAAAAGTCGTAGGCAGTTGGCTCTAGTCCAAGTGGGAGTTTGTAAGGTTTTGTGTCCTCAGAACCAACTGTTTTGTACTTTGATTACATGAATGTTCACTTATTATATATTGTTCATTGTTCTGCATGACTATAATATAATAATGTCCTGGAATATTTGTTGCATTAATAAGGTCATAACAGATCCCCTCTATGATGAGAACCTTGAAATGCTATAACAATATTCTTAAACAAAGTTCTGCAGTTGGATGACATGCTATGATAGGACACATAGTATACAGACTGTCATGTGTGAGTACTCATAAGAATACGAGACTCTCTCTCATGGAGTTCGCACTTGGTAATCTCCAATATGGGAGATTATGAGAACAGACCTACCAGTAGTAATTCTGTATGTCTTGGTGTCATCGGATATTGCTATCTGCGAGCGTGTGTAATGGTCCTTAGACTGGAAGATTATCATTAACTCATGTCATGACTCGCGCACTTAGATTTACTAACAAAAACCGTCACGCAGACAGTTGGTGGAAAATAGGGTACGTTGGGTGTGTCATGAGTGACATGTTGTTAATGGATAAGTCGATGAAGGATTTGTCTCTTCCATTTATGGAAGTTGATATCTTGTCCCTTTGATTGAAATAGAACTGTCGCATTAAATTCCATGACCATGGTGTAAACGACGAGTTTATTTCAGGTAGTCAAAGAATGATGGATCAAGCATATAGGTTTATGACACTTCCATGAAACCTGCTTGATGAGATATTGAGACAAAGGGATTAAATTACACATTAAGCATTCGTATGAGGTGACACGTCAATGCGGCGTCAACTTCTTTCTCTTAGGTTCCTTGACCTGTTGCTAGACAGTAATCTTGGACTTTAGGCAAGCCCGCCTAATGCCAACAAGAAAGAGGCCGAGAGGGTCACACACTAAGTGTATCCAAATATCTCAAGTTGAATAAAGATTATTCTCGTACGTGGTTTAATAATTATTCAAGGAATCCTAAGTTGTATTAAATGATGGAGGAAAAATAAAATAAAACAAGTACACACCGTGTATTATTAAATGTACACGCCGTGTAGTTTTCATTTTGGAAAGGAAATGAATAAATGAAAACAAGATATACACGCCGTGTACATTTAATGTACACGCCGTGTAGTTTTCAATGAAAAACAATTACACGCTGTGTATTTATTATTACACACCGTGTAGTTTTTCCAGTCGGGATTTTGAGGATATAATATCGTTTTATTAAATGATATTTATTATAATCAGCGTGAGCGCGTGTCAAGGAATTAATTATTCGACATGGGGGTTTTCAATAAGAGTTAATGAAATAAATGAAACGCGTAACGCATTTATTTATTATCATAACTCTACGACCTCAAACTCGATTATAAATATCCTCACAACCCCAACTCTTTTCCTATACAAGAGAATCGTTGTGCACAACATCTCTGGAGAATTCTTTCAAGGCCGAAAGAACCTCTTCCTCCAAGAACGCTCTCAAGACCGAGAGAGATCCTCTTCCATCGGATCAAGACGATCTAAGGCGGACAACTCAAGCTAAGGATTCTCCACGCTAGCACCCGGAGAATCCTTTGGCGACGTCCAGAGATACGAGGTACATGTGTGGATCACCGCTAGAGGGAGTCTACACTAGGCTTCTGCGACGCAACGATGGATCACATCGACAACGTGATCAAGAACATAAACGAAGAAAGAACACCCAAAAGGTATTTCTTTAAAATTAATTAAATTAATTATAATAAACCTGTAATGATCCTTGTTTGTGGTTCCGGGACAAACCATCTTCTTTGTCTTTTTCTGTGATTCGATCCGTGGAGACTGGCGTTTATTGTCGTATTGATCCCGGATTGATCATTGCTAATGACAAAAATCCAAGTGGGCACATCCACCCACGCGCTTCCGCTGCACCCGGAACCTTCAAATCTGACGCACAATTTGACCGGTATGACTCTAAGTGCGCCTTTTTATTTAAAACTGACATCAATTTTACTAAAAAGGACAACTGACCTAATCAAAATCAAGAAAACACATTCGTATTGTTTTGATACTTCATGAAAAAAATCATAAGTCATTTGTGACATGTAGGAATCAATTGCACCTCAATCTGATACACGATATGTTTGATATGACTCAAAATGTCCGTTATCAGGTTAAAATTGACATTTTAGTTCAAAAAGATCCACTCACTGAAAACTGAGAAAACACACTCGGATTGTATTGATAATTTAGTAAAATGATTCATAAGTCATTTTTGATGAGTAGGAATTTGTCTCATGTCAATTCGACACACGATGTGACCAGTATGAGTCAAACTGTGTGTTTCCAGTTTAAAATGTCATTTTAGTAAAAAAGACAAGTAACATACTCAAAACCAAGAAAATACATTCGTATTGTTTTTACACTTTATGAAAATGATTCATAAGTCATTTGAGACGTGTAGGAATCATTTTCATGTCAAACTGATACATGATGTGACTGGTATGAGTCAAAGTGTGTGTTTCCAATTTAAAGTGATATTTTAGAAAAAAAGACAAGCGTCGTATTCAAAACCATGAAATCAACTCTAGATTATTTTGATACTTAGGACAGTGATTTATAAGTCATTTGAGATGTTTATAAATCAGTCGTACCTCAATCTGACATACGATGTGACCGGTATGACTCTAAGTGCATCTTTTTATTTAAAATTGACATCAATTTTAGTAAAAAGAACAATTGACCTACTCAAAACTGAGCAAACAAATTCAGATTGTTTTGATACTTTAGGAAAACAATCCATAAGTCATTTGTGATTTGTAAGAATCAACCGCACCTCAATCTGATACACGTTGTATCTGGTTGACTCAAAGTGTCCGTTATTAGTTTAAAATTGACATTTTAGTTCAAAAAGTGTCACTCGTTGAAAATTGAGAAAATGCGCTTGGATTATCTTAATAATTTAAGACAATGATTCATAAGTTATTTGTGACGTGTAAGAATCAGTCTCACATCAAACTGACACATGATATTACCGGTATGAGTCAAAGTATGTGTTTTCAGTTTAAAATGACATTTTAGTAAAAAAGATAAGTAACGTATTCAAAACCGAGCAAACACATTTGGATGGTTTTGATACTTTAGAAAAATGATCTATAAGTCATTTGGGACCTGTAGCAATCAGCCACACCTCAATCTGATGCACGATGTGATCGTTATGATTCCAAGAGTGTCTTTTCAATATATAAGTGTCATTTTAGTTTAAAACATGCATCACATCGCCAAAACCGAGCAAATGAGCCTAGATTGTTTTCTCATCATTTGATATGTTGTTAATTGATTTCCTTATCGTTTTTATCTTATACTTATTTAATTAATTTTCATAGATATAATGAACAAGAATTTGTGTGATGTGTAAGAATCAACCGCAACTCAATCTGATACACAGTGTTTCTTGTATGACTCAATGTTTAGTTTAAAATTAACATTTTATGTTAATTTATTTTTTTATATTGTTACTAATATAAGAATTGTTTTCTTATACAGGTGTATTCTTTTTCTCGAGCAGGGGTAGTTTGTTCGGAAATAGCACGAGTCGAGGTTGTGATTAAAAGACAAAAGAATATTGATGTTTTTTAATGTATGTAATAATTTGTACTTATGTAATTGTATAAACCAATGTTTGAAATGTCTATAATATAGTGTTTTTTCTTGTATTTGTGTTGTAAATTTTATTTCATTTAAATTCTATATTGATACTTGATTTTATTGATATCTGGTGGTGTTTTTGGTGCTACGGTGTGCTATTACAACACACTGCAAAATGCCTCTTTATCAGTACTAAATAAAAGTACTGATAAATGATATCGTTTATTAGCGTTTTTTTAGTGTTGATAAAAGCTTAGGGTTTTTAATCTTTCTCTAGTAGCACTACTACAAATATGGCTTATAATAGCGCTAAAAATGGCCTTTAACAGCGCTAAAAAAGCGCTGTTAATCTCGGTGAAGATAAAGGGGGTCCCCTTTATCAGCGCTAAGTGAGCGTTGATAAAGGTAGTATTTATCAGCGCTATTTTCAGCGCTGATAAATATATAATATATCAGCGCTATTTTGAGCGCTGATAAAAACTACCTTTATCAGCGCTCAAAATAGCGCTGATATATTATCCATTTATCAGCGCTTAACTAGCGCTGATAAAGGCCAAAGATCCTATCCAAATCCAGAACATGCACAGAACCTGCCCAGCACCTGCACACATTACAGCACCTGCACAGTCCAAACAAAACCTGCACACAGCACACACAACACCCACACACAAAGCATAGAAGAACAAAAAATGATACATACATTTACTTGAAATCATGAATACAAAACAACACACTTTTATATACATTTCAAACAATGTTTAATTTGGTTACAATTACATTTATCCAACAAACAGTTAAAAAACAATGATGTTCCATCCTTTTTGCATCCATCCGCTCTAAAAAATTGTCGTCCATGGTGGCGGTTTCCGAACAAATCATTCGAAATGAGGAAAAAGATTTCACCTACATAATAAAACAAATATTATGTTAGTAATACAATAATGAAATAAAGAATGGGGTTGCTAAATGGAATTATACTAGTGAGGCACAAAACATAAAATAACCAATTACACTAGTGAGGCACAAAACATAAAACAAATATTATGTCCCCCAATTCCATAAAAAAGAAGAACCCCTGCCCCCTTCCCCAGCACACCACCTACACACTGCCCACCCCCGAGCACACCCCCTACCCCTGCACACTCCCTGCCCCCTGAACACCCCCTGCCCCCTTCCCCAGCACACCCCTGCCCACTGCACTTCCCCCCTTCCCATTACACACCCCCTGCCCACCCCCTATATATTTTAAAAGAACCCAGCACACCCCCTACCCCTTCCCCCTACCACTTTTCCCCCTTCCCCCTCCCCCAGAAAACCACCCCTGCCCTCTCACCCTGTCCCCTGCACATCATAAAGAAAATACCTTGTATGGAAATTGTGCTCAATTTACATTATACACATCATATATATCAACACATTCTCATGTACTTTCATTCAATGTAAATACACATATATAGAATCTCTACATCTCATAAGAAAACCCTCTTTAAAATTCACAAACACATTAAATCCATTTGAAAACACCCATCACACAACTTTCTCATTTCTTCAAACACATTTAAAGGACTTAAGCATGAAAATCCACAAGAAATACAACTGCATTCATTTTAAAAATAACTTTCAAGTCTATACACACCCCAAATTCCTTTGATAACACATTTTTAACCACACAAACATTTCATATAGTACACTTAGCAAGCAAATACTGGATAATAAAATCATCATATAATGTAAAAGCATGGAATCACCTACATAAAGCGTGTAATCTTCCGAAATCTGCTAGAAAACATAAAACCACACCTCCACAATACACTACCACAAAACAGTTTTTCGCAGCACCCTCCTTTATCAGCGCTAACGAAAAAGCGCTGATAAAGGGCCCCCCTTTATCAGCGCTTGCTTAGTAGCGCTGATAAAGGGGGGCCTTTATCAGCGCTTTGTTCAGCGCTGATAAAGGGTCGGCTTCAAAAAAAAATTAAAAATATATTAATATATAAATATAGTTATATTGTTATATAAATATAATATATAATTTTTAAATATATTCTAGATAAGTATAAATGTACATTTACACTTATTATACTTAATATTTAAGATATTTAGTGAAAATGACTTCTTAAAAAATTAAAAAAATATTTTTAATTAATATTTTGATAATCATTATGGAGTAATAGTCATTTAATAACAATTTGAGGACTAAAAAAATTTAAAAAATTAAAAAAAGATCCAAAATATGTTGAAAACGCAACTCAAACTTCAAACGGCCATAACTTTTGATCTGGGTGTCCGTTTGAGCTCTACCACATATCAAATCGAAGCCTGCGATGAGCTCTACGTCGCTGTGACTATGGGGACCCTAGTCAAGCGTTTTTCGATGCCAAAAGAGGCCCAGAAGGCCTCCAAAACTGAGTTTTTTGTCGAGGTACCCAGATTTTTTAACATTTTGTGGATTTTCAAACTCGTTTAAGGGGGTATTATTGGCTTTTCTTAGTGGGGACTAAATTTATTCCAAGGTATTACATTCATATTGATATTATGTCTTTGAAATTTCATCCTTTTTTATAATGAACTGCTATTTATAATCAAATATATAACTATATGTACATATTTTTTATATATTCGCACCTAAAAATTAAATTTTTTAAATAAATAATTAAACATATTTACATATAAAATATATTAGCTTTATCTAAATAATAACTAATATCCATTTTATTTAAAATACCAATATATGAATATTTATATACCTATATATTAATCTGACTATATATATATATTAATCTAACTATATATATATATTAATCTAATAACTATATATATATTAATATAACTATATATATATATATATTAGTATTACTATAAATATATATATTAATATCACCATAAATATATATATTAATATCACTATATATATATTAATATAACTATATAAATATATATTCATATAACTATATATATGTTAATATAACTATATATATGTTAATATAACTATATATATGTTAATATAACTATATATATGTTAATATAACTATATATTAATATAAATATATATTACTATACGAATAAATATAACTAAATATATATATATATAGATATAGATATATATTAATACCACTATATATATATATTAATATTACTATATATATTATAATATAACTATATATATTATAATATAACTATATATATATTAATATAAATATATATTACTATACGAATAAATATAACTAAATATATAAATATATAGAGAGAGAGATATCATGAATTGGAAAACAAATCAAAATAGAGTAGTGGTAAGGGCTTAGGCGCGCAGGGGGGAGGTCTCGAGTTCAAATCCTGGTGGAGGCAGGGGTGCACGCGTGTAACACCCCGAGATTTTATGAAAAATATTCTTTTTAATTTCATTAATGTCTTTTGTTGTACGCTACACCAAAAGGAGCTTGCACAACACGCATCCTTGACTTGCCTTGTATTACACGCAATCGCGACCTTCCTCGATAGCGTGTGTAGTACGCAATACCGAGTTTCACTAAACAACGATATATTATTAAAACTAGTCGTTATGAATAGTAATAACCACCTTTTAAAATTTTAGAAATTTTATCTCTCAAAATAGACTTCATTTTTGGATTCGGAGTATCGAATTTAGCCTAAGGTGAAATTTTGGTACTTTTCGGATAACTTTCATATTCTGATGAATAGTGAAAATTACTAAATTTTAATTAAAAACAACTTTTTTAATCGAAATAATTAATAGTGATAAATTGTTAATTTGAGTGGTTTTAAAGTATATTTAGAATATATTTTTACAATTTAATACAATGTTGGTCATTGGATGTAATTCTACATTTAAACCAGTTATAAACAAGTTTCAATCTTTTGATAGTTATTATCTCTTAAAAACGCGCTATTTGTTTTGACGACGGGAATTAATTTTTAAATTAGTTAATGCAACTGATATGTTTTGAATTTGGTAAAATAGACATCATTTTTGAGTTCATAATATCAAATATAGCTTAGGCCTAATTTTTGGTATTTTTCTGAAAACTTTCAATTTTTGATGAATAGTGAAACCACTAAGTGGTAGTTAAAAAAACTGAATTGTTCATAAAACTTAATTTTACCGCTTCTATGAGTGGAATTTCAAAAATCCGAGAGACACGGTTGATGTCAGTAAGTAAAATGTGGTTCAATGGGATGAAAATAATTTTTGGTGAATAGTAACTTTTTACTTTTATTTACCACGGTTAAAAGTAAATAGGGTTATTAAGGGTAGAAATGATATTATTATTACCCTAACACATGTCCTAATTCTATTGGACAAGTGTAATTTGACCAAAAACAAACTTAGGAATAAAATATGACCATTTAGGCCCACTTGGATTAGATTAGGACATTTATTATTAATTTATTTAAAGAAGGGTTAAAAGAGTTAAAATCAAAGTTTATTTACTAAAACATTTTTAATATGGGGTTATACATAAGATAAATTCGACTATAAATATTCATTAGAAATCTAAAAATATTTCCTACATAATGGTATTTTATTTGTAATTTTTAGACATTAAATAATTTAATTTATTTATGACACAACGATGGTGCAGTAATTATCTTATTAATGAAATATTGACATAATTGATGTTATAAATGCCCAAATAAATGTCATTTGAGACTTTTTATGACTTACACTAATTTTATAGGTTAATCTGACATGTTATTGTTGATTTAAGTAACTTTTTTCGAACTTATCATTCTGTTATGAATTTCATAAAAATCATGTACCAAATAGTGTCAAAATTGACATAAATTAGTTTTTAAAACAAATATTATATTATTAATTGTTATTTTATTCCTAAAAATCTAAGGTTCAGCCAAATGACTTAGATAAGGTTATATATATTAATAATAAACAACTTGGGGTTCGTTTGGCTTCTTATAGTAAGTTTATTAACCTTATAGTGTAGGAACACAAGAAGACACGGTAAAAGTAAAATTATTTAACTTAATGTTAAATCTAAATGATAAGGTTAAAATAGGAACCTAAACTTGTCTAAATTCTATTGGATGAGAGGATTTCGAACCATCCCAACCTTATCCTCGAAATAAATCAATTTGGAGCTATTTAAAACCGAACTTGACTTTATAATAAAATAATATTTTTAGTTATTCCAAAGGTGCCCCTCTCCTCCCTTATAAAAGGGCACCTCCTCCCTCTCTTCCTCACACAACTTTGAGCCTTCAAGCTCGGCCAACCCCTGCCAAATTATCTTCTCCACTTCCCTAGAAACATCCTAGAGGTTCTGGACTTCCTCAAAGACCAATTTTAGTGCCCTAAGAGGAGGTCTCAAAGAGGCGGTTCAAAGAAGAGGTAATTTCCGTTACCGATTCTTTCAACTTTATTTCTTCTTCCACTTATTCTTCTTAGGTTGTTTCATTATGAAGTAATAACATCAGTATAAATCATATACTGATATGTTATTATAAGTATGAAACAACCCTATTTCACCATCTATCCATCCTACGGAAAATAAAATCACCGCGCGTGCGTACGTACGGAATACCGTCTCCACACCGTGGTGTAATCTGTTTTTCCACCAACACCTTACATGGATGGGTATTATGGTGTAAAGAATAACTATACATAGTTATTATAACATCATAATGATTCTGATATATTGTATCATCCACTCCAATTCAATTCAATAATTATGGAAATGATATCATCGCTCGTGCGTACGTACGGACTACCGTCTCCACGACGTGATGAGATTCATTCTCCATGTTAACCATTTAAGAATGATTATAAAGTATATATAAGCAATAATAATGAAATATATGACATTATAAAGCTACTGGATTTATGTATTTATATATTTATGTCATCTACTTAATTCCATTCAACTCAATAAGGAAACGAAAACAGCGTTCATGCGTACGTACGGCCTATCGTCTCCATGAACGGTGTATTTCTTTCCATTTACTAATTTATTATATATATGTATATTCTGAATATATATTATATATAAATCATGTTTTATATTCTGGAATTAATTAATTATGATCTAAGCAATCATATGAATAATTACAAGTCAAAACACGGACGACAAATGAAACAATTTTACCCAAAATGCTCTTTAACATAGAATTTACAAAAGAATGGGTAATATAAAGTCATAAGTGAACCATATATGATATCATAACAATGAGTATGATTCTGGAATAATTCAATGACATTATTTAAATCATTATACAGGAGGTTCGGACACTTACGAAGCAAATCGGACCTAAGGTAAGGGAAATATCACAATCTCATTTTTATCCGAGATTGCTTATACTTTGGTATTTACTGGGGTGTATTTTATCATCCACATCCATGTTTCATCAATATGTAATATTATTTCCATCCACCTACTATTTTTAACTTATACGGCATGAATGGATTTTTAAAACATTATTTCCAAGAATCTTACTTTACAAGTTTTTAAGTTTATTTTTAATCAACTTCTTTTAGATTATAATTGTATGACATGTTAAGAAAGGAAAAGTGTTTTTGAAGTAGAAAGGATATTTTCCTCAAGAATGGAGTTCAAGTGTTTTATCAAAATTATTTTCCATTTAAGATAATAAAGGGTTCTGTTTTTATCCCTATTATTACATTGATTTGATTATGTTGTGATGGAATTATATTTTTATGAATTCCTTTATCTTATATGAATTGTTTTATGATGTCATGATGTTTAAGATTCCCATTTTTATTACATGGGTTATGAAACGATGTATGATTTATGATTTTGTGGCACACATAAGAATGGTATCATTATGAGATGGGTGGGACCTATATCTCCCTCCAATGCATTGGGTAAAGATTTTATATCTCATGAGATAGACATGGCTGGAATGGTAGGTTATACCGGTTCAGTGAAACAGGACTGAAACGAGGGTGACTCGGTTCAGAAAGGGACTTTGTCCACTAAGATAGTCTTGGCAATGAGTCTTGACTAATAAGAAATGATTCTCTATGATTATGTGTGTATTCCACAAAGTATAATGTTTTAAGTTATGATTATTGTGATTACATTTCACTGCCATGAGTTATTCCAGGTTATGAAATTATGATCTCTTTTACAGGTTAAGATTTCCAAAAGTTATGTGCTTATGTATATGATGTGATTGATATTTCTTTTGTTTACCCTTATTAAGAATTTGAGCTCACCCTTTCATGTTTTCTTTTCCCCAGGATATAAGGAAAGGTTTTAGGTATAAAAAAAAGAAGATCTTTATGGGAGATGTTGAAGATCTTTCACCAGGATTAGAAGATTATATTCCGAGTTTCCAAAGACACTAAACTATTACGATCCTTGTGTGTGTGTTTTTGTTATGTACTAAGTATTCCGCAAATGTAATGTAATGTCCATGTACGTCAAGCTTCGGGTCTCTACAACGCGCATGGGGAATATTGGAGCAAGCGTTGTTAAAGGGTGGAGGGGGGTGCGTGGGGTGCGTGGGGTGTTGTATAGGGGCCAAAAAGCGCTGTAAAAGGGGGGTTCAAGCGCTATAAAAGCCCCCCCCCCCCCCCGATTGGCAGTATTTTTTAAAAAATTTTAAAATTTTTAAAAAAATTTTAACTTTTATCAGCGCTTTTTTAAAAGCGCTGATAAAAGGGTCCTTTATCAGCGCTAAAACGAGAGCGCTGATAAAGGAAGCGCTGATATAGGACCCCTTTATCAGCGCTAAAACGAGAGCGCTGATAAAGGAAGCGCTGATATAGGACCCCTTTATCAGCGCTAAAAAAAGCGCTGATAAAGGGGTACTTTTATCAGCGCTTTTTTTGAGCGCTGATAAAGGGGTCCTATATCAGCACTTTTCGGAGCGCTGATAAAGGGGACCCCCCCCCCCCTTTATCTACGCTGGATTTATCAGCGCTTTTTTAGCGCTGATAAAGGCCGTGTTTGTAGTAGTGATACCTTAATAAGGACTGATTAAACATTAATATTGAATATATTAATGGAAACCCATGTTTAACTTATGGTATTCCATGAGTTTAACATCCCACAAGGATAGAGGGTCATGATTTAATGTCTTACAGAGATGTAAGACCTGGGTGGATCAAAACACTTATAAAGGTGGATTAGGTAGGTACATCTCTAGGAGGGAGTACCTGGAATGTTTACCTGATAGATGGATCAAAACGCCCAATGAGGTCTGACCCAAGTTTGGTGCATCCCATAAAGGTAAGGTTTCTCATTTTGAAGAATTATTCGGATGCCACTAAGGGAAATACAATAGGGAAAATAAGCGAAGGTGTACCCCAGTGAGGGGGTCACCATGGTTTACCATTGGTTGGGATTTAACCTCATGGAGGCTTCCTACGTACCCTATTTAGAATACAAGGATCAAAACCCATATATTTAAAAGAGGTATGTTGTGGGTATTACCCATGGTTAGCTTCCCTTCACACTAGGAATACTCTTGGTTGGATGAGTATGGGTCTTTTGGGGCTTATGCATTGTCAGATTCTCAGTTTCTTCCAAGAGTAGCAATGGGCTGAATGGGACATGCATGCTAAGATGGACCATGTGAATGGCGTGATCCTTGTAAAGAGGCATGAGGCACAAAAAACATGTGGAGCTGTCTGTAAACATTATTTATGGTGGCCATGTGTCTTATCAGACTCCCCATACCTTCCATAAATACCTCAAAACATCACGAGGACCAGATTCTACATGATGGTGCATCACAGGGTTGATTCTTTTGATGATGTACTGGTCGTTTGAGCTTGGATTTCATCTCAACCAGCCTTTCCCTTAATTGAATTATCCTAGGACACATATTTTGGTTCCAAAAAATCCCTCAATGATACTGATTATCTCATGCATCTACCTAGAAATAATTGTGCAAGTCAAACAACAACACATGTGCTCAAATACAAGTTCAAACAAACGAGATACAGAAAATGGATTTTGTTGATCCTCGGTGGTTTCGTCGTTCACCCCATACGCACTGCACACCATCATTCCTTACTTCAATATTGATTTGTTCAAAGATCAATAATATGAATCCGGGGATAGAAAACATTGAGTAATAAATTAAAATTTCAATACATCGGAGCATTCTCAATTCACCAAAGAAGGTTGGAGGATAATCAATGATCATATATAGATAACATAAGTGGTAGGAATTCACCTTCATCCTATTTGTGTGCAATCTTCCATTAGGTATGTTGCCCATTCGTTTCTAAACACATGTATATCATCTTCTGAATATGAGTTTTTGCGACAGTCATGGTAGTACTGAAAAAATATAAATACACAAAGGATTAATAAATATTTTAAATGAACTCGTAATTATTTTCAAAAATACCTCATCAGGGATGCTAGTTTGTTGATGAATACGATCTCTTTCATAAATTTACAAACATAATAACCACAGTCCTTTCCGTTTGTTTGTTTTGGACACTACAGAAACATCGACAACAATAAGTAATTTGTTTTGATATGTGTTTGGATAGTGAAATGTTATTATATATACCCGGATACTTTTCCAGTTGTAGATCTTGTAGGCGTGCTTATCCTTATGCCCTGGATTCATTCCATGCATTAGACGATATTGATGCACCGCCCTATCATAATAGAATCCTCATTAAAAGATAAAATAAATTATATAACTAGATGTTTAGTTTTAAAATGTTGGATCTAGTGTATTACAAATTAACAAACGCCATCATGCGTGGTCAGTTTGTTGGATATCCATGCGTTGAATCCAGAAAATAAATCTTTGGAGTATCCAAATTGACTGCAATCAGCATCCAATGCTCCCTAAAAATACAAAAAGGAATAAGTAAAGAAAGAAATGAAAATATAGTTGATATGATTAAATTGTAGAGTTTTACCCCTGCATCGTTGGTATTAAAAAGAGTCTGTCATCCGTAATTTTGTTTTCAAACGATTTGAGCAGGGATGACATTATTGCAGCCTCTTTAACAGAATCTATTTCATCTTTTGAAGATGTGGTGTGAGGACTAACGAGTCCAAATTTTTGTTCATGGGGAAATCTCTTCAATTGTTTTTCATATATACGTCTGCGACAAATATAAAATGTATTTAGTCAAAATTATCAGAGTATATCAGCTTTTGTAAAATCAAATCATGAAATCTTACCTCATGCATAAATTTAAAACTGAGGCACCTAGCCATTCATACTTGAGGAGTTCATTTACATTTTCAGCACTAATGAAATCTGATATCTCCTCTCCATACATATATTTTTTGAAAGAAACTATGTGAGTACTGTCGTCTTTCAACTTTGTATCCACATGAGCCTGCAATGATATTAACTGTGGATATAGAACAGGCGGGGTGAAGGTGCTCTCAGTAGACCGTTTCAATCGGTTAGTTGATCCTTGAGATAGTTTTGAGCTGATATTTTGTTTCACCCCACAGTCTTTGTAATTCTGTAATAACAGTCATCGGTTCAGACCTTTTTTCATTAAATGTTAAAGGTCCAGCTTGAAAAATAAATAAGAAATGAATACCTTTTTGTCGACATATTTTTTTACAAGAACTGCCAGCCATGCGATGAATGTTCCAACAACTTTTTCAACTGTATGAATGTCATCATCGTCATTTGGAACAGGTAGCTCATCACTCGGCTCATTAGCTACGTTAATTGGCACTCTAAGATGATCTTTTGGAAGCTGTCTGTTGTGTAGCACGTCATTTTGCGTATTGAACATTGTAGCCCTCGCTACAAGGTGATAGGTGGGAGTTGATAAATATAAATCACAGTCATTTTCACCCTATGGAATATTAGTACAGGAAAGGTATTAGTGTCTATGTAAATCACATTTCACATAAACAATTATTAAAACATTGATTACCTCATCTAAGACAGGTTTTTTAGGGGAATGTCTTGCCTCAAAGCTGGTGGGGGGTGGGGCGAGATCATCACGCACGGGTTGTTGTTGAGTTGTTTCTTCTCTTTTCCTCTCCCCCATCAATTTTGTTATCATCTCTCTCTGGTATTTTAATTCTTCTTGAAAAATAGATAATTGTTCTTGCAGCTTTTCCATTTTTTTCATTTTGATCCTCCGCTTGTTTTTGTTTTTGAAAATATGTTTTGGGTGTCACCCCAAAACCCGCACCTCTGACGCGGCCATACTTTTCTGGCTGCTTCAAGGCTGCTGAAAGTATGTCTGCATCTGGTGCGGTTGTTGTTGATTCTTGTGACTATTTCAGATAGAAAATATAGAAAAATAAGTAGTTATTGTAATGTAATAGCAATTTAAAGCAACTCAAATTTATATTATGTCATACTTACACATGTTTCCCACACTTTTTGTGTGTTTTCATCTATCAATGCCCCCTCTTTATTTACATGAGCCTCCTTCCATAGCACATGGCGTGGGATGGATATGGATTTCGATTTCAATTCATCAATCTGCATATAAACATAGAAACATGGTTATGGTGTTGTTTTATGTCACATACTAGTAGTAGGGTAGATTTAAAAGACGTACCAATTTTTTCTCAAGTTCAGCGTACCCCATCCTTGCTTTACGGTAAGGGTACGCTGGTTCTGTTGCGCATTTTTTATTTTCAGCACTCAGTAGCTGTTTCATAAATAAAAAACTGTCAATCAGAGTGATGAATACAAGAAAACGTCAAACAACTTATTACCCCACATAATGTACCTGAAAAGTATGCTCCCCACGATGGTTGCTAAACGCATCCCACGCTCCTTGGGATATCAAGTGTGCGTAAAGAGGAGGTGGGTGCGGCTTGATTTTACCTTTTGCATCTTTAAGATGATATTTCGTTAAAATTATGCGGAAACCTCTATGAATCCTTCCTGCAACTCTTAATACATATTCCTTGTGCGAGACATCTAATATAAATGCACTCTGCAATGGATGATGAAGAGTAAGTCAATGTTTTGGTATTTTATTTTATTTTAATAAATTAAAAAAATGGTATCATAATGTTGACGTAATCTCTTCCCACATTAGTGTCTTCAGCCCGGTGACAACATGGTGCCACGACTGTACATCAATCAGCACGCGTTGCCGAGTGACGATTCCAATGTAGCTACTAAATATGTCTTTGTTGGGGTTAACATGTTGGCCTCGCTTATTCCATCCCACCTCAAATTTGATGTCTTTTGCTTTTGCCTTAAGGATTTTGGCCAACACTGTCAAACTACAACGCTCTTGTTTTTTTTGTGCTTTCAGGTTTTCATTTCCTACCATTTCCTCAGAAGTAGCATCAATATCTTTCCCCGGAGCGCTATCATTGGCAATGGGACCAGCAGCAACAGGTTGAGAAACCTGTTGTACCTCAGCACTAGGACCAACAACAACAGGTTGAGAAACCTGTTGTTGCTCTGCACTGGGACCACCAGCATTTGGTTGAGAAACATGTTGTTGCTCTGCAGTGGGACCACCAGCTGCTGGATGAGAGACCTTTTGTGCCTCGGGATTGGGCGCATCAGCAGGTGCAAAATTTATTATCTGCAGAAGTGGTTTAATATTTAATTTAGATTACATAAAAACGGAAGCGAACAGATAATAACATAATGTAACACAATGTATGTTACAATAAACAAATAACCTGATTATTGTACTCTCTTTTTTTTTCTTTAAAGGATGAAGTGATTTGACTCGTCTATCGACTATGTAAATTCCTTCATTGTGGTCTCCTCTGACATACAAAACGTCGTCTACATTTGGACCGCTGTGAAATGATTGTGAAGTCCCTATAAAAGGGTCAACCTCCGTTGAACTTTCATCTGACCCTTTAGTTGTTTTGGTCGATAACAGAACAATTGACCAAATTCGGTTTGCGGGGTCTGGAACATAAAATACTTGTACTGCCTGTGATGTCATTATAAATGGTTCATCTTTCTCCCCTTCCTTACTGAAATCAACTTTCACGAATCCTAATTCATCTATTTTAACAGCAGTCCTGTTATCAACCCACTTGCATTGAAAAATCGGCACTTTGAATTTCGTATAATCCAACTCCCATATTCGTTTGATGATGCCAAAGTATGACATATTCGCATAAATTGGATTTTTTTCCTTAGTACCGGAAACATGCATCGCCTCAGCCACAAGTGTAACCCCACTATTCTGCATGGTACTGTCTTCATCATGTTCATTAGTATAGAATGTATAACCGTTAACTGCATAAGCATTGTAAGATAATACGTACACACTTGCTCCTCCGGCCAGCCATCGAAGTCATTCTGAAATTGACTCTGTATTTTCATCTAACTGCTTAAAAATATAGTCTCGAAACCATCCTATAAACTGTCGATTATGTGTATCTGATATCCATTTTTCAGCCCTAGAAGGATTCAAATGCCTAAGAATTTCTTTGTGGGTTTGAACATATGGGTCAACGTCGAAACTGTTATGAAAAACGTAAAGGTGGGACTGATCCCGATCTGTAATATTGATTGTGACAACCTCTCTTCCAGAAATTCCTTCACCCTCAATCCACTCAGTGTGACGAGATTTCGGTTGGCCAACGATTTCCATACCAGACAGGTATTCGGTACAAAATTCAATAGCTTCCTCAACAATATATTGCTCTGCAATACAACCCTCTGGACGACTTCGGTTTTTGACATACCCTTTCAAAATCTTCATATACCGTTCAATGGGGTACATCCATCTATAATGTACAGGACCACATAGTCGAATCTCTCTCACCAAATGAACCATCAAATAAACCATCATATTGAAAAATGTCGGAGGGAAGAACATTTCCAATTCACATAATATGACGGCAATTTCTCTTTCCATAGTTGGCAATTTCGCCGGGTCTATAACTTTGCTGCATATAGCTTTGAAGAAGAAACAGAGCTTCGTTAATGTATGGAAGACATTCTTGGGAAAAATGCAACGTAAATCTATAGGAATTAGATCTTGCATCAAAACATGGCAGTCATGTGATTTCAGACCCTTTAATTTTAAATCTCTCATTGACACGATGTTCTTGATATTTGATGAATACCCCTCTGGAACCTTTACGTCATTCAAGAAGTTGCAAAACTAATATCTCTCCTGCCTGGAAAGAGTGTAAGCAGCAGGAGGAAGAAATGTTCATTTTTCACCCTTCACTGGTGCCAACTCTTCTCGTATTCCCATCTCAACCATGTCCAATCTAGCTTTAATTTCATCCTTTGTTTTACCGGGTGCATTTAGCAACGTGTCGATGACACTATCACATACATTTTTTTCAACATGCATAACATCAAGAAAATGTCTGACATACAGACAATTCCAGTATGGTAATTCAAAAAAAAACTGATCTCTTTTTCCAACCAGTTTTCGTAAGGTTTTTCGAAAATGGTTTACCAAAAGTAGTGTCCAAATCTTTCACTTTCTCAAACAATTGATCACCTATTAGTGGAGATGGTGTTGTACGTTCCTCTGAACTTCCGTCGAATGATTTCGTCCAAGATCGGTACTTGTCTCGTCGGGGTAGAAATCTGCGATGTCTTAGAAACACGGTTTTCAATGAATGTTTCAACCTAATTGACTGTGTACCTTGTTCACAAACGGGACACCCTTGAGTTCCTTTAATGCTATATCCTGACAAATTTCCATAAGTAGGAAAGTCATTTATCGTCCCGTACAACATGGCTTTCAAAGTGAACTGTTCATTTTTGTAAGCATCATACATCGTAACACCTGAATCCCACAATATTTTCAAATCCTCGATCAATGGGGCCAAATAAACATCAATATCATTACCCGGTTGTTTTGGTCCTGATATAAGCATAGATAACATGATGTATTTTCGTTTCATGCATAACCACGGTGGTAAATTATAATTTACCAACATAACCGGTCATGTACTGTGACTGCTGTTTTGAAAACCAAAAGGATTCACCCCATCTGTAGATAACGCCAGACGAAGGTTTCTCGGCTCATTCCCAAATTCAGGATACTCGTGATCAATTCTCTTCCACTGAGGAGAGTCTGTAGGGTGACGTAGTTTCCCATCTTTAATTCTTGTATCTGCATGCCATGTCAATTGTCTTGCAATCTCCTCACTTCCATATAGGCGTCTAAACCTAGGAATGATTGGAAAGTACCATACAACTTTCGTAGGACTAGAATCATCTTTCTTGTATCGGGAAGCACCACACTTTGGGCATTCTTTAAGTGATTTGTGGTCCTTGCGAAACAATATACAGTCATTCGGGCAAGCATGTATTCTTTCAGAGATCATACCCATCGATCGTAGCATTCGTTTGGCATCATATGTTCGTCTTGGGAGTTCATTATCTTCTGGGAGCATGTCATTCAGGAGAGCAAGTAGTTCCGTAAAACTGGCGTCACTCCACCCGTTGCCTGCTTTCAAATTATACAGCTTCAATACTACTGACAATGCTGTATATTTAGTGCAACCAGCATACAATGACGTTTTTGCACAACTCTTTAACTTCTAAAACAATTTTGGGCAATCACGAAGTTCATCTTCAACTGTCCTTGTCATTTCCTCAATACGATCTTCATCGTCATTCACATCTGTAATCACACCCTCCATACGATCGTCTTCACTGTTCACGCTTCTAATCATATCAGATGATCTATAAAATGTCGTGTTCTCTGAGTCACTACCTACATTGGTTTTTTCCCCGTGTTTATTCCAACATGTATAACTTCAATCTATTCCATGACAGATCAGGTGTTCTTCCAACTCCTCTGGACTAATTTGTCTTGAATAACAACAGCATAAACACGGACAAAGGATTTTGAGAAGGGTCACATGCATGATCTTCTGCAAACTTGATAAACTCTTTCACGCCATCTTCATACTCTTTTATCAACCGATTGGCATTCATCCATTCTTTATTCATATTCATCGTCTTTATGGGTTCGATCTCGAGAACTTTCCTAATATTATGTTTTAATTAATCAGGTAGCATTTTTTGGGTTTTATAAAAACAAATCATGGTACAAATGCCTTTAAACACATGTGAAATCCATATACATGGTGTGTCCAGTATGGTGAACATCGTGTATGTATAAGATACCTGATTTAATCTGACATATATCAAATTTATTCCAAGTTAGTCTTACAAAGACTGAATGATGCCTTAGAAAATACATGACATGCGAACAAGAGGAAACCAATGAGTAACAGGAGAAAACAGTAATAAATATGATGTTATCTCAATGTACTCAAGGTGATGATAAGATGTTGGTCAAGATCAACTATGTGTTGGGAGTACACTAATATTTAATTGAAAAAAACTACTAAAAAATGATCCAGAAAAGGATGAAATATCCTATTCATCAAGTCCCTTAATAAAACCAATGCATTAGTTAAACCAAAAATCATCGCTAAAAAATCATACAGGCCATAACTACTCCTAAAAGCAGTCCATGGTAGGTCCATCGATGTCCAACTCATCTAATGGTATCCTAATGTCAAATCTATCTTGGAGAAGATCATAGAACCTCATAGATGATCAATGTGACTATCAATGCGTGGATGAGGATACATATTCATGACTCTCATCAGGTTCAATCTCCAATAGTCCGACAAAATAATAAATACCAATCAACCATCTATTTTAGAGAACTATAAAACCCCATGGTAAAGTATTGTGCCATATGAAACCATTATATTCTATATCATCAAATTGTAATTCAAACAACTGATGCTCTTTTGGTGTTATTTTAGAGATTGTGATGGAAACTGAATTTTCTCCCAAAACTAACTAGATTATAAAGTTTATCTCTTTATTAAGAAGTAAATTTTATACCTCATCAGTGAAAACATCCTAAAAATGTACTACCATTGGGGAAAAAGAATCCTACAGCATTCTAGCAACATCTACAATATGCCTGACTATTTGAGCCATTAGGGTACAGTAAATATATAATTATAACATGCTATTTAAAATGAAATGTGGAAACAGGAAATCATACAGACTCCTGATAAACCCATAATACAAAACATATCACCTAGTATATCTGTCACATATACAAATAAATAAATTAGAAAAAAAACATGCTACAAAGCATAAAGGTGCCATTAAATACTTACATAGGTCAACATGTTTTAGAAATTGTTTATCTTCATTCGTGTCTTGTACTGGCACCCATGAATTTGAAGGTGAGTATGCGTACACGATAGTTGACCTTCTTAGAGAAGAGTTTCTGGAAGAGTATAAGAGACATGAAGCAATGAAGATCTTGCTATTCATTGTGGCAATCGGTTTGTACAACGTGGCCTAAGTTACAATACCTGCAAGTTGTAACTTCGGCCGCGTTGCACAAGCCGATTGCCACATTGTTTGTAGCAACCACATTTGCTCCAACACTCTAATGATCTTCATTGCATCATGTCTCTTATACTCTTCCAGAAACTCTTCTCTAAGAAGGTCAACTATCATGTACGCATACTCACCTTCAAATTCATGGGTGCAAGTACAAGGCACGGATGAAGATAAACAATTTCTAAAACAAGTTAACCAATGTAAGTATTTAATGGTACCTTTATGCTTTGTAGCATGTTTTTTTTCTAATTTATTTATTCGTATATGTGACAGACATACTAGGTGATATGTTTTGTATCATGGGTTCATCTTTGTCTAATCATATAACTATGAGATTATGCTATGTGATGAAAATTAATATGGATCCATCATCATTTCCATTGGGATAATCTTTGGGAATCCATATAACCATAAGATTAAAAATTATTTCCTTTGTATCTCATACATAAATATTCAACTCGAAGGGGTAGAACTTACCGCCCATGGTAACTCAAAATAAAAAAAAATGAAAACAAGGGTTGGTTATCCACAGAAGTCATCACACATAACCTTGGTAGACCTCTCACACATGTGAACCGTCATAACTAAACAATTACCATATACTTCATCTTAGAGTCAAGATATCCCTATGGAACCTATAGGGTATCCAATTCCACATCATTCACAAACAACCCACTTGTGTTGCTAAATATCAATAACATCTCTTATTTCAACACTCATCACTAATTATGAATCACATCCCTAGACATAATCATAATCACATTAAGACCACACTATCTATTATGGAAATCCTTACTGGAATTAGGCTCAAGATATGGTATTATTCCTATCTCACATCTATATTCACTATTTGGTCCTCACACACACAATATATAAATAATATACCAAGGGAATATCATCCATGGAACTCACCTCCCACCTTGAGAGCACGAGGAGGAGGAGGACGAGGCGACGGCGGTCGTGGCAGCGAGGGTGGAGGCGGCGGCGGCGGCCGAGGCGGAGGCGGCAGAGGCGGCGACGGTCGCGGCAGCGAGGGTGGAGGCGGCAGAGGCAGAGGCGGTCGCGGCAGCGGGAGCGGGGGCGGAGGCGGCGGTTGCGGCGGAGAAGGAGGAGGACGAGGAGGACGAGGAGGAGGAAGGAGGAGGAAGGAGGAGGAAGGAGGAGGACGAGGAGGACGAGGTCGCGCGGCGAGGGGCCTGGTTCAGCTTCCGCGAGAGCTTGACCGCGTGCAAGCGAGGATGGCCTGTTAGGGTTATTAAATAAAAATCGACAGAAACATTATCAGCGCTCATTAAAAGCGCTAATAAAGGTATGTTTTATCAGCGCTAAAATAAAAGCGCTGATAAAACCTTCATTTATCAACGCTTTTTTAGCGCTGATAAAGAGATACCTTTATCAGCACTTTTATAACGCAATGATAAAAGCATACCCCGTTATCAGCGCTTTCTGTTTAGCGCTGATAAAGGGCAGCGCTGCCCTTGCCCTGTTTTGTGGTAGTGTAGTCAGCGTTTATCCAGCGCTTACAAAGGTCATCTTTAGCGTTGTTAAATACCTATTTAGTAGCAGTGTAAGCATAAGGTGATGTTATTAGTTACTAATTGAATTTTACTAGTAAAAAATTGATATTTATTTATACATATATTTCATAAAGTGGTTACCAGTATTTATACCTACCAACTTGACAACTACATTATAACGACTATATAATGTTTCATGCCTTGTTTTAGTTTGATATTGTGTGCTAAGCAAGCTATTGAACATATAATTAATTTAGAAAAAATATATTTCAAAATCTCGGTGTGTTGCAATAAGTATTATTATATCCTTACAAAACCTAGCAGAACCATGATCATTCGATTTACTTTGAAACAAAAGTCCTCGTAAAACTTATAAAAAAACGACATGAAAAAACAACATGGGTGTTTGGTACGAGTTTCACATATAATGACAACTAGAGATTACCACTTTGTTTCTCCCTATGATGTTGCTACTTCACAATTTCAGCACCTCAAAATAATGGTTAGAGTAAAACCACCATATCAAATAACCACATCGTTTTGTGTTTTCTTTCAAAATTTTATTCAAATATCTCTAAAGTTTCCCGAGTACTTACAAATACTATAGAGTGGTTTTAATTAACCCATATAAAGTACAGAACATTAAGGACGAGTAAAAGCTATGTTACTATTCTATTAAAACTCCATGAAAAACACATAAAATCTTGAAAGCATCATTTTGAGAAAGAAAATGAAAATGAAAGATTATTGGAAAATAAAATTTAAAGTGGCAACTCACATATATAATTATTTTTTTACGATTCTCCAAATATTTTTAACATATTTTTGAAAAATTAAAGCATAAAACACATGACAATTTGAGTTATGTAATGAGTCTTCCTCTACTTAGTTAAAGATGTATTTGCTTTTCTTTAATAATAAATGAGTTTTCGATCACAACCTTTAAAAAAAAAATAGTGAATATGCAAATCGAAATATTTTTTCGAAAAAATCCAAATGAAAACAAAATATTTTTGAAAAAAAAAGTTTTCGTGTCATAGAAAATTAATTTTTTTTAACACCGCACATATTTTCATTTTTATCTTAATTTCCCCCCCAAAAAAATCAAACACTCCTTTAAAAAATGAAAACATATGAATTACACATAATAAAAAATTGACCAAATTTGTTTTCTTTGTTGAAGGTACAAAGACAAAAATATATATTTTTATCTTATTTTAATATCCATCTCCCGACCCCACGTCTCCGCGGGTTCCCCCGCCCCACCTCCTGTGCGGGCTCTCCCTCTCTCCTCCGTGAGTGTTGTGGGACTGAAGCTTTGACATCTCTGAAGAATCTACCCCAAAAGCTCCCGCATTGTACAGACAGAGTTCCTCCCCATTATGCTTTCACACTCCCCTTTCCCGCTTTCTCTCCTGATCACAGCTCTTCTCTTTTTTCCTCAACCTTTCCTTCGCCCCTCCCATGGATTGCCTCCCTTTCCGCTCCTCCTAACGCCAGCTCCTTCAGGTACTTCGCTTCACTCCCCCTCCTCTCAGGACCCATCGGGAAACCCTTCTCCATTTCTCCCCACATTGTTCTCTCTGGATGCTCATAAATTGCTTGCTTCGCTCGGAAATCGCGTGCTTTCTGATTTTTTCCCGTCCTGTTCTGTTCTGTTCCGGTTTTCTCTACAGGAAGTGTTCAGGGCGGGAAGCATTTTGGGTCGGCCAGGAGGTCACTCGCAGACGCGCCCGGGTGCGTACCAGTGGAAGCCTCTGCTGTGGCGCTAGCTGCGGATAGGACGTCCCGAAAGGATCCTCTGAATGGATTTGAAAAATACAGTGGAGGATGGAACCTCAGTGATCGCCATTACTGGGCTGTGGGTTCATCCATCTCTTCACGCCTTTGTCGATCAATTTTTTGTTTTTGAAGATATCCGTGTTCAATTGTCGAAGACACTTCCACCAGGGGTTTCTGTTCACACATAAACCCAACATTTTAAACCCTGCATTATAATCTCGCATGCTGGTATCCATATATATCCCAACCACTGCTTAAATAAACCACTGTGGAACTCATCGTGCTCTCTGTCTGTTCAATGTAACCTTTTTAGTGGTTCTTAATGGTGCATTCTTCACAATAATATGCTTTTTCTTATGGCCTCACTTACATAATACGTTGATTGTTTCTTTATCAGTCGCGTCACATCTGTCTTTGATCAATTTAGCCTAATTTAACTCTCAAATCCAGTCGGCAGGTTACACCGCGCTTCCTTTTTTTTCCATTGCCACAATCTGGTTCATTCTCTTTGGATTGGCCCTATCAGTCTTCTGTGCCTGCCATTTTTGCTGTAAAAGACAGCCTTATGCTTATTCTGGAGTGGCTTATGTTTCCTCTCTTATTGTCCTCATAGCCTCCAGTTTCGCAGCAATGTACTCTCTCTCTCTCCTTCCCTCCCATTTATTGAATGTATGTTTGCTTGATCTGTTACAAAAAAAGCTAATGCATTATTCCATGGTTCCAGCATTGGATGCATTATTATGTATACTTCCCAGGAGAAGTTTCACAGCAGCATGATAATGACACTCGAATACGTGGTGACTCAGGCAGACACCACTGTTGGAAAGCTTCAACAAGTCTCGGGTTCCCTTGCAGCTTCTAAGCTGATCGAAATTGATCAAGTTTTTCTACCTCCCAATATTCAAACCGATATTGATCAAATTGGTGCAAAGATTAATTATTCCGCCACAAACCTTGCTGATACAGCATTGCATAATTCACATAACATAGAAGATGTCTTGGATGATATGTAAGCAAAGATTTTCCCTTTATCGCGTGCTCACCCTTCTTTTATGTCTCTGGGTTTGTGAGATCTATGTTAAGGTCTTGCCTGGATCATATGAATGAGGTGAGGAAAAGTTCATTGTCACATGCTGCCTTGTACTACTTTCAGTTGGATTCATAAAAAAAATCATAATGTATTCTACAAAATACCCTTGATTTAACATTTACACCATATTCTCTTTCATGATTAGTTATGGCCGTTTATGGGAAAACCAAATTAAATGCCCTGCCTTTTCTTATATTTTGGACCACAAAAACACCTCACTTTTTTTCTTATAAGGTGGACCAGTGGTAGTATCATTAACAGATGACAATATCACCATTTTTTGCTTTGCAAAACATGGATACGTGAATTAATATACCCATTCTCAGATTCAAACGGGCACTCTTAAAAGCATCTCCAACCCATTACTCCATTTTGGAGTAAGGTTACTCTGAAATGGAGTATGAACAGTGAAATGCACTCCAACCCATTTACTTCATTTTCTACTTTGGAAAGAATATTCCTTGGACATCCTTGATTTTTATATATCAAAATAAATACAAACCATTTATTATACAAATAAAATGAGTTTGATGTAAAAACAACAACAAGAAGATAGCGCAGCTACAATGCAGCGCCATATTTTGCTGCTGCATTGTAGCTTTTCCTTCAAATTGGTGCTAGAAATAGCGCCGGTTGGAGGAAGATACTTGCACTAAAACGGCGCTTTATGCCATTTTAGCGCTGGGTTGCGGATGGTCTAATGGCTGACTGGATTGCTTATGGTTCTTGCAGGAGAGTAGCACTCATTGTTGTTGCTGCTGTAATGCTTTCCATGGCATTTTTAGGATTCTGTAAGCTCATCTCATCACTCAATCAGAGGGAAATATTTACAAAATTAAAAGTTCCTTCAAATTTTGACTTAGCCGTTTACCTTTATGTTAACTTTTTTTTCAGTGTTCTCGACTTTTGGCATGCAGATTATAGTCTACATGTAAGATGGTTTTCTTCTCATGATGTTATTCAATTCCTGTCTGTTTTCTTCTAGCAATTTTCATCCCCAAGGGTCTTTATGCCCAATTGTCAAGTTTGCCTTTATGAATGTTTTTGTATGAAATTTTTGTAGCTTGGTGATCGTTGGATGGATTCTTGTTACCGGGGCACTCATCTTGTGTGGTGTATTTCTTCTCATCCACAAGTATGCTTTTCTACAATTTTTGTTAGATTTTTCAAATATGGGAAGTAAGTTTTTTTCTTGCACAACAAGTAGAATGGTCACTTCTTACTGAAACCTGTTTTTTTAAAAGTGAAGTTCGCTTGGGATTTTGGTTTGATTTTCATAAGTGAAATACAGTTAGGCTGTGTTTGACACCATTTATAAATAAGTTTTAATAACATTTATCATTCATAATAAAGGTTGGTTTGATATCACTTAGGGCCCTTTGGATCACGGAATCCTTTGGAATGAAATGGAATGGATTGGAATTGAATGAAATAAAATAAAATTGAACGAGATTGGAAAAAATCACACTTGGCATAAACTTAATGATACTTAAAATAATAATTTACTTATTAATGATAAGAAAATCATTAAAATAAGTATTTATATATATAAATAATTATTTTAACTAGTTAATAAAATGATATTTTTATAACAAATAAATGAATAAATTATTTTTTCTATATTAATAAATAATGATTATTTTAATATTTTAAAAAATGTCTAATGGTCATTATTCCTAATTTTCTTAGCAATAAGAATAAACATTCCTCCCCATTTAGGTGGCAGTTCTTATTCCTGCATTTGATGGAATACCCTTTTCAGTTTTCTAATCCACAGGCCCAACTGAGTGCCTAGAATCCCGGGATTCTGGGCACTTTTTTACAAGTGTCATCCGACGTGAAGTTGTATAAGTCTTTTCAGATGTGAAATGTTTTTTTCCACTGATACATTTCTGTTTTCAATAAGTGATGTTATGAGCCTTATTTTCTCAAAGCACTTATCATAAGTGATGAGACTCTTTAGCACTTGTTGAAAATTGCTTATAGTACTCATCACTAATGTTTCTAGATTGCTTATTGAAGAAATGTTTTTCTGCCTCTTGTTTAATTGGTTTTCAAGTGTTTTTTTTTTCAAAAACAGAACAAACACCAATTTTTTTTCTAGATTGCTTATCGAAGAAATGTTTTTCTGCCTCTTGTTTAATTGGTTTTCTTCTAGAATTTAAGTGTAAGTGTTTTTTTTTCAGAAACAGAACATACGCCACATTTTTTTTGAGCTGCTAATCTTAAGTTATGAGTGCTATAAGCAGTTATCAACATGTGCTGTCAAATGGAGCCTTAGTTCATAAGTACTTTTAGCCCAGGGTCATTGAACGCAACCTGATTCTTTCAACAACATTGAAAGTTCACGACCAATTTCTCATTTCCCATAGCTGAGAATGGGACTATTCAACTGAATTCTCTATTTCAGTTACCACCTCAATGATTGGAAATCTTTGTTGTTGCTAATGTAAAACTGGCCTGCCGGCTCGGCCTAGTCCTGACCGGTTCCAACACTTCAAACCGTTTTTTAATTTTTTTTTATAAAAAATTGTAAAAAATAATTTTTTAGTAAACAAAATATTTAATTTTTTTAGCAACAATTAACCCCCCATCTTGCTTTGGGCCTGACTTGGTTTACGCTCCTGGCTGTTGCTATATCCTGTTTGCCAGATGTTAATTGTTCATTCTTTGATTGACCAGTGTGACCGAAGATAGTTGCGTGGCAATGGATCAGTGGGTCCAAATCCCAGCAGCCCATACAGCATTAGATAAGATACTGCCGTGCACAGACAGCTCGACAGTCCAAGAAGCCTTGTTGCGCAGCAAGGAAGT
Source organism: Viscum album (assembly GCA_963277665.1). NCBI lineage: Eukaryota > Viridiplantae > Streptophyta > Magnoliopsida > Santalales > Viscaceae > Viscum > Viscum album. The sequence continues at coordinate 2,082,207,833 of OY728136.1, read as the reverse complement.
CTCTTATCGGCTAGTTGAACTGATGAATGAAGTTGTCACCAATATTTCCAACATTAATTTCTCTCCGGACATCAAAGCTGTTTACTATAACCAGTCTGGACCGCTGCTCCCGATCTTATGCAACCGATTCCATTCAGACTTCTCGGATCGTGCATGCTCTGCTGGTGAAATAGGCATGAACAATGCCGAACAGGTAATGATACACAACACTTGCCGCCCAAATCAAACAGTAAGACCATGATAGAGTTTTGAAAGGGGTAGAACGAAATGGTCATTCATGGAATGAAGTATAATGAATTAGTTGTCCATTTCAAATATTGACACATATATTTTAAGTTGTCCATTTCATTCTATTCTTGTGAAAATGTGGGGACCATTCTGGTCAGAGCCCACATTTTCTCATGACTTGTTTCTCTGGAACGTACCAGTCCCCTGTTTGGCTGGCAAGGCTGCTATTTATCATCCTACTACTTCAGAGCGGGATCATCTGTCTCCAGGATGCTACTGCACGCCCCATTGCCCGCTTCAGACTGTTTGCCTCTCATTAGACGTGAACTCGAGACCTTGAGGGAGAAGCCTTAGACTCTTTACCACTAGGTTACATGGCTGTTGGCCATTTCATTCTGTTCTTCCTTACAAAAAATGATAAATGTTTTTGAATTTGTTCATTCCATTTCATTCTCCTCTAAAAAAAACTCTCAGACAATAGAAAGTAAATTGAAGGAAAGAAGGATAAAGGAAATGATGATGTTTGGTTAGTGATGAAAATGGAAATAATTTAATATAACTAAAATATTGACATGTTAATAAAAAAATTATTATTGGATATTGAGAAATTGTTATTGTTGGGGATATGGGTGGGTATGGATATAGAATGGGCTTCCTTGGATATTAGTAGATGGAGCTCGTCGAGGCGCGTTACGATGTTGTTCTCCTTAAGAGTAGATTCGCCCCCACCAAACCGGCAGTCATAGTTATTTACGGCGCATGGCGCACAACGGCGACAAGAGCCCCCGGCGCAAAAGCGCACGGCGCGGCGCACGACGCGTGACAATATTAACTTGCGGCGCACAAAAGAGGTGTATACATATATCAACAATAACAAATAATAAATTATACAATTTGTATATAAAAAACAAAGATTTATGTCAATAATTCATATTCCATACATCAAAAAACAAATAAAGTCAACAATGACACCTACAATTAAATATTAAAAACTATATATCTCAAAAAATCATATATATCAATTCCTGAAATATATTAAAAACCATATATCTCAAAAAACCAAGACGGGAGTAAAAAACCATATATCTCAAAAAAACAACAGGAGTAATTCGAAAAAAAATAAGGGGCGAGCAACATAAATAAAATTGAATTAAAAACAAAAAAAAGTTACTGATTCGCACAGAAGGTGCGCCTGCTCTGGACAACATTGCGTATCTAAGTCGCGGTGGTTGAGGGAGCTCGGCTAAGTCGTGGTTGACCGGGTCACGGCGGTCGAGGGATCTCGGTTTGGTCGTGGCGGTCAATGTGGTCCAACACCGGCTGGGTCGCTACGCTCACGGGAAGAGTATTGCGTAGAGTCGAAAGGGGAGGTCGTTGTTTGACCTCAAAAGAGGTATTTTCAATCGGGGCGTAAGAGTTGGCAGATTAAAAAAATACAAAAAAAAAAATCAAAAAGGCTCAATGGCGCGCGCCATTGCGCAATATGGCGCACGCCACAGTGAGCCATCTTAAATGGGCCATGGCGCGGCGTACCACTCCCTGGCGCTAGCCATGGCGCCATGGCGCGCGCCATTAATAACTATGCCGGCAGTACAATGGGTTGCAAGCGAATCCTCTTTAGGATACAACGGTGTCTCGTTACTCTATACCTAGTGAAGAGTAACCCTAAAGAAGCTTTAGAATCCAAAGAGTATTGGAAGAGCTTTTTTGCTGTGCACCAACAAAGGCTCTTTAATGCTTATAGAAGAAAGGGAAAGGAATTTCAATCTATGAGAGGGATTTGGAGTGTTTGGAGTTAATTGAATTGATTTTTTCATCCAATGAAGACTCCATTTTATAGGCATGAAAGCACTTATTCAGATAAGTCATCCCACCCGTTGGAATTGAGTAGACACTTATTCTAGAAAGACATGTCTTTTCCGGATTTAATTTTGTTCATCGGATCTCACTCGATGGAGTATGTGTCTCAGATTGCACCCGCCTAGTGAATGGATTTGTCTGTTAGATCGAGCCTGATCAGATTGACGGCACATATCATATACGTTCGGCGAACTGGGTTGACCCACCGAACGTACTCATTCGAGCTTCGACCCAAACCGGTATGATCAACTGATCCGTCGGAAAAATTAAGGCACCTCTAAGTATCTTGCATCAACGTGGCGTGCGAAGTGCAAAGTGCGCCATCAAAACGCTACATTGCGTGAACGCTCGCACACGTGGACGGTGCGGTGCACTGTCCCCCACGGGATTATTCCCTTTTACTTTATCATTTTAAATTATGATATAAATGTTCCCCTTAATAAAGGGAACCCCACTCTATCCCATTTTCCAATGTGAGATTCAACCTTTTAACCCTCCCTTTAAAAAACACAAAACAATTTTAAATATTTGAAAAACATTTAGAATCCAAAGTTATACCCCAACATCCTAATAATCTTAAAGTAGACACCTTTGCCCCTTCCATAGACCTGTTTTTTTTTTTGGGCAACCTTATAAGGCCAATGGATTACACTCCCATGGCTAGAGGTGTCCAGGGTCGGCCCTTTCTCGTTTGGGCTGATCTTGTATCTTATTAGGTGTGAGGGTTGGAACAGATCCAATGAAGGTAGTCCGACCATCATAGAAGCGAAAACGAGGATCAGTTTAAATGATGCGAAACGAAAAGAACGAAGAATGCAAAAACAGAAGCAGAGCGAAAAAAGAATAAATAAGAACTGTAAAGAAAACGCGGAAAGGTAAATGGACAAGAATATTTACATGGTTCAGACCAGTTCTGTCCTACTCTACGGCAAAAACACCACCACAATCATTTTATTATTATGCAAACAAATAACAGTGACACACAACAAAGCAAGCAGTAAACATAGAAACACACATGGACCAAACAAACTATCCATGCTTGAGATCCTTGCCACTCCAGGACTCACTGTGACCCCGAGCCGAGGATGGTAGCATTCACCTCCAAGCAGAGCGGATTCACTCACGCCAACCCCAACCCCAACCCCGAGAAAGAAGAAAAATACAATGCAGTGCTGAGGAATAAGAAGATAAACAATCTCACATAGCCGGTTCTACATCAGGAATCCGAAACACTTGTAGTAGAGGAAGCAACACTCCCAGGGTTGAGCTTCTTCAAGAATGTTGCAGTCCACACAAAGTTCGCACGACGCAGACTCTCCACCAGAGAAGATGATCGGAACAGGGGAAGGGATGTGAGGTTGACGAGATTTCTTTCTGGAATGGATGCTGAACAAAAGCCAGAGGGACCACAGGCTTGAATGAACAGATCGAGCACCCCTCAAGATGAATTCCAAACAAATGAAGCAATGAGGCGGCAATAAAGGCGAGCAACGAAGGAGGTGGCGAGGCGATGAGTGTGTCAGGTGCGACAGACGAGGCATGACATGCGTACGGTTGAGGGCGCACAGAAGAATCGAGAAACCAGGTTGGCGTAACAAACGCGTGCAATGGTCTGAACACGCGACTGACAGTGGGTTGAAGGAAGGCTGGGGATGCGGATCATCAAAATATGCGAGGGCGAAGAAACACAATCGCCGCACTCGAGAGTCGTCCGATCAAGGCGATCAACGACCATTAGCAGGCATGAGAGAGGCATGTGGATCACAAGCCCCCAAGGAAGGCTACGGTGGGCCCCAACAAACAACGCTTGAACAAACAACTCAAATCCAGCAACCGGAGGCTCAAACGAGAGGCCCACACGGAACGATTGAGAGAAAAGCAAAATCTCACACATATATTGCATAATAATAAACTAAAGCAATTTTGCATGGCATGAAACAACATTTTAATATGAAAACCAGTTTCAACAAATCTCCACCTTTTCAAAATAAAATGAAAACCAAAACAGGTGATGTTATTGCAAGGGGTATCCGGCCTACCGGTTTGTTTGGACAAATTTTCATAAGCAGAAAGAAAACCAAAGACTATAAGTACTCACCCAACATGAATACCTCTCAGCATATGCTACAGTGGCACGGGGTGCCTCTACCAGCCCACCCATTGCTTAACAAAACTACTAAAGCATGCGTTGAAAGTAAACTATCTAAGCAACAACATTATACAAAGGTTACCAAACAAATATGAGTCTCCACCTGAGCTCGAAACTCCCAAGCATGCAGACACCTCCAAACATACAAAACCTTCCTCGAGGGTCAAAGATAGTGTTCATGAATACTCAACAAAACTCAAATAATGCAAGTAGTAAAAGCAGCAGAAACACACACACAAAAAAAGAAAAAAGAAAAACGGGAAGCCAACATGAGAATAAACTCCACCTAATCCTGAACGACTTAGATCAGCCCAAACTCACCCTCTCTTCCCACCAGGGTCCCTGCAAAACGCATGTAGGGTCCGTCCTAGGAATGCAGAAGAGAGAGAACCTATAATCTACGCCTAATTTTAACTAAAGGTCTGTTAAACAAAATCAGAGAACATCCGCAATGGCGAACCCGAGACATACCATATTAGACTGAGCCATACTATCCTTAGCTTTTAAATCAGGACAATATTTTTTAATATGATCGGTTTTACCATACTAAAAACACTGAAAGTTCTTAAACTGTTTCTTATCTTTCTGATCTTTATTATAATTTTGCACTTGACCCCTAACATGCATTAATTGTGGTTCGTTCTTTACCCCACTAAGCTCCTCATTCAAACCATGTTTTTGAAGATCACGAGACAAAATAACCGACTTAACCTCTTCCAATGTTATAGACACCCTACCATACATCATGAAGTCCTTTAAAGTGTTGAAGGAATCATCAAGAGAAGTTAAAAGAATTATGGCTAGATTGAACTAAATCAAGAAGAACCTTATTAAAATCATCAAGAAGTGTATGAATTGAGGAACTGGGGGTCATCTTGAAAGTATAAAGCTGCATTTTCTTATACAGATGACCAAGCAAAGACGACATATAAAGATGTTCAAGTTTAAGTCATATGGCCTTAGCAGTGGCTTCATGAGCGACCTCACGCAGGACTTTATCTCCTAAGGTCAACAGGGGCATGCAATGGGTTTTTTCAAGAACATTGTGGTCAATATCAGTGGCGGAAGACTTTCCTTCAAGTGAGATAGCGACAACGAGTTTCTTTGGGCCGTGCAAAGCGTCTGCAAGTCCATTGTGGACAAGCAGAGCATGCATCTTAACTCTTCACATATTAAAATTGTTCTCACCGACAAACTTCTCAACTTCGAATTTAAGAGACGACGTCACTAAAACCAATTACAAGCTCTGATACCAATATTAGGGATATTTATGATCTCATGGCCTGAAGTCTGGCCCACCCCATTTATTATTATTTTAAATATTAATTGGGTTTTTAAATTTTAAATTTTAAATATATGATATTATCATATCTTATAAAAATAAAATAAAATAATATTATTATCAGGCTGAATGGGCGGGCCGGGTCACCAATTATGCTCTGTCCTGGGCCAAATATCAATCGGGGTTTTTAGAAGTGGTGGATTTATTATTCAGTCCATAAAATTAAGCCCAATAATGCAAATTTGACATGTTGTGCTTGTTGGGCCGGCCCATTTACAGGTCACCCATGGCTAATGTTTCTTGGTCTGTTTCAGGTATGGCAGAACTATACGTGCCAGGTTTCAGTGGTGCAGCCCAACATTTGCACCACTACGGGGCGGTTAACCCCAACGCTCTTCAATCAGTTTGTTGCGGCCGTGAATGTCGGCAATGACCTCTACAATTCGGCTCCGTTCCTGCTCGAGCTCCAGGACTGCACCTATGCCAAGGTGACCTTCACAGGCATATACACAAACGACTGCCCCCATCTGAGGGCCTATGGTAAATACATTTACGTCGGGCTGGGGACCCTCGCCATCGCTGTCATGTTGTCCGTGATTTTCTGGGTGATTTATAGCTGGGAGCGGCATCGTCGGGTTCGGTTGGATCGGGTTTTGAGTAGAGTTGCAAAGGGAAGGAAGCGTTTTTAGAGGAACTGGTTTTATCAGTTCAGGTTTTTGAACTGTTTGTTGTAACATTGTTTGTAAGTTTGTTTGGTGACACTTTTAAAGTTTAGTTTGCTGCTGGGTTTGTAATGCCTTTTCCTGTTACTGGTGTGTTCTCTGTGGGTTTATTTTGTTATTTTTGGGTTTATTTTCCTGTTACAAGATTGTAATGCCCGTTTCCTTCCCCCCCCAAACTGTAAACAATTGTCATTTAATCTCCTTTTGATATTATATGGACTAGAACCATTATTGAATGCGTTGATTGATGAAATATTATGCTTATACCCTCTATACAATCACTTTGCCCTGCTGGTATGATCATGTGTTGATCATGGTAGAATATGAAAAATGAAAAATGCTTTATTTCATTAATGTAGAATATTACACTAAAATGAAAAACATTAACACATCATAAGAAACATATATGCAATATGATTATGAAAATTATAAGAGGACAATAACCGAAAGTAAATAAAAAGACTGCAAGCTTGAAATATTCTTTATTGTGTTGTCACAATCCAATTCCACTAAGATATTAATTGGGTCGGTAGTGAAACCAAGTGTGACCCCCAAAACTCGCATCTAATAGACCATGAGTTGACAACCAGTACAGAGGGTATATAAAGTATGACATGTGAGACATTACCATCTTTATGTCGAGGAAGGAAGGATAAAACCACTGACCAACACCAATTATCCATAAAATAAAAACTTCCCATTTACAAGCTCAAAAGTGCATGTAATGCCATACAACTCATAATATTCCAAATAACTCAAAAGTCATAATAGATCCACTAAAAACATCTAAAGAAAGCAATGACAACTCCAATGATGTTCGTAATGTCCACCATACAAGTCAGGATGAACATACAAGTATACCCAATAGACCCCTCTTAAGAAACTCTTATTTCAGTGTGGAAGAAACATAATAAAGCTCCAGTGAGTAAACAACAAAGTCGATACTTGATCTCATCCCAAACAAAGTTTCTAACCCATCTCACCACAAGCACACTCTCCAAATAACAAGTATACATTGTATAACACATGCTATGGAAATATAACAAAGCCCTTGCAAACCAACTCCCACCAACCTAGTTAATGATAGCCCCAACACCTCATTCACCTTAACCTCATAGACACATCATAAAGGACATCAACTTTGTGCCCTCCCCCTCACGATCACCTCAACCTCATATTTGCATCACAACCACATCCATAGGTAGGGGAAACTGAGTATATTGGTTGATCATCACACCAGCTTGCTTGTTCCGTGTGTGTTGGGTCTCACATGAGAAAACCACCCTCAGGTGGTAGTTGCATAGCAATGGTGAACACCACATCACCATTGCTGGAATAACATGAAAATAAAATGCTATAATATTACTCACAAACCCATGAAACTTAGATCACAACCTACAAAGTCCATCCACCACTATTCCTAATGCATATATCGGTCCTCACACTGCACAACCTCCCCATCTAACCACATAACAGAAGATACAGAAATGATCACACAATCTTAGTTCATCGAATTACTGTGTTCTTTTTACCACTTTTCATACTGACATGACCCGACCCATCGAGACTCTGTCTGGACCGGCAATAAGTTGAGTGTACCACCCCAAGCCCGCCTCTAATATGTGAGGGGCTGATGAAAAGCACCAAGAAGACATAACTCTCATATATGAGGCCTTAGCTCATGAATATGCAATATCCACATATCTCTATGATAGAAAATATAACAATGAAAACCCGAGTGTAAATAAATCAACTGTTGTACATCATACATGTGACCACACCAAATATCCCAATAATGTAATACAAACCAAAGCCATCAATAAGGAAAACTACAAGCCCAACATCCCATGATAAAGACCAACCTTGAATAATAAAAAAGGTGAACTCCACGACATGTCAACATCGACATGATCACCGCCAATAATAAACACCACCAAGATCTCCTATGCACCAGCTCCACAAGCTCTCCCAATTCAATTTTTATTCATTTTTCAAGTGACCCCATTTTTAAGTGGGTTGAGGGGGAACCCTTACAAGTCCCATAGGGCCATCACACATACACACACACACACCCTTGTGTTCAGAGCCCATGACCTGAGGCAATGCGTATAGAGGGGGTCCCACCACCAGCCCCTAGGTCGCCATTGCTCGCCTGCTTGGCGTGAAGCCCCACTCGCTTATTCCTGAGCGACTGCATGTGCCCCTGCCTATATCTTCTTCCACCTTGCATCACTCCAATGCTAGCACTGCCCCTTCGTGTGCCACACACACTGTCACATCTGCATGATGCTAAGACACGCACCCCTGCGCTACGTGTGGGGGGAAATCCCTCCACCCTAGAAAGAGGGGCCAAAATTAAGGGGGAGGCTGGGGTTGAACCTTGGACCTACTCGCTCCTGCATGTGGTAGCCTGTAGCCAAGAGGTTATCTCAAACTTGCAGGAATCTGATGCCCAACCTTCACATGTTGATAGGTGAAACACTGTGAAACGAACTCAACAACATTTCTTCATTCCTAGATACTAGAACTAACACTTAAGATTCAGTACATCTTCATTACACCAGGATATACCTCCATAGGGGAGGTATGAGACTCCTTCAACACCACCACACACATCGATGCAGGAACCCCTATCCCCTTGGAAGAGTACGATGCTCTCCCCACCTTAGAAAATCCCTTAGGAGCATCTTTAGAGAGAATCTGATCTCACCAAACCTCATAATTGATATATCTTAGCTGGACCTCCTTCACCCGGTGAAGAAGTGTAGGGTCCAACACCATCGACTGAAGGCAAGAAACATCTCCTTCCTCTATATAATCCAATTGCAATGAAGTTAATTTCCTAGACACCACCTCCATCAACCGAGCACATGATTTCTTGCTAAGGGTATCAACTACAATATTTTCCTTCCCATGAGTATAGACTATCTCAAAATCATAGTCCTATGGGAACTCCAACCATCACCTTTTCCTCAAATTGAGGCACCTCTGTAAAAATATATACTTGAGGCTCTTGTGATATGATTAACCCACAAATCACTCACTGAGTAGATTATGTATCCACACTTTCAAGGCAGGCTCAACAACCACATTTCCAAGTTACAGGTCATGTAATTATGCTTGTGTGGTCTCAGTTGTCTAAACTCGTAAGTAATTAAATCCCTACTTTGCATAAGCACGTAAACAATCTCAGACCTAGAAGCATCTCAGTATGCCTCATAATCCACTCCCTATGGAAACTGCAACACTGGGGTATTGGTCAACCTCTCCTTCAACTCCTCAAAAGCTTTCTGGAATTTCTATGTCTAAATGAACGGACCCCCCTTTTGGATTAAGGGTCTTCATAGGGGAGACAATATGGGATAAGTATACTATAAATCTTCAATAATACCCACATGCCCATGGAAACTACACATATCAAATGCCGTCTTAGGTAGCTCATAATGAAACACTGCCTCAACCTTCATGAGATCAAATGCAATATCACCCTTTGAAATGACGTACCAAAGGAAGTGAACTTACTAAATCCAGAACATACACATTGAGATATTTCTAAATAATTGATGATCATGAAGTAATTCTAGGATAACCCTCAGATTCCCAACATTATCCTTCGCCGATTAAGAATAAATGAGGATGTTTTTGATGAAGACCACCATGAACTGTTTCAAGTATGGCTAAAAAATCTAGTTCATGAGTCCCAAGAACTCTACTGAAGCGTTCTTTATGCCAAAATCTATCACTAAGAACTCATAGTGTCTGAAAAGACACTTGAAAGTTGTATTTAAGATATAATCCTCATAAACCCAAATCTAATGATACCCGAATATGTAATATCTCATGTGTATGGAAGATTTTCAAAATTCAGGGGAATTTGATTTTTTTTTCAATTTAGTGTACAATTAATTTTGAGAACCAGGATTCAGATCGATAATCCAAAAGTTTTGGAATCTTGAGATGATGTTTTCTGGATAAGGTTTGAGGCCCAATAGGTGCCTCATGTGTTCAGGCGAGTCTTGGGAGCATCAGGTTGAATTCCAGAGGTTTTTGGAGAGCTCTGACCAGGGTGCATGTCTTAGGACACATGGTTTAGAAAAAATCATGTGTATACCCTTACACAATAAGGTTTTTATTTCAAATTATATAGTTCATGGTTAAGTTTCATGGTTAGTTCACAATTTAGGAAAAACAATGTAGTTTTCAGAGGAAATCGTGTGAGGTGGATTGGACTTGGGACTTAACATACAATTTTCAAACGATTACAAAAAAACCATGAAAGTTTTTATAGAGGGTACTATATCCAATTATAATGGTTATCACATGGTTAGTAAACCATTCATACCAACCATGTGAGGTTGGTTGTTTTGGGGAAGCACTGACCTCACAGTTTTTCAAACCGTGCGGCCAAATCATGCACCTCATAAAATTTAGTATTTTACCCTTTTCCCTCACTATTTTATAATCCGAACACCCTTCATTTATCCTCTCCTTCGACCCAACAACCCCTACATGATGACCATCCCTTTCCTCTCTTCCCATGGTAATATATTCCCCATCTCTTGTTCGTTTCATCTGCCATCTTATGATCAAGATCCTACGGTAAGGCCATGACCCCATTCCTCTCATCACTCCTTTCTCTAATTTTGGTTGTTCTATTTAGGAATTTGAGTGATGATTCCACTGAAGAATGTTGGAATCATCCTGGAATAGTGGGGATTCCATGCTAGTTAATTAGAGGATGATATGAGACTACGCCTGCATGCTGTCACCTGTTGTTTTAATGGACTTATGTCACCGTATGAGTTTCTCAAGGGCTATGAGTTAAATTTAATGTCTTAACTTATGTATTTGGTTCTAGTTGATAAGGATTTGTCCTGAGTTGGTTTCCAAATCTTGGAGTAGACCTATGAGGGATGGTCGCTCCCAGTTTAGGTGTAACGGAAACACCCGGTGGGTAATTATCCATTTACGCCTTAACATTTTATTTTGGTTAGTTGGTTATAATTTGTTAATTAATTATAATTAATTAATTTTGTGTATTTTTTATGTGAGATAGGGTTGTGGGTGGTTTATTTTCAACCATTTTTCATATATGATATTGGGTAGCAAGTTTCCAGGATAAAAAATTAAAGAAGAAAAAAACTTAAAATGAGGTAGGTGGTTACTAGAGTTAACCTATAGTATTGCCTTAGTTTTTAGTGGCATGTTGTATGGTTATACCGTACTAGCTCTGCATTGAACTTGTTTCAATTAAATGTTTTAAGGGAATCTTGACCCTAGTTTAAATGGACCAATAATATGTTTTCAACCCTTGAACATGGAACTTCTAAGAGGAATTCTTTAGTTATGGTTTGAACTAAGGTTGGATTAATTGAACGACTTAGTTTTTCAAGAATCTAAATGTCATATTTTTAGAAAATAATTGGATTGATCTTTTCAAATGAGTATTATGTTTTAAATGTATTAAAATAGAATTATGATATGAATCAATGATTACGAAACAGGATTTCACAATCATCGATAATTTTGAATTGAATTGACCTTGTAATTAGACCCAAAAAAGTGGAAAGTGATTAATATGGTGTGGATTAATGATTTATAAATGGAATTTGTAAAGTGATTTGGGATTTGGTTTTTTAAAATGGAAAATTTTACGAACCCCTTATGTTTTTTCTTGAGTTGTGATATATTTATGGAAATGTTAAATGTGGTTGATTGGTTTTGTTTTAAAGAAAAGGAAAATTCCCATTAGGATGGTTTTATTTTAAAGGAAAGGAAAACAACTGTTGGGATAGTTTTGTTTTAAAGGAAAGGAAAGTTCTCGTTGGGGTGGTTTTGTTTTAAAGGAAATGAAATTGGTTTTGGTTGTTCTCATTAAACTTGGGGTGAATATGGAACCCAGGTGGAAATCAGTTGTTCCCATTAAAATCAGGATGAACACAACCCCTAGGTAGACATTGGTTGTGCTGGTCAAACCAAGGGTGAACACAGCCCCGAGTGGACATCGATTGTGCTCACTAAACCCAGGGTGAACATGACCCCTGGATAAACATCAGTTGTGCTCATTAAACCTGGGGTGAACACGACCCCCAGGTGGATTTCAGTTGTGTTTGTTAAACTTGGGGTAAACACAGCCCTTGGGTGGACTTTTGTTGGGCTTCAAGGATGTGTATATTACCCCCAAACATAATTTGTTTGACCAGGGATGGGTATATTACCCTCGATGTGAGATGGGTCGGTACAATCATTGTGACGTGCTTAGAGACACCCTAAAAATGGCTAAAGCAGACATGTGCTATTCCTGGGCGTCATCATGGAGCCCTAGTTCAACGTTTATTTTATGTAATTAGTTTTAAATGTTTTTAATGGTTGTTCTTGTGATTGTTTACTTTGAGCACATCTTCATGCACTGTTGTCAGACTGGTTATATTTAGGGACGTCATTCATGGAAACCTACTGAGTTATACTCAAACCTTGATCAAGCCTCCACGACACTTGGTTACCCAAGAGTACGCTACTTGGTTGTAGGTATAGGTTGGGAAAGTCTTGATACATTATGGGTTGGATAAATAAGAAATAAAATAGAGTTGGAAACTGATCTAGGACTCATAACCATTATCAAAGTTTTTCTCCATTTTATTTTTTGGGTCTTTGGGTCATGTTGTATGACTTCCTGATATGTATGGTATATAGTTCATTTATTACAGAATGGTTTATTTTGACTATTCTTATCACTTTCCTGCTTGTCAGTTTACCATTTTATTTGGGCAATATATATGATTTATTTTATTTTCACTGTTGATTACTTTGATATACATGTATAGTCTCTCCACTACACTACCTTAAACTCATGATGCTAGTTGATATACTTTGGAATAAAGGGAGGGACACTTGATGTATGATAGTGTTCCACCAAGTTGGGCACCAGTTAGTGGTATGGGGTGATGAGACATTATAAAGTGACATCAGAGTAGTTTTTTTATTTTGTTTTACTATGTTGGGTTGGTAGATAGGAGAATATGGATGTGCTGGGATATGGTATGAAACTTTTTCCTTGTAATGGCCACCCCATGCATGAGGAAAGACCATGTTTCCAGGGATGTGATTTTTTTTTCATGCAGTTCACTTTTACTGTTGACCTGATTTCACCTTGAGTGATGCATTTGATTATGTGGTTATTGATTTATAGGATTGTATATCTTGACCTAGTATATAAATAGAGGGTTTGATCATTCATCATATTAGGAACATATGATTCAAATGTATTTTTTGTGATTTCATATGATTGGTTACTTATTTACCTAGAATGTGACAAGGGTTAGTTATTTAAAGTGTTTGCATCCATTTATATGGTGTTTACATATAAGTGTATGGTGTAATTTTACTAAGATTATCCTCTAAATGATAGAAATATTGTGTGATTATTTTGGAATGATTATTTCCAAGCTTCATCTAAATAAAATCCCAATTACAACTTAAAGAGTGTTTTCCTTTATAACTTGTAATTAACATCTTATTTAATAGAACCTAATCTTTAGGTTAAAGTAAATGGTTAAAAGTAAATTATGGTATGATTTGTCTTAGTTTTTATATAGAACTAGCTAAATAAAATTCCAAGTATAACTTATAAATAATTTTCCTCTATAACTTGCACTTGACATTTCATTTGACCAAGCCTTGTTATGGGGAAGTTTTTGTTAATGTAAAATAGAAAGTGGAGAAGAGAAAAATTGTGAATCCTATATGTATATGATGAAAAAAAGTGGGTGTTTGGAATTTGACCCTGTGTAGGGGTTGTTGGGGCTGTGAGAGATCCCATCTTGTGAGACCCGTGGCATGTTGGGGTTGATGGTGGTCTTATGGTCTATGCATGACCTAGGAATGGGTAGGATGGGTTATATCCAAACCTATGGTTGGGACCTTATAACGAGTAATTTACATGGAAGATTTCATGTGATATTGTAACTGGGGTGAGTGTTATCCTGGAAGTTTTGACCTTTCTGAGATGGGAAGTGCAAGCAAGGTAGGTGAGCCCGATGACCTTCATTAGAAATGAATCCATGATGTGGATTTATCACCTTATGACCTTCTAAGGTGACCTATGGGAGGATTCATCCGAGTCTATAAGTGCCTCTAGGTATATGAGGTAGGGGAATATATTTCATCTTATAACATTGGTGCATAAGGGGTGCTACCAGGTGTGTAGTTTTGGCATGTTTAATGGCCTTGGAATTCCAGGATAAGAACCTATGTGCCAATGAATTCAGTTTTATGGATAGTTTCAGGAGGGATAGGATTGTTTGTATATCTATACATATTAACTTACTAGCATCATTCTGATGGGTAGACTGATGGGGATTGTGGATGGTGTACCTAGAATTGAATGGTGTGGCTAAATACTTTGTCAGATACCGATGCACATGAATCACAGTTAGTGTGCAGTAAAGGCTAGTGAGACCCCTCGAGAATGTTGGTCCTATGTTTCCCCATGTATCTGGATGAACTTAGATAGACTTTAGGGGGATCATGAGGACACCTTAGGGTGTTTTTGGTTTCAAAACCGGTTTTGGACTATAGGGTCGTTTAGACGCCTACCCTTGCCGACCATTGAAATAATTAATAATGGGATGGTTGGTGGAAACCCTAGATGTTCGAGTATTAGGTGAATAAAGTATGGTTAAATACTTCAGGTATTGGGATGATGGTAGGTTCATAAGTGGTCATGTGTATGGATTTGGATTAGTGTGATTCCTAGTTTAGAAAAGTGTTAGGGTGTTTTTTCTTGATGAGACTAGCATGCGATGGAGGCATGGAAAGTGGATGAAGTGTATGGTCCCGATTTTGATGAAACATGGATTATTGTAGTTTGGATTACTGTTTTCTATGGGGTAATACAACTATTGAGATTTAATAGAATCTTGGAGGTACACATGTGTTGGGGGAAGCACCTTGACATTTGACTTGGATTCGGGGGCATGAGAGTGTATGTATGAGATGCTTAATAAGAGAAAATCCATGTGTTGGATAAGGATTGATGTGGGATTTTATGAGGATCTTACGGGTATGGTGTCCTGGTGACTTGGCATGGTAAATGTGAGAGTGTGGCTCAGGATAAGTGAAACATTCATGGTTCTAATGAGACCCATTTAGGTCATCACTCTAGGAGTAGTATGTAATGAGTTGGATGATTTGAAGTATACCATTGCTCGAATTAAGGTGTGTCCCTCATTTTTAGTGGGGTTTTAAATGAGATCCTTGAATAATGTTTATATGATTTAGGAATGGGTAACATTTTTTACTTTCATAGTAATGATCAAGGATGAGCAGTCTCAACCCCATTTAGCTATCATGTTCAGTGAGGGATGGATCATGAACCTAGAAATCATATAATGAGTTGGTGATGTGACAATAAATATACTCCTATAAAGGGGAGAGGGATGTCGACCATGGTGATGCAACCATATCGTGAAAGGGATTGAGATTTTTGAAACAATACATTAGGTGATTGCATCCAGTCTATGCATTCGTTAATGGGTGGAGGATGGACCATGAATTTTTGAGTTGGTTTGATGGACCGGGGATGGAGGTACTATTAAGGAGGGGAGTATCGGGTCATCATGAGCACATGGTTTTGTGTGAGTAATACTATAGATGTGGTGAGATTGGTCATGGATGGTCAAGGTAATTCTAGGTTTCTAGTGTAAAGAGGAATCTAGGATCATATGGTTTTATAGAGAATATTGCATTTGAAATCTGTAGGTGGTGTTTTCTTAATTTTGATTGTTAGTGTCAGTCTCAAGATAAAATCTAGTGATTTAGGCAGGAGTTGGGTTGATGGCATGTCGGGTGTTTGCAGTATGGCATGATGGTGGACATGGGTGGTTGAGGGTCCAACTATGGGAATTATTTAGAATTTGGGTTGAGACTTCAGTGGGTGTGCTAATATGACCACAAGATGCCTATGTGATTTAAGGCATCACGACCGGGTGGTTTAATGGGGGTAGTAGCAGCTGAGGTCGAGTGGGTTTGATACAGTTCGGATGGAGGAGGTCTAACTATCAATATTATACATAATTATATGTGGTTAGGTGGAATCGATTCTGATATCCTCATTCTAGATGTGAACATGGTGTTTAAATAATTGGATGAGTCTTTTTGAGGAAAAGACGGCGTGATAGAATTCTTGAATGGATGGCGTGCATACATCTATTGGTTTAGAATTAGGAATAGGGGTTTATACTAATCTCTACCTACTATTTCATGGATAATTGGTCATGGTGGATTATAAACCATAAAAGATGAATTTTGGGAACTTTGAGGTTTTGTTCTAGTAGGAAATTTCAACGATGAAGGGTGTCGAGGCTTGGAATTGGACTTTTTAATCAAACTCTTATAGTGCGATGCAATTTTCCTCTTCTTATCATTGGCTTGAGAAGGTGGAAGGAATTTACTTGGCCTTATGATACATCCCCAAGATGCTAAAGGCTGATAATAAATTCTAAGGGCTTCATTAATAGTTGGGGACAATTTTCTCTTTGAAAATAAAGCAACCAACCAAACATTACATAACCAAATAAACCACCACCTAATGCACGATATCAATGAAAAACAAATCAAGAAAAACCATTTATATCAAAACCAACTACAAAGAGTACCACAAAGGAAGACTAAAAAACATCTAAGTACACAACAAAAGACCAAAAAAATGAACAAAACTCAAAGACAACCACATAGCTCCAAAGATACAACATGCTCCATGATTTAATTCCACAAACAACCCAAATATCACTAAGAACTACTGGAAAAGTGTGATACTTTACCTTTTCATGTGTACTGATAAATAACATATGAAAAATCACCAAAGTACCAAAGTAGGGATGAGTAATGAAACTCAGTAGGCTTTTCCCAAATGAATTCCCCACTCATTCCACTATTATAGAACATGTTAGCACATTTATATAAAAAATTTTATATAAAACACTATAAAAAAGTTTATATCAGAATATAAAACAATTTCCATGTCAAACAGTTTTCCAACAAAATCCATTTTTCCAAGGAAATACACCAAAAAAATAATTTAAAACCATTTCAAAAGTTCCATTTTGGAATAATACATTCCATTCCATATATCCACACATCCAACCATGCATGAAACTTAGACCTCCCTATACTCACAAGTGGAGAGTCATCCTTTCATTAAGCCATCACTTAATGAAACATTTTGACAGGGGAAATTCCTAACCCTTATCCATCCCACTAATGATAGTACAGACTTCATACACTTATCCACCCCGAATGCACATGAACACATACAACAATTATACCAAAAACCAATTCCAAAACAACTATTTCAATAATTTCAATAAAACCAAACTTTTATTGAAAAAATTTCATAAAAACCATTTCAATAAAACCAACATTTTATTGAAAACACGTTTTCATGCATCAAAACCAAAAAATCATTTTAAAATCATCATTTTAAAATCAATATACTAATTTCACTTTCCACAAAAGCACCCAATTTCCATAATTCTATAAACCATCACCAAAGAGGGTTTCCAACAAGAAATTCACAAAAATTTCAGAACCAATTTAAATAAAAACAATCAATTTGAAACTAATACTTCTATTTCCAGTAATAGGAGTCGAGAGTGAATCCACCTACATCAAAAAATTTGGTGAAAACAAAAAACGACATGAAAATGTCCACGAAAACGGGTCACAACTCTAAAAACCCACCTTATATCTCTTCCCCTAGCATCAAAAAATCCAAATCTAATCATATTTGGAATTAAAACACTTATATATATCCAAAAAATAAGTATATCTAAGAAATTGAGATAAAGAGGGAAGTATATCTAATAAAACCACCTAAAACTAGCATAAACAATGACATACCGTGAGAATCGGGCTTTAAAACTCCAAGAGAAGACTTTATATCACCTCTAAATCGATGGGAGAAGCCTCTAATACATTTTTGAGGAGAAAATCTATAGTTAGGAAAATTTTGGGGAAAAAATTAAGGGTTAATTCTTAAGCCCAACCTAGATCCAAAATTTGTGGATCTTGTTTTTAATCCATGCACGATTAGTTGAACGGTTAGGTAAACCATATGATAACCGTGCGCCAACCACTACCTCAAGGGGAACCTCGCACATTTGGGTCATACAGTTAGGCAAACCATGTACTAACCATGAAGAATATCTTTATCCAACACTACATTGTTTCTCTTAAGCATCTACACAATTTGAAAAAATCGTGCGCCTACCCGTGCGCCTTCCCCTTAGCCCCTATCTCATTGTGCATGGTTTCCTATAGGCGTTTCGTGATTTTCACAAACCATGAACCAATCATGAAACCTTATAAAATCCTCCAAAACATTCTAAACCCTCCTAAACTTCACTTAAACACTTTATATACATAAAAATCATAAAGAAAGAGTTACTTACTTGAAACTAGGGGTTATATATTCTCCCCACCATTGGCCTTTCCATCCTTGGAAATTATAAAACCAATGGTGTCCTAAAAGAGTTCAGTCTATTGATCAATCATTTCTTTCCCACATTACCAATTCTCTTCCTGAATTTGACCATGTTTCCACAAAACCTGGACTAGAATGATGTTTTTCCAATACAAGACTTTCTTTTGCCTATCCACAATCTGCACCGAGATATGTACCAATGAAACATTCGACTCTAGTTCAATGTGATCCCATATAATCATATGGTCAGGATCAGGCTGATACTTTTTCAATTTAGATACATGAAATACATTATGAACCACACTAAACTATGGGAGAAATGCCAATCGATATTCCACCTCACTAATCCATTCAAGTATCTCAAAAGGGCCTATGTATCTAGGAGATAACTTTCCATAATTCCAAAAAAATGATGTCCAAGCCTCAGAGAGATCCTTAAGAACACATTATCACTCACCATGAATGACAAAGACCATCGACAATGATCCACATACAATTTATGATGACTCTTATCCATCTCCATATGTTTCCTAATCAACTGAATCTTCTCTATTGTCTCTTGGATAAGGCTTAGCCCAACCAGTGAAGTCTCACCTGTTTCCACCCAACACAGTGGAGAATGATAAGGAAACCCATACAATGCTTCAAAAGGATTCATATGTACCGAGTCTTGATTACTATTTTTATGAGATAACTCCACTAACGACACATAATCTTCCCATGAGCCACCAAAATCCATTACACAGGCCCGTAACATGTCTTCCAATGTTTGTGTCTTCATTTCAGATTACCCATCCATATGAGGATGATACACCATACTCATGGCCAATAAAGTCCCAAGGAATTTATGTAAGTATTTCTAGAAATGAGACGTAAACCTTAAATATCTTTATGACACTATTGAAATTGTTACTCCATTCCTCTTGACCACTTCTTGGATATTGATTTGTGAAAATTCATCCATCGTATGAGATTCATGAATAGGGGTGAAATAGGACGAATTTGTGAGATGATCCACTATCAACCATATAGAATAATGTTTTAGAAAAGTTCTTGGGATACATTTTATAAAATCCATGTCTATTTGTTCCCATTTCCAAATAGGGACAGGTAAAGACTACAATATACCTACTGGTTGTTGATGCTCTTCTTTAACCTGCTGAAAAGTAAAGAATTTCGAAACAAAATCAGCCACCTTCCTTTTCATACTAACCCACTAAAAACATACTTTTAACACCTTATACATATTCTATATTCCAGGATGAATATCCCATATAAAATGGTGGTAATCATGAAGAAGTTGTCCCCGATAAGCCATAGGTATGACCATCCAATTTCTAAACCTCAACACCAAACTTCCACCTAGCATCCATCCCTCAATGGTCTTACCACCCTTGAGTTTTGACCTCATAGGCACAAATTTTTCATCATATTTCTATACCTATTTAACCATATTTACCAAATTAGGAACAACTGAAACTTGAAATAAATAAACAACTTCACATCAGTCTTCATATTCTAAGTACATGTAGGCTAGTACCAACATCATTTTCCACTCATCTGAAGCTTCTTTTTCCAACTGCCTGAATGGCCCGAAGGCCTTCATTTTTATTGATTTTTGATAAACCCCCTTTTAAGGGATGAGGGTGAACCCATACAAGGCTCGTAGGCTCAAAGATTACATGGCCCGTAGGCTTAGGAGATTACATGACCCGAAGGTCTTAGGGAATTTAACTAGACTATCTACAAGGAACTGCCCCTCCCCAGCATCTGCATCCTGATAGTAGCTCTCCAACTTTGCATGACCATCTGGCTAGGCTTCCCGTGCAAGAACAGGCTGGTACCGATGACATAGCCATACCCTCTCATTCTAACAATCCATTTGGATCTGCTCTGGTGAGTGCACCTACTCTGAATCCTCTTCTGGGGCTGCTCCTTTTGTGTAGTGTGTCTGGGGCCTACATTCATGTGGCCCGAAGGCCCTGGGGTGGCCCGAAGGCCTTGAGAATCAACTGGCCCGAAGGCCTTGTGTGGCCCGAAAGCCTTGCAGGACCCTAGGACCAAACCGGTGGCCCGAAGGCCCAGATGGATGAATAGTTCTGTCTGCTACAATACCGAATAGTACCTGCTACAGTACTGCTACAGTACCCCCCAGAAGTTTTCCTCCACCCGGATTTGATCTTGGGTCTCTTAGATGCACCTAGCGAGTGCATCTACCACCGAATTTAATTTAAATGGTGTATAAATTAATTCAAAGTCAAATATTTAGAGATACTCCATCCATATTATTTGTCTTAGGTTCAAATACATTTGGAGAAAACATGTTTCAAGATCTTATGATCCATAAACATAGTAAATTTTTCACCAAAGAGCTAATGATTCTAAGTCTTTAAAGCATAGACTACGAAAGATTACTCCAAATCATGTTTTGGGTAGTTCTTCTCATGAAATCACAATAGAATTGATCCATAAGCAAAAACATGATCTATCTACATGAGAACACATCCCAACCTTGACCCTGAAGCATCACAATACACCACATACCCTTTTCCTGATTCCGAAAAAATAAATATTAGTGATGATGTAAGGAAAAATTTAATCTCTTGAAAATACTTTTGACATTACTCATTCCATTGGAAAGGAAAATTATTCCTTTTAAAAGATTTCATAGGTGAATATAGTCATGAAAATTCATGAACAAAGCATTGGTAATAACTAGATAGATCAAGGAAACTCCATATCTCAAAGACATTATTTGGCGATTGGAAAGAGATAACAAATTCTATCTTCTATAGATCCAAACATACACCTATTTTAGAGATTACATGTATAAGAAAATGTAACTCTTGTATCCAAAAATCACACTTTGATAATTTGGCATACAGATGATGATCACTCAAGATTCCCAACACTATCGACAAGTGTTTTTCATGCTCATCCCTTGTCCTTGAATACACCAATATGTCATCCAAAAAAACCACCATAAAAGAATATAGATATCACTAAAATATCCAATTAATTAATTCCGTAAAGACTACTGGTGTATTTTTAATAACTAAATACATTACCACATATTCATAATGGACATATATGCTCCTAAAAGAAATCTTTGGGATATCCTCCTTCTGAAACAGAAATTGGCGATATCCCGAGCAAAAGTCAATTTTAGAGAACCACTGTGATCCCCTAAATTGATTGAAAAAATCATCAATTCATGTAAGCAGATACACATTATTTATTGTAACTTGTTTAAGCTTATGATAATACACATACAACCAAAGAGTTCCATCTGCCTTTTTGATAAACAAGATTGGTTCTGCCCATGAAGACGTTCTCAACCAAATGAAACCTTTTCTTTAAATCTCTTCCAATTCTACATTCAATTACCTTATTTTTTTGGGTTCCATATGATAATATGGAAGGGAAATAGTACTGGTCCCTAGGAGGAGATCAATCATAAATTTCACTTCTCTCGTAGTTAGAATCCCAGATAATTTTTTGATAAAAACATTAGGAAATTAATCCAAAACTATTTGAAACCCACTGTTCTTGATATCTTTTATCGATGCTAAAGTCAATGATACCAATTGGTATGATATTTTTCCAACAAATAGTACCAATATTCCCATTTCACCTGGATTTACATTTCAGTCTCCTTGAAAGAGATGCTCGACACCATCTTCAATTGTAAAACTAACTTTTCTGGTATAACAGTCGATGTGAGACTTGAATGTTGTAAAACAATCCATACTTAGGATTATTTGATAGAAACCCATCTCAATCATAGAGAAATCCCATATCAACTCAGCTCTATCAATAGTTATAGAACATACACATAAAGTCTATACATTCTCTTTGACTAAGAGGAGTTTGTAGTTTCAACACAGAATCATCTCAAATTTTAAACTCATAAAATCAAAAACACTAGAAGAAATAAAGGAATGGGACACACTCGTATCAAACAAAGCTTGTATAAGGGTATAATTCCGAAGAATCATAGCTCTCATCATCGATGGTCCAGATTGATCATCCACAATAACTTGTCCAGCTCCAAATAATTACTTACCCGTGACAATTTTCTCCTTATTTTCCTATTGATATTGACCTTGCTAAGGAGTCATGGTATTACTAGAATCAGTATGGCTAGATCTTTTCTACTAAAAATACTGATTCTACTGCCCTCATCCCGTCAAAGCATACGATTCCCATGACAAATGAGAAGTATCCCAAACACTCATCCTTGGAGCACTATGAAAATAGTGATGAATATGACCCATATGATTGCAATTATGTCATACTATAGGTGGTACCGTACACCGTCACTTCATGTAGTCGGATGAACCACACTAAAAATATATAGGCTGGCTCTTTGGTTTTGGAGGAAGATTCAACGATCTATCCATTTGATTTTGAGCCATACTCCCACCTTGGAAATAGGTTTCCCTCTTCCAATTTCTCTTATAATTATAGTTCCCACCATTTCCCATAGGTATCAACATGATTCCTCCTCACATAGCTCCTGAGATGTCCCTTTCTGCCACTGTTTCTCTATTTACCATCTCTGTATAATCTGTTATAAAGAGCACAACAATATTTGAGTGAATCTCTTACCTCAATACCGATTCAAACATGTGTTCCTTAAAGGATGTACTAGTAGAAACTTTGGGTAAAACACACACTAAATTAATTAATTTATCCACATACTCCATGATAGAAAGATTTTACCACTTAAATCTAAAGAAGTCAATTGTTCATTGAATTCTGTACTTGTGAGGATAGAATTGTTTGTTGAACAATTCCTAAAAATCTTCCCATTAAAGGACATCATATAATTTATCCTGAATAGCTAAATCACACCATTAACATGAAAGATCCTCTAGCATGCATGTCGCCAACTTAAATTTCAGCTCAACTGGTGTTCCAAGTAAATTGAAGATACAATCCATCCTATTAAGACACACCTCTTCCTTATTTGGTTTCAAATCACCCTAAAAATGGGTGGATTCGGTTTCTGTAACTGAACAGAATGATCCAATTTCCTTAGTTCATATATCCTATTCCCTCTTTCCATAGCCTAAAAATCTTGGACTATTATCTGAACTAGCTATTGGTTCACCTATGGATCATGTGAAACCATATTCTCAGCAGGTCCTTCCGATTGGTTTCTATGATACCTACAATGTTCCATTTTCTAAAAAAAACAAAAAATGCCATAAATATCACTATCTATCAACTGAAGGCTTAAAAATTACAAACTTCTACCACATCACAACTATCACAACATTTCTTTCCAAAATTTAACACCTTCCCCATTCAACCATTTTTGAAAAATTTCACCAATTTTTTTAAAATCAAACCATTTTCAAAATACCACAATCGTGCTCTTTTCAAAATCTCACATATGAAGCCAATTTAAACATTTTTCAAAAATAAATACTTTTTCACCAAATCATAAATCATTACTCAAAATGAAATATGTACTTCTAGTGGGAATTCATTTCTATAATGCATGTCATGCTCGTCTCATTGGCTAAACCCATGAAAATGAGATCTTAATTCCTATAAGTGTCTCCAAAACACTTATGCACCCAACTCCATGGTAACTTGAAGTTCAACATAAAAAGGTTAGATATGTCTTTTTATGCTCTATATTTCAATTCCTGACAATCCTACTCCTTTCTACCAACCCAAAGGAAAAGAACCAAAATGAATTTTAACTCTGAGACCGAAAAAACTGATGGACACTTGTTCCATAAAGATAATTGGAAGGACCAAGACTGATACCACCTATAATTCAAGGACCGAACAAGATGATACCACTTGTAATGCGTCTCTTCTTCTCATTGTCTTGAGAAGATGGGAGGGCGTTAATTGGCCTTAATCAACATCCCCAAGATGATACAGGTTTGAAATAAATATCAAAGGATTTATTAATACCTGTGGGATGATTTTACATTTGAAAATAAAACAACCAAACAAACATTACATAACTAAATAAACCACTACATGATGCATGATATTAATGAAAAACAACTCAATAAAAACCATTTATATCAAAACCAACTACAAATAACACCATATCAGAAGACTAAAAAACATCCAAGTACATGGATGAAGACTAAAAAACCAAAAAAACTCAAATACAACCATATAGATAAAAATATATAACATGCTCGAACAACTCAAATATCACTAAGAACTGCTAGAAAAGTGTGATACTTTACCGTTTCCTGTGTCCTGATAAACAACATATGAAAAATAACCAAAGATCTAAAGTAAGGGTGAGTAATGAAACTCAGTAGGATTTCCCCAAATGAATTCCCTACTCACACCACTAGGATAGAACATGTTAGAACATTTACATATTTTTTTTATATAAAACAATTTAAAACAGTTTATATCAGAATATAAAAAAATTTCCATGTCAAACAGTTTAAAAAAAAAATCCATTTTTCCAAGTAAAAAAACAAAATAATACTTTAAAAACATTTCAACAATTCCATTTTGGCATAATTTATTCCATTCCACATATCCATAAATCCAACCATGCATACAACCTAAACCTCCCAATACTCATGAGTAGTGATTCATCCTTTCACTAATCTATAACTTAATGAACCATTTTGATGGGGGAAAGTCCTAACCCATATCTATCCCACTAATGATGGGGGATACTTCATACCCTTATCTATCTCAAATGAACATGAACACACAAACCCATTATTCCAAAAACCAATTCCAAAATAACCCTTTCAATTATTTCAATAAAATCGTACTTTTATTGAAAATATTTCAAAAAAACTATTTCAATAAAACCATAATTTTATTGAAAACTCTTTTCTATGCATCAAAACCAAAAAATCATTTTAAAATCATGATTTTAAAATCAAGATACTAATTTCAATTTCCACAAAACACCCAATTTACACAATTCTATAAACCATCACCAAATAAGATTTCCAACAAGAAATTCCCAAAAATTTCACAACCAATTTCAATCAAAACAATAAATTTGAAAATAATACTTCTATTTCTAGAAAGAGGAGTTGAGATTGAAGCCACCTATATTGGAAAACTTGGAGAAAACAAAAAACGGCACGAAAACTTCCATAAAAACCCATTAAAACTCCAAAAACCTAAATTAGATATCTTCCCCAAGCATCAACGAAGCCAAATATAATCATATTTGGCATTAACACCCTTATATATATTCACAACAAATATAGATCTAAGAAACCGAGATAAAAAGGGAAGTAGATTTAAGAAAACCACCAAAAACTAGAATAAACGATGACATACCATGAGAATATGGATTCAAAACCCCAAGAGAATATTTTAAATCACCTCTGGATTGATGGGAGCATACTATAATACCTTTTTTAGGATAAAGTCTCAAGTTAGGTCCATTTTGGAGAAAAAATGAGGGGTTATTTCTTAATCATGACCTAGATCCACAATTTGTGGATCTTGTTTTTAAATCGTGCATGTTTAGTCACATGATTAGGAAAACCATGCACTAACCATGCACCAACCACTACCTTAGGGTGGACCTTGTATGGTTGGATCACACGATTAAAAAAACTATGCACTAATCATGCAAAATATATCTGTCCAACACTACATGGTTTCTCCTAGGTGGCCATATGGTTTGGAAAAACTGTGCGCCTGCCCGTGAACATTCCCCTTAGCCCATGTCTCATTGTGCACAATTTACTATAAGTGTTGGATTTTCAAAAATCATGCAACAATCATGCACCCTTATAAAATCCCCAAAACATTCCAATTCCCAAACTTCACCCAACCAATTTATATACTTAGAAAGCATAAAGAAAGGGTTACTTAATTGAAACCGAGGGTGCTACAAAGAAGCACCATGAACTAGGTTATCACTTGGATGAAGACTAATCTGGTGTATTATGGTATATAGAAATGGATAATAATCATATCAGAATTTTGGTAAAGATTCTAAGTAGTGGATTATGTTTCAACGGCTTAAGTGCTTGAAATTCTAGTCACACTCTAGAAGCGTGTTGAGTGTTCAGGATTAGAATACGACTGTTGAGAAGGAATGGGTGAAGGATGTAGGTTGGAATATATAATTTTATGACCACTAATACTTCTTTAGGATGATAATTATTATGGTGGAGAGTTTGAAATATCCCATGGGTATGGATGAATTTGAAAATTTATGGGATTTTTTTTCTTCACTTTGGTGGGTGATTTTTTTTGAGAATTAAGATTCAGATTGATAATACAAAAGTTTAGGAATAAAAAATTGATGTTTTTGATAATTTTTAAGGCCCAAGATGTGCATCAAGTCTTCAGGAAAGTCTCAAGAGAATATGGTTGAATTTCAGAGGTTTTTGGAGAACTCTGACTAGGGTGCATAGCTTGGGCTGTACAATTTAGATAAAACCGTGCATGTACCCTTAAACATGAAGGTTTTTGGTCTAAATTTTATAGTACATGGTTGAATAGAATAGTTAGAACATCATTTAGGAAAAATGGTGTGGTTTTTATCAGAAATAATCTGAGATGGATCAGACTTAAAACTTGGCACATGGTTTGTGCATAGTTATAGAAAAACTTTGTGAGTTGTTATAGAGATTCCCAGAGATGATTCACACAATTGACACATGGTTAGTAAACCATGCAGACCAACCATGAAAGGTGTGGTGTTTTGGGGTAGTGTTGACCACATGGTTGACAAAAAGTTTGAAAAAATGTGTGACTAAACTATGAATACCTTAAAATATAGAAATTTACCAATTTTCCCTTATGATTTTATAACCCCAACACCCTTTATTTATCCCCTCCCTAAACCCAACAACCCCTACATGATGAAAATCCCTCTCCACTTCCCATGGTGATATCTTCTACATATATTATCTATTTCATCCTCCATCACTTGCGATCGAGAGCCTACGATAAGGCTATTACTCTATTCCTATCCTCCTCCACTTTATCTAATTTTAGTTATTCCAATTAGGTATTTGAGATATGATTCCACTAAAGAATGGTAGAATAATACCAAAATGATGGTAATTCCATGATACTTAATTAGATTATGTCTCAAGACCAAGCTTGCATTTCATTACCCATTGATTTAATAGAGGCATGTCATCGTATGAGTTTCTTCAGGGGTTTGAGTTAAATTTAATGTCTTCACTTATGGATTTGGTTTTGGTTGATAGGGACTTGGACTAAGTTGGTTCTTGTATCTTATAGCGGACCTCTAAGGGATGGTTAGTCCTAGTTTAGGTTTGGTAGAATCACCCGAGGGTTAAGTCGATATTTATTCATTAATGTTTTATTTTGATTAATTGGTTGTAGGTTGTTAATTAATTGTAATTGTATTATAATTAATTAATTTTGGGCTGTTTGGATATAAGATAGGGCTGCGAGTGGTTGAGTGTTAGTTGTTGGTATTAGAAAAACTTGGGTAGTAGGTTACTGGGATGAAAATTAAATAATTAAGAGACTTCAAATGAGGTAGGTGGTCCCTATACTTAACCCATAGTATCACCTTAATTTTTAGTGGTGCATTGTGCAATCATGCTAACTTTTCCATGTGTTGACCTTATTTCAATTAAATGTTTTAAGGGTACCTTGACCCTAGTTTAAATGAACCAATAATATGTTTTGAACCCTTAAAAATGGAAAATTCATGAGGAATTATTTGGTTATGGTTTTACTTAAGGTTGGATTAATTGATTGGATTAGTTTTTTAGTTATGTAAATGTGTGATTTTAATAACCCCAATGGATTAATCTTTTCAAATTACTATTATGTTTTAAATGTATTAAAAAGGAATTATGATATAAATTGATGATTATGAAATGGGATTTCACAATCATTGATAATTTTGAATGGAATTGTCCCTGTGATTAGAGCTAATGAAGTGGAAAGTGATCTCTACGGTGTGTATTAATGATTTGTAAATAGAAATTGTAAAGTGAATTAGGATTTGGTTTTTCAAAATGGAAAATTATATGAAACCCTTATGTTTTTTATTGATTTGTATATTTATGGAAATGGAAAATGTGGTTGTTTAGTTCTATTTTAAAAGAAAAAAATGCTCTTTGGTATGGTTTTGTTTTAAAGGAAAGGAATGCACCCATTGGGATGGTTTTATTTTAAAGGAATGGAAAATTACCATTAGGATGGTTTTGTTCTAAAGGAAAAGAATTTTTTTTGGTTGTGATCATTAAATCCAGGGTGAAAACAACCCTCGATTGGACATCAGTTGTGCTCATTAAACATGGGGTGAGCATGACCCTCAGGTGGTCATTTGTAGTGCTTATAAACCTAGGGTGAATAAGGCCTCAATTTGTACATCTGTTATAATCATTAAACCTGGGGTGAAAATGGCCCCCCCAAGTGGACATCAACTATGCTCATTAAACCCAAAATAAACATGGACCCTGGGTGGACTTTGGTTGTGCTTGTTAAACCTAGGGTGAACATGGCCCCCGTGGGAATTTTAGTTGGGATTTGAGGATGGGAATATTACCCCCAAACACTATTTGTTTGACCAGGGATGGGTATATTACACCTGACAGGAGATGGTTTGGAACAATCATCATGTGGTTCTTAGAGACACCCTGAAACTGGCTAAATTAGGTATGTACCATTCTTGGGTGTTATCACTAAGCCCAGGTTCGATGTTTATTTTATGTATTTAGTTTTAAATGTTTTTAATGGTTTTTGTTTGAGAACATATACATGAACTACTTCCAAACTAGTTATATTTAGGGAAATTGTTGGTGGTGGACTATTGAGTTTCACTCACACCCTGATCATGCCACCATGGCACTTGGGTACCTAAGAAAACACTACTTTGTTGCAGGTCTAGGTTGGGCAATTCCCGATGATTGATGGGATGGACTGCTAGGATGGAACATGGGAGTTGGGAATAAAACTAAGACTCAGAACCATTGTTAGTGTTTTTCCCCATTTTTTGGTATCTGGGTATTTTTGTACGACTGTTTGACATATATTGTTCATTTATCACAGCATGTTTTATTCTGATAATTATTGGAACTTTCATTTTTTAGTTTTCCATTTATATAGGTTATGTATATGGTTTCTTTTATTTTCATTGTTTCTTAATTTGATATGCAGGTATAGTCTCCTCACTGTACCACCTTAGACCTACACTTCTATTTAGAAGCCTCTGTCATATGGGGAGGCACACCTAAGGTATTAAAACATTTCACCAAGCCAAGAATTGATCAGTGATATGAGGATGTGGTATGTTTTAGGATCTGGGATTAATAATCAAGAACCATCTTTCCCCTTTCATCCAATCAAAAAGATCATTGATCCTTAGAAGTGGGTATTTATTCTTGAATATCACCTAATTTGGGAGACGATATCCAATAAAAAGCCTCAAGATCATATCCACTTTTTTAGAAAATAGAATAATATCTACCCAAAGGGACACACTGGTTCTAATAAACCCTTTCTCTAGAAGGTCATCCAATTTCACCTTCAGGTCCCTAAGCTCCACCGGGTCTATCCGATAGGCCACTAATGATATCAACATAATATTAAGGTAAAACTTGATATAAAATTACACCTCAAGATGAGGGGGAAAACTGAAACTTCCTTTGGGAAAACATCCACATACTCCCCAACCAATGTAGCAAACCAACCTGGGTTACCCCTAACTCGATACCCAATTCAGCTAGCTATAAGGCCCAAAGTGTCTTCTCAATTGCCATAGGATGGAAACCAGTGATGAGGCATAATAGTACTTGACATGGGATAATTTTTTCCTAATAAAATATAAATTTAAGAAGAAAATCCACTCAAAATTCTGACATTTCCATTCTAGGTGACGGAATACCATGCACAACGACAAATCATCTTTTAAAATATAACCAACCAAACATGATATAATGAAATAAAATAAGACTAAAAAATCAATTTAACCCATAAATATACTAAAAATACATATTTATACCACAATCCAAAGTATAAATGGTTTTTATGAAAGAAAGGGAGATGATATGGAACTATACAAGATGATATAAAAAATCCACAACTGGAACATAACCTAAAAATGAAACCAAACCACCACTAATTATGTAGAAATCAAATATACTTTACTTTACACCTCTATCAGACTCAAAATAATATACCGGTCACTTATGATATCCAAAAAACTTTTCAATACTATATAAAATTATAAAAAAGACTATACACACACATACGATGTGAGCTAAAAATCCCAGTAGGATCCTACAATGTACTTTTTCACATTTCCTTTTGAAAACTATTCCATGTACACTTGTTTGAAATATTAAATATAAAAAAGTTTCCCTTTTAATTATTAGAAAACCAATAACAAAAGATGTTTCTCACTTTAAAAAAAGAACCAAGTTTTTTCAAACTATAAATGAATGGAACCGTAAACTTTCATGAAGAAAAAATTTGAACTTAAAATTCCAAATAAAATTGCAATAAAAGTCCCATGCATACTAAAACAGGCTTCACATTTCAATATAAAAATTCCCTTTTGGTTGAATAAAAATGTTTGAAGGAAAACATTCAAAAAATACACATTAAAAATCCTAAAACCCTATTTTATTATAAAAATCCACATTTCACAAAGAGAATAATTTTGATAATTCAATACATGTTTCTTTATCTTTATAAAAACAAAACCAAGTCTAAGAGATAAATAAGAACATGAAAAAACTAAACATAACTAGGGAATTGTAACACCCTGATATTTTAAGAGAATAAAATTGGGTTCGATAAAATATATGATAGGAAACAATGATCATGGATGAGAATGAAACACCCAGGGACTTTATGATATATATTTTTTTAAACAAATTCAATCACTTCTATTTCTTGTGTAATACACAACCCCTAGTCTAAATGGACCATAATATAGTATAACGTTATAACCTAGCCGTTAAATTGGAGAGTATGAATAATAATAACTAAATTATGAAAATATATGGTTTAAAAATTTATAAAATAAATTTAGTGGTTATCTTTTAATTATAAATAAAATAAGACTCATTAGAAAGAAAAAGAAAATATTTTTTGGAAAACTATATTTTTTAAAGAAAACCATTTTGTCTCCTTTTGCGCACTTATTTTAAAATCAATTTTTGTCACTTTTAGAAAATTTATTTGATTTTTTTTAAATCATGATGTCAAAATTATCTTGGAGTGATTTTTTTATAAATTCCTAGAAAGATATTTTTTTGATGAATAGTGAAAAATACAGTTTTTTATTAAGAATTTTCATTTCTTTTAAATAATTTAAAACTGATGGGTTTAAAATTAAATTTTGTTCAATTATATATCTATTAATCCAATTTAGGTATATATAATAAATTTTATATTTAATTTTTATATAAAAATATTTTTATCTTTTGAACATTTTCTTTTGGAAAACATGCTTTCTCATCGCATCTATGGGTTTAATTTTAAATTAAATTCTGACACTTATGTGAGTTGAATTTAGAAATATGGATTAAATATTTTGAATCATAATAATTTATATTATCTAATAAGTTCAACTTAAAATCTTACCAAAATTAATAGTAAAAATAGTAAAAATTATTTATCATAGTTAAGATAAAAATGGGTTTACCAGGGGGTTTAACTAAAAAGATAAGGGTTAAAAATGATCCATTTTTTAGAAAAACCCCATTATATGGAAATATTTTTACATTATATATTATAGGTTAGATAATGGATCATTTTGAATCCTTTTTTCAAGTGAAAAAAGTGGTTACACCTTTTTCTTTTCAAAAATTACAAGTATGCCACCCACCTCACTTATAAAAGGCCACCCCCTATTCTCTCCTCTTCACACTTAAAAAATCCTTTAATTTAGAAAATAAAAACCCAAATAACATCTTAAATTACCTCAAAACATACTATATCCCCTATTTTGATAATCAATTCAACCTAGGAAGACTTTTGGTTCAAACCTAAAGAAGTTGTCTTAAAACGAGGCAACGTTCTTAAACAAGTGTTTTTATTTTGTTTCTTTTTCCACCTATTAAAATATTATTAAAACATTATTATATAATAACCTCAGTATATTAAATATAATGATATGTTATTATGTTAATTTCAAGACCTATATCCATCTCCACTTTCATCAAATGGGAAACAAAACCGTCGATCGTGTGTATGGTAGACTACCAACCCACAAATCGAAGTAATTCATTTTCCATCACCACCTTTAAAGGATAGATATAATTATAAATTTAAATAATTTATATTATATTTATGATATTATTATACTTATATAATTTTAATATCACATATACCTTAATACATTCCATTTCATTTAAATTACGATAACATCGCTTGTGTATACGATAGACTACCGCCTCGCGAAGCGATGTGATTCGATTTTCAATTTTTATTTATATGGAATGTAATAAGGATAAATTTAATTAATATATTTGATATATATGAAATTATATTAATATATCACCTAATTCTTTACTCTTTTACCCATCAAGGAAATGATAACATCGCTATTGAATACGTATTACCTACCATCTCCCGAAAGCGATGTGATCCATTCTCCATGTTTAATTTAAATAATGATTATAAATATGTATATAATAAATAAAAATTATATTTATAACATTAAAATAACTCTGGAGATGATGAAACTATATAATATTCCCAAGAAACACAACTTTCATGACAAAACAGGCATGAGAAAACAAGCCAATTAACACCGGAAACAATGAAAATAATGAAATATTATTAATAATAAGGTGGTAAAATGTTATAATAGGATTATATATGATATTATAAATATTAATATAGTTTTATTATAAATTAATAACTTACTTAAAACCATTATACATAAGGTTAAAGAATACTCAACCAAAAGGAAGTGTGCAGTAAGGGACTTCATCTCAATTTCTCTTTATTGAGGCATATTATAATGTTATGAACCTAATTTATTTTATATAGTACATATACTAAAATTTTTACATGTAATATCATTAATTATTGGTATATTAAGTTTAAATTTGAATTATATAATCTAAGGGGATTTTACTTGAAAATTTCAAAGTGGTAAAGAATTTCACAACTCAATTTCTTTTCATTGGGTTATATTACTTATTCATTGTCTATAACATTGTAAGATTATGTGTGTAAATACTTATGATTATATTATGTTTTATTTACAATTTTTTATGTGAATCTAAATTTTATAGACATAATTTATTCATTTATTAATTTTCATTTCAACGTTATGATCTTTTCGAGGGTTTATTTCACAATCTCATTTTAATTGGGATTGTTTATGATTGAATTTAAATTAAAGGAAATAATTTGATAATTGGATAATAAACACCATTAATTTTATTCTACTATGGTTCTTCATGAATATTTCAAGTAATAATACCATTTTCACACTCTTTGGTACTTAAAATGATTAAAAAGATGTTTTTAATTAAACACGACTTCATTTCTTTCTTTAGCTGAAAATCCTTTTTCTTCCAAATCCATGTTTTTATAAAATTTATTTCAAAAATGTTATAAAATTATTAAAATTATTTATTAAATAAATTTTTACCCATGTTTTAATTTTTAAATAATATTTTGAAATGAATATTCATGTCATTTTCCAAACAAGGCCGGTTTGGTTTTTACAAAAAATGTGAAAATAATATTTGTCTTAATGTGAATGACATGCATGAAATTTACCACCATCATGACCACTCAATTTTTTAAAGAATACTTTATAAATTTTAAAGTTTATTTTCAAAGAAAATTATTTTCAAAAATCTTTTTTGAAATTTTAGTTTTAAAATGTTATTTTCAAAATGAAAAGTTTATTTTCCTCAAGAATGTTTTTAAATATCTTTTTATGATATTTATATTCATCAACAATAATAACCCTTTATTTTACATATAATACAATATGGGTATGTTTTATTGATACCATCCTTATTCTTCATATGGATGATTTATGATTATTTTGACTAAGGATAGCATTGAAACTCACTTCCTTAATTCATTTTTGTAGTCATTAACTTTCCAATGAATTATTAACTTTACTTTGACTATTAGAAATTAAATTTAACCTAAATATATATATTATTTATAATGAATATACATATTTCTTAAACCATATCTCATTTATACATATGATTTTTTACTTAGAAAGTTATTTATTGAATGGGTAAATATTGATAATTTCCATTTTTTATTCAATATGGATATTTAATGGTAATATATATTGTTTATGAATTAAATAGATTATTAGATATATTAGGAAAGATTTAGACATACAGATATGGGTGGAGTGATCACATAACAATTCACTGATTTATTTCACCCCTACATCACTGTTTTAAACTAGTTTTGTATTTAAAACTACAAATATTATCTCAAATTTCACACCACATTTGATTAAATTATTAAATTTTTATCACTATTAAAATGGGAAATTATTCTTGTTTTGGTGATTTTGTTGTAAGAGGAGGTGATTTAGAGGGTCATAGATGATCCAGAAGGGAAATGGGCCAAACTGCATGGAAGCCTAAGGAAATCTGTCCACTGTTTTGCATATTACTCAAAATCCGTGCCTCCAAATGGGCTAAAATGTTGTGAGCCGATCCAAAACTTTATGGGATACAACCCATATCAAGAAACCGAATCCCAATTCTCCCATTAAGGGGTCCATCTGAACCAATATGTCCAGGGGACAGAATCTGCACGAAGTCAAAAATTTAGTTTTGTATTTCAGCCATATCTCACGATTTCATCCTCTATTGGCATAAAAATTTGACATGGAGACGTTAAATATGTGGGTATAAAACTTTTCTCTTTTTTCCAAGTCAATATAAGGCTATTTACCAACCCAAAACCGAGACACAAGTGGTATCTCGAATTCTAAGTGCCCAAAACCCCTTCCCATTTTGGCTATAAATTGACACTTTGGGAACCTCATTTGAAAGTTAGACCAAGGAGTGAAGTGCTACCATTTTGAAGTTCCATAGAAGTACTATAATCTCCTTGGAGGTTATGGAACTTATTATACTCATATGGGGAGCTCTTGAAGAAAGTATCCCTTCATCGAAGCCTTCCTCTCATTCTCATGTTGTAATGTTTGTGTTTACATAATAAACTTATTTATTCCTGTTTTATTTCCTATCTTTTATTATTTTTTGTTCAAATTTATTATTATCTTAATATTAATATTTGGGATGGAAATCAAGAGTATTAAAAATATTGGGTTCTACTCTTTCTAAACCTTTGCACATGCAAAACGTTTCTATGATGACTACACTGCCCATGGAAGAGTAGTTCTTTTTAGTAATCAATCTACCTCTAAACTTATTAATTCATTTATTTTGAATCAATGAGATAATGTAATTAAATTATTATGATATATGAATTTATTTTTAAATTTAATTTAAACTAATCAATCAATTGAATGATTCATGCAAAAACACGTGAGATTGGGTAATGTATGAATTTTGAGAGCGTGACCTTAACCGATGAAACAAAAGCACACAAGATAAATTTGTAGAGTTAAAATATAATACCTAAAAAAATTCATCCTCATTTTCCAGAATGGATATGTGCTATAATTTACCACTGAAAATAATCTAGACTTAGAACATCAATCAAATTAGGGTGCTACGATTGCATGTTTTGAAGCTAGCCTCAAGTTTAATTCATTTCATCTTCATGGTTTAGTTAATTCTCGTAGGGTTTGGGAGTTAAAAAAATTAAGGGATCATAATTAAGTGGAGATTAATTTAAATGATAATAATTAATAATTAAGTTACTAGGTATAGTTAGATCTATTACACATTTTAAAATATTTTCTAAAAAAATATATTCTTGTTGTGTATTTTTAATCAAACTTAATTTAAAAAAAAATGAAATCTTCTTCCATAAAAATCCTCCTATTTTTATAAAAGATAAAAAAACCCACATCATTTAAAATAGTGTGTTTGAGTTATTTAATTTTATTTTCAAAATACCTTCAATATGTTGTCTTAAATTACTTCCTCCTTTGAGAGACAAATTTAGTTAGCCACTCTGTTACACCTAAATAACCTAAAACCTAACATCATTTGAGAGTGACCACAATAGTGCCTTTCAAATTGGATCCATTTACAAGGAGTAAATTAATTTATTCAACCAATTAGAGGTATTTATTTTATTTTTCGTTTAATTATTTTCTTCTCCTCTTTATTTCTTATTTCCCCTTTATCATTTTTTTTCTCTTACTCTCTTCTTTTATTTTTATCGGACCAACTCAAACTTCTTTTCTTTTTTATTATGGTCAAATTTTATTCATTTATTTTTTATCTTTCATTTATTTATGACACGAACTAATCCTGAGGATCTCTTAAATCTTGACCCTGAGATTGAACATAGTCTTAGGGCTTGAATCAGACATTCTCAATCTACGGGAAGTTTCAACATTCAACCAGTTGGAGAATTTATCCATTCATGGGAACACATAAAATGGAAACACTTATGAATCTAACATGAAGAAGAACCAATGGATGAAAAAATAATAATGAACTCAATATAACAATTTGAGAGTTGGTCGCACCCGACATTAACTATCAACCAAATTGTATTGCATAACCAAATCTTGAATTAGACTTTGAACTAAAATCTAGGTTAATTCACCTTCCTCCAAAGTTTCATGGATTATATAGTTAGGATCCAAAAAAACATTTGAAATAATTTAATGTGTTTTGATCAACCCTTTAACCAAGTAATGTATCTTAGGATAAAATAAAACTAAGAGCATTCTCATTATCACTTTATGGAGCTGTAAAGGATTGGATGTATTATTTACAACATGAAGATGTAACATGTTGGAATGATTTGAAACATATTTTCATGCAGAGATTTTTTCCAGCATCAAGGACCACTTCCATCTGTAAAGAGATCTTAGGGATCAAGAAATCACAAGGGGATTCAATATATGAGTACTGAGAGTGATCCAAAAAGTTGCGCGCAAGATTTCTGCATCACCAAATCAGTGACCAACTCCTAATCTAATACTTATATGAAGGACTCACACCTATGGAGAGGAGCATGGTAAATGATGTAGCTGGAGGGACATTGGTTGAAAAAACACCAGCAACCGCACGTACATTGATCCACAAAATGGCACAAAACTCTCAACAATTTGGTGATCAAGGTACCCCACATGTTAGAAGAGTACATCAGGTAAGTCCATGTTATCTTGAAAGTCATTTGATTGATACCAAGTTAGAATAATTTAAAAATATGGCGAGAAAAATTTATTTGGAACTTACGACATCCCAACCCCCTAATTCATGGCCTTGTGAAATTTGCACTGAGACAAACCACCCAACTGAATATTGCCCCCAACTAAAAGAAATAGAAGATTGTAAAGTAGTGTTTTCTAGGAGACCATATAAGCAGAAAAAATAAACATATCTCCAAAATAAGTTTGATTATTTTGATCCAACATACAACCAAGGGTGGAAGGATCAATCAGACAAGTGGTATGGCTCTGGACAACAACAAGGTCCCCCTTTTCAACAAAACATCTAGAAACCTCCACCTTACCAGCAGGGTTTCAAACAAACCCAAAAAATATTTGAAGCTCAAGAATAAACAATCCAACAACAAGGGAATCCCCATCCAAGGTAGATTTTAATACTGGTTATCTTTTGAAACAAATTGTCCTTAATCAACAGAATGAGATGAAGAGTCAAGGTTCAGAGTTGAGGGAGTTGAAGACTCAAATGAGCCAGATTGACACTGCCCTCCATGAACTGGTAAGTAATAATTCTAGAAATATACCTTCCCAACCTACTCCAAATCCCAAGGGGAATGTTAGTTCCATCACATTTAGAAGTAATAAGAAAACAAATGATAAATTTGCACCTGTCGTTCCACTGGGATTCACCTCAACTTTGGAGAAGCCCCATTCCATACCAACTGATCAGAAACCCAAGGATAAAGATAAAGGTAAGAAAAAGATTGATGATGTTCCTCCTAAACCCTTCCCCTTTCCAAATAGGGTTATACAAACCAATAATATGGCTGAAGAGGTGATGCAAAAAAAAGTTTTGGATACATTCAAGCTTGTGGAGATCAAAATCCCTCTACTTGAAGCCATCAACAAAATCCCAAGGTATGTGAAATTCTTAAAATAACTTTGTACCAATCGAAGAAGGATAAAGGGAAATGAGAGGATAAATCTTGGAAGGAATATGTCAGCACTCATTACACCAACTCTAGCAATGCCAACACAGTGCAAGGATCCGGGGACATTCACCATCCCATGAACCATAGGGGAGTTACACTTTTCTGATGTGCTTTGGATTTGAGATCTTCCATAAATGTGATGCCTCACTCTGTATTCTCTTATTTACAGGTTGGTGAGTTGAAGCTGATAAGAGTAGTGGTGTAGTTGGAAAATATAGCTACAACATATTCAGTGGGAGTCATTGAGAATGTACTTGTTCAAGTAAGAGACATGATATTTCTAGTAGATTTATACGTGCTTAACATGGAGGATGATCAGTTAAGTTCTCATGATCCAATTATCTCAGGTAGGACCTTCCTCAAAACTGAAAAAACTATCATAAATGTCAATGAGGGTACACTTTCCATTGAGTTTGGGGATGAAGTTGTGATATTTAATGTTATGGACTCCATGAAGTACCCCTAAGAGGACCATTATGCATTTGTTATCTCCCATTTCAAACCACCAAATAAAAACCACATATAATTTGATTGTTCTATGATTAGGGATATTATGAGTATTGGTTCTAGTTTGATGTCTAAGATTACTTCCACACCTGTTTCTAATGAAAAATACTCTCTTATATTTTATTTTTAAATGGATTTATATTCTAATTTTGATCATGTGAACTCTGATTATGACATGTATGTTGAGTATACTAATGGATTTGATTATTTATTCTCTGATTTTGATAATGTATATTCTGATACTGATGTTCATTATAAACATATTTCAGTTCCTTCAATTTCTATATCCACAAATCACCCCCTACATTGGAACTCAAGCCATTACCACCAAATCTAAAATACTCATACTTGTTAAGTGGTGAGAAATTACCTGTTATAATTGCTAACAATATCCCTTTTGAATATGAAGAAAAACTTTTGAATATTTTGAGGGAGAACATCATGGAAATTGGGTGGACCTTGTATGACATATCAGGTATTATACCCTCTATTTTCATGCATAGGATTCTTTTAGAGGATGGAGATAAATTGGTTAGGTAGCCACAAAGGAGACTCAATCCAACCCTTCTGGAAGTTGTTAAAAAAGAGTTTAAAAAATTGCTCTAGGTAGGTATAATTTATCCCATTTCAGATTCTCAATGGGTGAGTCCTATTTAGGTTGTGCCTAAAAAATCAGTGTTACTGTTGTTAAAAATGATAAAGAGGAGTTAGTTCCAATGAGGGTGAAAAACATTTGGTGTGTGTGTATTGATTATAGGAAACTAAATCAGTCCACTCACAAGGACCATTTACCCCTCCCATTTATTGATCAAATGCTTGAGAGACTAGCTGGGAAAACACACTATTGTTTCTTGGATGGATTTTATAGATATTTTCAGGTTCCTATTACTCTGGAGGATCAGGATAAGACAACATTCACTTGTACATTTAGTACATTTTCCTATCGAAGGATGCCATTTGGACTTTGAAATTCCCTAGGTACCTTCCAAAGATGCATGGTGAGTATTTTTTTTGATTTTATTGAGACCTTCATGGAGATATTCATGGATTATTTTACAGTTTATGGGTCTTCATTTGATGATTGTATCTGTAGTTTGGGAAAGGTTTTGAATCTTTTTATTGATAAAAATCTGGTCTTAAACTTTGAAAAGTTTTATTTCATGGTAGATCATGGGATTGTCTTAGGGAATGTAGTGTCAAAACAGGGGATAGAGGTTAATAGATCTAAGGTAGATATCATTCCATCCTTAACCTATCCTTAATGTGTGCATGATGTTAGATCTTTCCTAGGGAATACATGATTTTATCGGCGCTTCATCAAATATTTTAGTAAGATTGCTCTTCCTATGTCACGTTTACTTCAAAAGGATTCTGATTTTGTGTTTGATGTTTTTTTATAGGAATTCATTTGATGAGATAAAATAGTTTTTTACCACTCCACTTATCATACAACCTCCACGGTGGGAGCTTCCTTTTGAGATTATGTGTGACACGTCCAACTTTTCGGTTGGAGATGTCTTATCACAGAGGGTGGAGGGACATTCACATGTGATTTCCTATGCATCTAGGAAACTAGATTCAGCCTAATAAAACTAAAAAACCACTAAAAGAAGTTTATTTACATTATATTTTCTTTAGATAAATTCTATTCATATTTATTAGGCTCTAAAGTAGTTGTTTTTTATGGCTATGCAGATCTGAGGTACCTCTTGAAGAAGCCAGATGAAAAGCCTAGGCTAATCTGATGGATACTCCTTATTCAAGAATTTTATATTGAGATAAAGGACAATAAGGGGTCAAAAAACCTGGTGGAGGACCACATGAGTAGGCTTACTCACACACTAGAGGATGAAACTTAGGACCAAGTACCACTTCGGGACACTTTCCCCGATGATCATCTTTATTCCATCTCAGGTACGCATCCTTGGTATGCTGATTTAGTGAACTACCTTGTTGAATCTGAAATACCTAAAAATTTAAAGAAACATCAAGTCCAAAAATTAAAGAGCGAGTCAAGATTTTATGTTTGGGATGATCCATACCTCTGGCACATGTGTAGTGATCAAGTTATTAGAAGGTGTGTTCCTGATCATGAGTTTGAGTCTGTTTTAAATTTTTGTCGTACACTTGCTTGTGGTGGAAACTTTGGACCCCAACAGACAGCTAGTAAAGTCTTAGACTCTGTATTATATTTTCCTAGATTATTCCATGATGCTCATGTTTTTTTCAAGTCATGATCATGTTGTCAATATACTGAAAACATTTCTAGGAGACACGAGATTCCCCAACAACCCATGCTATTCTGTGAGATTTTTGATGTATGGGGAATTGATTTTATGGGTCCTTTTTCTAGTTCCTTTGGTTTTTTGTATATTTTGGTTGCTTTTTATTATGTGAGTAAATGGGTGGAGGCTAACGCCACTAGGATGGATGATTATCATATTGTAGTTTAATTTTTCAAGACATAGATTTTTTGTAGGTTTGGAGTACCAAAGTCCATCATCAGTGACAAAGGGACACACTTCTGCAATCATAATTTGGCTTCCCTACTCCAAAATTATGGGGTGACACACAAAACATCAACACCATACCACCCCAAAGAAATAGATAATATAAGGTTTCAAATCATGAGTTGAAACAAATTTTAAAGAAAACTATGCAACCGAATAGGAAGGATTGGAGAAAGTGATTGGATGATTCACTATGGGCTTATAGGACAACATACAAAACTCCCATCGATATTTCCCCATTTTGGATTGATTTTGGGAAATCCTGTCATCTCCCCATAGAAGTTGAGTATCGGGCTTATTGGGATATAAAGAAATGCAACATGGATTTGGCCCAAGATGGAATTCAACGGAAGCTAAAAATTCAATAGCTTAAGGATATTTGATTATCTTAATATGATAAATCAAGGATATACAAGGAAAGGTCAAAAGCATCTCATGAAAAAATGATCCAGAAAAGAGAATTTCAAGTTGGAGAGAAAGTCTTGCTCTATAGTTCACGACTGAAGCTAATGCCTGGTAAGTTGTGTTCTAGGTGGTTAGGTCCTTATGTTGTGACTAATGTTTTTCCTTATGGTATAGTGGAGATAACAGAAGAGGAAATAGGAAGGATCTTTACATTAAATGGGAAACGTTTGAATAAATACATTGAGGAATTTCTTACTAATGCAGTGGATTTCATCACACTACATGACCCCATCATCACTTGATCATATCAAGCCATTTATAACCCTTTAACTTTTATATTATTTGTGCTATTTAAAATTTTTCATTTCATATGCACATATAATCTCATGGTTTCACATTGAGAACAATTCAATATTTTAAGTGTGGGGGAGGGAACCTGTTAGTTTAGTAATTTTAATTGATTTCCTATTTTTCAATGTTTTTAATTTTTTTTGTGTTTTTCAAAATTTGTGTGTTTATTTTTCAATTTTTTTTTGTGTTTTTGAAACTTTTGATCTGAAATGATTCTCCTTATGATTTTAAAATCCATATCAATAAGTGAAACAATTTATCCCATGAATCTAAGCTTAAATGAATGTTGAAAATGACTTCATTTCAAGTTGAAATCTTCAGTAATTTCATGAAAAGTACTCTAAGTTTTGAATCCCATTCCACATATCACTATCTTTATATTTTAAATCAATTTCTTGTGAGGACTTTGAACCATTATTTTCATATTCTTTACATTTAACTCACTTATTGAGAGAACTAAACCATGCTTGATTTAACCATACTTTTTTTTATTCCTGTCAAAACTTGAGGGTTTGAGGTACTTGTGTTTTAAATTATTGAGGAATTTATTTGGTATTAAAGCCCATATTTCATAATAATTCTTTTTATAATGGTATACCTTGAACATTTAATCCTTGTATCCCTTATAATCCATGAACAAACTGTTACGATAGCCACATTACAAGCCAATTTTCCCTATCCAACCAAATCTTGAAGTAAAATTGCATAATCTAGTTGAACTTAAGTGTGGGGGAAGTTTTCTTGTATTGTACTACCACATTTTGTGATACTTTGGGTGGAAAATTAAATTTCTAAGAGATGTGTTTTCTACTGAAAAAAATCATTATGTTTAAAGTTGTGCCTTTCTAGAGCTTTCATGATAAAAGAAGCTGTGCCTTTTTTGAGATTCCAATGAAGAAATAAAGCTATGACTATTTGGAGATTTTATGAAAAAACTATGTTTGAGAAGATTTTTTTTTCTGAAATGATGAATGGTTTAAAATTTCCATGAGTTTTCATGATGATGGAGATGAATTGATAATAAGGGGAGTGAGGAGGAGACCATATTTTAATGAAAATTAGAATAATACAATTTTGCTTAAAAAAGAGTAAATCCTTCCTCATTTATCCTTAGAATTTATCACATCTAAATTCTACCAACTGAATGCCACAGAACAACCCTGAAAAGTCCTCATGATAAACATATGTCCTTGACTCACATCGGGTGGAGATGTAGGAATTTATCAAGCCTATGGTGACCCTTGTATGAGTTTGGATGAGAAAGACATTTCTAAAAAATTGACATTTGTGTGATGAGAGAAAATAAAAGTAAGGTAAGTGTTTTGTGTGCATAGGAGGACAAATGAAGTGTAAATATATTGAATGATATAAATGGAGAACTTGAAATAATGGTTTTTTATGAGGCATGATATCTTTCGTTTCTTGGTGTGGAATTGTTGGATCTTAAGGATATATGTTTTTTTTTGATTTTATATTGATGTTTACTT
This sequence comes from Viscum album, assembly GCA_963277665.1. Classification (NCBI taxonomy): domain Eukaryota; kingdom Viridiplantae; phylum Streptophyta; class Magnoliopsida; order Santalales; family Viscaceae; genus Viscum; species Viscum album. The sequence continues at coordinate 2,082,163,628 of OY728136.1, read as the reverse complement.
TTCACAATTTTTTTGGAATACATGATATGAGGTTTTTCCTAGTAGCGAAAAAGATTAAATGTGGGGGTGTGATTTCATCACAATTCACTGCTTTATTTCACACCTACATCACTGTTTTAAAATAGTTTTTTATTTAAAATTACAAATATTATCTCAAATTTCACATACAAATTGATTAAATTATTAAATATTCATCACTGTTAAAAAGGGAAATTATTCTTGTTTTGGTGATTTTGTTGTAGGAGGAGGCGATTTGGAGTGTCAGAGATGATCCAGAAGGGAAATGGGCCAAACTGCATGGAATCCCAAAGACATATGTCCATTGTTTTTCACATTAATCTAAATAAGTGCCTCTAAATGGGATGAATTTTTTTAGTAATCTCCAAAACTTCATGGTATAAAATACATATAAATAAACCTAATCCCAATTATCCCATTAATGGGGTCATCCAAACCAATCTGTCTAGGGGAAAGAATCTCCACGAATTCAAAAAGTTAGTTCTGTATTTCAGCCATATCTCACGATTTCATTCTTAATTGGCCACAAAATTTGACATGGAGACATTAAAAATTCTATGATACAAATTTTATCTTTTGTCCATGTCTATATAAGGCCATTTACCAACCCAAAAATGAGACACGATTGATATCTCAAAATCTGGGTGCCCAAAACTACTTCCCATTTTGGCTATAAATTGACACCTTGGGAACCTCATTTGCAAGTTTGACCAAGGAGTGAAGTGATGCCATTTTGGAGTTCCAGAGTAGTCCTATAATCACCATGGAGGTTCTACAACTTCCTATACTCATAGGGGGAGATCTTGAAGCAAGGATCCCTTCATCGAAGCCTTCTTCTCTTTCTCATGTTGTAATGTTTGTGTCTACATAATAAACTTATTTGTTCCTCTTTTATTTATTATCTTTTATTATTTTTTGTTAAAATGTATTCTTATCTTAATATTCCTATTTTGTCTTTAAATCAAGAGTATAAATGATATTGGGTTCTACCTTTTCTAAATATTTTCACATGCAAAAAGTTTCTACGATGACTACACCAACCATGGAAGAGTAGTTCTTTTTAGTAATCGATCTACCTCTAACATTATTCATTAATTTATTTTGAATCTATGAGATACTGTAATTAACTTAATATGATCTATGAATTGATTTTTTAATTTAATTGAAACTAATAATTCAATTTAATGATTCATGCAAAAATACACGAGGTCGGGTAATGTGTGAATTTTGAGAGTACGACCTTAATCGGTGAAACAAAAGCACATGGGATAAATTTGTAGAGTTAAAATATAATCTCTAAACACAATTCATCCTCATTTCCCATAATGAATATGTTCCCTAATTTATCACTAACCATAAGCTAGACTTAAAACATCAATCAAAGCAGGGTGCTACGATTTCATGTTCCGAAGCTAGCCTCAGGTTTAATTCATTTCATCTTCATGGTTTAGTTAATTCTCGTAGGTTTCAGGGGTTAAAAAATTATAGGATCATAATTAATTGGAGATTAATTTAAATTATAATGATTAATAAGTAAGTAAATAGGTAGAGTTAGATCTATTACGCATTTTAAAATATTTAAAAAAAAACATATTCTTGTTGTGTCTTTTTAATCAAACTTCATATCAAAAATAAAAACAAAAAAATGAAATCTTCTTCCAGTAAACTCCTTCTAGTTTTATATACGATAAACAAACCCCCATCCTTTCTAGTAGTGTGTTTTAATTATTTAATTTTATTTTCAAAATACCTTCAATATGTTGTCTTAAATTATTTCATCATTTGAGAAAAGACTTTGGTCAACCACTCTCCTACACCTAAATAACCCGAAACCGAACATCATTTGAGATCTCCCATAACAACACCTTTCATGGAGCCCTGTTATAGATATCCCCTCGATGCATCAGTAGTCTCATGATACAAATTAGTTAGCTATCCTCAGTTAAATGGGTTTCTAGTGAATACCTACCCATAAGTTTTAAACTCTCTTAAGAAAGGTCTTGATAGTAGAGGTATCATGATGCATGAGATAATGATTTCAAATAATTAATAATTTCTTTAATTAAGAATTCAATTATTATTATACATGATATTTTTTTAATGATATTATCTCTAGATGCATTTCATTCTCAATCTATTAATTAAATTACATGTGTTTTTAGTTATTTACCTTCCCATATTGATTTTTCCTTATCCTATTATGATATTAATGGTATTAATTAAATGGAATATGTTTTTAGTTATTTACATTTCCATATTTATTATGAGTTATCTTATAATGATTGTAAAGTTATTTAAATGGAATGTGTGTTTAGTTATTTATCTTTCCATATTGATTATGCATTATCTTATCATGATAGTCAAGTTGTTTAAATGGTATTTGTGTTCAATTATTTACATTACCATATTGATTATGAGTTATCTTATCATTATAGTCAAGTTATTTAAATGGAATGTGTGTTATGTTATTTACCTTGAAATTTTGATTATGCTTATTGATTCATGATAACTTCCACTATCCTTAACCCTTATTGAGAATTTGAGTTCACCCTTATTTTTTCCTTTCCCAGAAATCCATGAAGTGTATTATGATTGATAAGAAAGGATAAAATAGAGAAAATAATATTATTCTCAAAAAAAATGTTGTAATTTGTGTTTTAAAATGTAATATGGGAGTCATGTAAGTATCTAGTTTACCAAGACTACTAAACTATTCATTCCTTTGGGATGTGATTCCATGTATCTTATGATAATGTAATCAAATAAGGCACTTATTTTGGGTTACTAGAGTCAGGTTTGTTACAATTGGTATCCGAGGAAGTTTAGTATAAGTCTTGAGAACTCGACTTAGGAAAACATAGATTAGGAAACACAACCCTATGAGAGAATTTGAGGATAAGTATATAATAACATCCTAAAGTTTTGGTAAGGTAGAGGTTATGTGGTTTTTCTTAGTAATAAATCAGTATCTTTATACTACAAGTGGATGTAGTTCTAGAATAGATGTATCTAGGAGTAATAACTATGAAATGAGCCCTACTGCACACCATGTTTGATAATCCTAGGGTATATTCTTTGAATAATTTACATTTTATTTACAAACCATTATTAAGGATTTGAATAGATGATGAAAATGAATGACCTAGGTTAAAAATAAGGTTTATTAGATTTAAAATAATGTGTCATGATTCATATATCCTATAAATGATTACATTGTAATGTCCCAGACCCAGTTCACTCATAAGTAATCGAAACTAATCGGTCACATGTCCTCAAGCATGAATCCCCATACATCATAGGCTGCCGACTAGTAGTGAGGGTCCATGGTGGTATTACGGGGAGACTATACCCTCATAATCAGAGTAACACTGCGGTGTAATAAATGGATAATATCCAAAGCATGATATCAATTGAAAATAGAAGATAAATCATCTAGATAAAATAAACAGTCATCAATAGCAATATCATATACCATATAAAAAATGGTGTAATGAATTATATCTAAACAAAAGAAACAGGCAAACATGGAAGCATGAAAACATACATATAGGTATGTTAAAAGACCAAAGAACCAACAGAATATCTCTAGATAGAATAATGTGCCATATCTTGGTCCTGTGATCCCCTATTCCCATGATATAATTAATCAATCATTGAAAACTAGGTGCTTGCCTCTATCCCTACATGCATCCATGAAGACTATTCAGGTACCAATCGGCAGTCTGAATAGGGTATAAGATATACTTAGTAGGCCACCACCGATGATGTCTATAACAAATCTATCCTATGCATATAAACTATAACCATGTATAGGTATAACAAGTAAATGTGTAGAGTGAATGGCAAATATGAAAAGTACATGAGCACAAGCTATAATAATAGCATGCTATAACAGGTGAGAATCAATATCCATGTAAAGTGTCAAAAGAAGGTAACTACTAGCTCATTATACACAAAACATGAAAATATTATCATACCTACATGGTCTAGGTCCCAAGGTATATAACCAATGTGACCTCATCAAGACTAATGATCTATTCCAATACTAATATTGGAATAGTATCAGGCCTACATGGGCCATGTCCCAAGGAAAATACTAGGGAAACCATTATCCAGAGTATGAATATATAACAAAGTCATAGGTTCCATACCTTGATCTCCCTCATCTGTAACAACCCAAGCTTCAATGGTACATTTCCCTTTGAATAATGCAATAGCTTGCATTGTATGCAATTTCGAGATTCTAACACACCGTGACCAATCAAACTAGCCGTTATGAATAGTAATACCCACTTTTTGAAATTTTATAAATTTTATCTCTCAAAACGAACTTCATTTTTGGATTGAGAATATTGAAATTATACTAGGGTAAAATTTTGGTACTTTTTGGATAACTTTTATATTTTGGTGAATAGTGAAAATTACTAAATTTTAATTAAAAACAACTTTTTTAATAAAAATAATTAATAGTGATAAATTATGAATTTGAGTGATTTTAAAGTATATTTAGAATATATTTTTACCATTTAATAAAATTTTATTCATTGGACATAATTTCACATTTAAACTTGACATAAAAAACTGTCAATCTTTTGATAGTTATTATTTCTTAAAAACACGCTTTTTGTTTTAACAACAGGAATTAATTTTAAATTAATTTCTGCCACTTCTGTGTTTTGAATTTGGAAAAATGGATTCCATATTTTAAATCATTATGTCCATATTGTGTAAATAGGTAACTTTTATTTTTATACATTTTGAATAATTACTTCGGTAAATATTTTATTTACCATGATTAAAGGGTAAATCTGGTAAATAAGGGTAAAAAATAATATTATAATAATAATAAATTACCCTAAAATGTGTCCTAACCTTATTGGTTGATACATGTCCGACCATGGACATCTTTGGGTCGATTTTGGGACCCCATGGATCCACTTGTAAGTGATAAGGACGCTTTATATTAATTAAGTTAAAATAAATACAAAAATGACATAAGCATATATCTTTTAGAAACATTTTTTTACATAGGGTTATATATGTTGGATTTTCAACTATAAATATTCATTATAAAGATAAAAATATTTACTACATAATTGTATTTTATTTATAATTTTTAGACATTTAATAATTAATATTATTTATGACATAATAATAATGCAGTATTTTCCTTATTAATAAAAGAATCAAATAATTGGTATTATAAATGTTAAAATAAATATAATTTGAAAGTTTTGATGAAATCCATGAATTTTATTGGTTAATATGACATTATAGGATTGATTAAATGATTTTTTTTCGAATTAATAAAGTTTCTAATAGTTTAACAAAAATCAATTATTGAATAGTGTCAAAATTGACATAAATGAGTTTTTAAAACAAATATTATATTATTAATTGATATTCTATTTCTAAAAATATAATGTTCAGGAAAAGGACTTATATCATTATAGGTATATCATTAATGGACCACTTGGGGGGTTTATTGGATGTATATATTAAGTTTATTAACTATATAATATAAAAATACAAAGTGACATGGTTAATGTCAATCTAATTAACTAAGAGTTAAAACTAAAAGATAAGGTTAATATAATGTCCCAAAACTGTCTAAAATCTATTGGTTGAAAGGATTTAGACCCATACCAACATTATACTTTGAATAATCCACTTTGAAGACATTATAAACCGAATATAAATTTATTATAAATTAATACTTTAAGTTTTTCCAAAAGAGCCCCTCCTCCCCCTTATAAAAGGACACCACTTATAACCAATTATTAACACCTTCAAAGCCTTTTGGTTCGGCCAAAACCTTGACAAATACTCTCTCAACTTCTCTCAATTCAACATAGAGGCCTTATTTTGATCATAAAGCCAACCTAAGGAACCCTTTGGATCAAATCAAAAGGAAGAACCTAAAGAAGAGGTAATGTTTTCACCACCCTTTTTCAAGTTCCTTTCTTCTTCAACTTCTTCTTTATTTTTTATTTCCTTTATAAAATAATAACTCCAGTATATTATATATACTTTGATTCTATTATAAACATGGTACAACCATATTCAGTATTCTATCCATCCTTTGAACGACTTGTCACCATACGTGCGTACGTACGGATTACCGTCTCCACGTTGTGGTGTAATTGTTATTCAAAACATTATTATTTAGATGGGTATAATAATGATGTATAATTCATGTAAATAATAAATATAACATGATAATTATTTTTTATATATAATATACTATACAATTATATATTATTTTAATATCAAAAGAGTGATATTGTTGCTCGTGCGTACGTACGGACTACCGTCTCCACGAACACGATGAGATTCATTCCCCATCGTATCCATTCAAGTATAATTCTCATTTTATGATTAAAAATAATGTTAAAGGACTTGATATAATTCTGGATATGAATAATATACAACCTATCCATAACAAACATGGCTTATGTAACAAAACATATAAAAGAAAATGAGTAAGTTAACACCCAAAACGACGATAATACTAAGACATTATTAACAAAGAAATGTTAAAAGATCATATATGATATAATATTAATGTATATAATTCTTTTATAATTTAATAAAAATTATTTCACCATTATATAGGAGGTTAAACTACCCTAAACCAATGAAAAGTACAAGGTACGGGTTTATTTCACAATCTCTTCATTATCCGAGGTTGTTTATATGTAATTATCTACTGGGACCTCTTTATCATTCACATCCATGTTTCTTAAAAATGTATTTCAAAACATTATTACTATTTTACAGAATATGGATTAAAGTCATTTATACCCTTTTTTGAATTTTTTATAAGAAGTTTATAAGGGAATCTTTCCGTCGTTTTCCAAACAAGGTCCTTTTTAACCTTTTCGACAGAATTAAGGTAAGAATGTATTTTTTTAACTTATACGGAGGGTGAGACTATTTTCCGCCATTATAAAATCGTCGAATCTTCCCTTAAAAGCTTATAAGAATATTTTTAAAGTAAATTTTTTTTTTATAATTATGTGACTTTTAAATGATTTAAAAAAAGAGATATTTCTCTAAAATAGTTTTGATTTCATCTATGTCAACATCCTTTGATGGATTTTAAGTTTATTTGAAGTTGATTTATTATGATATAAAACTTCCATATTGTATTGAAGGTTTTGTGATATGTTTGACTGTGGATGTGTTATTTTTATACCATTCACGGTTTATGGAGAAAGTACTTAAATTTAGTATGCTAGTTTTATTACGAACGTTTATGTTATGTTTAAACCTATTCATATGAGGAATGCATTGGACTTAGTAAGTGACGGGTGGAGCCTGCTATAACTCCTCGATGCATCGGTATGTCTCATGAGACAAACTAGTGTCTTGGCATGAGGCCTTGAAAAAATATTATTTGTAGTCTTGGCACGAGGCCTTGGCTACATGGTTATGATAGTCTGGCATTATGCATTCCATCATTATGAAAGTGATTATTAATATTACATGTGATTATTTGATTAATAGAATATCCATGTGAATAAGTAAATAGAATTATTTCATTTTATTTCTTCCATATTATGCTGAAGTTCAAGTTTAAAAGGCTTTTGTTTTAGTTATACATTGCCTTAAATGTTTATTCTTATTTATGAAAGTTTCCGCTATATTGTTAGCCTTACTGGGCATCTGAGCTCACCCCTTTCTATGTTTTATTTTTCCCAGGATGTGAAGAAGTATTTTATGAATGACCTACAGGGATAATATGAGGGGATATGAGTGTGGACTTTGGAGACTATGTTGTTGTAGTTTTCATTTTATGATGTAATGTAAACTTTATGAATGTATCTAGTGTTTCCAAGGCTACTAAAATAATTGATCTTTCGAGACTTGATCTTTTGTGATCATTCCAATGTTATGTAATAATGCACCGAATCTGGGTAACTGGGGTCAGTGCGTTACAATTGGTATCAGAGGAAGTTTAGTACAAACCTTGGAAGCTAGATTTAGATAAACTCTGATTAGAGCACATAGACTTAATATGGACTTTGAGGATTAGTATAGAAGAACTTCCTAGAATTTTGGTATTGTATAGATTTTGTGAGTTTTCCAAGAAATACATCCCTGTCTGGATACAATCAGGTAGAGTCGGCTTTGGCACAGATGTACCTAGGGGTAAAGCCCAAAAACACCACTTTGAGCTAGACTCGAACGAGAACTGGTGCACGACAACAGGCCTTGTTGCACTATTGGTTACGACACACCCATTGGATATGATTAAGATAATTCTCATTTTCTTTACAATCCATTAGGAATGGTTTATGAGTATATACTTTCTCAAAGAAAACATTTTTTTTATGATTATGGATTATATCCATAAATAGTTCAATTTATGTTAAGTGTCTTACAAGTATGGAATTATGTATTTTGATTCATAAACTGATCTAGTTTATGCCATTGTTTAGAAATGGCACCCAGTGGAAGGAATGGAAACCGTATCAATGCATTCACTCCATGTAGGGATTTCCCTCCTGCTCAAGATAACTATAGTGGAGCTGGGGATACAACTAGTGCTGATCAGCTAATCACCATACTAGGACAACTCACTCAGGTTATGAATAATAACCTTACCCGTATGGAGCACCCTGATCCGCAGCGTGGAGTATCAATGTTAGATCACTTCATGAGGAAGAAACCACCAACATTCAATGGGAGTACAAATCCATTTGTATCTGAGCAATAGATAAGTTCCCTAGAGAAAATATTTCAGGCTTTGGGGAGTAGTGAAAGGGAAAAAGTTATCATGGTAGTTTATCGCCTCACTGGAGATGCTGATCAATGGTGGTCATTGATACTAAACATGAAGGAATATTATGAAGTATAAAATATGGAATATAGGGACTTCAAAGAGCTTTTCTTAGAAAAATAATTTCCTCGTGACCATCGAGCAGATATGGAAAGGCAATTTCTGAGTCTGAGGCAAAAGTAGGATGAGAATGTCACAAAGTATGAGAATAACTTTACAAGGTTAGCAAGGTATACTGGATATTATATACGTAACCCAAGAAGTAATATTGATCATTTCTTTGATGGGTTAAAACCATTTCTCCGTCGAGCATTAGTCTCACAATCCTTCTCAGCGTACGAAGACATTGTCTCATGTGATATCAAGAAAAAAAAGGAATTCTCTAAGTCTTATGACATTAAAGCAAAGCAAGAGAAGAAGAGATATGGTGATCAATCTAGGAATGGAAATAAGGGGAAGAAGGGAAAAGTTTAATATCTATCCTGTAGTAAATGTGGGAAGAAACACCCTGGTACTTGCTTGAAGGGAATGAGAGTCTATTACAAGTGTGGTGAAAAAGGACACCAAGCTCGTGATTGTAAGGGGAAGAAGGAAGCTACCGATGTCCAATGATACAATTGCAGGGAGATGGGACATTATGCAAATTAATGTCCTAAGTGTCAGGGGATCTTACCTTAGAAAAGGACAAGGGATCAAGGCCAAGCTTATGCTATCACTACTGGTGAAGTAGAATCTCCAAAAGACATGGTGGTAGGTAATTTAATGGTTTCCTCAAGTTTAGAAAATTCATTATTTGATTCTGGATCATCGCATTGTTTCATATCTTCCCAGTTTTCTAAGAAAATTATATATTTCCAATTTGATTTAACAAGGGAGTTGTCAGTTAAAACTCCTAAGGAAAGTATCATTGCAACAAAGTTTTGTGAATCAGTCCCCATTAGAGCACATAAATGTTCTTTATCCACTGATCTCATCGTCATACCTATGATTGAGTTTGATATAATCCTCGGTATGGATTGGATTTCGGACCACGATGCAAAAATTTATTGTAAGAAGAAGGAGGTTACTATTTTTTATGATGATGATAAGGAACACCTTATCTTTAGAGCAGAATCATCACCACCTAATTCTTATCTAGATCCACCCCCAGTAGCTCAACTAAATTCAATTATTGGGGAGGAAGAGAATGAAATTACTATGGGTGAGGAAAGAAATGTTCAAATAGAGGATGTACCTATTGTGAAAGAATATGTAGATGTGTTTCCGAAAGATTTACCTGGACATCCTCCAGAACGAGAAGTTGAGTTTTCCATTGATTTAATTCCTGGATCAAGGCCTATATCGAATACCCCTTATAGAATGGCCACTATGGAATTAGTTGAACCAAAGAAACAACTAGAGGAATTGAGTAATAAGGGATTTATTCGCCCTAGTGTTTCTCTATGGGGAGCCCCTGTTCTTTTTGTTAAAAAGAAAGATGGATCTATGAGGTTATGTATCGACTACAGGGAAATAAATGCTACAACAATAAAGAAAAAGTATCCACTACCTTGAATTGATGATTTATTTGACCAACTACATGGAGCTCAATACTTTTCAAAGATTGACCTTAGATATGGATACCATCAGTTGTGTGTGAATAAGGAAGACATTCTGAAGACAACATTTCGAACCAGGTACGGGCATTACGAGTTTACAGTAATGCCTTTTGGGCTGACTAATGCACCCTCTGTATTCATGGATCTAATGAATAGAGTTTTCAAGGAATATCTCGATGATTTTGTGGTGGTATTTATTGATGATATCCTAGTATACTCTAAAATCTATGAAGATCATGAAAATCACTTGCGCATTATCCCGAAGACTCTGAGAAGACATGAATTATATGGGAAGTTTAACAAGTGTGAATTCTGGCTTCAGGAGATTTATTTTCTTGGCCATATTGTCTCTAAAGATGGAATCTCTGTTGATCCTTCTAAGACCAAGTAAATCTAAGAATGTCCTGCACCAACGAGTATAACTGAGGTACGCAGTTTTATTGGTTTAGCAGGTTATTATCGAAGTTTCGTCCAGAATTTTTCCCGGTTGGCTAACCCATTAACAAAGCTCACACGTAAAGGGGTTAAATTTGTTTGGACAAAAGAGTGTGAAGAATGTTTCGAAGAACTGAAGAGAATATTAGTCAATGCTCCTATATTGACTCTACCATCGGGGAATGATGGGCTCGTTATTTACAGTGATGCATCGAAGAAAGGACTTGGTTGTGTCCTTATGCAGAATGATAGGGTTATTGCCTATTCATCACGACAGTTGAAAATTCATGAGAAAAACTATCCTACTCATGATCTCGAGTTAGCAGCTATGATCTTTTCTTTGAAGATATGAAGACACTACCTCTATGGTGAAAAATGTGAGATTTATATTGATCACAAGAGTTTGAAGAATATTTTCTCACAAAAATAACTCAACATGAGGCAAAGGATATGGCTTGAATTACTCAAGGATTATGATTGTATGATACACTACCACCTGGGGAAGGCAAATAATGTGGCAGATGCTTTGAGCAGAAAAGATCATGGAGTTTTGAACAATATGAGAGTTGAAAGGGATCCTATTTTCATGAATTTAGTAAAAATGGATATGGGAATAACCATGGAAGGTGAAACATCAATTATTTTTCAAATGGTTTCCAAACCATCTCTACTAGAAAGGATTAAGATTTCTCAGACCGATGATAAAGAATTTCAAAAGAAGATTAAAGCTGTGAATGATGGGAGATTAAGAGACTTTGTGTATGAAGAAGGAATTTTGAAATTTGGGAAGAGTCTTTGTGTTCTCGATATACCTGATCTAAAAAGGTAATTTTTAGATGATGCTCATAGCTTTAATTTCTCTATACACCCTGGGAGCAGCAAAATGTATAGATATTTGAAGGAACATTTTTGGTGGGACAACATGAAGAGGGATATTGCTGATTTTTTGTCAAGATATATGGTTTGTCAACAAGTGAAAGCTGTAAGGCAACAACCTGGAGGAGTCATGAAACCTCTTCCCATACATGAGTGGAAATAAGATAATATTACGATGGACTTCGTCATGGGACTAACAAAGACTCCTAGAAGGAATGATGCAATATGGGTCATTGTTGATCGTCTTACCAAGTCGGCACATTTTCTTGATATATGGGAAGATTTACCACTTGAACGTCTAGCAAGGCTATATATTAATGAAGTTGTGAGACTTCATGGAGTACCCCTATTGATTGTTTCTGATCGTGATCCCCATTTTACTTCAAGATTCTGGAAGAGTCTTCCGAAGGCCTTGGATACTGAACTTCGTTTGAGCACTGCCTACCACCCTCAAATAGATGGACAATCAGAATGGTCTATTCAAACCTTAGAAGACATGTTGAGATCATGCTCACTTGACTTTCAGGGTATGTGGGATCAATATTTACCTCTGGTGGAATTTTCCTATAACAATAGCTTCCATTCAAGTATTCAGATGGCACCATATGAAGCGTTATACGGAAAGAGATCTTGCACACCAACCTGCTGGGATGACGTTGGTGAGAGAAAACTTGTAGGCCCATAAATGGTGGAGGAAATGATGGAAAAGGTAAATTTAATCCAAAACCACATCAAAGCGGCTCAAAGTAGGCAGAAGAGCTATGCCGATAACCAAAAGAAGGATTTGGAATTTCAGGTAGGATATCATGTTTTCTTGAAGGTATCTCCATGGAAGGGAGTTATACGTTTTGGTAAGAAGGGAAAATTGAGTCCCAAGTACATCGGACCATTTGAAATTCTAGAATGAATTGGGGTTGTAGCATACCGTTTGGAAATGCTTCCAAATCTCTCCAAAGTTCACAATGTGTTCCACGTATCACTGTTGAGAAAATACATGCCTAACCCAACGCATGTACTCACCTATGAGGAAGTAGATCTGGAACACGATCTATCTTATTGTGAAGAGCCTGTCAAGATTCTTGATACAAGAGAGCAAGTGCTGAGAAACCGGACGACTCGTCTGGTAAAATCTTTATGGAGAAACCATAAGATGGAAGAGGCAACATGGGAACCCGAGGAACTTATGATGAAGAACCACCCGAGTCTTTTTAAGAAATAATATTCTAGAAATTTCAAGGACAAAATTATATGAAGGAGGGGAGAATGTAACACCCAAATCTTCCATGGTATGTTTCCCTTTGAATAATGCAATAGCTTGCATTGTACACAATTTCGAGATTCTAACACACTGTGACCAATCAAACTAGCCGTTATGAATACTAATACCCACTTTTTGAAATTTTATAAATTTTATCTCTCAAAATGGACTTAATTTTTGGATTTGGAATATCGAAATTATCCTAGGGTAAAATTTTGGTACTTTTCGGATAACTTTTATATTTTGATGAATATCGAAAATTACTAAATTTTAATTAAAAACAATTTTATTAATCAAAATAATTAATAGTGATAAATTATGAATTTGAGTGGTTTTAAAGTATATTTAGAATATATTTTTACCATTTAATACAATATTGTTCATTGGACATAATTTCACATTTAAACTTGACATAAACAACTGTCAATCTTTTGATAGTTATTATTTCTTAAAAACACGCTTTTTGTTTTAACAACGGGAATTAATTTTAAATTAATTTCTACCACTTATATGTTTTGAATTTGGAAAAATGGATTCAATATTTGGAATCATTATTTCCAAATTGTGTAAATAGGTAAATTTTATTTTTAGACATTTTGAATAATTACTTCGGTAAATATTTTATTTACCATGGTTAAAGGGTAAATCTGGTAAATAAGGGTAAAAAATAATATTATAATAATAATAAATTACCCTAAAACGTGTCATAATCTTATTGGTTGATACATGTCCGACCATGTACATCTTTGGGTCTATTTGGGGACCCCATGGATCCACTTGTAAGTGATAAGGACACTTTATATTAATTAAGTTAAAATAAATACAAAAATGACATAAGCATATATCTTTTAGAAAAACAATTTTTACATAGGGTTATATATGTTGGATTTTCAACTATAAATATTCATTAGAAAGATAAAAATATTTAATACATAATTTTATTTTATTTATAATTTTTAGACATTTAATAATTAATATTATTTATGACACAATAATGACGCAATATTTTCCATATTAATGAAAGAATCAAATAATTGGTATTATAAATGTTAAAATAAATATAATTTGAAAGTTTTGATGAAATACATGAATTTTATTGGTTAATATGACATTATAGGATTTTTTAAATGATTTGTTTTCGAATTTATAAAGTTGTTAAGACTTTAACAAAAATCAATTATTGAATAGTGTCAAAATTGACATAAATGAGTTTTTTAAAAAAATATTATATTATTAATTGATATTCTATTTCTAAAAATATAATTTTCGGCCAAAGGACTTATATCATGATAGCTGTATCATTAATGGACCACTTGGGTGTTGATTTTATGTATATAGTAAGTTTATTAACTATATAATATAAAAATACAAAGTGACATGGTTAATGTCAATCTAATTAACTAAGAGTTAAAACTAAAAGATAAGGTTAATATAATGACCCAAACCTGTCTAAAATCTATTGGTTGAAATTATTTAGACCCATAACCACCTTATAATTTGATTAATCCACTTTGTATCCATTATAAATCGAAAAAAACATTTATTATAAATTAATACTTTAAGTTTTTCCTAAAGAGCCCCTCCCCCCCTTATAAAAGGACACCACTTATAACCAATTATTCACACCATAAAAGCCTTTTGGTTTGTCCAAACCCTGATCAAATACTCTCTAAACTTCTCTCAATTCAACCTAGAGGCCTTATTTTGATCATAAATCCAACTTAAGGATCCATTTTGATCAAATCAAAAGGAAGAACCCGAAGAAGAGGTAATGTTTTCACCACCCTTTTTCAAGTTCCTTTCTTCTTCAACTTCTTCTTTCTTTTTTATTTCCTTTCTAAAATAATAACTACAGTATCTTATATATACTTTGATGTTATTATAAACATGGTACAACCATATTAATTATTCTATCCATCCTTTGAATGACATATCACCATACGTGCGTACGTACGACTTACCGTCTCCACGTTGTGGTGTAATTGTTATTCAAAAACATTATTATTTAAATGGGTATAATAATGATGTATAATTCATGTAAATAATAAATATAACATGATAATTATTCTATATATATGATATAATATCCAATTATATATTATTTTAATATCAAAAGAGTGATATTCTCGCTCGTGCGTACGTACGGACTACCGTCTCCACGAACGCGATGAGATTCATTCCCCATCGTATCCATTAAAGTCTAATTATAATTTGATGATTAAAAATAATGTTAAAGGACTTGATATAATTCTGGATATTAATAATATAAAACCTATCCATAAAAAACATGGCTTATGTAACAAAACATATAAAAGAAAATGAGTAAGTTAACACCCGAAACGACGATAATACTAAGATATTATTAACAAAGTAATGTTAAAAGATCATATATGATATCATATTAATGTATATGATTATTTTATAATTTAATAACAATTATTTCACCATTATACAGGAGGTTAACCTACCATAAAACAAGTAAAAGTACAAGGTAAGAGTTTATTTCACAATCTCTTCATTATCCGAGGTTGTTTATACGTAATTATCTACTGGGACCTCTTTATCATCCACATCCATGTTTCTTAAAAATGCATTTCAAAAAATTCTTACTATTTTACAGAATATGGGTTAAATTCATTTATACCCTTGTTTTAATTTTTATAAGAATTTTATAAATGAATATTTCCGTCATTTTCCAAACAAGGTCCTTTTTAACCTTTTCGACAGAATTAAGGTAAGAATGTCTTTTTTTAACTTATACGGCAGGTGCGGCTATTTTCTGCCGTTATAAAATCGTCTAAGCTTCCCTTACAATCTTATAAGAATATTTTTAAATTAAATGTTTTCTTTTATAATTATGTGACTTTTAAATGATTTAAAAAAAGGAGATATTTCTCTAAAATAGTTTTGATTTCATCTTTGTCAACATCCTTTGATGGATTTTAAGTTTATTTGAAGTTGATTTATTATGATATAAAACTTCCATATTGTATTTAAGGTTTTGTGATATGTTTGACTGTGGATGTGTTATTTTTATACCATTCACGGTTTATGGAGAAAGTACTTACATTTCTTATGCTAGTTTTAATACGAATGTTTATGTTATGTTTAAACCTGTTCATATGAGGAATGCATTGGACTTAGTAAGTGACGGGTAGAGCCCACTATAGCTCCTCGATGCATCGGTAGGTCTCATGAGACAAACTAGTGTCTTGGCATGAGTCCTTGACAAAATATTATTTGTAGTCTTGGCACGAGGCCTTGGCTACGTGGTTATGATAGTCTGGAATTATGCATTCCATCATTATGAAAGTGGTTATTAATATTTCATGTGATTATTCTATTAATAGAATATCCATGTGAATAAGTAAATGGAATTATTTCATTTTATTTCTGTTATATCATGCTAAAGTTCAAGTTTAAAAGGATTTTTTTAGTTATACATTGCCTTAAATGTTTATTCTTATTTATGAAAGTTTCCACTATATTATTATCCTTACTGGGCATCTGAGCTCACCCCTTTCTATGTTTTATTTTTCCCAGGATGTGAAGAAGTATTTTATGAATGACCTGCAGAGATAGTATGAGGGGATATGAGTGTGGACTATGGAGACTATGTTGTTGTAGTTTTCATTTTATGATGTAATGTAAACTTAATGAATGTATCTAATGTTTTCAAGGCTACTAAACTAATCAATCTTTCGAGACTTGATCTTTTGTGATCATGCCAATGTTATGTAATAATGCACCGAATCTGGGTAACTGGGGTCGGGGTGTTACATCATCAGTTCCATACTGTATGTAATCATACCTAGGGGTTATAGGTTCCATACCTTGATCCCATAGTTAACATGTGCCATACCTTTATAAGAATTTAGTGCTATACAGATATTTTCAACATCAAGAAAGTAATATAATAATGAAAAGGGCTATGTTAGTGTCCATACACACTTACAATAATCAATATAAAAAGGTAAAAGACAAGATAATATCCATCTCATTCCACCCTTTCATTTAAATATGACTATTTAATCATTTGTTAACATTTAATACTAGAGAAAATAAGGCATTTCCATATCCAAATATCTCATTAAATTTACAAAGGATCCCACTAAAAGGTAGCGATCTCACACACCTAAAGGGGTGGTTCTATCATGGAAAATATTAAATAACTCACCTTAGAGGTGGCTAGGGTTGAGTTTGATAACCTCCAACCATGTAAAAGTGATAAAAGGGCAATACATTAAGGTCCCAACAATTTAATTAATACATTTTAATCAATTTAGGAGCAATGTTCGGAGGTTTAACATGTTGAACAATGATGAAAATTTAATAGACAACAAAACCTTATGGAAAAGGTATAGACCACCTACCTTATTCTTATATAGGAATACTCATCCAATATTGATCTTTGGTTTTATCTAGATTGAAAGAAAATAGTAAAACATACAAACACCCTAGAAATAATACCACTACTAGAATTTTGTCCATTTGCGATGGACAAATGACCAGTCGCAAATAGTGCCTTTTATGTTACTATTTGCGATAAAGTATTTATTCTATCACAAATAATGGTTTTTTGCGATGATATAAATAATCCATCTCAAATGTTTTTGGCATGCTTACCCGTCACTCAGTGTGAAAAGTAATCGTGACGTTCATTTTCGACGGATAAAAAAATCCGTTGTAGATTCTCCTAGGCTCGGGATTATTTGTGATGGAAATTATTGTCCTTTGAAAATAATCTAGATGAAAAACTATTTCGACGACATTAATTCCATCGCAAATACACCATCGTAAAAAACCATACATTTTAACAACCGCACAATCCTCCTTTATTTCTTCCTCCTCTTCCTCCTCCCTCTCCTATAGCAAACCCTATGAACCTATGGCCAACCGATTTTTCTCAGCTCTGTGCGACTCCGTTCTTCCCATTTTTTGCTGATTTTGGCTCAAATCTTCAAGGTACGGACTCCTCTTACGTTCTCCGTAAATTTTTTAGCGTATTTGGGTTCAATATTAAATATAATGGTTTTGTCCATAGGTTTAGAAATTTATCTGATTTTCATGATTTATTTGATATTTAGGATAGATGAAATTGTATTAATTTCTATTTTGATTTTAATATGGTTCGTTTTTTCCCATTTTGGGTTCAATTTCAAAAATATTGGTTTGGTTAAATCTTAAGTTTAAAAATTTATCTGATTTGCATGATTTATTTGATATTTAGGATTGATGCAATTTTATTAATATATATATTGATTTTAATCTAATTCGTATAATTTATTTTAATTTGTTTTTTGGAATTATGCTAATTTTTTATTTTTGATATTTATATGTGTTTTGTATTTATATTTGTATATATATATATAAGTATGTTTGTGTTTCATGTTAATTTTGATATATGTTTATATATATATATATATATATTAAAATGTGTTTTTTAATTTTGATATTTGTATGTGTTTGTATATACATGTTGGTGCAAAAAATTTGGGACAAAGAAGAACAAGTGCGACGCCTTAGAGGTGTCCTTGCGGAGTCCATTTGCGGAGCCCCAACGGCCCCACGACCGCTGTGGAGCAAGGAGGCGGGATACCCCGTGAACCCCTTTGACTTTCGTGAGCCTTTTGAGGAGAAAATAGGTGGGAGGCTCTGCAACCTGATTTGATGTTTGCGAACACACCATGGAGTAAGAAGGCAGGAGGCTCCGCGAGCCAAGTTGACATTCACGAACCCGCCACTGAGCAAGCTTCATCTTCGAGCCGAACGAGATCTGCTTTGCAGCACCTCTTGCCTATAAATACAAGGCTCCCCTCAAGCCCAAAGGATGGATCATCCAAACTTTCAACTTCCTAGCTCCTGAATCGTGAAGCACTTCCTGCTCTGCGAACCATGAGCTTCTCGAGGTACTTTTGCATCATGAATGGCCTCCCCCCTTGCTTTAATTTTTCCCCTCTTTAGAGAGGGATGCCTTTCGCAGAGCCCACCAGCCTCCACAAAGGAAGATGATCCCCAAGGTAACCCAGGTCATCATGGAGCTTTTATGCTTCGCAAATCACCCCTCATACACATGTGACCCATATGCTAAGGCAGGGCTACTGTGCCTCGCGAATCCCCTTGCTTCACAATTCTACCCTTCGCGAGGAACCCTTGCTTCGCGAGGCATTTCTCCGCGAATGCCTTTCCACTTTGCGAAGCACCTTTCATATGAACCTATTCCCTATGCTTAGGCTGGGACACTGCACTTCACGAAGCATACCCCTTCACAAAGCCCCTCCACTACATGGAGCACCGGAGCTTCAAAAGGACCCTGCCTATGGGCCCCTTTGCTCCACAATTCTTTTTCCCGTGCAACCCTCCAGGTTTGCACGAAATGATTTCAACTTCCTTTGGACATTAATTCCCATTGCATTGCTTAACCTCATGATTCTTCACATAGGCACACTAACAACTATTGATTCTTCGCATAACCACACTCATATGGACCCCCAATGGGATCACCTCTCGATAGCCCCCAACCACGACATTGCTTATGCCTTCCCTTACCCAAGGGTGGGCGGGTATCGGTTATGTAAGTCCTAGGGGTGCGGAGCAAACCCAGGTCGTCAGAGCTGTATGGCGTTAAACTGCTAAGTCCCATCGTTATCAGCACATGACATTAAACTGTGACCTCGCCCCATTTCGTGTGCGTAGGGTGCCCCATCTCGAACGTTCTATATTCCCACTGGTCTCCATGAGAGTGAGATCATTCCTCACATGGAATGACATACTCTTTATCAGAGCGACGTCCATCTGTGGGGAAAGGGGAACCACCCTGGTGTATTCCCATAGCCTTTTTTGAAGGAGGCAACACCCCTTCTCCTCCTCTCTTCCTAGGTGACAAATCCCTCTCCCTCCAGGTTTTGTCACCACCCGGGTCTCTATCCTGGAGTAAGTCCCAATCTCCACCTCCCCAGGCCTCCATCCTGGAGTAACCCGCTATTTCCTCTTTGGGATCACTACTGGAATTTAGCTTTTTCCCAACGGCAGTATACCAACGGTTTATTTAAACCGTTGGGATAGTGAGTATTTTCCAACGGTTTAAGAAAACCGTTGGCAAAGAGAATTTCAGCAGAACTTTCCCCAACGGTTCACTGGAACCGTTGGGAAAAGGAGACCTTTCCCAACGGTTCAATGGAACCGTTGGGAAAAGGCTGCTCAAACTCACACATTCCCAACGGTTCCTGTAAACCGTTGGGAAATGTGTGCCTTTGCCAACGGTTTATAAAAACCGTTGGCAAAGGATTCCCCCAAATTGCAGGCCGCGATCTCCTCTCCCCATTCGGACAGAGCCCTAATCTATTCACTCCGCTGGTCTCGCGAACCCCATCTCACTCCACTGCTCTCGCGAATCCGAACACCAGTACCCCCATCCCAACAGGTACACCCCATACGAATAGGTGAAATTTGATCTCAACCATATTGTTGTAGTTTTTTTAATGAATAGATTTTTTCCAGGTGTTGGTAGTTTAATTGATTATCCAGGTGTTGGTGATTTTTAATGTTTTTGTATTCTATGTTTGGAAGGAGAGTGTTCAAAACATGTAAATCAAACCAATTTGATATTACTCATGAAATCAATTTGATAATGGATTGTGAGATTTTTTAATGTTTTTGTATTCTGTTAATGTTTTTTGTATTCTATGTTTGGAAGGAGGTGTTGGTGATTTTTAATTATTTTCCAATGGTCGAGCATCATGTGAGATTTTTTCTATGTTTGGATAATGGATTGTGGGAATTATGGATTGTGTTCAAACCAATTTGATATGTTTTGGATAATCGATTGTGGGGGTAGGGGCTGTCCACGGGGGTGGGTGGGTGTCCACGGGGGTGGGCGGGGGTGTCCACGGGGGTGGGAAAGGCTGTCCACGGGGTGGGCGGTGCTGTCTAGGGGGTGTGGGCTATCCTGGGGGTCTGGGTGGGGTGTCATGGTGGGGGAGGGGTGTGTGGGGTGTCCACGGGGGTGGTATGTCTAGGTGGTGGTGGTGGGGTTGCAGGGGAGGGGGGTGTGGGCTGTTTGGGAGGGTGGGCGGGGCTACCCAGGGGGGTACGGTGGTGGGCGGGCTGTCCACAAGGGTGGAAGGGCTGTCCACGGGGGTGGTCGGGCTGTCAAGGAGGCGTGGGCGGGCTGTCCAGGGGGGTGGGTGGGATGGCAAGAGGGGGTAGGGGTGTCCAGAGGGTGGGCGGGCTATCCAAGGGGGTGGGGGGCTGTCCATAGGGAGAAGGGGTGTCGAGGGGGGTGGGTGGGCTGTCCACGGGGGTGGTTGGGCTGTCTAGGGGGTAGGGGGCGTCCACGGGGGTGGGTGGGTTGTCCACGGGGGTGGGCGGGGCTGTCCACGGGGGTGGGAAAGGCTGTCCACGGGGGTGGGCGAGGCTGTCCAGGGGGTGTGGGCTGTCCTGGGGGTTTGAGTGGGGTGTCCTGGTGGGGGATGGGTGTGTGGGGTGTCCAGGGGGGTTGGTATGTCTAGGTGGTGGTGGTGGGGTTGCAGGGGAGGGGGGTGTGGGTTGTTTGGGAGGGTGGGCGGGGATATCCCGGGGGGGTACGGGGTGTCTAGGGGGGTACGGGGGTGGGCGGGCTGTCCACAAGGGTGGACGGGCTGTCCACGGGGGTGGCCGGGCTGTCAAGGAGGGGTGGGCGGGCTGTCCAGGGGGGGTGGGTGGGCTGGCCACAGGGGGTAGGGGTGTCCAGGGGGGTAGGCGGGCTATCCAAGGGGGTGGGGGGCTGTCCATAGGGAGAAGGGGTGTCGAGGGGGGTGGGTGGGCTGTCCACGGGGGTGGTTGGGCTGTCTAGGGGGTAGGGGGTGTCCACGGGGGTGGGTTGTCCATGGGGGTTGGCGGGGCTGTCCACGAGGGTGGGAAAGGCTATCCACGGGGGTGGCCGTCTGTGCCTACATGTCACGAATAATAATTAGAATGTTCCACGGTGGTTTCAACTCCATCTGAGGCCGTCCGCTATGAATTTGACCGTTGGACGCCCATTCTGGCCGTTTATGACACCAGAACTGCGTTGTCGGTCACCGTGGGCACACGACACGTCCGATTGACGTGCCGTCTACTCGACCACTTCAAAAATCACTCACCCGTATTTGTCGTCTGATTTCAGGCCATTCCGACATCGTTCGTCCCGTTTGGACCCCCCTCACGCGCGTTTACGAAGCGCGCGCATCACTTAAAACACGAATATTGAGCCGTACCGCGCAAACCGCACGTCCGATTGACGTGCCGTCTGTGTCTACACGTCACGAATAATAATTATAATGTTCCACGGTGGTTTCAACTCAATCCGAGGCCGTCCGCTATGAATTTGACCGTTTGACGCCCGTTCTGGCCGTTTATGACACCCGAACTGCGTTGTCGGTCACCGCGGGCACAGGGCACATCCAATTGACGTGCCTTCTGCTCGACCACTTCAGAAATCAGTCACCCGTATTTGTCGTCTGATTTCAAGTCATTCCGACATCGTTCGGCCCGTTTGGACCCCCCTCACGCGCGTTTACGAAGCGCGCGCATCACTTAAAACACGAATATTGAGCCGTACCGCGCAAACCGCACGTCCGATTGACGTGCCGTCTGTGCCTACACGTCACGGATAATAATTAGAATGTTCCACGGTGGTTTCAGCTCAATCCGAGGCCATCCGCTATGAATTTTACCGTTGGACGCCCGTTCTGGCCGTTTATGACACCAGAACTACGTTGTCGGTCACCGCGGGCACACGGCACGTCCGATTGACGTGCCGTCTGCTCGAACACTTCAGAAATCAGTCACCCGTATTTTTCGTCTGATTTCAGGCCATTCCAACATTGTTCGGCCCGTTTGGACCCCCCTCACGCGCGTTTACGAAGCGCGCGCATCACTTAAAACACGAATATTGAGCCGTACCGCGCAAACCGCACGTCCGATTGACGTGCCGTCTGTGCCTACACGTCACGAATAATAATTAGAATGTTCCACGGTGGTTTCAGCTCAATCCGAGGCCATCCGCTATGAATTTGACCGTTGGACGCCCGTTCTGGCCGTTTATGACACCAGAACTGCGTTGTCGGTCACCGCGGGCACACGACACGTCCGATTGACGTTCCGTATGCTCGACCACTTCAGAAATCACTCACTCGTATTTTTCGTCTGATTTCAGGCCATTCCGACATCGTTCGGCCCGTTTGGACCCCCCTCACGCGCGTTTACGAAGTGCGCGCATCACTTAAAACACGAATATTGAGCCGTACCGCGCAAACCGCACGTCTGATTGACGTGCCGTCTGTGCCTACATGTCACGAATAAAAATTAGAATGTTCCACGGTGGTTTCAGCTCAATCCGAGGTCGTCCTCTATGAATTTGACCGTTGGACGCCCGTTCTGGCCGTTTATGACACCAGAACTACGTTGTCGGTCACCGCGGGCACATGGCACGTCCGATTGATGTGCCGTCTGCTCGAACACTTCATAAATCACTCACCCGTATTTGTCGTCTGATTTCAGGCCATTCCGACATCGTTCGGCCCGTTTGGACCCCCCTCACGCGCGTTTACGAAGCGCGCGCATCACTTAAAACACGAATATTGAGCCGTACCGCGCAAACCGCACGTCCGATTGACGTGCCGTCTGTGCCTACACGTCACGAATAATAATTAGAATGTTCCACGGTGGTTTCAGCTCAATCCGAGGCCGTCCGCTATGAATTTGACCGTTGGACGCCCGTTCTGGCCGTTTATGACACCAAAACTGCGTTGTCGGTCACCGCGGGCACACGGCACGTCCGATTGACGTGCCCTCTCCTCGACCACTTCAGAAATCACTCACCCGTATTTTTCGTCTGATTTCAGGCCATTACGACATCATTCGGCCCGTTTGGACCCCCCTCACGCGCGTTTACGAAGTGCGCGCATCACTTAAAACACGAATATTGAGCCGTACCGCGCAAACCGCACGTCCGATTGACGTGCCGTCTGTGCCTACATGTCACGAATAATAATTAGAATGTTCCACGGTGGTTTCAGCTCAATCCGAGGCCGTCCGCTATGAATTTGATAGTTGGACGCCCGTTCTGGCCGTTTATGACACCAGAACTGCGTTGTCGGTCACCGCAGGCACACGGCACGTCCGATTAACGTGCCGTCTGCTCGAACACTTCAGAAATCAGTCACCCATATTTGTCGTCTGATTTCAGGCCATTCCGACATTGTTCGGCCCGTTTGGACCCCCCTCACGCGCGTTTACGAAGCGCGCGCATCACTTAAAACACGAATATTGAGCCGTACCGCGCAAACCGCACGTCCGATTGACATTCCATCTACGCGTACACGTCACGAATAATAATTAGAATGTTCCACGGTGGTTTCAGCTCAATCCGTGGCCGTCCGCC
Source organism: Viscum album (assembly GCA_963277665.1). NCBI lineage: Eukaryota > Viridiplantae > Streptophyta > Magnoliopsida > Santalales > Viscaceae > Viscum > Viscum album. The sequence goes on along the minus strand of OY728136.1, from coordinate 2,082,139,254 downwards.
ATGAATTTGACCGTTGGACGCCCGTTCTGGCCGTTTATGACACCAGAACTGCGTTGTCGGTCACCGCGGGCACACGGCACGTCCGATTGACGTTCCGTCTGCTCGACCACTTCAGAAATCATTCACCCGTATTTTTCGTCTGATTTCAGGCCATTCCGACATCGTTTGGCCGGTTTGGACCCCCCTCACGCGCGTTTACGAAGCGCACGCATCACTTAAAACACGAATATTGAGCCGTACCGCGCAAACCGCACGTCCGATTGACGTGCCGTCTGCGCGTACACGTCACGAATAATAATTAGAATGTTGCACAGTGGTTTCAGCTCAATCCGTGGTCTTCCGCTATGAATTTGACCGTTGGACGCCCGTTCTGGCCGTTTATGACACCAGAACTGCGTTGTCGGTCTCCGCGGGCACATGGCACGTCCGATTGACGTGCCGTCTGCTCGAACACTTCAGAAATCAGTCACCCGTATTTGTCGTCTGATTTCAGGCCATTCCGACATCGTTCGGCCCGTTTGGACCCCCCTCACGCGCGTTTACGAAGCGCGCGCATCACTTAAAACACGAATATTGAGCCGTACCGTGCAAACCGCACGTCCGATTGATGTGCCGTCTGTGCCTACACGTCACGAATAATAATTATAATGTTCCACGGTGGTTTCAGCTCAATCCGAGGCCGTCCACTATGAATTTGACCGTTGGACGCCCGTTCTGGCCGTTTATGACACCAGAACTGCGTTGTCTGTCACCGCGGGCACACGGCACGTCCGATTGACGTGCCGTCTGCTCGACCACTTCAGAAATCACTCACCCGTATTTGTCGTCTGATTTCAGGCCATTCCGACATCGTTCGGCCGGTTTGGACCCCCCTCACGCGCGTTTACGAAGCGCGCACATCACTTAAAACACGAATATTGAGCCGTACCGCGAAAACCGCACGTCCGATTGACGTGCCGTCTGCGCGTACACGTCACAAATAATAATTAGAATGTTGAACAGTGGTTTCAGCTCAATCCGAGGTCGTCCGCTATGAATTTGACTGTTTGACGCCCGTTTTGGCCGTTTATGACACCCGAATTGCGTTGTCGGTCACCGCGGGCACACGGCACGTCCGATTGACGTGCCGTCTGCTCGACCACTTCAGAAATCAGTCACCCGTATTTGTACTCTGATTTCAGGCCATTCCGATATCGTTCGGCCCGTTTGGACCCCCCTCACGCGCGTTTACGAAGCGCGCACATCACTTAAAACACGAATATTGAGCCGTACCGCGCAAACCGCACGTCCGATTGACGTGCCGTCTGTGCCTACACGTCACGAATAATAATTAGAATGTTCCACGGTGGTTTCAGCTCAATCCGAGGCCGTCCGCTATGAATTTGAACGTTGGACGCCCGTTCTGGCCGTTTATGACACCAGAACTGCGTTGTCTGTCACCGCGGGCACACGGCACGTCCGATTGACGTGCTGTCTACTCGAACACTTCAGAAATCACTCACCCATATTTTTCGTCTGATTTCAGGCCATTCCAACATCGTTCGGCCGGTTTGGACTCCCCTCACGCGCGTTTACGAAGCGCGCACATCACTTAAAACACGAATATTGAGCCGTACCGCGCAAACCGCACGTCCGATTGACGTTCCGTCTGCGCGTACACGTCACAAATAATAATTAGAATGTTGTACGGTGCTTTCAGCTCAATCCGAGGTCGTCCGCTATGAATTTGACTGTTTGACGCCCGTTTTGGCCGTTTATGACACCCGAATTGCGTTGTCGGTCACCGCGGGCACACGGCACGTCCGATTGACGTGCCGTCTACTCGACCACTTCATAAATCAGTCACCCGTATTTGTCGTCTGATTTCAGGCCATTCCGACATCGTTCGGCCCGTTTGGACCCCCCTCACGCGCGTTTACGAAGCGCGCGCATCACTTAAAACACGAATATTGAGCCGTACTGCGCACACTGCACGTCCAATTAACGTGCCGTCTGCGCGTACACGTCACGAATAATAATTAGAATGTTACACGGTGGTTTCAGCTCAATCGGAGGCCGTCCGCTATGAATTTGACCGTTGGACGCCCGTTCTGGCCGTTTATGACACCAGAACTGCGTTGTCTGTCACCGCGGGCACACGGCACGTCCGATTGACGTGCCGTCTGCTCGACCACTTCAGAAATCACTCACCCGTATTTGTCGTATGATTTCAGGCCATTCCGACATCGTTCGGCCCGTTTGGACCCCCCTCACACGCGTTTACGAAGCGCGCACATCACTTAAAACACGAATATTGAGCCGTACCGCGCAAACCGCATGTCCGATTGACGTGCCGTCTACGCGTACACGTCACAAATAATAATTAGAATGTTCCACGGTGGTTTCAGCTCAATCCGAGGTAGTCCGCTATGAATTTGACCCTTGGACGCCCGTTCTGGCCGTTTATGACACCCGAACTGCGTTCTCGGTCACCGCAGGCACAGGGCACGTCCGATTGACGTGCCGTCTACTCGACCACTTCAGAAATCACTCACCCATATTTGTCGTCTGATTTCAGGCCTTTACGACATCGTTCGGCCGGTTTGGACCCCCCTCACGCGCGTTTACGAAGCGCGCGCATCACTTAAAACACGAATATTGAGCCGTACCGCGCAAACCGCACATCCGATTGACATGTCGTCTGCGCGTACACGTCACGAATAATAATTAGAATGTTGCACGGTGGTTTCAAGTCAAAAGGACGTCATTTTAAGTGAAAAGCATCAACTGACATACGGAAAACCGACCAAACACATTCCGAATCTATTGATAATTTATCTCAACAATCCATGGGTCATATGTGACGTGTATGAGCCAACCCGGGATGAATCCGAGTCGCGGTGTGGCCGGGATAAGTCTAAATGTCTCTCTTTTGTTTAAAATGGACACCATTTTAAGTACATACGGAAAAATGACCAAACGGATTCGGTTTCCGTTGAAACTTTAGGAGAACGATCCATGGGTCATATGTGACGTGTACGAATCAACCCCGCCACAATCGGAGACGCGGTGTGGCCGACACCACTCAATGTGTCGGTCTTTTGTTTCAAAAAGACGTCATTTTAAGTGAAAATCATCAAGTGACATACGAAAAACCGACCAAAGGCATTCGGACTGTGTCGATACTTTATCACAAGGATCCATGGGTCGTATGTGACGTGTACGAGTCAATCCCGCCTCAATCCGAGGAGCGGTGTGGCCGACACCGTTCTAACTGTGTCTCTTTTGTTTAAAATGGACAGGATTATAAGTGAAAAGAACAACTGGCATACGGAAAACTGACCAAACGCATTCTGAATTTGTTGATAATTTATCCCAACGATCCATGGGTCATATGTGACATGTACGAGCTGACCCGGGATGAATCCAAGTCATGGTGTGGCCGAGATCAGTCTAAGTGGCTCTCTTTTGTTTAAAACGGACACCATTTTAAGTACATACGGAAAACCGACGAAACGGATTCGGTTTCCGTTGAAACTTTAGGAGAACGATCCCTGGGTCATATGTGACGTGTACGAATCAACCCCGCCTCAATTGGAGACGCGGTGTGGCCGACACCACTCAAAGTGTCTATCTTTTGATTCAAAGGGACATCATTTTAAGTGAAAAGCATCAAGTGACATACGGAAAACGGAGAAAATGCATTCGGATTGTGTCCATACTTTAGGAAAAGGATCTACGGGTCGTATGTGACGTGTACGAGTCAATCCCGCCTCAATATGAGGAGCGGTGTGGCCGACACCGCTCCAACTGTGTCTCTTTTGCTTAAAATGGACAACAATTTAAGTACATACGGAAAACCGACCAAACGCATTCGGTTTCCATTGAAACTTTAGGAGAACGATCCATAGGTCATATGTTACGTGTACGAGTCAACACCGCCTCAATCTGAGGCACGGTGTGGCTAGAACCACTCAAAGTGTCTGCCTTTTGTTTCAAAAGTACGTCATTTTAATTGAAAAACATCAACTAGCATACGGAAAACCGACCAAACGCATTCAGATTGTGTCGATACATTAGCACAACGATCCATGGGTCATATGTGACGTGTATGAGTCAACCCCGCCTCAATCTGAGACACGTTGTGGATGGTATCACTCCAGGTGTATGTATTATGTTTAAAACAGACATTACTTTAGGTAAAAATATATGGTATACAAAAAACAGATCAAATTATGAATTGACTTCCAGATTCCACATATAATTGTCATCTACATTTTAAATTGAAATCTAAATGAATTATGTATGTTTATAATTACGTTATCAATTCTAATTTAATTATGGATGTGTATAGTTCTACCATTATATGTTAAACGTGTATGAATTTGTTCTCTATATGTAAGTGTTAGTTGGTTACTGCAGGTACAATAATTATATATGTATGTGTTAGTTTATTGCAGGTACAATAATTGGATTGAAAAATGAGAGGGAACCCACAAAACCAGATGTGGTGCTGGTCAAATTGGAGACCTGGTTGGGAGCTGCTGGGCAAATTGGGGAGCTGCTGGGTGATTTGCCCAGCAGAGGCTATGCCAACGGTTCAAAACCGTTGGTATAGAAATTGTAGATTAGTTTTACCAACGGTTCATCAAACCGTTGGTAAAACACTTTTCCCAACGGTTTAGAACCGTTGGGAAAGAGTAGATGTGGGGTTTTTTCCAACGGTTTGAAACCGTTGGCAAACCTTTTTCCCAACCTATCTCCACCCTATGCCAACGGTTTGCTGTAAACCGTTGGGAAATGTTTTTCCCAACGGCTTACTTACCTACGCTTGGCAGAACCGTTGGTATATGTTATACCAACGGTTTTCCAACCTTTCCCAACATTTCTCAACCGTTGGTAAATATATTATTTCCAGTAGTGGATGCTAACCATGCATAAGCCCCTGTTTCCTCTTTGGTCTGCCAACTAAGCGTAGACCCATACCACTTTCCATGGACTCACCTTTCGCGACGTGATCGTCAGGTCTTTGCTGCCTCTTGTTTCTCACACCGAGCATGACTCATGTGGGCTTAGAGTAAGCGTCGACCATGAAATCCTACCCGGGCATCCTAGAGTGTAAGCCCCAAACACAATGTGAACTACAAGGTCTTTGATCCTTGCCAAGGTAGGGTACGTAAGAATCCTCCTTGAGGTTCAAGCCCAACACCCGGTCGCTCTTACCCCCTTCATGTCGGTTCGATCACTCCTTATGAACTACGAGGTCTTTGATCCTTTCCAAGGAAGGGTACGTAGGAAGCCTCCCTAAGGTTCAATCCCAACACCCAGTCGCTCCGACCCCCTTCATGTTAGTTCTCCCACTCCTTCTGAACTACGAGGTCTTTGATCCTTTCCAAGGCAGGGCACATAGGAAGCCTCCCTGAGGTTCAATCCCAACACCCGGTCACTTAGACCCTCTTCATGTCGGTTCTCCAAATCCTTCTGAACTACGTGGACTTTGATCCTTACCAAGGCAGGGTACATAGGAAGCCTCCACGAGGTTCAATCCAACCATCTATCTAGGCCCCAGGTCCTCCTTCACGTCGGTTCACCCCATCCTGCATGATGTTAAACTGTGGACCTCAATCAGTGGTAATCCGTTGTTCCCCCAGTCAGTGGTAAGCCGTTGCACCCACCCGAACTATGTAAACTTTATCCTTGCCAAGGTAAGGTATTTAGGAACCCTCCCTATGGTTTAAGACCAACAACCATTGGACCCCAGGTCCTCCTTCACATCGGTTCACCGACCCCCATCCCACAGGAACTACATGGGTTTGATCTCTCTCTCCTAGGCAGGGTACGTAGGAATATTCAATGAGGATTAACCCCGTCCAGTGGTAAGCCGTTGTGACCCCATCCCGCGGTAAGCTGTTGTGGCCCCTATTCAGCAGTAAGTTTCTAAAACCGCAACCAACGATAAACTGTTATAACCACAAAACTACATGGAATTTGATTCCTTGCCACAGGGATACGTAGGAAGTCTCTTCGAGACTCAAGCTGAACATCACTGTCATCCTCGAGTCGACTCCATCTCATTATCCAGCCACTTCACCTAACCATCCACCATCTATTTTGGTTCTTATCCGGGTCACCACATCCCGATGGGATCATGCTACCTAATTCCCCATCCCCCTTAACAACAACCGGGTAGCTAACCACCCGTTAGACCCAACATCGGTGTTCTCTCCAGGGGTCGCCTCACCTGATCTGCTCTAGTCAGTGTTCCGATCGGTCCGACCCATCTCTTCTAGACGTTAAACTCACGACATACCCTGTGTTAAACATGGGAAGCTGAGGAAAACCTCAGATACATTCCTATGGCATATAATTCCCCACATTCGACGTGGGATGCCGCGAGCTTCCGTGCCCTCGAGAAGCCCTATAATAAGGGGAAGAAACCCAGACGTGCCAGTGTTCCAGTGTCCAGACATGCTAGTGATGTCCAACGTGACTAATCCCCCAACCGAAGGTTGTTACCCTGGCCGGACCCCTTGGAATGTCCTGACAAAAACAATGTAATTAACCAGCATCCATGAAGATATGACACCGAGAAGAGTTTCACGAACAACGTCTTAATCTATGAGGGAGACTCAGACTAATTGATGAGTTCTGAGGAGGAATCCACAGAAGTAAGAACCAAAATCCCATCATCCCATTTCGATCAAGGAGCAAACGTCCCTGAATAAGGAATAGATGCCGCCCACCTTTGGAAAGCGAGAATGCGGGGCAACAAACAACACCACCATCCTTGAACAAGATGGATGCACGCGCTTCGGCGAAAGCATTAGAAACAATACATATAAATTATTTTAAAACTATTTTTATGGTTTTTGATATATATATATATAAATATATGTATGTCTGTATGTATATTTGTATATATGTTTATATAAATTTGATATGTAGATATGTTAATTTTTTTTCCAAAATATATTTTATATATTTATATTAATTAATAAATCTTTTAATATAAATACATATAAATAATGCATTCTAATTAATTAAGATTTTTTTGATATAAATATATGTAAAAATACATTCTATGTATACATTTATAAACATTTTAAAAAACATGTAATTTTTTTAACATACATACATACATACATACATACATACATACATACATACATACATACATGTATGTATGTATATTAAAATATGAATATATATATATATATATAAGTTTAAAGCAATGTGTAAATTTTATGATATATATATATATACAGACATAAATATATAAAAGTTTTAACAAATATGTAAGGTTTTTAATATATATATATATATATATATATATGTATGTATATTATTATCTAATATATATATATTTTTAAAAAAACATGTAAAAATATATTTAATTATGAAATCGTGTAAAATATATAAATATTTTAAAAATACATGTAAGGTTTAATATATATATATATATATTTGATATGTATATTTATTTAAAAAAGATTCAGAATATATTTTATGTATTTATATTAATTATAAAATCGTGATATACATATATATAATAAATATTAAAAATTTAATAATAATTTAAATAATTAATAATAATCATTACATAATTTATAATAATTACTAATTAATTAGTCAATATTATTAGTATATATTAAATATTTATATATGTTTATATATATTTATATATAAATTTAATATGTATATTGGTTTAAAGAAAATTCTTAGAATATTTTTGGTATAATTATATTAATTTTGAAATCTTTTAATATATATATATATATATATAAATATATATAAATATATAAAAATATATAAAAATATATAAAAATATATAAAAATATATAAAAATATATAAAAATATATAAAAATATATAAAAATATATAAAAATATATAAAAATATATATAAATATATATAAATACCTATAAATAGTTATATAATTAATATTAATAATAAATAGATAATAGCATTAATTAAAAGATATTATTAATAATTTGAAAAATTGACAAAATATATAAAATTTTGTGTGTGTGCGTGTGTATATATGTATATATATTTGATATGTTAATTTCTTTGAAAAAATATGTAAAAATTAATTTTATGTAAATATATTTGATTATTTGTTATATATATATATACATATACATATACATATACACACACACACACACACATATATATAATGTATGAAATAAATAGAAATGAGTGTTTTTTAAGAATGATGCGAAAATTAATTTAAAGCAAACATTTTAACTAAACGTTATTTCTAAGATTTTTTTATATTAAAAAATGTTAAAAAATTGGTTTAATGAAAAAAATAAAAACTTAAAATATGTACTATTTATTAAAAACTTAGTTAATAATAATTAGAATAATTTTTAGTACTACTTTTTAAAAAAATATAACAATTATAAGACTTAATTTTATTTTTCATATTGGTTTCAAAGACTGGTAAGTAAAGTTTCTTTCGATGGAATAATAAATCAAACTTTCAATGATATCTATTATTAATAATTCTTATTGTTCACAGGTAACAAAACATGAAAATAAAATTGACAGTTGATAATGTGTGCTAAAAAATCCTCTATCGAATTTGGTAAAATCATATAATGGGTATGTGGTTAATGGATTTCGATTCCATACATGCATATATGATGACTCAAAGAAATCAATTAATAGTGTTGTTCATTTTAAAGGATACCATCATAAGTAAAGTGAAGTTGAATTTTATGGTATGCTAGATGAAATAATTGAGTTATGTTATCTGGGACCAAATTGTGTTACAATATTTAAATGTTATTGGTTTGATACTAATTGGGGGTTGCGTGTTCATCCATGAAATAGAGTCTTTGACATTAAATATAACAGTCTTCTTGCATCAAATGAACCATTTATGTTGGCACATCAAGCACATCATGTTTACTATACAAATTACTATGATGTTTCAAGATATTTGAAGGACTGGTGGAGTGTGATAAAAATAAAATCATGTAACAATCATTTTATTGAAAATTAAAATGGTTCTATGGAAGTGAAACATATTAAATTTTTTCAAGAAACATCCCAAAAATATATCTCTTACCCAACGAGATATAAATATCGATGATGAAACCCCCCAGTTAAGGGCTGATGATATAGATAATGTTGATGAAGTAATAAGGGATAATGAAACTGAAATTCATATGGAAGTTGAAAATGTTGAAGATGAGGATAAATAAATTTATGTCAATAAAAGGGTGATTAAGATGATGATTGATGTTTTATATTCAGGTCTTTAGTTACAGGTAATTATCATATTATAATATTTATTAGTTTTTTAAATTTCGTATTTGTATTAACAATCTATTATAAGGAACATTATTTTATTCTGACATTCATTAGTTTTTTATATTTTATATCTGTTTTAATAATCTCCTACTAGTGAGAATATTTGTTTTATATGGCTGTAAATGATCATCATGACGATCTATTACGTTCTCTCACTGATTCTAGACTTCTTTATGATGAACTTGATTCAACTCCTCCTCCTCAGGCTGGTACCCCTACTAGGAGGGGGCGCAGTCTTGCTTGATTATTGATTCCAGATCCTATTCTAGAGAGATGACCATCTGTTTATTTTGATCCTCGTTTATATAGGTATGTTTATTTCTTTAAGAAATTTATTTTATATTAACTAAGTGTATTAATTTTGATAATCATTTTATGATTCTATATTTGTTTCAATTTGCACATTTTTTTGCATTTAGCCATTGGTCAGGCTGGTGCGATTTTGAGAAATTATTTTTCTAAGCCATGGGTTTCATGGGACCTGGTACCTATCGCCATACATGACTAGATGTTCTACCACTAGATTGTACGTTATTAAATAATATATACTTTTTAAATATTTATATAATTACTAACATATTTTTTTTAATTATGTTGTAGAATTTATTTTCTCTAATTTCTGATAGCCAAAGAGGTCCTATCTAAAAGGTATGAGATAATTGTATACGCGATCTCTTTCATCAGTTTATACACAATATCACAATGAGAGCTATGGATAAATCTTGTGCTACCTTCTTCGACCAGTATTTCATCTATAATCATCCTGACTATATATAAAATCAGGTATGGGATGGGTTGTGGTCCTTTTGGCTAGGAGAGACTTTTAGGAGGAGGTCATCAACTGGACATCAGAGCCTAGGGATAAAAGAGGTCATCCATAGGGATGGGAGTCGTATATTTGGCATACAGTGATAAAATATGGTAAGTGGTATTATTTATCAATTTATATTTATCTTAACTATAACATATTGTTTATATTATATAGGCCGCTACTGGCCCATTTATTATGGAGTTTGAAATTTATAAGAATATGTATTCTGATCCTTGTACAGAAGAAGTTGTAGGTGAATGACATCTCCGTATTATGGTTAGTGATTTTGTTGAACAATGTCATCAATATTAATTTTATTGTTATTCTAATTTGTCATTATATTTAAAGAAAACATATGAGGCTATGAATTCTCATTGAATGGAGAGTCATGATGAGACTGAAAAATATGTCACTACCGATTTGGGTTTCAATGAGGGGGCTTGGATATAAGCAACTTCGCAGGGTGTCGAGAAAGGTCGAGTGATTGGTATTGGTTCTCGACTGACACCTATGAGTTATTATGATACTTATGTGATGGAATCTGTGAGCGCAAAGGGAGCTCGTGGAGAGTCATCATCGACGCCATTATCTGCTAAACATTATGAGGAGAGGTTGAGATCTCAGAATGAGATGATACAGAAGATGCATAAGCAGACGGAGGAGGAGCGTGAGAAGAATCATCTGAGAGATAAGGAGATGGAGTATATGAGGCGACTTGCGCGTGGCATTGGTATGAAGTTTCCCCCATGGTCCTTTAAGTGATCCTCCTCCACCTGATTCCAGTTGATGTTTTCTAAATATTTTATGACTATTTTGTAATTTAGTATGATAAACATATTATATTTGAAATGATGTATTACTTTTATGTGTGTTTTAATTTTTTAAATCGTTTTTAATTATTTTTAAATATTTGTAATATTATTTTTTATTTATAAATAATTTTAATAATTTCTATTTTTTTAAAAAAGGTTTTTTATGATGGATAAATAATCCGTCGCAAAAGGTTATTTATGATGGATCGTCACAATAAGTGTTTAAATAATATTTCGATATTTTGATGTGACAGATTGTATATCTGTCTCAAAAAAGGGTTTCTACGACGTCCCATTGCAAATAATTATATTTGCAACACCTTCTTCCATGAAAAGATATTTATGATGATAACCCATTATGAATGACTCGTCACAATTATCAGAAATTCCTGTTGTGGACATATGAGTTCACACAAAAATAACTCTATTGATAGGAATATAAATTATTAAAAGAGATAAAGGAATATAGAGATTATTGGTGGAAATACAATGTGATAGACAAAACTCGAATCGGAGGTTAGATGAAGAAGTTGCTTTAAATCTTAGGTTAGGCTTGAGAGGAGAGATTCCATGGGAGAGGGGATACTTTGCACTGGAGGAGAAGAAAAATAAATAGGGTTATTAAAAATGAGGTTAGGAAAAATGTCATTTCACCCAATTTTTAAAGGGCACATGATTTGGCCATATGATTGTATAAACTATGTTCCATGCACTGCCCCAAGACACCCCTCACATGGGATAGACACACAATTTGACTAACCACACATAAAATATACAAAAACCCTCTATAAATAGGTCTGTAGCACTCACATGGACATGCGTTCGGGGTTTCACACTTATAAAAAACCGTGCGGCCCGAGACAGAGCATTGGACAACCCTGCACGGTTTAATCAAATCATATCAACTAGGCTGTATAGTTTATACTAACAGTATGGATCACCTATTTCCTCTAAAATCTGAGGATCCAAGATCTATATAAGACCCCGACACCCTTTAACCTCCATGAAATCATTGGGAACTTCCATTAGGATAAATTTAAGGAATTAAACTGAAAATAAAAGCTTCTATACCTCAAATAAAAGTTGGGTTCTTACATATATGGTTTTCTCACTATGATTATTGTTGCTCACACTATGATTTTTTGTTTTGTTCAATGGATGGGACCTGAAGGAATCATGTTAACATTAAATATGAAGGAAAATGTGGTGACTATGAGAATCCAAATGGGATTATGACAAGAGTGAAATATATCATGATTATTCCAAACTAGTTATCCTAAAATATTATTAACAACCTATACCTTAACCAACAATTAGACTCACCAAATAAGAGAAGGATGAAGTTCACTAAGAGATAGAGTAGTGGAGAATATGAAGGAAAGAAGGATCAATTTCATTCATATCAGAAATGTGAAATGTGACACCTAATAAAGCGTTTGAAAGGAATCAAAAAATGTTTAATTTGTGGAAAATAAGGGTATAAAGTAATAAAATTCCCCAAAAAATGAAGAGTACAATGGAAGGAAATAAATTTCATCCTAGGGATCCATTTATAGTTTGTTGTATTAAATGTGGGGAACCTATACATTATCCGAGTCAATTTCATATTCTAATGGTTAACCCCTAGACTAAGGATGGACTTATGTTGAAATAAAATAAATCAAGTATTTATGTATTGGTATTCAAGAATAAAATTGTAAAAGTATTTTTACCAATAGTATTTTGGTGATAAGAATTATGAAACATATAAGGATTGTGTTAAATTTTAGAAGAATATATGTCTTAATTAACTTAATAGTTATGGATACCATCATGATTTTATGAGTTTAAGTTTGATCATAAGTTCATATTCTTAAACACCCTTTTTAAAAAATTTTTTGGTCGGAATGTCACATGATCACTAGTGTAGAAAACATTTTTTCGTCAGTTTTTTTACGTTGGTTTTTGGCCAATGTTATTACAAGAGATGTTATAAATATTATTTTTTAAGTCAGTTATTTTAAAACAGACCTAAGAAAAATAAATCTGAAGCATTTTTCACATCGGTTCCTAAAAAACCGATGTAGAAAACACTTCAGAGTGGTGATTTATTACATCAGTTTTAAAATAACCAACGTGGTATATCCTTTATTACGTCGGTTATCTAATAAATGACATAATAAACTACACCTATGAAGCGTTTTTTGCATTGGTTATTAAAAAGATGATGTGAAAAACAAGTTTATAATGTTGGTTATTCTCATAACTGATGTGATAAACCAGGCTGCAAAGCAGTTTTCATGTCGGTTATTTTTTAACCGACGTGAAAACATATAGGTTACGTTAGTTATTTAATAAAAGATGTAAAAAACCATTCCCATTCATTTATTACCTTAGTTATAAAATAACTGACATAAAAACCTGCCTACGAAGCATTATTCATGTCGGTGATTATTTAACCAACGTGGAAACGTATATACTATATCGGTTATTAAATAACTGACTTAAAAAACTATTCCAATGAATTTATTATGTCGGTTATAAAATAATAGATAAAAAAACAAATTTTTTTTTTAATAAAACCGTTCAACCATTACCATGCTCTGCCAAAGAAGATCTGAAACAAGCAGAAAACAGACCAAAACCAGACCAAAACTAGACCAAACCAGACCAAAATACATACCAGAAAAACATCATAACTAGACCAAAATAAGAACCAAAGAAAAATTAAACATTCACATAAATAATAATCAAAACTCACAATGTCAACTAAAAAAACCTAAAACCCCTTGGACAACCCCTACCCTGATGGACAGCCCTCCCACCCCACTGGACAGCCCCCCCACCCCATGGACACCCTCCCACCCACCAGGACAACCCCCCCAGGACAACCCCCACCCCCTGGACAACTCCCAACCCCCTATACACCCTCCCACCCACTGGACACCACCCCACCCCACTGGACAACCCTTGGATACCCGCCCACCCCCTGGACACCCCCACCCCCTGGACACCCCCACCCCCTGGACAGGCCCCCACCCCCTGGACACCCCACCCCCTGGACACCCTCCCACCCCCTGGATAGCCCCCACCCCCTAGACAACCCCCACCCCCCAAGATAGGCCTCCACCCCCTTGTAAATCCACCCACCCCCTGGACACCCCACCCCCTGGACAGCCCCCACCCCCTAGACAGCCCCCACCCCCTGAACATGCCCCCACCCCCATGGACATCCTCCCACCCCCTGGACACCCCCACCCCCTGAACACCCCCACCCCCTGGACAGTCCCCCACCCCCTTGGACACCCCCACCCCCTAGATATCTCCCATGCCCCTAGACAAACCCCACCCCCTGGATACCCCCACCCCCTAGACACCCTCCCACCCCGTAGATATCCCCCACCCCCCGGACATGCCCCACCCCCTTGGAAATCTGCCCACCCCCTGGACACCCCCACCCCCTAGACACCCATCCCCTGGACACCCTTACCACCCTGGTCACCCCCACCACCTATACCTCCCTCCCACCTCCCTGGACACCCCCACCCCCCTAGACACCACTCCACCCCACTGGACAACCCCTACCCCTGGACACCCTCCCACCCCCTACACCCTTGGACACCCTCCCACCCCTTAGACACCACCCCACCCCCCATGGATAGCCCCCCAACCCCTAGACACCCCCACCCCCTGAACACCCCCACCCCTTGGACAGGCCTCACCCCCCTGGACAACCCCCCACCCCTAGACACCCCTACCCCTTGGATAGCCCCCAACCCCTTGGACACCCCCACCCCCCATGAAACCATTACTATGCTCTACCAAAGTATGAAACAAGCAGAAACCAGACCAAAAGCAGACCAAAACCATACCAGAATCCATACCAGAAAAACATCAGAACTAGACCAAAATAAGAAGAACCAGAGAAAAATTAAACATTCACATATATAACATTCAAAAATTACAATTTCAACTAAAAAAATCTAAATCCAACCAAAACAACTACCAAATACACAATTATAATTACAATATTCAAAATTACATTTTACACTACAAACAAACTAAAATCCAATCAAACCTGTAAAATAATTTTACCATTCCAATTGTAAGTGTTTGACCTCTTGAGCACTATAGGTTTGAGGGTCATAAAATAGCTACAAATTAAAATGATATTAGTTAACATGTATAATGAATAAATCAAATGAAATATTATGGAAAAGTTTATAAGGAAATATTACCAGGTCAAACTTCACTAGTGTTCCAGTTGTAATTATTTCATACATAAATCTTAACATATAATATCCACATTCAACGATGCCTTTTTGTTCACGATAATTCTTCTTAAATGAGTGTCAATTCAAAACATCATTTTTATGTAATACATCGAAAAGTAAAAATTATAAATGGATATTTACCTTTACTTTTACATATTTGATCTTGGAACTCTTTTTCTTTACATTTTTTTGAAAGTAGAACCATCCCCTATTATAAAATAATACGAATGGGATAAATTTAAAATTCATTATAATATAAACTATTAAAAATTAAAACTTACTTTTCCAACATATTCTTAAAACTTCCCCGCACATCACTATAGACAGAGCATATCCAATAAAGTGTTTTCTCCCTTAAAAAAAAACACCTAATATCCAATGATCACTGATATAAAATAAAATTTAAGGTTAGTGGTTTTTTTATGTTAAAATATAATGAACACTTTTCCAAATATATGTTTTATACCTCTCAAAAAAAAATCATCATCCAACACTATGTGATTATATTCTGTTCAAATCATTCAACAATATAAAGTGTTCTTTGTTCCTCATCCAATGCATGCGCTTCAAGAGAAATAAAATGCGGTTCCATGAATACATATACATCTGTCCGCTCATTCTTCTCACACATGTTATAAAGATACCTAATACAAAATAGACATAAGTATACATTTTTAATAAATATAACGCAGGGAAAGGTGTTAAGAATTACACGGAAAAAATCTACACCACATTGATTCCCAACTTATCTACAGTAACAAGCTACCTGATATCATTTTTCACAATCTCCACATTTATTGCACATCCAAAAACATGAGATTCCATTAGAAACTCATAATTATCAGCCAAAAAATTTGAATATCTTGAAAATATGTCAAGACTACTAGAATTTATATCTGATGTCATAGCCATTTGTCTTTCTTGTTGTCTATAAAGTATTTATTTACCTTCAAAGTATTCCTATAAAAATAAATAGAAAAATATATTAGTTTTAAAATGTTAAAACAACTTTAATAAAAAATAAAATAAAAGATATAACATACATAAATCTATGGTAATGAGTCGCAGAAGTTTGGATGGCCAAACTAAAAAGTGGCCGATACTATATCCAACTGTTTTCACCTCATCTATAGATAATGGTACTCGAGCTGATCTATCTATAATATCCTCTACAGTGACCCTATAATTCTCTATCTCTAACTGTTGATGATGAACCGTATCTTCTATATAATATACCAGCCCATATGAAACTATATGATGGTGAGGATCATCAACATACAACTCACAATAAGTAAGAAGCTGTGGAAGAGGATTAGGATAAAAAATGGGGTCTGTAGGTTGAGGTGGGGGAGTGGGACCTACTGGCGAAGGTGGAGGATAAATAATGGGGTCTTTAGGGGGAGGTGGAGGAGTGACAGCTGCAGTCTGAAATTGTCTTTGCATGTCTGAAAACACAGAATGTACCTACTCTCTAATATTTTCCTATATCGTCGCATTAATATTATAAACTTTATCCTCCAAGGATTCTATTTTTTTTGATAAACATCCTCAATGGAATAAGTTGAATAACGTGGAAACACTTTTCTTATCGATACACCCGTCAGATATCCTCATACATGACCGGGGTGTTCGGGATTTCCCAATGCTGCAGATAAAATATCTTTCCTCCCAGTAGTTGTAAATACCCCCTATGAGCTCTGCTCCTCTAGAGATTCTGGTATTAATTAATTGAACATTTTTGTAATGATTCAAATTATATAAATAATATAATTAACTTAAATAAATAAAATAACTATATTAAAATCCTATCAGCTACGATGATTGATTCTTCTAAAATATATCGCCCCCTTTTTCCCATCTGAGATCTCTTCCATTTTTCATGTCTAGATGGATGGGATGGAGGGGAAACCTCTCTAGAGCTTGAAGACTCAGCTCTCAGTTTTCGTAATTTTTCTGCCATCATTTTTTCTTCCAATAATGTATACACTCCCCGAGATAAACTATGAGGGTATACATTTTTAGATTGGACATTCTGATGAGATTTCCTTGTTTTATATAAATTAAGAATAAGAAATCATTAAAAAAATCATTAATAAGATCATTTATATAAGAAAGCTTATAAAAGTTTACATTTCCCTTACCAAAAAATGAATCTTTTCTTCTACTTTCAAAAAATTGTCTCCATGTGTCTTCATCTATGAAAGGATATATATGACATGGATTTTCATGATTCTTATGACCAAAAATAAAATCAGATGTGAGGGTTGATTTGAAATCCCTCCATCTTCTTGCATCCATCGATAAACATTTCCTCCTGACTCATCCAGTGTCAGGAATATCAAATGTCATCTAATAAAAAATAGGTAAAACATATTATAATAGAAGTATTTAAATATTAGTCAAACAATAGCAAAAGATCTTACCAAAATAATCTCCCACAAATGATATATTATCTCTTTATCCACACTTCTCTAATCATCATACAAAATGCTTACTTTGCTTTTACCCTGAGTTGATACAAAACTCTTAAAATCTTTTGCATTTGGACCTCTAGGAATATCATCATCATCAAACTCAAGGAGTATCCTCTGGTCCTGGCTATAGGCAAGTGATAATTTTGGTAAACATGTGCATGCACATTTACCAACTCTTGAACTCTTTTTTTTCATTATGGGAGCACATGAGGAAGATTGGGGAACATCAAGAGGATCATGTGAATATTCCTCCCCATAGGTATGGTCATGATGATCATCTCCGTAATTATGTGGTTGATCAACTAATTGATCTGTCATTATCCTTCAAATAAAAAAAGAAAACATTAGTTCACAAATATACAAATTCAAATATTACAATAATAATTTAAACAAAAAATAGAAAACTAAACTAAGTTACATAATAATAAACATGGTAAATATGGTAATCATGTTAAACAATGGTAAAGATGGTAAAGATGGTAAACATGCTAGTGTAAATTTCATTCAAAAAAATCAATAAATATATAAGTTACGTAAAGGTAAACTATGGTAAACTATGGTAAACTATGTTAAACATGGTAAACATGGTAAACATGGTAAACATGGTAAACATGGTAAACATGGTAAACATGGTAAAGTAATTGTCATTCAAAAAAATCAATAGATATATAAGTTACGTAACGGTAAACATGATAAACTAAACTAAAAAAAATTAAAATAAACAAAAATTTCTAACATTTTATGAAAATAATAAATGTAAAAAACAAATAAACATATGATACCTATAATATTAGAAATGCACAAATGGATTTTTTTCCCAAATTCCTTTGTCATGATCGTTCCTTATGGCACAAACCATGTCTTCAACATGTTCATCATTATTTTCTGCTAATATTTCAATGGAAGTAGGGATCTCACATAAATCAGCATTTTCATCAAGTTGATCCTCACCAACATATTGTTTTTTCCCTTGTAAAACAACATACCACTGCATATTTGATTGATCAACTACATAAAAAATCTGTTTTCTATGTGTTTCCATTATAAAATAATATGTCGTGTCTTCCAATCTATTTATATTAACAACTGTCATTCCAAATTCATTGTGTCTGACACCGTTGTTATTGATAAACCATTTGAAGTTAAAAATAAGAACTTTAATTTTAAAGTAATCAACCTCCCACATTTTTTCAATGAATCTATAATATGAACTTGATGCAGAAATTGGGTTTTTGTCTTTAGAACTCGAAAAATGCATTGCTTCTGCAAACACCAATACACCACTATTTTGAACTACACTTCTATTGTCCTGAGCTTTCGTATGAAATGTATATCCATTAATGTCATACCCAGACCATGTTATTACATTTAAACTTAGACCACCCACTAACCATCTTAATGTCTCTGATAAATCTGATCTTCCAAGAAAGGTCTTTTTAAACCATGGAAAAAATATTTTGTTGTGATCATTCAAAATTCACATTTCTTTGTTCTTTGGATGACATTGTTTCAACTCATTAATATGAAATGCGATATACGGTTGAGCATCAGATATGTTATTAAAGATGTATAATTATACCTTCTTCATCTGTTCAGCTGACAATAATTTGACTTTCAATCCACGAATCCCCTTTCCCTCATTATTAACTCGTTCATTGTGAGATGGAGGCAAACCTATGTGCTCCACCTCAACCAAGTAGCTTGTAAAAAACTACACAACCTCCTCAGAAATATACTTTTTAATAATGGAGGATTTAGGTCAATATGGATTCTTAACATACCCATTCAATATTTTTATATACCTTTAAAAAGGATACATCCAATAAAGATATAAAGGCCCATAAAGCTTTATTTATTGAACCAGATGAACCATTAAATGCACCATTATATCAAAAAAATATGGAGGAAAATACATTTCCAATTGACAAAGTATAGAAACTTCATCCTTTTCCAAATGTTCAAAGAATTCACATCAATCACCTTATAACAAATTGAATTGAAAAAATAACACAACTTCATTATAGTCTTTCTGACACAGATGGGAAATATTCTACGCAATTCAAATGGTAGAAGTTGTTGCATCATGACATGACAATCATGATATTTAATACCTATCAAATTCAAATACTTCAAAGAGATTTTTTTTTACATTTGAAGAATAACCTTGAGGAATTTTGATATCATGAAGACATTGACAAAAGATAATTTTCTCCCTCTTGGATAATGTATGACAAGCTGGGGGAAGAAATGTTCATCTTCTATTAGGAGTGGGAGCTAACTCAAAACGTATTCCCATTACTAGTAAGTCTAATTATGCATTCAATCCATCTTTAGGCTTTCCTTTAATATCTAAAAATGTTCCAATAAAACTGTTGTAGATATTCTTCTCCATGTGGATGACATCAATATTGTGTTTCAATTCATGATATCTCCAATATGGTAGCTCAAAAAATATTGACCTTTTCTTCCAATTATGTCTGTCATTACCAGATTCATGTGTCTTTCCCAACGTCACATCAAGGTTTTGCACCCTCTCAAAATACACATTAGGGGATAAAGGTTTTGGAGCAATATTAAATTCTTATAAGACATTGAATTCTTTTTTTAGTCTTCTATAAGAGGAATCCATAGGCAAAAACTTTGATGAACCATGTATACTGTTTTCCTCACATGATGCAATTGACAATATGAAGTCTGTTGTTTGCAAATTGGACATGCTTTTGGCCTCTTAACACTGTATCCAGAAAAATTTCCATACGCTGGGAAGTCATTTATAGTGAACATAAGCACTACATGCAGTTGAAAATATTTCATTTTATAAGAATCATACACCCTAATACCATCCTACCATTAAACTTTCAAATCATCAATCAATGATGACAAGAACACATCAATATCATTTCTGAGTTTCTTCAAATCAAAGATCATTATACTCAACATGACATATTTTCAATTTATACAAACTTCAAGATAGAGGTTATAAATTACCAATAAAATAGTCCATGAACTATGTGTGCAACTGAGGGTTCGGTATGGATTAATTCCATCTACACAAAACCAAGTATGACATTTCTAATTTCATTTCCAAATGTAGGATAATGCTCATCAATTTTCTTCCATTGTGGAAAAATCAGCTGGATGACTTATTTTTTCATCACATATCTGCTCATCATCATGCCATCTTAACCTTTTTTGCATCATGTAAATTAGAAAATAAACGTTTCAAGCGATGAATTATAGGAAGATACCAAATACCTTGGTAGGGATCTCTGTAATCTCTACATCAGCCTGTGATTTTTCTTTCAACTTATACCACGATTTCCTACATTTAGAACACTCAGACAGAAATTCATATTCCTTCCTATATATCATAAAGTCATTCAAACAGACATGTATTTTCATGTATCCCAATCCCATCAGGCATAATATTTTCTTGGACTTATAATGTGAATCTCGAAGATTGTTGTCTTTTGGAAGAATATATTTCAACAATTATAGTAGCTCTGTAAAACTTCTGTCACTCCATCCATGTTTTTCCTTTAGATCAATCAATCTTAACACCGCCAACAAAACCGAAAATTCCATACAACCAGGATACAATGGGTTTTTTCAGCATCACTATATAGATGCACAACTATTAGTTCTATCTCAATTTGTTCTTCTACAACATCACGAATCATTTATTTAATTTCATCAGATTTACCATCTTTCAAATCATCATCATCAGTAGATCTGACATTCTGTTTAGTTTCACCACACCAAATCCAAGGGTTGTAACTCGGATTAAAACCATAAAAAACTAGATGATATTTTATCTCTCTACTTTTCAACTTCTTCATATTCAAAAATTTCAAGCATGGATAGAAAAAAATGTTGCTGTTTGGAACATTTCTTTAGAAAATTCCAAAAAGGCATCAACACCTTCCTCATATTCATTACTCATTTGATGTGTCATAATCCAACTTCGACTCATTATTACCTATAACAAATATCAAAATTATAAAAAATGTTAGGATAATTTAATTTATATTTATGTGAAAAATTTCATAATTTGAATGTAAAAAATCTTTGAAATATAAAACAAATATATGCGTATTTGAAAAATATATGCATGAAAATGATTTTAAAAATAAAATATAGTTAGAAATAGAAACTTTAAATTCATCTTAGATCCTTTATTCTTAAGATACACAAATAATACATCATGTTGAAACTCGATAGCAAATTCACACTTCCGTAAACAATAAATATAAAGTATAAATATTAAAATATGTATACATTCAGTACTGAAAATTACACCCATCCTAATGATTTGAAACCATTGGGATAGCCCCTGAAACTATTGGGATAGAATATCCCAATGATTTCACACACCATTGGCATGATGGAAGTTGCATTAGCCCTATACCAATGGTTCTATAGGAACCGTTGGTATAGAATTCCTAAAGTTAATATATGCCAATGGTTTCAATGAAAACGTTGGAATATATACCAACTGCTCAAGAACTGTTGGAATACATGTTATACAACATATAATCTATTCCAATGGTTTCATGAAAAATGTTGGGATATATGTATACCAACGGTTCAAGAACCGTTGGTATACACTATCTAGTATATAATCTATTGCAATGGGGGGTGTGGGGGATGTCCATGGGTGGGGAAGTTTTCCATGGGGGTGGGGGGTGGGGGGGGATGTCCAGCATGTGGGGACTGTCCAGGGGGTGGGGGGGGGGTGTCCATGGGGGTGGGGGTGTCAAGGGGAAGGGTGGGGGGTGTCTAGGGGGGGTGGGTGGGGGGTGGGCTGTCCAAGGGGGTGGGGGTGTCCATGGGGGTGGGGGTGTCCAACCACCTGGACACCCCCACCCCATGGATATCCCCCCAAACCCCCTGTACAACACCCACCCCTTCGGACACCCCCCACCCCCCAGAAAACCCCCTCACCCCCTGGACACCACCCCTACCCCCTGGACACCCCTACCCCCTTGGAAACCCCCTCACCCCCTATACACCACTCCCACCCCCTGGACACCACACCCCCTTGGACAACCCCCTCACCCCCTGGACACCACCCCACCCCCTTAGACACCCCAAGACACCCCACCACCATAGACCCTACCCACTAGACACCCCCACCCCCATGGACCTCCCCCACCCCTAGGGCCACCCCACCCCCTTGGACACCCCTACCCCCCTTGGCCAGACCCCTCACCCCCTGGACACCACCCCCACCCCCTTGGACACCCCCTGGACAACCCCACCCCCTTGAAAGCCCCCTCACCCCCTAGACATCCCCCACCCCCAGGACACCCCCCACCCCCTGGACACTCCACCCCCATGGAAATCCCACCCAACCCCCTAGACAACCCCCACCCCCAGAAAACCCCCACCCCCTGGACACCCCTACCCCCTTGGACAACCCCCTCACCCACCTCGATACCACCCCACCCCTGGACACCCCTACCCCCTTGGAAAGCCCCCTCACCCCCCTGGAACACCACCCCCACCCCCAACCCCTTGGACACCCCTGGACACCACCACCCCCTTGGAAAACCCCCACCCCCTAGACATCCCCCAACCCTGGAAACCCCCCTGGACACCCCACCCCTGAACACACCCACCCCCTTGTACAGACCCCTTGCCCCCCCTGGACACCACCCCCATCCCTTGGACACCCCACCCCAATGGACAACCCCCAACCCCCTAGACATCCCCCACCCCGAACAACCCCCCCTGAACACCCCCTACCCCCTTGGACAGCCCCCTCACCCCCATAAACACCACCCCACCCCCTAGACACCCCTACCCCCTTGGAAATCCCCGTCACCCCTGGACACCACCCCCCACCCCTTGGACACCCCCTGGACACCACCACCCCCTTGTACAGCCCCCCCACCCCTGGACAACCCCCACCCCTTGACACCCCCTGGAAACCCCCTACCCCTTGGACACCCCAACCCCCTTGGAAAGACCCCTCACCCCCATGGACACCACCCCACCCCACTGGACACCCCTACACCCTTGGACAGTCCCCTCACCCCCCTGTACACTACCACCACACCCTAGACACCCCTACCCCATTGGACAACCCCCTCACCCCCTGGACACCACCCCACCCCCTTGGACACCCCTAGACACCCCACCCACTTGGAAATCCTCCCACCCCCTGGACACCCCCACCCCTACACACATGAAAGTACATGCACACACACACATGATAAAACACACAAAAATAGTAAACTTTCATGATATCACTTCCATGGTTTATTTTACCATAAAAAAATTTAGCATGGTATAGAAGAACACTATGACACTTACCATGATATCAAGAATAAATATAGAAAAATAACATCTCAAAATATAATTTTAGGGCATCGTGAAAAATAAAAAATGAAACAAGGTGTCTGAGGCTTACTTTAGTGTTGTGAGTCAACCTGATAGGTCTGGTGATAATAAATATGATGAATGATGTTGGAAAAACAAGGTTGGAGGGAACAAATTTGAAGAATCCTTTCTAGATTTTTCGCACCAGAGAGATGAGTCACAGGATGCCTGATTGAAGAAAATAGAATGACCGAATAAGGGGAACGATTAATCATTTAAAAGATTTATCACATCCATTATTTAATAACTGAAGTGATAAACTATTTTTTTTATGTTTATAACATCGGTTATTTAATAACCGATGTAGAAATTCCTTTATCACGTTGGTTATTTTATAACCGAGGTGATAAATCGAAAATATTGTATTTATCACGTCGGTTATTTTATAACTGACGTGATAAATTGATTCTCATGATTTATCACATCGGTTATAAAATAACCGATGTGATAAAACAATTTTTCCAGATTTTCACATCGGTTATATAGAACCGACGTGAAAAATGCCGACGTGTTAAATGTTTTTTGAACTAGTGGATTAAGGATAATTTTGGAAAAAATTTTATGGGAATAAAACCTATTGGTTTAGTATATGAAAGAGTTATTTGAGGAAGAATTCCTTTAATTATTTTGGACTTAAGATTAAAGGTATTGGTAACCTTTAAGGATTATATTATCTTTGATGTTGTAGTAATTATGGTTCATCATAATTTGTGAATATTGTAGGAATTATATTAATATAGTTTTAGAAAAAGGATAACTCACATACCAGGTGACAACCCATCGAATATAGTAAGAACATGGGGCTTAAACCTACAACTGAATAATGATAAGAGTTTAGTTCCTACCACTGACCTATGTGATGTTCTGGTTAATATTTCATTGTTTTTACTTAAATGATTTGATGAATAAATATTAATGTTGAACCAATGATATTTCTAATGAGGTTTAGATATTAATGTATTATATTAGATAACTTTTTCTCACTATATTGATTTTATAAAATATTTAGAGATAGATGGAAATAATTTTCACTTTTTATGGATCTTTAAATCTATTAAAAGTAAATTTTAGTGATTTAGGCATAAAATATCCATTTTGGATATTTATTTCTTGGATTAAGAGATGAAGTGGAAATTGATCAAAGAAAAACCAAATAATGAAAATTTTAAATTGAAACATATGAAGTAAGTATATTTCCTTATATTCATATATAGTAAGGATCTTGAATGTAATCCTATTACATTCATATCAGATTAATCAAATGGAATTTTAAATCATTATAGATTTAGGGTTTTGAGGTACTTAAATTTCCATTGATCATTAAATTTATTATTATCAATGATCTCTATCACTTTATATAATTATTTATGCTTTTCTTCCATGTCTACATCTTCACTTCCCACATATTTTCTTCAACAGGGAAACCTAGTTATGTGTTATTCCAAATGACCTTCATATATTTCCATTTCTATATTATTAATAGGAATTTTTATTGACCCTTTTATGATGTGTTTTTTTCAAAAATGGTATTTCCAAATGTCTAACCCTTGATTACTAAGATCAAGTTTAAATTGTGAGGATACAATTTATCAAAGGTGGGAAGAATATAACACCCTAAGATTTTAAAAGAAGAAAATTGGGATCGATAGTGTATATGAAATGAAAAACAAATATTAGACAAGAATGAAACACCCCTAGACATTATGATATATTTCGTTTTAAACAAATTTTATCTCTTTGATATATTTTGGAACATGAAACCTTAAGTCTAAATGAACCGGAATATAGTATACCATTATAAAATAGTCATTAAATTGAAGGTTATGAATATTAATAACTAAATTAGGAAAATTATATGGTTTAAAAATATATAAAATAAAATAAATAAATATATATATTTATTATAAATAAAATAAGATTAATTTAAAAGAAAAAGAAAATGTTTTACGAAAAATGGTATTTTTCAAAGAAAATAGTTTTAGCACCTTTTGCACACTTATTTTAAAATTATTTTTTGTCACTTTTAAAGAATTTATTTTAAAAAATAATTTTCATTATTGAAATCAGAATGTAAATTTTTTTGGATTGAATTTTTAATAATTTTTTGAAAAGATAATTTTTTTGATTAATAGTGAAAATACTGGTTTGTATTAAGAATTGTCATTTCTTTTAAAGCATTTAAAAAATTAAAAATTGTTTTAATATTGTTTTAAAAGTAAAATTAGTTAAATTATATATATATATATAATAATCTAATTTATGTCATTTTAATCAATCTTATATTTAATTTTGATATAAAAACATTTTAAACTTTTGATCATTTTCTCTTTGAAAACCTTCTTTCTCATTGTATCTGCGAGTTTAATTTTAAATTAAATAATACAAATTATTTGAGTTGAATTTAAAAAAAATGGATTCTATATTTGGAATCAGAATAATTTATATTAAATAATAATTTCAAAATAATTTTCTACCATAATGAATAGTAAAAACAGTAAAAATTATTTAACACGGTTAAGGTAAAAATGAGTTTATTGGGGGTTAAACTAAAAAGATAAGGGTAAAAAATGACCCAAAACTTGTAAAAAACCATATTATGGACATATTTAGACCTAATAACTTCTATTTTAATTAATGGGATATTTTTTAGCCTTTCATCAAGTGAAAAATATGGGTATACCTTTTTCTTCTAAAAAATTACAAGTGTGCCACCCACCTCACTTATAAAAGGCCACCCCCTATTCTCCCATATTAACACTTAAAAAACCCTTTATTTCAAAAAATGAATACCCAATTAACTTAGTTAATTCACTAAAAACATCCTAGAGCCCTTTTTTTGATCATAATTACATCCTAGGAAGACTTTTGGTTCAAACTTAAAGAAGTTTTCAAAAAATAAGGTAATGCTCTTAAATGAGCATTTTTATTTTTTCTTCTTACAACTATTAAAAATATTATTAAAATTTTATTATATAATAACATTATTATATTAAATATAATTATATATTATTATTTTAATAAAATGACCTATATTCATCTACTCTTCCATCAAATGGGAAACGTAACCGTCGATTGTGTGTGTGACAGAGTATCGCCTCGTGAACCGATGTAATTAATTTTCCATAACCACCTTTAAAGGATGTATATAATGATATATTTAACAAATTTATATTATATTTATGATATTATTGCACTTTAATAATTTTATTATCATATATAACTTCTTATGATAATGTCTCCCATGTGTACGATCGACTACCACCTCGCGAAGAGATGCGATTAATTTTTCACTTTTGATTTACATAGAATGTAATAAGGATAAATTTAATAAATATATATGATATATATTACATGATATATATTATTTAAAATTAATATATCACCTAATTAATTACCCTTTCAGTTGTTAAGGAAATGAAAATGTTGCTCGTGCGTATGTACAACCTATCGTCTCTATGAAGCGATGTGATCCATTCTCCATGTTCAATTTCAATAATGATTATAAATATGTATCTAATGAAAAAATGATATTTATAGCATTAATATAACTATTTATATGTTGTAAATATATAATATTCTCAATAAACCTAATTTTCATGAAGAAAAACACATGAGAAAAAAAGCCAATTAAAACCCAAAAAAATGAAAATAATGAAATATTATTAACATTCATGTGGTAAAATGTTATAAAAGGATCATATATGATATTATAAATATGAATATGGTTATGTTATAAATTAATAACATGATTAAAACCATTATATATTATCATAAATCATGTTTAACCAAAAGTAAGCGCGATGTAAGGGACTTCATCTCAATTTTCCTTCATTCAGGCATATTATAATGTTATTAACCTAATTTATTTAATATGATATATATACTACGCATTTTATATGTAATGTCATGAATCTATTATAAATAATGGTATTTTATGTTTCAATATGAATTATTTCATCCAATGGTATTTGACATGAAAATTATAAAGTGGTAAAGAATTTCATAACTCAATTTATTTTCATTGGGTTAAATTACTTATTCATTGTCTAACATTATAATATTATGTGTGTAAATAATTTTTATTATGTTATGTTATATTTAAACTTTTTTATGTGTATTTACATTTGATACACATAATCTATTAATTGATTAATTCTCACTTCAATGTTATAATCTTTGTGAGGGTTTATTTCACAATCTCATTTTAATCAGGATTATTTATGCTTGAATTTACATTGAAGTAAATAATTTGATCATTGGATAATAAACCCCATTAATTTTATTATACTATATTTATTCATTATGTTTTTAATTCATATCACCATTTTCCCAATATTTGGTACTTAAAATGATTGAGAAAATATTTTTAATAAAACCTGAATTTATTTCTCTCTTTGGTTGAAAATCCCTTTTCTGCAAAATCTATGTTTTTATAAAACGTTTTTAAAAAAATATTCTAAAATTAGTAAAGTGATTTATTAAATACAATTTTACCCATTTTTGAATTTTTACAATTTTTTTGAAAGGAATCTTCATGTTTTTTTCCAAACAAGGCTCATTTTGATTTAATTGAAAATGTGAAAAGAATATTTGTTTTAACATGTAAGACATGTATGTAATTTACCACCATCATGTCCACTAAATTTTTTAAAGATTACTTTATATGTTTCAAATGTTATTTTAAAATAAAATTATTTTCAAAATGTTTTGTGAACTTTTAATTTTAAACGTTTATTTTAAAAATGAAAAGCATATTTTCTTTAAGAATGTTTTTAATGATATTTTTATGGTATTTATATTTATCAATGAAAAAATACCTTTATTTTAAATATAATCCATTGGGTATATGTTATATTGATACCATAATTATTCTTCATCTAGTTTTTTATGATTATTTTGACTAAGGATAGTATTGACACTCACTTAGTTGATTTATTTTTGTGGTCATTAACTTTAACTTGAATTATTCAATTTACTATGATCATTGGAAATTAAATTTACCCTAAATATTCATATTATTTATCATGGATATGCTTATTTCTTAAATTGTATCTCATTTCTATAGACAATGTTTTACTTTGAAAGTTATTTGATCGGCTGGGGAAATATTTATAATCTGTATTTTTTATTCAATATGGACATTTGCGGGTAAGGTATATTGTTCATGAATTAAATCGATTATTTGATATATAATTAATGATTTGGACATGCATATATGGGTGTGTCCTGGTTTTAAATGTCCCCTTATGCATCATAGTCTCATGAAATGAATCATTTGGATAGCCTTAGTTAAATGAGTTTCTAGTGTATACCTACCCATCAGTTTTAAATTGTCTGGAGAAAGGTATTGATAATAGAGGTATTATGATACATAAGATCATGACATATAATAATTAATAATTTACTTCATTTAGAATTTAGTTATTATTATCCATGTTATTTTCACAATGATATTATCACTAGATGAATTCCATTCTTAGTTTATTGATTAAATGACATAAGTTTTTAGTTATTTACCTTACCATATTGATTATGGATTATCCAATTATATAGTCATGTTATTGATTAAATGAAATGTTTTTTTTTCAGTTTTTTACCTTCCATATTTATTATTAATTATCGTATCATGATAGAAAAGTTGTTTAAATGACATGTGTATTCATTTATTTACCTTTCCATATTGATTATGTGCTATCTTATCATGATAGTCAAGTAGTTTAAATAGAATACGTGTTTAGTTATTTACCATTCCATATTAATTACATGTTATATTATCATGATAGTCAATTTATTTAAATGGAATGTATGTTCAATTATTCAACTTTCCATATTGATTATTCTTATTGATTCATGATAGCTTTTACATTACTTAACCATTACTAAGAATTTTAGATCAACCTTATTTTGTTTCCTTTCCCAGAAATCCATGAAGTTTTCTATGATTAATATGCAAGGATATACTAGAGGGAATAATGTTATTCTAGAAAAAAATTATATCACAATTTGTTTCTTTAAATATAATATGGGAATCATGTATTTATATAGTTTACCAAGACTACAAAATAATTCAATCATTCAGGATGTGATTTCTTATATCTTATGCCAATATAATAAATTGATACACAGGATCTGGGTTACTGGAGTTAGGTTAGTTGCAACAATATAAACAAATAGTCATGGGAAGATCAACTATGATAATAACATATAAGTAAACAACAAAAATCATCATAGGAAACTCCTAAGGCACTAAAGATACAATCCTGAACAAATATAAATAGTGAAACAACATATGGATATCCATATTTTGTTCTTCCCTAGACTCCATAAGTGGTAACAAATACCTAGGCAGATCATAATTCTATACTAAGGACACTAGTCAGTTCATAATCTCAATTAGTATAGTATAATCCCTCAAACTCCCACTTTACCACCTAAGGTTTCCCATGGTATAAAATGGAGGTGAGAAATCAAGGAAATATATATGCATATATCTATAGACAAGTCTATAATAATCAAGGTATAAACTCTATCTTCACCTCAAAACACTGTTAAAAGAAACAACCCCATCAAAATAATACAAAAATTCAACTTGGATTAAATTTACAAGACATAATTTATCATATCAAAATGAAAAAACTAAGGGGCATGTCAACAAGGTTAACAAAAATTAATCAATAAATTTACTTAATTTTCCAAATGGGCCTTTACACATAATAAATCAAAGTAGCCTTTATATATAAGAAATGACAAGCAAGCATTTAAACATAAGAATCTCCTTTTTTTGAAATATAACAAAAAAATATTACAAAATACTTTGAGTATGAAAAAACCCTTCTTTACCAGGAGTCAAGTTACCAAAACCAATAATAAAACCTTTATAACTCATGATAGAGTCACCTATAAGGGATATTTTTAATATTTCATTTAGAAATCACTCTATTCATTTTATCAAACACCCTGATTGTAACAATTTAGCTAAAATATAATTATATATCTTATAAGTATAAATAAACCTGATTACATGAGAGTTTTTAAGAATAATAATAAAGAATAAACACATTAAAATCATGTCCTCACAACATAGTCTTTATAATTTATAAAACATGATTTGAAAAAAATCAATCATCCTTAGTTTATAAAAAAATAAATATAAAGAGTCACCTATCATAAATAAAAAATTCTATAGATAAGGGGGTCTCTTTCCAAGAAGAAAGAATATAAAGCCCTAAAAGGCCAAGAAAAATCCTAAAACAAGAGAAATCCCAAGTCAAAATTGTGTAACAAGAAAACCTAGGTCTGCATAACCATTCCAGGGAAAGAATAATAGTAGAGAAGGGGGATCATAAGAGAGGAGGATAATTATATAATAAATCAAGATTTTACCTTGAATAAAACTACTAAAAGAAATATAAATCACTAATGGAGAAATGGATAAGAGATATCCATGACCAGGAAGCCTAAGACACATGAATGGGAAATAGAGGAAGAAGCAAGGGATTAAAATCACATTAGGGAAAAACACCCTCACTAATTAGGTTGAGTTATAGTGCGATATCTCATGGTATCAACATGTAATAAATCCCTATATCCCACCTCCACTACTTGGTAGGAGTTTCTATGTGACCTCCTTTAGTCGTATCATAATACACCTTCCAAAAAAACACCCCTCACTACCAGAGTCAAATTACGGCCTAACCTTTCTTGTTTTTTTCCACGACCTAATACAACTAAAAACTATAGCTTTTTCAAAATGCAAAAAATTACCCAAAAAACTAAGAAACAAATGGATAATATCAAACATGGATTATGTAACATCCCGAGATTTTAATAAGAAATACTATGTGCTTAAATTAACTACTGATTACTATGTGAAATTTATAACCAAGCTGTTAAACATAAGTTTGTCAGTTCTGTGTTTTGAATTTTGAAAATATGACATACACGGTTGCGATCAGTATATTTTTTGGAGTCGGATAAGAAAAACTTAATTTTTGGTGAATAGTAACCTACCCTTATGATTAGTAATATACCCTTATGAATATTGATATACCCTAATGAATAGTAAACATACCTATGATGGTATATAAATAAGATTCAAGTGAAATTATGATGTACCTATATTTCAGAATAAGTAAATGAATGTTTTAAAACTGGTTTTTAATAATAAATTACGATTTTAATTAAATATTAAATTAATTATATTTAGAAAATTATTTTTGAAAAATAGACTTCCTTTTTGGATTCTACATGTAGAAAAATGGTTGGGGTGAATTTTTGGGATAAAGCTGAAATACTTGAATTTTTGATGTAATAGTAATGTAAGAAAAGTATGGGTCTCTATAGATTAATGGAAAATTACATACCTAAAAATTCCACCTTAGGTGTTACAATTATCTCTAACTTAACACTTTTTCCACCTAGAATTTACTTAATAATTGATAACTCAAGAAAATAATCTTAGAATTCAATTAATTCTAATGAAATTAATAAAATTAAACTATTTATTAACAAAAGACCAAAACACACCAAAAAAACCAAGTTAAAAATATACAAAACTCAATAAATTTCCAAAAAAGGGTGAGTAGGGGGAAATAAAAGACCCTTAATAGAAATATTCACTACCAAGAGAAGAGAGCACCCTCTAGGGGTCTCCCCACCATTTAAAAATATCATACTAGCTCAATATATTCATATATCAATGTTAATAAAAAGTCATAATTAATAAATCAAGATCCCTTATTGATTCAAAATAAAACAAGGATAATGCTCAAAAGGCACATTCACCACCAACACAATTCACAAAAGGGACTTTTAAAACAATACATAATTCCACTATACTTATAATTTTACAAAAACTAAAACCCAAAATAACCATATTACCTATAAAAAATAGCACATAGAAGGTCACTATAACGATATATAACCAATAATAAATACCAAAAGGTTAATATAATTCCTTAAACTATTTCATTACCATGCTTCTTTTGGAAACCCTTACAGAACTGTTGAAGATGGACAAGTAGAGTACAACTATGTAAAGCCTTTAGATATTTCTAACATGTGGGATTATTGTGGACTGACACGACACACTGATAGTACAATAAGGGTTGAATATAGGTGGTTAGAGAAGAATAAATTTTGGATGGTCTTTTTATACCCGATCCACCATCCTGACCAAGTATTACATGCTTCCTCTTCACGCCACTCAAACATTCTTGAATATTATGAGGTACAAATGAAATGATATTGACTCCAAAGAAACTAAAGATAAGGGCCTCCATTTCCAATGATCAAGTCACTATTTCCATATAAGAGAGGCACTCATACAAAGGAAACTACAACTACATATTCGGATGAAGAACCTTTCTGAAACTTTAAGACTTAAAAATATCATTTGAGGATATTTTAGGTAGATACAACTCCAAATCATAGAAATTACCAATGTATTCCTACATTGACTAATCACTTTCTTGGGTATAGTAAAATTCCATAGACCACACCATTTTCATGCATTTAGGGTTGAACAATTGAATAAATGATGCCCTGAATATTTCCCAATACTGGTCCTTCCATATATTTTCCTAAATGATGGACTTAAAAAAATTATAATTGGGACCTTTAATAACAAACATTGAAAATATAGCCTTAAAAATCTTAGGAATATAAATTAGATAGAATATTTATTCAATCTTCTCCAACCACTTCTCCACTTGTAAGGAAACTTAATCCCCACTTAATATAGGTGAAGCATGGCCTTGAAATTCTCTATCACAAAATCTAACTTGAGTTAGAATAGGTATTACATAACTGGACATAAGATAAACACCATGGATAGTAGATTTAACCAAAGTAGGATCAACTATATGGATAGATCATAGTAATTCATATACTACTATATCTAAAGGATTCATTCGGTATTTCTTGGGTGGAATAAATCTATAATAACAAGAAAAAAAATAAAAATCAACATATTCCCCCCATATCCAAGCATGTGAAATCAATATCAAGTGGTGAAATAATAAAAAAATCTCATTAAAATCCAAATAAGTCACACACCAAGCACAATAAAAAAAGAAACACCAAAATAAAAGTGACTTAACAAGAGATAATTCATTTAAAACTAAAATCTTTTGATAAAATACTTTGAAATGATATTTAAAAAAATAAAAGGAGATATCCATTTTAAAAAATCCAAAAAAATACCAAAAATAATTTTTTAGTCATGAAAACCTCTTCAAAATTCTACATTTTTATTTCCCAACCTCTCATGAGGCATACTCTGTAGTAAGGTCTTTTTCACATCACTAAATTCAATAAATTGAATCAAATGAATCACCTATAGAATAACCCCTCGAGGACTAATTTATTAAAAGGAAAACATTATTTTCAAGAAAAAAACCATTTCATTTAGAGAATAAAATGAATATTATTTAAAACTCCTTTTAAAACCATATAAATCAACCCTCATAAATCAACCAAAACTCAAAAACATTAAATAATCATTTATAATTTAGTTAAAATATCTCAAAAATCATTTTTAAAGTAAAAAAACCCTCCAAATATCACACCTTAAGGAATTAATAAAAAAATATACAGATATATAAAATTCACCAAGCTCAAGATTTACAATTTTTTTCCTAAATGTACCCAAACAAGTCATAAATGATTGATGAGAAAATTTCAGGACATAGGAAAGAAAAAAAATATAAAACATTGGGAATATAGGTAGTGAACGATTTGGATACACACTTTTCCAAACCACATTCTAATCATGTAAAATAATATTGAGAGTTTATAGATCAAGATGCATGGTTATTGATGAAGCGTTGTCATGCACAATCTCAAAAATATTTATAATTAAGTGCAGTAAAGGAGTTGACTTAGGTCGATCTATTGAGGATATTTTGTAGTTAGTCACACACTACATATAATTCACTTTATATATATATATTTATTATTTATAAGATAAAACTAAAATAAATTTAGGTTTGATAAATGATAATTCAAAATAAATAAAAGTAAACAAGAAATGAATAATGAAGATAAAATGAATATAGACAAAATGATGCTAGATAGAAAGGATATATTCCCAAGAGAATCACCCAGATTGAACCTTCATCGTCTCAATATTAGTTTCAAATTAAATTAATAAACAAACTCCATTATATTCGTCAATATCCTCTTCTCTATATGGTTGTGAATATATAATACATTCAACAATCACTGAGAGACCACACATCCATCTCCTCGATAGAGGGAAAATATTATAGAAGAGAAAGTTTAGACCCGAGTGGAAAGTGGAGACACAAAGGCTCCTTACCCACTAAGACCCCCCTTGACCTAAATCTAATAAAATAATAAACAATAAACATGAATATACAATGACTTGGGTACAACACTAGATTGATTCCCTAGGAACTTCCTCAGGTTAGTTACTCATGATCACGAGTACAAGAGATCGTAGTAGAGAAGAACGAGGTGAAAAAAAAAAGATAAAAAAATGAAAATGAGATGAATAAAAAAAGTAAAATATATTAAAAATGAATAATACTATTACAAAAGAAAATAAACTACAATACAATAGAAAATGGCCACATAGAAGTTCCAATTCCTTGAGAAGGGGTGAGGATACATATTTATAGGGAGAGGTGGTGAAAGAATTCTCCCAAAAAGTATCCTCCAAAGTTTTCTATGTTTATTTCACATTAGATGGTAGAATTTGTAACTAGTTTATTCATTAAAGTTATTCCATAATATCTCCTCTATTCAACCTAAAAAGTTAATCATTATTTACCATTGTAAGTAGAGGTTATGAAAATTTTACTCAGATACATTTAATATGTCCATTTGAATCATCAAATTCCAATTATTCAACTTCCCATGACATTATAACCTTGAAACATATCAATTCAAGCATTAAATACTTAATAAAAGTTGTTCCCTACTTCATTTATTGTATCTCAAAAAAATATGAGACATTTTGGATGTGTGTTTCAGATGGTATCAATTAATTATTGAATAGAACATTTTTTTCTTGGTGAGACGTTTCATCTTCCACATGTTTCAACAATTAAAAGAGTGACTTAAAACTCATTAGGGACACTTATAATTGAATCCTATTGCATATACAAAAATAATAAATGAATTTGGATATGTTTATCCATAGTTATGTCTCAATTATAGATATGGGGTCCACTCTGCTAGAGATAACAACTTTCCACAAAGAATGATTTATTTGGGCCTCCATATATCTGAATAAAGATTTGTCTTCATTGAAAAATATATAGAAAAATTCCATTGGTATACTAAAAAAAATGAATCACTCAATTTTTATCAATATTGAAAAATATATACTCTAAATACAGAAATGATTTAAAATAGTTAAAATTCTAGAATTAACCATTTTTTGTATTTATGCTCAAAATACCACTAAAACCTAAAAACGTGATAATTACCCATAAAATAACAATATAGTGGGATTATAAAAATTTAATTATAGAATAAAATGTATGAAAATGTGATCTTTATCACTCCCTCACACTTGACTATTTCACTACCAGGAAATCATCTTATATCCAAATCAATATCCACACAACAATCAAAAATGATAAAATTTCAATGATCTTATCTAAAATATAATCCCATCATGTATATTATATGAAAAGAAATTTCCTATAATTTTCATTTCCCACATTTAATTTTTTTAAACCTCATAAATCCATCCATGGCCCAATCAAAACCTACCTCACATTGAATTTTATGTCACTCTTCATTCAAGAAAAATTGAATCTGGAGTTGTACTCATATTTGGAAATTACATGTATCGCCATAGGCTTGTAAAAATTATCATTTATACACAGTATGAAACATGAAAATTTACTCAATCATGATTAAATTTTTATGATAAATTCTATGGCTTAGGGTTAGAGGGAAAATGATTGAAAAAATTTAAAGCTGAAAAGAGGGGGTTGGACTCTTAAGTATAATGCATGAATAATCAAGTTAAAAAACAAGATGAAACTCACTCAAATCCACTTGAAATTGTGTAAAAAACACCAAACACTTTTTAATGAAATGTTAAATGATATGATCAAAGATTATAATGAATGATATTATCCATGTTCTCCTCTATTTTTTTGTAAAGCTCTAGAAAGGCACAACTTTATTCTCTTTTTCTTTTGGATTTTTTACGGAGGATGACCTGAAAATTGAATAAAATTAATGAATAAAAATTAATGCCATTTATTTTAGAGAGGGATATGATTCATAAAATAAAGTAAAATGAAAAATTCAAACTCATCTCCATATTTTTAAGGAAAATCAGATGAAACAAATAAAACATAATGAAATGATGACTCATGTATAATTATTTCATTATAAACTGCCCAAAATGTTGAAACACATATCAAACCATCTAAAAATAAAACATATACCAAATAATGAACACAAAAGGCCCTTCCCCCACACTCAAACTTGAAATATCCATGCAAAAATACTAAGAGTGTGGGTATGTAAGGAAAAATCATCTTGTAACATGGCTTAAACCTATAAGGAAATTCATGTCATCTAAGGGCTAAAAAAAGATATATTTAAGGGTAGGTATTAGGTCAATATGTGGATATCCAAATAGATGACTCAATCATATCAAAAAAATTCCATGAAATCCAAAGATTCAAAAGAGAAAAGTTACAAATTCTGGTCCTCACACAAAATCCATGTTTCCATCAAAAAAGTTTGGGTATTAGGAAGAGTATATCAATGTGGTTACGAATACCTCACAGGACTAAAAAATATATTTTGAGTTAGTGTTTCATGGGAATGGATTTTAAAAATTGGTCAAACACATAAAAATGCTTGAAAATATAAATCAAGGAAAACATTTATTATATCAACAATCATTTTAAATCCATTTTTTTCAAAAATCATCACAATTTTTGAAAAATAAATTAATGTATAAAAAGTGATATGAATATTCATTAAAGCTAAAGAATATTAAAAAGTGAAAAAATATGAAAATCACAGAAGAATAACTAAGAAGGTTGACACTCCTCCCACACTTAAATTTTACTACCCCTCATTTCAGCTAAAAAAAAATGAATATAAGGGTTGAAATGAAAAGGGAAGGAAAGATACAACCTGGCATTATTTTTGAATTGGTTGCCTTGATTTAAGCTCTTAGCTACTTACAATAGACCCATAAATCATGAAATAAAACAAATCATAAGAAAAATAAATAAAAAAATAGAAATGGAAAAGAGGATAGAACATGGTTTAGACCCCCATGTGGGTGCTAGGATTTCACTACCTCTAGTCAGGTAGTTGTAGTGGATTATCCCCAATCAAAAGGTGGGTGTGGTTTATTTGAGATGAAACACCACATGAAAATTTTCCTGATGTCCATGAGTAAACACCGAAAGTATAGAACCCCAAAGAAGATAAGAAATTTCCCAACCCCCAAGAAATAATAAAGATGGAATTTGAGGTTTGAAGTGGGAGGGAATAGAAGATAGGGGTGCTCCATTTTGACTTCTATGGTTTCCTCCTCCATATGGTATGAAAATTGTTGTTGAGGAGGTATTCACATCACTAAATTCTTGTCCAACTATTGTTCTTTAATCACCACCACTTGGGAAGTCTCTTCTTTAACATCCAAGGTTTGCTCCATTTGTGTTATATCAGAAATTTTAGAGAAATAGAAGTCAAAAAATAATTCATCTTGAATATGATTAAAACATGAAGAATTAATAAATAAATATTTCATTTTAAGTAAGTTATCTTAGTAATTGATCTCTTCAGGCATGACTATTGGCAACTCAATCTCAGCAGGTGCATCTTCTTCATCATCATACAAAGTAAGATATAGGTAGAATGTTGTTGATGTTTCATTATCAGGAATGGGAAGATCATGTTTTAGGTTATCTTCAACAAAACTATTCTAGGATTTTTCCAAAAAATATAGATCTCCCATAAGTGCATTATTTTTCATGTGTACTTACATGAACTCCTAAAGAAATGGTTGAGTGCGGGATGATGTGATTAATTCCTTTAGAATCTCTTTATCACCCACCTTAGGTTCTTTAACATAAAAAATTATTGGTGAAATATCTTCCACCACTCATTCTGATTCAGGTTTCAGCTCAAGTTCAGATTTCTCCTGGGATGTGCGTAAATATTCAGAAATCCATTCTATTTGGATCTCCAGGTTTTTAAATTTATCACTAATCCTTTGAAACAGAATGAAAATTAATTTTTTTTATTAATATAGGCCCCCTTTTAAGGGATAAGGGGGAACCTAAATGACTTTAAATACATACAAAGACATTCAAGCCCCCAGTACAATGTCCAAAGATAAAAAACAATCCGATTCAAATATGAAAAGAAGGTCCCCTCCCCAACATCAAAATCATTAATATGATCTTTAACCTTCACATCACTATTCGGATAGTAGTACCATGCATGAATGCATGGGCACAATACCGATGGAAAATGCCATACCCTCTCAATCGTCCAATTCCAGATTGCCATGATAGGTGAAAGCTCCTTTCTCTAAACCTCTTCTGGAGATGTTCCTTAATGATAACATGATGCATTGACCCATATA
Source organism: Viscum album (assembly GCA_963277665.1). NCBI lineage: Eukaryota > Viridiplantae > Streptophyta > Magnoliopsida > Santalales > Viscaceae > Viscum > Viscum album. The sequence goes on along the minus strand of OY728136.1, from coordinate 2,082,099,617 downwards.
TCACGAACTAAAGTGCCACAAAGAAAATAGACCAACCATTCCATAGATTCACAAATTCAACAAAAAACCATTCCATGCTTTCCAAAAACTATCCAACATGCCGCAAAACCACCAAAACAAAACCCTAACTGCAATCAATTTGGTATACCACCATGAATCCATCATAGTTCCCTGCACATCACCCCAAACCAGGATCCCATTTAGTAAAAATCCATCACCAGTCATTGGAACTGAATCCAAGATGACATCGCAAAAAATATTTATAACTAAGTGCAGTACAGGGGCTGACCTAGGTCAATCTCTTGAAGATATTTTGTGGTCAATCACACACTACATATAAGTAAATTTTTTATTATTTTATTATTTATAAGATAAAAATAAAATAAATTGATGTTTGAGAAATGATAATTATATATAAATAAATGTAAACAAGTAATGAATAATGTTCAAAGAATGAATACAAAAAAAATGATGTTAGACAGAAAGAAGATATTCCCGAGAGAATCACCCAAATTGAACCTTCATCATCTCGTTATTAGTTTCAAATTTAATTAATAAAAACACTCCATAATATGTGTATAAATCCTCTTCTATATATGTTTGTGAATATTTTGTACACTCAATGATCACTGAGAGACCACACATCCACCTCCTCAATCGAGGGAAAATATTATAGAAGAGAAAGTTAAGCCTTGGGTGGAAAGTGGATACACAAAGATGAGTTACCCACTAAGACCCCCATTTAACCAACTATAATAAAATAAGAAACAATAAACATTAATATACAATGACTTGGGCTCAACACCGGATTGATCCCACGAGAACTTCATCGAGTTAGTTACTCATGATCACAAGTACAAGAGATCACAATGGAGAATAACGTGGTGAAAAAAATGAAAAAGAAAATAAAAATGAGATGAATAAGAAAATTAAAATATATTAAAAATTAATAATACTATTACATTGCAAAATAAAATAAAATATAATAGAAAATGGCCACATAGAAGTGCCAATGCCTTGAGAAGGGGTGAAAGAATTCACCCAAAAAGTATCCTCTAAATTCTTTCACATGTATTTACCATTAAATAGCATAATTTTCAACTAGTTTATTCATGAAAATTGTTCCATAATATCTCTTATGTTTACCCTAAAAATTTCATCATCATTGACCACTAGAAGAAGGAGTTATGACCATTTTACCCCAATACATTTAATCTGTCCATTTGACTCATAAAATTACAATTCTCCAACTTACCATGCCATTATGACCTTGTAAAATATCAATTAACGTGTTCTATCCTTAATAAAAGTTGTTCCCCACTTCATTTAACATCTATCTAGAAAATATGATACATTTTGGACCTGTTTTCAGATGGTATCAATTAATTATTGAATGGAACCGTTTCTTTCTGGTGAGACATTTCATCTTATACATGTTTCAACCATTAAAATAATGCCTTAATGAGTGGATTGTGACTTGAAACTCATCAAGGACGTGTAAAATTGAATACTATTTCATATACATCTAGAATAAATGCTTTTTTATATGTTTATCTAGAGTTATGCCTCAATTATGGAGGTGAGGGTCCACTCTCTAGGATAGAAAAACTCTCCACAAAGAATGATTTATTTGGGACTCCATAGTCAGAATAAAGACTTTTATTAGTTGAAAAATATTTATCCAAAATCCATGGGTATCCTAAAAAAAGAAATAACTCGATTTGGATCAATATTTCAAAATATATTCTTGAAATACAGAAGTGGTTGAAAATAGTTAAAATTCAAGAATTGACCATTTTTAGTACTTAAGCTCAAAATACCACTAAAACCTAATAAAATGACAATTACCCATAAAATAAAAATATGGTGGGATTATAAACATTTAATTATTGAATAAAATTTATGAAAATGTGAGCTTCATCAGTTATCACATGGTTTAATAAACTGTTCTTTGAAACTATATAGATCCAAGATCCTCCCACTTTCACCCAAAAACCAAAATTTTCGTAAAAAATACATGAATCCCATAAGTATGAAAAAAATCACTTATAACTTATATTATAACAACTGAATAATAATTAAAATTAATTTCTTATACTCAAATCTCATCTTCCAACTTCCCCTGAAAACTCAAGGCTCGGTGCAAGAAATATTTTTCCAGCCAACCTATAACACTTACCTCTTGAGCTTTAATGATCCTATATTATGTATATAAAGACATCCCAAATAAAAAATAAAAACATATCTATGATACCATTTTGTAATGAATTGAATTGGTCTACCCAATATTGGTACTCGAGTTGGCTTTCCACAAGGCCCAAAGTGCTTTCCTGATCACCAAGGTCTGGAAACTAGTTTTGGGTAATCAAAATTACTTGACCCAGGAATGATTTCACTTGATAAAATATAAAATAAATAATAACCTCAAATATAAAGTCTCACCTAGCAATTCAAGATTATGGAATACCACACATAATGAATAATTATTTTTTAAAATATAGCTAAAAAAACATGGAATAATGAAATTAAATATGACTCCACAATTAAAATAACCCATAAATAAACTTAAAATCAATATTTATACAATAATATAAAGTAAAAAAAGGATTACATGAAATAAAAGAACCTTGTATGTAACTATACATGTTGATACAAAAATCCCTAACTAGAAGATAATACTAAAATGAAACTAAACCACCACCCACCATGTATCAATAGATCACACTATACTTTCCACCCCCACGGTACCCATACTAACATCCTAGTCTCTTATGAGATCTAAAAAACCTATAAATCTCATATAAGATAATGAAAAAGGCTACATAAACACATACAATGTGTATATAGGATGTGAGATAACAATACCAGTAAGATCCCAAAAATTAATCTTTCAAATTTCCTTTTGAAAATAATTACATGAATTCTAGTTTTAAATATAAAATATAACAAAGTATACCTTTTAATTTTTTTAAAAAAAATAACAAAATATGTTTCTAACTTTATAAAAAGAACAAAGTTTTTTAAAACTATAAATGAATGGAACCATAAATTTTCATGAATAAAAACCTTGAACATAAAATGATAAACTATTTTGAAATAAATAATTCATACATACTATAAAAAACATCACATTTCAACATAAAACACCACTTTTCTCAAATGAAAATTTTTGAAGGAAAACATTCTAAAACCACACTTTAAACATCCAAAAAACCTTTTTATTACCAAAATACAAATCTAAAAAAGAGAACAATTTCAATAATTTAAACCATATTCATTAAGATTTACAAAAAAACCAAGTTAGAGAGATAAATAAAAACATTAAAAATAATAAAAATAACCAAGGAAAATAAAAAATAATCATGGAAAGATTAACTATGATAATAAAATATAAATAAAAAAAAAATTAATCATGGTAAACACATAAGTTACTAATGATACATTCCTTAAAAAATATAAATGGAAAAACATCGTATGGATAGATAATGATCATAAACTACACTTACACTCAATTTTCACTTCCCTAGCCTCCCTGAGTGGTGAAAAATCCATAGATTGAGCACAATACCACACTACGGACACTAGTTGATGATGTAAAATATAAAATAATGTAGTAATGTCCTTAAAAATCTCACTTAACCACCCAATGTTTCCTATCATATAAAAAAAGGTGAGAAATCAATAAAAATGTACACACATATCTCAAGATAAATCCATAATAATCGAGGCATAAACCCATACCTCTCCTCAAAAAAACCTTCAAAGAAATAAACCCATCACAATAATACAATAATTATACTTGGAATCAAATAAATATTCATATTTTATCATATCACAACAAAATAATAACTAAGGGTAAAATCAACAAGGGTAAGAACAAGTAATCAAGAAATTAACTTCATTTTACAAATGGTCCTTTACACATAATAAAATCCAAATGACATTTACATATAATAAATTAAAAACATGACTTTAAACATAAGAATCCCATTTTTCTTAAAATGTAACCAAAACTCTTTATAAAATAATTTGAGTATGAAAACACAATTCTTTACAAAGGGTTAAGTTACCAAAAACCATCATAAAACCTTTGAAACTTATGAAAGAGTTATCCATAAAAGATATTTTGAATATTTAATTTAAAAACCACCTAAGGATTTTACTAAACAACTAGAGTGAAAAAATATAGCTAAAATAGAATACTATATTTATAATTAGAAATAAACCTGGATTTCATGTGATTTATTAAGAAAAATAATAAAGAATAAACACTTGATAATCATGGTCTCACTATATTGCATTTATAACTGAGAAAACATCATTTAAAAATTAAATCATCCATAGTTTTATAAATAAAATAAATATAAATATTACCCTATCAAAAATTGATGATTCCCTTGATATGGGGTTTCAATTTCCAATAATAGAGAACATGAAACCCTGAAAGGCTAAGAAAAATAAAAAAAATAAGAGAAACCCTAAGTCAAAATCATGAAAAAAGAAACCATAGGTCTCTATGATCATTATACTATATGAATAAGAGTATTGAAGGAGGAAGAGGAATATAGAAGGAGTAATCTACAATAAATAAATATTTTACCTTGAAGAAAACCACTAAAATAAAGAGAAATCACTAAGGGAGCAAGGGGGAAGAAAATACATGACCAGGATACACATGTTTCACAAATGGGAAATAAATAACTGTGAAAGGTGATAAAATCACATAAGGTAAAAGAGGAATTTCATAATTTATTTTTCCTAGTAGACCAGGTCATGATGTGACATCCCCTCATTATGGTGTAATGTGATTCCTATAAAAATAACCCCCAATACCTAGGGTGAGTAATGAAGTGACCTCAAATAATGATTCAACACACCTCTTTATACCACACCTCTATTTCCTAGTCATGTTGTAGAATCTCTTGGTTATGGCATGATGCACCTTCCTAGAAACCACCCTAGCTGCTAGGATCAAGTTATAACATAACCTCCCTTGGTCATGGCATGGTCTACTTCAATATAAAAATGTAGCTTACTTAAAATTACTTAAATTACCTAAAAAATAAATAAAATAATAATATAAAAAGGTAAAAAAAATTCCATACATGAAATTGAAACTGTGAATCTCACAACCACTATACAAAACTCCTCCTCCAAAAAGTATATGGCATATAGTGCTAAGATCATTAATTTATGGATAATAAGCTATAATCTCCCAAGGATTAGACCTACTAATCTCATACAGGGGTATCATTTTCTAGTAAATGTGAACCTAAGCACATATGTATGATGAAATATAATTACACATTGATGGAAATCTATCTAGGAATGGAATATCGATAACTAATCTATATCGAGTATGACATTATAAGGTCTCATATCTATAAAAATGAGGTCCTAATAAATTTTTTCTCTATTGAGAGTAATCTCACACTAATTAAAGATATGGGATAAAAGAAAATCACTTATGTTAGGAGTCTCTAGTTGAAGAAGTTGGTCTAAGAGATCTATTAGGATCACTTGCTCGCAAACAAATGATACAACAAGAAATGAATGAATCAAAATAGTATCAATAATTAAGATTTATAAGGTAGAGAATATTAATATTATACCTTTAACCATGTTGGGATAAACCTTTTCAAATATCTCCATTGACCACATCTTACTTCTACCTTGAGTTCCTATACTCTGGGCCTGTCATGGTCCTTTTGGAGGTGGTGGTGGGAGGAGTTAATAAAAAAGTCACCCACCCCTAGAAAATTCTATACCATGGATGCCTATGGGAGGGAAAACTTTTCTATCTTGGGGAAGTCCCTGTTCAGTGTGATTCCTCTATATGGTATTTCTATCCTCTATACCACTTTGGATACCCCCTGCTACTCAATTAGGGGGGGGGGGATTCGAGCCAAATGTACTCTCCCTCCACATAGCTAACAAGATCTATCTCTTGGTTGGATAGAAAAACCAAGGATACCTTAACTACTTGAATTTAAGATCAAGATTTCAAATATGTCCGTTCTTAATGATGTAATCCTTATAGGATATCTCTAACTAATTTCCATTGATGACCGTTCTCTAGTTCTAGATTACGAATCCACCTAGAAACTCTTGATCACCAAATAATTCTTAATAAATACAGTATACGTGGGAATTCATAAGGATGTAGTCCCATATAAAATCTCACACCAATGTCCATGCTTGAAATTTAGTGCTTATAGGTATGCATTATGAATCATGTCCTGTGAATACCTTATGAGGTTAGAGAACCATGCTATGTATTGGGATACCTTCATGCTAACTTTATGGAGGTCCAACATCTCTTGGACTTAAATCATATACAATGTAACTAGGTAGTAATCCTACTTGAATAAATGTTCAAACTATTTCTAGGTTAGGTTAACCTCATCATGCATTTACATAATTAATGACCACCATCATCCTACTGCACCATGAATAAAATCATTATAAGAAACACTATTTGGTTGGTAGGTATCTCAAGAAGAAAGAAGACTTGAGAAACCAACTCCAACCAGTCCTCCATTTCCTGATGATTTAGATTTCCTCAAAACCTAATAGGCTCCTATATTGAGAACTTGTTAAGTGTGAATAACCTATAGGTAGCCTCATATTTCTTAATAGGGACTACCATATATGTTGTGGGTGGCTCTTCTATCCATGAAACTGGGGGGGGGGGATAAACCCTATTCTCCACCAACGGGGAAAAAACCTCCCTATCAAGTCTTTGAAATGAAGACTTATTACTCAAATGGTTGATTAACGAAGGATGAATTACTAACATAGTCCCAATATGACCCCTCCTCTAAAGATGATTTTGATTTCTACATGATAAAATATTTCATTTAAAAAGATGTACCCATGATTATTAAAGCATATCTAGAAGAGTTACCTCAATAAAAACACAAATTAATACACAAATTACACACTACATGATTCATGTATTATTCCATTATATCCCAAAACTAATGTATTAATGTTTATATTAAACTAACACGTTATCATAGTCCTGGAGAAAGGTTATGTTGGTCACCCACACTAATCACTAGGTTCCTTTATTTGTTAACCAAACTCAAGACCCCTTTAAAATTGTTTCCCTAAGTATCCCAAATTAATCATTACAAAACTAATAACTCCAAAATCCATTCCTAATATTTAAAATTCTCTGATTCTATTCTAACATGACCCAACCCACCACAACCCTTTCTAGGCCCTCGGTAAGGAGAGTGTGCCACCCCAAACCTACTTCCAATAGGTTAGGGGATGGAAACAAGCACCAATAGGGCATAAATATTTTTTAAGATTCCTCAAACTATGGACTTATAACATCCACTTATCTCTATGAAAAAATATATAATAATAAAAATCCAAGTGTAAATAAATTGTTAATCCCATGTGTGTTAGCTTCATTTATTTTTAATATGCCAATATGTGTTTGGAGAAAAAGTTACTGAGATAAGTTTTAGAGAATATTTTTTTCTTAGTTTAGAGAAATATTATAAAGCCATATGATGCTTTAATAATCTTTAAAGTACCAAAAATCATGAATACATTCATGATTCATATTGACTTTGTGAAAAGGTTTAAGTTGTAAAAACATGATGAGTTTTGTGAAATCATGTTATCTGATAGACTAGAATAATGATATTGGATAGACCAGGATGATTTAATTAGACATAGGTGTTTCTATATAAAGTCCACATTATATTTAATAAAAAAAGCTAAAGTTATGAAGACATGAAGTTCTGACTATACAATGGTTGATTTACAAAGTTCATATGCTAGATGAATATATGGAGTGGTTCTAATCATACAAATTACATCATAAAAAACAAATATATGAAGTTGAATTAGATGGAAATAAATATGATGTCATTGGATAGAGAATTAAAATTCCATTATATGAATAAACATGAAGTTGTATCAGACATATAAAAATATGAAGTTTCAAAAAAATAAAGGGTGTACAAAGTTTGATATGAATTTGATTTGTATAAGATGGAGATAAGTATGAAGTATACTAGATGAAGAGAGATGATGATCTCCAAAATAAGTCCCATAAAAAACTCTCTAAAGATCCATTAGACAAATAAAACCATGCATCATGTAGATGAGATCAGAAAAAAAAGTTTGTATTCTGGATGAAGGTTTGAGGAACTTTAAAAAACTATATAAATTTAATGATTATGATGATATTGAGATGTTATTTCAATGATCATAAATCTAGTTAAGATTTATGGATGTTTTGAAGATATATTTGAATCCAATATTTAAGGAAACTTTAATGAAGAATGTTGACTCTAAAGTTTTATAAGATTTGAAGGTGGTAAAAAAATTCCAAGTTAAAGTAGGAAATTCAATTAAGATCATGTGATTATTCTTAAAATTTTGGAGTAATTATGCCTATATAAATGGGGTGTAGGATCATTAAGAAATTACTATTAATTTTACTAAAAAGGGTCACAAGTACTAATGTTTTTGAGAGATCACAATGTATGTTTCCAACCAAGATTCTACTTAGTTGAAGAATAGGAGTATCAGATAGAATCATTCCTTACAGAAGTATTTCTAATAGAGAAGTACCAAAAGAATAAATCATACCAGATTAAGGGGAATTAGAAACAAGAATAATAGATAGAGGATTGTCAGACTGAGGTGTAATGTATAGAGGAGCATCAAACTGAGGTTCATCAGATAGAGGTGCATTGGACAGAGCACAATAGACCAAGGAGAATAAAACACAATATACAGGATGAAGTATTACTAGATAAAATTTTTCTAAGTAATACTTCTAAAAATGTTTTTGAAATTAGAGTTTTGAGAAGATCTAAGTCTTTCTAAATTTAAGAGGATGTTTCGAGACCAACATACTCATCATAGAGTTATTGAATATCCTGAATAAGTTGTACATAGAAAAAGGTAACCCAAATTTTTTATGGAGGAAGACCATATTAAGAAGAAGATATTTATACACTAGATTAATAAATAATAAAGAAGATATTATGTCCGAGGGGTATAGACGATTTCTGAAAGGATTATGGTTGGGTGGTATAACTATTCAAGAATGAAGAGGATATAAGAAGGATAATTGGGGGGTATAACCAACTATGGAAGAAGAGTTGATTGCTTAGGGGTAGAACTAGGGTTATTTGTAGGAACAATTACTGGGGGTATAAATAGTTGTGACCTTAAGTTAGTGGATAATCCATGTTGGGGGTATAACCAACATGGAAAGTCATAAGTCACATTTACCAAACTATATAAATATTATTTATTGATCTCTATAATTTTTATTTACTGCACATGAGGTGAGGTTGTGATATATCTTTGAGTATACCTAGAACTATAAAATGTTTTAGAGGTTGAGTTTTGAAGGATAATTAATAAAAGAAAGCGATCAATGATTCACCCCTCCCCCTCTCAGTGATCTTGTACTAATTTGAGAACTTCAATTAGAATCATAATTTTTTTATGAAATATCCAACAATATAACGAGGATGGAGAATATAAATTCAATGAACAGAAAGGGTGGTCCTATATTTTATAGAAAGAACTATCGCTATTGGAGGTAAAGGATGTTACCCTACCCTCTATCTATTGGCCTAAAAGTTAGAGATGCTGCTACAATGGGATTTCCTCCCATTAATGAGTATTCTATGATATCTACCAATAAGAGAAATTTAGAAGTTTATGGAAAATAATAGAATTCTGTTTTAACGATTCTATTTGAGAAGGCATATAAAAATATTATGGGGTTTCCACCTTCCAAATAAATGTAGGATAATTTGAGAAATAACTATAAAAGAAACATGAAATTCAAGGAGGTAAAGTTAAAAATATGGAGAAGAATATTTGATGATATCAAGATGGATGATGATGAAAAATTTTATGATTACTTTATAAGGGTTAATGATATTTTCATCAATATAATAGGTTTTAGTGAGAATATAGAATATTCTACTATTATTAAATAACTGATGAAAAACTTTCTAGATAGATTTGATGCCAAAGTGTCAGCTCTAGAAGATAGAGAGTATTTATCTCTGGATAAACTTCAGAATATTATCATAGCATATGAAATGAGAAAAGAAATATCCTTTAATAATATGTTATGTTACCCTCCCAGGGGATAATGATGAGGATGTTATGCTACCCTTGAGGGGGATAAAAGATGAATCTAAGGTATTACAATGACACTTGTTTTAAAAAAGATGTGATGATTATTATTAAATATGAGATACATGCGGATTTATTATTATAAACTTGAATTTTTGAAGTATTTTTTGAGATGAGTGCCAGTTTTATCTTAAAAAACTTACTCAGATAGACCCTAATATAAATATGATGAAATAATATTGAGGAAATTATCACATAAATGAATTTTTATGGAATAAATTGACCACCTTGATTATAAAATCTATTTTATACACCAGGTTCATCCTTTTAGACTTAGATTTTTTTGATTAAAGTCTCTTTGTTTAGAGGTTTATGTGACATTATTCTTCTCTCAAGGGAATTTTTTAAGGTTTGGTAAGGAAATAAAATGAGTGGAGATGACCCCTATGTTTCCCTTTGAATTTAATTTTCAATAACGGGGAGAAAGAAATAAAAAAAATTATTCAGGGGATAAATAATTGGGAGTATATATCAACATAAAAGATGTTTGGGGATATTGAAAAAAAACCCAAAGGGGGATATTATTAGTCCCAAGTGTGTTGGTTTCATTTTTTTAATAATATGTGAATATGTTTTTGCAAAAGAATTTACTTGGAGAAGTTTGTGATAAGAGTTTTTTCTTAGTTAGAGAAAAATTATGAAGTCATAATATTATTTAATGATCTTCAAAGTACCAAAAATCATAAATAAATTCATGATTATTACTATTTTTTTGAAGGTTGAATTTGTACAAAAATGAAGTTTTTTCTAAACTGATGTTATCAGATGATCCAGACTAATGATATCGAATAGACCAGACTGATGTTATCATATGGAGGTGTAGCTATAAAAATTCCATGTTATATTGAGTAAGAAAAGTTAAAGTTATGAAGACATGAATCTATGGTTTTACAAAGGTTTAGTTACAAATAATTGATGTACGATGACCAAAAATAGAATTTATGCTCATAAAAATTCCATTAGATAGACCTTTAAGAAGTCCATCAGATGGAGGAAATTTATGAATCTATTTTAGATGGAAATACATATGATGTAATTAGATGGATAATTTAGATTCCATCAGATGGATAAATATGAAGTTATACCAAATGAAAAAAATATGAAGTTCCAGACAAATAATGGGTGTATAAAGTTTGAGATGATGTTGAATTATACCAAATGAAGAGAAGTATGAAGTCTACTATATGGAGAGAGATGATAATCACCAAATGCCTCTCCATAGGTCATACTATTTAAATATTCCTCAGAAAAAAACATGCATCAGATAGATGGGATCAGAAAGAAAATCTTGTATACCAGATGAAGGTTTGAGGAAATTTATAAAACTTTGTAAATTCAATGATTGTGATGATTATGAGATGTTATTTCAATGATTGTAAATATATATTAGACTTAAGGAAGTTTTTAAGATACTATTGACACTGAAATTTAAGGAAACTTTGATGAAAAATGTTGAATTTGAAGTTTCATAAGCTTTGAAGGTGACCAAATAAAGGTTGAGTTGAAGCAAGAAATTCAAATCAGAGTTTTTGATTGTTAGTTAAATTATGGAGGAAGCATTCCTATATAAAGGTGTGTATCTCATTAAAAAATTTCTATTTATTATGCTTAAAAATGTGTGGAAGTACAGAAGTTTTTGAGAGAGAATAACATGATTTTACAACCATGATTCTACTCGGATGAAGAAGAGGATTATCATATGGAAGAGTTCCATATATAATTATTGTAGACAGAGAAGTAATAAATAAATCAGGTGTACTAGAAAGAGGTTAATTATATGTAGGCATAATGGATAAAGGATAATTGAACCAAGTTGAAAATAATAGAGGATAATCAAACAAAGGTTCACCAGAAAGAGGTGCATCAGATAGAGAACACCATACTGAAGAGAATCAGACACAACATACCAAATAGAGTATTACAAAATAGACTTTTTTACTAAGGAATACTTCCAAAAAAGATCTATAAATTTGGGTTTTAAGAATATCTAGGTCTTTATAAGATCAAAAGGATCTTTTTAGACCATAAAAATAATTAGATAGTTGTTTATGATTTTAATGAACTTGTATAGATGTAAAGGTGATCCAAATTTCTTGCGGAGGAATAAAATTTAAATAAAATGATCTTTATATACTAGATCAACAAATAAGATGTAAGATCTTGTAGATGATGGGTATAACTAGTTTCTAAAAATGATTTTATCTGGGAGGTATAACTAGTTATGAAGGAAGAGGATACAGAAAGGAAAATTGGGGCGGTATAACAAACTATGGTAGAAGAGTTTATTGTTTTGGGGTAGAATTGCGGTTAACTAGAGGAACAATTATTTGGGGGTATAAATAATTTCATCCTATACATTTTTAATCTTATTGAAATTAGTGGAGAATCCATGTTGGGGGGTATAACCAATATGGATAGGATTAGGTCCCATTGATCGAACCTTCTAAATACCCCGTGTCTATCTCTATACTTTTCATTTACTTTATACAAGGTGAGGTTGTGAAATATCATTGAGTGGATTGAGAACTCTAATAAGTTTTAGAGGTTGAGTTTTAGAAGAGAATTAATAATAGAAAATGATCACTAATTCACCCCTCCCCTATTAGTGATCCAACACTGATCTACGAACTTCATAAATAAATTATAGTATAACATGCATGTGACCATGAAAAATATCACAATAATGTAATACGAACCAAATCCATAAATAAGTAAAATTAAAAGATCAAAATACTATGAAAAATATAAACCTAAAATAATAGAATTGATTAACTCCATGAATCATCAATATCAACACGAGCACCTCTATAAAATAACACCACCAAAATCTTCTATGCATCAACTCCACCAGTTCCATGTCCTCTGAAACGTACATCTAATTATGATTCACCTATATAAACAGAACACATGTGGGAATAAGACCCATTAAAGGGTGAGTATAGGTATACCCAGTAGGATTACATTAATTAAAAAGTTGAAATTTGGATACAATTACATCTTAATAGAATAAACCCATATATTAATTTAAGATAACAAGTAACCAAGATTAAAAAGGATATCATTTGATACACCTTAGCTCCAATTAAGTCCAACATCAGAAAAGAACCCGAAATACCCATATAACAACCGAACACAAAACATCAGAACTATCTCACACCTACCCCTTCCAAATCATCCCTCAATATCAGTTTTAATGGGGGAACCACACCTCCTTGAAAAAACCCCTCCAGAGAGGGTTACTATTCCCTATAGAGGAACCATTCCCCAACATGTTTAGTGTGTATCATCTAATAGGGTTAATAACTCCATGATTAGAGGATCTATATACCATACCTAAAATAGGCTTACCAAATCCACTAGATATTTGGAATACCTATGCCCTGAAAATAGATATTCTCCAAGATGGTTATCGAACCCTTAGCCACTCTGATCATATACCCACACACATCAAAATATTTAAAAATCTATAAAAATAAATCTACTTGAATTACTTTAATATAATCCTTAGATAGAAAAGATATATGAACCATCAAATTCTATATAGAATATTTCTCAAGATGAGTTACTCATACATCTAAAATTGACACTGGGGTGGAGTGATATAGAGTTTACTATAAACTACCTGGTACACGGTGTGTCCCTAGAGGGTGAATAATGTGTGAGTCACTTGGGTTGGTTGTTCATGCACTTATATACCCCAACTCATGTGATGATAACATAGAATATATATCCAATGGTTTACATGACATGTGAGGTAATTAATGTATTTATGTCTAGAATTACATAACATAACCCTTGGTAAAAATGTGTGGGTCTTACATAGGCACTAATAATGTACAACATAAACATGTCAAGCCACATTTTTTGGATACATGGTGCGTGAACCGTATTCACCTGAATTTTGATATTTAAAATTACATGAAACACTAGAGCCACCAAATTTGAGTCACACATTGATATTCTTGGAGGGTTACATGCTATGTGGAATTAAGGATAATGTAGAAACTATCAAAGGAAATATACATGGATTGTGATTAGAGACTACACATTGTGTAGCTGCGAAAATTATAAAATCCAAAAAATGACATCTTTATGATTAGAATGGAATCCACCAACTCTATTTCCAGTGTAATCTCTATTTTCATCTAAACTTGATTCCCTTGGATCCTATATCACACCTTATTGGGGTGATTTAAAACCATTCATCATCATTTAGTATGTTTTCATACAACTAATCATCGAACCATGCAACAAACTAAAATTAATTATCTAATATTTTAGTTCTATTGGATGGATAAGAAAAATTATTGATGTATAAAAAATTCCATCATTAATTGATAAAATAATCTATATTAAATTATTCAATCAAATATTCTTCAAATAATTACCATTTTTCTATTATAATAAATTCTCAATTAATCATAGCCATGTAATAAAAATATTTAAATCAAGAAATTATTTTTTCTTGCATGTTCCATGAGAGAAAAAGAATAATATATTCAAATATTATTATTTTTTAATATTCAATTATTATCATATTGAATTATTAATTACATTAATAATTGGTGAATCTCTTTTTAGAAGAATAGTGTTTTATATATAGAGGAATAAGGTGAATATGATTATAAAAAGTCATACCTTGATGGAAAAAAGCCATCACTTCAACAATATCATCAAAAACCATGATTGTCACTATCCACACCAATATGGAGAATGTAAAAAACATAAAGAATAATTATTAATTGTTTGTAGAGGGATATATGAATCCTTTATAGTGTTATTACACTAATAATAGGAAGATATATATAGATTTCTTTTTAATGGTAAAAATGAATTAGATAAAGATATCTTTTTTAAACAAGGGGAGGAAAAAATTATAAAGGATAAATTATTTCTTCAAAACTACATCTATAAAAATAACCAATTAATTCACCTTATAAAACAAATAATAAAATCCCTTCATCATGGATCATAAACCCTATCAAAATATCCACCCAAAAACAACATAAAAGGCCACATGACTACCACAGTGAAAGCCAATTCCATGTCATCTTATACAAAAATAAATGTAATATTAATTTTTTTTTATAATCAGTGATTTAAATAAAGACCAATAATTCCTGATCTCGAGGTTCAAGGCCTTACCATAAATACAACACAACTCATATGAAAATACTCTTGTTCTAGACACAAATGCGGTGTCATAATTTTGATAAAGGTATTTGTAAGGAGTTATTAAATGTTCTCACATGCACAACTAAAAGTAATATAACAAATATATTATATATTTTTTAATGTTTGTGATATAAAATAAAATAAAATAAAATAACTATCTTCATGATCACCTTTAGAAATATCGTTATTTTTTTATAAAGGAATTATTATAAAAATATCAGATCGCTATGAATTCATTCACTAGTTTATCACATAACTTTAATACAATAGTCGATAATTAATATATGAATTATAGTCATCCCACATAAATAACTACTATCTATTTAATCCATCCCTAAATTCACCCCTCATTTATTAATCTTATCTATTCATCTTTTTTGACTTTACATGCATTTACTAGTTACTATATATCCCAATATAATTTATAATATCCACTTCATATCCCAAATAATCTTAAATCACACTTATATTCATCAATAAAATAATATTGATGAGTCACATAATATAATAATTTAAAATATCATTTTAAAATTGAATAAAAACAAGTTCTTATTCATTAAAAACAATACTCTAACACCTTTTAATTTCTTTTAAAAATCATGAGGAAACATATAAATACTAAATATAGAGACACAAAAATTTTAATTTCATATTTTTGTAAAATTTTATGGATTTTTATCTAATAAGGGTAAAATGGTAATTTTATTGTTCTTATAATGAAATTTTTAACATTTCATTGAATTCAAGATAGATTTTTTACCATTGGGTAGTGGTTTAGTAATTTTATGAGGTTGTTGGTTTACCATTATATATTGGTTGATGGTAGAATTATTTTATTACCTATTTATTTATGTAATTCATATTTTATAAATTATTTTTATAAAATATATAATTTGGTGTGGAAAGGTATTTTGTGTGGTAGTGGTGATGTATAAATTTTAGAGGAAAGTAGATTTGGATATTGATATTATGACATAGAAAGTTAGAAGAATTAATAGATGTTTGTACTGGAGTAATTAAATAAAAGTCAACAAAAGCTTTAATATGCTATTATATTTTTCATTTATGGGAGAGATATTAGAGGAATTGATTTGTGGATATATTCATTGGACACCATTTCCATTTCCTTAAAATTAATCTAATCCTATTGATTCTTACAAATAAGATAACTCTTGGTGTGGTGTGTCATGGTAGATTAAAATAAAGGAGAACGAAGAAAAATATTTTTAAACATATGATTGTTAGAAATCATCTAAGGATTAAAGGATAGATTTTTTCATAAAATCGAGGTGGATTAATTAAATAATCATATCTTTAATAATCCCTATAATCTACCATGATTATTAATTTCTATCCTGTGAATATGATAAATAATTAGTAGAAGAATTAATATATTGTAAAATGGAATTGGAGATGATTGATAACTATGGAATTTGTAGAATAGTTATTATTTTTTAATAATTGAAATGAGACAGGTTATTAATTCAGTATATTATTATCAAATTTATAATTAGTGTAAATGAGTTGTGAAGATTATTGGAAATATAAATCCATAAATTTAGAATATTAAATTAATCATGATGAAATATGATGAATGGTGGATATGATCATGAAATGATGAATTATTTTTTAATAGTGTTTATAATTAATATATAAATACTTAATATGATTATTAAAATGGGATATTGATGTTATAAACTATTCATGAATATCATTTAAATATTTTTTTAGTCTACATGTTGAACATATATCCCAAGATAATGGAAAACCGTAGAAAAATAATTTAGAGGGAATATGGGTGAGAATTTATGAACATTGTCATAGGATATTCTAATACAACATAGGGTCCATTCCAATTTATAGGAAAATGTAAATAATTTTTTTTGAGGGTTGGGGTATGAAGTGTTAGTGAGTAACATGAGACCATGCCAAATACGCATGGGGCCATGCCACATTCTGGGATGAATAACCCTTTTCCCATAAACTTACATGGGGTGGTGTGAATTATATAGGGTCATTCCATAATGGAATATGTCATTTAATTTATAATAGGGACCATGAAACCCAATTTTCTAGAGATATTATTGTTACAGGATGAGATGATAATGGTGGTGGAACTTGAATCTACTATAAAACCCTTGATAACCCCTATATTGTGAATAGATGGAGGTATGCATGTACAAGGGTGTGGTAGATGATACAACTTGATTAAATAGGGTTATTTTAATTATTTTAACTATGAGATGAATTTTTGGTGATAGTGTATGCCTATGATACAAGGAATGTTAGTGACGTGGAGTGGTTATACTCCTAAGAATATGAATTTTTCTAGACCTTAGTGGGGGCATGGTGTATCTATGCGGTGTGATTATAATCCCTAAGACCGTTGTATGTGTGATGTTTGAGGTTAGAAAATAAATGGATAATGGAGGTTATAATCCATTTGTGATGTGTGGTAATAATGTATGACTGGTCATGTGTTAGTGGTTTTGGATATGTGATGATTATGATGAGATGATGTGATGTTGGCATAGATGATATAGCTATCCATAATGGATATGTGATGTGAACCTATGAGAATATAGGATGATGATGGGAGAGTTTTTGAGTGTGGACACCCAATAATATAGTTTGGGTCCTATAGTTTTGAAAAATTCCCAATGAATATAGGTTGTGGTGGGGGGAGTCCCTGAGGATGGATACCTAGAAAACCAGTGACCATATCTATGGGTGGACAAAAATTTAATTAATGAAATCTGATATCTTAGTGAGTTCCTTGAATGTGTAAAACTACTTTGTAATTATGATATATGGTTATAGATACTCCTACAAGTGTAGAGATACTTGGTTGTGATGATTAATGGTTATAAATTTCCCTATTAGTGGATAATTACTTGATAATAATGATGGATGGTTGGAAAGTTCCCTATGAGTGGATAACTACTTGGTGGTGATGATGGTTTATTATTAAGTTTCCTCAGGTGGATAGTTACATGTAATGGGATGATAGTGGTGTTGTGTAAATAGGATGTGATGTTGGTTTTAAATTTTGTTGAAGTGGTATTTAATGTAAGTAGTTTTATGTTTGAATAGTGAGAGATATTTTTGTTGATTGTTTTTTTATTCATTTTATAAAAAAATGAATTAGTATGATTTATTCACATGGATACATGAGAGTTTTAAAGAGTAAACTAATAATTATATTTATAGGATCACCCCTGATTTATTTAACTTTTTTTTTGAGATTATCTTGATAAATTTGGTGTTGATTTTAGGAGGCCTTAGTTCTAGACATGGGAGACTAGTTGGTGAAGGTGGTTTCATAAAACCATACATGAGGTATAAAGGAGAAGATTGACATGTAATTGTTTTTACTATGTGGATTTCATTATATGACATGGAATTAATTTATACACATCATTCATGTATCAAAAATGAGAAATACATTATTTTATTTATGATGACGTGGAATTTTTCTTTTATAAAGGGTATTGCCTTCTATAATGTGTGAAATTATACCCTTGATGCTAGTTTCCAACCCGTGAAACATTGAATGCATGATTTAGGGGTCATAGTATGACTCTTTTCCGACTCATATGAAGTGTAATTAGGGGTGGGTCATGCAAGAATGGTTTCAAAGATATTTTTTATAGGATAGAGGTTGGAGTAGGAACTGGTGATGATTTCACGAGTGGTAAAGTAGTAGTATTACTTAAACCTAGTAAGTGAATTAGAATAGAGAAACCATCATGATGAAAAATAGGACCCTATGATATAAGTGAAGACTCTATAACCAAGGGATCAATACTTAAGAGATAATATTTTGATTTTAGGGTATCCTTCTAGGTGTGGGATTATTCATCATGTAGTCTTAGGTTATGATGATCGTGTTTTTTGTGTGCTTAGGGTGGCTGTACTTGTTGGGGTGAATTATGTTCAAATGTGGTTAGGTGTATGAATAATGTGGTATTATGGTTATACATTCCCCATATACATATCCTTGGGTTTAGGTTGGTTTATCTGTTTGTAGTTATTCCAATCATGTAATTCCAATACGAGGTTTAATAATATGATGTACAAAAAGTATCTAAGGATGCGCATCAAGGGTATACTCAAAGTCTAGACAGTCTTATAAGATAGCCTTGAATGAGTTGCAAAAGCATAGGTTACCAAATTATAAGGTTTCTATTTCCAATCATGATACTGATCATTGGTTAGAGGAGTTTGATATAGTTTTTTAGCTAATCTAGATAGAAGATAAGAATTGTGTTTCTTTAGTTTTGAGTTTTTTGTGAGGATCAATGCATCAGTGGTGGATGATTTTATTAATATATCATGATGTGGCTATGATCGGATGGAATCAATTTTGGAAGTTTCACAAGAAAGAGTTCCAATTAGACACTCCTAGGCTTGATAGGCATATGAGGCTGTTGGTGATTCAACAAGGTAATTCTTATGTTCGGGATTCTTGTACGTGGTTTATAGAGTTGTTGAAATATTAAACTGATTTTATGACTAATGAGAAGTTGAGAGCTCATTATTTTCATTGGGATTTGATTCTAGAGATTTAGAGTCAGTTGGGAATATTTTCTTAAAGTTATTTTATAAGATATTGAAAAATATTGAGATGGTGGATAATTTATTAATGAGTACACAACGTTTTCTTGGCAATATCGAGAAGTTTTTATCTAATAGTGGATATATAGGTGGAAGTTATATAGTTTTTAAGTATTCATGGTTCAAGTGAGGCCATGTGAGTCGACTACTAGCACAATATAATTTCTCTGGTGTGAGCAGTATTCAACCATTTGGTGAGACCTAAGGATATTGATGTTTATTTTATGGTGGTATGGGAAATCATGAGTCTGTATGCCCATATTTTTATATAGTCTAAGGGAGACATGAATATAGTGAAATTTTTTACATACCACCTTATTAGTTTCCTCAACATCACTAGGATTTAAGACTATTGGGACCATCGTTATAGGGTTGTTCTAGAAGATGACATCATAAAGGAACTCAATAGAAAGTTGATCGAATAGGCAGTAGAGGTAGGAATCAAGGATGATGATGATGAGGAGTTTATAGAGAGAAAATATAGGTCATGGAAGTTCAATAAGTGATGATTTCTAAAGTGGTTAGTGGTACTATTTATGTTTACTCCACTCTTGTTTTTGTTTTGATTAATACCGATGCCTCACATTATTTCATGATACCTATGCTAGTTTATGGATTAGAGCTTCTAAAAGAGTGGATTCAAAGGTCACTAGAGTAGAATAATCTAGTTGGAGGTCAGAATAAGTTGGATGAGGTGTGTAGTTATGAGTTATTTTTGGGAAAATATTGATTCTCTTGGGACCTAATCTTATTATTGATACAACCCTTTGATGTTATCATCAGTATGGATTGTTTTTACTATATAAAAGGTTGTGTATATTGTTATCAATGGAAAGTGATTCTATCTAATTTATATGTGTAAAAACCCATGTGTATGGATGATTTCCTAAATCAATATGGATTTTAAAATTTCAATTACTGGATGAGTCAAATTTTGATCAGATATTCAGAATAGAATTATGAGAGTTGAAACATATTAAAGTGATGTTTTTAGACATAAAATAAAGATAAAAAAGTATCTCAAGTTCTTGTGTGAGCCTTAGAATATTTAGATTATGTTTTAATGGTTTTTGGAGGAATCTACCTAGAGAGTATAGTTTTGGGTGCATGGTTTAGGGGAAACCATGTGGTACCTTGATCCTCAGGGCGTTTCCAATTATTTTTGATTAAAGCATGGTCTAGGCACACTATTAGCACATGGTTTAGGGAAAACCATGAAAAAATCATAGAAAACCATGAAGCGTGTCATGGACCTGGGGCTTAGAGCATGGTTGTATAGAAATAGTGTATAATACTATATGTTATGGAAGTGAAAATTAGCATGGATGGCACATGATTTGGTAAATCATGTGGACTAACCCTATGAATAGAATTCGTGTGGGAAGTTCCTACCACATGGTTGGTAAAAAGTTTGGTAAACTGTGCATAAATTTTTTTCATCACATTAAATATGGAAAATTGCTAAATTTACCCTATGAACTTTTAAGGGGTATCCCACATTTTCTATTCACCTCCTCCTCATGCATAGGCTAGATGCCTCCTCCCTTCTCCCCCTTTCTCTCTCTTATCTTTTGACCAAGGGGTGATGTTATTATGTGTTTTACAATGTTTTAAGGTATGAATCTACCTACTATAGTCTCCATTGATCCTCTCCTTCCTCCATTTGAATTTTTTCCTTCTCCCTGTTAGGGTTTTGATTTGAATTCCATTGGATCTTGGTGGAATCATCCGAATGGGTTGGGGATTCCACTCAAACCTCATAGAGGGTGTCCTGAGATGACGTCCAGTTACTTCCACTCATTGATTTGATGATGGTACATTCATGTATAAATTTTTATTAGGATTTCCTTTAAAATTAAATCATAATTCTTATGGAATAATTGCATTTTTATAGGTGTTTTTCTCAAGGTGATACTAGGGGTACCCTATGGACCACTCATGGATTATTGGTCACAGTTCTAGCATAACGAGGCCTTCTAGTGAGATTTTGGAAATTATGTCTCTTCATAATAAAATTGGTTAATTAATTATAAATATTAAAATTAATCAATTTGGTTTGTTTAGTTTGAGTTCGTGCCTCATGTGAGTTTCTGATAGAAAGTGGTTCTGTGATGACCTTGTAAAATATTGGGAGAGAATGTGAAGTGAGTTTTCAAGATGAGTATTAAATAGAAAATCCCCAAGTAATGGTAGGAGGTCTTGATACTATCCTTATGGATTATGCATGATATTTATATATGCATGTGGGTACATGACCTCACCAACAGGGAGATAAACTCTATTATTAACGATTTTTTAATTTAATCTAAATATTTTATTATAAATTAAATTGTTAAATTATATGAGAGGCCAAAATTAAAGAGAAAAAGTTCCAAGTACACT
Source organism: Viscum album (assembly GCA_963277665.1). Classification (NCBI taxonomy): domain Eukaryota; kingdom Viridiplantae; phylum Streptophyta; class Magnoliopsida; order Santalales; family Viscaceae; genus Viscum; species Viscum album. Next base: position 2,082,077,252 of record OY728136.1, on the reverse strand, counting down.
GAGTACCTTGGGAATTGGATTGACACCCCAGTCATTGATGGGAGAGGCCTAGACTAAATAAAGACCTAAATGCTTGGATATCTCCCTAGTGGGGGAAATGATGATACTTTAGATGGATGACCCTAGTAGGTAGGGTGAGTATACTTGTAATTTTTTAGGCCTATTTAGATGTATCTTAGGAATATGTTACATATGTTAGGGTGAGTTGTATAGTCTAGAGTAATCCTAGACTTAGAGATGGGTCTTGATCAATCTCTCGAGATAGTCTCTAATGAGATGAATCCCTGAGTCCAAGGTAGATGAATGATGAATTAAAAATGACAAATGTTGGATTTTTATTTAAGAGTATAGTGTTGTCCTTAGATACTACTTGTGTTGAAGGATCCCGAGCAGTACACCTCCCCTATAATGATGACATAGATGACCCCTATGAGTACCCCTTTGACTGATAACCTTGAGTAGGTGTATGTGACCTTGGGTAGAGATGGTAGAGGGTGTCACCTTAGAACCATCACTGAACATGAGAACCTAAGGAGATGTCAATAATGGTGGTAGATGTAGGAATTCATCCAACCTTTAACTTATAATTTATGTCTTCACTTATTAACTATTTATGTAATGATGGATTCCAATATGTGCTTCTTAAGACTCTACCTATGGCATGATGTGATAAATAAATGGCATAGATTCCCAGAGGCACCTAATGGGATTTTAACTATGATATATATATATGATATAACAGTGATATGAAGGATACTAGAGGTGCTTAATAGGATCCATATTTGCGACCCATGTGATATGAATGTGACACAAATTAGACACAAAGATATCACTATAGATTCCCTTTATTTCCTAGAATCTAATTGTTAAGACACATGAAGAATGACCAGAATACTGGGATTAGATCACGAGTATATATGGGATTCCCTAGACACTAAGGGTCCCTAGGATGCCTATCCTGTCTAGGATCCAACTATGTAGTCTTGAGGATTGTGATCACTATTATCATTTTTTTGATGATTATTATTTTTAGGATTCTTAGGTTACCCCTAGAATCCATCCAGTTGATCTTGAAGAAATCAATCATACTTGATCATGGTGCTCAAGATTCCTGGGATCCAGCTGTTTGGCATGGTGACATGGAGATGCTTCCAATTCAGATATTTCATAGGGTTTTTGAGAATCAAACTTTATCCATTCATTGTACTGGAGTTTGGATAGATTCCCAAGACTCTTATGATTTTACTATGAAGCCTTCATAATGAGATATCGACCTTTTGAACATGATTAGTGGTATTCCTAGGTTACACCTTAGGATCCATTATTTTTGTGGAGGCATGGTTATCATGATGTTCTCATAGATACCCTGACACTGGACAAAGAAGGTATGGTTAATTGGGGTCCCACACATAAAGCTTTATTTTGATTTATTTATTTATTTTCCTTTCATTTTTCACTTCTTTCATATGAGTATTTAACATCCACATATCACTTCATTATTGGTTATGTATGGGACCACATTGGTGGTTCCCTACTCATATATGTACTAACACCGTGTTCAGGCTTCCAATGCATCGGGGTACTCAAGTAGCCTTCATTTGGTTATAGGTTCAATTTGGTCTAAGTCCTAGTATTTATTGTTTGAGATAAATATCTTAGATAGTTATGATATTGAGATGAGGTATTTATGGAGCCTCTATGTATTTACTTTTATGAGAGCATTACCATTCAAGTTTATGTGAATAATTTAATTTTTTTATCTTATTTTTATATTTAGTCTATCTCCATACACAATCTATTATTTAGTTATTTCTATTACTATTACTTACTCTGATATGGGGGTATAGTCCATTCATTGTACCACCTTAGACCCCTGATACAAGTCTGTAGCCTCTGACATACGGGGGGGGGGGGGGGGTACACCTGAGGTCACGTGGCAATCTAGTCCGATTAATATTTATAGTGAACCAAGGCGAAGAATTAAAAAGTGATATCTGAGCTATATTTTCTATTTTAGTACTATTTGGGATATGTTATCCATGATATATATGAACTTTTCAAAGCCAGTGATGGATACTAAGCTGGTGCATCATGAACACCTTCAATGGTAGGAAATCCAAGTTACCAGGGGTTCAAGATTTCTATTCTTAGTTTGAATCGTTACAAATATATATGATTTCCACCTTGAGTGGTTCATATATATGTGTTATGATTTTATGATTTATATTATATTCTTGGATCTTATTCCATTGGAGAAAGAGAAATTTTAGATTTTAATCTTAGCTTATAGAGGCATGAGAAATCTACATGCATCACGATTTGGTACATAGGATTCACATGAAATTTAGGGACTTAGCTACGTGATTTTGAAAATAAATAAGGTTTATATGTTTAAAGTGTCAATAACTACTCATATGGTGTTTTACCCTATAATTACTTAGTGGAATTCTACTCAGATGGACCACTATGCATATATTATTACTTATTATGGTAGGTTATGCAGATTTATAGTGATAAACTCATTAATGATGATTAAATCCCTTAGTGTATGGGATATAGAGTCACCCTAGTAGGTAAATTAAGGAATTTGTAACCTTAATAGGAAACCCCATGTGGTTTTTTTTCATCTGGGTAGAGTTATTTAAATCATCAGAAATAACCTATATGTCATTTTCCTATACAATTTTGGATTTTTTTTACATAACTGAGATAATAAATATGTTTTCCTTGATACATTTTTCTAGGATATGCCGTTGGTTATGGATAGGGTTGACTAATGAGTTTTAGTTCTTGAGGGAGCAGTCCCATATGTGGATGATCAGTGGGAATCAATTCCCTTGTAGTTTTTTGAGTTGACATGATATTATAGTTTTATATATAAGAAAACCCAGAGAGGGAATTTAGTACAATTATGACATGGTTAAAATTTTATATGGGAATAAGATGTTTCCCATGAGATGTTCCTTGGTGTGAGACCTATTTTTTGGATATATAGGAGGAAATAGAGGCCTTGTGATAAGAATCCATGTTTAGGGAGTTAGATATATTTTTTGGTACTCTAGGGAACCCCAATAGAGGAGTTGGTCCATGTTTTTTAGTTCCTTAGAGGCATAAATCATAGTTACAAGCTAGTTTTTGAGGTTTATTCAAGAAAGGTGCTATTGGGTTTATGATGAAGGAATGGTTATGCCTTTGGTTTTTTGGGGATCAATCACCTTGGGTTTTAGTGTCATGGTTTTGGTGATGGTTTCAATGGTATAACTTTTTGGGTGTTTTAATCAGCTATTATTAATGTGTTGTAGTACACGGTGATATCATGAGTGGATTATAATGACTTGGAATAAGGCCAGGTGGTGTCTAAGAATATATCTAGCTTAAAAAATTGATGTGACTTAGAGCATGGTCAATGATTTAATCACATCTTCCTAGTTTTATGGAATGTGACTCATGAGAGAATGAGTTGGATTTTATGTGGTTGGGTAGTAATGGATCATATTTAATTTGATTTTATATGAGACTTAAGGTAGTGCACACACTAGTTATAAAAAATATTTTTTAAGTTGAAAGCGACGATGACCATGTACTAGATGAGGGGTGATAGGTTCTGATGGTATGAGTGTGAATGGATTTAAGGGAGACACACACATTTAATTTTGGAACCTATTAAGGTGGTGATCGATTATAAGTGTAAGGGAATTCATATGGTGGTGATTTCACCATTGGTCATGGGAGGCCATAACCCTTGTTATGATGGGAATTTTGGTGGTTTCCAAGAATGATGTTCTCGTGGGATATGAATGGGTGTAAATTGATATATTGTGTTAAATCTCTAATATTATTGAGATGATCATGCCCATCTATTTAATGTGGGAATAGACAGTGCATGGGCCATGGATACATGACCCCAAGATGGTAGGGTCGTGAGTGTGGAAAAAACAATAATTGGATCATTGATATGAGAACGTGAATATGATTTTTTATGGTATCATGTAAAAACCAAATTTGGGTTTCATGCATGATATTTGATGGAGTTTGAGACCAGGTGTTAGGATTGAAAGGATTTTGAAATGGACCAAACATGATTAGACCAGGAATGTATCTATGTCTGTGTTTCGGGCATGATGGAGGAAGTGGATGATTGAGGTTTTGATTATTAAATCACATAAAATTTGGGTTGATACTTTGGTGGGTGTGACAGGATGATCATGTGGTGGCTTTGGAACTTAAGGAATTGTTATTGTATAAGTGGACAACATGTCGGTAGAATAGACCAAGCATTTTAGAGAAGGGTCAATCATAGAAGGACTGATTGTTACTTTTTAGTGAAATTGGATGTGGTGAGGTAGAAAACTCATTGGGTGAATCATTTTGGATGCAATAAGAATGTTTTGGTCATTGGAAAAGGATTTTCATAGAAAAATCTAGCATGCTAGTGTTGTGCGTGGATGGTGGAGGCATACCTATTTTGACTTGGGTTTTGGAAATGAGAGTGGGACTAGTGGTTGAAAAATGTTATTGTGTATATTGGGTGTTGTAAGCTGGGAACCATTCCAAGCGGGCTAGTGGACCAATGAGAGCATGTTTCAATTGGAAATTCCTTTGGCAGGGGTGATGTTGCATTGAAATTATCCACTAAGGGATAAATTCTATAATGGAGATAACCATAGGTCAGATGATTGATAAGATGTAGAAAAATGGGTAGAATAATTTGTATGAGTTCCATATAGCATCATATCAATGTTTTGGAAAATGAATTCAAGAAACAGATCGTGTTTTGGCAGTTGGACGCCTTGTGTTTAAATTTATACTTTAGATATGCATTGGGATTTCGAAGAAAAAATGTGAAATTTGAATGAGAATTGAAAACCCAGGAAGGTCAAGATCAGTGTTAGAATGTTTGATGAGACTTCTTGGGGATAAGAAGTTTTATTTTATGGATATTTTAAAATACCATGTGTACATATGAGTTCTGGAATTAAGAATGATTTCATATTTTCAATTACTGGACGGGTCAAATTTTGATCAAAGATTCAGAATAGAATTATTAGAGTTTTTTTTATAAAAGGTTAACGGGCAAGCCCTCTTTATTGAACCAAAAAGAAAAACAACCTCTTAAATGGACTGGGAGAAGAGGAAACCCATTACATGACAAGGGAATAGATTCCCATAAGCAAAGATCGAAGGCTTACAAATTCTTAAGAGACAAAAAGGAAGCAGATAGAAAAAAAAAGCATCAGAAGGAACCTCATCACCCCCCTGTCAGACCATGCAAGGTGAGATCCATCAAAGGAGATGTCTCGCCCTCCCTGCCAAGAAGTTGTGTCATGCTGGCAACACAACACAACAGAGAACTCTCCCAATCCACACCGAGATGCAGATGGAAGACTGAATGATAGGTTCTAGCACACCTATCTCTATTTTGAGCCGCCCACCTGACAGTGCATGCGAAAAAACACAGCACTATCAACCTGATGCAAGACAAAACCAGACAAAAACACAGTGCAGAAGATCCGAAAAAGTGACCATCCATCCAAATGGACAAATGGATGATGATTAGTGTCGGCACACTCATCCCTCTTTCGAGGTCACCCACCCGACGTCAAACTACAAGATGCATCAACGCCTGCCAAATGCAATGAGGAAGAATCCAATGCTCATAAATCCACCAACAACCAATTTAGTAAACACAACCTTAGGTGATGTAGTCAAACACACCAATTAAAACAAAAAATTTAAATTTCATCCAGCCTTCAGATCCAAAGAATCATGCAGAACAAACCATGAGAAACACAAAAAAATTGTAGCAAAAAACCAATCCAAAATTCTTCCAAAAAGATTCAGCAGTGAATCCTCATCCAAACCAAAACCTTTAATGGCAGAAAAGTCACCGAAAAGCAGAAACATAATCACATCCTGAGCAGCTAGTTACAAAGGTATCTCAGCAAGTATGAAGAAACTGACCCTCTGTAAATCAGATTCGACAACCCACCTCCAATACATCAGAAACCACCGATCGAAGGACTGAGACCACTTGGAATCCTTCACCGTTGCACAAAGAACTCCGAAGACACTACTCGAAGTAGCGCCACCACAAAAAAACTCGATGGTGTCCAGATCAAAAGACAGATCCGATGGTATATATGTGAAGCCGGTCCACTGCAAATTATGCACAATTTTATAAATTGAGGTAGTGAAAATTCAAACGGTTGGCACATAGTTGGGTAAATTGAGTGGACTAACCATGAGAAAGGAATTCATGTGGGTAGTTCCTGAAACATGGTTGGAACATAGTTTGGTAAACTATGTGGAAAAACCATGTAGCTCATTAAAGAAAGAAAATTACTAATTTCCCTTATGATTTTTATGGGGAATACCCATTTCTCTTCTACTTATTCTCATGCATGGGACAATTACCTCCTCCTTTTCTCCCATTTCTCTCACAATTCTAACTTGAACAATGGGTGGGATTCTTGGGCGTTTTAAATAATTTTAAGTTATGAATCCTCCTCTTCTAGTATTTATTTATCCTCTCCTTCCTAAGTTTCAATTTTCCCTTCTCTTAGTTAGGGTTTTGATTCCAATTCCATCAAATATTGGAAGAATCAACTGAATAAGTTAGGGATTATGCTCATCCCTTGAAGAGGGTGTCCCGAGACAATGTATGAGTTCCACCAATCATTGATTTGATGAAGGTGCATCACTGTATCAATATTTATTAAGGTTTCATTTAAAATTAAATTATAATTCTTATGGAATCAGTAGAATTTGTTATGGATTTTTCCTGGGGTGATGCTGAGGGTGTGATGAAGACTACCCATGGGTTTTTTGATGATTATTTTAGTGAGATGTGGCATTTTAGTGAGATTTTAGTGATTAAAACTATTTATAATTAAATTTATTAATTAATTATAAACATTATAACTAATTAGTGTGGGTTATTTTCAAGAGTTAGGGCCTCAGGTGTATTTTTCAGGGTTAGTGTTTCTTAGATAGCCTTAGATAAGCTTTGGAAATCATGGTAAATGAGTTTCTAGGATTATTATTAAATATAAAATCACTTAATAAAGGTAGGTGGTCCCATTACTATCCCTATGGATTATGCATGATATTTATGCATGTGGGTTCAAAAACTCTCTAGTATGGTGATGGACCCTGTTATCATTGAAATATTCAATTTAATTTAAATATATTAATTTAAATAAAATTTTTAAATTGTATGAGCACCCAAAATAAAATAGATAAAATTACAAGGCCACTGAGGACCTTGGGAACTGTCTTAACACCTCAGACGCTGATGGTTGAGGCTTGGACTAAATAAAGACCCAAACACTTAAACACCCCAAGAGGGGGTGTGATGATACTTGATATAGATGAAACTAGTAGTTTGGGTGAGGAACCTTATAATGAGTTATGAATAGATGGATAGACCTTAGGTAGATGTTACATGAGTTGGGGCGAGTTGAATGATATGAAGTGACCCTAGACTTAGAGATGGTCCTTGATCCATTTCTCAAGATAATCTTCTATGAGAAGAACCCTTGAGGCCTAGGAGGATGAATGATAAATTGGAAATTCCAAATAATGGTATATCCTTCAAGAGTCAGGCATTGTCCTGAGAGACCAACTATATTTGAGGATCTCGAGTGGGATGCATCCCCTAGAGTGATGGCCTAGGGGAACCCTATGGGGATCCTTCTGACTAATGACCTTGAGTGGGTGTATGTGACTTCAAGTAGAGATGGTATAGGGTTTCACCTTATAAATTATACTAAACATGAGATCTTAATGAGGTGTGTATAATGGTTGTGGGTGTAGGTTTTCAAGAAAACTAACTTGTAATTTAGGTATTCACTTATTTTCTATTTATGGAGTAAAGGATGCACAAATGTGCTTCCGAAGACCTGAAAAATGGCCTGATGTGATTAAGACATGGTGTGGACTCCTATAGGTGCTTACTAGGGTCTAATTTATGATCCTTATATGCTATAATGGTGATATAGTGGATTCCTAGAGGTGCTTATTGGGATATTAATTGGGGCCTCATATGATATGAATGTTATATAGCTTGGTCATGATGATGTCACCATGGATGACTAGGGTCACCTAGGGTCTAGCTATTGATCCATGTAAAGAATTCCCAAGGCACTGAAATTTGACCTAATCGAAATATTCGAGATACCTGGGATCTTGCCATTAATAATGGTTATATAGAGATGATTTTTATTTATTGATTTCTTAGGGTTCTTAGGAATCATCCTCGATCCATTTTTTATACTAGAGTTTGGAGATATTCTAAGTATTCCTAGGATCTAGATATGGATCCTTCATGATGATATATCATCCATTTGAGCCTAAGAAGTGAGATTCATGGGTTACACCCTGGGATATGGTATTTATATAGAGTCAGGGTCATCATTACATTCCTGGAGATACCTTAAAACTGGAAAAGAAGATATGTTTGATCAAGGTTCCATACCTGAGGATTGAAAATAGTTTATTTATTTATTTTCCTACCATTTATTTACTAATTTCAGATAATCATGTCACATTCACATATCACTACATTTTCAGTTATGTATGAGACCATTCTGGTGGTGGCCTACAGAGTTATATACTCACACCCTACTCGAGTTTCCATTACTTTGGGGTACCCAAGAAGCATTCACTTGGATTTAGGTTCAAGTTGGATCAAATTCTAATATTGATTGTTCGATAAAAATAACTTATATAGTTAGGAGACCAGGATGAGGTATTTATGGAGCCTCTATGACTTTACTTTTTTACAAGAATGACCATTAAAGTTTGTGTAAAACATTTCATTTTTTATCTCATGTGTCTATTAATTATATCTCCTTGTATTCTCTATTATTTAGTTATTTTTATTATTATTTAACACTCTAATATGAGGGTATTGTCCCCTCATCATACCACCTTATACCCCCCACTTCTAGTCACTAGATTCTGGCATATGAGGGGGTGTGCCTAAGGTCACATGGAATAATATTCTAGTTAATATCCATAGTGAACCGGGGAGGGACATTATAGGATGGATGATATGTTTTATTTTTTGGGGAGATATTTTTTTTGGGAATTGATAGATTAATTCATAGATAATTACATCATAGTTGGAAAGTTATATACTCTATGTATTTGATGTAGAGATTTGGGGGGGGGGGCTTGTGTTGTGGGAAATTATATTTATGTGTCCCTATAAGAGCTTATGATTTTACCACTAAGGTGAGAGATCAGGTTTTTATTGATATGTATCCAAGTGTTTATTTTATTTTTATAGAAGATTATCGAATGGTTCTAGTGGATACTTGGGAGTTTTGTATTAAAATTGAAGAGTTTTTGCAACACAGTTTTATTATACATAGTGTGCCACTATGGGATACTATGGTAATGTTCAAAAAGTAATAGAATGGAAACTTAATGTTGTGTATATATTACCGATTTTTGAATCAAGTGATGATAAAAAATCACTATACTCTTCCTAATATAAATGATTTATTTGATTAGTTAAAAGGGGAGAGTTTATTTTATAAGATAAATTTATGGTATTGATATCATCAGATGAGGTTTAAGGATAAAGATACCCTTAATAGATATTTTTAGTGTGGGCATAAGAATTTTGAGTTTTTCTTGATTCTGTTTGGAGTTACAAATGTAGAATGTTTTAAGGAGATTATGAATAGAGTATTGAAACCCTATCTTGGTAATTTTTTGGTCATCTTACTTGAAGATATTTTGGTTTATTTAAATATGGAAGATAATCATATAAAGAATCTCAATATGGCATTAGAGTTTCTTAGAAACAAACATTTATATGGAAATACAGATAAGTGTCTACTTTGGAAATGTGAGGCTTGTTTTATGGGTCATGATATTTTAGATATTGGTTTAGAAGTTTACCTAGATAAATTTGAGGAAATTTTATAATAAAATCCTTCAATTAATGATTTAGAAGTAAGGAGTTTCTTAGGATTAACTGGTAATTATATAATATTTGTACCTAGGTTTTATCAGATTAAAAATCCATTATTAGATTTGACTAAGAAATGGAATAGTTTTGTTTCACTGAGGAGTGTGAAGATGATTTTGAGTGATTGAAGAAGAAGTTTATGAGTACTCCAGTTATTTTATTCTATGAGGAGGTTATTCTTTATGAGGTATATTATGACACATTCCATCAAGATTTTGGGTGTGTATTGATATAAGAAAGAGAAATAATTTCTTATCAGTGTAAGAATTTATATCTCTGTGAACACAATTATGCTACCCATGATTTGAAACTTTTGATTATAGTGTTTTAACTTAAGATTTATAGAAACTATTTTCCTTTAAACCTCTATGTGAATTATTCAGATCATAATATCCTTAGATATATATTTTTTCAAACATATTTTGGATTTACAATAGATAATGTGGGTTGAATTCCTCTAATATTATGATTTTGATAATACATATACTTTTGGAAAGGGTAATGTGGTGGATAAAACCTTGAATTTGAAGTATTATAGTGATAATACTCAGTGGATGGGTTAGAAATATAAAATAGTAGAGTTTTTGGAATATCTTCACCTTAGATATGGGGAGTTTGATAAGGAAGTATGTATTTATCAATTGTTAATGACATCTTCAATGGAACGATATATAAAGGCATCATAGTTTAGAGACATTGATGTGGATGTGTTGAGAAATCAGATTGTGAACTATAATTATATGTATGGTTGATATGAGGATGAGGAGAATTGGGTGTTATTTAATAGAAATTTATTTTTCCCTTAGAGTATGCAAGAGATGATTTTTCATGGGATCCATAGTTCATCTTTAGTGGTGGATCTAGATGTTTCAAAGATGTATCATGATTTGAAGATGAAGTTTTGGCGGCCTAGGATGAAGAAGGTGGTATCCAATTTTTTTTCTCAATGTCTTAAGTGCTAACAGGTGAAATCAAATAGTAAATTCAGAAAATATTATTGAATTATTTTTAAAATCTTCAGTTGAAGTGGGGGAGGGGGAATTTATATGGATTTTATTAAAGATTCTCCACATACCTTGAGTGGGGTTGAATCTATTAAGGTTATTAGGGATAGATTGATACAACTACCTCATTTCATATCAATTAAGGAATTAATATCTATAGATAGTTTAACAAACCTTTATGTGATTTAGTTAGTGAAACTTCATGGAGTTATGAGGATTATAGTGTATGAATATGATGTTAAGTTTGCTTCACATATGTGTAAAGTATTTAAATGCACCTTTCATACCTAGTTGTGAATTATCACCACATTTCACCATAAAACTGGTGTTCAAACTAAATTAATGATCCAAGAATTAGAGAATATGTTGGGTGTGTACATCTTGTATTTTGGGGTATCATGGGTAGTCTATTTATCCTAGTTAGTGTTTTCTTATAATATCAGTTTCTATTCCTCTATTGGTGTGGAACCTTATAAGGATTTGTATGTACAATTGTTTCATTTACTGTTGTGTTGGGTTGAGCTTTACGAGGCCACTGTAGTTAGTCTAGAGAGGGTGTAAGATATTATAGTTAATATTAAATTTATTCAAGATGACATGAGGACTACTTATAATAAACATAAATCCAACATATATCAAAGGAGTAGGTTTTAGGAGTTTTCGGTCAATGAACACATGTTCTTATGAGTTTCTCCTCAACATGGAAATCAAATGATTAATAAGGGAATAATGTTGTTACCTAGATCTATAGGTCCATTCAAAGTGTTGGAAAGGGTTATAGAGGAATCTTATCAATTGCTGCTACCTCTATAGTTGGAAAAGTTTTATGACATTTCTCATGTGCTGCAGTTTCGAAAGTATCATTATAATCCTTAAAATTTGATTAATCTGAGTGATGTGGATATCAAATATGATATTCCCTTTGTGGAGTATCTAATGAAAATTCATGATCATAGAGAGAAAGTTGTATGAGTATTATTTATTCACTTAGTACACGTTCTTGTAAATATATAGGTGTAAAGTAAATCACTTGCGAGAGGGAATAATATATATGGGTTAAATATTTTTTTTTGAGTTGTTTTTTCTAAATTGATATAGATCTTTTTTATATTGATGAAAGTTTAATACATGTTTTTTTCTAGATGTTTCCCATTTTTATGATTACGTTTTAATATTTTTTAGGATAAAAAGTTTCAAAGGTGTTTTTAATGTAGTGACCTAAAAATTTAAATTTTTGGTGTTCGAGAAAATTTATGGATTTTCAGATAATAAGAGTAAAATAGTAATTTTAATATTCTCAGAATGGAATTATGAACATAATGTTGGATTAAAGATGAAATATTTACCCTTTTTAAGTGTATTGGTAATTTTTTTAGGTGGTTTGTTTATCTATAAGTGTCGAGTGATGATATAATTTCACTAATATTTATTTTTTTGAGTAATTCGTGTTTTATAGATTATTTTTATAAAACTAAAACTGCGGTTTGGGAAGTTATTTTTGTGGTAGTGGTGATATGGAAAATTTAAAGGAAAATGTGTCTAGATATTTATATAGTTTCATGGAAAATTAGAGTAATTAACTGATGTTTGAATTTGAGGAATTAAATAGAATGCAATGAAAGCTTTAATATGTAGTTATATTTAGAATTGACGTTAGATATGTTAGGGGAATTTAATTATAGAGAGATTCATTGGGAATAGTTTAAATTTATTTATAAATTCTTTAATACACTTGATTATTTCAAAATATATAACTCTTACTATGGTTTGTCATGGTTGATTGAAATAGAAAATAATGAATAATGAGATTTTGGATGGAAAATCAGTAGAGATCATCAAATGATTAAAAGATAGTGTTCATCATGGAATCAAGTTAGGTGACTCAAATTATCATATATTTAATAATTCCTATGAATTTACCATGCTTATGATTTTCCATATTAGGTAGATGATTAAAAATAAGTGATAAGAATAAATATAAAATAAAATGAAATTGGAGATGATTGATGAATATGGAATTGGTGGAATAGTTATTCTTGTTAAATAATTGAAATGAAATAGATTATGAATTTTTTGTATTATTATTAAAATTGATAATAGGTGGAAATAAGTTGCATAAATTCTTGGAAATATAAATCCATTAATTTATAATATTGAAATGATAGAGATAGAAAATGAAAAAAATGGGATATTTATCTTATCTATCATTGATTGATATTTTTAAAATATTAATTAATCCCCCATGTTAAACATACATACAAAAATAATGAAAAAAATATATAGTACATGTTATAACTGATATGACTGAGAATTTATGAACTGTTTCATGGTTCGTGATAATATGATATAGAGGTTGTGATACTTTTTGGGAAAATGTATAAAAATGTTAGAGAGATATGGAGGATGAAGTGGAAGTGAGTTACACAGGGCCATTCCATATATGAATGAGGACATTCCACATTCTGGATTTGAAGTACCTATTTGGAAGAAAGTTACATGGTGTGGTTTGAATTATTCAGGGCCATTCCATTCCATGTAAGGGTCTTGCATCCTGATTATCTTGAGATATGATGATTTTGGGATGATATGATTGTGGTGGTGGCAATCAAATATAGTATGAACCCATAAATAACCTCTATAGTGTTAATAGATAGAGGTATGAATGTGTAAGGGTTTGGTAGATAATATAACTGGATTGAATGGGTTCATTTTATTTATGTTCACTAAATTATAAGTTTTTGGGGCTAGTGTATGCCCAGAATATGAGAAATGTTTGTGGTGTGGTGTGATTATACTCCCTAGAATCTGAATTGTAGTAGATCTATGTGAGAGTATAGTATATCTACACAGTATGATTTTATTCCCAAGGAACATTATATGATTGATGGAATATGTGGAGAAATAAATTTATGGTGGAGGTATGAATCTATTTTCAATGTGTGGTAGTGATGTATGACTGGTAATGTGGTGGTGGTTTCTAATATGTGATGATGATGTGATGTTGGTGTAGATGATATAACTATCCACAATAGATTTGTGATGTGCGATGGTGAAAATATCATTTAAAGATGGAGATTCCATGAGGATGGAAATTTAGTAATACAGTGAGAGTCCATGAAGGTGAAGAACTACCTAATGGTTGCAGGTTAAGGTTGGTAGAGTCCCAGAGGTTGGACACCCAGAAAAACTATGAGATTCCATATGGGTAGAAAATGTACAATCCAAAAAGTATCGATATATTAGCATGTTCCTTTCTATTGGATAAATACTTGGTGGTGATGAGGAATGGTTATAGTGTTCCCTATATTTGGATAGTTATTTGGTGGTGATGATGGATGGTTAGTGAGTTCTTTATGGGTGGATAAATACTTGGTGTTGATTATGGATGGTTGATGAGTTGCATATAGGTGGATAGTTACAGGGAATGGGATAGAAGTGGTGTATTTTAAAGAGCATGTGATATGGGCTGAACATTCTGATAAAGTGGTATAGAGTAGAAGTGGTTGTATGGTTGACCATCAAGAGATGTTTTTTGTTCTATTTATTCAAAACATGAATTCCTTGGTATGATTTATTCACACGAACACTTGAGAATTCATGGTATGAACCAATTGAGTATATTTATATGCTCACTACTACTTTAAATATATAATTTTTTAGATTATTTAGTTAGGAGTTCATGGTGGTTTCAGGTGACCTTATCTCTAGATACATGAGGCTAGTTGGTGAAGGTAGTTTCATTATACTTTACATGAGGTATTGAGGATATGATTTTATTGTAGTTTTTTTCCTTTATAGATTAAAATTTTATGAAATGACATGAATCTATATACATTATTCATGTATTGATAATGGGATATTAAATATTTTATTCATGGTTATGTAAAAATTTTCTTTTATAAAGGGTAATTCCTTCTATAATGTTTGATATTATACCATTGGTGATAGTATCCAATCCATGGAATATTGAAGGCGAGGTTCAGAGGCCACCGCCTAACTCATTGTTGGCTTAGGTGAGTCTCATCAAGGTAGTTCAATACACTCAAACATTCATACAAATTTTCTAAAAATTCTTTTGAGACCCAATTAAACACACATTTATACCTTAAAATATTCTTTAAAACAACCCATGAAAATATATAAAAATTTAAAAATATCTTAAAAAGAAATGAATCACTAAAAATCATGAAAATGACTAATCTAAAACCAAGATCACTTAATCAAGATCAACCTCAATCATAACTAATAGATTTATCCAGAGTGAAATATTTATTATAGTAAGAATGAAATCATAATAGAATGATAACCAAACCCAGGACATGACTAATGTCATTAAGCCAATCAGAGAAATGATTCAAACCTTTAAGGAACAACCAAAAATACTCAAAGATAATTTAAAATATCAATAGATCTATTACTTCAAAAAACACCATAATAAATGAAAATATCAAATGTATTAAATATGAAATGAAGATAAAAAACACTTTCAAAGTATCTCATCATCACTTCTAATCCTAAAAAACACCACAAAAGACTTCTCATTAAAAATTAACCACAAATATATAAATCATAAAGTTTTTAATTTAATTAAAAATATTATAATGGTTATAAATTATATTAATTTTTATTTTTTGGTTCAATATCTTGAGAAAAATAAATTATTTAATTTTACTAGTAGAATATTTTTTTTTCTAAAAAATATTTTTTTTTTCATGTCAGATCAAATTTTAAAATATATACTTAACCTATTTGTCTGAAATTTTATAATATAAAATTAGAAATCTAAATATTTTTAAATAATATTTTTATACTTAGTTCTAATTTATAGTTTAAGAAATATATACTAAAAAATGGGAATATAAAAATTAAAATCTAAAATTTCAGCAATGCGTGTGATTCTCTATTTAAAAAATGGACCATTTTTCATCACTTAGAAATTATAAATCATCAAAATATTGACCTTAAAAATCCCAAAAATTAAATGATTATTTTAAAATATTTTTTTAATAAGTAAATAAAAATAAATAAATCTAATATTGGGTATATTAATGGAGTTTCTGAATATGACAGAGAAAATTTGAACCCTTATTTATAAGTCATTACTCACCCTAAAGTCACTGGACTTTAAAATATTGACTGAATCATCTTCATGAATTTGAAAAAACTTTTATATAATTTTATGATACCCATGAAAATAAAAATAAACCAATATGAGAGGTACACCATAACAGTTATAAGACAATAACATAATAATAATAATGATATATAATATTTATCATATCATATCTCTATTTTTATTCTTATATATATAATTAATTTTATATTAATTAAATCAATTACTAACATTTAATAAAAATACATAAAGAATGATAATTTCACAATGAGTAAAAAAATGGAACGTATTCATTCCATCTACATCATTTAAGATCAATGAATAATTTAAGATAATATCTAATAAATTTAAGTGATTGTTTAGAGGTTTAAAAATTCATTAAACTAGAATAAAAAAATTTAGATAAAAAAAACCCAAAAACTTTTGAATGAAGTCATAGAACATACCTTATAATTGATGATATGATTCTACTATTGTTGATGGGTTGTCAATCAGACATGTATTAGGGGAGATATGATAAAGAGAATTTAAATTTTTTTAGAGGGATAGATAACCATGAGAGGGAAACCTTGATATGCATGCATGAGTAACCCAAAAAACAAGGGATAATTAATTGACGAATATTTTCATCTTAGATTTTCAATTTCATTATTTATAAGTAAATAGTTGATTTATATATTTTTTGAAATTGTAGTCTGATTATTTTTTCACAATGTAGGCATCACCCAATCTTCTAATTACTTTTTTAACATATATCTATATTTTTTAATTCCCACTTTTATTTTCATTTTTATTTTTTTACTTTTCACACACACACCAGTGTATACACACTACACACACTACACACACTAATTTCATTAATTTACATGAATTTCACACACTAAACACACTAAACACATGACACACACTAATTTCCATGGCTTCCTCACCTTCTCACACACTAATTTTTCCCACATCTCATCCACACACACATCACTCTAATAAATTTTAAGTTTTTACATATTATAATATAATAATAAAATTAGTTTAAAAATTAAACACACAAATATATAAAACCTAATTTATATGTATATATATTCACACATTTATTTATTTATTTCCTTATATATATTTTAAACGAAGTACATATTAATTAATCATATTATTATAATTATTATAAGGGGATAAAATTTCATGAGAGGATTTAGAAATTTTATGGTTAATGATGCATGAATTATCAATGATCTTCCTTAACAACTTTTACTTTGATCGAAGGGAGGTTTTCACCTCATTTTCCAAGGAGTTAGGTATAGGTAGTATTTTAGTTCAAGAAATTACATATTTGGATGACATGGAGAATCATGATATGAGTATTATTGATAATTCTAAGAAAATTTATGATTTAAAGAACTATCATGCTTATTTTATTGAGAAGGTTTTGGAAATTAGGTTTTTTCTTAATCCTATATTTGGATCTATGTCTCTATATAAGTGAATTATGAGTAATGGAACATTAAATTTCGTTAAGTATAACCTTAAAATTATTAAATAATCAATCAAGGAATGTAATATTTCTATAATATCTTGACTTATGTTTTAGTAGAAGATAACCCCTTAAAATCTTGAAGACCTATACAATTAGCTCCTTCAGATTTGGATATTTGATGACTCCTGTATTACTACAATTGGTAAGTGATTTTTCCATAATGTATTTTCTTTAAGGGAACTAAAATTAAAATTTTAGGGTTTTAGATCTGTCTCACTCAAACCTAGTATCCTGATAATCCAATATTGAGACCCTTTTTCAAATCCAAACTATGTCAAAAATTTAGTTACTCAATATTGGATTTGGATTAGGGGTCTTAATTGGTTATTTTGGAATCTAAAAATTATTCTAGTTTTTGTTTCATATATGGGAATTCCCATAAATTTTTAAAAATAGACTGAAATTTCCCATTAGTATTACTTTACATGAATTGTAGATCATGTAGAACCTTTTTCTACTCTCATTGAGACTATAATTTTAATTAATGATGAGTTTAGGATTGATATTTTAATTTAATATGAATTAATGCTAATTTTTATTATAGAAAATATAATTTTATTGAAAATATGAGTAGGAATATATCATAGGAACATGAGATGACCAAACTATAAGAAGAGTGGGAACTTAGTTTTTTATTGTAAATATAAATTGATTTTAAATTATAAGTTGTGGGAATTTTCACTATTAATTAGAAGGGAAATTTAGGTAATGATATTGATTCCTTCTCCTGAGAAATATGGTGGTGATGATTTTACAAGATGTGAGTTGGGATCTGGTTGTGTTATTATATAGGGAAAGAAATATATTTATAATTTTATGAATGGTATACCATATAAGTATGTTGATAAAAAATACATGGATAAGGATTATAATACTATGAAATAGCCCTCATGCAATTTGAGGATAGATAAGAATAAAGTTTTTTCTAATTTAAAACATATTACATGTAATTTTAAAACTAATACTGCTTTAGTGAAGGGTGGTGACTTATTTAATTTTGGTTATCTAGAAGAAAATCAAGTTGGGGTGAAGAAGGAGAAAGCTATCTAGAGGAGTGTTGATGAACTTGAACATGATATCATGTAAAAATATTTATATTTGGATGATCCTATGACTTAATAACTTTCATTTGGTTAGGATGGGTATGGGATTTCTCAACAAGGTTATGAAATGAAAGTTCCTACTAACCTCGAGCAAGAGATGGTTGTGGATGACACTGGTTAAAGAAATAACTCTCAGTCACATTGATACTATAATGAAGGTATCTTAGGTTCCTAAAATGAAGGTTATCTAGGTTGACAAGATAGATGATATTTAGAAAGGTAAGGGTTAAATTTAGAATAGTTATCATGGGTATGAAATTTATGAACAAAGGGTGGTGTATTCTATCACTCAAGGGAATGATCCTTAGCCACATCATAAGGTTTTAAATTATTTTAAGAAGTATACTATATAATATGTTTTATTATAGGATAAATAGGAAATTTTAGGGATTGTGGATATAGGTATTGCTATTAAAATTATGCACTCTCATATTTTTGTATCAAAATGCCCTCAATTTATTGTGGATGTGGTTTCACCTAGGGATTCTTCCATAGTATAGAAGGATGAGTAGAATAGGGTTCAATATGCAACTTCCGATAAAGAGATAATACATATCCTATCCCCTATATCTAATAAAGTTATAGTTAATGTTTGTTTATCTTGCGTCTTGTGGTACTGATTCATGGGAAACATAGAGATTAATTTCTACTCTAGTGTGAAATAGGTTGGGAGGTAACTTATTTAATATGCTTGATGCACTCAATTAATATAAAAAATAAGGGTCAGAGGAAGATAAAAAAGGCTCATGAAAATTATATAACTTCACTCAAGGATCCTATTAAGGAAATTGATAGTGATACTATCTAGGATGATGATTCAGTCACTGAATGTAAAGATGGTGCGTCTCATGGTAGGGTCAACACTAAAATACCAAGTAAGCATGGGAAACCAAATAATTATTCTAATCAAGGAATTAATGATATGGAAGTATCCATTTACATCTTGAGGAAAATAAAGGTGAATAGGTAGAATAAACTAATTTATGAGGTATTATTTTATAGAGAGTAGTCTAGTGATCAAGCTCATGAGACCGCTCCAATCATTGATTCCTCTAAGGACCCAGAAAAAAAGATTCATGACTACTATTTTTCCTTAACTCCTATAATAGTTGAGGATGAGGATAACACATGTAAAATGAAAAAATATTATAGGAGTGGCCACTACCCCCATAGTTGAGGTACTTGTCATAGGGGTAAGTCTAGAAATCATGGATGAAGATCTCTTCCACTTTTTGTAGTTATTTGTTTCTTTTTTATTTGGTGTTAGTAGACACTTGTAATGAATTTTATACAATGTAATTTTTGTGTGTGAATTTCTTAATGAATTTTATTAGGACAATGGGTTTGGTCTTCCAAATCCATGGTTCATGATGTTTCTAATTTTTAATATTATTATAAAATAAAAATTCCATGTTACACAATCATTTCTTCTAAAAATATCCAATGAAAATAAATACACTTAATAAATCTTATCAATACCAAAATAATAGAAATTCAAACCATTGACAAAAAATAGGGTTTTTATATAAGAAAACCCTAAAATTATTTCCATACTTATAAATCCAAAACATCCCACTAATAATAACTAAGTAAGTAATACAAGTTATAAGTACTCACATCAAATACCACTTAACACATTTTCATCCTTGAAAATAAAAAAATCACAATAGAAACTTATAGATTCCCATGAAACATACCACTTCTCATAAATATATCTGTGAACACCCCAAAAGAATAATGACCATGAAATATAATGAACTACCACCCTCTAAGACATATTCACACTATAAGAAACAATCAAAGTCAACGTGTTAAGTCTTCATCAATGTGAAATAATTTTTACCTCAGTTTAAATTAAAACCAAACAAGGTCTTACCATGAAAAATTACACTTTTATTTAATTTATAATAAATTAAAGTATATCTAATTTTTCAGAATGGAACTTTCAAAATTCACTAAAAAAATCAAAAAATATTTCAAATATTAAAAATATACTTTTTCCACCTTGAAAATTAATTTAAAATATTATAAAAACTTTTTTATTTTGAAACAACTTGTTTCAAAACTTAAAAATATAGATGAAAAATTTATAAAAACCAAAAAAATCTCTCAAACCATAAAAATAATAATTTTATATCCTTTTAATGAATTATATTTCTACTAAACCAACCCATCCTTGCAATAATATTTTTACTATCCCACTAGATTAATAGTGTATTTAAAGGCTTGCTGTGTTTCTCATCCCAAACAGTAGACCATATGGATAATTTAATTGAGAAAAGAATAGAATATTCCTTCTCTACCTACTATTCATGTTCACCAAATACACACATAAAGGTAAAAGATATTCAATCATGGAGAATTATCAAGAAACTTAATTCATATAAAATTTATTATTTAATAAAACAAATCGAAAAATGAATTATTTATATAATAAAAGACATTATACCCAATCAATATATCATCAACAGGTTTCCACACATTAGCTCTAAATTAACTTTTCTTATATTTATTTTTTTAAAAAATTTCAACATTCAAAACTTTATAAATATACCTTTAAATCACAACATCAAAAATTTAAATTTCCTTTTAAAAGAAAAAAATTTAAAACCAAAAAGAAAAAAAATGTATATCCATAAAATTTAATTTTTTTAAGTTTTAAAAGAAAAATTCCAAATTCAATTTATTGAAATAAAATCATTAAAACTTTATCAAAATATTTTAAAAATCAAAAAATCATTCATATTAATATTTTTAAGAAAATATTATTTTGAAAAATAACAAACCCATATAAATATTTACAGATGAAATCACCTATTTACCTTAAAATACTTATGGTTGAAACAAACCTTACACTTTCATTATTTATTAAATAAAGTAAAAAAAATAATAAATATTAACACTCATATTTTAAACCTTTCATTTACCAAATCACTGATTAATTTCATAAACTAAACTAAGTAAACATTATAAATAATTTCTTCAACACCATGTATAAATCATTATCAACATAAACACATTTTTTCAAAAATAATTTTTTTTGACTAAGTCTCTAGATAAAATATCACATTTAAACCCAATAGTAATATAACACATTATCTCATAATCACTTATCAATTTTGATATTCACCACCCATTTAACAATTTTTGGAGCAATTAAATTATAAATTAAGAACTAAAATAATTGAATCACACTATTAAGAAATCCAAACATCTCAGTAGTCATATTATTAAGCATTTTATCAATGAGAAACAATATTATTTAATACATTCTATGTGAATATGTAACATGTTCTGTACTTAATTATTTCATGTTATAATATTCGAACCAAAACATGACTTTATCAACCAAACATACTTAGTGTGTAAAATATTAAATCATGACATCATGAAATACAATAAATAATTACCAACACCTAAATCTTGGTACTATAATAAAAATTCACATGTCTTATATTTTATCATGTCCTCTTAAATATAAATATGCATTTTGTACAATTACATTAAATTTAGTACATATTTTATCATATCATCATGCATTAATTTTCTAAATTTTTTAACCTTATAAACCTTTATAAAAAAATTAGTTAACACATGGAATGGAATATTACAACATGGAATTAACAATGTTATCTTAAAACATTCACCACAAAAAATCCATTAAAACACCCTTCCATGAGACACATCAATGTAAACACATAATTACACATTAAAAGGAATTTATCTTTTTATTATCCCTTTAATTTTTTTCCAGTTTTTACTTTCACAATGGTTTCAAAAAAATTATATTTTATAGTTTTTATATTAACATAAATTTTATTTTATTTTAAAAATAAAAAAACATTAAACAAAATAATAAAAATATTATAAGTACACATCAATATATTTAAAAATCAATACAAACACTAGTTAATACAAGAATATCAATGTCTTAACTTTTTTAATGATTCCTTCATATCACATCACTAAATTCAATCACAGGTAAAATCAATGTTTTTTCATGTACCACATGTAAGTTCCTACCCCAAAATCAATACATCCCCACTTAATAATGTTCATAATACTTTCAAGGTCTTTACATTAGATCACATGGGTCCTTTTATTTCTTAGTAAGTCTCCCCATATTATGTCACAAGTTAAGCTCGAATAGTATTGGTTCTTTACCAAACCAATGAAATCCGCATTGATGCCTACATAAAACTCAATCTTAAGGAATACAATAACAATGATACCAATATGATACAACCTAATTCCACTAAAACCCCAGCCAAGTTAGTAGTAAAAGTGAATGTCACCCTTGAATACCACCTCCAACAAGCCATGGATTTGAGACTAGCACTAAGGGTATATAGAGTATGATAAGGGAGACATTACCCTCTTTAATCCCAAGAAGGAAAGATAAAACCACTAATCAACACCCATGATCTATAGAATATAAGAAATATACCATATATAAACCCAAAGGTGCACATAATTTCATGAAAATAATAACATTATAATAACTCTAAATTCATATTAGATCAACTAGAAACATTTAAAAAAGTAATAGAAAATCCGATGACATCTACTATGTCTACCATTACCATATGCTAATAAGGTCCATATAATCCCTTGGTACGATCCTATAAGATTGAAAATATATATATAATTGGGTGAGAATACAAGTATACTTAGTATGACCCCTCTAAAAACTATCATGTCAGTGTGGAAGAAGCATACTAAACCTCTAGTGAGGGAACAATGAAACCGATACATGATGCCATCCCATGTAAGGAATATAACCCATATCAACATAAGAAAACTATCAAAATAACAAGTATACATAGTATAACACACACTATAGAAATATAATAGCACCTTTAATGTATTGGTTTATTCTATGTAAATATTTAAAATATATCTAGTAATATTTTCTGAGATAGACACCGAGATGATGTGAGATTCTGAGGCCCGGTGAGCCCAAAATTGATATTTGAAAATTATTAAATATATTAATATAATGCATACATAGTTTTCCTAAAAAAGAGGAATAAATACTAAAATGAGTTTTGGATCAATATTCTAAGACCTATGTTGGGTTTATATCATGGGGTTTACCCTAGGAAAGATATAGTCTTTGTCTACATCAGGAGTATGTGAAAAAGTTATCATAGGAAAAAATAATAAATAATAAATATATTTATTTATTTTATTTTTTGATGAAGATACCTAATTAAAACCCTATATAATCCAAATTATAATCAAATTTTATGGTTGGCCTTATAAACTTGTAATTTAAGAGAGGAGCTAGTAGAGGAGTATTCATGGATGATCATTGATGAATCATGCATTGGCGATCGGTGTGCCAACGGAACCTATTGATCTCATCAACAAAAACAGCCCAAAAAAAATTCTTTGTCAATGATTAATCCAATCTTGAGGTAGTATGTTTTTATTTTGTGGATTCATATAGTTTATTTATCCCAAGTTGAATGCATATTAATTCTACAAATAATAATTTATCTTTACATAAATGTTTGATTTAAATGTGGTTGATTTATTTATTTATGTTGTTGATTAATTATTTTTCCTCTTTTTTCATCTAATATATGAAAAAAAATCAATATCGAAACAAAAAAAGTCCAAGGTTCATTCCTAACATTTTGTTTTTTGTTTTCTCTCCCATTTCTTCTCATATTCATCGTAAACAATTCCTTTATACCACGGTTCAATGGATACTAGGTATTTGATCATTGCACGACCATTATTAAGTGTAAGGGATCAATACAGTGGGTGTAGTTTACAATCAAGGGTGCAATCAAGGTGTGATAATGGAGGATGACCGAATGAAGGTCCGATCGAACTAGTGTTCTTCATTATTCCCAGTTTGATGCATGGTGATGGAGACAACATGGATTAAGGTGTAATTTTATGAGAAAATCTTGTTTTTATTTTTGAAAAGTAATGATGGTGAGGCTCAACCACCCTAGATCCAAGTTTCCCAGTGATATTCACTATGGCAGCAACAGATACATAGGGCACATGAAGAACCTATATGTTCTAGAAATTTTCTAACTACACAATATTTAATCCCGAGATATACACCATGTGGGGCCCTGGTTGTGATGATAGGGTTTCCATGGAAGAGATAAAGATCATATATTGTGTGGTCCCTACCACATGTTGTGTGACCCATGGCTGGTAGTTCAGCATGTACCTCAGAGGATGCAAGGAGAAGAACACAACCAAATACACAACATGACCAGAGTATCCATGATGAGCCATGTACTTGGACATGGATTGGTACATAGACATGATCAGGCACACAAGCATGGCTATGTGTAAAAAGCATAGAAATGGGAACAAATGGTGATAAAAGGTTTGAAAATATGTTGAAGGGACACACCATGTACTGAAAGTACACATCATATACTTCTTAAAAGATATCATGGAGACCTTGTTCCCCTCAGTTTGGACTAGATTCCTTAATGATGCATTCCCTCGATCTATCCCTATGAGGGTATAATATAGAATTATTTCCTAAGCATAGAATTATGATACTCTCTAAGGGATTAGTCTTGAATAGATTTGTGTAAATCCCCTATGGTCCTGGGTGGAATCCTCTATCTTCTTTTTCCCTAGGTGGGGTTCTTGGAATTTGTGTGACCAACTGTACATGGACATCGATCCCCGAATTAGCAAGTTAAGCTAGTTCTGTTTGTTAGTATACCTCATAGCCTTGGGTGTGAGCCCCATCTATGTATTAATCTCTTCAAACTTCTATAACATTATTACTTATGGTGATACCTGATTAGTATGACATCTTAGATGAATTCCATTAGTATTGTCAGACTCGTAGAGCGAGTTCTCAAAGGACAGCATGGTTACAGACTCTCAAGCATAATCTCAGGCTGACAATGCAGTTGTGACATTACCTTGAGACTTAGTGTCGACTATGATTATATCTAGATATTTTATTGGATGTCTCATATTATGATTTACATATCCTGTGATGAGATAACTAATATTTATTCTTTATTATTATTGATTTTGGGGTGTCCTACTAGGAATTGTTATACTCACCCTTGCATGGGCTCTGCCCACACATGCCATGTGTTATGTAGATAAATGACCATTTGATGGGGTTCTTGGAATAAAGAGAGAATACAAAGCTTATTTTGATCTAGACAGACCATTGTTTGTTCTAGGAGTCATATTCGACTATCCCCCCCTCGCTAGAAGGTTTGACTTTTTTTATATAGTTTTTGGTTGGATTTTATTTAGCCTTTATGATTTCTAGTATTACTATCATACTTTGATTGTGGGATTTATATGTATTCATGCATTGGGTATCATTATTATTTTTTTTCAACATTTTATGGTCTTGGATATGTGTGTATACATATAGGAGCCTTAGGCTAAGGCCACCAATGTGAGCATTATGCCTACTTAGTGCTTTTCATTATCCCCTAGACTATTATAGGTGGGATTGTGGTAGTCACACTCAAATTATCACTATCCAGGAGGGACCTGGTGGGTCAAGTCATAATAGTGTGGTATCATAGAGGTGTTCCATTATAGGAATAGAGTTTGGAGTTTTGTATATCTATGAGATTGGTTTGGGTTTTATGGAAACAATGTTAGGTGTTTTGAGTTTATCTTTCAGGCCATAGACTCCAGTGTTGGTGCTATGGCTGACATATCTATAAATCATGACTCTAATCACCTACCTTTCAACTTGGTATAAGTAAACATTGATTATAAGGATTTTTTTTATAAATGAATCATATAGGAATGGGTTGTTTTTCTATGTCCTTATTGAGTTATCTCCCTAGTTATACTCATTGAATGTGGTACACCTTATCTATTTCAGGATGCCTCCATGATGATTTCCATCTAGGATTTAGTAGTAGGATCACAAGGATGACCCCCTCGATGATGAGGCTTTTATATATGGACTTGTTTAAGAGGTAGTGCCTTCAGGTGGATTTCTAATCATACCTTCACCTATTGAGAAATATATTGTACCCACATTACCATTAGATGAGGTGTACTCATGAGTTTTAGTGTTATTGAAACCTTAGGTTTAGGGGATAACAAGACCCAAATGTAGTTGAGTGTTGTCTAAAGGTAGTTATGTCAGTATTTCTTCTTGTCATGACACCTATAGACTAGATGGTGGTCCTAGCGGTGACCCTTATTCATGGTTCTATAGGTAATTGGTGGATCCTAGTGGTTTTTTTCATATGATGAGGCCACTATTTCTTAGAAAGAGTTTGAGAATATTTTTAGGGAGTACTCTCCTTCTATAATATGAGTGGTGTGCATCTAGGAGCTTTTATGGCTATAGCAGGGCGACATGACCATGGATGAGTATTCACCGATATTGACCAACCTCTAATGATACTAGATAAATATGGTTTGGGATACTTTATTTTAGGCATGGACATTTTAGAGAGGTTTATATAGAGACATACATGACAACATGATACCTCTATGAATTCCTACTTATCTTGGGGTGTTTGAGCGTGACTTGGTGATAAATAACTTTTAGACCGAGAAGACACCGATAGTGGGTTCCAGCAGTGGGAACACAGGGGATGACACCTTGGAAACATGTATTTGATGGTAGAAGTAGGGATATAGATGTGGGATATGTTTTTATAGGTTATCTAAGGAAAAAGGTTATTCATTTTAGAGCTCTTTGGATGGGTCTTTTCATCCTTAGGAGAGTAGGTTTTACTCTTGTGATGGTTGGGGACATCTCATGCTAGATTATCTGACCCATTGTACTGCTGATAGAGAGATAGTGGATGGAATTCTTAGGTAGAGGAAAAATTATAAGAAAGGAGGTCCATAGGGTGGATAATGTCATAGAGGAGTAGGGATAGTAGTGATAGGTGGTAGAAAGTTTGACTTATTGCCACCACCACCCCCATGGGGTCCCCGCTAGGCTTAGGGTGCTAGTGGTTTGGGGAAAGTCCAGTTGTAGGGTATAGATTCCTACAATATAGAGTCTATAATGATTATTAGAGGTAAAATTTGTGTCTTTTGTACCATGGTTGAAGTTTTTATAGACACAGTCATGGGCCACTCTTTTCTTGATATATCTATAGTTCAAGACCTAGAGGTTCTGTTTGAGCCCTTGGCTAGAACCTTACACTTAGAGACTCCTTATAGAGATGAATCAGTGATCATAAAGTTCTAAGTATAGTGTGATATGATTCATAGAAGATAGAGTTTATTATAGGATCTTCTTGTGGTAGTGATGAGGCCTTATGATATCATCTTAAGCATGGATTGGATATACACCGTTCAAGCATGGATTGACTATTTTAGGTAGATAATACAGTGTGTCCATGTTGACGGGAAGAGGTTTTTATTTATAGGTGAGAATGAGACCCATGAAGACCAGGATGGACTCATATATAGGAGGGTTTATTTTATTACTCACCAGTTAGCTATCATGACTCTTGAAGTAGTGGATTCTATGGGATATCGATTTTATATTGTAGTTGCTAAGTATGGGGAAGTCTTTTCTGAGGACATTCTAGGATTAACTCCTCATTGAGGGATTGGATTTTACTTTAAATGAAACCTAGGGACAAACTTGATATCTATGCTAGCATATTGGATGAATCCCATGGAGCTTTGAGAGCTGATGGTACAGTTGGAGTAATTCTAGAGGAAGGATATTGTGAGACCCAGTGTTTCCCCATGGGCATCCCCAATGTTGTTTTCCAAGAAGGAAGATGAAAGATTAAGGTTATTAATTGATTATTAGTGCTTTAACTAGACGACTGTGAAGAATAAGTATCTAGTACTAAGTAATGATGAACTTTTTGATCATTTTAGAGGGTCATAATGGTTCTCAAAGATTTACCTCAGATCATGATATTACTAATTATGAGTTCAAGATGTGAATATACAAAAGATGAAATTTATATGTCATTAAAATCACTATGAGTAATGGGTGATTACCTTTGGCATGAAAAACTTCCTAGAAGTGTTCATGAGACTCATGAACCGGATATTTTAGCATTCCATAGACCAGTTTGTGGTGATCTTTATCAACGATATCCTTGTATACTCGATGTCCAAGGTGGAGAATTCCAGACACTTGAGGATGGTTCTAGACATACTTCGAGAGAAATTTTTTTATGGAAAGATCTTGAAGTGTCAGTTCTGAATTCAATAGGTCTAATTTTTAAGACATGTTATCCCAAATGATGGTATTTTAGTAGAGAAAACAAAATTCAAGGCAACATTATCTTGGGAGCTACCCAAGAGTGTGAAGGAGGTTCGAATATTCTTTAGGTTGGTAGTCTATTACAGGATATTCATGCCTGATTTCTCTATTATATCGGTACCTTTGACTAATTTGACATGGAAGGGGAAACCATTTTCATGGTCGGAAAGGTTTTGATAGGATTTTTAGGAGTTGAGGTAGATATTGATGAGTGACCCCATCTTGATATTTCCAAAGGGTGTCGAGTGTGTAGTGTTCTATGTTTATTTGGGGGCCGAACTTGGATTTGTGATGATGAAAAGGAAGGCTATTATTGACTATGGTTATCAAAATTTAAGACCATATGAGAAGAACTATGTGACCCACAATCTTGATTTGACAGTGGTAGTATTTTCCATGAAGATGTGGAAACACTACCTTATGGGTGGGTGATTTATCATCTTCTATAACCATAATAGTCTCAAGTACATCTTCTCTCAGAAGGATCTTAACTTGAGATATAGGATATATTTAGAGTTACTCCAGGACAATGACTTTGATATAGTCTATACTCTAGGGAAGGAGAAAGTGGTGTAAGGCACTCTCAGTAGGGGATCTTATTCTCTATTATTGGATGAGGCATCAGATTAGTTAGCCTCATTTCATTTGTCCTTAGTTGAAAAGGATGTTTCTTCATATATTTAGTTGATGGTTGTTACCCCACTAATTTTACATCATGTTCGGGAATCTCAATATGAATATACTGACAATGAGACCTTACATAATCAAACACCCACTAGATGTGCTCTTGATGGATTTTATGAAGGTGGGGAGCATGTTATACTTTTTAAAGGATGGATGGTGATACCAGTGATATTGTGGGAGGAGGTGATGAGAGAGTTTCATACACATACTTTAACAGTACATCCAGGTGTGACCAAGATGTATCAAGACCTCTGACATTAGTTTTGGTGTCTATGAATGAAGAAGTGTGTAACATAGTCTGTCCCTCAATGCCTCACTTATCAGTAAGTGAAGGATGAGAACCAAGTTCAAGTAGGTTTAGCACAACCCCTTGAGGTGTCATAGTGGAAGTGGGATAAAATATCTATGGAATTAATGATGGGGTTACCACATTAATATATAGAACATGATGCTATCTGGGTGATCATAAACCAACTCACCAATCCAACCCACTTCCTTTCTATCTAGGAGTAGAGTTCTGTAGAGAAATTGGGAAGAATTTATGTGTGGGAGATATTCCAGATCTATATAGTTACCTCAATGATCATTTTGGACCATGATGATTGTTAATGTCATGATTATGAATAGGATTTTAGGAGGCCTTTAGGAATCAACTACATTAGAGCATAGTGCTTCACCCCTACACAATAGACTTGACTGAGTGGACCATTCAGGTTCCAGATGACATGTAATGAGATTTCATGTTAAACTTTTTCTATAGTTGGGAGGATCACCTACCCTTAGTGGAGTTTTAATATAATAACAACTAACATTCCACCATTATTATGGAACCATTATTTTCCTTGTTTGAGATACCCAATAGGTTATCACTTTTTTAGACTGATCCAGGTGAGTTATCACTCATGGGACCAGAGTTGGTGCAAGATATGATTGAGAAGGTAAAGATCATCCAGGAGTAGATGATGACTGTATAGAGCCTTAAAAATTCATATAAAAATGATGATATAGGCCTTTGAAGTTTGAGGAGGGAGACCATGTGTTTCTAAAGGTCTCACATCGATATAGATTATGGATATTTTACTAGGGTGGAAATCTATCTATAATATTCATTTTCCCTTTCTAGATACTATACAGAGTCGATGAGGTGGCATACCACTTAGCTCTATTACCATAGTTAGACCAGGTACACATTGTATTCCACATGTTTCAGTTCAGGAGGTATGTGCATGACCTATCATATGTTATCGATTGGGGAAATCTAGAAATTGAGGATAGAGATACCTTTATAGAGTACCTATTAGAGATCAAGGATCCATAAGATAATATCTTTTGTGGGTGAGCTATTACTTTGGTCTATATTCAGTGAAATCACAATAATATTTAAGAGAGAACCTTAGAGTGGGAGACCCAGGTGCAAAAATAGTTCCCAAATATTATTGAGTAGTATTTCTTGCCTTTTTAGATGAAAATCACGAAGGTGGGGAAAATTTAAGATATATTTTTCTACCGTGTAAAGATTTTAAACATATATAGTAATATTTTTAGAGCCAGGTGCTGAGATGATGTGAGATTCCATGTTCTAGTGAGCCTAGAGTTTGTATTTGAAAAATATTAAATATATTAATATCACACACACATAGTTTTCATAAAAAGTAATAATAACTCTTAAATGGAATCTCAGATCCTAAATTTGAGACAACCATTGAGTTTAGATTGTGATTTTTACCCTATATGTGAAATAATATTTGTTGGTGTTAGACATATGTGGAAAAGTTTTCGTGGGTGAAAATAATAAATAAATAAATAAATTTATTTATATTATTTCATTGATGCAATGACCTAATTAAAGTACTATATAAACTCGATTATAACCAAATTTTAGGGTTTTTTTCTCATAACCTTAGAATTTGAGAGAGGTTCCGGTAGAGGATCTTCCATAGAAGATCATTGAATGGTCATGCATTAACAACTGGTGTGCCAATAGAACTTGTGAATATCATCAACAATAAAAGCCTAAAACTATTCTTCATCAATTATAAATCCAAGATTGAGGCATGGAGTTTATATTTTATTGATTTATTCTATTTATTTATCCCATTTAAAACACAAATAAATTATACAAAGAAGAATTGATTCATGCATAAAGGGTTTATTTTAATGTGGTTAATTTTTTTATTGTTGATTGATTATTTTCCCTCTCTGTTTATATAATCTACAATAATGGATCGAGGCTAAAATGAACAAAGGTCAAGGCATATTCCTCATGTTTATTGTTTATATTTTTCTCCCATGTTTCTTTGAATGTTCATCATGGGAAATTATTTTTTCCTATGGTTGGATGAATACCAAGTATTTTATCATTGTGTGACCTTTATTTGATGAAATGGATCAATATCATGGGTGTGGTTTATGATCAAGGGTGTGTTTGAGGTGAGACAATGGAGGATGACCTGAGGCGGATTTGATCAGACCAATTTTTCTTTTTTATTTTCGGGTTGACATGTGGTGATGATGACAACATAGATCATGGTGTCATTTTACAAAAAAACCAAGGCCTGATTTTTAATGAGAGTTGACAATGAGGCTCAGATGGCCACAAATTTTAGTTTCCTAGTGATAATCACTATAGAATTGGAAAATCTAGATGATTCAAGGAGAACTTGTGGGTTATATAAATTTATGAACTATACAACATGGAATTCAGAGATATATACCATATGGGGAAATTGATGTGGTGCTAGAGTTTCCATGGAAGAGATAAGGATCACATGTCGTGTGGCCCCTATGACACACCATGTGATCTATGGATGGAAGCTTGGAATGTATCTCAAAAGATTCATAGGGATGAACATAGACAGGTATACAACATGACCAAAGTACACAGGCTGAGACATGTACTCAAATATGACCTGGTATATGGGAAAAAATAGGTATACGGGCATAGCTAGGTGTACACAAGAACTAACACAGGCACGGTCTATGATAAACAGGTAGAAATAGTGCTGAAGGAACACACCATGTATTGATAGTACATGTTTTTTACTTATTACCAAGATATTTGAGACCTTATTACCCTTAGTTTGGGCTAGTTTTCTTAAGGGTTCATTCCCTTGATCTGTCCTTCTGAGGGTATAATATGAAATTACATCCTGAACATAGGATTGTGATCCTATATAAGGGGTTAGTCTCAGATAGAGTTATCAGAATCTCCCATGACCCTAGGTGGAATCCTCTATCATAATTTTCCTTAGGTGGGGTACTCATAATTGGTGTGACTAACTATATAAAAATGTCGATCCCACACTTATTAGGTTAATCTAGTTTGTATTATTGGTATACCTCATGGCCCTAGGTGTGACCCCCATATGTGTATCAATCTCTTCAAACTTTCAGTGTGTGATTCATTATGGAAAGATCCAATGAGCATGATAAATTGAATAGATTACATTAGTGCTATCAGACTCACAGAGTGAGTTCTCTTGGGGGAGTGTGGTTACATACACTCAAGTAAAATCTTAGGATGTAAATGTGGTTGTGACCTTACCTTGAGACTAATTGTCTACTATGAGTATATCTGGATGTTTTATTATATGTATCATATTTTTATTGACATATATTGTGATGATATGACTAATCTTGATGATTTATGCTTAGTGATTTTGGGGGTTCCTATTAGGTATTGTTATACTCACCCCTAAATGGGATCTTCCCACACATATCATGTTTTATTTAGATGATTGACCATTCTATGGGTTTCTTGGTGGATCGGGAGTATATGGAGCTTAGTTTGGGCCAAATAGATCATGATTCATTCTAAGAGTCACATTTGACTATTTTACTCTTTATCTAGTAGTTTATACTTCTTTAAATTTTTTGGTGGTCTTGTATTTGACTTATATTTCCTCTACTATTATTTTCATACTCTGATTGTGGGATTTAGATGTATGCATGTGTTGGGTATCAGTGGTATTTTACTTTTCAACATTGTATCTAATTGAAGATGTTTTTTTTGTGTACAAGTAGATTAGGATAAGGCCTCCCATGTGAGTTTTATGCCTACTAAATGCTAGTCACCATCCCCTGGCCTGTTTGAGGTGGTCTTGGGGTAGTCACACTCGACTTATCGATGACCAGACAAGCCTTGGTGGGTCAGGTCATGATAAAATCCCCATAAAATGACTAGAAAAAACCTTGTCACTGATAGTCTCAACACCTTATATAATGAAGGTATTCCCTCTTCATGATCATCTCAACCTCATAGATTCACTATAAAGGACATAAAATTCATTCCCTCCTCCTAATAATCATCTAAACCAAAAATCTATATCATAACCACATCCATAATTAGGAGAAACTAGATCCAATGGTTATCCATCACACTAGCTCTCTCACTTAGTGTGTGTTGGGTTTCACATGAGGAAAACTGATCTTAGATGGTAGTTTCATAATAACGATGAATGAAATAACATCCGTTATTGAAATAAAATGAAAATAAAATGATATAATATAACTCAAAAAACCATGAAACTTAGGCTATAATGTACTAAGTCCATCCATCACAATTCTCAATGAATATATCAGTCCCCACACATCACAACCACATCATCTAACCACATAAAATGTATATAGAAACAATCACACAATCATAGTTAATCAAATTACCACATTCCATATGCCTCATTTTATAAATTTATAAGTACATCACATAATCAAACAAAAATAGTCAAAAATAAATTATAACAGTTATATCCATTTCATATAAATCACTACAATCTCTTTAATCAGTCCATTAATTTATTCCTTCCATATTAATCCCATTTATTCTTTTTTTTATTTTATAAGAATTTAATAGTTACTATATGTACCAATATTATTTTTAATATCCACTTAATATCAAAAATAATATTAAATTATACTTATAAACATCATAAAATAACATTGATGATTCACATGATATAAAAATTTTAAATATCATTTTTATTTCAATCAAAATAAATTCATATTCATTAAAAAAATAATTATAACACTATAACTTCCTTAAAAAATCATGAGTAAATATATAAATACTTGATCATTCATATAAGAAACAATTTAAATAAAAAAATCTATTAAAACCCAACTAAACACACCCTTAGACTTCAAAATCTACTTTAAAATAACACATAGAATTATATAAAAATTTTAAATTTTCATTAATGGAAATCCATCACTAAAAATAATGGGAATGACTAATCTTAAACATAAATCACTCAATAAATATCATCCTCAAATATAAATTCCAAATTTAATAATAATAAAATACTTATTATAATAAGTGTAAAATTAAAATGGAATGAAAATAAATCCTAGAACATGAACAATGACATTAAGTTAATTATTTAAACCTTTAAGGTATAATAAAAATTACTAAAAAATCATTAAAAGTCAATATATACCCATAAATTCATAAAATAAAACAATTAATGAACATATCACATATTTCAAAGATAAAAAATGGGAAGAAACACTTACAAAGAATATCATCATAATTTAAAATTCATAAAAAATATATCAAAACATCTCACATAAAAAAATCCACCACAAATTTACAAATTATAAAATTCTAAAATTCAATACCAGATATCATAATATTTATAGTGTATATTTATTTTAAATTTTAACCAAAAATACCTCATTATTATATATAAAATGTGTCTTCATCCACCCATTGAAAAAAACAACTAAGATTCAATTATTTTTAGCAATAATCATCTTAGACCATTTTATGCTGTTTTTATTAAAAAGTATGAGAATAAGCTTCTAAATTTTTTGAATCATGTTGGTTATGAAATTTCATGAAGGTTGGAGGTGTTTATAAAATGATTAGATTTTTTTTATTGAGGACATTATCTATTCCACAACACTTATTACACAACGTAATGAGTTTCATGTGTAAGTGGATCTATGTATGAATTGTAAAGATTCGACTCAAGGTGACCCAACACATCACCCGACCCAACTCTCCACTAGAACCTAAGGGTGTTTTTGATCCCCATGGTTCAGTAAAAAACATATGGGAATCATATGAATCACATTTGGGAATGATTTATCTCCCAATCATAGTAAATATGACAACAAATATTTTACCATAAATCCATCATAGAACATCCATAAATTGGACATCCATGAATAACAAAATAAGAAGATAAAAATAATAAAAGAATAAGAAAATTAATAACCAATAAAATGAATCAAATCATTTATATCAGTGTACCAAGTCATCCAAAAATAAATAAATGGAATTTTAAAAACATTAAGGGAGGATGTCTTGGTTGATACATCAGTAATTAAGAAAATAAATAAAATGTAACTTGAACCATATTGTAGAATCATTTCCTTACAACCCATGGTTTCTCACCACATCCCAACTCACCAAAGGTGGCATAATGAATGATAATAATTCACAAAATGAAACCTATAACCTATGGTAAAAATAAATCTATATAAACCAATTGGTGTATATAGGGAGTTAGAAAATATGATTAGTAGAATCTGACCAAGAAGTATATGCAATAAATTTCATTATGTAGTTAACAAATTATTGTTTAAAATATAATATTTTTCATATTTTAATACATAAATAAAAACAAACCAAATTTTTTTAATCACAATTAAAGAAATATTTATTTTTTTGTATAAAAATTATTTTAAAACCCAAGGAAAAAATTCCTTTTATTTTCTTATAATCAAAATTAACCTGTCTTCTTAAAAAAAACCTTTTCCAAACCCATTAAATAAAAAACCATTTCTAAAAAATATTTCAAAATGATTTTCCAAAAATATCGTTGAAATTTTTTTAGGAAAAACCAAACCAACCATAAGAATAGAATCAATCTAAGTGGGAATCAATGTGTGTATGAAGAAATGAAATAAAACAACAGTGAAAGTGGTGACATAAGAAAATTTTAAACAAGGGGATATAAAAAAAAATGATGGAAATAGCTTATAATATAACCACCAATAAAGGTATGAGTGTCATGGGATATAACCTAGGTACTAAAGTGAAATTAATCTAGACTTTACACAACCTAAGGGACTAACTTCCAGAATATGTTGGCTCCAACCAAAAACAAAATCAACCTGAATTTCATATGCATTACCTCATAGAAGGAACTCCCCTAACTAGGGTAATAGCACACAACTAGGGGACTCTATACTAGTGTGCGACATAGGCTAATGTATCATAATTCAAAGTATCCCACTTAGTTTTCATGTTCTCATGACCAATATAAAAGTGAATTTTAGTAAATAAGAAAGGAAAGATCAATAAAAAATGCATAATAATAAATTTCTCGCACATCCAAAGCCCTATCATAGAACAAACCCATTCCATATCATCTGATCATTATAATATAATAGAAAACCATCAATGGGTGAAATAAGTATAAAGGGAAACAAAAGTACCTTAAAACCAATGAGAAACCCATTTAAAAGTGCCAACCTTGCCTTTAAAATTAACTAGACTTTGAATGACAAGTCACTTTACACATTTTTTAAAAATAACCCTTGAAAAAACCATTTTAAATCATTTAGAGTTCAACACCTTCATTGTACAAAAAATCCATCTTTAAAACTTATTTTTCACCCTTTGAAATCAAAAAATGGTATCAAAACCCAAAAAATTCCATTAAATTCATTTCAAAGAGAATTATAGGAATTTAATAAATTATTTTAACATGGAAAAATTTAATTTAAAAATGAAATTTATAAGAGAAACCATTTATGCCAAGAAAAAATTTCATAGATACAAATTTTTAAGTATATCATGGGAATTTTATATAATTATAATCTCATAGGAATTAGATATCAAAGATTAAGCATCACATTAATTGAAAAATAAAGGTTGAACATAGAAACATATACCTAAAAGAAGTATAAACCATGTTAGAACATGTCACCTTAGATAGACAATACCCAAATAAGCAAGGAAATCCCCTCTATAATCCATAAGAAACCAAGATCCTAGGTTAGAAGTCACATAATACCAAAACCTATCTTACACAATGATTTTGGGTTTTGGTAGAGAGGGGAACCTACTATAAATGGAAGGTAACGAATTTGAAGATAATATAGGAAGGATAGGGTAGGCTTACCTTGAAACCTCTTAAAATTGGGTGAGAGGAGGCTAATATTGAAGGGAGAGGAAGGGGGAATCTCCACCATAATCTCCTTGGAGTTGAAAAAATTAAATGGGATGGGAGTGGGAAGAAATACCCTTAAAACCATTTGGGGAAATTTGGGTGTTTTACAAAATTTTTAAAAACTAGTTGAAGCACATGGTTTGGCCATACAGGTAGGAGTAACCATGATACAACCATGTAGGGTTACCCTTACACACCAAAATAAGACACACGATTACTAAAAATCCCCACATAGTTGGATAAACTATACACCAACCTTGAAAAACCCCAGTGTCTATAACACAAAATCCTTTCGTGATTTCTATATGGTTACTCTAAACCATACAGGTTAACCGTGAAACACCTATATGACTTAAAAAACTTCAAATTTTAATCTTGAAAATTACCAAAACTTAAAATAACCTTAGATAATATAAAATAACGTAAAAAAAACTATAGTAACATGCATGTGTTATATTAATTAAGGTTTTCATGATGATGGATATGAACATGAAACAATAGAGATACATGAGATTAATGTTTTCAGATAATGTTTCATGCAATCAAGGAACACACTATAATACAAACCCCTTGAAAATATAGTAATAAAATATTTATATTTGGAAGGGGAACAAAAAATGACGATACAACACCATAAATGAAATATTTTTTATTTAAAGTATAGGATGTGAAAATAAAATGTTCTATTGGAAGATGGGAATTTCACCATGAAGACTAGTTTTCACCATAGTGAAATGGTAAAAAAAATTTCCCTAATATTTTTCTATGCATAAAATGTTGGAGTCTTAGATTTTTTTGAGGATTAGTGAATTGCATTAAAATGATGGTTATACACTATAGTGATGCTATAATTAATATAAAACCAATTTTTAGTTTTCATATAGAAGAATGCATTGCTCCAGTATTCCATAGATCATACTATAAGAGGTTTGATTCAAATAGATTTTCCATAATTCAATGTTTTTATCCTTAAGGGATTTTATGAACTCAAATTATGAAATGTTGAATCAAATTTAAAGATATATTTTTAATGATTTTTACCATCATTTTAAAGGAAATTTGAATATAAAAAATATGGGAATATTGGGGATTCTATAAATATTTAAGAGATATATTTCTATACAAAGAGGGAAGGATGATTGTGAATTGTTGGGTTGTTGTGAAAAATATTTTCGAGCTAAGTCATCATATCATAATAAAGGTGTGTTTTTAAAATTATGTTAGAAGAAATATA
Source organism: Viscum album (assembly GCA_963277665.1). Lineage (NCBI taxonomy): Eukaryota > Viridiplantae > Streptophyta > Magnoliopsida > Santalales > Viscaceae > Viscum > Viscum album. The sequence continues at coordinate 2,082,038,199 of OY728136.1, read as the reverse complement.
TGAAGGCATGGTCAAGGGAACTAGGGAAGTCTATAAGCAGAAGATAAAGTGGAAGCAGAAGCTGTATCAGTAATAAAAAAATGATTCAAATGATTTAAGTATGAAGGATGTTTTGTATCACAGTTAAATTAACCTGATATAATTGTGTAAGAAAAAATCAGAATATTGAAGAAAATATATAATATTATTCAAGAGTAATATGTAGGAATAAGTTACTTAGATGAAAATATTCATCAGAAATAAAAAGCTAAGGATTTAAAGACTTGTGTCCTCCAGGTTCTGAAATTTCAGAGGAAATTTGAATGTTAAAGATTGGTAAGGGTTTAATTTTTTAAACTAGAGTTTAGATAATAATTAAAATTGTTTTAAAATATTGAGGAGATATTTTTGGATAGGGAATAAGGTATAAAGGGTTGTTTGGGTACTCAGGTAAGCAGTAGTGAAAGGTCGGGTTTCCTTGTAGTTGACATTTCAGTTGTAGGTAGCCACCATAGTGTAGCCATGAGGGATGTAGTGTGGTGTACCATAGTTGAAGAAGACCATTATTAAACCAAATGAGGTTATGAAATAGAGATGGAGATAGGATTGTGGATTTATTCTCTCTATTTTGGGCCAGATATGTTGCAATTGAGGAGTCTATGCTGTAGTCTGGTCCTATCCTGGTCAAAAGTGTAGTTCCTAGGAAACCCCACCACATGGTGGAACTCTAGGATTGAGAGTTTCAATGTAATTTTTTATAAGGGTTCTATATTTTAGGAAATTACCTAGGAAACCATACCCTATTATAGGAACCGGTTCCTTGGAAAAGTTTATTTTTAGTGGTGTTTGGGTATGTTTTAATGGAAGAAAAAACTCTTGGGTGCTAGGCATTTTTGATAACCGTAGTGGAGTCCTGGGCATCTTAGGTGCCTGGGTGACCAAAATGGTGTCCCATATGTTGTGAACCAAATTTATGGGCTGTTTAGGGTATAATATGGGGATATTCACATCATATATCACCTTGTGGTGTGGGTAGTTTTTTAGTCTAAAATGACGAGGAGGAAAGGGGTCATGGAATAGGGTCGAGCATATCAGGGTTCCTTGAGGGTATTCTTGGAGTTTCACCATGGTGTGGTGTAATCCATGATGAAACTCATGGTTCCTTTCCTAGATGTTTTAATTTTGTAAAGTTTCTTTACCCCCCTTCGATTACAAAGGGATCATGCCCCTTTTTCTCTTCCCCCCATGTGTGGACAACCTAGAAGGTTCCTCTCCCTTGTGTCCTTTTATTTCCCATGGATAAGGTGTGAATTTATCATTTTATTCTAATTTTATAGGAAATATATAAATCTATTCTTCTTTATTTATTATTTTTTTATATTATCATTTGGTTTGGGAAATTTTGTTTTAGGGGTTTGAGGTGATTCTACTAGATAATAGTGGAATCATCCTAATATGATTGGGATTTTATGTGAGATGGATAGAGGATGAATTTTGATGTTGATCACACATAGTGGTGTTTTGTTTCATTGAATTCCTATTACTTGGTGATCTTTATTAGGTTTTTAGTTTACCTAAATTAGATAAAATAAGTTATTAAATTGATTTCATATGCCAGGGATTTCACATGTCTTAGGTTTGGGTGTATGTCCTAAGTGAATCAAACCCCATTGCTTGAGGTTTTGGAGAGTGGTTGATTATTAATCCCTTTATGGGTTGGAGATGGTTTTCTGGACTTGGATGACATAGACAGTTATGGATGGGATTTAAATTAAAGGAAATGGATTTGTATGAGGTTAGTGGTCCCATGATCATTACCCTTTAGTAAGATAATTTTATTTATATGTATGTGATGTTTGGTCCTTCTGTAGTGGGAAATTGGCCTATATAAATTATATAAATATTTTAATTAAAAATTTAATTCTGATGAATAGACTATACAAAGTATCAAAGTCCAAGATAGACCCTTGGCACTGGCTTGATGCCTCTACCACCGATGGTTAAGGTATTAATTATGATTTCATTCTTTGAGATACTTGGTACCTAGAGGTGTGTAGTGGACCAAGAGAATATAGTGTCCCTTATCATAGATGTGTTATAGACTTTTTATATAGAGGAGTGCTGGATTGAAATGATTTCCTCATGTAATCCATGTGAGAATATTGAGATACCTTGAAGACTTCAACATTGTTAACATGAGATTTTGGTGAGTGTTCCCCCCCCTTTAAGATGTGATTACCCAGGTGGGTAAGCCCTGGGTAGCTCCTGATAGTTTTTTTTGAGTAGATTGACCTAGGGTGATTTAGGACACGTGATGGGAATTGTTATATCCTTATTGAGTGATGTCAGTGTTGCTTATCCTATGAGGACAATGAGGCTATTTGGTTATCATGGGGATGTTGAGAGACATTTTTTTTCCTTTGAGTGATGGGCTTGGCCTGGGAGATTGAGATTGAGATATTGGGTCCCTAGATGGGAAACCATGTTATGACGTAATCCAAGTTACCTTGGAGGGTGTCCTAGAGTGATTTTGACCCTAAAAAGAGTCATGTGTTAGAGACACTGACTCTGATTATGTGAGACGAGATTGAGTGGATGAACGAATCTCATTATATGTATTATATAAGACAATACAGGAGGGTTTCACCACCCTCAATATTTTAAGTGGAATGCCCATGTGGATGCTTGGGATTAGGCCATTTGTTCTAAATGGAATTACTAGGGTTGGTTGGTTGGGATTTAGTCGATGATGATATTACATTTCGATGTGATACTAGGGAGTGAGTGTTACCTAGATGACTATCATATTCCTAGGACATTCTTGTAGGATCTGAATGTTATGGATGCTAATATTTTATACCTAGGATGTGTTATTAGGATCCAATTTTTAAGCTTGATACTATCTGAATACCTTAAAAAATCCACTTGGATTCAGCCTTTATGTTTATGTGGAATGCCTAAGATGATGGGATTTAGACTTTAGGTCTTTATAACTACACAGGTCCATATCCATAGGAATCAGTTTCATGCCTACTACTAGTGGAATATATGTGCCTGACACTATTATATTTCCTAGGGTAACCCCCTAGGGATTAGGGCTTGTTCCTGTTACTATATGTTCATTGGGCTTAGTTCTAATTGGAATAGTTATTTTACATGCTCAAAGACACTTCAAAACTAGACAATGTGGGTATAGTAAATCATGGTGTCACATTAGAACCCCAATATTGATGATATTTTATTTATTTATTCATCAATATTCTATTTATTTATTTAACTAAGAATTTCACATGCACATAAACTAAATTTACTAGTTACTTATGGGACCATGTTAGTAGTGACCTACTGAATAGTACTGAAAACCTTCTTGGGTGGCCATAAAATTTGGGTACCTAAGAAGACTTCACTAATCATAGGTTTAGGTATGATGGAGGCCTAAAGTAGCTTGGTTGAGTATGATAGATCATAAAGGATTGGAGATTGGGATGAGGTAAGGCTTAAGCATAATAGTAGAGCTTTATTATATTATATTATATTATTTTATTTATATATGTGATCAGCCCAGTGGGTGATCAATTATTACATACTAGTATGATTATGTTTCTATATAATTATATTCTATTGTACTTCTATTTGTTACAACATGATTTTTTTTATTTACTTTAGAGTAATTTGATTTTTATGGATATTTTTTGGTTATTTTTTATACTATTACCAATTTGATATAGGGGGTATATTCTCCCCATGGTACTACCCTAAATCCCAGCTACTAGTTGGTAGACTCTGGTGTATGGGGTGGTGTGTCTTAGGTCCCAGTAGATCTCCAACCTGAACACTGATAAGTGGTCTAGGGTTGGGGAATTAAAAATCGGTATTGTAACATTCTTTTATTTTATCTTACTCTTTAGGATATGATCAAAAGGGATTAGGTATGTGTGAGAGATTGGGATAGACCTCGAAATAGCGCATCATGAACATCTTTTTTGATGGAAAACCTAGGTTACTAGGGATAATGGAATTCTATTATTATATTACACTTTTATAGCTGTATGAGCTCACCTAGTGTGTTGAATTTGGTTCATGTATTTATGATTTATGATTTATTATGGGTTTGGATCTTGGCATGTTGGAAATAGGTCATGTATATATATAATTATTTGCGTATAATACTCACATGAAATACCCCTTATTATATAGATTAATATAACTAACGATAGAGGGTTCAGATATTTAAATTTTCAATAACAAATTATAAAACGTTTTCCTATATAACTTTTTGGAGGAATTATAATTCTTTGGAACATGATATATATTTTATACGATGATAGGTTATGTGGAACTTATAGCGATATTATCCTTAACGATGATTATAATCCATTAGTGTAAGGGATGTAAAATGACCCTAGTAGGTTAGTAAATAAATTAAAATCCATAGTGATAGACCACTTGTAGGTGATTTTGATAACGGTTCTAAGAAAATGGGTTCAGTTATTTAAAGTGTCATTAACAACCTATATGTTATTTTCCCATATAGATTCTTGGTGTAATTCAACTTAACCAAACCATACAATTATGGTTTAATCAATATGACTCATCATATGAAGATGTCATTATATATACATGTATGAGATTTTGGTTCTTATGAGGGTAGTCTTGTATGCATATGCTCAGTGAGGATCAATGACCTAATAGGCTGGTGACTTAACATATGATGTTATATATGGATATGTAAGGAACTTAGAGTGGGTTTTGGCGTATCATTTTCCATATGATGATTGGAATGAGAACAAATAGGTGTTTCCCATGAGTAGTGACTTATTTAAGACATGATTTATGAGTTATGTGAGATATCATATTTCCCTAAAGATATGAATTAGGGTATTAGTGAGTTAGGTATTATGGTTGAGATGAGATGTTACATGCATGAGGGTAACCTAAGATAGAGGTTAGTTAGGATTGTGAGAACCCTTAGATATGAGAATCATGGGTATATACTTTGGGATATGAGATCAGTGCACGAGAGGTGCTACTAGGTATATATGGTATGAATGGAAACACCTTAAGGAATTAATTATGTAAATAAGTTAAGGTGATTATATATCGAATATGGTTTTGGAGGGAAGGATTAGTAGGATTCTTAGAACTAGTGACTTTAGGTATGGTTCTCGATTCAACAGTGGATCTTGATCCAAGATGGTAGGATCTAGGATAGATTGAGTCTGCGCAGACACTTCTCATTTTTGGAATGATTCCTAGGTTGGAGAGTGACTGTGGGATATAAATTGGTATTATTAAAATGTATTGATTTAGAATATGAGTGCCAAGTTTGATTATCATTAGATTATATTGACATGATTTATATAATGTTTAGTGATTTAGGTGTGTGAACCAAGTTTTTATAAGACATGAATCATAGGATCATGAGTCAGTTTCTATGATTAGGTTGTATGAGAGTGTATTCCATTGGAGTTGGATGAGATTTAGGTGGAATTTGTTGGTTATAAATGATTCCATTTAAATTAGGGATGAGTGAGAAGCTTCATGAGAGCTGGGGACTGATGAAATTTGTTGAATTCTCATAGTCCTAGTTTCTCAATGTTTTAAGTGTGAATTTCGTTCAATGGCAGTGATGACACTATAGATGAAATGGTGTCCAAATTTGGTAGTTTGGATGAGCATGGATTGGGAGGATTGACACTCACATGATGATGAAACATATTTAGGTTACACTTAAGGAGTGGTATAAGTAAATCCATATATTGGGGAGTTCACCATTAGTTATTGGAGGGTGTGGCCCTTGTTATGGAATAAAATTCAATGGTTTCCAAGGATAATATTCCTAGTGAGTCTGGAATGTTTGGTGTTTAGAATTTATTGTTGGTTCTTGGGTATGAGAGGTATATGTATGTCTATTCATCATATGAAGTGTAGGACAAAGTGTGTTCTATAGAGTCATTACCCTTATGCTAATAGGGTTTTTGGTTTGATGATACCGGTTGTTGGATGGTTGAGGTGGCATTTGGATATTGGTGTGCAGGTGAATCCAATTTTATCTGGCTCCATGGTAAATAAAAAATTTATAATTTGGATGAGGTATTAGATGAAGTCTATGTGTTTCACCAGGATAAAGTTTATTTATATGTGATCCAAAGGTGATCCAAATCAGTGGTTCTCTAGGGATCGAGGTGAAAATAAAGGTGAGAAAAAACCGCCAAACCAAAACAACCTACAAACTAAACCAAACCATACACAAATAATTATTTTTATTCTTTTGGGTTTATTTATGGTGTAGATTAAATATAAACTTATAGTTTTTGGTTTAATTTAGGTTCCAAACCAAATGTGTTAAAAAAACCACTAATATTTAAAAAAGTCACAATTTTTTAGTTTTCTTTTGAATTATCCCTTTCACTGATTCCTTAATCCAACCCCTATTTTAGATTTTATTTTCATCCACTATTAATAAATAAAAATTTTATTTTTATAGAAAGTTATAGATAATATTATTTCATTTATCTCTATTATATTATTATTTTCATCTTTGGATAATCCCTATTTTTTTATACAGGTGGAGAGGGAACTTTTGAAATGACTAAGAAATATAAGCCAAAGGTCGGAATACATGAAGTGTCTTGAAGAAACTATATATATATATATATATTCATCTTCTATATGTAATGCCATTTTCATCTACTTTGTTCACTATGCCACCTACACAGGGCCATCACCTTCCACTCTTTCTGCCACACCACCCACACATGATTGGTATTTTCCCCTCAATTTTCCACCCCACCAACATCTATCCACCATCCATCCCACCCATTTACAACTTACATGACTCTCAGTGATTATGATAGAAATGTTTCCACTGATTAGCTCATCATTCCTATCACCATTCTTTCATCAAGCAATTTTTCTATGTATGGGAAGAGATATCCCACCCCTCCCAAATTGGGGGGAGGGGATCCCATGTCATAATATACTAAAATTATAAAATATGATGAATACACAACCCAATAATGCAATGTGCATGTGAAAATGAAATCTACTCCTAATTAATTATGTGAATATTTAGACATCCATGGGACTCAGAACCCTGATGTGTGGATTTAAAGTGGATTCCCTAACCAACTAAGATGAAGTTTGTTTTCCTAGGATAATATTACGTCATTGTTTTGATTATATATAAATTCCATTAAAATTATCATCCAATCATTATAAAATATCATGGATCTATATATGGGATGTTATCATAAGAAAAGTTAATTTTATAATCCTAATAGAATCAAATTGAAAATCAATGGTTTAATTTTTTTTAATCTAAACCAAAATTCTATTAAATGATTTTTTCTATATATAAAAAAAAAACCATAAATTTGGTTTTGGTTTTTTTAATATAAAATAAACCAATACAATCTATGCCCACCCCTAAATGAGATCATTATATCTAACTTGGTTGATTGAGGATATATCTATAGAATTATTCCAAGAGTTAAGTATAGACTTTGGTGTGGGAATTCAGGTAATCTCGGGTGACTTCAAAAGTTGAGGCATTAAGATCAGGTTATGCTATATCATGTCAAAAAGTGTGACTGATCATTTTCAAGATAAGTTAGATATATATGTTATGATCATAGTTTTAAAATTTAATTTTGTGTAGTGATATGGAAACAAAATTGAGTTTGTTGTTGGACCCTGGAAAATGTGTTTCAGTAGGTGATTCTGGTAGTGGGGAGAACTATGTCTTTGAATCCAAACTTGTGAGCTAAGTATTATATCAGGGAGTTACATACGTTTATATATGAATTGATTGATTACACCCTAGGGTATCTTGTTATATGAGTGCTATTGAGTACCATCACAATCATTTGGTGTTAGTGTCGAGCGGTGGCTTGAGTTTTGATGAATAATGCCTTTTGTGATGAGAGTTTAGTAACCGAATCTTGGTTAGTGTTTTAAAGATTAATTTGATGAGTTTAATATGATTTTATTACCAATATAGGTCAAGATTAATGATTAAGGACCATTGATACTTATTAGGGATCAAAAGTGCTATAGTGGGGAGGTTGTAAAGACCATGGTCTTTTGGGTTGTAAAATTTTAGAGGAAATTTTAATTTTTAAGGTTGGGGAGGGGTTTTTTTAGAACTAGAGTTCATATTGTAATTATAAGAGTTTTAAAATATATAATATATGTTTTTAGATAGGGAATGGTATCCATATGGGTGCTTGTATGCTTGGAAAAGTTGTGATGAAATTTTGGGTGGACCTGTAGCTAAAATTTTAGATACAGGAAAACACTATGGAAAAACCATGAGAGATAGGGAATATTGTCCCATGGTTAGGGAATACCACATCATATTTAGAGGAGGATGCACCCTTGAGATGGAGAGGGAGCTGTGAGGTTGGACATTCCAGTTGGGGGCCAGCTATTCTTCGATCGAGTAGGCCACACTATAGTGTTACCATATCCTAGTCAAGGGTGTGGTACCTAGGAAACCCCAACATGTTGTGAAACCCTAATATTGGGTTCTTTGGTGGCCATTTTGTCCAAGGGGTCTCCCTATTGAGAAATATCTAGTGAAACCATGTTGTAGTGGAGGCCATGGTGCCTTGGTCATGAGATTTTCATTAGGGATGTTTGGGTTTGTGTAATGGGAAGATAAAAATCCCAGATTATAGGTTTTTTAGGTGACCATGGTGGTATCTTGGGTATCTATGGCACTCTATGGATAAAAATAGGGTCCCTTATACCATGGACCACATTTTCTAGGTGTTTGGGGAATACTATGGGGAGTTCCATGCTATAGAGAACCCGTGGATCTCCATGTGGTGTGGGTGTGTTCTATCATTCTAAAATGATGATGAGGGGAGGGGCCATGTCATAAGGTTGAGCATGTTGGGGGGGGGGAGGGGGGGGGGGGGGGGTCTCTGCAGGGCTTCCTGGAAGCACATCACTATATGGTGTAATCCATGGTACCCTGCATGACTATGTTAATTTTGTAAAGTTTCTTTTTTTCCCTCATTAATTATTATGGGTTCAAGCCCCCTTTTCTCTACCTCTCCTATGTGCAGATGACCTAGGAGGGTCCCCTAGATTATCTCCTTTAAATTCCCATAGATAAGGGTGTGATTATAGAAATTTATTTGGTGTTTATAGGTGAGATATCCCTCTATTCTTACTTATTCCCCATATATAGCCTCTGATTTGGGTGATTTTGGTTTAAGATTTTAAGATGATTCTACTAGAGTATGGTGGAATCATCCCAAGATGATAGTGATTTTTTATATAATAAATAGAGGATGTCTCATGATTATGATTTCACATTTTGGTTTTCCATTTCATTGAATGTACATTTCTGGTGAATTTTATTAGGGTTTTTACCTAAATTTGATAAAATTGGATATTGAGTTGATGATTTATGTTTGTTTATTCATGTGACTTAAGTTTGAGTTCATGTTGGAATTGGACCAAAACCTATTTCTTGAGGTTTTAGTGAGTGATTGATTCTCATGACTCATATGGGTTAGTGATGGCTTATTGGACTTGGATGACCTAGGCAGTGATGACTAGGATATAAATTAAAGTAAATATATTCATATAAGGTAGGTGGTCCCTTAAGAATTACCCTTTGGTAAATGAATTTTATTGATATGAATGTGATATGTGGTCTCACCACTACGGGTTATTGAATTATTTAAATTATATAAATTGTTCAATTAAAAATCGAATTCATATGAATGGACTGTAGAATGTGTCAAAGGCCACAATGGAACCTTAGCACTGGTTTGATGCATGAGCCACCAATAGTCGAGGGATTAATTATAATCATATGCCTTGAGATACATGTACCCTAGAGGGGTGTGAATGAACTAAGTGAATGTAGTATCACTTATCATAGATTCATTAGACCCTACTTATAGGTACAAGTGTTGGATTGAAATGATAATACGATGTAGGCCATGCGAGAACCTTGAGATGCATTGAAGCCTTCTGGCTAGTTGAGATGAGATTGGGGTGAGTGTTCTACCCCATATGAGATATGATTACCCGGGTGGATATGTCCTAGTTATTCATGATAGGTTGGGTGAGTGGATAAATCTTGGGAGATTTAGGATTTGAGATGGGAATTATGCCATTTTTATTAATTTACGCTGACGTGGCTTATCCTATATGGCTAATGAGGCCATAAGATGATTATGATGAGGCCGAGGGACCTTCTTTATTTTGAATGATGGGGTTGGGACAAGATATTGAGATTAATATATAGGAATAAAAGAGTGGTACATATGTTATTATGTGACCTAGGGGACCCTAGAGGGTACCTTCATGAGATTTTGACCCTATAGAGGCTGTGTGTAGTTATGAGAATAAATGATTATAGGTTTCAGCTTTAGAATCAAATTGATAATGTGAAACTAATATGGATATCATGAATATAACAGTTCATGCATTGGATAGGTTGACCTTGATTATGTGATACGAGATTGGGTGGATGGCCAACCCTTGTTCGATGTATTGTATGAGATATTATAGGAGGTATTCACTACCCTCAAGGATTTAAGTAGAGTTTTAAGGTTTTCACATAGGATTTGGTCATTCTTTTAAATGGAATTCCTAGGGATGGTCACCTAGGATTACTATAATGATACTTTTACGTTTTTATGTGATCCTAAGGAGATATAATACCCCAATGAATAATGAATTCCTATTCCATACTCCTAGGATCTGACTATTGATCTTGATAGTATGGGATACCAATGAAGTTCTATTAATATTCGACGATTGAGTTTGATATTTTAATAATTCCTTGGAAAATACCCTTGGATTCATCCATCAGGTATATTTAGAATGTCCAAGACACTAGGATTCATCCTTTGGGTCTCTATGATTGTCTAGGTTCATCCCCCTTAGAATCATCAACATGCCTCTTACTCATGGAATGACCAATACCACCTTATGTGGATTTGACCATATGTGCTTAATATTATTGGATTTCCTACAGTAATACCCCTACGAATTAGTTCTTAAACCTACTATAATATAATCATTTAACCTAATAATAGTTACATAGTTATGTGATATTCTTAGAGACACTCCAACACTGGCCAAATTAGTTATAGTTGATCTCAAGTGTCATAGTAGAACCTGAGGATCAATAATGATTTATTTATTTATGCATTCACATTGTATTTATTTATTCATCTAAGAATATCACATTCATATACACTAAATTTATTGGTTATGTACAAAATTTTATTTATGGTTCCCTACTAAGTTGTACTCACACCTTTCTTGGGAGACTATAAAACTTGGGTATCTAAGCACAATTTATTAATCAAAGGTCTAGGTAGAGAAGAGTCTCATAATAACATGATTGATTAGTATAAATAATATGGGATTAGAGATTGGGATGATGTGGGGATCAAGTATGATAATAAATACTCATTATATTTTATTCTTTAATTTTATTTGTATATGTGATTTGTTTAATGGGAGATTAGTTGTTACACATCATGACCATGTTCTTATATGATTGTATGCTACTATATTTTTATTTTTTATAGAATGAATCTCTTATTTTCTTTTATGTACTTGGATTTTTTTATGGATGATATTTAGTTATTTGCCTTTCTATTTCTACTGTTATACAAGGTTATAGTTTCCCTATGATAATACCCTAGACCCCCACTACAAGTCGATATCCTATGACATATAGGGAGGCATGCCTGAGGTCCTAATAGATATTTGTCTTTGACACTAATCAATGGTCCAGGTCCGAGGTATTTTAAATGTGGTGCATCATTCAATAGATTTAATCAATTGGAGGTCCATATATATAGATCATAAGTTGGTGAATATTGTCTTTATAGATCAAATATTTGTGGCACTAAATCTACTAGCTATAATATTCTATAAATAAAGGAGTAAGATCATTTTTTTTATATCATGATCTTTTAATCATTATCCTATTTTATCTATAAAATGTACTAATGTTTATATTAGGTCATATGAGTTACTAAAAACCATGTAAATATATTATTACTATATGTTGTGTGTGAGTTATTTTATTTTTACACTTGCGTGCATTCTAGTAGATCTGAATAGGTAATTAAGGCAATTCAACATGAAGTGTTGGAGAATTTTTTCTTCTTTTGTGATGTTGACATCAGTTACTTCTAGTTTAAGAAATTATGAACATTTTTCCACAATTTATATTTCAAAAATGTTTTCTGTAACTTGGGTTTATCTTCAAAATGAGTGGTATCAAAGATTTTATTGGAAATATAATTCTTAGGAGATACATTATTTACAATTTTTTTATTTGGAGTTTAATATTTTGATTAGAATGATTTTTTAAGAAGTCAAGGTATAGAGTAAAAAGTTTTATGGGGAATATTTTTGATTCTATCAAATGTAGATTGAAGAAGATCTATATTATAAGGAGTATTATCTTCCATTTAAGGATATAAAAAAGTAATGGATAAAGAATAATGGTATAGACTTGACTAAAAGTTTATTGGGGTAGTTAAAATGATTTTGACCTAAAATATGACCATCAAAATCTGAGAGGTGGAGGAAATTGTGAAACTTATGTCTAAAATCAATGATATGTATAATAAATCTACCATAATGAGATTTTTTTTTCTGATTTAGAAACTTTTCATCCCAAATATGGTATAAGGTTATTTGGTGTAAGATCATGTCAATGAATTCAATATGAATTATTTTCAACTCAAATCGGTATAAGTGGTTTTGGGGGGATTGTGTGGGAACTGATTATTCTTTCATCACTTATAAAATCATGGTATGTGATGGTTACCATTATATGTAATTTGAGTGGTAATATTGAAATGAAGTTTCATAATATTTTTGATCTAATTTTGAATAAATAGATTGGGGAAAAGAAAGTATAAGGAACTATTGAAATCTATTTCAGTGTATAAATTATAGAGTGATCAACTCTAAGGAATGGTCAAAATAAGAATTCAGTAAAAATAAAAAAGATATATGGGAAATTAAAAGGTCTCGGACCCGTACATTAACATTATGGGAATAGGGGAAACTTGAATAAATATTGAAAAGATAGAATGGTAAATTCTAGAAATTATACGTCCATAATGTCTTCTACAAATATTACAGATAAAGAAGAAATCATTTTATTATTAAGTGGAACTATCCCATTCGATTCATGGATCATTGATTCCATGTATTTATTTAACTTAACAACCAAGAATGGGATTATAAAAAATTTAATTTATGATATATTCAACAAGGTACATATTAGGGATGATGAAACTCTAGATATTGTTTGAAAATGTGATGTGACTGTATAAACAAGGAGTAGATACTTTCTATATTTTCAAGGGGTTTGGAATATCCTTGGATAAAGGTAAAATTTAATCTTAGTGATTCACCTAGACTATATGGGTTTTTGTAATGTAAAATGTTTTATCTTATTGAGAGTTTGAAATATACAACACTTTTCAAAACAAAAACATCCAGAACACCAAATTTATGGAAAAACTATCTAGGACACTTAGGTGAAAAATGAATGAATGTACTAGTTATAAAGGGAATGTTAAAATGTGATCATGTGGATTATATAACATATAAATAGTGTATCCTTGTGAAGTAGTGGAAAGTGTGTTTTAATATGGAAGGAGGAACACCAATAAACCTGGAAGTTAGAGCTAGTTCATATGGATGTATGGGGGATAACTCTAGTTTTCTATCATAGAGGGTAATTTTATTTTATTACCTTCATCTATGATGTGACATGAAAGGTGTAGGTTTTTTTCTCAATAATAATCCTAAAATACCCAATACCTTTATTCTATAGAGATCCATGGTGGAAAGATAGACCAATTTAAAGCTTAAGTGTTTGAGGTTTGATAATAGCAGAGAATATAAAAGAAAGGAGTTTTAATGTGTTATCTAAAATAAAGGAATTAATTTTAGGAAGATGATACCTATAAATCCAAAAAAAGGAGTGAAAGAGTGGATGAATCATTCACTGTGTTAGAAATCCAAAAAATTGAGAATTAACTTTAGGTTTCCCAAGTAATTTTGGGTGAAATACATGAATTATGATTATACATCATAAATATAATATTTTCTTCACTATCGATGTAAAACTTTTTAGAGTAAAGGTGGACATGAATAAATGTTTTTGGGTTATACATAAAATTCATAGGTTTAATTGCCTATGTCATTATTTATTCCATAAAAATATATGAATTATAAGAAATGGCCCAATAATTTTTCTTTGTAGGCTACAACATTGAAGTATTTGGATTTTGGCTACAGGATAATAATCCATGGAAGGTAATAAAAATAAATAATATTTAATTCAATAGAGGGATCCTATAGAAGGATAATAACCTTTTTAAATATGTAACTAAAAGTAATGAATTATTCGTACATGTCAATTTTGATCTAAATAGAAATCTTTAAAGATTTTAATGTTCAAGAAGAAGTCAAGTTTCAGAAGAACCTGATAGTTTGGAAGTTGGAGTTTTATATGGAAATTGTGTTCTTAAGGTTCATCCAAGGACAAATGTACCAAAATGAAAAGGATTATAGAGGCTTGGGAATGAGTTCTAGATTATGTATTTCTAGAAGTAGCAAAACCTCCAGAGTTAAGGTGATCAACCATATTCATAAGACCAGAGAAAAGGTATGGATATGAATTGAATTATATAATTATTATAGATTATGGATAACCTAAAATCATAAAGGATGTGAAAGGTATTAGTGATGAAAAATATTGCGAGTTAGTAATGAAAGATTAGATGGACTCCTTTCATGGTTCTATAATGTGGGATTCTTTGAAACATCCACTAGGAAAGAAGGAATTTCCGAATAAATGGGTCTACCAATTGAAGAAAGAAGTGGATGGTAGGAAATGATACAAGGTAAGGTTAGTTGTGAAAGGATTTCAATAATAGGAATGAGTAGAATTTAGTGAAGTTTTCACCTTTGTTTTTATGAACATAAAAATACCAATGGTTCTTAGAATGGTCACTAAATAAGGTCTATATCTTGAAAAATTCAATGTGAAGATATATTTTATACTTGTATATTTAGATGAAGAAATTTATATTAAGAAATAAAAAGGATTCACTAAATCTGAATGTAACTTGGTTTGTAAGCTCAAATGGAGTTTTTATGGGTTGAATAAAGTACATAGAAAATAGAATCATAATTTAGATGCCTTTATAAAAGAATGGATGTTCATATAATTCAATGAATATAATTATTGATACCATAAGATGTTTAATGATATATGAAACATAATCCTTCTATTTTATATGGATGACATATTTATGGAAGTTCCATAAAAATAATGGAATGAAGATTTGAAGTATGAGTTATCTAGAGGGTTTGAGATGGAGGATTTTAGGGAAGCCAATAGGATTTTGGGGATAAGTATCAAAAGGGATAGGAAGTATATAATATTGATTTTTTCATAGTTTGCGCACATCTAGAAGATATTGGAGAGATTCAGAATGATTGGATCTAGGTTTATCTCTACCCCATTTTCTATAAATTCTAAATTATCCAAAGATAAGGAAGAATTAATGGGATATGAGAATATATAATTAGAAAAGGTTACTTAGGCCTTATTGGTTAGAAGTTTTATATATTCCATGATTTTAATGATGCTAGACATTGATCAAGTAATGGGAATAATTAGTAGATTCATGTAAAATTTAGGAAAGGAGCACTTCAAAGTGGTGAAGTGGACACTCCTGTATCTCAAAGTTTCAGAATCATTGGCCTTATATTTTAGAATGGATGATCCATTGAAAGGGTTTATATAAGTGAAATTTGGAGGAGATGAAAACACGAAGGATCCACTAAGATACTATGTTCTTAGAAAGAGCGGCGATGGAGGAGTAAGGTCGATGGTGAAGCCCTAGCGGCGATGGTGGCCGCGCCGACTCCTCCCTCCCCGGAGGGGGGAGGGGGAATCGTCCGGAGTTTTCTCCCCTTCACCAACCCCTCTCTCCTTCCTCCTTTCCTGACGATTTCTTTGTGCCCTAAGGTCCCTGACCTTCATAAGGGGTTTCCACAGCTCGCGCTGTCCACGAAGGAGTTCAAAGGTGCTTCGGATCTCTCCAGGACGACGCTGGTCGCTCGCTTTAGGGGTCGCCGCCCTTCGGTGGATGCCTTTGACCGATTCGTATTTGAAGCTTGGGGACTTCAAGACCGTGCGGTGGTCGGGCTGCTCAACCGACGACAGATGATGGTTCAGTTTTCCTCTGAGAGCGACTTGATTGCTGCTTGGTCCAAAGCCCCCCAAACCCTCAATAGATGCAGATTTTACCTCCTTCGCTGGTCATTCAAATCCATCATGAATCGGGACGAACCGTCAACGGAGGTGTGGGTAAGATTCCCAGATTTTCCGCTTCCTTTCCAGATTTTGTCAATTATTAGCATGTTAGGGAACATGGTTGGTATATTTCTCTGTTCAGATAGTAGGACTACTGCTGTTTGTCATCCTATCAACCCTCGCATTTGTGTTGAGGTCGACGTCTCAAAGCCTCCTACAGAGTGGATTTGGATTTCGGTTGGTGAAGAATTCAGATGGAAACAACAGGTGATATTTGAGTCTTGGACAGAGTTTTTCTCGGGTTGCCATCATCTAGGAAACTCGGTCCCTGGATGTCGTCGAGGTCCAAGGACTCAGCAACCTTTGAATTCCCAACCTAAAGAGTCTCAGGCGCAGGCAATTCCCGGTGTGATTCAGCTATCAGATGGAGCAAGACTGGACATGCTTACAGAGGCACGCGGGGTTGATCCAGGGGAACGGGATCCAGGAGGGGCACATTTTGGTCCAGGAGAGTTTTTGAGGATGGAAACAGAAGGCACTGTCCTTTCCTATAGCCAAATTAGTCCTCGGGAGGGCCAGCCTTTGCAGGGGACTTACCCGATGGTCCCAGCAGTAAAGGTTGTGGAGGCTAGTACCTCCTTGCAACGGGTTGTGGATGTCATAGCTTGGTTAAGGAAGGATTTGGGGATCAATTCCTTGCAGGAGAATGGAGTGGAGGCAGTGTAGGGGGGAGGAAAGGAGCTATCCTTGCATGTGGATGTGGTGGAGCATCCGGTCTCGGACAGAATTGTCAATATTGGTGTGGTGAAGGGTGCTGGAGATGTACATGGCCCAGGGGGTCCTCATGGTCGGGAATGGGAGGGATCTAACGAGTAGTCTCAATTTGGAAAGGAGGTCGAGCCATCTGTCAAGGCTGTGCAGGGGAAATCCTTTTTGCATGCAGCTACAAGCTCTCTCCACGGTCAAGGAAGGAAGGACGGTCGAGGAAGGTAGGAAGGGGATAGCGTATTGGGCCCTCTTGACCTAAACACACTCAGTTTTAAGTCCTCCTTTCAGATGACTTGGAGGGAGTGGAAGGATAAGAAGGACTTGGAAGCCAAAGCAGGAAAGTTGGATTCTTCGGGTAGGCCGAGGGCTCTAAAAGAAGGTTCGGGGGTTGAAGTGAAAAACCGATTTGAAAGCCTGAAAACTCAAGAACAGTCATTGTCACAAGAGGATGCAGATTCAGGTGATGATAGTTTTAGCCAACTCTTAGTTGACAGCCTGGACCAGTTCCAAGGGAAAGTTCCCCACAGCCTAATAAGGAAGAAGGGGAAAAAAGGAAAGCGTGACTCGGGGAAATGCATAGTGGTTCAAGGTAAAAAACCCAAGGGGTGCAAAGGCTACTCTCACTTGCCGAAATCAATGGAAACCAGGTCGTCCAAGAAATGTGGAAGCAAGGAAAGCAAAGGCCTTCAAAATGGGGAAAGTGGGGATCCAAGCAGAGAATCAAGAGTAATAGAGGAAGAGGGCGAGGAGTGTCTAAGGCTCATCTGCCACTCTAAGGAAGAGATGTTTGAAAAATTCCTTCGGCCAAACGCATCAAATGAAGATATTTTAAGGATTTATGAAAGAAGCTTGCAGACTGAGGCCACAGAGGAGAAAGAAGCGTGGATAGACGAGCAAGACCAAATCATCGTCCGAGGCTTCAACCAAGGAAGAATCAACTTGGAGGAATTCATCCAGATAATGGACAGAATGATTTCTCACCTTAAAGCACTTATTAGGGAGGATCCAAACATCCAGGTTAGTACTCTGCACTGGGAATTATATAGAGCATCTGACTCAAATAACCTTAGTCTTGTGTTTAATGATTCTGTGAGCTCTTTCAGCACGTAGTCCTTGTGTGCGAACTTTGGTTTCCCACTTGTCCTTAAAGTGGCTTAATAAAAAATTATAGATGGATAGAGGAGATGAAAACACAACAAGGAGTACTACTTGTTTTTTGATTACCCATGTGGGGACTATTGTAGGTTGGATGTTAATAATCTAATCAGTAGTTGCACTATCTATCATAGAATTAAAGTATGTCACCAAAAAAGAAGTAGATAAGGAGATGATATGGTTCAAATTTTTATTGAATGATATTAGAATGAAGCAAGATAATTTAATGTTATTATTTGATAGTCATAGAGTGATACATATTTCAAAGAATCAGGTGTTTTAATAAATAAAAAAAAATACATTCAACTGAAATATCACTTCATACAAAATATTATTGAGGAAGGAGTGCTGAAGCTATGAAAGATAGGTTGAAGTCAAAATACAACTGATATTCTAAAAAAGGGCATAGTTTAGTAAATTTTGAGATAGTTTTGTGTCTCAATGTGACTTGGGTGGATAATAAGAAAAGGATAGAGACCTACCGACCATTACAATAGGATAGAGTATCAATGGAATTTCTTAAGTGATACAAAGGACTTGGTTGTGAAGTTGTGAAAAAACTCTAAAGTGGATTTTTTTTTATTATTATGATTATTATTTTAAGGATAAGTTAACATATCTTTAAGATTATGTGTTTCTAAATTTTTTTTAGTGTAACTAAATAAAAGAGTGGTCAGTAGAACCATGGAACTATAGAAGAAGAATTTGAAGCATTAGTTGAATATATAACAATGGTAACAACTATATATGAATGAAATATGTGTGAAATAATCTCAATATAGTATAGTAATAACTCTAATGGACTTGTGTAAGGAAAATTGATAGTTTTAAAAAGATAGATAATTTTCTTCAATATGATTGTCTAAGTATACATTAGTTATCTTGCACTATTTATCAGAAATCACAAGTTAATGTGGTGAATCAATCAATGGATTTGACCAAATAGAGGGTATTCCATATAGACCAAAGGGTGGTGGAGATTATTTTTATATATCCAATATATGTGGCATAAAATCTATTTTATGGACTCTTCTATATATTGGGTAGTAGGATCACTTTTTTTTTGTATTACAATACTACAATCATTATCTTTTATTATTTATAATAGTAATAGCATTTCTCCCATGGAGTAGGACTCAGTTTTAATGAAAAAAATCAATTATTGGTATATGTTGTGTGTGTATTATTTTATTCTTATACTTGTGTGTGTTTTGGAGGTTCTTATCAGATGATCAAGGTGATTTAGTTTGAGATGTTGGAGATTAGTTCTTTCTATCTAGATATCAAAATTAGGTGTTAAAAGTTCCAGAAGTTACAACCCATTTTACAAAACCAAGTTTCTAGAAACGTATTTTGGAACTTGGGTTCATCATAACAACATGGATCAAGTGGAAGGGATTTTGAATTCAAGATATTTTATTGAAATAAAAGAGATAATAAAAGGAGATCCATGAGTCTATCTCACTATAGGTTTCATGGAGTTTCATCACATGTATAAAGGAGGAGCGGATTGCTACATCGCCATTAGTGTAATATATATTCTTATTTGAGGAAGATCAAGGAAACAATTAAAAAATCAGTGTGATATTTATGATTGAGGAAGTCAGTGATATTTCTACCTTTGTGAGGGTTTTGAACCAATAGGTATGGTGCAACCACTTTGAAATTCTAAAAAAAGTAGTTCACTTAGGGAATTTGGTATATCAACATATTACTATTATATAATCTATGGACATATCCTAGTGTGGGTGAAACAAGTAAAAATCACTTGTTACTATCTTTAATTACTTTATCACTTTTATATTTTTCACTAGGGAGAGATGGAGTGTTTTTTTAATATCAAGGACTGATCATTGGAAGGGTTATTTCAAATCAATACACCCAGATTCACCCCACCATTCTTTAGTTATTATATTTTTTTGGGGAAAATAAGTATTATCAAAGTTTAATTTTTAGATTTAGTAGAGTTATATCTTATATTATATGGTAGTGAGTGTCAACCAAAATGGTATTTTAATCTTGGATATCCATAATTTTAAATTATGAAAGAATTGGATGAAACACTAATTCAGATAATTGGGAATGAATTTATACAAAACTACCATATATGGAATTTAAATCAATATAGAAAGAAAAGATTTATCAAAATATGACTAGAAGGACCTGGATTTTGATTCTATAATAATCAATTCATTATAGTTATCTTTGTTCAATATAATCTACATGAAATTTATATCATGTAAATCCTTACACACTATGTTGAAAAAATTTATCAACATCTAAAAAGGTGATACCTAGGTATGTGAAGATAAATTATTGGTTTTTTGGAAGAAATATGAGTACTATATGATATACCTAAATGAAAATATTACTGAGAAGATAACCACATTGATTTAACATAAATTTATCAGTGCTCAAAGACAAGGACCCAAATGAAGTCATGTTGGATAGTGTTTATGACTCTCTTATTACATTCAAGATAAGAAATTAGGATAATATTCTATATAAAATGGAAAGTCTTATAAGTTTTATTTAAGGTATTGAAGAATATTATAATGGAGGATGATCTTGAAAAGAAGGAAGTTGATGAATTTATGTATTTACTTTCCAAAAAATTGAAAATGGGAAAAAAATTCAATGGTAAGCTTCATTATCTTTATTTAAGTGAGGAAAAGTTAAACTATCCCAAATAATTTTTCACCATAAATAAATATGAATTACTAATGAAATAATATTCAAAATATATGAAATCCAAGAGGAATTCACAACAAAAAATATTAAAAAAATTTCTTACTTTCATAAGAAGATATTATCTTAGAAGAAATAGAGGCAGAAGAGATTGAAATATTTAAATTCCCCAATTATTAAGTTATTTTGAAACTCATATATAAATATTAAATTTAAGATAGTGATGGTGATAATTTTGAGGTTGAGGTTAGAGTTGAACACAAATTAAAATTGGAAGCTACACTTGAAGAAATTGTTGTTTGGAGGAAAAAAAATACATGGAGTGATTCATGATTCTAAACTCCACATATAGAAATAAATAGAGGAGAAATTGATATTTAAGTTTAAGGTTGGATGAATAAAATCTATAAATATAAAAAACTTATAGATTATAGTTGAGTTTAAACTCAAAATTAAAGAGCATTATTGGATTATTGGTATCTTGAAAGTCATTTTGAATGATTTATCCAAGTTCTTAAAGGGTCTTGAAGGATATATCCTCAATTTATGGTGAATATTGAAGATTAATAGAGTATATTGACTCTAAGGATAACATTTAGAAGCTAGATCATGTAGTTTATGGAAAATGAGAAATAGAAGCACAAAGATCCAACATAGAATTTAGAAGATTTTATTTAAAAAAAATTCAACAATGAAGGAAAAATATATATGGGTTTTATTTAAAAAAATGATGTTTTAGGTTAAGTCGTAAGTACCCACTCCTTATAAAAAGGTTTATTTTGGTGTCTCTTGAAATAAAAACACTCAAAATACACAAAGTTGATCAAAAAAAGTTATTAAGAGATAAAAATATACATTATATGTTAAGGTGTTATTATTGTAGAAATATGGGGTATAATCAATACATGTGTTACTTAGTAAATATACAATTAAAGGTAAAAGGGAAAAAAATAAAAATGGATAAATTTTTTTACTCTTAACATGTATTAAATTACTAAAACTTTTGTCTTGATGTTTATAGACATAAATCTAATAATTTCTCATCATGAATGAAAATTAGTGTGCCAAAGGAGGACCATAGAGGATATTCAGAGTAGATAGAGGCTTCCTCAAGTGGGATTAAAATAAAAAAAATCAATTTTTTAGCTTTGAAATATTAAATTGATCAATAATACCAAAAGGAGGAATGAATATACTCATCACCAAAGTAGGTGAATCAATAGACATAGATTAAGAATGGAAGAGTTAGAAAGGTTAATATTTAAGAAATTTGTTTAAAATAATTGGATCAATATGGAGTATAGATACTTGATTATGGATTCATATCCCACATGAAGGAATATAATGACATTTACCTAATAATCAATTATAATAAATAAGGGTATTTTTAGTTTTTAAATGACGAATGATTAAAGATAATTGACCTCAAGAAATATAAAATTAGAGTAAAGTACATGAGTTGTATAAATTTTTTTGGTAGTGTAATTCCTTGGGCACAATTTTCTAAGTCTAGGATAATTTTATTACTTAGGGTATGAAATCAATTTCAACAATAAGAATTATATTTTCAAAGGAAGATATGGTGAAATGTTAATGTAATATAAGAACATGATTGGGAAGCTATACCTTAATAGTGGACAATAATATACGCTCTTTTTATTTAAGGAAGATAAGAAAAAGTTGTGGCATATATATATGGTAAATTTATCCAAAAAGGACTTGTAAGATTCACTAAAAAATGAAGGATCTCATGATATCCCTAAAATTTTATGCGATTTTACTCACACATGTGATACCTTTCAAAAGGGAAAGATATCTTAGAGGAATTAAAATATGAGGAACCAGAAGTTAACAAGGTTACTTAAATTGGTGAACATTGATACTTATGGGACAATATCACCAAATTTAATTGGTATGATGGATAGTTATCACTCAAAAATTTCTTGTGTGCTATTTTATTACATAATTTCAAAGATTGGAGAGGAATATGATCATTTTGAAATTTATAAATTTTAGAATAATAATGAAATTGATTTTATAAACAGATAAGTAAAATATTATCTAAAAAAGTATGAGATAAGGAATTAGGTTTTAGAGGTAAGGAATCCTAAAAAATGGTATCAGTGAAAAGAGGAACCTGATAATTAATATCATGGATTATATGATTCTCATTGAGAAGTACCAACTAGATAGGTATTATTAAGAAGTAGTTTTGACATTGGTATACATTACCAACAATCATTTTTTATGTTTTAGAGAATACATGAATCCTTATGAGATGTGGTGTGATAAGAAACCAACATTGAATTAATTTTGTGTCTTCCAAGGTGTGATTGATTCTCAACAAGGAGAAGAACCAACAAAAGTTTTAATCTCATGGTGATAAAGGTATACTTTATTGGATACTCATCTAAGATAAAGTCATTAAAATGTTTCAATAAAGTACTTGTAAAAATCACTAAAAGACTTATGTGTGTTCAATTTTCACCTATTGACCATTCAAAGTCTCAGTTCTTTGCTATAAATTGTATAGCGGTGCTTGGTCTGAATCCTCAATGATGGTACTATCTTTTTTGGAGTTTATTGAATTTTAAATAGGGTGGGGGGGGGTCAATGATTTTGTAAATTTATTGTTGGATTAAGTTTAATATTTTAATTTTATAAGTATTGAGGTGATTTCGTTATCTACTATTTAATCTTATGATATCCTTATGCTTTGTGATATACTACATTAAATGAACACCCACTTCACAAGATGATTTTAATTGGAATTTCCAATTATTTTGGATATAATCCAAGCCTTAAACAGGGTTCCAATATCAATAGATATTTTTTATGGAAGTTTATTTATGGTTCCAATAATACATTTAATCCAAATGTTAAACCAATATTGTCATTAATCCCTGACATTTTAAGTTTTAACATACACAATGTTAACCTAAATAATTTTTAACATCCAAAAGCTCTCAATCATTTACCATCAAAAAATTATGACTCACCCCAATGGACAATTTAATAATAAATTTATATGGTTAATAATTTGGTTTATGATGTATATGGTGATTATTTGAAAATAAATTAAAAATAACAGGACTAGAAAATATTCTTGCGCTGAAAACACACATGAATGGTGATGAGAGTTAAACATGAACTTTGGATTGAATGATAAAGGGAAAAAGGTAAGGGTTTTCAACTTTATGTAAAATATATTAAGAAAATTAATATTAAAAAATATAAGTTGTATGATAATAAGAGGATAATATTAATATTCATGTATTAAAAATCAAATAAAATTACAATCAGACTTACATGATTACAATTGAAAGCGAACGAAAACGAACATGAAAAGAAAAGTATAGAAGGGATTTCTTTTGTTGAAAAAAGAGTATAGAAATTCATCCTAGGTATTTGGAAAGGAAATCTTCCTAAAAATTCTCCTCCTTTAGTTCTAAAATGACAACCCCTTTCATGGTGAGAATGATTATCTACTTATAGCTAAAGAGAGTGGACTGTTAGCCTTCAAAAAATTTCCTTCAAGTTGGTTCAACCATTTGACCATAAATATTACTAAATATAGAAAAATAATATTAATATAAGTTGTATATATGGATTTTTAAATTCCACCCTAAGTTTTTTTATGCCATTGGACTTTTGGAACCAAATATATGGCTATTTTTATAAACCATGTGTTGTTTTCCAGTTTTATCTCATATTTTTACATGGACTGAATTTGAATGAGTTTTTGGCTAGGAAGATACCTTCATATAAAAACCATTTATTCTAAAATTTTTAGATAATATATCTTGAATTTATACCCAAAAAATTTTAGCTCCATTGGGAGAGTGGATTGGGAGAAAAGTCAATAATTGTGGGATTTTTTCAAATCTTATATAGAATTGTAAGTCAAAATTTCATGCATCAATTGGGACACTTTGGATGAGTTAGGAATTAAATTTTTTATCCAATATTTATTTGGATATAATATAACATATTATATAGTTTCATAAAATTTGGTCTTCTATATTGATCCAATACATTCAATCATCATGGTTGGTCCATTTTTATCCATAGATTTGGCGGGCCTTCTTGTGTGGTATATACGACCCTTTAGATTGATAAATTATCCAATTCTCCAGTTAAATGATTTTTTTGAATTTTAATAAGAATAACTAAAAAACAATAATAACATAATTTGGATTAGTATATTGAAATCTATAATCAAAATAATAAACTATAGTGTAATTGAATGAATTTAAACAATACTCTTTATATATGATTACAATCAAAACATGAAAAATGAATAGAAATTAATAATATTTTAGTGAAAATTCAGGGATATTAGTAACATAAAATCATGAATTAATATCTAATATCAACTCTAACACACATAAGAAAATGCATGTCCTCAGGAACACAAAACAAAAACACACAACTAAATAATTTTCAATCACCAACAATTATTATTATTTTTTTCAATTAGGGGAGTCTATATTAGTCCACTAATACATAATTAATTCCACCAAAAAAAATTAAAAAAATGTGTAAAAAAAATACATTTTTCATGATAAAATTTAGAAATAAAAAATGTGATCACACAAACCTCACACCTCTCACAATGATGTCAAGTTATTGATGGGGTTTTATCATTCACCAAAAAAAGTGAAAATCATAGAGTTTGTAAGATCTATCATATTAAATTAACTATTCTAAAATTTATAAAAATAAAGAGGTATTTTTTAGAGCTTTTCAGTGGTTATGGTATGGTAGGAATATAATGTCTAAAAGAGTGAAAAAAGTGGTAAAACACCAACATGGAAAAATAAATACACAATTTTTGAAATAAGACATTAAAGGAAATGGAAACATATATTTACATAGATATGAATGTTTCAAGGAAGAAAATATATATAGAGAGAAAATTTTAAGAGGATAAAAAGATAAAATATGTTCAAAACACAAAACTTCTTCCAATGACATAAGGAAGTATGATGCAAGTGTTATTATTTTTTCTTCTTTTTTTCTTTTTTCTTCTTCAGAAGTTGTATTTGGAATAAATCTCATATTCATAGATAAACCATTTTTTTATCTCCACATAATACTAATTATAATAGTTATAATAATATCAATGGTTTAATAAGAGTGACTTTTGACCCATCCTAAGATATAACCCATTCCTTTTTTCATTTTTTCATTTTTTTGATTTTTTTCAATTTTTTGAACACTTTTCAATAATATTTATACAAAATGGAATATAAATAGATTAATTCTGAAACCTCACCAAATTAAAACCGCCCCCACACTTATATGTATTCTTTCCCTCAAACATATGATAACATATTATAAATCAATTAAAGTGTTCCCAAAATGAAATCAATTCTCCCAAAATAAAATTTTAATAAAGCATGTAATGGAAATCCATATAGATATTGATAGGGACAATGTTTTTGGACTGTAATGTGGCTATAAAAAAGGTTTACATAGGCTCTAAGGGGCATTCAAAATGAGGATCAATGTAAGGTAAATGAGAGGCTATTTGGATATTTTGATTCTCATGTGGTTCAAAAAATGACTCTATCATATTAATTCACAAAAAATTAAGAAATTCATCTTGAAGTTCCAAAAACTATAAACTCAAAATCAAAGTTGAAAAACACACAATATGAAAATTTGTTTATAGGTGACCTTAGCATGAAATATAACATTGTTTTTTATAGTAGGTAAATATTCATTTTCTAAATAAAAAATTTATCTGTCAAATTTATTGGTCATGACACAACATTTTTTATGCTATATTATGATGAAAAAAAAATGTTTGGGATAAAAAAAATCTTTTAACTCCCCAAAATGGTTGGTCAAAATTTCAAAATTGAATAGTGAGTAATTATGTCTCTTTTTTTGTTGTTGTTGTTGTTTTTATTTATTTTTTTTGAAAAAAAACCCACACAAAAGAGAGAAAAAATGAAATAGTGGATAAAGAAAGTAGTAAAAAAATTGATAGAGATAGTGATAATTATAGAGTAAGAATAATAAATATAGGGAAAGAGATAGTAAGAAAGAGATAGAGAGAGAAGAGGAGGAGAAAGAGAGGGAGATGGAGGTAAAGAAAAAGAGGTGACCCATGGTTTAGAATTGGTGGGTTTCCATCTATATCCAATGGTATGTCTACTCTATTAGTTAGGGATCTGGTGTAAGTCAATGTGGTTCAAAAGGAGTGTGTCCTATCATGGTGATGCTTTAAATGATCCCCATTAATCACGAATGTCCTTTTAGATGAAGGGTCTTGGACTTGAACTGCACCAAATGGGTAAAAATTAGTAATAATAAAATGAACTTCCCAACAAGAATCAATCTTACCTGGATGAAGTTGAAATTGATAATTGAAGAGAATTAGCTTTTCACCTTTATGAAATACCTTTCATAGGGTGTTTTTTTCATGAAAAACCTCATATTTTTGTTTCTAGAGATTGTAATTCATGTAAGAATCAAGGTGAAGCTCCTCCAATTCATTGAACCACAACAATATATGTTCAAAAGATTTTTCAAAATCAAAATTACAAGTTTTCATAGCCTAAAATGGATTATGTTGTATTTAAATTGGTAAATTAAACAATTTACCAAAATAAAACCTAAAATGAGACATCCCAATGGGTGTTTTATAGGTAGTTTGATAAGCCCAAAGCACTTTACCAAGTCTTTTAGGCCAGTATTTTATTGGGGGCTTAATAATTCTCTCAAAAACTCTTTTTCACTTCTCTATTTGAAATTTCAGCCATTCCATTTGTTTGGTGTTGATATGAGGTTGATGATTTATGTATTCAATGGTTTGATTACAGCAATGAGTTCCCAAGTCACTTACCAAATCACCCAGAGTTCCAAATCAATGGAAGATGAGGGTTTTGAGGAACTCACTAACAGTATGTTCATCATTATTTCTAGTGGGTTTGTCCTTGACCCACCTAGAACCATATTCAAGCACAATAATAATGTAGGAGAATTAATTTTAAGTGGGTAAGGTTCCCATGAAATCAATTCCACAAACATATAAGATCTAAAAAAATATTGAAGGCTTTTAGGGTATTTCATTTCTTTTAGAAATTATTCCAAACTTTTTGAATGTGGGACATGATTGGTAAAACTTATGTGAGTCATTGAAGATTGAAATCCATAATAATACAGAGTTAAGGACCTTTTGGAAGGTCCCTTTTGGTCCAAATTGGCCACCTTTGGGCATTGAGTGTTTGAATTCCAAGATGGAGGAATGTTCATATTCATTAACACATCTCCTAATTACGATGCCATACCCAGATTTCCATAGTTTATTATCTTCCCAAAAATAATATTTTTAATAAGTTTTTAGTTTTACTTTTTTTTATTTTGAAATTTTTTCAAAAAAAAAACACCAGAAACCAAGTAATTTACAATTAGGGAATACCACATTAACTTTAGAGTGATAGATGAGAGGTGTTCAGTGGGAAATTTAGGATTAATGATTTCTGAATGAGATTAATTAGAAATTATAATCAGGTGATCAACCATAGGGTTTTATTTTCTAGGTCTATATTTTATCTCAAGGTAAAACTATTGTAACATTAGGATTGATCTTATTAGATACTGTTTTGAATAAATTTTATTGAGTAAGAACTTTAAATATAAATGGTCAATAAAGATGATGATTTTGACACCTAAGATATAGGTCCATAATTTACACATGGCAAAAACCATAACAAAAATTTAAGTTTTAGGGATAGTGTAGTAATATTGAGTTTCATCCAGTGTTTTTGTGGCATAATAGATAACATGATGAAGTTTTTCTCTTATTTGACCTAGAATGAACCGAATAGACCTATCAAAAGCATCACAAATAAATTTAAATGGTAAGAACCAATACAGGGGTTGGATTATTAGGTAATATGTAAGAAAATATTTGATTTTATTGATGGGTATCTTGTAAAAATCATTTAAATGGAATAAAAAATCATTCTAGAGTAGATGAGTAAGTGAGAGGGAAATCCTACTAATATTATGGATGAATCACTGATAAAAACCAACATGACTGTGAAAGGAATGTTTTTTTTCAAACTGATCTGGGTTTAGGAAGTGATTGGATCACCTCAATCTTAGTTGGATCAACTTGAATATCATATTGAGAAAATATGTGTCCTATATCAATACCATTGGTTACCATGAAATTATATTTCTCAAAATTAAACACAAGGTTACATTTGAAAAAATTTATTAGAACTATAGAGAGTGAATGCAAGAAGGATTTAAACAACTCCACATAAATGGTAAATTAATCCAAAAAAACCTCTATGTAATTATTAATGAATTCTGAAAATATAATCATCATATACCTCTGGAATGTTTCAAGTGCATTTAAAAGGCCAAAAGGTATTCATCTATATGCATATATTCCAAATGTTCAAATGAATGTAGTATTTTTTTGGTACTGAGGTGTGATTGAAATTTGTAAGTAGCTGGTGTATCTATCAAGAAATAAATAATATAAATTTTTAGATAATATTTCTATAATTTTATCAAGGAAATTAATTGCATGGTCATCTTTTCATGTTTCAACATTCAGTTTTAGATAATTTATACACACATTCCATTTATTTTTCACTCAATTTTTAACCACCTCCCCATGCTCATTTGTGACAACAGTTATCCTAACCCTCTTGAGTACAACTTGAATCAGACCAACCCATTCACTATCAGAAATTGGGTAGATAATAACATCTTTAATAATCATGGTGATATCTTCCCTAGCTACCTCAAGTATGAGTGGATTGAGTATTCTTTGAGGTTGTATGATTGGGTTGGATGATTCTTATAAATGTATGTTATGCATGTAAAGGGTAGGTTTAATTATTGGTATATCATCTAGGGTCCAAGATAATGTATTTTTTCTTTCCTTTAACACATGAACAAGTTCAGACTCCTTAGTTTCAATAAGTACAAAAATGATAATGACAGGGAAAGAGTGACCATGGAAAAGGAATTCATACTTTAGGTGTGTAAAAAGATGTTTCAGATCGGTTTCATCCTTAATTTTTAGTCCCAACAACTTAGGAATAGAGGAAGAGCTTCCAGTTGGGTTTAATTAATTTTTCTTAGTACTATCCAAGGTGAAAAAAGAGATAACTGGTGATATAGATTCTAAATGGTTTTCAATATCCTTTATATTGATGGAGTCTATAAATGAAAGGTAAACATCAAATTCTCCATTTTTGTGTTTTTTAATCATGATGAAAATTTAACAAACTCCTTTATTATTATAACTATAAGAACCTGATGGAACAAGATTAAATCAACTCATAGAAGTGTCCTCATAAGTATAGATAGATAATGAAGACTGATCCTTTAATGGGTATCACATGGCTTGAAAAATATTTAACTTGAATAGTTGGTCACCGAATTCCATGGATAATATTACTTAATGTACATAAATTTTAGTTCTAACTATCATGAGAATGGTCTTCCTAAAATTAGGGGAGATTGAGAAGAATATGTCTCACCTTCCATGTTAAGGATATAGAAATTAGCTGGGAAGATAAGATCATTGACCCAAACAAGGACATCCTCGATTATTCTCTCAGAATTGGAAGTGATTAAATTGGATAACAAGATGAAAACACTAGTTAGGTGGTGGGGACATTGACTAAGGTTGGATAATATGTATTTTATCATGAAATTTATTGATTATACTAGGTCTATGAGTGTATCATCTAAGTTAGGACTTCTTATTTGGAATGGAACCATAAAGGTCCCTAGATCTTTTCACTTCATGAGAATGGACTATTGGGTTGAAACATTTTCAACGGTCCTAATTTTTATCTTATGGGTGCAAAATTCCTTAATAAACTTTTTATACTTAGATATTTGTTTGATGGACTATAAGATGAGAATGTTAACTTCAACACATCTAAACATGCCAAGAATTTCAGAATCAGTATCAAAGTCTTCATAGTCTTAGAGATGGATTGAGAAAAATTAATGGAGTTACTTAGAGGAATGGAAGAAGGTAAGAGAGTGGATTCATGTTATTTTTCTGTATTTTTTTTATTTTTTTTCAAGATGAACATTTAAATGGGATATTGTGGATTTATCCTGAGGAATAAAATTTTTATTTGTATATTTAAGTGCAATTTCACTTAAATTACCCTTGGGGTTGATAAATGACTGACCTAGGAGTTGGGGAGAATTGGATTATTGTAGCTGAATTAGGTGGGATAAAATTTGACTAATTTGGTTTTCAATGTTTTTGAGTCTATAATGGGTGAATGAGGAAAGATATTATATAGAAATTTCCCATGATTTCTTAGAAGAAGAGGCATGTCCCACATTGTTATTTCCTTGATTTGGGTTATTGGGAAATCTATTTGATTGGGTTGGTAATTTGGATGGTTCACTAGGATAGTGGAATCCAAATGGAGGAGGATTTCTCCTTTGAGGTTGAGGAACAAAAAGATAAGGTTGTTGGAAGTTAATCTCACCATGAACATATTGGTATTGGTTTGGATTTTAAAGAAGAAATTAAGGGAGTTGGGAGACAATATTACCACACCTAATGCTTATATGATCTTTCTAGACTAGGTTATAGGTAGGAGAGAAGGGATCCTAGTGAGATTGGATGGATTTTCTAAAAAACTGGCATATTTTTTGAGGTTTTTTGTTCCTTTAAGAAAATTATGTATTAATTTCTATTAGACTAGAAGAATTAGATGGATCAAATTGAAGTTGTGGACATATGTTAGTTGGATGAACTAGTGATTTATAGACTCCATAGTTTTTTATAGATCTAGGGAATTGATATTGTTGAGAATATGGGGTTGGGGATTTGGTATCCACAAATAGTTATTCCACAAGACTAGTAAACTCACTCATCCACCCAATCATCTTACTGGGTTCTATGGATTGATTCTATTAGACTTGTTTTACTTGATCATGTACTAAAGTATAGAATATATATGTGTTTGAATCCATTTTTATTATGAGATATTGTGCAACCGTAAGAGGTTTTTCAACAATAGAACTACCACTTGCTGTTGAGATAGTATGTGAGTATGATATACTCTATAATACCAAATATAGGATCGAAATAATAGAGATACTATATTGAGTATCTAATTATGCTCAAAATACAAGAGGGGGGGGGGGTGAATTGTATCCTTTTAAAACTTCCTTTGGAACTTTTAAAGATGGTTATGTTTAACAAGGTTAAACAAGGTAATTCACAAAACCTCTAGTTATACACACATGCTTGAATCAAGAAATATGATTCCGAGAAAGTGAATCTGGAAAGATGGTTCTGGAAAGTAAAACTTAATGAAAGTTTAAAAAGATAAATATTCTACCTTAAAGCGTATATAATATAAGTAAATCAGAGTATAAGTGTAAGGAAGTATAAGATAGTTATAATTTCCTCAACAATACAAATGAAGCGGAAAACTTGTAACAAAACAAGTAATAGTAATAAGTCTTTTAACCCAAAGAGAAGGGTATCCAACAACCTTAGATAAAGGTCCTTTGATTTATACTTTCAATAAAGTCTGTTTTACCCACACTAGGGTAATCCCTCGATATGAAGATTGGAGTCTGTCTTGCTATCCCCGCAAGCCCTCAACTTTAAGGTAGATATCACCTCTATCTTCCTCAGCAAGGAATCCCTCAACTTCAAGGTAGTCGGAACCTCTGTCTTCCTATCCCCGGAAGCCCTCGATTGTACACATCAACAATCAGAATCGCACAAAGCAAAACTGAACTAGAAGTTTAGTACGCCCGAAGAAATGAAAGTCTTTCTATAGAAATCACTTCAATAGCATGTAATCTCTAGAGTCATCGAACAATTCAAAATTACTGAGCTATTTCAAATGAGATCTTATTTATAGGAATGAATTCAATGGTCGACTCCCTCCTACAACGGTCATATTTTTCCTTGAATTTTAGAGGGACCTGTACACATGTCACTCAAACAACAATTAGTTAGTAACTGAATACATGACATCATTTTATAAAAAAAGTGTAAGTAAAAAAAAAATCTGATATTCAGAATGTAAGGAAATATGAAAGTTCAGAGTTTAACCAAAAAATAATTAGGAGTCTATAATACAAAGATATTCATATTCTGTTTTATAGGAATTCAGAACCTAAATTCTATAGATTTCTAGAGTCTAAATTTCAAGGAAATTTGGAATCTGGATTCACAAGAATTCAGAACCAGAACTTACAAAGTTCAGATTCAGAGTTCATGAAAATTCAGAGTAAGAACTCATAGGAGTTCAGAGTTTGTATTTAGAGAACTCGAAGTCAGAACTTAGAAAAGTTCATAACCAGAATTCATATTTGGAATTCGGAGTCAGAACTCAGAAAGTTCCTAACCAGAATTCATATTCATAATTTGGAGTCAGAACTCAAAAAGTTTTTAACCAGAATTCGTATTCAGAATTCGGAGTCAGAACATCATAAGAGTTTTTAACCATAATTCTAAGAATTCGGATTCTAAAACAGAATGCTTCATATCTAGCTATTTATAGGATTCCAAGGTTTTGGTTTCGAACTTAATTTTACACTTAGAAAAATTATGATATGGATAAGAAACATGGTAAGGATAAACTTCCTTGGGGAAGTAAATTTTTCTTTATAGAATTAAAATACAAGGTAAAAATAGATTTTCCTTGAGATAAGGTACTTGTGATTTCTAAAACAAGAAGAATGGTAAAGTCATAAGAAAACCTTAATGACTCAACAATCTCCCCAAGTATGAAGGAATGAAAAATTTATAAGTAAAAACTTATTGACTCAACAATCTCCCCCTTTTTGGAAATCACAAACATCCTTACAAAAAATAACATAAGGTCTTATAGAAATATTTTTCTAGACTTTTCAAATAAAACTTATCTCCCTTTTTACATTATTCAAAGATGAATACGACTAACCCCCCCTTAGGCTTTGGAACACTAAGGATCGTATTATAGATTTCTGGAATGAGAATTTTCATTATATTGAGTATGGAAATCTTCGTAATGGAGAACTCCTCCTTAGATAAACTCCCCCTTACTTATGGATATTTCTTCTTTACTTAGAATTATTTTTCCTTATCACCCTTTGTGATTTTCAAAAAGAATTTG
The DNA here is from genome assembly GCA_963277665.1 of Viscum album. Taxonomy (NCBI): domain Eukaryota; kingdom Viridiplantae; phylum Streptophyta; class Magnoliopsida; order Santalales; family Viscaceae; genus Viscum; species Viscum album. Next base: position 2,082,004,140 of record OY728136.1, on the reverse strand, counting down.
ACGGAAAAAAAAATATGGTACCTAAAATTTTAGTACAAACATTCAAGTAGAACAAGCAACCATAATTTCATTAATATTGGAAGAATTTGTACAAGGAAAAATAGATACAACAAAAGATTGGATTTGGATCTATTTTGCTTCTTTTTCCTTGGGCATCAGCTTCTTCATGATTGTTTTTAGCTTATTTAACTCTTTGTGATCCTCCTCTACTTGATTTTCTAATGCTTTGATCCTGTATTCCTGAGCCTTCATATCCTTTTCCCGAGCCTTCCGAAATTCATCTTGCTTCACTAGATTTTCTTGAATCTTGATCTAGAGACCCCTTTCTGTTTTCCAACACTGGACAACATAACTCAGCTTCCCATTCAGATCTTTGACATCCTAAGTCTGATAATTGTGTTCAAGATTTAGATTTTCCTGAAATCTATTTGTAAGATATTTGATTTTTCTATCTTGAGTGTCAAAGGAATCCTTAACATCATTTTGAAAGTCATCAAGACCTCTCAGATCTTCGACTATATTCTTTGACCAGCTCACCATTTTCTTACAGGATTTTCTGTGGGATTCATAGTTGACAAGAAAATTATTGTAATTAGCCTCAACCTTTATACATCTATCCATCACCATGGATACAAAGTCTGATTTCTAATTCATGCTATGTTGGAGAATCTGGCATCTGGAGTCAATTTTTGGAAAGATCGTAATGGTGTCCACTAGCTTCTTTAGGGACTGAATGACAAAATCATGTCCTAAAGCTAATGAATCTGAATTTGACATTTGTTTTGGTGATGGTTCTTCCTCTAGCTCTACCATCTTCATCTTAGAAGATCCTCCAGCCTGTTTCTTCCTTAAAGAATTTTTTTTGGTGTGTCAGCAAACACTTGTTTTCCTTTATTGGATTTTGGAATAGCTTCTTCATTTGGAGACTCATTCTCACTCTCAGACAACTGAACAATACTGTATTCATCAATATTTTATTTCTCAGCTCCTACTTCAATATCCTCAGGATGAATGAAGTGATGATTATATATTTCTTCATCAAATAATTTGTTCACTTCTTCTTCAGCCTTCTCATCAACCGTAGGAGTAGCAAGTCTTGAGGATCTAGCTTGAGAAGTCAAGATTGAAAAGTTTTCAGATGCACTTTCCTTCTCATGATATTATTCAACTTTCTTAATCATATCATCAGTACGACTACTAATTTCCTTCTTTTCTTTCACTTGTTCCACAACTTTATCTATTCAGTATCCTTATCTTGAACTTTTTCCAGAGACATGAACATCTTTCCTGGAGTCTCAAGCAATTGTTCTACTATGAAAGTTTTCGGTACAGGAATGTTCTCGGATGCAACTTCAGTAGCCTTCAAAATAGATTGCACAATCTCTGCCTCAGACATCTTTTTATTAAGCTTCTTCTCCTTGGATTGTTTCTCAAGCTCATCAGCATCTTTTTCATTCAATGCTTTGGCCTCTGCAGGGTCTAGACCAAACTGTGGCTCCCCTTCCTTCTGATTCTTCTTATCCTCCCTCCATTTGGCTACTACCTCATCCAGATACGCTTTCTGTTTCCTGGGATTTGGAGGTGTGGATTAGATTTCTTTGGCCTTAGGGATTTTCTCTATTTCTTACACTTCCTTTAGCTTCCTCTTCTTTCCAACTTTCTTTGATGGTTTAGCCTCTTTTGTATTTTTTGGAACAACTTTTGCTTCATCCTCTGGTAGATCATAAAATTCACCTGACTCCTTAGAGAAACCGACTTTCATTCTCTTGAGGGTATCATCACTGATTAGCATTACTTTGCAATTCCTCGTCTTGGAAATTCAAGGGATATTAAAAGATTCAAGACACCGAACTATCATCTTGGAGAGTAGAGCAGGATACATGATAATCTGTGCTCTTAGATTCCCATTCTTGATATTCTCTATCGTAATGAGAATATGCTTCATCAGATTGATTTTACTTATATTTACTAAAAAATATAAGAAATACACATCACTTTTTTTAAGAGTGTCCTTTTCACCCTTTATCGGTACAATAAGACCCTGAACCCATAACTGTAGGATCTGATTGTTGGTAGACAAATGAGTAATCTTTGCAGTTTTAACATCTGTTAGTTCAAGACATTGCATAGCCTTCACTTTTACAAAACTACATTGAACATCCGGAAGCTTGTGAGAACAAAATTCTGCCTCTCCTTTATAAGATAACCCTACCAAGCTAACAGACTTGGTGTAAGAAAGTGCATACATTTTTCCATAACTCAAGGATAATTTTTCTCTACCATCTTCTTTAAAGAGACAAGCTGACTCATAAAACTCTATCAACAAATCCAGATACACTACATCCTGAGCTCTTAGATTTGAAATGGCTACACTTTCCCATCTATTAAGTTTGATATTCTTAGAGATAATAGAGTCATATTTGTTGAAAAAGTTTGCATGTACCAACCTCTCCCTGCATATCTGCCACTCCACAATCGGCTTGATAGTAGACATCTCTTGAGAAGGAACTTCAGCAGAAATTTGGAATTGAGCACTTATGAAAATCCGGAACGGGATTTTGTAGTAGGGAAGAGATTCGAGATGCAAAAGATTTGAAAACTGATGTGGTACAACCATCGAGGGTCCCCTTTATATAGGCGTTGAAGCGACGATTCATCTTCCCATTTCAATCCAATGGCTGATAAATTTTCAGAGTTGATCTGACGGTTGAAATGATAGCCACAAGAAAAAATTTAGTTGAATCCGATATTTTGAGGTTTTTAAAGAAAAAGATTCATATTTAAGGAAACTAGAATCTGAGAAATTTTAAAAAACAAAAGAAACTAACAACAAGTAAAATTTTATTACGAAAACTCAAGAAATAATCATACCTTTCGGATTGTCAGGAGAATTATTCGTATTGAGGAAAATTATTCTTGAAGGACTTTAGATTCCAAAAAAAACTTGAGTACGAAAAAGAAATTGAGTACACAGATCTTCATTATGAAAATTTTCATTTTGAAAATTTTCATTATGAAAATCTTTTGTACGAAAAACTTCACTACGAAAATTATGAAAAACTTCATTACAAAAAATATGAAAAAATTCATTATGAAAAATATGAAAAACTTCATTTTGAAAAATATGAAAAACTTCATTACGAAAAAATATGAAAAACTTCATTACGAAAAAATATGAAAAACTTCATTACGAAAAAATATGAAAAACTTCATTATGAAAAATATAAAAAACTTCATTACGAAAAAATATGAAAAACTTCATTACGAAAAAATATGAAAAACTTCATTACGAAAAATATGAAAAACTTACAATCAGATGTACTCCCCTTATGAAAATAAGTTTATTAATGTAATAAGATTTATTTCAACATAAATTTAACAAGGATTATTACCTTACGATTATCATTCCTAACTTCTGCTTAATGTATTCAAATCTATCGGAGGGTAAAGATTTTGTGAAAATATCAGCAAGTTGGTCTTGCATTTTGATGAATTGAAGAATGATATCTCCTTTTTGTGTGTGATCCCTAAGAAAGTTATGCCTAATATCTATGTGCTTTTCACGAGAGTGATGTACAAGGTTTTTACTAAGGGCAATGACACTTGTATTATCACACAAAATTTTTGTTTTGGTAAAACTCATACCATAGTCTGTGAGTGTATATTGCATCCACAACACTTGAGTACAACAACTTCCAGCTGCTATATATTCAGATTCAGCAGTGGAAAGTGCTACTTAGTGTTTCTTCTTGCATGACCAAGAAACTAATGAATCTCATAAGAAATGAAAAGTTCTGAATATACTCTTTCTATCCATTCTACATCCACCAAAGTCAGCATCTGAATTTTTTTTAAAACAAAATCATTTCTAGAAGTATAAAAGATTCCTAAATCCATGGTTCCCTTTAAGTAGTGAAAAATTATTTTCACTACCTTTAAATGAGATTACTTAGGATTGGATTGATATCTGGCACATAAGCATACTTAAAACATTAATTCTAGATGACTAGCTGTCAAGTAAAGTAAACTTCCTATCATACCTCTAAAAGATGTTTGATCTACTCGTTTCCCAGCTTCTTCAAGATCAAGAGTGTTTTAGGTACTAATGGGAGTATATATACTTTTAGTGTGGTTATATCCATACTTTTTAAGAAGATCTTTACTATAATTATGTTGGGATATATAGATTCCTTATAGTTTTTGAGAAATTTGAAAACAAAGGAAAAATGTTAACTCACCCATTATACTCATTTCAAAATCATATTTCATTAGATCTGAAAATTAATAGGTTAAAGATTTATGAGTTGAACCAGATATAAAGTTATCAACATAAATTTAAACAATCAAAACAATTTTCTTATCTTTCTTTATAAAATGGGTTGGATCTGCATTTCCCTTAACATAATTATTTTGAAGAAAAAATCCTTTAAGTCTATCATACCAAGCTCGAGGGGCTTGTTTAAGTCCATACAAAGCTTTGGTAAGTCTAAAAACATGATCTGGATGTTTTGTATCTTCAAAACCAGGAGGTTTTTCAACAAAAACTTTCTCTTGAACATAACCATTAAGACAAGAAAATTTCACATCTATTTGAAAAAGTTTGAAATTGAAGAATGCTGCAAAAGCGAGTAAAATATGAATAGATTCAAGTCTAGCTACTGAAGAATAGGTTTATTCATAGTCTATTTCATCTTGTTGATTATAGCCTTTGGCAACTAATCCAGATTTATTTCTTACAATGACTCCATTTTCATCACACTTATTTCTGAAGACCCATTTTAATCCAATAACATAAGTTTCCTTAGGTCTTTCAACCATTGTCCAGACTTTATTCCTTTCGAATTTATTTAGTTCATCTTGCATAGATTTAATCCAATCATCATCACCTAAAGCTTCATTAGTGATTTTTGGTTCTAATTGGTAAAAGAATGTTAGATGTTCTACTTAATTTCTTAATGAACTTCTAGTCCTTACATGTTGATTTACATCACCAATTATGCTATCACTAGGATTATTCTTTAGAAACAACTAATTTGGGTTTTGTAAAACCCGTTTATCAATATAGGGTAAGAAATATTCTGGGGTAAATATTTCAGAAGTATCTTCTTGGACATTTTCCTTATCAAAAGGATCTTCTAACACAGGTTGATAATCAGTTTTTGAAAACACTTCTGAAGATGTAGTTTGGGGTTGTTTAAAAACAAACGGATCAGTTTCATCAAATTTCACATGTACTGTCTCTTCAATAATACAAGTGTTTTTATTGAAAACTCTATAAGACTTAGAAGTTGTGGAGTAGTATAAGAAAATTCCTTCATCATATTTTGGTGCATATTTATGTAGATTATCTTTAGTATTCAGAATGAATACCTTGCAACAAAAAACCATAAAGTAGGAAATTATAGGATTTCTACCATTCCATAACTCATAAAGAGTTTTATTAAGAAAAGGTCTAATAAAAACTTGATCTATAGTATAACAAGAAGTACTTACAGTTTTAGCCCAAAAATGTTTGGCTACAAAATACTCACTCAACATGGTTCTTGTTATCTCTTGAAGAATTCTATTTCTTCTTTCAACAACACCATTTTGTTGAGGTGTTCTAGGTGCTGAGAAGTTATGAGTAATGCCTTTTTTACTACAAAAGTTTCAAAATCAGAATTTTGAAATTCTCCTCCATGATCACTATGAATAATTTTCAATGAAAGGTTTTTATCATTTTTAACTTGGGCTCTAAAACATTTAAAATAAGAAAAATCTTCAGACTTCTTTGCTAGAAAATAGACCCACATAAATCTAGTGTAATCATCAACTAGAATAAATACATAGTACTTGCCTCCAATGCTTTCAGTCTGTGTAGGACCAAAAAGTTCCATATGCACTAACTGTAATGCATCAGTAGTTCAGACTTCACCAATTGATTTAAAACTTGATTTATGTTACTTCCATATTGACAAGGGTCACAAACTTTTTAAGAATCAAATCTAAGCTCTGGTAGATCCTTAACTAATATTTTCTTAGAAAGTTTTCGTAAGTTCCTAAGGTTAAAGTGACCTAAACTTCTATGCCATAACCAAGAATGATCTTCCATCGCACTAAGGAAAGGTAAATCTTGGATCCTAAGGTCTTCTAAGTTTAGTGTGTATACATTCTCTTGCCTACAGGAAGAAAGAATAAACTCTTCCTTGGAATTGTATACTAAACACTTGTCATTCCTAAAATTCACAAGGTAACCTTCATCACATAATTAGATTATGATAATGAGGTTGTGATTAAGACCCTTAACAAATAAGACATTTGAAATCAAAGTTTTTCCAAGAAGAAAAATGTTACCTATACCAATAATTTCTCTCTGAGCATTATCTCTGAAAGTTACTTTTCCTCCTTTTGTCTTGATAATCTTTTCAAAGTAATTTTTGTTACCATCATATACCGGGAACACCCACTATCCATGTACCATGTATTACTGTTGGTACTTTCTCTATTTTCCTAAAAATAAAAAAAGTTAGATTTTTGGAATTCAAGCTTTCTTGGATCTGGAATTCTTAGAAAGAAAAATTTTCAGCACCCACATCTTCTTAGAAAAATAAGCTTTATGAAATCCTAAATATTGGGTTTTGTTTAAGGAACAATGTTTTTCCCAGTTTCCACCACACTGACACTTAGTACAAAAAGGATCACTTTGAGGAACAAAATAATTGTTACTAAAAATAGGTTTAGAACTAGTATAACCAAAACCAGAACTATTCCTTAGAGGTTGGATTTGAGAATACATTTTATCAAAATTTTCATTACCTATGGTAAAGTTTGACAAAAACTTCCTCAAGGTAAAAATTTTGGATTTGAGTTTGATAACCAAGTTATTATCTTCTAAAACATTTTATTTTGAACTAGATCTAGGCTCGAAAACATTTTTCTTAGAAATTATGTTTTCTAGATCTTTAGAATGTTTATTCTTCTCAGAATTTACTTCCTCAAGATTTTTTGAAATTCTTTAAAAATCAGAATTTTTCTTATCAAGATCTTTAGAAAGATATGATATCTTTTTAGTAAGAATAGTATTCCTAGAATATTCCTTATCAAGTTTTTTCATGAGTTTTGAGTTCTCAATCTCAAGGAGTTTGGAAAACCTAGAAACTTCTTCATATGTAGGTAAAGTATTACCTTTATCAGAAAAAAATTCTTCATCAGAAGAGTTATAATATTTACTATCATTAGAATTCAAAGATATATTGGTCATAGATTCATCATTGTGTACGTTAGCCATTAAATAATGATTTTTAATAGGTAGTCTGGCTATTAGACCAAGATTCTTCTATCGAGAAGATTCATAATCTGAAGATTCATCTGAAGAGTCACCACCACTGGCACTCCAGGTGTAATTAGCTTGCAAGACTTTCTTAGCTTTAGACTTGTAATACTTATTTCTATTTCTCTTAGAATGATTTTACTTTATTTCTTTTCTCTTAAGCATGGGATAATCAGGTCTTATATGTCCAGCTCTCTTGCATTCATAACATGTGACTTCTGAATCTTTCTTATCTTTCCTTTCCTTTTTCTTATATCTAGATTGAAAGTTCCTCAATCAAGCTATCTTGTTCATTCTTCGAGAAAGATTTTCCAATTCATTTTCTGAGGATTCACTTCCACTAGATTCGTATTGGATAACAAATTTATTAGATTTTGGATCTGGTAACTCTCTCAGGAGTCTTAGCTTTCATATGATTTGAAGTAGTAGTAAAAGAAACACTTCCATTTGCATTCTTCTTCTTTACATTATCAACATCTCTCTTCATTCTAGTTTCATGCTGTAGAAGAGTTCCAAACAGCTCATCAAGAGTAATCTGAGTAACCTTTATATTCTCATCAATAGCTATCCTCTTGGATCCCCACTCATTGGGAATGATGTCTATGATTTTATCAACATGAAATTCATAATATAATCCTTTATCACCCATGGATTTTAAACTATCCACAATAGTCATGAATCTTTGTTGCACCTTACATATGGGTTCTCTATAAGGAAAGAAAAAACCATGATATTCAGCTCTAAGAATGGATCTTCTTGTTTTAATAAATTTGGATGTTCCAAAGTGAGTAACTTCGAGTTTCTTCCATATAGAATTTACTGCTTTACAAGATGAAATTTGGCTATATATATTTCTAGTCATCGAGCAAAGAAAAGTATTGCATACCTTATAATTCAGTTGATATTCATGCTTTTCTTGATTAGTAAAGGTACTAACTTCTTTTTCAGGGATTTTATATCCTCCAGTAAGCATAAAAAATTTATCAACACCAGTATTGATAATTAAGGTCTTTATTCGATCTCTCCAATATTCATAGTCATTTCCATAAAAGATAGGTCGTATTGTTTGATTGAGATTGTCAATGGAACCAACATTGATTCCTTCCATTTTAAAGAAAAATTCTTTCCACACAAAAATTGTTAATAGAAAGAGTTTGTAAACAAGGTAAATAATCCTAAGCAAGGAAAACAAAGAACCAGAGTAACTCTAAGCAAAAATATGAATTCGAACTATATGAATTTGAAAAATATGATTCCAAAAAATAGAAGAAGAAATTGAATTCTCTTCTGAATCTAATCGTGAGATTAATTCAGATTGAACCAAAATTGTAAATCCAATGTTAGATTGGTTCAGGAATGAAGGTAACCTTCCTCTGATACCAATTGTTGAGATGGTATGTGAGTATGATATACTCTATAATACCAAATGTAGGATCGAAATAATAGAGATACTGTATGGAGTATCTAATGATGCTCAAAATAGAAGAGGGGGGGGGGGGTGAATTGTATCTTTTTAAAAATTCCTTTGCAACTTTTAAATATGGTTATGTTTAACAAGGTTAAACAAGGTAATTCACAAAAACTCTAGTTCTATATAGTTGAATTCTCTTCTGAATCTAATCATGAGATTAATTCAGATTGAACCAAAATTATGAAGCCAATGTTAGATTGGTTCAGGAATGAAGGTAACATTCCTCTGATACCAATTGTTGAGATGTTATGTGAGTATGATATACTCTATAATACCAAATTTAGGATCGAAATAATAGAGATAATGTATGGAGTTACTAATGATGCTCAAAATACAAGAGGGGGGGGGGGGTGAATTCTATCCTTTTAAAAATTCCTTTTCAACTTTTAAAGATGATTATTTTTAACAAGGTTAAAAAAGGTAATTCAAAAAACCTCTAGTTCTACACACTTGATTGAATTAGGAAATATGATTCCGAGAAAGTGAATCCAGAAAGATAGTTTCGGAAAGTGAAACATAATGAAAGTTTACAAAGATGAAGATTCTACCTTAAAGCATATAGAATCTAACTAAATCAGAGTACAAGTGTAAGGAAGTATAAGATAGTTATACTTTCTTCAACAATACAAATGCATTGGAAAACTTGTAACAAAACAAGTAACAGTAGTAAGTATTTTAACCCAAAGAGAAGGGTATCTAACAACCTTGGATAAAGGTCCCTTGATTTATACTTTCAAGAAAGTTTATCTTACCCACACTAGGGTAAACCCTTGATACGAAGATTAGAGTCTGTCTTGCTATCCCCGAAAGGCCTCAACTTTAAGGTAGTCGGTACCTCTGTATTCCTTAGTAAGGAAGCCCTAAAATTCAAGGTAGTCGGACCCTCTGTCTTCCTATCCCCGGAATCCCTCGATTGTACACAGCAGCAATCAGAATCGCACAAAGAAAAACTGAACCAGAAGTTCAGTACGCACTAAGCAATAAAAGTATCTCTCTAGAAATCACTTCAACAACATGTAATCTCTAGAGTCATCGAATAGTTTAAAAGTACTGAGCTCTTTCAAATGAGATCCTATTTATAGGTACAAATTCAACGGTCGGCTCCCTCCTCTAATGGTCATATTTTTCCTTGAATTTCGTAGGGACCTATACACGTGTCACTCAAACAATGGTTAGTTAGTAAATGAATACACGACATCATTTTATAACAAAAAAAGTGTAAGTAAAACTAAAATATGATATTCGGAATGTAAGGAAATATGAAAGTTCAGAGTCTAACCAAAAATGAATTGGGAGTCTATAATACAAAGATATTCGGATTCTGTTTTCTAGGAATTCAGAACCTGAATTCTCTAGATTTCTATAGTCTGAATTTCAAGGAAATTCGGAATCTGGATTCACAAGAATTCAGAACCAGAAATTACAAAGTTTGGAGTCCGAGTTTATGAAAATTCAAAGATAGAACTCATAGGAGTTCGGAGTTTGTATTCAGAGAACTCAGAGTCAGAACTTCGAAAAGTTCATAACCAGAATTTGTATTTGGAATTAGAAGTTAGAACTCAGAAAGTTCGTAACCAGAATTAGTATTCAGAATTGGGAGTTAGAACTCAGAAAGTTCATAGCCAGAATTCGTATTCAGAATTCAGAGTCAGAACATCATAAGAGTTCGTAACCAGAATTCTCAGAATTCGGATTCTAAAACAGAATTCTTCATATCTAGGTTTTTATAGGATTCCAAGGTTTTGGTTTAAAACCGAGTTTTACACTTATAAAAATTATTATATGGATAAATAAACATGGTAAGGATAAATTTCCTTGGGGAAGGAAATTTTTCTTATAGAAGTAAAATACAAGATAAAAATATATTTTCCTTGAGATAATGTGTTTGTGATTTCTAAAACAAGAAGAATGGTAAAGTTATAAGGAAACATTCATGACTCAACAATCTCCCCAAGTATGAAGGAATGGGAAATTTATAAGGAAAACCTTATTGAATCAACACTTTCAGTGTCAATAAGAGTTATCTCTATATACAATAACCCCTCATAGAAGTTTTGGATCAAGAGTAAGTCGGGGATTTGGTGGTCTGGGAAATTTTTCACAATCTTTTGAACCTATCCTAGTATTAATTGGGGGATTAATTAGAGAATTTATAGGTACCAATAATTTCATTTTAGATAGAATTAGTTCAAGAAATAATAAATATTTTTTTAAAAAAGATAAACTTCATATAAATACATGAGTTTATAGAACTATGATTGGTGTAGTAGAGCCATGACTTGGAAGAGTCAGTTAGGAAAAAAAGGAAAGGATCTAATTTTTATTTGTTCTTCAGAAACCACTTAAGGATTCATGGTTGATCACACCACTTGTAAATCTTTGAAGTAAAGATGAGGATCCTCACCATCTAGCCGATAGAAATAAGGAAAAATATGAATCAAACCAGATTTAAGTTTAAAATAATACTATATTTTTGGATATTAAATACCAAGGGATTGGTAATTTATATTAGGGGTAGATATTTCTTTGAGGGTTTGTTCCCCAGGATTGTCCATATCTAGATCAATTGTATGGGCAGTGTTTTGATTATCCCGAATGTTCCTCCTAAGTCGGAAGAGTTCAAAAGAATTTTGGGTTATAAAAACCCAAGGGATTTTTTTAGAGGATATGTAAAATTTAGTGTAATCCTAAAAGGATGATGAATGACTGTTTTTCTATGTGTTTTGTTTTTATAGTTTTTTTGATTTTTTGATTTATGATGTTTTTGTTTTTTTTTTAAAAAATAAAAAAATATTGACTACTTATTGAATCATCCTAAAAAATGGTTCCATTGAAGAATGGAATATTTTCAACTATTTACCATTGAATTTTTTAGCGCTCCTCTATAATGCGTATAGTGGGACTCAGGTTTAATCCTCGGTGAAGATACTATTTTTTTAGAGTTAGTTGTTTTTTTATTTTAATTGGTGGGAGGGTTGTTTTCAGAATATTTGTAAATTGATTTATAGATTAAATTAAATTTTATAATTTTATATGTATTGGTGCGGGTTCATTATTGGATAGTTAATATTATGATATTCTTTATCTTTGTGATATATTACATTAAATTAACAACAATTTCACAAGATGATTTTGATTGTCTCAATTGTTTTGGTTTAATCCAATCCTTAAATAGGGTTATAGTCTCACTCATTACATGTTTATAAAAGTGTATTTATGGCTCAAAAAATCCATGGAATCTAAATTTTAAACCAATGTTGTCATTAATCCATGACATTCTAAGTTTTAACATACATAATGTTAATATAAAGAATATTTAACAACCAAAATCTCTCAATCACTTGACATACCCAAATTATGACTCATCGCAATAAATGATTTAATCATACATTGAGATGTTTAATAATCTATTTTATGATGTATATTTTTATGAGTTAAAAATAAAATAAAAATAATGTAAATAGAAAAGAGTTGTGCACCGAAGACACACATGAATAGTAGAGAGAGTTAAATTTGAACTTTGAATTGAATAATATAGTGAAAAAGGGAATAGTTTTTTTCTTAATTTAATATATTTTGAGATCATTAATTTTACGAAATATAATTTTTATGAAAATAATAGGAGAATATGAATATTATTTCTTTAAAATTAAAATAAAATTACAATAAAACTTACATGGTTCTAATTGAAAGCAAACAAAAACAAACATAAAAATAAAAGTATAGGAGAAATTTCTCTTGTTTGAAAAAGAGTATAAAATTAATCGTATTTATTTGTAAAGTTTATGTTCATGTCAATCATCTTTATTTATTTTTAAAATTCCAACCCCTTTCAAGGTGAGGATGAGTATCTATTTATAGCCAAAGGGAGTGGACTTTTTTCCTTCCAAAACTTTCCTTCACGTTGGATAAACCATTTGACCATTAATACAACTAAATATCTAAAACTAATCTTATTAAAAATTAAATATATTAATGTTTAAATTATAACCTCTAAATTTTTCTGCCATTGTACTTTTTTTTATCCAAATACATGGCTATTTTCATAAACCACGTTCTTATGTCCAATTTTATCTCATATTTTTCCATGAACTAAATTTGAATGGGTTTTAGGACAAGAAGATACCTTAATATTGAAACTATTTCTTTTAAAAAGTTGGAAACCTAAATATTTACTTTATACCCACAAAATTTAACCTCTATTGGGTGTGTGTATGGGGATAAAATTCAAGAATCTTCGGGTATTTTTAAATGTAGAAAAGAATTGTGGGACGGACTTTCATGAATAAATGGTGAAATTTTTGGTTAATTTGGGACTAATTTTTTTATACAAGATGTATTTGGATATCATCGATCATATTATGGAGCTTCATAAAATTTTGGATTTTTTATTATGCCCAAAAATTCCATCATCATGGATGGTCTATATTTCTCCAAATATTTGGTGAACCTTCTTTTGTGGTCTATATGGACCTTTAGAAGGCCAAATTAACCAAATATTCAGTTTAATTATTTGTTGTAATTTGAATTAGAAGAACTAAAAAACAATAATAATTTTTTTTGATTATTATGTTGAATGACGTGATCAAAATATTAAACAATAGTGTAATTTAATTAATTCAAATAATTATCTTTATATATGTTTATGATCAAAACATGAACATTGAATGGAAATTAATCATTTTACAATGAAAATTTATGGATGGGAGTAACATAAAATAATAAATTAATATGTAATATGAAAACCAATATGCCAGTGCTGTGGAAAATGTGAATAATTATCAAACCAATGAGAAAAATTTAGAGTAAAGTGATGATAAAGTGAGTGAACTAGGGGGAGCATAATGAGATATGGGTCATTCTAATTAAGGCACTAATTATGAATAATATTTGGAAATATCTATATCTATGAATAAGTTAAGAATTAGGGAATAAATTGATGAAGAGAACATTATTGGAGAAATAAAATCTCTGATGGAAACAATAAGGACAAAGTATATACAAAAAAACCATTCCTATCTTAAGTAGAGTCAAATAATTTTGAATAGGATGTTAAGGATAAGAATCAAGTAAAATTAATACATTTAAATATTGAACAAATCAATAAGAATTAAAACTAAGAAATTGTTTTGATTCCTATTTAATTTTTTTATTGGAATCAAATGATTCTTACACAGTAAATTCAATGAAAAAGGAAAGGTGATTCTAATTAAGTCATGGTTTGTGTGAAAGGGGAATTACCAAGTTGATGGAATCTATAAAGATGATACATTTTCCCCATGGTTGAGTTGGAAATAGTTTAATTATTCATGTAAATTTCAGTAAAAATTAGACTCAAATTATTCCAAATGGATTTTAAATCAACATTCATGAATGGAGTTATTGAAGAGAAGGTGATAATAAAAAATTATATTGTTTTATTATTAAAAAAGATGAAAATAATTTTTATCTACTCAAAAAGGATTTTTATAGTCCAAAGAAATCACCAATGACTTGGTATCTATACTTGACCAGCACTTGAGAAATATTGTATTATAACATAGAGAAGTTGATTATAATATATTCATCAATAATGAGGATGATAAAATGATGATAGTTATAATTTTTTTGATAACATAATATTAAAAGCATAAAATAAATAAAAATTCATGAATTTTAAAGAATTCATGAGATGCAAGGTTGGAATGTCAATGATCGAGGAATTTAAAATTTTCCATGGTTTGTAGATAATACAATTAAGGAATGTGATATGAATATCTCAATACAAATATTACAAGTAGGTAATCAAGAGGTTTGGAATGGATAATTACAAGGCAATGATAATGAAAATAACTACCAAGTTATATTTTTCAAGAGATGATGATAGTAAATAGGTTGATGTGATGTAATATAGGGAAATGATTGGAATCAGACTATATCTAACAGTGAAAATACATAGATAAATAAAGTCATCCCAAATAAATTCACTTTCATAGAGTGAATCTAATACTATGTTATGTGAAGGTTATGGTGGATATTGATTTTTTATCATGATACAACACAAAAAATATATTAGGATTCACGAATTTATTTTGGGATAGTTCAGTTGATGATAAAAATTAACATCAGGTGGTGGATTTTATCTTGGTGATTTTTTTCTTTCATGTCTAAGTAGGAAGTAAGATTACATATTATTGATCTATGAGAAATATGAATACATTATGGCCACTCAAGATTATACCCAATTACTATAAATAAAGCAAGATCTTAGGGATACTGGAGTTGATGTGAGATCTCACATTACTATTAAGTGTGATAAATTGAGTGCTATAAATCTTAGAAAAAAAACTATACATCACTCAAGGATTAATCATATCAAGATCAAGTATCACTTCATTAAAGGGAAGACCGAGCATGGGTTGGTAAAGTTAGCATATGTGTCTATAAAAAATCAAGTTACATATATCATGAAAAAAGAACTACCTAAGGATGATCTTGGGAAGCATCATCTGTATCTTGGATTCCAACCATCTTCAAATACAGAGATGGTTTAGATAAGAAACTCCCACTTCTTTAATGAGTTTTTCACTCCATGGTTTAAGTTTAATTATTCTACTCAAAAAGTTATATCATTAATAAGTTGTTAATTTCAATGCATGATGTCTCTCATGGAATTATTATTTGAGTTTATAATCCTATATTTTTATTTTTTAGAGAAGCGATCTTCAGGTTTGTTGAAAAAGGTGTAAAATTTTCCCAAAACTAGATGGAGTTTTCTCAAGCATATTTCTAGAGTTATTTTCTCTAAATGTTTTAGTAAGGGGGAGCTATACCATGGTAGGAATGAGAAAATTTATTTCTTTTAAGAGGATAATACATTAAATGAATATATATTTAAGTAAGGTTTATTCTTGAAATATTAGTATTCATAAAAAGTTTTATGTTTTGGAAACAAGGGTGTTAAAGAGAATAAATACCAAATAAGTGTTTTCATGAGGAAATTTCATTTAACTCTTGTTTCTCTCAGCAATAATGACTCATGTGATCTTATAATGTACTATTAGTGAATCAATTATACACTACCTAATATAAAATTATTGTAATTAGTTTATTAGTGTTGGAATATGGATTATTTGGTTAATTTTTTTGTTGAAGTGTTTTAAAAAAACTCAAAGGAGAGATTGTTATAGATAATCATATCAAATATTTTTTGGGTTTTTTTATAAACCATGTGTAGATTCTTCTAAAAGGTTTGAAACACAATAAAATATTAGTGTAATGAAGTTTGGATGTGTTTAAAAGAAGATAAAAAAGTTCATACTGAGATAAATGGCACATTTTTCAACACTTGTGACATATTAAAATGAGTTTAACATATTTTTATGTATATATATAGATAAATGATGGGTTTTTATATGATGTATGTGACTATGACACAATAGAGATATATAAGTTTACCTTTTTCATATAATGTGAATTATGGGAAATGAAATCACTGAAATACAAACCCTATGCGGATTTATTGCCACACGATATATATATGTAAGTGGGATCATGCCCTAGAAGATGATATTATGTCATTAAAGGAATATTTTTTCCACAAAGCAGTGTCTTTGAAAATATGGTGCATTCTTAGAATATTAACATTTCATCGTAAAGGCTAGTTATTTCTGTGGAGTATTAGTAAAAACGTTTTCCTAAAATTTCACCATTCCCTGAATTTAGGATTACAATATATGATTTTTATAGGAAACAGTAATTTCACAACAACACAAGTCATAATACTATAGTGACATCAAAATTATTAGAAGCATAATTTTGAGTATTCATATGGAAGGAAAAATTATTCCATGATACTACATGCCACACTAAAATATTTAAATCAAATTATCTTTGTAAAATTCTAAGTTACTATATCATTGGGATTTTGTGAGATATAAATTATAGAAGGTTGAATCAAATTTGGAATAATTTTCCTATATTTTCCAAGGAAATTTGAAGATAAATAATAGAGAAAACATGGAAATTATATAAAGATAAAAGATATATCTTTCACTAAAAATAGGGAATATTTTGGATCGAGTGAGTGGTATTTGGAATTATAAATCTTTGTTGGAAGGAATAAAGATAATAAAAGTATATTCAAGAGTCTATCTCGATAAAGGCTTGTAAAGTTTCATCACATGGATGAATGAGGAGCATATTTTTACACCACCATTGGTGTAATCTATATTATTATCTAAGAAAGATAAAGTAAATACCTGGATGAGTAGTGAATTCTTTCCAAGTGAGGATAAAAGTTATATTTTCAATGTTATGAAGGTTATAAACCTATAGGGTCAGTGAAACTAATATAAAATTATAACAAAAAAGTAGTGCATTTATATAACATGGAACATAAACATATAAATATTGTATACTCATTTTATGCATCCTATTCCAAGTTAACCAAGTAAAAAAATACTTGTATCTATATTTACTTTCTTTTTTGATACAATATTAATCACGAGGGAGAGAAAGTGTGTTTTTCTTAATCGTTAGAAAAGATCATTGTAAGGGTTATTATGAATATATATTCCATAATTTAAACCTCATATTTGGGTATTATCATTTTTTGGTACCAATATTTCTTTTTCCTTAATCTATCAAAATTTTCTTCTCTTTAAGTCTCTCTCACATTTTTGAGCCCCTGGTTTCAAGAATAAACCCTAAACCCACATAATAAAGAAGATTTCTAAAAGGAAACTTAGAGATATTCTTTATAAGTAATGATTCCTTTTCTTTATTTTTATTTTATATTCACATATAACTTACCACTTATAAAAAATATAAATAATAATATTATACTTCTAAATTAATGGAATTATACTAAAATCACTTTATATTCATCTAATTCATTAATTATAACATGTTCACGTTTGGGTTGGTTTAACCACCTACATAGAGCACACTATAAAAATTTAATCATGGATTATTATGAAATTTTGAATAAAACTAATATATTATATTAATGATAATTTTTTTTTACAATTTTAAAATTGTATTATATAATAATTTATTCATTATTAAAAATAACACATTTTATAAATTAAATAATCTTAAACAAACGAATCAAGAATTATTCTTTATAAATCATTATTGTAACATCCATGAAATAATAATGTGGATTTGAAACTTTATTAGATATATTTATGTCATTTACATTAAATTTTGGGATATGATTAACTCAAGAGAATGAATAAAAATTCAGGACCTCGATACAAAAAAAAGAATATTTTAGAACTATTAACACATAATAGTTTATATAAAATTTTAAATATTATAAAATTTATAATAAATGAATATAATTTGTTAATATAAAATTAAATATGTATAAATAATGTTCTAATTATTTAATTAATAAATTATACTTCATAATACTGGGAATTAGAGCACATTCAAGAATTTTATGAGTTAAGATAAGGGGTTATATTTCTCAATATTTTCTCTTATGGTTGAGATTCCTTGTCCATTTTCTATCTTAATTTATGTATTATAATTTTTATCATTTAGATATATATTCTTATATTATACTCTCTTTTTGTGGTATATATAAATTCCATTCATTATCCTATATTTAATTGACCATGATAATGAAATCAAGTCTCACTATCTCTCTCTTGTTATTTAAATTTCTCACCCTACATTTCTTCTTTTTTTAGATTATATATGTTTATCCATAATTTGGATAATTTATATTAATTTTATCTTTAAATCCCCATATTCCAAGGCTTTTATTTATTTTGAGGATTTATAAGTCTTTTCTCCTTTGATTGATTCATACTTCAACCATATTGTTGTAAGTAAAGAGAAATTTTCTTGACCTCTATCTTGAATTGACATTTCTCTTCCATATCCATGTTCTTTATCTTTTATTTTTATAAATAATGTTGGTGTATTTTATATATTTATCTCTAATTACATTATATCCCATTATATCCTTTATTTATATTCCTTTAATTTTAGTTCAAAGATATTCTATATTCCATTTAAATTCTAAAGAGGATTCTTCTAAATTTTCTTTAATATTTCCAAATTTTCTTATCAAATTTCGGTGTCAATGACATTGTATTTATCATATATTTGAAACATTATCCATTGTTTTTAAAAATTTCAATGAAAATATTATTACTTTTATATATCTTATAAAAAATAATTTTCCCTCATTCTTAATAATTTCACCATTGAATAAAAACTATGTAATCTCTTTATTAAATTTTATAAAATTTATTATATTACTTTAAATGATTTTTCATATATTCCAATACCATATTATATTTCACTCTTTAGAAATTTTTTATTTTTTATTCCCTATCATAATGTTTTTATAAGTTTTTATTACATTTAAATAATTCTTTATTTCATTATACAAATTTATTTGTATCCATGATGATTTGAAAATGAAACATCCAAGAGAGGATTGATCTATCTCTACCCTTTCTTTCCTTATCATAAAATACACATAAAGATAATATTTATATCAATACCTTTCCCCCATGAACAATATGTAAATCCATATTCTAGATTAAATAGTATTCATCCAGTTAACCATATCAATCGATTGACAAGAGAAAACTATGACTTGATTGCATAACCTTTATTCTATATGGAGTGACTACCTTATAATTAATTATTTTTATTGAATTTTATTTTCCTAAATAAATATATCACTCAATTTACTAGGGATAACTATTTATATGAAATTATATCCATTTATTTTATGTAGGAAAATCTTGTAAATCTAATCATAATTTTTTAAATCATGCATTTATATTCATAATAATACACACTTTTTATCTTTAGATAACTTTTTATACCTCATAAATATTTTTATGAAACTCATTTTATTTTCAAAGTTTAATCATGTTATTATTTCAATGTATTTATCATTGTTGCTCTTATTTATATGGTACACATATAAAAGAATACATTTTTATGTAATTGGTGGGACTAAAATTATATAGTCCTCAAATGAATTGGGTAATGCTTTAAATATCATGGTATTATTATATATCCATCCAATTAATTGGGTAAGGATTTATATCTCATGTGGTTATTATGTATAGAGAATATATGTATGGATGTTATGATGAGACATGTGTGATTAGAATTATATATCCCCCCAATGAATTATTTAATGATTTACATAACATAAGATTATTAAATTATGGGTCATGGGATATTATACCAGTCCACAATGCTATGCTGTTCTTGGAAGTTATCCTTTACATATTATTATGATATCCTATGATTATGCATGTTCTATATTCTTATTTAATGATATTTTTTTTGTGATATGATTCATATTCATATGGTTATGGTTCATTACTAACCCTACATGATTACTTTTTTGTTTATGAATTATATTTTTATTTTATGTTTTTACCTACATGTCATTTATTCTCTAACCTTTATTATATTCTTCAAGATGACCTATGTTTCTCTGATTGATATCACATATATTTTCATATTACTAGGATGCTCAGATAACTATTTTTATTATTTATATGCTTCACATGGTTTTATATATAGTAGTTTTAATAGGAGGGGATCGTGTATAGAGAATATTTATAAAATAAAGTGATGTTTTATTGAGTAATAATATGGTTATGTAGCTAATCTCTAAATACCCTAAAAATTGAGGTTCTAGGAGTGTGTTTTAAATCACAATTTATTATATATAAACATTTAAAATGATGTAAAATCCTTAGTTCATACATGTATAAAGTATATATTCATATAAATAGATAATAAAGTGTGGATTTTATGTTTATTAATTTATGCTAGTTATTCAGTTTATTTGATTTTTTTGGTATAAATGATTATCATCTTTTGTATTGTTGTTTCTAGAGTCATTCTAATGAATGTTGTGCTTTGTCTTCACCCATTTGGATTGAAAGGTAAGTATAGGTAGATATTTTAGGGATCAAATAAGATTTATTTTTTCTATATTTAATTATCATTTGAGGCTAAAATCTAGGGCTTAGTTTCATATTATTTGTTACCTTTATTAATTTTTTAGAGACTCTTCAATTGTAGAATTATCAGGTATCATCATATAATTATGGGTGTATTGTAATGTATATAGAATTTGTTTTTTTCCTTCAATGACCATATTTTAGATAAATAAGATTCTAATTGTTCTCCATACATTTATTTATTTAATTTAATGACTGAGTTTATTTTCCTAATAAAATCTATGATTTTTAAGTGACCTTAACAATTCTAAGTATTTTTAGGTCATTATCTTGGTTATGTTATTGGGATTTACTAATTCTATTTCCAATACCCTAGATCCTTTTTATTCATTTTTATCTATCACTCTTTGACCATTTTAAGGATTTCCTTTAGATTGTGATGATAATTTTATGTCTAAACACTCTATTATCTTCTTTCATGATCGTATCATGGATTTTTTTTGTGATCCAATATATTTAATGTTTTTATGCTTACAAAATTTGGTTTTTTGTTTACTAATTATTTTACATTAAGTGAGATATAGGTTATTAATTAAGTTATTAAGTGTTTAGTAATGTTTATTTATATTAATATTATCATTATTTATGTTTTTGAAGGAAATATTCACAAGTTTAAAAAGTTATGTGAATTTTTTTTAATATTCTTTGGTTAGTAAAATTTTAAAGTTATTCATATATGAAGGATTTTTCAAAGTGAAAAACCATACATAGATAGAATTTATTCTTATATAGTCTTTGGAATCTTGAATTTACTCTTACATAAATAATTTCCTAAAGTAAAATATCTTACATAGTTACAAATTATTATTATGTAAGTAGTGAAATTTAGAATTTATTCTTACATAAAATAAAGTAACTAATTGAAGTATCTCATGCTAAATGATTTTATTTTTACATTAGTTGTTAAAGATCCAATTTATTCTTATATAAGTGATTTTAAAAAAAGTATAGTTTATTACATGTATAATTTTATTAAGAGATTAATATTATGTCTAGAATAATTTATTATTATATGAGATCCTAAATTTATTTATTCGTTCACAAACATCAAAAAATAAAATTTACTCTTATATAGATTTTTTAAATGATTTATCTTACATGTAGAATAAAACTATGATTTTTCATGAATTGTTCAAATTTAAGGATATTTTCATAGATATTTATATTACTAATTAAATGATAAATATTATAATAACTTTAAAATGGGTTATTAACACATGTAAGATTTCAGGAGTAGGTTGAATGTGTTTATTTTGAGCTATTATTATAGAAGACTAAATCTTTCTCTAATGAGTATAGAGTAACCTATTTTCTTGGATAAGATTATGAAAATATTTTGAATCAATTATATTTTAATAATTGATTAAATATTCTATCATGATAGTAAAAATAGATATACTTGTATGAAAATTATTTTATATGATATACATGTATGCACACTACTCAAATAGAAATACTATCATTCACTACTACTGCTGTGAATTTTGAAAGTTCTACCATTCCTGATATAGTATTATATAACTATAAAATGAGAATAAAAAGGAAAGATATAATTATTCTTCCTCTGTGTGTTGTTGAAGTTCATCTTATAGATTTTGATCTATTCAAAGCTGCTACTAGTAAATATATATTTTTAAATACGATTTATGTCATGTAAATTGTGGTTTAAAACAATTGTGTGTTGATTATTTTAAACTTCTAACTCTTTATATTTTTTTATTTTGTTCACATTTATTATACATTGTTTGGTTATGATATCAGGGGAGGTATTTTTATAGATATCCCATTAAAATCTATTGTATTTTGTAAAATAATAAGTATCAAATAATTAAACTTAGTTTCAAGGATCCATAGTAAAAGAATCTAAATAAAATTACCAAGGTTGAATTGGTTATTGGTAGAATGGAGTATAATACTATATTTTATACCCCAAACCTCTATAAAATTTTTAGTACTCTTTACCATTATTTATTATTACTTTATTCCACTAAAAATGTGATTCAAAATAGGATAGAATCAAATGAATTATTTAAAGTGTGAAGTTAATGTTTTTATTATTTAATTTCAATAACTGAATTCATACCCATATTGAGTCAATATAACTAATATAATTTGGATAAAACTTGGTATTTAAGAAAGATTTTGAGTTCTTTACATTGGAAAATTGAAGTTTATAAATCAATATTTTTTTATTTAAATGAATGATCTCAAGTAAGGCATACTTATAGTAAGAGAACCTTATTTCAAGAGAGAAAACTATGGTTTTTAGAAAACAAGGATTAAAATATATTTTACAAGTTTGAGTTTGAAAGTATAAATGAATGTGGTGAAACCTTAAAAAATTTATACGAGTAAACCTAATGATTGAAGTGCTGAAAAAGATGATAAATTTGATCTAAATTCAAGAGATATGAATTCCATTATTCATGATTTAGGACCTAATGAATTTAATAGAGTTCCTCAATGTGTTAAAACTTATAAAATATGGAAAACTATCTTTATTTTTTTAAGGAATTGATAATGACAAATAGTTGAGGTGTAGAAATTACAATATTAAATTTGACACATTAAAAATGATTTATGGAGAGAGAATTACTTGAATTAATGGAATAATTACTAAAATTTTCAATAATTTTGCTTAATTGGGGGATATGCTACTTGAATATGATCAATACTTGAATGAATTGAGAGTATTACCTAGTAGATAGAGTATAATACCACTTTTTATAAGATAGTATTTTGCTATCAAAGTTTTTAAAATGAAAAATCTAATTTTAAATCTAATAAATGTTTTTAGATAAAATGAAAATTAAAGCATATGTTCATAAGTTAATAAAAAGGGATAGTGTTTCTCTATAATTCACTAGTTAAAAGGATTAAAAAAATGGAAAATACATATTTTTAACTCATTTTATAAAGTATATTTTAGTATTTTTAACTCTGGTGATTATATTTCTGAATTTGAAATAATATGTAATAAATTTCATAGAAGAAGAAATGGGTTTATAAGATAAATCAATAATTTTAATAAGAATGATGGAAATTCAAAATAAGTTAGAATCCATGAGTGTAAAAATATTAGACATAGTGAGCCAAGTTTCCATCAGCTTAGAAATGAAATATCATAGATGATCGAGCTATAAAAATAAAATAAATAAATTAATGAAAGATACTTTTAGTGTTTCTATATATTATAGTGATATATTTAATTTTTATTACAAGGAAACAAGATAATATGTGTTTTATGGATTATACTGAAGAGGTAATTTTTTTCACCTATTCCCGAATCCAATTATTTTTATTTTAATAAGTTTAAGGAATATTTTTTCATGATTGAGTATAAGTTTGTTTCTATTAATAAAGAACATAAACATATTAAAAAATATGATGATCATATTGTTATTGAAAATAATACCTTATTTAATCATATTTTAGAGTTAAAATATATATTTTACATAATTAATATTATTCAGTTAAACATTATAATATAATTAATAATTTATTATATGATATTTATACCTTAAATATGGATATTAGTAGGTTTACTCAGGAGTATAAGTATATCCATAATATTCCTAGTAGTCAAAAGTTTTCTAAAGAAAAAATTATAATTATAAGTAAGGTTTAAAATCTAATGTTGTATTGAAATTCATTTATTACAGTTTATTGTAGAAAAAGGAAATCTAATGTCATCTATTTTCATTATTTATTTATTAGAAATTATGAGAATGATTATAGTATAAAATTCCTTCATTTTGTGTGTGTTAGGTATGCATATATTTATAAAAAATTATCTAATTTTAAGGCTATAATTTTTAATAAAATAAATTTATTTGGATACCTAAATATTTAATTATTAACACAACTAAACCCAAAAACATATAATTACTAAAAAAACTAATTGTTTGATATTTTAACATTATGGGTTTTCACCCTGGTATGAGTTTTCCTTTACTTATATTTAAAATACCAATTTCGTTTCAATGAATTCATTAGTGATCATTTTAATTAAATTAAGTGATTTAGTGGATTAATTGAATGAAATAGAAACTTTTTAGAGAAAATATTATTTTTTAATAAAAAAGGGTAAAATAGAAAATTCCTCCTTACAATAATTTTATATTTGGAATTGAGATTTTCTATTGGGCTTGAAATGGGGTGTTTATCTTAGGATAATATTTTGTCAAATTTTAGATTTCATTAAATCGGTGTGTAGTCATAGAAAATTTTTAGAAGATAAATAATTTTTTATTTGATTTTATTTTTACCTAATTGTGTATATATAAGCATATTTTAGGATAATAGTGAGGAGAAGATAGTGTTTTTAGGATTATATTGATGAAGGTCGCCACCAAATGGAGGAGCATCATTGAGGATTGATGGATTGTACTAGCCATGCTATGGTTCTTTGATTATGATGCATCCATTTCAATAATTCCATATTAATTTATTATATCTATTTTTTTTATTTAATAAAATTAAAATATATATATGAAATCAAACTATTCTCCCCATCAGCATGGTTCTAGTGTCCTTGAATCTTGTAATTCCAACGTATGGGTTACAAGATATTGTTGAGATTAATTCTAGGGTTTAAAACTTATCTCTTAAATTCAAAGTTTTTTTTTTCAAATTAAGAAAGATCATTTTATTATATTATTTTACATGATTAAAAAAATCCAAATCCTTTTGAATCAATAAAATGCGATGTATATATTTTGAGAAAACCTGGAGAGAAGTTTTAATCTTATTTTTTATAATGTTTTGGTAACTTTTATATGAGTATGAATTGTAAAAACGATCATATATAATTTGAAATATCATAAAGAGAGAACCCAATTATTTGGAATCACGTCAATTAGACTTATGGTTTTAGAGGAAATCTAGAGACATTTTTTGGTTGGTTTCACCTTCTTAATTTGAATTGTACCGACAAACCAATGAATTTTGAAAGAGGGAGACCATATAATTAATAATTTATTATATGATATTGATAATTTAAATATGGATAGTATAAGGTTTAATTAGGAGTAGAATTATCTCCATAATATTTCTAGTAGTCAAAAGTATGCCAAAGAAAATTTATAATTATAGGTAAGGTTGAAAATCCAATGTTGTATTGAAATTACTTTGTTATTTTTTCTAGTAGACAAAGAAAATATAATGTCAAATATTTTCATTATTTATTTATTATAAATTATGATAATGATTATAGTATAACATTCCATCATTTTTTGTGTGTGTTCGGTAATCATATATTTTTAAGGATTTATCTAATATTAAGGCTATAATTTCTACTAAAAGAAATAGATTTGGATACCTAAATCTTTAATTATTAACACAACTAAACTGAAAAACATATAAGTACCAAAACAACTAATTATTTGATATTGTAACATTATGGGTTTTTAACCTAGGGATGAGTTTTTCTTTAATTGTATTTCAAATACTAATTTAGTTTCAATGAATTCATTAGTGATCATTTTAATTAAATGAAGTGATTTAGTGGCTTAATTGAATAAAATGGAAACTTTTTAGGTAAAATATTATTTTTTTACTCAAAAAGGGTAAAATAAAAAATTTCTCATTATAATAATTCCATATTTTTAATTGAGATTTTCCATTGGGTTTGGAATGGGGTGTTTCCCTTAGGATAATATTTTGTCAAAATTTTAGATTTCAATAAATCACTGTGCAGTTGGAGAAAACTCTTAGAGGATAACTAATATTTTATTTTATTTTATTTTTACCTCCTGGTGTATATATAAGCCTATTTTAGGAGAATAGTGAGGAGAAGATAGGTTTTTGAGGATTATTTTGATTAAAGTTACCACTATAGGGAGGTTCATCATTGATGATTGATGGATTTTCCTAGCCATGCTATGGTTTTTTGATTACAATGCATCCATTTTAATAATTATAGATTTATTTATTATATCTATTTGATTTATTTATTAAAATTAAAATAATTATATGAAATCCAACTATCCTATCCATCAACATGGTTCTAGTGGACTATAATATTGTAATTCTAACGTATGGATTACAAGAAATTGCAAAGTTTAATTATAGGGTTTAAAACTTATCTCTTAAATTAATTTTTTTTTCAAATTATGAAAGATAATTTTATGATATTATTTTACATGATTAAATAAATACAAAGACTTTTGAATCCATAAAATTTAATGTATATATTTTGAGAAAAACTAGAGAGAATTTTTAAGGCTATTTTTATAATATTTTGGTAACTTTTATATGAGAATGAATTAAAAAAATAATCATATATCATTGGAAATATCATAAAGATAGAACCCAATGATTTAGAATCACATCAATTAGATTTATGGTTTGAGAGAAAATCTAGAGACATTTTTTGGTTGGCTTCACCTTCTCAATTTGAATTGGATTGAAAAACCAAGTAATTTTTGGAAGAGGGAGTCCATATTTAGGATCAAAGTATCGAGAAGAAGCCACTGCTGATGTTTAATGCCTATTGGACACTTTACATATTTAATTATCCTTTAGGTATGGTTGTGGATGCCAATAAAAATGGGTACTCTGATGAAGGTGAATTGGTGATCAAGAGCTATAAGATAAATTAAGAAGATGTTTTAGAAGAATATATATCATCTCTAGAAAATTTGGCTCAACATAGTGATGAGAACCACAAATAGTCATTTAATTATTTGGATTTAATTGCGAACCATGTGGCCAAGTCTCCATGGAAAGGTGAAATCCTAGTTTATTCGGGTTTGTTTAATTCCTTAGATCAAATGATGTACCACATAGACACATCACTATGAGGGGTATTGGATCAACATAATATGATTCAAGTCATCCTCACCATTTTATCTTTGATCATATAGATTATATGCACTAGTGAAGTATCACAACATAACAAAGCAGAACCATGATGTTCAAGAACATGGGGGGAGAGTGTGATATATAGAACCCCCTTATTGGATAAGAAGTGTTGGTGTATTTAAGTGTGTATTGATTGGTCATTTTTTGGAATTAAAAATTATATTAAACTCCTCTTATTATCCTAGGCATAATATAATCAAGTTTAGGATATTCTAATGATGTTTGGTATATGAATTAAACTAATAATGATTCAGTAATTATTGAAATTAATATTATTCTAATAAACATATTTTAGATATTAATAAAATAGATAAAATAGATAAATTATTCCCACATTTCATTGGTAATACATCTTAATGTAAGGAACATTCTCAATGTGATGTAATTTACTAAATTGGTATGTGTAAATTAACATGCATTATTCACATAACATAATATTATTAAATTTTAATAATTTTTCATGATATGTGTAGAATTAAAAAGGAGAATTAGGTTATTTAATAATGAAATGTTCACTTATAGAAGAACATGAATTAAACTATGTTGATAAATTATGTTAAAATGATGATATTTTTTAACAGTAAAGGAAATTGAAGTTCCAAGGATTGAATAACAATTGAGAAGGGGGGGGGGGTGAATCAGTTGTTCATTTTTTATAAGTTTCAGAACTTTTAGAAATATAACCCCTGAAACCTATTAAGAATTATATCCTTATCAACATTTAGTAAATACTCATGCATGAAAAGGTAAAAAAGAAATAAAAGCACACAATATTTACAAGGTTAGGCCTCATTGTGAGAACCTATGTCCTTTTCATATCCACTCCCGTGGGTCTATGGGAATCCACTATTTTGAAGAAGTAAATACAACTTGTTACAACTCACATTAGACACCTTCTATCTACCAATAGGAAAGAATATACTAAATCCCATCAGTTTATAGTATTTTATTATAAAAAAATTAAGAAAAACAAAAGAATCAGGAATTTGTTGAATCTTCTACACACTTAGAATATTGGATCTTGTTTTTGTAGAATGATAGATCCAGTTTTTGTAGAATTATGGATATGTTTTTTGCAGAATAATGGATCTATTTTTTGTAGAATGATGGATCTGATTTTCTCAGAATACTGAATCTAGTTTTATTTGAAAAGTAGTCTCAATTTTCTCATAATAGTGGTTTTGATTTTATTAGAATAGTGGTTCTGATTTGATCAAAATTTTGGTTTTGATTTGACCAGAATTCTAGTTATGATTTAATCAGAATTATGGTTCTTATTTGTTCAGAATCTTGGTTCTAATTTTATAATTATCTTGGTTCTGATTTCCTCATAATCTTGGTTCCAATTTTCTTAGAATCCCGGTCTCAATTTGCTCAGAATATTGGTTCTTACTTTCTCAAAATCTTGGATTTAATTTTCTCATATTCTTGGTTTCAATTTTCTTAGAATCTTGGTTTTTATTTTCTCATAATATTGGTTCTAATTTTCTTATAATCTTGGTTTTTATTTTCTTAGAATATTGGTTCTGATTTTCTTAGAATATTGGTTCAATTTTATCATAATCTTGGTTCCTATTTTTTTTTCAAAACTATCTGCAAACTCAAACTCTGATAGAATGATCAATACAGTTCTTCTTCAATTATATGGAGACTTTCACTTTGATTTCTCTAACACTCTACATTTCACATGTATATTGAAAGATAAAAATGAATGAATGATCTGAGAAAGTATTTATAAGAAATTATATAACCAAAGGAGGGAAAATTTGAGAACATTCTTGCAGACTTAAATCTCAAAACTTATCAAATATCTCGCATTTAAAACATCAACTTTGACTTTACCAAAACTACTTGGATTTTTTAGAGATTTATGAAAAATTGAATTTCATGTTTGACCTCCTCAACTTCTAGAATTTTCCTTTTGAGTGAATACAATTTCTGTATATACAAGATCCAATTTTATGAAGATGTTGGATCCTATTTTCTAAAGATATTGGATCCAATTTTCTAAAGATTTTGGATCTTATTTTTAGAACAATAATGCTAGATCCAATTTTTAGAATATGTTGGATATGATTTTATAAAGATGTTGGATATGATTTTCAAAACAATAATGCTAGATCTTATTTTCTAAAGATGTTGGATCTGATTTTCATAACAATAAACTAGATTCGATTTTCTAAAGATGTTGGATCTGATTTTCTGAATAATAATGCTGGATCCAATTTTATGAAGATGTTGGATTTTATTTTTAGAACAATAATCTAGATTCATTTTTCTGAATCTTTTTAGTGATTTCAATTTCTTCAAACCTCTCCACCATTTTTTTAAAATCTTTTATCATGAAAGTTTTCATGATTTGTGATAACTTCTTGATTAGAAAATCATATTTTGATTTAGTTTAGAATGTATGAAAACTTTCTCACTCCTGAGTTCGCTCTCTTTAAAAAACCTCTTTAGTAATAAAACAACTTCTTCAACTAACAACTTTTGTCTCGACAATATTTTTTCTTCTTAACTTAGAAAATTCATTCTTCATGGATAACAAAAACACTCTTCAATAAAAAATATATTTTTCAATAAATATCAAAACTTTGTTAAAATAATTTATCACAAAGGTACTTCAATCTCCCCCTTTGGATTTTTTGACAACCCTCGTTACTAATTTTTTTAACTCTCCAATTTTTTCATAACTTATCTTTTGAAAACATCTCAAGTTTTTTACTTTTTATCAAAACATAGACTTTCTCAAAAGAAAATATCCTGAAACTGCACTACTATAGAGAGTAATGTTTTTGAAGAAATTCCATCCCATTGTGGAAAGCAAAATTTATAGCCATGTAAAGATAAACCCCCCCTAATTTTATCTTTTTCTCTCTCACTTTTCTTTTCCACTCTCATTTTTATTTTTCTCTCCCCCATTATATTATAACCAAAACTTTAGATTCATAAAATAAATCTAAGTAAAAACTTCTTACAAAGTAAAAAGTTGTTACTTACTCTCCCCCTTTATCAACATAATCCAAAGAAAGGCGGGAGTTCTTCTTTTTGAGGTTTAGGAAGACATTGGAGGAAGATGAACATGATATTACAACCTCAAATCAATAAACCTTTCCTTTGACATTGATTTTTTAAAGATATCAATAATTTGATACTTTATTGAAATGTATTCCAAAAAAACATCACCAGTAGCAACTTTCTATTTTATAAAGTGAAACTTTATATCAATTTATTCTGATCTTTAGTATTGGGAATAATTCTTAGAAAGATCAATTACACTCTAATTATCAAAAATTATCTTCAATGGTTTAGAAACTATTACTTTCAAAACTTCCAACTGAACTTTCATCCACCACATTTGAGTACAATCCCGATTTGTTGCAAAATATTCAGATTCAGCTGTGCTCAAAGTTGCTAAGATTTGTTTCTTACTATACCAACTTACACAACATTCACAAAAGAAAAATGTTCCTCCTGAGTTTTATTTTCTATCATTACAATCTCCAACCCTATTAGAATCAGTGTAACCATGAAACTTCATCTCACTATTTCTTTTGTATAACAATCCATGTGAATTTGTTCCTTTGACATATCTTATAACCCTTTTTTCTACCATCATATGTGATTATTTAAGATTACTTTGATATCTAGAACATAATGTCAAAACATAAAAAATGTTAGGACTTGAATCTATAAGGTAAGGAATACTTCCTACCATCTTTCAAAAGTATTTTTAATTCACACTTATTACATATTCATCTTTACTCAACTTTGTGTTCACTGAAATATAAGTTGAAACTTATTTGGATTCAACCATCCCAAACTTCTTTATCAATTCCCTGGCATAATTTTCTTGAGATAAAAAAATATAATTTTCTTTTTTTAGAACTTGTAAGACAAGTAATAAAGTTAATTCTCCCAACATTGATATTTCAAAATTCTCATTTATTTCCTCAACAAATTCGTCACAAACATTTTCTTCATCCCCTAAAAAAATTATGTCATCTAAATAAATAATTACAATTAAATTTCTTGAGTCAACTTTTTTCACATACAAGTTGGTATCAACTATTCCTTTAGAAAAGTTCATCATTCTTAAACAATTTTCAAGATTTGAATACAAAGCATGTGGAGATTGTTTCAGCCTATACAAATATTTCTTTAATTTAAAAACTTCGTTTTCATCCTTATCAAGTTGAAACTCACAAGGTTTCTCAATGTAAACTTGTTTCTCAATCTCACCATTTAATAAAGATGACTTTACATCCATCTGATAAACTTTTTAATTTTTATGTATGGATACTAAAAGAAACATTCTAATTGTTTTGAATATTTCAAATTAGGAAAAAATTTCATCAAAATCCACACCTTCCACCTATGCATACCCTTTACAAACAAGTCTTTCTTTGTTTCTTAAAACTTCTCAGTGATCATTCAATTATTTTCTATAAACACACTTGGTTATAATACAATTTTTATTTACTAGACTTAAAATAAGTTCCCATGTTTCATTCTTCTCAATCTGATCTAACTCTTCATTCATAGCATCAACCCATTCTTTATGTTGAATAGCCTATGAAACTGATTCTAGTTCAAATTTTGAGATAAGTAAAGTCTGATTTTCTAATATCAACTTCCTTCTATTTTGAATTCAATCCTTCCGATTCCCAATAATGTTTTTGGATTCAACATGTTTCTGTCTTTTCATTTTTATTATATCATACCCTCTTCTGAATGTGTTCATCCTCTTTCTTGATGATATATTTTCTTCCATCAACAACTTCTTCACAATCTTTATTCATTACTATAATTTATCTCTTGAAAGTTTTGTTTTTCTCAAGACAAAAAATAATTTTTATTCTGAGATGATACTCTCTATAAGATTCTTCACCACCTTCTTCACTCTCTGAGTAATCTTTTGTTTTTTCAACTTTCTCAACGAAGGTTCTTAATTTTTCTGAACTTTCATATTTGGATGAATTATTGTCAGTTGAGTCTGATTAAACTTTCTTACTCAACATACTTGTTTTATTTCCTGTAAACTTCTTCTTGTATCTATTGGAAGAATTTTATTCTTTATCATTTTTGTTCCACTTATTCCATTAAGGTTTTTCATTAGAGTTATCTCGATATTATGTAACTTTCTTTTTGGGGAAATTCATAGAAAAGTGTTCGATTCCACCATACTCAGAAACATTTAGAGGATGTTTACCTCGACACTTTTCTCTTCCTCTTCAATAGTTCTTGGATATGAGAGACATGATTTTTTCATTCAACTCACCATCTTCCTTATCATTGAACTCACAAGGACCAACTTCATCAATATCTCGGATTTTTATCTTTCTCATTGATTCAAAATACATTTCATCTTTCATCTTATTTTTTAAATATTGTAGATTTCCTCATTTCATAAGAAATAATAAATTTATTTAATTCATCAAGAGATTAATAATCCTTATATTCTAAATAAGAAATTTTAGAATCAAACCTATCTTGAATGTTTCTTATAAGTTTCTTTACAATTTTAGAATCTTCTAAGACATATCATAATCCTTTGATGTTGCAAAAAATTTCATTTACTCTGGTGAAGTATTCATCAATTGTTTATTTATCCCTCATTTTTATGTATTTATACTTACTACTCTAGATATATAGATTTTCTTCCTTGAATTTAGTATTCCCTTTGAAAAACATTTCTAGCTTTTCCCACATACTTTTTGATATTTTGAGACCGATCACATTTTGATAAAAATTCTCTAATAATGAAATAAGTATTGAATTTATAACCTTTCCATAAACTTCTATGTTTCTCTTATCAGAAAATGTCATGAGACCATCTTTCTCAATAGGTGGAAAACCAATTGTAACAGTATCAACAACTTCCAAGACAAGAGATAAGAGATAAGAAATCATCCTATTTTTCAATCCACAATAATTTTTGCCATCGATTTTTGGAATTCCTCTACTATTGAAAAAATTGATATTATCCATGATAAGTATTAAAAAAGGTAACCTTCACTCTGATATCAATTAAAGTTCCAAGGATCAAATGACAAATGATGGGGGGGGGGTTGAATAAGTTTTTCACTTTTTATAAGTTTCAAAACTTTTAGAAACTTAACCCCTACAATAGTTAAGGTTTATATCCTTATCAACCTTTAGTAAATAATCATGCATGAAAAATTAGGAAAGTAATAAAATCACACAATATTTATAAGGTTCATCCTCAGTATGAGAACCTACATCCTTTCCATAACCACTCCCATGGGTCTATGGAAATTCACTATTATGAAGAAGTGAATACAACTTTTGCCAACTCCTATTAGACACCTTCTATATCTTGATAGGAAATATTATAGTGACTCCCATCAGTTTATAATTTTTTATTATAAAACAATTGATCTAAAAAAATAATAAAGACTCTATTGAATCTGCTCCACACTTAGAATGCTGGATCCGATTTTTGCAGAATGATGGATTTGATTTTTATAGAATGATGGATATAATTTTTGCAGAATTCTACATCTAATTTTTATAGAATTATGGATCCAATTTTCTTAGAATAATAGATATGATTTGATTAGACAAGTGGTTCTGATTTTCTTAGAATAGTGGTTCTGATTTTCTCAGAATAGTGGTTCCAATTTTCTCAGGATTTTGGTTCTGATTTTCTTAGAATCCTGGTGTCAATTTTCTCAGAATCTTGGTTCCCATTTACTTAGAATATTGGTTATGATTTTCTTATGATCTTGATTCTTATTTTATTTGAATCTTGGTTCTTATTTTCATAGAATCATGGATTCAATTTTCTTAGAATATTGGTTTCAATTTTCTCAGAATCTTGGTTCTGATGTCATCATAATCTTGGTTTCATTTTACTCAGAATCTTGGTTTCAATTTACTCAAAATCCTGGTTCTGATTTTCTCAAAATCTTGGTTCTAATTTTATTAGAATCATGGTCCTGATTTGTTTTACTTTTCTTAGAATCTTGGTTTCAATTTTCTCAGAGTCTTTGTTCTGATTTTCGTAGAATCTTGGTTCTGAATTTGGTCATAACTATCTATAAACTCAAACTTTTTTAGAATACTCAATAAAATTATTCTTCAATCATATGGGAACATTCACTTTTATTTCTCCAGCACTCCAACTTTTACATGTATGTTGAAATTTGAAAATAAACGAATAATCTAAGAAACTATTTATATGAAATTTGAAAACCAAAGGAGATAAAAATTGAAAAATTTCTCAATTTTTTAAATCTCAAAACACCTCAAATATCTCGCATTTAAAACATAAAATTTAACTTCATCAAACATACTTAGATTTCTCCTAGATTAATACAAAATTGAATTTCAAGTTTGACCTCATCAACTACTAGAAACTTTACTTTTGAGTGAATCTGATTTTTTTATACGCTGCATCCAATTTTATGGAGATGTTGGATCCATTTTTCCAAAGATATTGGATCCCATTTTCTGAGGATGTTGGATCCAATTTTTATAACAATAATGCTGGATATTATTTTCATAATATGTTATATCTAATTTTATGAAGATGTTGGATCTGATTTTCAGAATAATAATGATGAGTCCAATTTTCTGAAGATGTGGGACCCAATTTTTATAATAATAATCTAGATCCTATTTTTGAAGATGTTGGATTTGATTTTTAAAACAATAATGATGGATCCTATTTTTTGAAGATATTGGATAAGATTTTCAGAACTATAAGATGGATATGATTTTCTAAATATTTTTAGTGATTCTGATTTCTTCAAACCTCTCCACCATTTCTTCAAAATATTTTATCATTAATGTTTTCATGATTTGTGATAACTTCTTGATTAGTAAATCATTATATGATTTAGTTTAGAAAGTATTAAAACTTTCTAACTCCTGAATTCACTTTCTTTAATAAAAATCTTTAGTAAAAAATTATTTCTTCAACCAAAAACTTCTACCTCACCAATATTATTTCTTACTAACTGAGAAACTTCATTCTTGCTATATAACAAAAAAAATTCAACAATAAGTTAGTTGTCAACAAATCAAAAACTTTATTAAAACAATTTATCACAATGGTAATTCAGAAATACATTATTTAAATTAATAATGATTATTACTAAATATATGTTAAAAACACTAAATAAGTTTATAAATGAAATGGAATAGTTCTTCCACAACACTTAATTTGTGTTTTTGGGTGATTAAAGGCATCAGAGAAGGGAACATTCCATTAGAGTTGGAAATTGTAGCTAGAGGGGAGACATTGCGACATGGCATAGTTTTAGTAATTTTAGTATAATTTCTATAAATATATTTTTTGGAAAATCCATGACCTCAATACCATGTATCCTTAGTATTTTTCTATTTGTTTTCTATTTTAGAGACCCTTTATGACATTTACAACCCTACCATGTCATGGTTTTTATAAAAAAGCCAACCACTATGGTGTGGAAATTTTTTTGCATCATAGTGCTATAAAAATTCACACTAAACTTATTTTATTCCATAAATATTCTTTCACACCTTAGGAAACCTAAGGTGTTTCATTGGAGAATCTTAGGCACCTTTTCATGGATTTATCCATTGACTTGTAGATATCCCCTCATGGGTGATCCAAGGTGCATTTCCTTCATTTTCCTTTGCATTTTTATATCATTCCCTCTTTCTATGCTATAAAAGTCCCATTACTCTAGTTTTTTGGGTTTCTCATCAATGTTTGATAAAATTTTCATGATGGGATAATGACTTTTGGATTCATGGGATACTCATGAGTCATTGTGTTGGTGTTCCTTAATCATCTTTTTGTTCTTTATTATAGAGTGTTGAAATCTTCATATCAAGGTAGGGGATTCAAGATCTTTATTTTGGTTATGTGAAAGTGTTATCTTAGAATTCTATAAATTTTTAGGTAAAGGGTGGAACTATCCTAAGGAAGATAATAAAGAAAATTTAAATAAATAGAATAATTAAAATGGGTGTTGCGATTCACATATGATTATGATATGTTTGGATGGATGCATCATGATATTCTTTAGATAATGTGGAATTTTATTATTATGTTCAATGTTGTTTCTTAGCACAATTTTTATTTTAAAATTATAATATATATATATATATTGTTAGATGAAGTGAATAATGAATGAGGTACATTATTGATATTATGAATATTTCTTAAAACTATATAACATGGAAAGTGTTGCTTTAACCAAGTTCATAGGTTGATTATAACCATTTTTACCTACTAATTATAGGGTTTCTTGTCATTAAAATCATATAATAATAAATTAATTGATTCAAAATGGTAATATAAAATGTTGTTTGTTGGAAATATATGTATGAGGCTATTTTAAATCCTTGAAATTATTACTATATATTTTTTTCCCTAATTTCATGGCCTTGGTTTCCCCTTGAGTTTTATGTGTGGAAAATATATTTTTTATTCTATGTATTTTATTTGGGATGATAGATCCTTTACTATGCATTTGTGTGAAACCTGGTAGGGTTAGATGATTCAATAAGGGAGGATCTATTTACCATTTTTAATGTTAGTAGTTTTATATGGATGATGCCAAGATAATTGTCATATATTGAGTGGTTTGTTTTCCTTTTTACCTATTTTTTATGATGTTAGGTTGGTTGGAATGAGTTGATAGTTTGGAATGCATATTTTTTTTTATTAATTTTTTCTATGATTTTTCTATATATTGTATTATATTTATTTTCTTTAGGTATATCTCTTCCTTAAGATTAGATTTGGATGAGTCATAGAATACCCAGAATAATGGAATGGTAAAAAACTATAATTAAATCATGGGATGGGTTTTAAGGATGTTAGGTATGTATTAAATAAGAAACATGGATTGGTGCGGACAATTATCTAAGAGCATGGATGAAAATATGGTCTTGTAATATGAAATACCAAATCCCCTCAGCTTTGATGGTAATGAAAATGGTTAAACTAGAATTAATGTAAGGGTTTATAAATGAATTGTAGTTTCTAATTTTATATAGTTAATAATTAACTTTGATTCTTTTATTCTTAGAGGAGTTTTAGATATATAGTTCCAAGTGGAGGAACTCAAGTTATCATGTGGGATGTTATCTATTATTCGATTCTAAGGTAAAATAGTTTTATTAGAATGGTTTTGTGCTATTATATCATTATGTTTTATTATTTTTATACCTCACCTCCTGAGTTGGTAGGGTAGTTGACACCTTTATTAGACCAAGGTTTCAGGTGTGTTCCCAACATCTAGGTTGTCATAGATATAGATGGATGATTACTCTTCCTACCCCATTCTCTATTCTATAAGTAATCAATGTATACAAACAAAATCATGTTGTGGTAGCTTACTATTATAGGGTACATGCTCATGTGGGATATAAGGGATATTGATTATTAAATACGGGTATATGTAGGTTGGGTAGATTAATGTTATATAATATAATTGTACCAGTCTATGATAGATTATAGTTATTCATGTGTATATATGCACGAGCTGTAATGGATTTATGTATTGTGTATACTTTCATAAGGATGTAATGGATCACACTTTTCTATGTGGTTATGTGTATGGGATGATGATGTGGTTGTGATATGGTTTCCCAGATGTAAAGGGTGAATTATGGATGGGATAGGAGCACCAAAAAATAATAATTTGGGGTGTGGTTGTGATATAGTTTTCATGATTTAGGGAACAAGTTGATCTATTTGTTTATTCACTGGGATCTAGTATTCTTATTTAAATTTACATGAGAGGTTTCAAGGAGGATCCTACTTAGTATACCAATATTCTCACCCTATATATAAATATGATTTTTAGGTTTTTAGGAGTTGGTTTATGATTGAGTTGGGTGTTACTATTTTATAATGGTTCCTTAGGATTTGTTGGAGTAAGTGGTAACTACCTATGACTTATGGTATATTTTTAGTATTTTTATACTTTGTATGATATTATATTTATGTATTGGGATTTTTTATTTATTTATGTATGAGATTTATTAGTGGGTTTTTATCATTATTGGGATATATTGATGGTAATTCCTCCCATTTGTATACATTATATAGACTCAATTCTAGTGGTCAACCATGGTTTATTAGAAGAGGGATTTCAGGGTTAATTCTATATTCACTTTTATCCTAGGATAGGAACCAGTGGGGGGATTATGATAAAGTGGTATCAAAGATTTTAGTTGTGAGATATGATAGAGATATAGAATAAGCACCAATGATTATTACATGGGCTAGTAGGGAAAAAATTTCAGTTGAATATATCATACAATGTAGATAAGAGAGACTAGATAGATCCTAGGATTTTATGACCCCCATGATCTGATGGAAGGACCTTATGTTTATTTAACACTCTAAGTGAAGTGATAATACTTTCAAAATATTGAACTAAGTAAAGATCATGCATCATTAATGACCATTCTTATGTTTGAATTGGTTAGAAGATGGGAATAAGGATGAAAGTTTCTTAGTTAATATTAAGTATTCCATATTTCAGGTTTATAAGTACCCAATTTTTTTTTCACATTATATATCAAGGCCGATATCCCCATTGGGTTCATGATGATGATTTTTAAACAAGAATTTTTGGTAGATATTCATAGAGTTGAAGTTGATGGATACAATTATTAGAAGAATATAATTTAATAGTTTTAGTGATAGATCCTAAATAAGTATGAGGGATCTATTTTAGATCTATAGAAAAGGATTATTTGGAGGAGGTAGATATTTTCTTTAGTTTGATCCATGCTCTGAGGGAGAACTAGGTTCCATTAGCGGTCACCATGTTATGTGGATCTTCTTCACAATGGTGTTTTTTGTTCCTTAGTGATTTCAAGGAGTTAGTTATTTCATGGGATAAGTTCCATGATCAATTTAAATATAAGTTTCTTCCCTCAATAAAGAAGTTATTTTGTCTATAATAAATTTTTACTCTCTAATTGAGGAGTTATAGCATATAATATTTTAGTACTCAGTATAAAAACATCATCTATTATACATTTTAGTTCTTTGAGTTTCTTGATCATTTTATTGTGGTGTTTATTGATCAAAACCTATTTTATTCTAACTCATGGGGGGGGGGGGTATATAGAGAATCTCTTAGCTATTCTAGAGTTTCTTTATCACAATAATCTATCTAGGAATCCATTAAAGTGTAATTTCTAAGCCCATGAGGTCTATTTCATGGTACATGTTTTGTATAATCACTAATTATTTTTGGATCTTTCAAAGATTGAGGTTTTTTTCTTGGATATACTCTAAGAATGTTTTGAAGGTGTAGGGTTTTTGGGATCTTATGGGCTATTACACTAGATTTGTGCTTGATTTATCTTGTATTGAAACTCCTATGATATCCTTGACCCAGATAGATTAGGCCTTTATGTGGATAGACTATTTATAGGCTAATTTTGGGTATTTAAAAGAAAATATGATTAATTATCATGTTATTATTTTACTAAAGGAGGTTATTTTGTTTGAGGTTTATTAAAATTTTTTGTATCTTGGAATGGGATGAATTATGATCTAGTAAAGGGAAGTTATCTCATATATCTTTCAATAATTATAACCTCATGAGAATAAGTATTCTACCAATTCCCTTGGTTATATCTTAGTAGTATTTTCTATGATTTTTTGGTGACATTAACTCATTAGGGAGAACATTGTGGCCTTTATAGATGAAAATATCTTGAGTTATATCCTATCCTAGTGATACTTGTACTTATGATAGTGATTGTGGATTAAATTATTATAGTACTACGATTTTGATATATCATATACACCAGGGAAATGAAATATTCTTACTAACATGTTAAGTTGGAATTTTCGTGGCGATTCAATGCATGAGACTAGATATGTATTTAGGGTGATAGAGGAGCTTGTAACAAAGAACCTTGATATGGGAGAGATTGATGATAAAGGTAATCTCTACCAAATGAATTTTCAATCATCCTTAGTGTAGTAGGTGGAGTAGTGCGAGTTATAATGTTTATTTTTAAAGTGATAGTGTTGTTTTTGGTGACTATTATGAGGGATAGTATGAATATGGTCAAAATCGGGTGTTGTTTTAGTGGAGACTCTTCATTCCTTCAGTGATGTGAGAGGTGGTTCTACATGAGTTCCATAGTTTTCATTTAGTATTAAATGTAATGTGTGGATAAGATATATCATACCTTGAAGAGTTTATTCTGGTGGTCTAGTACAAAGATAATGGTTATAGAGTTTGAAATTGATATTTGGTCTATGAGAAGGTGAAGGATGGGAACCGTGTTCTTTGTGGGTTACTTCATCCATTGGATACTACTTAGTATAAGTGGGAAGAAATATTGATGTATTTTTTCATCATTTTTTCATTGATCCCAAGGATGATATGATTTTATTTGTGTGATTTTATTCCTCTGTATGAAACTGTCTCACTTTGTGGAGATTAAGGAGTTGAGAACAATGTATGTTTTATTAAGGTAGTACCTAGAGGATATCATGAGGCTTCATGGGGTTCCAAATATTATTATCTATAATCATGATCCTTTTTTTACCACATAAGTGTGAAGGGATATCTAGTGTGATTCTGGATCTCAATTATTCCTTAGCACAACCTTCAATCCACAAGCAAATGATTAGAAATATTGGACTATCTTGA
Source organism: Viscum album (assembly GCA_963277665.1). Lineage (NCBI taxonomy): Eukaryota > Viridiplantae > Streptophyta > Magnoliopsida > Santalales > Viscaceae > Viscum > Viscum album. The sequence continues at coordinate 2,081,962,848 of OY728136.1, read as the reverse complement.
CTTCGAAAGACATGTTCTATTAATGCATTCTAGATTTTAGAGGATCAAGGGTTAAACACCTAACTTTGATTGTGTTTTATTATAATAACAGTTATCACTCTACCATTGGTATAAATATATTTTAAACACTATTTGTATGACTGTTATGATCTATTTTGTGTTAGAATGAGGTTCAGGAGTTAGTTATTCTCTGACCAAAATTGGTACAGAGCATAGAAGAGAAGGTGTAGGTGATTAATGAGGGGAATTATGGAAGTGAAGGATAATTAGTAGTCCTGTTTTTATCATAAGAGGAGGACTATCAAGTTTTTTGTTTTAGATCATCTGTTCTTTAAGGTATTAACTCATCATGGGTAAAAAAGTTTTGATCATGGGATTAATCTTTTTCCCAGGTTTCTTTTACATTTCTACGTATTAGAGTATATTGGATTTCTTTTCATATTAGGTAGAATATCCCCTATAGATAAATAATATTCATGATTTTTTATACATTTCATATATTCATCAGTATCTTTGTAATGATTCTAAACTCATTAAATGGGGAAAGTTAGAAGTTGAAGATGATACAATTTTTGAGTAATGGACTTTTGAGATCTAGAACCCCCAAGAGAGGGTTTTGTGCAGGTTTTATATTCCTTCGGTTCATTTTTTCTAGAATAATAGTGTTTTGGAAGAGTATTCTTGGTATTATTAGTTATAAATTCATTCTTAGTATACCGAACTGTTTTTGAGTGATTTTTTGTGGTGATATGTATGAACTTGATTAATTTATGCGATGGGTATTGTTGTGTAGTTATGTTCTATTTCATTTTATTTATTTGGTTGTATATTTTTTTTTATATCCATTGATTTAGTTTTTATTAGACCTTAATTTTCTTTCCTTCCTAGGTTTGGTTTTTATCCTCAAGGATGAGAATCATTTGAGAGGTTTCTGAGGTAAGGGAATGATTTTTTTTAATCCATTAATCTATGTTTTTAGGTGATTGGATGCATAGAGGAATAGATGGTGAGTGGAAGTGTTGTAAAAATAGAAAATTATATCCTGAGGGGAGATGTTGTGATGCGGTTAGTCTAGTTTCCACATGGTGTAGTTTTTGAAAGTGAGGTTTAATTTCTATAAATATACTTTAAGGTGTAGCCATGGCCTTCATTCCATGGATCCTAGGTGAATGGTATTTTGTTTCTTCCATTTTGGAGAACTATCGTGACATTTCCACCCCTACGACATCATGGTTTTTTTAAATTACAACCATTGTGTGGTTTACATCCTTATTAAGAATGTCGTTATAAAAATTTATATCTATATTGATTTAGATGTCCCACTGAATTCCTACTATTTCATCCCACTTTCCTCTATCACTAGGTGACCATATGTTCCTCTCTAGATATATTTAAGCCCCTTTAATTATATTTAGCTTTCAACTTTTAGAAATCAACTCATGAGTGATCTGAAGGGAGTTTTCTCCTTCCCTATTTGTTTTTAATTATTTCTTGTTACTTATTACCATTCTACGAAAATCCCATCCCCTTAGTATTATGGGTTTCTCGTCGATGTTTGATGAATATTTTTTGATGTAATGATGCTTTTAGGATTCATGGGATCCTTTTGAGGTATTATGTTGTTGTTCCTCAATCATCCTTGTAACACCCCAAGCTTCCGCGATGGTTTCCCTTTGAATAATACAATAGCTTGTGTTGTATGAAACTTCGAGTTCAAACACACAACAACTAATCAAACTAGAAGTAATGAATAGTAATACCCACTATTTATAATTTTATAAATTTTATCTTTCAAAATGGACTTCATTTTTGGATTCAGAATATCAAAATTAGCTTAGGGTGAATTTTTTATATTTTTCTGAAAACTTTCAATTTTTGATGAATAGTGAAAAAACACTACATTATTGGTTAAAACTGAATTTTTATTTAAATAATTAGTTATTTTATTTTAATTTATTTTTGGTCAAAATAGATACATAATACCTATATATGTTCAACGTAATTCATTGGAGTCATTTTATAAAAAGTTTAGATATATATAATTTTATTAAACTTTTTACCATCTTTTACACATGTTCTAATTATATTGGATAAGTATAATTCGACCAAAAATAACCTTAGGAATAAAATATGATTCTCTTTGGTCCACTTGTATTAGATTAGTACATTTATTATTATTTTATTTAAAGAAGATTTAAAAGAGTTAAATTCAATGTTTAATAACTAAACCATTTTAAATATAGGATTACACACAATATAAATTCGACTATAAATATTCATTAAAAAAATATAAAATTATTTCCTACATAATGTTATTTTATTTATAATTTTTAGACATTATATAATTTAATTTATTTATGATATAATGATGATGGAGTTATTACCTTATTAATGAAATATTAAAATAATTGGTATTTTAAATATCCAAATAAATGTAAATTCAAACTTCTTATGAATTACACTAATTTTATAGGTTAACATGAAATGTTATAGTTGGTTAAATAAATTTTATTCTAAGTGATAAAGTTTTTATGGCTTTCAAAAAAATCAAATACTAAATAGTGTCAAAATTGACATAATTGAGTTTTTAAAACAAATATTATATTATTAATTGATATAATATTCTTAAAAATATAAGGTTCAGAAAAAGGACTTATATATGGTTATATATATTAATAAAGAACCACATGGGATTATCTTGGATTGTTATAGTAAGTTTATTAACCATATAATATAAAAATACAAAGAGACATGGTAAATGTCAAACTATTTAACTAAGAGTTAAATCTAAAAGATAAGGTTAATATGATGAAATAAACCTATCCAAAACCTATTGGTTGAGATTTTTGAAACCCATAACTACCTTAGAATTTAAATAATTAAATTTTGAGCCATTAGAAACCGAAAATTACTTTATCATAAAATAATATTTCAATCTTTTTATAAAGTGACCCTCACCTCTCTTATAAAAGGGAACTTACCCTTATCTTAATTTGACACCTCCAAAGCCTTTTGGATCAGCCAAAACCTTCCCAAATATCCTCCCAACTTTCTTAACTTCATACTAGAGGATTTAATTTGGTTATAAAGTCATAATAAGGAGCCCTTTTGATCAAATCAAAAGGAAGAACCTGAAGAAGAGGTAAATATTTCATCACCCCTTCCAAGTTATTTTCTTCTTCCACTTACTATTTCTTTGTTGTTTCCATTATAAAATAATAAATCCATTATCCTCTATATACTGTGATGTTATTATAAAAATGGTACAACCATATTCATTATTCTATCCATCCTATAAATGAAAAAGTCACCATACGTGCGTATGTACAGATTACCGTCTCTACGTTGTGGTGTAGTATGTTATTCAAACACTTAATTATTTGGATGGGTATAATAATGAGTATAACTGATGTAAATAATAAATATAACATGTTAATTATTCTATATATATTATATAACATCAAATTACATACAATTTCTCCATCAACATAATGATATTGTCACTCTTGCATACGTACAGATTACCGTCTCCACGAACACGATGAGATTCATTCCCCATCGTAATCATTCAAGAATAATTTTCATTTTATGATTAAAAATAATGTTTATGAACATAATATAATTATGTATATGAATTAAATACATCTTATTCATAACAAACATGACTTACGTAACCAAGTATATAAAGGAAAATGAATCAGTTAACACCCGAAACGATGATACTACTAAAAAATTATTAACAAAGCAATGTTATAAGATCATATATGATATCATATTAATGAATATAGTTATTGTATAATTTAATAACAATTTTTTAACTGTTATACAGAAGGTTAACATACCATTTACTAAGTAAAAGTACAAGGTAAGGGTTAATTTCACAATCTCTTTATTATCTGAGATTGTTTTTACATAAGTATCTACTGGGAACTCTTTATCATCCACATCAGTGTTTTCTTAAAAAATGTATTTCAAAACATTTTTAATATTTACTAGACTATGGTTTAAATTCATTTATACCTTTTTTTGACTTTTTATAAAATGTTTTGAAAGTAATCTTTCCGTTGTTTTCCAAACAAGGTACTTTATGACCTTTTCGACAAATTAAGGTAAGAATGTTTTTTAACTTATATCGTGGGTGCGGTTATTCTCTTCAATTATAACAACTTTTAAGATTCCCTTAGAATATTATAAGAATATTTTCAAAATAAATGTTTTCTTTTATAATTATGTTACTTTCAAATGATTTCAAAAAAAAATAAAAAGATATTTCTCTCAAATAGTTTTGATTTAATCTATGTCAACATCCTTTGATGGATTTTACACTTGTTTGAAATTTATTCATTATGATAAAAATATTCTATATTTTATTGAAGGTTTTTTGATATGTTTAACTATGGATGTGTTATTTTTATACCATTCATGGTTTATGGATAATGTATTGACATTTCATATGCTAGTTTTAATACGAATGTTTATGTTATGTTTAAACAATTTCATATAAGGAATGCATTGGAATTAGTAAGTGACGGGTGGAGCCCTCTATAGAACCTCTATGCATTGGTAGGTCTCATGAGACAAAATAGTGTCTTGGAACAAGGCCTTGACAAAATATTATTTTTAGTCTTGGAACAAGGTCTTTACTACGTGGTTATGAAGTATGAAATAATGCATTCCATCATTATGAAAGTGGCTATTGATATTGCATGTGATTATTTTTGACTAGTAGAATATCCATGTGAATAAGTAAATGGAATTATTTGATTTTATTTTTGTCATATTATGGTTAATTTTAAGTTTAAAAGGATTTTGTTTTAGCCATATACATTGACTTAAATGTTTATGCTTATTTATGAAAATTTCCACTATATTGTTATCCTTACTGAGCATCTGATCTCACCCCTTTCTATGTTTTATTTTTCCTAGGATGTGAAGAAGTATTTTATGGTTGACCTGTAGGGATAGGCTAAATATATAAGTGTGTTAAAAAGGGGAAAAATGCTATTAATTTTCTTATTTCATGATATAATGTAAAACTTATGAATGTATCTAGTACTTCCAAGGCTACTAAACCGATCAATCTTTCAGGACATGATTCCTTGTATCATGCCAATGTTATGTAATAATGCACCGACTAGGGGTAACTGGGGTCAGGGTGTTACAGTTGGTATCAAAGTAAGTTTAGTACAAACCTTAGAAGCTAGATTTATAAAAAGTATGATTAGAGAACATTACCCTAAGATAGAATTTAAGGATTAGTATAGAAAAACTTTCTAGAATTTTGGTACTGTAGAGATTTTATGAGTTTTCCAAGAAATAAGTCCCTATCTAAATACTAGTTGGTAGATGCATCTCTGGGACAGATGTACCTAGGGGTATAACCCGAAAACACCTCTTTGAGATAGACTCGAACGGGAACTAGTGCACGAAAATGGGACTTGCTGCACTATTGGTTACGACACTCCCAAGGGATATGCTTAGGATAATTATCATTTTCTATAAAAACAATTATAGAAGGGTTTATGAGTATATAACTTCTCAAAGAAAATATTTTTATGATTATAGATTATATCCATAAACTGTTCAATTTATGTTAAGTGTTTTAAAAGTTCAGAATTATGTATTGTGATTCATAAACTAATATACTATGTTGCATTGTTTAGAAATGGTTCCTGGTTGAAGGAATGTAAACCATGTTAATGCATGTAATCCATGTAGGTATTTACCTCCTAATCAAGATAATTATAGTGGAGTTGGTGAAGCAACTGGTGCTGATCAGCTTATCACCACACTGGGATAACTCACTCAGGTTATGAATAATAACCTTACCCATATGGAGCACCCTGATCCACAATGTAGAGGATCAATGTTAGACCGCATCATGAGGAAACAACCTCCAACATTAAATGGGAGTACAAATCCATTAGTACCTAAGCAATGGATAAATTCCTTATAGAAAATATTTCACGCTTTGAGGAGTAGCGAAAGGGAAAAAGTTGTCATGGTAGTTTATCGCCTCACGGGAGATACAGATCAATAGTGGTCATTGATTCAAAACAAAAAATAAGATGAAGAAGTATCAAACATGGAGTGGAGGTAGTTTAATGATATTTTCTTAGAAAAATACTTTCCTCATGACCATCGATCAGATATGGAAAGACAATTTCTAAGTCTCAGGAAAAAAGAGGATGATAATATTGCAAAATATGAGACTAACTTTACTAGGTTAGCAAGGCATGAAATAGATTATATACGTAATCCAAGGAGAAATATTGATCAATTATTTGATGGGTTAAAACCATTTCTTCATAGAGAATTAGTCTCAAAATCCTTCTCATCACACAAAGATATTATCTCAGGCGCAATCTAGACAGAAAAGGATTTCTCTAAGTCTTATGACTTTAAAGCAATGAAATAGAAAAAGAGATCTGCTGAACACTCTGGAAATAGAAATAAGGAGAATAAGGGAAAAGTTGAATGTCCCTCCTATGCTAAATATGGTAAGAAACACCCCGGTACTTTCCTAAAGGGAATGAGAGTCTATTACAAGTGTGGTGAAAAAGTCCACCAAGCTCGTGATTGAAAGGGGAAGAAAGAGGCTGTCAATGTTGAATGCTACAATTGTTGAGAAAAATGGAATTATGCAAATGAGTATTCTAAGTGCCAAGGGAACTTACCTCAGAAAAGGCCAAGGGAGAAAGACCAAGCTTATGTGATCACTACTACTGAGGTTGAATATACGAAAGACTTGGTGGCAGGTAATTTAATGGTTTCTTCAAGTTTAGCCAATGATTTATTTGATTTTGGATCATTGCATTTTTTCATATCTTCCCAGTTTTCTAAGAAAATTAGATATTTTCAATTTGAATTAACAAGGGAGTTGTCAGTCAAAACACCTAAGGGAAGTATCATTTCGACAAAGGTTTGTGAATCAGTTCCCATTAGGAAATATAAATATTCTTTATCTGCTGATCTCATCATCATACCCATGATTGAATTTGATATAATCCTCTGAATGGATTCGATTTAAGACCATGATGTGAAAATTTATTGTAAGAGGAAGAAGGTTACAATTTTCGATGATGATAAGGAGAACCTTATATTTAGATCAGAAACATCACCACCTGATTCTTATCTAGATCCACCCCCAATAGCTCTACTGAATTCAATTATTGAGGAATAAGAGAATGAAATAACTATGGGTGAGGAAAAGAATGTTTGAATAGAGTATTTACCTATTGTGAAAGAATATGTTGATGTGTTTCCTGAGGATTTACCTGGACATCCTCCAGAATGAGAAATTGAGTTTTCCATTAACTTAATTTCTGGTTCAAGGCCCATATCGAAGACCCATTATAGAATGGACACTGTGGAATTAGTGGAACTAAAGAAACAACTAGAGTAATTGAGTAATAAGGGATTTATTTTCCCCAGTGTCTCCCCATGGGGAGCCCCTATCCTTTTTGTTAAGAAGAAAGACATATCTATGAGGTTGTGCATTGACTACACCTAGATCAATGCTATAACAATAAATAACAAGTACCCCTACCCCGCATTGATGATTTATTCGACCAAATTCATGGAGATCAATATTTTTCAAAGATTGAACTTCGATCTGGATATCATCAGTTGTGTGTGAGAAGGAAGAAATTACGAAAACAACATTTCGAACCAGGTACAGACATTACGTGTTTACAGTAATGCCTTTTGGATTAACTAATGCACCCTCTATCTTCATTGATCTAATGAATAGAGTTTTCAAGGAATATCTTGATGAATTTGTGGTGGTATTTATTAATGATATCTTGGTATAATTAAAAATCTATGAAGATCATGAAATTCACTTGTGCATTATCCTAAGGACTCTTAGAAGAAATGAATTATATAGAAAATTTAGAAAATGTGAATTCTGGCTTCAGGAGATCTATTTTCTTTCCAATATTGTCTCTAAGGATGGAATCTCTGTTGCTACTTCAAATACCAAGGCAATCCAAGAATGGCCAGCACCGACGAGTATAACTGAGATATGAAGTTTTATTGGTTTAGCAGGTTATTATCAGTGTTTTGTCCAGAATTTTTCTCAATTGGAAGACCCATTAACCAAGATCACACGTAAAGGGGTTAAATTATTTTGGACAAAAGAGTGTGAAGAATGTTTTGAAGAATTGAAGGGAAGATTAGTCAATGCTCCTATCTCAAATCTACTATCAGGGAATGAAGAGTTTGTTATTTATAGTGATGCTTTAAAGAAAGGACTTCGTTGTGTCCTTATGCATAATGATAGAGTTATTTCCTATGCATCACTACAACTAAAAATTCATGAAAAAAACTATCCTACTCATGATCTTGAGTTAACAGCTGTAATCATTGCTTTGAAGATATGGAAACACGATCTCTATGGTGAAAAATGTGAGATATATACCGATCACAAGATTTTTAAGTATATTTTCTCATAGAAGGAACTCAACATGAGGTAAAGGTGATGGCTTGAACTACTGAAGGATTATTATTTCACAATAAACTACCACACAAGGAAGGAAAATAAGGTGGCATATGCTTTGAACAGAAATAATCATGGAGTTTTGAACAAGATAAGAGTTGAAAGGGATCCTATTTTAATGGATCTAGTAAAAATGGATATTGAAATAATCATAGAAGGTGAAACATAAATACTTTTTCAAATGGTTTCCAAACTATCTTTACTAGAAAGGATAAAAAGTTCTCTGGCTGTTGATGAGGATTTTCAAAATAAAATTAAAACTGTGAATGATGGGAGATTGATAAACTTCATATATGAAGACGAGATTTTGAAATTTGGGAAGAGACTTTGTGTTCCCGATATACCTGATCTGAAAAGGGAATTGTTAGATGATACTCATAGCTCTAATTTCTTTATAAACCCTAGTAGAACTAAGATGTATAGATATTTGAAAGAAAATTTTTGATGGGAAAAAATGAAGAGAGAGATTGCTGATTTTGTGTCGAGATGTATGGTTTTCCAACAATTGAAATCTTAAAGACAACATCCTAGAGGATTCACGCAACCTATTCCCATACCTAAGTGGAAATGGGATGATATTATGATGGAATTTTTCATGGGACTACCAAAGACTCCTATAAGGAATGATGCAATATGGGTCATTGTTGATTGTCTTACCAAGTCATCACATTTTATTGATATAATAGAAGATTTACCACTTAAAGGTTTAGAAATATTGTATATTAATAAAGTTGTAAGACTTCATGGAGTACCCCTATTGATTGTTTATAATTGTGATCCCAATTTTACATCAAGATTCTGGAAAAGACTTCAGAAATCCCTGGATATTGAACTTCATTTGAGCATTGCCTACCACCCTCAAACCGATGGAAAATCATAACAGACTATTCAAACCTTAGAATACATGTTGAGATCTTTCTCACTTGACTTTCAAGGTATGTGGGATCAATATTTACCTATGGTATAATTTTCCTATAACAATAGCTTCCATTCAATTATTCAGATGGCACCATATGAAGAGTTATATGGAAAGAGATGTCGCACACCAACTTTTTAGGATGATATTGGTGAAAGAAAACTTGTAGGCCCAGAACTTGTTGAGGAAACAATGAAAAAGGTGAAGGTTATCCAAAACCACATCAAAGCATCTTAAATTAGGTAGAAGAGCTATACCAATAACCAAAGGAAGGATTAGTAATTTTAGGTAGGAGATCATGTTTTCTTGAAGGTATCTCCATGGAAGAGAGTTATACAATTCGGTAAGAAGGGTAAATTAAGTCCACAGACATCGGACCTTTCGAAATTCTAGAAAGAATTGGGGCTGTGACTTACTATTTGGCAATGCCACCAAGTCTCTCCAAAGTTTATGATGTGTTCCACATATCACTATTGAGAAAATGCATGCCTGACCCAACACATGTACTCACCTATGAGGAAATTGGACTGGAACCTAATCTGTCTTATTGTGAATAGCTTTTCAAGATTCTTGATACAAGAGAACAAGTGCTGAGAAACCGGACGACTCGTCTGGTAAAAGTTCTATGGAGAAACCATAAGATGGAAGATGCAAAGTGGGAACCCGAGAAACTTATGATGAAGAACCACCCAAATATTTTTATGTAGTAATATACTAGAAATTTTTAGGATGAAATTATTTTAAGGAGGGGAGAATGTAACACCCCAAGCTTCCATGGTACGTTTCCCTTTGAATAATACAATAACTTGTGTTGTACGCAACTTCGAGTTCAAACACACCACAACCAATCAAACTAGCCATTATGAATAGTAATACCCACTTTTTTAAATGTTATAAATTTTATCTTTCAAAATGGACTTCATTTTTGGATTTGAAATATCGAAATTAGCTCAGGGTGAATTTTTGGTATTTTTCTGAAAACTTTCAAATTTTGATGAATAGTGAAAAAACACTGCGTTATTAGTTAAAACCAACTTTTTATTTAAATAATTAGTTATTTTATTTTAATTTATTTTAGGTCAAAATATATACATAATAATTCTATATGTTCAACGTAATTCATTGGAGTCATTATATAGTAAGTTCAGATATATAAAATTTGATCGAACTTTTTACCGTCTTTTACCCACCTCTAGGAGCATTTGCAAATTTGTATAAAACTTAATTTTACTGATTTTTTGAGTTGAATTTCAAAAATCAAAAAGACACGGTTAATATCAGTAAGTAAAATGTGGTTCAATAAGATGAAAATAATTTTTGGTGAATAGAAACTTTTGACTTTTATTTACCACGATTAAAAGTAAATAGGGTAATTAAGGGTAAAAATGATATCATAATTACCCTAACACATGTCCTAATTCTATTGGATAAGTATAATTCGATGAAAAAAAACTTAGGAATAAAATATGATCTTCTTTGGTCTACTTGGATTAGATTAGGACATTTATTATTATTTTATTTAAAGAAGAGTTAAATTCAAAGTTTAATAACTAAACCATTTTTAATATAGGGTTACGCACAATATAAATTCAACTATAAATATTAATTAAAAATATAAAAATATTTCTCACATAATGATATTTTATTTATAATTTTTATACATTATATAATTTAATTTATTTATGACACAATGATGATGCAGTAATTACCTTATTAATAAAATATTAAAATAATTGATATTATAAATATCCAAATAAATGTAAATTGTGACTTATGAAAAATCACACTAATTTTATAGGTTAATATGACTTGTTAGGGTTGGTTAAATAAATTTTATTTGAAGTGATAAAGTTTTTATGGCTTTTAAAAAAATCAGATACTAAATAGTGTCAAAATTGACATAATTGATTTTTTTAAAAACATATTATATTATTAATTGATATAATATTCCTAAAAATATAAGGATCGAAAAAATGGATTAGATAAGGTTATATATATTAATAATGAACCACATGGGGTTCTCTTGGCTTTTTATAGTAAGTTTATTAACCATATAATATAAAAATACAAAGAGACATGGTAAATGTCAAACTATTTAACTAAGAGTTAAATCTAAAATATAAGGTTAATATGATGACTTAAACCTATCTAAAACCTATTTGTTGAGAGGTTTTTGACCCATCCCCACCTTATCCTTTAAATAATTCATTTTTTATCCATTAGAAACCGAAAATGATTTTATTATAAAATAATATTTCAAGCTTTTCCTAAAGTGACCCTCACCTCTCTTATAAAAGGGCACTTCCCCTTCTCTTAATTTCACACCTCAAAAGCCTTTTGGATCAGCCAAAACCTACCCAAATATCCTCCCAACGTTCCTCCCTTAATACTATAGGTTTTTTTGGGTCATAAATCCAGCCTAACGAGCCCTTTTGTTCAAATCAAAAGGAAGAACCCGAAGAAGAGGTAAATATTTCATCACCTCTTTCAAGTTCTTTTCTTCTTCCACTTCCTCTTTCTTTGTTGTTTCCATTATAAAATAATAAATCTATCATCTTCTATATACTGTTATGTTATTATAAAAATGGTACCCCATATTCATTATTCTATCCATCCTATAAATGACAAAGTCACCATACGTGCATACGTACGGATTACCGTCTCCACATCGTGGTGTAGATTGTTAAGCAAACAATTAATTATATGGATGGGTATAATAATGAGTATAACTAATGTAAATAATAAATATAACATGTTAATTATTTTTTATATATTATATACCATCCAAATACATATTATTTTCCTATCAATATAATGATATTGTCACTCGTGCGTACGTACAGATTACCATCTCCACGAATGCTATGAGATTCATTCCCCATCGTAATCATTCAAGAATAATTTTAATTTTATGATTAAAAATAATTATTATGAACATAATATCATTCTATATATGAATCAAATACATCCTATCAATAATAAACATGTCTTATATAACCAATCATATAAAGGAAAACAAATCAGTTAACACCCGAAACGATGATACTACTAAAATATTATTAACAAATCAATATTATAAGATCATATATGATATCATATTTGTGAATATAGTTCTTGTATAATTTAATAAATTTTTTTAACTATTATATATGAGGTTAAAATACCATTGACTAAGGAAAATTACAAGTTAATGGTTAATTTCACGATATCTTTATTATTCGAGGTTGTTTTTACGTAAGTATCTACTGGGACCTCTTTATCATCCACATCTGTGTTTTCTTAAAAAATATATTTCAAAATATTTTTAATATTTACTAGAATATTGGTTAAAGTCATTTATACCCTTGTTTTACTTATTATAAAATGATTTGAAAGGAATCTTTCCGTCATTTTCCAAATAAGGTACTTTATGACCTTTTCGACAAATTAAGGTAAGAATGTTTTTTAACTTATACGGCGGGTGCCGTTATTCTCTGCCATTATAACACCATTGAATATTCACTTACAATATTATAAGAATATTTTCAAAATAAATGTTTTCTTTTATAATTATGTGACTTTCAAATGATTTCAGAAAAAAAGAAAGAGATATTTATCTCAAATAGTTTTGATTTCATCTATGTCAACATCCTTTGATGGATTTTACACTTGTTTGAAATTGATTAATTATGATAAAAATATTCCATATTGTATTGAAGGTTTTGTGATATGTTTGACTGTGGATGTGTTATTTTTATACCATTCATGGTTTATGGATAAATTATTGACATTTCGTATGCTAGTTTTAATAAAAATGTTTATGTTATGTTTAAACCATTTCATATAAGGATGCATTGGAATTATTAAGAGACGGGTGGATCTTGATATAGCTCCTCGATGCATTGGTAGGTCTAATGAGAAAAACTAGTGTCTTGGAACAAGGCCTTGAAAAAATTTTATTTGTAGTCTTGGAACAAGGCCTTGACTATGTGGTTATGAAGTCTGGCATTATGCATTCCATCATTATGAGTGGGGCTATTGATGTTGCATGTGATTATTTAACTAGTAGAATATCCATGTGAATAAGTAAATGGAATTATTTGATTTTATCTTGGACATATTATGATGAAGTTTAAGTTTAAAGTCTTTTTTTAGTCTTATACATTTCTTTAAATGTTTATGCTTATTTATGAAAGTTTCCGCTATATTGTTATCCTTACTGAGCATCTGAGATCACCCCTTTCTATGTTTAGTTTTTCCCAGGATGTGAAGAAGTATTTTATGGTTGACCTGCAGGTATAGGCTAAGGATATAAGTGTATTCAAAAGGGGAAAAATGTTGCTGATGTTTTTATTTCATGATGTAATTTAAAACTTATGAATGTATCTAGTACTTCCAAGGCTACTAAACTGATTGGTCTTTCAGGACTTGATTCTTTGTATCATGACAATGTTATGTAATAATGCACTAACTCTGGGTAACTGGGGTCAGGGTATTACAATCCCTTCATTATTTCTCAAATAACATTAAAATATTTGTATTAAGGTATAGTATTTGATATACTTATTTTTTATGTGAAAATATGGGATTGAAATGATTTCATCATCATCATCGTAATTTATTTATTGAGTTTAAGAAAAGTACAAGAGAAAAAAATACATGGAATCTATATTACGGGGCCCTAAAATGATGTAAATTGAGTGCATCCCCTCTAACTATGTTCTCCCCCTCAGGAGTCATAAAAATTATTTCCATAGAGCATATGATGTTCTTACCATGGGTCGACAAATTGATTGATGTGTTAAATATTGTTTATTTGAATAATTTTCATGACAAAGTTGTAATAACAATGTAAATATGGTAAGATGAAGCGATTAACGAGTGATTCATATGATTTATATTGTCACTCTTTCTTAAAACTATATAACATGGAAAGTTTTACTTTGATTGAGTTCATTGGTTTATTATAGATAAATTTAGCTTCATATTAGAGGTTTTATTTTCATTGAAACCTATTCATAATAAATAAAATAATTAAATATGGTAAAGTTATTTTTTCCTATAAATAAATATTTTAGGATATTCTAAATACTATCCATGATTTCTATATGTTGTATGCCTTTATGCTATGGATTTTCTTACCCCTTAAGTAAGGTGTATGGAAAATATTATTTTCTTCTATGTATATGACCTGGGATGATACAGTTCTCATTGTCAATTATTGTAAAATTGGGTAGGTATAAATGATTAAGTAAGGAATAAACTATTTTCCCTTTGTAACAATAGTGATTTGATGTGGATGATTATCAAATAGATGACAAAGGTCAAGAGATAGACTTTTATTCCTACTTGTTCATTGTAATGGGGTTGTTTTTTGGACAGATGACATAGTTTTAGGGATGAGATTTCATATTTTCCTATTTTTTGTGATGTTAGGATCATTATCAAAGGTTGAAATCTAGGGTTTCCTATTTTTTTGTTTCTTATTATTTATTGATGTTCTCAGTTTCCACTTGCTGTGGGATGTGTGTTACCTTTGATTATATCTCTTACTTGAGATTATATTTAATCGAGTAATACAATACCCATGATCATGGAATTGTAATTAACTGTAATGAATTCATGGGATGGGTGCTGAGTATGGACATGATGTGTTAAATTAGAACTATGGATTTTTTGGGATAATTATTTAAGAACATGGCTAAAAATCGTAACTTTTAACATAAAATAAAAAAGTACCATGTATTTGATGGTAATGAAAATAGTTAAAACAAAATTAATGATACTTTTTTCAAATTAATTTTAGTTTCTAAATCACTATGGTTAATGGTGAAATTTGATTCTTGTATGATTAGATAAGTTTAATATTTCTAGTTCCTAGTTATGAAAACTAGTTTTTCATATTAGACATTATATATAGTTTGAGCCTAATGCATGATAGTTTCTCTTAGATTGGTTTTTTATTATTATATCATTATGTTATATTATTTATTTTTCTTGACTTCCAGATTCAATAGGGTGTTTGATTCTCATATTAGACTTAGGTTCTGAATATTTTCCCAAAATATAGGTTGTCATATATACTAATGGATGAAAACACCCCTACCCCACTCTCTCTTCTAGAATTAGAAAATGTGTGTATACATAAATAGGTTGTGGTGGATTACTATTATAGGGAATGAACTCATATTGGATGTAATGGATCTTAGTTATTATATATAACCATATGCGGTCTGTGGAGGCTTAAAGTAATAACATATACTTTTATTAGGCTATGATGTCTTATAGTTATACATGTGTATTAATACATGGTATGAAATGGATTAAGGTATAATGTATACTTTTATAGGTCTATGACGATTCATGGTTTTTTATATTGTTATGAGGATAAGATGAATAAATGGTTGTGATATGGTTTATTAGATGGATATGATTACTTATAGATGGGATGGGAGAACTGGGATGTAATATATTGAGGCAAGGGTGACTAGTTATGTGAGAAATTGGATGCGGGATGCCTTTCTTAAATATATGATTTTGACATCATGTTACTTATTTCTGTGCATTAATTAATGAGGTATACTTGGTTAAGTTGGGATATAGATCTTCTAATTTATGTAATAACTTTATTTATCTATTTATTCATCGAGATTTATCATGATTCTTTTACATTTTCACCAAAGGTTTTGGGGAGTATCCTATTGAGTATACTTTTATGATCACCCTATATATAAATATAATTTTTCATAATATGAGGAGTTCACTAGTGATCAATTTTGGTGTTACTATATCATAGTATTAGTTCAAGAGATTCTTGATTTTTTTCATCATCCAGTCCTTGACCGTGATATATATATTTTTTTATTTTCATGATTTGTATGACATTACATTCATGTATGAGGATTGGTTATTTATTTATATATGGATTTTATTGGAGGTTTATATCCTTATTGGGATATATTGAGGTTAATCCATCACATATGTATTCATTATATACCCTTAGTTATAGTTTCAAACTTGTTTCCTATTGGATAAAGGCTTCAGGGGTCACTCTTGCCTCGTATTCACTACCACCCTAGGAGGGTTACCAGTGGGGGGGAGGGGTGTGAAGATAAAATTCAGTAAAATTAAATGAATTTTTAATGATGAACATATTTAGATAAAATGGGCAAAAATAATTAATTAAGGTAATATGGTATATTTATATAATAATAAAGATTAAAGAGAGAGAAATTATTAGGTGCATGATAAAGATGAATAATTCAAGATTAATATAATTCATTTTCTTAAATGACATTTAAATACTAAATTAGAAATGGAAATAACTTAATTTTGTTTTCAACTATAAAAATCAATAAAGTTAAATAGATTGTATATCTATATTCATATATATGAAGACATGAAATCTATTTAAACCAATAAATGGGGTTAAATAGGAAAAATTTTAAAAGCAATAAATGAAAATTAATGTTTCAAATCATTAAAAGAAATGAAATAATGAGTATATCACTTATAAATAATTATTACCGAATTAATGAAGTACTATCATGATTTAATTAAGAGTGTTTAGTGAATATACTACAATTAATGGAAATATAATGAAGGATTATGATGTAAAATCCATAAATTTAAGTAGTAAAATCCTCTTGTCAAGAATATAATTAGGTTATGAGAATGTTTGAGAATTTAGTGACAATGCTTGTGTCATTGTGAATGTCCTAAATGTAATACTTAGAGAGAATTTTGTGATTCATAGGAGAGTTATTGATTGAGACACATGATGGATTTTTGTACATATATTCTTTGTGATGTGGTATATTCCAATGATTAATAGATATTGATGGAAATGATATATAATTGAAACTCCCCTTTCTATCACATATTGGCTAGGGTTAGAGTGAGTTGATGATGAACGTTACACTTATCACCCACTAATTTGGATAGAGATTTAAAATTAAATATACATGTATATACCAATAACTATAGTTTTAGGTAATATAGATACTCATTAACATATTATTGAAGATATTAAATTCCTCTAGAATTTTTTGTATGGGATAGTTTGAGGTGGGTAATTCCTCCGACACCCCTAATATGAGAATATAATTAACGATAATTTACCTAGGTGTTCAAAACCATTATCACCCATAGATTAGTGATTGAGGTGGACTATGACACACCAGATATTATCTCTTATACTACCCAAAACACTATTATTGGGAGAACTAGATATCCGGCTTCAGCCTTGGATATGTGAATTTCTTATTTCATTTACATATAATTTTAACCCTTGAGATGCGTATTTGATTCGGAACCCTAATATGTATATAATTTTAGTAGTATATATGTGTAATTATTATAGTATTTTAGAGATATATGGAAACATGAATTTCCTCAAGAATATTGATTAATGTATCCATCATTAATTATCAAGAAAGAATACTATAAAGGCATGTGAAAGAAGATTATTATTTTCTAGTGTTTTTTTTAAATTTGTGGCTACCATTCACATGTAGGGTGAATGAGTTCTAACATATAGTATATAGTGTAACCATATGGTTAGGGTAGTACCTAGGTTATTATATCTAATGAGAGGGAAACTTTATTTAAAGGGGATTATTTTTACACCCTAGTTGGATGTAGTTTGTGAGGCCCCTTATACAATTCTTATCAAAGTTTCATGTATATGAATATTTATGGAAACATTGTTTTTTATAGAGTGTTATAGAAGTGTGCTATAGTTATCTTGATATAAATATTATTTTATTGATAATTATGTAAGGTGGTATTGGTTTTCCTATACTCTATATATACTATCAACGCACACAAATACTAGTTTTTCATGAGGTTGGATCACAACTTAGGATAACCATATTGAGTATTATTATAAACTTCAACATGAAAATCTATGCATTTTTCACCTCATGTACATGTATATATTAATAATTAGATAAAGGATGATATTATAGGATAAATGTTGGAAGTATATATGATAGTTACCAGTGTAGAGTTCTCAGTGTGATGACCATCCTTATATCGTCGATGTTTGAGATTTCTTCTGTTTTGGATACATTGTTCCTATATGTTGATTTATTTGTTTACTATAAATTATATCCTAGAAATTTTAGTATATACACATGTTTTTTATCTCATGATTTTTGATTCATTTATATCATGGTGGATGATGTTTCTTTAAAACATTTTTCAATTTATATCTAGAGGTAACACCTCATGTTATTTTGTGTGGATACCGCAACCTTGGTCACTATCCCCTGACCTATTGGAGGTGGGATTGGGTAGTTTAATTATCATTGTTCTAGGATATGATAGATTAGTATAAGATCCATAGTATGTAGTTTAGAATTAGGTACATGTGAGGATTATTTGGGATAGTTTAGACTGAGTCTTACTAAGGAACTTTAGTTCATGTAAACACAATAGAGTATTTTAAAAGGTTTCTGGTGACTAATATACTCATGATCATGACTCTTATTGATCTTACATGATAGATATATTAGTGTGTAAACTAGGATTATATAGGATGGGGGAATGAATCATATAGATCTAGTTTATGATTCAATGATTTTATGATTGGTTTGACTGAATTTATAGATAGTCTACATGGAGTAGACTAATAGTAGATGTATTCATATCCATATCATATGATATGATCTGAAGATCACAATGTTGTCTTGGAGACAATGGTAAAGAAACAATAATATTTAAATGTTTTTTTTGTGTATTAGTGGTTATAATAGTGACCCGAGACAAAGAAAATAGATGATATATTATGGCATAACTCTAGATAGAGAATTCAAGAAGACTTGAATAGAATTAGATATTAGTGTTTCTATATGGTGTTTCTGATTTATTAATATAGACAGAGGAATTAATTTTTAACTTTTGAATTTACATTTTCCTTACTATGATTTTATTATAATTTTTAATTTTTTCTTACATGATATTTGAGACTCTATGGAATTTTGTGTGAAGTTGAGACTTGTACTATTGATTTTTAATCAATTATAGTTCCACTTGTGGTTATTTTTATGGGTATTTTGGGATTAGATTAATATAGTGGAAACATATTAAGATATGGATTCTTTATCTTGGTGATGTATACATATGAAAAAAATTATTTTCACAATTGGATTTCTCTCTCCTAACAGACTTGTAAATTCATTTGAAAGGGAAGTAAGCCATGAATTTATTCTTAGTTTCGAAATTAGGGGACTCCACATGGGAATTCATGATGATGATTCACATTTAGGACAAGTATTCATGATGATTTGGTATTTTTTAGTTATTTAGAATACACTATAAACACTAGTGTGAAAGTCACAATAAGATGAATGGTGAATGTTATAATAGTATTATTAGTGTCAATTGACCCTGATCAAGAATTAATTAGGTTTATAGATTAGAAAATTTATGGTCATATATACTTTTAAATGTATATACTATTAATATATAGCGATGAAATTATTAATAAAATTTTAAATATTTTATACATTTTTTGAAAGAGGTAACGTAAAAATATCATACCACCTTGACAATAAATTTCATAACAGAGTGATGATGAACCAAATGAATCATTTATTAGTTGATGAGGGTATTTTGAATAACCCAATTTAGTGGTAATAAAATTATATAGATATTTATAATGAGTGAAGTGATGGTGACATCATTGGTCATTTAATGTTATTATGATGATAGAGAGAAAGAAAGGTGGTTGGAGTTTTTTTGGTGGAATTTTAGAAAGGTTTTTGTGACTATATTGTCTTGTGGGTGAATGGTTTTAATAAGCTGGATAAGAAATTATATTAAATTGAATAATTAAATTGTATTAAATACCTATATTTATGATCATATGATGGAAATAATCACCAAGGGGGTGAAATTTCGGTGTCACAAAGGTGACATATATGGTTTAGTGGTGATTTATAAAATATGATCAAAAAATTTAATCAATGTTATTTCTAGTTTGAGTGAAAACCTATGCATAGGGGGTTATTTCATAAAGTGGAAAATAAGTGATGAAATAGTTGATGTCACTATCCATGAAGATTTAATTTAATCATTTTCAAATATAATTGAATTACTATACAAACATTATTTTGAATTTAGAGTTATTAGGCAGGAATGCTTTACTAACTATCCCATTAATATATTTTTATCAGTTCTATTATAAATATATAAAATACCTTTGATTATATCAAGATTTTGAACCTTGGAGTGGGGATTTAAAATAATAAGATAGTTTTAAGTGATGATTTTAATGTGAACATTTATGATGCTTTACCATTATTGTTATCTTTTGGAATTTTAATGAATAAATCATCCAAATAGAAACGTTCAATTTTCATACGAAATTATTGGGTTGACCAGAGAAATTTTTTATTATTGAGTCAGTGTAAATTTTGAATTTTTATTCATTAGTGCACATGATCATGAATTATTTCATGATCATTTAGAAATGATAAATGAAGATATTACTGGGATTGAATGTATTAGGGAAATAATCATAGGTTTTTCTTAAAGTTAGGGATCTTGATGCTCTCTCTAGGGATGGATGGATTTTTGTTCAAGAAATGAAAAATATATTGAAAAATTATCACAATTTAGAACTATGATGTCTAAAATACTGTAAGATATTTTGGATTATGAAGTTGTATAATATACAAAAGTGTGATTTATTTTAATTTCATTATGTGAAAATAACGATGAGAATATGTATTGTGATTGATTTTTATCATATTGGTTTCCACACCTATTAAAAATATACATTCCATTTAAAATGAAAATTTTAGAGGAGTGAGTGTTGATCCGGATATCTATGGTTATTTTTTTTATAGTTGAAAATTTTAAGGGTGATAAGGATATAACAATATAGGTTTCCACATAGGGATGAATTTTCTTTTACGTGTAATTAAATGTATTCTTAATTTTCATTTAATTTATTAGTAATAATTATAATTAGATTAAGCGATTTATGGGCTTATTTAAATGCTTGAATTTTTTTAACATAAAATATTAATTTTTACTAAGAAAGGATAAAATAATAAAATCAGTTTTATTTGAATGTTTTATTAATAAATGAATTTTTTATTTTGGAATGGGTTGTTTTCTTTAATATAATATTTTAGTAATTTTTAGATGTAATTATACTAGTGTGAAATTTTTAGAGAGTATTTTTAAAAGATAAATAATATTTTATTAATATTATTTTGAAGTAATGGACTCTATTTAATAATATTATAATAAAATGGTGAGGATAATTTTGGATTTGGAGTATGATCTCAATGAAGGTCACCATCAGATGGTAGAGTGTCCCTAAATAATGATGGATTGTAATGAAAAATATATGGTTCTTTGATTCTAACATTCCCATTTGGATAATTATAGATAAGTTGATTATATCTCTTTGATATATTACATAAAATTTTAAAATTATATATAATTAAAGAATGTTTTTCTATTAGTTGGATAACTAGATTGGCACTCCCCCCATTTCCATTATTGATACCTTGAATTTATCTATTGATACTCACATTTCTATTAATGTTTGTTTAAACTCACCCAGACCAAATTTACCTGATGATATTAGCAGTATAGTTATAGATTACTTTTTTTCTAGTATTGATGATTTTTTAATCAAGTAACCTACTTAAAATAGAATTCTAGATTCTGAACTTTTCTACAATCATAATTTCTTTGTCACAAATCATGTTTTTTCTTGTTTGAAAAACATTTATAATACTTGGATCATACCTTCCATATTTATTGTTGTTTGGATAATTTCATATAATCAAATTACCACTGATACATGTCTTCAATATTTTATTGTTAAATTATGTTTTAAATGTATTTTATGTAACCAGAACAGAGAATATTATGACCACCTTTTCTTATCATGTTCTACTACTACTGCATTATGGAAATACATATATGATCTCTTTGATTTCAAGTGGCTGGAAGATGAATTTATCCAGCCTCATCTTTAGTAATGTACTACTGTAGAAATATCACAACTTAATAATCTCTTCATTAATTCAGTGGAATAACTTGTTCAGACTATTTGGTATGATAGGAATTCATTCATTCACTATAATAATGATTTTAAATTCCATGCAGTATGAGTAAAGATGCATACTATTTTCAAAGAAGATGGCTGACTACAATATGGGTTTTTTTACAATTACATTCAATACTTCAATGTCTTTCATTTCATGGGAATTTATGGATAGTACAAACATCCTATAAGAATTTTAGAAGTATTTTTGAAATTACCTCTTCCATAATGGATCAAATTAAACATAGATGCTGCATTAAAAGGCCACTGGGTTCCTCTGGTTGTGAAGCTATATATAAGTACCACAATGGGTAGTTTCTTGGATGATTTTATAGTACTTATGTCATTGAATATTCATCAGAATCTGAAAATTTTAGTGTTATCAGGGAAGTTATTTTTTCATGTAAAAAAGGTTGGAACGACATATAGATTTAAAGTGACTCAAACAACATTATGTAGGTAGTCCAGAATGGCATGACTCATCTTTCATGGACCCACACAACTTGATGTATGGACTGCATACTTTCAATTTTGGGATTAATCATATTATCACCCATGATTTTTTGAGGCAAACTTAGTGGAATATAGGACTTCCAATAAAGGATTCAACACTGACATCACCTATTCGGATGGCCATACTACAATATTTTTTCCTCTTTTTGAAAAAAATTGTAAAAAAAATCCCTTTTTCAGACTTATGTAATACTTTTTTTCTTTAATAAATGTTCCTTGGTCTTTTTGACCAATGAATCACCTTATTAAAAAATTATGTTTTTCTACCATTCAACACTTATCTAGTGGTGTATGAATATCATAATTATATTGCATGTATTATGAGATATTACTGAGAGAAGTTTTAGCATCTAAAATTTTTTACTTGTGAAAAATCCTATTAGGTTGTTATTATATGTTATTAAATGAATCCAATGATTATGGAATCAATGAAATATAATTCATATATTGTGAGAAAACTTAAATATAAGTTTTATTTTCATCTCTAATAAAATTTTAATAAAATTTTCATGTTTATGTTTACCATTCGAGAGTGGTTTTGTAATTTTCAAAGGTTTTTGGTTTACTTGTAAGTGTCTGGTGGTGATAAAATTGTATTTTTATTCATTTATTAATGTAATTCCTATTTTGTGAATGATTTTTATAAAATAAATTATTTTTCATGGGAATATATTTTGTATAGCAGTGTTGAAATATAAATGTTAAAGGAAATTGGAGTTGAATATCTATGTGGTGACATAGAAAGTTAGAGGAATTAAAGGAGGTTTGAATAGGAGAAATTAAATGGAAGGTATTAGAATATTTAATCTATGATAATATAGGTCATTGATTGGAGACATGTTAGGGGAATTTAATTATGTAGAGATTCATTGGAAACTTTTAAAATTTCATTATAAATCCTCTAATACTATTGATCCTCTCAAAAAGAGAGAAATCGTAGAGTATTGTGTCATAGTATATTGAAATAGAGGAGACAAAATAATGGGATTTTGGATAGATGATTAGTGGAAATCATATGTGGATTAAAGGATATTTGTGGTCATGAAATTGAGGTAGGTTGATTGAATTATCATCTCTTTAATAATCTTTATAAATTTACATTAATTATAATTTTCTATATTAATAAGATGAATCATAATTATCTATAATAATGAATATGTGGTTAAATAAAATTATAGATGATTTATGAATATATAATTAGTAGAATAGTTATTCATGTAGAATAATTGAAATAACATAGATAATTAATTTAGAAAATTATTATTTTAATTCATAGTTAGTGGAAATGACTTTTGGAAATAGTTGTAAATACAATTAAATTAATTTAGAATATTGAATTGATATAAATGGAAAATGATGAATTTGGATATGATCATGAAATGAATAATTTTCATTAAATATTGTCTATAATTCCTATGTAAATATTTTATATGATGTTTAACTTGTGTTATTGATTTTGAAAAAATTTTATGCATATTTTGAAAATATCCATTGAAGATAAAACCAAAAATAATGGAAAACTATAGAAAAATATTTTGAGGTGAGATGGGTGAGAATTCAAGAACTTTGTCATGTGATGTGCTAATATGAAATTGGGGTCATAAACTCTCTAGTTTGAAAAAATAGAGGTATAAATGTATAAGGGAGTTCTAGATGATGTGGCTTTATTAAATGGGATTATTTATCTTATGATCACTACGTGATGAGTTTTTTGTGCAATTATTTTCCTAGGATATGAGGAATGTTAGTATTGTAGTGAGGTTAAAATACCATGAATCTGAATTGTGGTAAACATTAGTGAAAGATGGTATGTATAGATTATGTGATTGTATTACCTAGGAACATTATATGTGTTTTGTAAAAGGTAGGTAAATATATGGATATAAAAGGTCTAAATCCATTTTTGATGTGTGTTAGTGATGTATGATTGGCCATGTGGCGGTGGTTTACAATATGCAATGATAATGATAAGTATGATGCAATGTTTTTACAGATGATATAGATATATATAATGAAAATTTGAGGTGAATTAGTAAAAATATTGGCTGAGGAGGGGAGATATCCTTATGGAAGACACTCAGTAATATTTATTAAGTCTTAAAGGGTGGAAAATTTATAAAAATATAAGGTTGTGGGGTGGAGGGAGTACCTGAGGGAAGACACTCTTAAAACTATTAAGAGTCCATGTGGGTGTAAAATGGACCAAGGAACAACTAGTGATATCTCAATGAGTTCCCTGTATGTGGATATCTACCTAATAGTGATGATGAATATCTATAGAGTTTCCTGAAAGTGTATAATGGTGGTGATAATGAATGGTTAGTGAGTTCCTTGTAGGTGGATAGCTACTTGGTGTAAGTGATGAATAATTAGTGAGTTTCCTATGGATGGATTGTTATAAGGAATGGGATGAACATGATGTCATGTGAAGAGTATGTTATATAGGTTTTAAAATGTGATATAGTTTTATAAAATGAATTCTTTTAGATGAATAGTTAGTGAGTTCCCTGAATTTATGTTTTCATTGATTATTTTGTTTGATTTATTCTATAAACATATATATTAGTATATTTTAATCACATGGACACATGAGAGTTATGGGTATAAACCTACTGAGTATATCTATACTCTCACCCATGATTTATGTATATGATTTTTTAGATTATCTAGATAGGTTTTTGGTGGTTTTGGGTGACCTTAACTCTAGAAATGGGAGACTAGTTAGTAAAGATTGTTGCAATATACCTTACCTGAGGTATAAAGGAGATGATTAACATGTGGTTATTTTATCTATGTGTCTTGTAATTATATGATACGAATTGAATTTATATACATTTTTATGAATTAAAAACAAGATTTTTTTTATTCATTGTGATGTGGATTTTTTATTTTATAAATGTTAATGCCTCCCATAATGTGTGATATTATACCCTTAGTTCTAGCTTTCATACCATGAGCTATTTAAGTTAGGATTTGGGGGTTACACTCTAACTCTTTTCCAGCTTAGGTGGAATCCCAGTGGGGTAAAGTTATGGCAGAATATTATTAGAGAAAGTTTTTATAGGATATATTTTAGATTCAACACTGGTTATGATTAAATAGGTTATAAGGAATTTATATTACTTGATCCTATAATGTAAAGTACACTAGGGAAAACAACTTGACATAGAATGGGCCTCTATACTCTAATTTTGGACCCTGTTACATATTGATCAATAATAAAGAGATAGTACATTGAATATAGGGTATGTAGATAGGTGTAGGTTCATGCATCATATAGTTACATGTCATGATTATTATTTTTGTGTTATGCTTGGGATGGTTTTCTATGTGGGGGTGAATGATGTAGAGATGTAGTTAGATGCATGGATGTTGTGGTAGTGTGGATAGAAATGATTTTTTTTTAAAAAATATATCCTTGGAATGAGTTTTTTTATCTATTTATAGTTATTATAGTTGTGAAACAACAACTTTAGGTTTAGTAAATATAGGTGAAATAATCATGTGCGGATGTATTTTGGATAATAAATCCAGAGTCTATATAGGCTTATAAGAAAACCTTAAGAGAGTTTCAAAAGAAAAATTTTCTATAGTATGAATGGTATAGTTCTAGTCAAGATACTAATCATTGGTAATATGAGGTTGAGATATATTTTCAAATAATCCAAATTGGCGTTGAGAACTATATTACTTTATCTATGAGTTGTGGTAAGGTTTGACACATCAATATAGAATAATTTTCTTGAGAGATCATGATATGGCTATGATAAGATGAAATTAGTTTTTGGTGTTATTCAGGAAAGAGTTCCTATTAGTGACTCTTAATATTGAGAGATATTAGGATTTATTAGTGATAAAACAAGGGAATTATTTCTTTTGGGATTTGGGGTGTGATTTATGGAGTTTGTGTGACATTCACCAGATTTTATGACTAATGATAATTCAAGAGCTAATTATTTTTAGATGAATTTTAGGTCTAAGATCTAGAGGGATGTGAGGATATTTTCTTTGAGTTATTTCATGTATATATTAGAAAAGGATGAATTGTTGTTGAATTTATTGATAATGATAAGGTATTTTCATTGTAATACCCAATATTTATGGATAAGAGTGGATTTAGATGTGGAAGTTCTTAATTTTTGAAGTAGAAGTGGTTGAAGTGAGGCTATGAGAATCAGCTACAAAAATTATTTATAAGGAAGCTTATCATGAAATATTTATGAATAACTTTTAAAATATCTACATGAATGAAATATAGTGAAAACCATGGATCATCTCCTAGCAAGGCTCAATGTTTCTCAATGAATCCTTGATCATTTCCATCTTGTTTGTTTTTATATATTAAATGAATTTGAATACTCATAGGAAAAAAATTGATGATTTTAAAATTTAAAGTGAATAAGAGAAAGGGAAACGTTGAAGTAAATTGGTGAGAGGTTTCTGAACCTAAGATTCCAATGATCCAATATCTAAAAGTATACTTAAAAATTATTTATAACCTAAATTAAAAAACTACCCAAAATAAAAACCTATATTTGGACTACACTCAATTTCTAATGAATTTGATGAGTGTAACATGCACAACTATACATGCCAACACACACTAATTCATCCTCTTTCATCTAAGACCTCACACTACAATCTCGTTCCACACACTTCACACCACCACATGTGATGTGTTTTAGATAAGGGGAGGAAATAATTTTAAGTAGAAAATAGAATTTTAGAGGTGAGTAACATGGATAAAGAGTGACACTAGAACCTTCTTCATTCTTACACTCATTGTCATGGTGAATTCTGGATATCAAGTGGCAGACCTGCTCACTTTTCTATATAATTTACCATTAATTGAAATGTATGTAAGTAAATAACAATTAAGAGATGTAAAAAATTTATAATGAATCATAAAATCCTTGATCTAATCGTTCAAAGGTGACTATACATTTATTATACAATTAAACATTTTACACTCCTCAATATTTTTAAGTAAAATAGAAATCAAAGAACTAAACTAATAAAAATGATAAGAACCTTGATCATAATGATATTATCCTCCTATTAAAGGATTTATAGTAACTCCCTTATTCCTTCTTGGGTCATAATATAACACCACATATAGGTTTGGATTCATTTATCATTCCATGGAACCAAATTCCATGAGGTTCAATGTATTCAAGTATCTTCTTCCCCTATTCCTCTAATAGATTCTCTATTATTCCCATGTGAATTTTATTTCTTTTGATTGAATTCTTATCATATGGATGAACTAATTAAATAATTTCTTAAAATTGATAGACATTTCGTACTTGTAAATTCCACTTATCCCCTAATAACTTTCATAGAGTCTATGTGTAATTTTGTTGAGTTCAAGGGATTTGATGTATTCATCTTAAATATTCTTCCATCATACGAATATATCATATATGTGCATGATTTTGATCATGGTAATGTATCCTATACCCCTAAAAATAGAGTTTTTTAGATGGAATGAGACATGGTAAGATCATAGGATATAACCTAGTTGTGGATTCTGATATGAATATATTATAAAAGCATAAATATCTGCTTCAGTTAGATTCTCAATGATGGATAGAAATACACACTTCATGGAATTATTCATGCATAGCAATATATCATGAAGTTTTAATATGTCATGAGTAGGGTGAGAGGAGGTATTAATCCTTTAAAGTGTGTATACTCGGCCAATCATTCCTGTGTAGATTCTCCTGGTATTAATTTAATCATACATATTTTTAACCACACACAACACTTAAAGATGGAATTTTATTCTGACATAGAGGGTCATCCATGGGGGTTAATTATACATGGGTCTATTTCTGCCTAAATTATTTTTACTCAAGTGATTAAAAATTTAGTTTACTCATCTAAGATTTTCTCCCAATGCTCATTATTTTTATTCATTTGTTATACCATAATAATTAATCTCACATAAATCTTCCTCTATAATTTAATTTCTTATTAAGTGACCACTATGGGTGTTATTCATATATAAGATTCATAATTCTTAGTTTAATCTCATGTGAGAGTATACCCATGCATATGAAACTATACATAACCTGAAAATATTATACATAACTAAAATAAATTTAGGAAAATGATCAAAATATATTCACAAAGGAAATAATCAATAAAATCCACATTATTAATCTTATTTTTAATTAATTCCATTATTCAACCTAAATACTATAATTCATATTAAACCCATTTAATAACAAACTATGGGATTTTAAACAAATAAAAATTAGTAAAAATTATTAAAATTAGGATTTTATTAGTTAACTTATTTATTTAGTGTGGGAAGCATATATCCATTTGGTGGGACCCATGGATTTTGATGCATCTAGTATAGTGGTCTAGTCCATTTACAATCTATATACCTATATTTTTATGGAATATAGAGGAAGAATGAATAGATAATGACTGTTTATAGAACAACCCATCATCCACCTTTACAGTAGCTGGATATATGGCCATTAGGACCACCAAAATAGGGTAGTGTTGGAAGAGGATATAATGGAGGAGATCACTGGAGAAATGACCAGAGAGGTGGTAGTGGTAGGCATTAGGAATGACAAGGATAAAGAGTTAGTAGACATAAACTCAAGGTTATATAAGTTTAGGAAGTAGAGATACCCAAGGTGCTTAAAGGTAAAATTTTAATTTACTCCACTCTTATATTTTTTTATTGATAATAGTTCCACATATTATTTTATCACACCTTCCCTAGTTTATTGGTTGTATATTCTAGAATATATTCTTCAAAGGTCATTGAGTTGAATATTATAAAATGTTCATACCTAGTTTTTCTATAAGTGAAAATCCATTATCAACATTGAATAAGAAATTGAATGATTTTTTTTGGATGGAAGAGTTATAAGATGATTTCTTGTTCTTAAAGTAGATGTTGATGAGTTATCCTAAGATGCCTCAGACCTGGAATCCGAAATCTAGTTCTAAAATACATATTCTTTACATAACATATTTTATATCAACTTAAGAGACCCAAACTCAATCATCTATAAAAACATTATCAATATTAACTAGAAAAACCCAAATATTTCTCACCAAAAGGACATTTCCCCCAATAAATAATTGATTTCTTATTTTACCACAATTCTTCAACATCCCCCACAAAATTCTTCCCACAAGATACCCATCTAGTCATATCATACACAATACTCATATTCATAACTTATATAAATATAAACAAAATATGGGGTGATCTCAAAAACTTAATAAGGGGTAGAATAAAATAGAATATATCATGGAATAATAAAAGTAAGAATAATATGACATGAATAATTAATAATAAAATAATGTCATATAACTAATAACATGTGAATGAAATGTATCCATGAATAATATTACAATGTAAATAATCACATGGAAAATAATAACTTCTTCCATGTGATGAAATGAAAAATTACAAAAATCCTAATCTTACCATCAAGGTATCATGACAAGACATCTTATATAAGTAGGTATACATACACCAAATATAAAAACTAGTCTATCTATTAAAACTTACATATGTATAGAGGGTCTATATAATTTCAATCCCCACCCATCACATAATAACTATAGTGATCCATCATATAAGAATAATGAATAAAAAATATAACACATGACGAACATGCCTTATAAATCAATAAATATTCATATTGATAAAACACTACTACAAAACCTGCATTTAACCACACTGGTATTTACTAGCGCTAGAAAAAAATGCTGATAAATGGTATATTTATCAGAACTATGGAAATCGCTAATAAATTTAACATTTTATCAGTGATTTTTTTAGCACTGATAAAGGAAACCTTTATCATCAATTTATTTTTAGTGTTGATAAAGGGTATCCTTTATCAGTGCTTTATTTTTAGTGATGATAAAGGGTACCCTTTATCAGCACTTTATTTTTATCACTGATAAATATTTCTTTCATCAGTGCTTTTTTAGAGCTGATAAATGTCCGAATAAATAAAATGAAAAAATTTAATAAAAAATGAGTTTATTAAAAAAAATATTACAAATTTTATTAATTAAATAATTATTGATAAAAATGAATAAATTGATTACACATTATTAAATATTGAACATTTTATTAATTAGATAATTATGATAATTAATGTTACTAAATTGTATATATTAAATATATAGATGCATATTAATGTATATAAATATGATTTATATATTAAAAAATATTTATGCACTTTAAATTAAATAGTTATATAATTATTGAATAATGGTTTATAAATTAACATGAATTAAAAATATTGAATAATTTCATATTACTCAACATATAATTGAATGCCATTTGTTTTTTCAATTTAACATAGGACAAATTTGTGTTATATTGATTTTACATATACATAATTAGTGAATTTTTATATACAATTCACACACATAAAACTTATCAATTTTTTCAATATTGTTAAAGTGTACTTATTCTCAATTTATTCAATTTCATTCATTTTTAATATATATTCATGCAATTAAAATTAGATATTCATTAATAATGTTAAAAATATATTTTAAAAAAACTATTTATAAATAAAAATATTTATAAATATAAATTTACTATATTTATACAATTATATATTTATAATTATAAATAAATAAATATTTTTTAAAAGTCTTTATATAATTATAAATAAATTATTATATATATTTAAATAGTTGTTAAAATTAAAATAAATTTACTTAAATAATGAATATATTTACTATAATTATATATATTCATTATATATATATGTATAATTATATAAAAATATATAACGATATAAATATTATTTTTTAAAAATATTTCTATAATTATAAATAAATAATTATAAAATTATAATAAATATATTTTTAAAAAATATATTTACTATATTTATATTTATATATATTTATTAAGTATATATAAATATTTGCAATTTTTTTATTTATAATTATAATTATAAATCTTTTATCAGTGCTTAAGTAATAATCACTAATAAAAACATATTTATCAGCACTAAAAAAGCACTGATAAAATTTATATTTATAAGCAGTATAATATTAGCCCTGATAAAGATCGATTTTATCAACACTTTTTTAGTGCTGATAAAGACCTACCTTTATCATCACTAAAAAACACTCATAAAGAGTCCTTTTATCAGTGTTTAAGTAATAAACATTGATAAAAGGACTATTTATTAGAGCTTACTTGTAAGAACTGATAAAAGTTTTGCGATCTAATTATGAAACCTTAACCATTTTCAAACCCATTGAATTGTAATAAGATTTCTGTTGAAGGCACTCGCTACTAACACTACTCCTCGGTGAATCAAATATCGAATAATACTACTCTACTGCCTCTCAAACATCTCATCTGACATCTGATGTTCAATTAAATTTAGGGTTTTTGAAGAGGGTTTCAAATTTTCTTCAACCTAGCGAGGTAGGCCTTTCAATTATCTTTGTTTATTTTTGGTTTATTTTGATTTCTTCTTTGATGATGTTGTTATTTGTGGTCCGATGATTATATACTAGCATGGTAGGCCTTCTGATTTTCTCAGTTTCTAATTTTGATCCTACTATTGATCGCCCATGGAGAGTTTATTTTTTCTAGACTCAATGGTGACACATAGAGTCACATGGAGTTTAGTTGGTTGTTTAGTTTTGTTTACATTTCCCAAATTGATCACCCAAAGCAATCATACATAATTTTCATTCCTTATTTTATCAATGGTATTCCATACATGTGAAATTTTAGAAATTAAAATTGGGGCTTTTGTATGTGTGGGAGTTGAAGGTAGGTTATGGTATTTATTTTATATTATTCTAATTAATATCTTCTTTTTTTTCTACTTATATGGGTTGGTGTGGGAATATAATGTATATATGAATCAAGGAAGTTTTAATTTAAATTTTATTTCAACTAGTTTTATTTAATTTTTGGGCCAAATCATTCCCACTGTATTGTTTTTCTTTCCCTCATGCTTGTTGCTAGCTGAGGGGGATCAAGAATGTCCCTTAGGCAATATCATGGGCCAACTCAGGTCTTTGATATATGGTTGTCTTGGGTTTTTTGGAAACTATATATATTTTTAAATGTGTGGTACCTTTTCTCAATAATCCAAATTCCTATGTCTCTACACTTTTAAGAAAATATATTTAATTATTCTCCCTCTTTAGATTAATCCAACATTATTTATAAACCTTTTTAATAATAATATTTGAAATATTTTATTCTGATTCTATGTAATATTTTCCAACTACATTATAATTTTTCATCATCACCCAACTCCCATTTTCAAAATAATTTACAAAAAAAATATCCTTTTGAGATTACCCCTTTTTAGTTAAACTATTTTTTTGATAACTATATACCACTATGAGACATTATAATTTCTTGGTCAAAAATATTTATTATCAAGAATTTATCCCCCTTTTGAGTATTGATTAAACTATTAACAAGTGGATTTCCATGGAATCAATTTGATACCTAGCTACATGGAATGTAGAAAAATTGTATGTCAAACCTTTTTATTGTAAAAAAGTTGGCATATAACATATATCCCATATTCCATGATATAGATTGACATTCCATCCACAATATTTGAAAATTTTATTCAATTTTTAATGGGTTTCAAAATGGGTTTTCAATATTCCTTTTGAAATGTATAAAACACTTCCCTCACATACATGGATTGGGAAATAAATATACCATGAATTCCATGATTTGCCTATAAACTAAGGAAAATGTCAACTCACTAATCATCAAAATTTAAACATTGGTCATTGTTAATGTAGAAAATTATTATCACCATTCATCTCTTGGAACTCTAAATATTATGTCATCCACATTGATAAAAAATTTCAATCTATCCATAAAATTATTTTTTCAGTAATGATTATGATTAATTCCTCAGTTTTTAAATTAAAGTTTCTTTAATAATTCATCTAACCTTCAATACCAAGATCTTAGTGCTTGTTTCAATTCATACATCACCTTTGTCAATTTAAAAACATTATTACCATATAAAAGAATCAGAAAACTATATGTTTGTTTGATGTATAATTTATATTTGTGTAATCCATTAGTAAATTCTAATTTTACATCCAGTTGGAGTACCTTTCATTTCCTTGGGATATGTTGGTGTGGTGATATGAATTCTCAAGAGTCTTGAAATGTTTTCAAATATTGATATACCATTAATTTTAAATTTAATAATTCCTTAGGTTGCTCCACCACTTGGTTTAATACATTTTTATATCTTCTAGTTGATTGAATGAGAGTTTATTATTCTTTTTTATTATATTTGAGTTTCTTAATACTCCTTAATTGACTATATTATATTTTCATTTTTTATGGGATTTAAGAAATATTTGATGTGGAGTAATTATTTTTTTAAATTCAATTACCTATTTTCCTAAATATACTAAAATTATTTGAAAAAAAATCAAATTTTGAGTTTCCCTTATTAGAATTGTCTATAAATTTCTCTTTTGATAATGGATATCTTATATGTATTTATTTATATATTGTATAAAAGTAATATTTTATGAACACAATAGGATGGATATGAACTGAAAATGGATACATGCTAACCATTTGACAAACAAATATGAATATGGAGTTAAAGAGTTCATCAAGTTTTCAAGTGAGCATGTAGACGACCCTTCTAAAATCCTTTATCCGTGTTTACGTTGTTGTTATGAAAGACAAATTAGTCTGAATGTGTTGGAAGAAAATTTTATTTGTCACAGAATAGATCAAAGCTATAAATATTCGACAAAATATGAGGAAAAAATAAATGTGGACATCAATTGGGATGATACTGAGGTTTATGAATTATTTGACATAAATACCTTTATAAAAGATAATAGATATCACATGGAAGAAATGAAAATGGAAATTTAATATAACTGTTGTGATTATCCTAAGTTTTTTGAGGGGTTAAATAGATGTTCCAAGAAACTATTGTATACTGTTTGTACTAAATACAAAACATTGTCAGCTGTATTGAATTTATATAATTTGAAAGCTGGCAGTGGATGGAGTGACACCATATTTTCAGAACTACTAAGTATTTTGAAAGATATGCTTCTAGAAGAAAATAAACTACCATTTTGAACATATGATTCTAAACTAATGTTACATTCAATGGGAATGATCACTTAAAAAATACATGTTTTTCCAAATGATTGTATATTGTTTTGCAAGGACCATGAATCACTCATAAAATGACCTAAGTGTGGTGTATATCAATACAAGAAAGATGAATCAAGTACTTTAAAATATTTATAGTAATTTACTATAATTACATGGTTTAGAAGACTATATGGATGTCAAGAAACCACTAGACAATTAACATAGAATGCAGATACAAGAATTAAATATTGGAACCTACGTCATCTAGTAGATTCTCCTCAGTGGAAGAAAATTGATTACGAGTTTCTAGAATTTGGAAATGAGATGAGAAAATTTAGTTCTTGCATTACCTATAGATGGAATAAATACTTTTGGTGTACAGAGTATTACTCATAGTACATGACCCATAGTGTTGGTAAATTATAACTTTCCACCATTGTTATGAATGAAAAAACAAATATATTAAGTTTTCTCAGCTTATATCTGGACCAAAGAAACCCAGTAATGATATTGATATCTATTTTGGATCCATTGATCAAAGATTTGAAATTGATCTAGGATATAGGTGTTATAATGTATGATGCTCATAGAAGTGAAGAATTCAATTTGAGGGACATATTGTATGGAATGATAAATGAATTCCCTACTTATGGAAATTTATCAGGCTATAGAATTAAAGTAATGTTGGGGTGTCTCATTTGTGAAAAACACACATACTTAGTTCAGTTGAAACATTTCTCAAAGGCTTTGTTTTTAGGAAATCGATTTTTTTAGCCTAATGACATAAATACTAATCCTAGAAGACAACATTATATGAGAATATAAAACAAGTTACAACACCATCTCTAGAAATGGGAGATCAACTGTACAAAAAAGTAAAAAATATTGGCACTCTTTTCAATAAACCATTTTCAAAAAAGCATACAAAATCAGGTTGGAATAAGAGATCAATTTTCATTTATTTATCATATTAGAATTGTTTGTATGTCATACATTTTCTTGATTTCATTTAGGTAGAAACAAATGTATTTGATAATGGAATTAGCACGTTACTTAATGATCCTAGAAAAATGAAAGATGACATCAAGGCTAGGTTGGACTTGATTAAAATGGGGATAAGGGAATATTTGGCACTGGTGAAGGGTAAAAGGCAGAATTTTCTTCATACAACATCTTACACTCTTTCCAAACATGAAAATTTTCAATTTTTCCTTTTCATTACTAGTGTAAAAGTTCCATTTGGGTATTCATCAAATATCAAGAATGTATTTTCAATGACTAATTTTATGTCACAATGACTAAAATCACAGGACTTTCATGTTTTGATTCAAGATTTAATGCTTATTTCTTCCCATTACATTCTGCCTCAAAATGTATGACATATATTAACCAGCCTCTTCTTATTTATCAAATCCATATGTAGTAAAGTTGTATACCCCTTGAAGTTTCCCATCATGAATATGGAGATTGCAGTTATATTATGTGAATTAGATATGTTCCAACCACCATAATTATTTCAAATAATAGTCAAACTAATGATTCACTTGGTGAGAGAGGTTCAACTATGTGGTCCTATCCATTACAGATGAATGTATCCCATTGAACTGTATATAAATATTTTGAAAGGGTATGTCAAGAATCTGAGTCAGAGAAAAGGTTGTATTGCAGAATGATATATTATTGAAGAATCTATTGAATTCTATACCGATTACCTATAAGCTGTTGAAAATATTGGTCCCTCAAAGTCTCATCAAAGTGAATTCTTATGGTCGAAGGGATTTTTTGAAGATAAGTTGTTATAATTACCTTGACAGACTGGGAGAAAGCACATATTTACATGGTACATAATATTAAAGATGTCGATCCATACATTGAATCACAAAAATAAATTCTTAAATATTTGAATCCATCAAGGGACAAAGGATAGATATCAAATACACATAATCAACAATTTATAAGATGGTTCGAAGA
The DNA here is from genome assembly GCA_963277665.1 of Viscum album. Lineage (NCBI taxonomy): Eukaryota > Viridiplantae > Streptophyta > Magnoliopsida > Santalales > Viscaceae > Viscum > Viscum album. The sequence goes on along the minus strand of OY728136.1, from coordinate 2,081,925,758 downwards.
TCAAATATATAAGGATTTATATGAAAATATGAATTCAATTACCGAAATACTTTAATGGATAGCTAGAGGACCGAATGAAAATGTTATATCTTATATTGGTTTGGTAATAAATGGTTATATGTTCTATAAAAAATAACATGATGACTTTAGTATGATGAAAAATAGTTACATTATGCTTTTTGCTAAAGTGATGCACATATCTGGTTCCAATGTTATAAATCCAATTTTTGAAAATATTTCATATTTTGGAACTATCTAATAGATATATGAGTTTTATTATACAAAATTTCAAGTTCTACTTTTATGTTATAAATGGTTTGAAAATATAAATGGGTGAAAGTTGATGAAATGGGCTTTGTGAAGGTGAATTTCAGTGTGGAGGGGGAAAAAGATGATCCATTCATAATGGCATCACAAGTAGTGAAAGTATTATATGTATCTGATCCAACAAACAAGAATTGGTTGACTGTCCTACTGTTGACTAAAACAAATGTTGAGTCAGATGAAAATTCAATCATGAATGACCCTTTCATTGGGACATCACAATTAGTTCGTGTTGGTCCTAGTGTAGAAAATGTATTATACATTAGAGGGGACCACAAAGAGGGGATTTGAATTCTCTATAGTAAAAAAATCCTTTAAACCTTTAAAAAAAGAAAGAGGGTTCAATGAGAAGGTAAAAGTTTTTTTTAATATATTATGTTTTTCCTCATAATATTATATGTTCTCTACTGCATTAACATAATTTAAATTAAATGTTTGACTACTCATGCATACAATGTATTTTTCACATGATGGAATAACAAACTATAATGAAGGGAACCATTTAGAAAGATGTAAAGGTAATGCAATGATATAATTTCTCTATTTTACCAAAAAATTATATAATTAAACATTGATTTAATTTTCATTACTCCTTACAAAGTTAATTTATTTTAGAAGATTTCTGTTCAAGTGTCATACCTTTGTAGGAAGAGAAACGACGCTGTATCTGCTCAATCACAGAGGTAATATTGATGTTTTAATAGTAAAATCATTGTCCATATAATTAATGTATTTTTTCATCTTTATATTTAGTTTATTTTTTTTAGTATTACTCAAAAAATTATTTTTTTCATATACAAGTGGATTATTTTTTTCAAGTTGGGGTGCTCTGTCTGACTTTCATGATTCTTCTCCCTCAAAAACTTTTCACCCCTACAATGGTGCATTTATCAATTTATTTCAATTTACTCCCACTACCTTTGTAGGAAAAGCATCAACGTTGCCTCTTCTTAATTAAAGCGGTAATATTGATATTTACATAGTAAAACCATTTTCCATATAATTAATTTATTATTTCATATTTATGTTTAATTTATTTATTTTTAATATTACTCACATAATACTTGTTTTCTTATATAGGTGGATTATTTTTTTCTAGTTGGAGTGCTCTTCTAAACTTTCATGACTCTTCTCCCTCAAAACCTTTTCACCCATACAATGGTGCATTTATCACTTTTTTTCAAGTTACCTCCATTGCCTTTGCATAAAAAAATTATGCTACCTCTGCTCAATTACATAGGTAATCTTGATGTTTTTATAGTAAAATAATTGTCCATATAATTAATGTAGTTTTTCGTATTATTGTTTAATTTATATCTTTTTAGTATTACTCACATAATAATTGTTTTCGTATATAGGTGGGTTCTTTTGTTCAAGTTGGGGTGATCTATCCAAATTTCACGATTCCTCTCCCTCAAAACCTTTTTACCCCTATAATTTTGCATTTATCACTTTCTTTCAAGTTCTCTCTACTACCTTTGTAGGAAGAGAAACAACACTGCCTATTCTCAATCACAGAGGTAATATTGATTTTTTCATAGTAAAATCAATGTCCATAGAATTAATGTATCATTTCATATTTATGTTTAGTTTATTTATTTTTAGTATTACTCATATAATAATTCTTTTCTTATACAGGTGGATTTTTTTTCGAGTTGGGGTGCTTTTTCCATCTTTCTTCTCTTTATACACCAAAACTTCCATAGTCTTATTCTCCCTTAAAACCTTTTCACCCCTATAGTGGTGCTTTATCACTTTCTTTGAATTTACATCCACTTACATTGTAAGAAGATAAATTACACTAACTCTAATCAATGAAAGATGAAATTTTGATGTTTTCAAAGTAAAATTATTGTCCATATAATTAATGCATTATTTTATATTTATGTTTAATTTATTTCTTTTTAGTATTACTCATATAATAATCATTTTCTTATTCAAGTGGATTATTTTGTTCGAGTTGGGGTGATCTATCCAACTTTATTACTTCTTATCCCTCAAAACCTTTTCACCACTATACTGTTGCATTTATTAATTTATTTCAAGTTCTCTACACTGCCTTTGTAGGAAGAGAAATGACGCTGTCTCTACTTAATCATAGAGGTAATATTTATGTTTTTACAGTAAAATCGTTGTCCATACAATTAATTTATTTTTTCATATTTATGTTTTATTTATTTATTTTTAGTATTACTCACATAATAATTATTTTCTTATATAGGTGGATTATTTTTTTTCAAGTTGGGGTGTTATGTCCATCTTTCATGCCTTTTTGCACCAAAACTTCCACAGAATTATTCTCCCTCAAAACCTTTCACCCCTGTAGTTTTGACATTTATCACTTTATTTAAAATTCTATATAATTTATAATCATAGAGGTAATATTTATATTTTCACAATAAAATCATTATCCATAAAATTAATTTATTATTTCATATTTATATTTAATTTATTTTTTTTCGTATTACTTATAATAATTGTTTTCTTATACAGGTGGATTCTTTTTTTTTCTTAGTTTATGTGGTTTGTTTGAAGTTTCTCATGTAGTGTTGGATGTTTGATAAATAAAGTTAATGTAAATTGTGGTAAAATTGATATTTAGGATTGTTTTGAGACTTTTGGACATGAAGGAATAAGCTGAACCTCAATCCGACACATGATGTGACTGACATGACTCCAAGCACTTCTTTCTATTAAAAATTGACATTAATTTTAATAAAAAAGATAACCCACATACTCAAAACTGAGATAAAATTTTCATATCTTTTTGGTACTTTAAGAAAACGATCTATAAGTCATTTTTGATGTGTAAGAATTATCCGCACCTTAATCTGATACACGATGTGCTCAATATGACTCAGTGTGTCTGTTATCAGTTTAAAATTGACATGTGACTTTAAAAAGTGTCACTCACTAAAAAATAAGCAAACATGCTCATTTTTTTTTGATAATTTAGGTAATCGATTCATAAATAATTTTTTACATGTATGAATTAGTCTCATGTCAAACAGATACACGATGTGATCCCTATGAGTCAAAGTGCATGTTTTAAGTTGAAAACAATATATTAGTAAAAAAGATAAGTGACGTACTCAAAACCAAGAAAATACATTTATAATATTTTTATACTTTACGAAAATGATCCATAATTTATTTGAGATGTGCATGAATTAGCTGCACCTCAACCTGATGCACGGTGTGACTGATATGACTTCAAGTGCATGTTTTTATTTAAAATTGACATCAATTTTAGTAAAAGGCCGACTACCCTACTCAAAACCAAGAAAAAACATTAAAATTGTTTAGATAATTTAGTAAAACAATACATATGTTATTTTTGATGTCGAGGGATCATCTTCATCGGAATCTGATACACAATGTAGTCAGTATGAGTCAAAATACATGTTTCAATTTTTAAATGACATTTTAGTAAAAAAGAAAAGTGAAATTCTCAAAATCAAGAAAAAATATTCCTATTAATTTGAAACATTAAGACAATTATCCACAAGTCATTTGGGATGTGTAGGAATTAGTCAAACCTCAATAAGATACACGGTGTGACCGGTATGAATCAAAGTACCTCTTTTTATTTAAAATTTTCATCAATTTTAGTAAAAAGGGAAAATAAACCACTCAAAACCAAGACAACTCATTCACATTATTTAAATAATTTATAAAAATGATCCATAATTCGTTTGTGATTTGTAGGAATCAGTCACAGCTCAGTCCAATACACAATGTGATCGGTATTGGTCAAAGTGCGTGTTTAAATTTTAAAATGAAATTTTAGTAAAAAGACAAGTGACATACTAAAAATATAGAAAACACATGTATATTGTTTTGAAAATTTAGGAAAATAATACATAAGTCATTTGGGATGTGTAGGAATTAGCTGCACTTCAATTCGACATACGATATAACCCGCATGACTCAAAGTGCGTCTTTTTATTTAAAATTGTCATCAATTTTAGTAAAATGGACAACTGTCCTCCTCAAAACCAAGAAAACACATTCATATTATTTTGATACTTTATGAAAATGATCCATAAGTAATTTGTGAAATGTAGGAATCAGGCACAGCAAAATATGATACACAATGTTCCCAATATGACTCAAAATGTATGTTATTAGTTTAAAATTGACATTTTAGTAAAAAAAGATTCACTCATTAAAAATTTATAAAAAACAATCAGATTTTCTTGATAATCTAAGAAAAATATTAATAAATCATTTTTGACATGTAGGAATCCGTTTCATGTCAAAATGATACACAATGTGATCAAAATGTGTCAAAAGTGTGTGTTTCCATTTTAAAATGACATTTTAGTAAAAAAGACAACCAATGTACTCAAAACTGAGAAAACACATTAAGATTGTTTTGATACTTTAGGAAAATGATCAATAAGTAATTTGAGGCATGTTGGAATCAACTACACCTCAATCTGATGCATGGTATGTCTGATATGAACTAATTGCATTATTTTATTTATAATTGAGATCAATTTTAGTAAAATTAACACTTTCTGATAATTTATTTCTTTATATTATTACTAACATAAGATTTTTTTTCTTATATAGGTGTGTTATTTTTCTCAATAAGGGGTGGTTTTTTTAATAATTTCATGATTTGGGTCTGGATTAAAAGATAAAGGAACATTACTGTTTTTGAATGTATATAATAATTTGTATTTATGTAATTTTATAAACCAATGTTTAAAATGTCCATAATATAATGTTTGTTTCTTGTGTTTGTGTTATAAATTTCATTTCATTTAAATCCGGTATTGGTACTTATTTCTAATGACATCTGATGGGTTTTTGGTGCTACGATGTGTTGTTACAACACATTATAGTGGTGATATAGTGTTCTGTTCCAAAACACAACAGTATGGCCCTTTATCATCACCTTTAAAAGCACTGATAAAGGGAAACTTTATTAGCACTTTTAAAAGCTATGATAAATGTCTACTTTATCAGTTCTTTTAGAAGCGCTGATAAAAAACCCTTTATCATCTCTTTTAAAAGAACTAATAAATGACCCTTTATCAGCGTCTATAAAAGCACCAACAAAGGGAACCTTTATTAGTGCTTTTAAAAGAACTGATAAATGGGACTTTTATCAACACATTTAAATGGGTTGATAAAGGTCCCATTTATCAGTTCTTTATTTAGCATTGATAAAAGAACTCTTTATCAGCACATTTTAAGCACTAATAAAAGACCTGAGCTTTTAACCTCACTCTTGTAGTCATCTCTTTTCTAGCACTGATAAAGGCCATTTCTAGTGATGTTAAAGTATAGTTTTGTAGTAGTGAAACAAGTGTACCAAATTTCAATAGTTATCCAGGCAATAGATGAAATAACATCCCAGTCTCACCTATCATAATATATAATGTCTAAGTAACTAATCCATAATAAATAAATGGGTTTTATGAATATTTATACAAATCAAGATTATAATACATCCAAAAAAAATAAGTAGGATAATTTCATTAGAGAATATCCCTAGGAAAGAACAATAACACTAAATGATTTTGACATAAATGAATAACAATTTTAAAAGAAAATGGGCAACTTAACACTTTGAAATGGAATCACATATGGAGAGATCTAGAATTAGATAATTTGACACCATAATTTACATATCCCAAAATAAAGATATCATAAGATAATTTATAGGGTAATATAGAAAACATAACTCTAAAGAAGATAAATATTTTATTTTTTTAGAGAAAAATGGAAGAAAAATTATAAATGAAATTTTTTATAATGGTTTTGTAACATGCTTGTAAAAACAAATTGATATTTCACTTTAAAAATCTATTTCAAGGAGGTTAAAAGTTGAAATTGAAATCCTTAATTTAAAGTAATTTTGAATATTGAAACTTTGAAATAAATTAATTTAAAATAAGAATTTTTTTGTGGAAGATAAAAATATATATAATTGGAATGTAATATCTTTAGTTATTCTTCAAAAATATTAGTCATTATTTTTTAAATGAAAATTTCATAGAAAAATGGGAATAAAAATTACTTTGTAAAATAATAAAAATATAAAAATATAATTGAAATTTAATAATAATAATAAAAATTAGGAAAGTCATTTATATAGAAAATGTTAAAAATAATATTCTTTTCACACTTTTGAAAAGAAATTTAGAAATAACCAACGAGGAAAATTTTAAAAGATTACTTTTAAATAATTTTAATTAAATTGAAAGAGAGTTTGAAAAAACATAAATAATAATTTAATTAAAGAGTATAACATTCTTAAAAAAATATAATGAATATGAACATTGAGGAAAAAGAGACATTAGAAAGCATGAGAAATTTTCTTAACAATATCATATTTTTATAAAGAATAAAATACATTAAAGAACAATATTTTAATGTTTAGATGTATTTTCCACATAAATGAAGAGAAAAAACCATATATAATAGATAAATGAAAGAATAAATGAAACTTAATAAAACATATTCAATGAATAATGTTTATGACCCAACTAAAAGGAAATCAAGTCGATAAAGCTCGTAGTACATTGGTAAAATTTGATTCAAAATCCCTTCAAAAATAGAAAATTAAATGAAACCTAAAATAAAATTAATTAAAATAAAATCATGATATAAATTTTCAATGTGTGAGTATATACACTATATAAATTAAAATAGGTTCATAATATGAAACATTTACCAAAAAATAAAATTTGAGAAGAAAAACACTTAAGACTTTAGTATTAAATAAATCAAAAGAGCTCGAAAGAAATATCAGGATATAAAATTTAAAATACCATTAAATAAAAGAGTTTTATTATAAATTAATTTAGTAGTTTAGTAATAACATATTATAAAATAAAACATGGTGCAAAATATAAAACATGCCTCAGGTAATTGAAATTGATACAAAAAACCCTTACCTTGGTTTTTCGCTTAGTCAGACGTTCTCTAACTATAGAATAATAAACTTATGTTTATTTAATCATGAATATATTAGTTTATTACACTTATTTTTTTAATTACTTATCATTTTCAATTATTTTAATTTATTTATTACTAATTTATTTGAAGTGAGAATGGCTTGAAGTCATGTTTTTTTAAATTATCCTGTTTTGTTTTTTATTTTGTGATTTTGATTATTTTTATTTTTTTATTTTATAAAATTATTTACATAATACCAGAATAAATTAAAATAAATTTACATTATATAATTTACACCATCCAATAATGTAGGCTGTGATTAGTAAATCATTAAACATCTGCATAGGTGGATGAAACCGACCATTATCGGGACATATCAAAAGAGTGGGAGAGAGATTATATACTATAAATAGATTAAAATAACTAAAAAAGTATCATAATAACTTTAATATGATATATAATTATATATGAAATGTTTTATAAAGGTTAAAATAGAAAAGTTATTGGGATATTGGAAATAAGTAGTGATAAAAACAATGGAAATATAATCGGGGTTACCTCTTCATTGAAGTTTTACTCCTTTTCTAAAGAATTAAAGGATTGGGGAAGAATTCCTAAAAAATTCCCTAAGGGTACTAAGAGACTTAGTATGTGGGAAATGGAAAAATATTGGGCTTTGAGAACTTAATGGGAAGTGATATTTTTAATTCTTTGGTATTTTAGTATTAAATAAATAATATGTTGAAAAATCTATTTCACATGCAATATCAAACTAAAAACATAACAATATGATTTAAAATAAAATTATTAAATGTGACCACTATAACATGTTCATTTAAATAGTGGGTATAAATAGAGGTGTCTCTACTTTGAAATAAATACAAAAAGTAGAGGAATTGTAATCAAGTAGTGAAGGTCTTCCTTATGAGGAAACTTTATCCTAGATTGGAAATGAGGTATCTTCTATAGGGTTTTCCCTAGAATAAGACCAAGTCAAACTCCAAAAACTAATGTTTGAGAGAATTTTTTTTAATATAAGTTTAAGGTCATGAAAATTTATATGAGGACCATGCTAACTGAACCACCACCCATGACTACCACAAGTGCTTATCTTATCTTTAGGTCTTACAAAGAGATATTGAGAGGTTACGTAGGTAGAAATTAGGATTATAAAAACATGTAATTATTAATGTAATATGGTATTTATATATCACATGTATTTTATAAAATTTTCATTTTAACTTTTAAATAAAAACGAAGTACATTTTTTATACTAATTCACTAATGAAATTCAATTACTAACTAATAAGATTATTTTATTCTTAAAAATGATTTTTTCCTAAAAAGTATTTTTATACACTTTATTTTAAGAATACAAATATATTTTAGTTAAAATATATTTTTAATATAAATAATATACTAACACATTTAAATTAATAGTTGATAGTAATTTAGAATAATAATAGTTAATATTTGAAAAATTCATTTTTCTATAAAAATAACATTTCTTATATTTTTTATTTTAATTTAAAGGTTAAATTTATTAATTTTGGAATTTTGATTTTTTGACATAAAATTACTTTTTGAATTCATCTTGTACAATTTACCTTAGGATTATTTTTTTTATTTCTCCGAAATAGTCTATTTTTTAAGGTGAATGGTAAAAAATTATTGTTTTTACCATTAATGTAATTCTTATGAATTTATCACTATATTAGAAAGACTTAGAGGGTTATAAAATATTTGAATTGACTGAGGAATAATTCAAAGAATTTAATTATACATTTAATAAAACAATTTTGTATTTATAAATCGTTTGTTTGACATTTTGGAACTGAAGTAATATAATATTCTAATAAAAACTATTTTTGTCCTTTTACATTAATTATATATTCTCATGGTGAAATTAGATTTTGGATTGATTTGAAAACAAAATAATTCTTATTTTGTTTAAAATAAACCAATTAATGTTATATAAACCAGAAAAATTTATAATTTTATCATAATAATAACATTTATGCTTAAAGATACACATTTTTTTTCTAAAATTGGTTTTTACATGCTATGCTAATAATAATTTTTTATTACACTTAGAAATTTTATTTAAAAAAATTATTTTAATATTTTAAATAAGAATAATTTATATTTTTAATAAGTTTAATTAAAACATTTTCCCTTAAAAATAATCACCAATGTTAGAAATTAGTTTCCACGGTAAAAGTCAAAAATGTTAAAAAAGATTTTACTATATGGAAAAGACCTAAAACATGTTAAAAACATGTTTTTAAAAAGAATGGTTGAAGTTTTTTTTGGTAAAATATTATCTTATCTGAATTATTGTCCACTTTGGATTCCACTTTCCATTTGAAACATGTGCTCATGTTATATTATCAAGTGACATTTACAAAAAATGAAATTACCTCCAATTATAAAAGGGGCCATCCAAAAATACTTAAAGGAACTAAAAAATTTTAATTCCTACTTAAACTTTTACTTACCTAGAGATCTAATCCACTTTTTAATCCCCCTAATCCAAGTAAAATCCATAAATCCTCTATTTCCAAGTACTTCAAGTTGAAGTTGAAATTCTTAATGTAGGTACTAATCACTCTAAAATATTTTTCATTATCCACATTTCTAATCAAAACCTATATGAACCATTAAAGCATGATTAAATGAGTATTATTTACATAATGATATGTTTTTATGTTTATGGAATAAACATTACCTACCTCACACCCATTTTATTTAGAAAAATGAAGGTGTCACCTTGCATATGTGCAGACTACCACCTCCATGAGCAATACGTTTTATTTTTCATTACGTACTTAAATTGATGGTTCAAAAAGAGTATTTAATGAAATAATATGGTATTTATATCATAATTAAAATTCTATAAAATATAAACCATTTACTATTCCATAGAAAATGAAAGCACCATCCTTGTGTACGTGTAGACTACCACCCCCATGATGTGATGCATTTCATTTTACATCTCTCTAATGTTTTAATATTTATTTAAAACTATTTAAATATGATTCATCACCTTAAAAATATCGATATAATATCATTTTTATTCAATAATAATGATATTATTCCAATATAATCACATTCTAAATCACGCCCACCCACCGATTATAGCATGTTCTTGTTTGGGCCTATTGAACAAACTACATGAACAATGATATAAATTTATATGATAGATGACCGCACAATTAACTAATTTTATTATTAAAAATTATTGAGATAAATAATGTTTGAATTATAGTTAAAAATTTATTTTGAAATTGGTATACATGATACAAAAGAATCAAAACACCCAGAGATTCTTCCTCAGGATGGATTAAAGGATGTATACGGATTCATGACTTCAATGTTAAGGGACACCTACCCTAAGAAAGTAAAAGAGAAGTAGGTAGGAAATATAAATATAAAAGCACTGATGACAAGAACCTATATGAAAGGATTAAAGTTCTTCCTTCAGGTATGGGAAGATCAAGAGGATGGGGGCCTGAACGTGGATGATTTGACTGGTACACAATTCAAGTGAAGGAAAGAAAACTAAGTGAAAGATTGAGGAAAAATATAGGTATCTTGATTTTATAGTTTGGGACGTTTTCTTTCTTCGCCCGTTCCCTCTTTGGACCCTTCTTTTGAATGCTTATTTCCAATAAAAGAGGCATTTCCTCCATCCTTTAAAAAATTATGTTTTGTTTATAGTTATGTAATGTTTATATTAATATTTAACTTATCATTAATACCACCATTTATTTGTTAAAAAATTACAAAAAACAATATTATCACTGATCACATTTTCACGAACTAAAACTAAAAATCCCATGAAATAAAATAAGAAAATTTTAAATATTTATATAATATTTATTCCTATAACTATAATAATCTTGAAATTATGAACTTTCAGAAAAGAAATTATAATCGACATCGATATTTCAAGCATGAACAAAACAATTAAAATTACTAACACTCGATGTTGAAAATAATATATAAATGAATAATATATTTTTAATAAATGATTAAAAATTAAGTATATAAAATTTAATAAATATAAATAATTTTTTGAAAAAAATTACTAAGATAATTATGTTTTTTTATACATGAGGTTATAAGGTGTTCAACTAAGCGGGTATATAAAGTATGGGGTTTGTCTCAAATTTCTTTCTTTAAGAAATATTTTATATTATAATTTTTTTTAGATGGCGTGTATAAAACTTATTTTACATATTAGATAATTATTAAATATTTAATTCATGTTATTTAAAGTTCTATTTCAAATTCAATATCTCAAGTGGTTTTGATTCCATAAAGGGGTTTCTTAACTAAATACTCTTTCTTTGAGTTATAAGGTTTCTTCTTAAAATTAATTTTTATAATTTAGGTAGATTATACACTAATAATGAATCATATTTTATTTACTATATTTTATATGTATTTACATTTCTATCAAATACACCTCCTTTTAATTTTTTTACATCATCAATTATGCTGTTCGTAAGGGTTTTCATCTCAATTTCCATTTATTGAGGCATGTTTTCATGTTATGAAACCATTATTATTTTATATGAAATAATTGATGCTCCATTAGATTGTATTGTTATTATTAATGTTTCTTTCATGTAATTTTAAGTTTTTTCATGAATCCATCATTCCAACCATTTTGATTCAATTCTTACCAAAATTTTAATTTATTTTCTTGAGTCAAATTATTTTCCTATGTAAAAATTATTTATATTTGATTATGGTTTTACAAGATGGTTTTTCTCTAATATATAATTATATTATAATTTATTTACTCCTTATTTTATGGGGAATTATATTGATGTATTTGTTTCTCCATAAAATTTTATGACATTATGAATAATTCCCATTCCATCTAAAAGACCACTTTCTCTTCCATATTCACATTCACTATTACCACTAATGTTATCCTTTGTTATTATGAAATCCAAATTTGTTTTTATTTCGGGTGATTTTAGAGTTTATATTTACCAATTTTCTAATGAAATATTTATCAATATATTTACAATGTGGATTTTAATAGAGGTATTTTCAAAATATTAAAAAGGGTTTCACTGTCAAATTTGTAACTTTTATCATTCACTCCACATTTTCTCCTAATAACCTTTATGTCATTTAAAGGCCCCATTATTTATTATTATTTTAAAAATTAAAAGTTTTCAAAAAAATTTACTTCAATTATTCAAAAAGTACTTTTGGAATTGACTCATAACTTATTCTCTTTACGACAACGATAAGAAGGGTTTTCTAAAGAATCTTTTTTGTTTCACTTCCATTTTATTATTTAACTCCAAAATAAATAAATCTTATAGAGTTATGTTTTATGAACCACATTCTAAATTAATTTTTTAAATAATAATTTTAGGATGATTTAATTTTTAGTATCAAAAAATCTATATCTAAAATCCATTTTATATGTACTATTTAGAAATCTTATGAAACCCATTTTCTTTCCATGAATTCTTTATGAAATAATGAAAAATTTATTTAATGTAGAATATATATGTATGGATGATTATTATGTTATGGGTTGGTCCTATATAACCCTACAATGCATTGGGTAAAGTTTTTACATCTCATGACATTATATTGGGAAATGAGTAATGATGATAGATACACTATAAGAAACATGTTGTACTCCCTGATCCACTATAGGAAACTTGTTTTATTTCTAGATAAACTATGGAAAATAGGTTGTGTTTCCTGATGCACTATGGTAAATAGGTCATGATGTATGATCCACTAAGTAAAATTGGAAGTGATTCCAGATCCATTATGTTTTGATTTCTATACTTATTTTTATGTCACATTTCAATGTTATATGCCTATGATTCTTCTATAAGGATCATATTTTTTATCTCACACTCTTATGTGATGCTACATGTTTGTTCAGTTTAGATTACATGTACTACGATCATGACTTATGGAGAAATATTATTGTTCCATGTTATTTTTAATAAGATATTTCTCTTGTTCTCATGTTTTCTCATACACTCCTGATCTAAATCTTAATGAAATGTTGATAAGTGTAACCTTATTAAACATTAGAGATTACCCAATTCTTATGTTTCCATTACCTAGTCCTTGCATATGAGTATAAAATATTGGGAGTCTAGAAGGAGGTTTAATGTGGTTTGATCATGGAGAAATTTTTGTAAGTATTGTAAAATAAATTTATTGTGTTGATAGTTCTCAAAGAAAATAAACCTTTGGTTCTTGGTATTTTGTGTTTATTATAGGATGTAATGTTTCAATTATAGAAATGATATAAAATAAATACATATTAATCTTGGGTCGTATCACCTGGTTTCAAAGCATATGTGTAAAGTATGTGTTTTTAGCACATGATCCAAGAGTGGTGGTCTAGGGAACCTCCGTTGGTATCAAATCAAGGTTTAGTTATTTTTGGGGATTAATTTAGTTATTTTTTAGGGAATAGTATGATAGAAGTTTATTAAAAACATAAGGGATAATTCTAAGTATAGGATAACATCTTGAAGTTTTGGTAATGTTGAGATTGTGTGGGTTTATATAAAAAACATGCCTGTCCGGATACAAACAAGTGGATGCAGGATCTAGCATAGATGTACCTAGGGGTAATAACCCTAAAAAGGATGATTGGATGTTAACTTGGTATTTTACTAGTGAACGATATATAAGACTAAAAAAACTTTTTTAAACACCCCCGAGTGATATGATTGGTTAATCAAATTATATATATAAAACATTCTTAATGATTCATTTTGTTCGGATAATTAAGATAAGCAATATAAGAGAACCCAATTTAAAAATATCGATAATGAACTAAGAGGAATTTAGGTTGAACTGAAATCTAATGTGATGGTTTCAAAGAGTACGAAATTTTAATGTTGACATTTCCATGACATTATTTATGATAATTATCTTATTATTTTAATTTTAAATTTCTCATGTTAACCAATTTTTGGTTTTTGTAATAGATGTATATTTGAGAAAACATGTTAATGAAATATATAATGCAAAATTCCAAGAGTTTACTAATGAAAAAATAAATGAGTTAAGATTTAGAGTAAGAAAAATTATAGTAATACATATCCAACTATCCTTAATTATTATTCACAACTTGAAAATATATTATTTTAAAAACATACCAATGAAGATAAGGATAGTGTTTTAAATAATTTTAAGGGATGAGGATAATGAAGGAAAGAAGATTCAATTTCTTACATGTAAAAAATATAGGAAAAACCACCTAGGGAAATATCTCAAAGAATCTAAGAGATATGTTATGTGTAGAAAAAGAGGGGATAAAGTAAATATTTTTTAAGAAGAATGATGATTTCAATTAACAAGATTGAGGAAAATAATGTTCATCCTAAGGTACCAATAATAGTTTATTAACTTAAAATGTGGGTAACTTGAGAATTACCCAAGAAAATTCCCTAACCCAAGGGATGACAAGGATAATATACCTCTTAAACTGCCTAGACCATGTAAAAAAATTATACCTTTTGTAATGACTATCGATGAAGTGAATCATAATAATTAAGGAACAACTATCATTTAATCTAGTGTTGTGGACGTCTTGCTATATTTTGATTCTAAACACTCTAGTATATATTAGATGTTTTATAAGACCATTAAATCACCACCATAATGATTTTATTATCAATGTAAAATTCTAGTTATGTTTTTGTTGTACCCCAATTTTATGTTTATGGGAATTTTCTTTAGGAAAATATTATTTACATGAATTTTATATGATTTTATAAATTGATTGTTTATCTCCACACACCCCATATTAATGACCAAAATAGGTAAAATAAAATTTTATATTCCAACCAATCTATGACTATCTATTAGTGTAAGTATAAATATAAACTATCTAAGAAGAATAATTCTATTATAGTAGTCATGAAACCAAATCATGAGGAATATTTAGCTCAAATGGTTAGAGAAAAAATCAATATTAGTGACATTCCTATTATGAGTAAAAAGATGAGTTTACTAGTCCAAACTAAGAAAATGACGATGAAACCTCATTAGGAATTAATTATTGAGTTATACATCTAGTTTTTTTCTTTATAAAGTGATAGTTATAAATATGAGGGCACAATTTATTTATGGGATTAAAAATGTAGTGACCTAAGATTTTGGTATCAAATAAATAATTTGTTAAACAAATTGTTTTACATGAAACACTAAACTAAAATTAATCCAAGATGATTTTCAATTAAACTACTAAATTTTAATCTTATAAAACATCCTTTAAAATAATAGGTATAAACAAAAGCAACTATATTATGAAGTTAATACAAATATTAGAGAAAATAAATTCAAGTAGTAGAATTCTTCTTTATGAGTCTTATTTATCTAAAATTGGAAAGGAGGTAGATTATTTAGGGTTTACCCTAGACCAATACCTATACAGACTAAAATAACTATGGTTTGAAAAAGTCATTTTGAGAGAAGTTAAAGCTCATGTAAATTGCTATGAGGTCTATGCTAGCTGAACCACCACCTATGACTGCCATCCAACCATATCATATCCTCAGGTCTTACAGAGAGATCTTTAGAGGTTATGTAAGTCGAAATTATAATGATATAAACAGGTAATTACTAATGTAATAATTTAATTACTTATTACATACATTTTATATTTTGAATTTTAAAGGAAAAAATTATTTTTAATACTAATGCGTGGATAAAATCCAAATAGTAACTAATAAGATAATTTTATGCTAAAAATTTATTTTTTTGCTAAAAATTATTTTCATACATAATATTTTAGCGAAAAAATATATTATGGTTCAAATATATTATTGATATAAATAATTTAATAATATTATTTTTAATTAACAAATTAATAGTAAATAAGAATAAGAACAAATAATATTTGAAAAAGTAATTTTTCTACAAAAATAGTTTTTTATTCATATTTTTTATTTTAATTTATAGGGAAAATTAATTTATTTTGGATTTATAAAATTTTAAAATAAATTTCATTTATGAATTTATAATTTAAAATTTAAATTAAGATTTTTTTTGTATTTTTATAAAATAGTATATTTCTTAGGTGAATAGGTATAAATGCAATTTTTATAATCACTGTAACTCTTAAAAATTTATAATTATATAAGAAAAACATATAAGTTTATAGAAAATTTTAATTCATCAAGGATTAATTTTAAGTAATAAAATTATTTTTTTAAAAAATAACTTTTTTGATTTATAAAACCGATGTTTAACATTTTGGAACTTTAGTTTTATTTTATTCCAATAAAAACTAGTTTTGAAATTTTCTTTTAATTAAATATTATCACGGTGAAATTTAGTTTTAGCTTGATTTTAAATCCAATTAAATATTATTTTTTTTAAAATAAATAAATAAATATTATATTAATGAATAATATTTATAATTTTATCCTAAATATAATTTTTATTTATATAGAAACACTTTTTATCAAAAAATTATTTTTACGAGTTATGTGTGATAATACTAAATGTAAATTTTATTACCCTTATAAATTTTATTTGATAAAATTATTTTAATATTTTAAATCATGATTTTAAAATTTGGTAATAAGTCTCATTTCAATTTTGTTCATTAAAATTTATTTCCAAGATTAAAAATTAGTTGCCACGATAAAAGTCAGAAAAGGTAAAAAAGTTTAACTAAGTGTAAAGGACCTAAAAAATGTTAAAAAATGTTTTTAGATTAATTTTTTATATTTTTATAGACAAAAAATTATTACCACACCATTATTTTACTCTTTTTATTGCACTTTCAATGTAAAACATGCCCTGCATTTATATTAATATGTGATATTTACAAAAATTCCATTGCCACTACTAATAAAAGAGACCTTACACCTCCCCTTCAAGGTAACCCAAAAATTATAATTCTTCTTGAGAAATGTAAAATTTTTAATTCCACAGATTCCTCTAATACTTTTGGTATCCCTTTATTATAAGGATAATCCCTAAATCCCCCATTTCTAATAATCATTTCAAGAGAAAGTTTGTAAATACCATAAATTTCAATATAATTTTTTTAAATTATTTAGGATTATTAGGAGTCTGTGAAAATTGAAGGTACGTAATTCTGAGGCCCAGAGATCCCGGAATGAAATTTGAAACTTTTTTATGGTACGTTCAGTAAATTTGTGAGTGGATTTTTCTATGTTTTGAACCGGATCTCAGATTAAAAATGTGAGGGAACTGTTGAATTTCCAGCACTGAGATTCGCTTAGCCGAAACTTAACTTTGACCGGCAAGGGTCGGACGAAAAATTTAATTTTTGGACATAAAAAAAATAAAATAAAATAACTAAAAAGTTATTTTATTCTTTCCTCGTAACCATTGAGCGACAGTGGTGGGACCACAATGTAACATCAGGCTTGAACGAAAGTAATTTAATGACATGACCCTTAGGTTGTGTAACCATGATGTTTTTTGAATTAATGGAACATTAATTGTGGTTCATTAATGAACTGCATTAATGAAATGAAACATCGGTGGTTACCTCTATTCTATTTAAAAAAAATCTTGGTCATGGGTTTTGGTCACTAATGAGAGGAACCTATGACGAAGTGTCAGTGATGTCTTCCTCCAACGTAGAACGGAACTTCGATGACCGTTAGAGGATTCAAATCAGACAACGATGGGGGACGACGAACACCTTCGAATGCGGGTTCATCTCCCTCATCCGAAGCGTCTTCTAATGAGTTCGAGGTGGGTGTTTTGTTTAAAGGTTTTATGTTTCATATCCTTTTCATTATGTTGAACCCTTCCCATGTTATGATGCTAACACGGAGGGTGTGGGCCGAACCGAACAAGGCCCAGACCCTCTGCTGATCATGGTATTGATTGTGTTTTTTGTGGGCGTCTGACTAGTATAGTGACAAGATGAAATCGAGGGTCACACAGTGATGTCGACATCTTGGAAGGCCTGTAGAAATAGTCAAGAAGAAAATAGAACCACCAAAGCTTCATTGGTGGCCTTTGAAAGCACCACCGGCGCGACGACGCCAGCAACCGATGATGGCGGTCGGCTCTCGCCGACAACGAGGAGGTGGTGGCACCCGAAGGCATCACGACGGAAGAAGCGGGCGGCCAGACATCACCAGCCATGTTGAAGCCGGGCGGCGTGCCACGATAGCATGCCACAGAGAATGTGATATGGCTCTAAGCCACAACGGTGGGCAAAGGGAGGACCCGCGTCTGTGAGTCCCTTCGTTGACCTATCCACACAGACCAGCCAAGTGGAGCTCCACCAAATAGAACCACTGATTGAAGATATGAACAAAAAACTTGTCTGTTTGGGAGGGGGCAGCCCCCCGCGCCCAGATGGCGGGCCACGCCCAGCCGGCAGGACTGGTTGGTCCAATGGACCGGTGGGCTTCGCCCTGTCGGGTGTGCCGGATCCGTCCCACGGCCTAGACCCTTTGGGTCAGGCTCAATCAAACTGGACAAAGCCCAGTGCCTTCAAGCTAGGCCCATCGGGCCGGGTCGGACCGGACCCAAACCCATTAAGGCCCAGTTTCTCTTAAAAGAGCATATCTTCTAAACCAGAATTTCATTTCATGAACCATCTATAGCACTAGAAATCTTTGGATTAGGAGGTAATTTTTAGATTCTCTAATTGGGTTTTGGAGAAATTTGGAGTACGGTTGGGCTGGATCAGACTCAAATCCAACCGGGCCCCTAGCACTAAAAAGCCTATAACTTACAGACCGAGCGTCTGATCGACGCACCGTCTATTGAGTTGGAACCCTTATGGCATGGCGGTTCCTTGGGTTACTTCATCAAGGGAATTTGTGGAGGTTGAGGTATTACTGATATCTTGAGGTGCGGTTTCTCGTAAACTCAAGCGTACCAAGTGTGGGAATCTTGTGGCTGGATGTCAAGTGACATACAACCCTATGAGGATCAGTAGTAGCATGACCCGATAAGGACCAGCCTTAGAGTGGCCCGTCGTGGATCAGTGACTTACAACCTTGTGTGGATCGGTGACTTATGACCCTATGTGGATCAATGACTTATGACCCTGTGTGGATC
This sequence comes from Viscum album, assembly GCA_963277665.1. Classification (NCBI taxonomy): domain Eukaryota; kingdom Viridiplantae; phylum Streptophyta; class Magnoliopsida; order Santalales; family Viscaceae; genus Viscum; species Viscum album. The sequence continues at coordinate 2,081,906,444 of OY728136.1, read as the reverse complement.
ATCAACATACGTACCTGTGTGGATTGACGACTTATGACCCTGTGCGAATCAGGAGTAGCACAACTATACAAGGACCTACCTTAGAGCGTCCCATCATGGATAAATGAATAACTACCTCATGTGGATCGATGACTTATGAACCTTTATGGATTGATGACTTACGACCATATGTAGATTAGTGACTTACGACCCTGTGTGGATCAGTGATAGAGCGACTTCTTCATGGTTCAACAGTGGAACTTATCAATGGAATAAGATGGATTGGATTTACAACTAATCATCATTATTCATGTTCTTTAAGTTATATACCTGGTCAAAGCTGATTCTTTACTAGTGATTTGTGATTGGGATCATACTTTGTGGTTTTTATTTTGTGGAATTCTGGGATACCTTCAGGGGTATCGGGGTCCCTACATAGTATTGTTATACTCACCCCTACATGGGCCTCACCTGCGCCTTTTTGTGTCTTGTGAAGATGATGAAGAACTTTGACTGAGGTTAGGGAGTCAGTACCAAACAATTCACAGAGGTGACCAGTTGACGTGGAGAGCCGTAGAGAGGAGCCATACCTACCCTTTAGTTAGGATTCTTGGAAGACGACCTCCGGAGCTATTTTTTGTTTTTTTGTATCTCTTTTAGTAGGGATTTTATACTGGCCCCTTTAATTTTAGTTTACACATTTACTTTAGCAGTTTTAATATGTGGTTTACTTTTGCTCTGTACCTAGTCTGTGTGTGTGCAGGTTAAAAAGGAAATGCCTTCTCATTTTAAGGATATTCCTTTATGGTGATAGTCGCCAACCCCTGGCCTATGGAAGGAGGGCTTGGGGTAGTCATGACATGCGCCCTCGAGGACGAGTCATGGAAAAGTGGTATCAGAGGCGGTCAGTTCTATTGAAGAACTAATAGTTAATGTTTTCAATGAAGCAATAATGTTAAGTGTTTTGAGTACGGTTTTCAGTTTGGGGAGTCTAGTGTTGGTGCGACAACTGACATATCCATACACCATGACCCTGAGTTCTGATTTCCGACTTGATACATGAAAACACTAATTGCGTGTGTCTTTGAAATGTTTTTCTTTTTTATCTCTTTTGAGTCAGCTCACCATGTATCACTTATTGACTGTGGCACATCTGTTTCTTTACAGGATTCCACCACGTAGGCAGCTAGACAGGATTTCAGAGGGAGTTCATGATGATGGACCACCAAGCGATGAGGCTTTAGTGTAGGGCCCTCTTATGGTGATGGTACCTTCAGGTGGTGTACCAACAACACCACTATCCGTAGGGAATCAAGTGCCACCAGTTCTACCAGCATACGATGCACGCCGACTTAACGCGCTGCATGAGTTCCAGCACTAGAGGCCTCCAAGGTTTCAAGGCAAGACAGATCTGAATGTGGATGAGGACTGGATGGATGTAATGGCTAGAGTTTTCTTCTAAGTTAGGACACCAACAGACCAGATGATTATCCTTGCTGCTAGTATCTTCCATGGCACGATAGGGAGATGGTGGAGCCTGATGTTCTAGATGCATGATGTGGTGACCCTCACCTGGTTGGACTTCGAGAGCCCCTTCAGGGTGTATTTGGTTCCAATGACTCTATGATCTATGCGTATTCAAGAGCTCCTACACTTACAGTAGGGTAGCCTGACAGTAGCCTAGTACTCAGCGAGATTCACTGACCTCTCCCGCCACTCCACCGACATGGTATGAGACCCTTTCTTTAGGTCTCGAACCTTTGAGAAGGGTATCTGATAGAAGGTCAGATCGTCGATGATATCGCTCAACATACCAACATAGGTTGGAGTGCAAGATCGAGCACTTCTGGTGGAGAGCTTCCTAGCCGAGTAGGCACCGATAGTGAGAGCCACCCCCAGATGACACATGACCGAGTCATATATAGCAGGTAGTAGGAAGATGAAGTAGGGGCCCAAGCAGGCCATAACTTATAGTGGATGACCCTAGGATATAAGTTCAGAGGTGCAGATATCACGGGACATAGGAGTTTAGCAGAGGAGGAGACTGTGCTACTCATGCGGTGGGTAGGGTCACATGGCTCGCAACTTCCTGACCAGCAATACCAACAATTAGAAGACGGTCGAGGGACTACTGAGGTAGATGTAGAGATTTAATTGGGATGGTCTGTAGAGTGGAGGACACAGTGGAGGAGTAGGCCATGCAATAGGTGGTGGGCAACGGTTTGAGATTCTACTACCACCACCTTCAGGTGGTCCACCCCGACCTCAGGGAGCAGGTGGATAGGGACAAGATCAGCTTTAGGTAGCAGAGGCCTATGACCACGATGCTCCAGAGATGATTCAAGGTATGATCTATGTCGACTACACCCTAGCTAAAGTTCTTATAGACACAGGTTCTAGTGACTATTTTATTTCCACGGATCTCGTTCGGAGCTCCGAGATTCCGGTAGAGCCATTTGCTCAATCCTTATGATTAGATACTTTTAAGTGATTGGATTCGATGATTAAACACTGGTTCTAGTAGTGTGAGCTTACTCTATGAGGTGAGAGCTTTGGCTGGGATATCTTAGTAGCAGCATCAAGGCCTTATGATGTTATCTTGGGTAAGGACTGGTTATCCATTTTCCATGCACAAATCAACTGTTTTAGGTAAAAAGTGCGGTGTGACCATGAGTATAGGACTAAGTTTCCCTTCACTAGTGATAATTAAACCTTTACATCTTAGGATGTACTTTTTTGGAGGAGGTTGAATCCGATCAATAATTAGTTGGCTAGCCTCACCCTCAGTGTAGTGGACGAATGGATTCTGAGGTATCCTATTATGGTAGACCAGTATGCTGAGGCTTTTCTTGATGATGATCGGGGATTACATCCTCATAGAGAGGTAGACTTATACATTAACCTGTACCCCGAGATGACACCTATATCTACACTAGCATATCAGATTCCCCCCACGAAGCTTTGTGAGTTGAGGGTATAGTTGTAAGACTTGCAGGGAAAGGGGTTCATAAGGCACAATGTTTCTCCATTAGCTGCCCTAATTTTGTTCACAAAGAAGTCAGATGGGAGTTTGAGGCTTTGAATGGACTATCAGTGCCTGAATAAGGTGAACATGAAGAACATGTATCCAATCCCAAAGATTGATGATCTCTTTTATCAGTTGAAGGGAGCTCGTTGGTTTTCAAAGATAGACCTCAGATCAGGATATCATCAACTCAGGGTATAGGATGAGAATGTATCAAAGACAACATTCAGATGCCGGTATGGTCACTATGAATTCTTGGTCATTCCTTTCATTGTGAACAATGCTTCGGCCGTGTCCATGATGCTCATTAACAATATATTCCAGCCTTACCTCCATCTCTTCATGGTGGTTTTCATTGGAAACATCTTGATATACTCAGAATCAGATGAGGAACATGCCATGCATCTTCAAATAGTTATGGATACACTCTGAGAGCACCGAGTTTATGGCATGCTCTCGAAGTTCCAATTCTGGATACGGGAGGTCCACTTTCTGGAACATGCTATATCAGAGGCTGGAGTTGCATTGGACCCAGGAAAGATAGAGGCGGTACTTTCTTGGGAGCCACCCAGGAGTGTGACCGAGGTGCATAGTTTGTTGGGTTTGGATGGGTATTATCATAGATTCATACTTGACTTTTCCAGAGTAGCAATAGACTTTTCAGATTTGACAAAGAAGGGGCAACCTTTCTTGTTGACAGAGAGATTCCAAATGAGTTCCTAAGAGATGAGGGAGAGACTAATGAGTGACCCCATATTGAGGCTACCAGAAGTGGGTGTTGGGTATGTAGTCTACTATGACACATCAGGAACCAGACTAGGATTTTTCTTGATGCAGGAGTATGTGGTGATTGCCTACAACTCATGATAGTTGAGACAAAATGAGAAGAACTACACTACCCATGACCTGGAGTTATAAGTAGTGGTATTTTACTTGATGATGTGGCAACACTACTTGATGGGTGAACAATTTACTTTCTACTCTGGTCACAAGAGTCTCAGGTATATCTTCTCACAGAAGGACCTAGACCTAAGACAACAATGAAGGCTGGAGTTCCACTAGGACTATGAGTTTGAGATAGTTTAGACTCCTGGGAAAGGGAACGTTCTAGTAGACGCACTCAATATGAGGTTTGGGTTACAATTGCTGAGTGAGGTGATAAATCAGCTAGCCACGTTGTAGTTATTTTTCATGGATAGAGATGGAGTATCATACCTCTAGTCTATGATTATCTCTCCCCCAATCCTTCAGCGAGTATGGGAGGAACAACTTGGGAACGTTGACTGTGAGACCCAGCGTGCTCAGATATCCTTAGGATGGGATCCAGAAGGATTTTTAGAAGTCGGGGATCACATAATCCTTTTCAGAGGACGCATCATGGTACTAATGACACTACAAGAGGAGGTTTTGAGGGAGTTCCACACATCCCCTTTGGTGGTACATTCTGGTGTGGCGAAGATGTACCAGGACCTCTGGCGTCAGTACTGGTGGCCAGGGATAAAGAAAGTTGTGGCATAGTTCTTTTCATGATGCCTCAGTTGTCATAAAGTTAAGGCTAAGCATTATGTTCCAACAAGCTTGAATCAGCAACTTGAGGTTCCAGAGTGAAATTGGGACGATATATCCATGGACTTCATGACATGGCTACCACGTATTTCTAGGGGCCATGATTCTATATAGGTGATTGTTGACCGACTCACTAAGTAGGCCCACTTCCTACCCCTGAGATAAAAGGGATCAGTAGTGGGATTGGGACACCTATACAATTAGGAGATAGTACAGATTCACAGGGTGCCATTGACGACCGTCTTAGATCGTGATGCTCGTTTTACATCCCATTGTGGAAGGGATTACAGGAGGCATTTAGGACTTAGATATTCTTGGGAACCACCTTTTATCCTAATATGGATGGTCAGATGGAGAATAAAATAAAAATGATTGAGGACATTCTTCATGCTTGCATCCTTGATTTTGGATATAGTTTGGAGGACCAATTTTCCCTGGTGGAGTTCACATACAAAAATAGTTATCACTCCACCATCGGCATGACACTATTTGAGGCCTTGTATGGTAGATCATAAAAATCACCTCTATGTTGGAAATACCTAGGGGAGTCTACACTTATGGGTCCAGAGTTAGTACGGGACACCACAAAGAAGGTGCATATCATCCAGGAATAGATGAAGACTGCACAGAGCAGGAAAAAGTCTTATGCTTATAGAAGATAGAGACCCTTGGAGTTCGAGGAGAGAGATTATGTCTTCCTAAGGGTCTCACCCCAATCAGGATTGCAGAAATTTGGATGGGGAGGCAAGCTATCTCTGAGGTTCATTGGACCTTTCTATATCCTCAGCATTGTAGGCGAGGTGGTGTACCACCTAGCTCTTCCCCCATAGATGCAATAGTTGCATAATGTTTTTCATGTGTCGTAGCTGAGGAGGTACGTGCATGATCCATCACACATTATCGACTGAGGCCAGCTGGACATTGAAGATGGGGAAATGTTCACGAAGTTACAGATGGAGATAGAGGATAAATAGAAGTCGGTCCTTTGTGGGATGTCGATTCCTCTAGTAAGAGTTCAGTGGCAGCACATGAACCTCCAAGAGAGAACATGCGAGCAGGAGGCTCAGATAAATTCTCAGTACCCCACATGTTTCCCTAGTTTTTTTTGTGGATTTTTAGGATGTAAATCCCTAATGTAGGAATAATTTAAATACCCATAAATTTCATATAAGTTTTTTTTATATTATTCCGGATTATTTAAAGTCTACGAAAATTGACAGCACATGATTCCGAGGAATAGAGAGCCCATAATGGAGTTTTGAACTTTTTTTAAGGTACGTTCAGTAAACATGCGAGCAACATTTTATATCTTTTGAAATGGTGATAAGAATTAAAAATCTGAGGGCATCGTTGAATTCATAGCACCAGGACTCACTTAGGCGATGCTTAACTTTGACTGACAAGGGTCGAACGAAAAAGTTAATTTTTGGACTTTACAAAAAAAATAATAAAATAACTCCAAATTTATTTTATTCTTTCCTTGTAATTGTTGAGTGATGGTGTCAGGACTGCAGTGTAACATCAATCTTGAATGGAAGTCATTTAATGACATGAACCTTGGGTTGTGTATCCACGACGTTCGTTGAATTAATGCAATAGTAATTGCGGTTCATTAATGAACCACATTAATGAAATGAAAAGTGGGTGGTTACCTCTCTTCTATTTAAAAAAATCTTGGGCATGGGTTTTGGTCACTCATGAGAGGAACCTCTGACGAAGTTCCGATGATGTCTTCCACCAACATAGAATAGAGCTTCGATGACCGTTGGATGATTCGAACCAGACAATGATGGGTGAAGATGAACACCTTCGAACCCGGGTTCATCTCACCCCTTAGCAGCTTCCTTCAACAAGTTCAAGGTAGGGGTTTTATTTAAGGGTTTTATGTTTCATATCCTTTTGATGATGTTAAACCCTTCTCATGTTATGATGCTAATACAGAGGGCATGTGCCAAACCAAACAAGGCCCAGACACTTCGCCAATCTCAGTATTAATTGCGTTCTTCTTGGAAGACTGACCAATATGGTGGAAAGATGAAATTAGGGGCCACACAGTGATGGATACGTCTTGGAAGTCCCGTAGGTGCAGTTAGAAAGAAAATCGGACCACCGGAGCTTCACCGGTGGCTCGCGGAAGCACCGCTGGCGCGGCGATGGCTGACTCTCACCAGCCGTGAGGAGGTGGCAGTGTCTAAAGGTGTCATGATGGATGAAGGGGTTGGAAGACCATCTATGGATGCATTGAAGTGAGGTGGTGCATGACAGCAGTGCGTTGCAGAGGAGGTGTCCTGGCTTTGAGCCGCAGTGGTGGGCGAAGGGCGGACCTGCGCTTGTGGGTCCTGCCATTGACTAGTCCAGGCGGACCATCCATGTGGAGCAATTCCAACTGGTGGCAGTGATTGAAGAGCTGAATAGGAAACTTGTCCATTAAAAAGTGGAGTAGACCCCATGCCCAGCCAACGGGGTGGGTTGGTCCTACAGCCCGGCGGGCCGTGCCCATCTGGGTGGGCCGGGCCGGTCCCGTGGCCCAATGGGCCGAGCCCACGACCCAGCCCATGGCCCAGCCCCTTCAGGCTAGGTCCAGTTGAACTGGGCCAAGCCTAGACCCTTTGGTCTGGGCCCAGCGGGCCGGGTCGGTCAGATCGAGTCAGACCGGACCCAGACCCATTTAGGCCCAGTTTCGCTTAAAGGGACATATCTCATAAACCGGACGTCCGTTTTACAAACTGTCTGCAGAGATGGAACCTTATGATGAGACGGTACTTTTGATATAATCTACTTGAGTTTTGGAGAAAGTTTGAGCATGGCTGGTTTGGATCAAACTCGAATCCAACTGGTCCCCTAACACTAAAATGCACATAACTTACAAACCGAGCGTCTGATTGACGTGCCATCTATTTCTTTGGAACAATTATGACATACCGGTTCATAGGTTACATATTTGTGGGACTTCATGGAAGTTAAGGTATGGATGATATTTTGAGGATCAGTTTCTCCGAAACTCAAGCACAACAAGTGCATGAATCTTGTGGCTGGCTATCAGGTGATATACAAACCTATGTGGACCAGCAGTTGTGCGACCCAATGAGGACCAACCTCAGAGCGGCCCATAGTGGATGAATGACTTACGACCCTGTATAGATTTGTTAATTAAACCTATGTGGATCAGTAACTTATGACCTTATGTGGATCAAAAACTTATGACCCTATGTAGATCGATGACTTATAACCCTATGTGGATCGACGACTTACAACATTGTGTGGATCAGCAGTAGCATGACCTGACGAGGACCGACCTTAGAGTGGCCCGTCATGGATCAAAGACTCACGACCCTGTGTGGATTGATGACTTATGACCCTCTATGGATTAGTGAATTACGACCCCATGGTGATTGGTGACACAGTGACTTCTTCGTGGTTTAGCATTGGAACTTATAAATGGAATACGATGAAGTAGGTTTATGACTAATAATCATTATTTCAATTATTTAAGTTATATACCTAGTTTGAGATGAGTCTTTACTTGTGCTTTGTGATTGGGATCATGCTTTGTGGTTTTTACTTTTTGGAATTCTGGGAGACCTTCAGGGGTCTCGGGGTCCCTACTAGGTATTGTTATACTCACCCCTGCACGAGCCTCGCCCTCACCTTGTTGTGTCTTGTAAAGACGACAGACAACATTGAATGAGGTTAGGGAGTTAGGACTAGACAGTACACGGAGGTGACCGGTTGACATGGAGAGCTGAAAAGACAATCTGTACCTACCCTTTAGGTAAGATCTTTGGTGGATGACCTCCAGAGTTGTTTTTCCTTTTTTTATCTCCTTAAGTTGGGCATGTATACTGGACCCTTCAGTTTCAGTTTACACTTTTACTTCAGCAGTTTTACTCTGTGGTTTACTTTTGTTGTGTACCTAGTCTGTGTGTGTAGGTTAAAAAGGAAATGCCTTCCCGTTTTAGGGATATGCCTTTCTGGTGCAAGTCACCAACCCCTGGCCTATAGAAGGTGGGCTTGTGGGAGTCATGACATGGTCCCTGGGGGACGAGTCCTTCTAAAGTTCAAATTGGAATTGTAGGTACTAATCAATCTCTAATATTTTCCCTTATCTATATTTATTTTTAAAACCTATCATACCCATTAAAACATGATGAAATTATTATTATTCATATATTGATATTTTTTTGTCTATTGAATAAAAATTACGTACGTTTCACCCTTTTTACTTAGAGAAATGAAGACACCGCCATGAGTGCGTGCAGACTACGGCCTCCATGAAGGATGTGTTTTATTTTTCATCACTAAATTACATTGATGGTTCAAAAAGGGTATTTAATTTTCTAATATGGTATTTATATCTTGATTAATATAATTTAAAATATAAAACATTTCCTAACCTTCTCCCATTGTATGGAAAATGAAAGCATCATTCGTGTGTACGTGCAGATTATTGCCTCCATGACGTGGCATATTTCATATTCCATCTATATATTATATTTAATATATATACAAATATCTTAAAATATGATTAAAAACCTATAAAAATATAATTAATATCATTATTTGTCTTTAATAATGATATTATTCAAAAAATAATTACTTTCTAAACCATACTGACCGATCGATTATAACATGTTCTTATTTGGGTCGGTTTAACGACCTATATAAAAAATGGTGTAAATTTATATCATGGATGAATAAGTGAACTTAAATATTGGTATTATTAAAAATTATTGAGAAAATAATTTTTTTGTATGGTTCTGAAATGGTTATATTAATATTTAACTTATTATTAATACCACCCTTTATTCGTTAAAAAAAATCCCGAAATAGCTTGTCACCGATTGCATTTTCATAAACCAAAACTAAAAATATCATGAAATGAAATTAAGAAGTTTTAAATAATTATAAAAAATATATTATAGTACCTTAAAATATTCTATTAATGATTAACTTTTTGTAAATTAATTTTGATCAACATTGGTATTACAAGAATGTAAAAAAAATTATAATTACCATCACCCGATGGTAAAAATAAGCTATTATTGACTAATACATTTGTAATAATTGATTATAAATGAATCAAATAAAAGTTAATATATATTAATAAGTCTATGAAACATATTATTAATGTACTTATGTTTGATATACAAGATTTTAGAGCACATTCAACTAAGTGGGAATACAAAGTAAGGGTTTCATCTCAAATTTCCTTCTTTGAGACATGTTTTGTATTATACACCTGTTTTACATTATATGGTGTGTATACTACCTATTTAACATATTATATCATTATTAACCCTTTAATTAATGGTATTTAAAGTTACATTTCAACTTATCTCTCTAAACATGTTTTGATTCAAATGTTATAAAAACTATAAGGGTGTTTCTTAACTCATTGAGTTAGAATGTTTCTTCTTGAAATTAATTTTTATAAGTTGTGTAAATTATAACCTATGATTTAATTATGTTTAATTTAATATTTTTTTATTTAAATTTAGATCACATAAATCTTCTTTCAAATTTCTCTTACTTCATGAATTATGATTCGTGTATGGGTTTTGTCACAATTTTCATTTATGGAGGCATGTTTACATGCTATTCATATATTCTTATTTTATATGGTATAATTAATGCCCCATTGAGTATTATTATTATTATTATTAATTTTTATTTCTAGTGATTTACATTTATTTTCTTTTTTCCCTCATAATACTTATGATTCAATTGTTAATGAATTTGTAAGGGATATTCTTGATTCAAATTCTTTTCTTAAGTCATAATTATTCCTTTTAACTATGGTTTTACAATATTATTGTCTTATGTTATTTGATGATATTATATTTATTTTCCCCCTTATTTTATGGGGAATTAAATTGATGGGTTTTTTCTTCATAAAATTTGGTGACATTAAGAACAATTCCCATTCATTCTATCCAATGGCTCGAAGGCCTTCGGTTTTTTATTGATTTTGATAATCCACCGTTCAAAGGGTGATGTGAAACCCTTATAAAGACCATAGGCATATGTATTACATGGATCATAGGCCTTAGAGTAATTCATTTCATATAGGATTCAAACATTACATACAATCCGTTTAGCTTTTTAAATGGTGCAAGCTCCTTGATCATCCTTTTTCTTGATGCTTGTTCCTTATAGGTTGTCTGGTTTGCATCTATACTTAAGGTGGCCCAAAGGACTTGAGGTGGCCTGAAGGTCTTACTCACCCAAAGGCCTAGGGTGGTCCGAAGGCTTGGGGTGGCCCAAAGGCCTTAATGGACTCGGGAACCAAATCAGTGTCCTAAAGGCCCAAACGAAGAATAATGCCGGCTGTGATAGTGCCAAACAGTTCCCGCTACAGTGCTGCTACAGTACCTGCTACATTACCTACTATAGTACCTACTATAGTAACTCATGAATATGCCTCCACATGGATTTGATCCCATTAATTCCAAATGAGCTCTTTACCTTCCATATCAATTGTCATGACCCGCTTCCCGGGCCATGAACCTTATCATCTGACCCCATGGGTCTCTTGTAATACCTTGGTTGCCTTCTTAGCACACCATAGGCTATTACTTACTAGGGTCGCTTATCAGACTAATGACTGTCCCCACAGGACAACACCTGTCCTTTCCAGTGTGTTTTGTCCTCACTCACACACATCCTGGAAACTTCCCAGAAGGTCACCCATCCTGATCACTACTCCAGGCCAAGCACGCTTAACTTTGGAGTTCTAATCAGACAGACTCCTGAAAAGGAAGGTGCACCTTGTTGACATGGGTAGTAACATTTAGCCTTTTAAGTCTCACTTTTTAGGGGTGTTACAATATCCACCCCTTTAAAGCACAACGCCCTCATTTTGGACCCCAAGCCTCAAAACCAGGCATTGCCTAAGCACTTCCGGCTGGGTATTGGCTCTGATACCATTAATGTAAAGACCCGTAAATTTCAAGGAAATTTTTTTTCTTAATTTTCTTTGGAATTTTACAAGAGCGCAGTTTCTGACGGCACCTGATTCCGAGGCCCGGTGTGCCCGGAATCATTTTCCGAAGTTTGGCTCGGGTACGTTCAGTGAACGGACGAGCGGGTTTTTCTAACTTTTGAACCGGTGCCTGGAATCGAATTCTGAGGGCACCGATGAAATCACAGCGCCGATATTTTCTTAGAAACGCCTCTTCCGGAGTTGCGTTTGCTCGGGTGTGGTTTTTAATTTTTAGGCCTAAAGTTAAGAAATAAAATAATTTTTCGACAACTTTATTTTATTTCACTTAAGCCACTTGGAAGCCACTTGAAGCCACTTAAAAGCAACTTAAACTGAGTTGATCCGGATAGGATGCTATCCAGAAAATATCCTACCCCCTCGGTAGGATATTTGTGAGGTGGGGCCCATACGAGCCCCGCCGTTTCCTTCCGCTAAGTAACGCACCCGCGAAAATCCGTCATTATGAAAGTCAACTGACGCGTTTTCTTAATTTCTTAACAGACCATTTAATTGGGCGGTTTATTTCGCAAATTAAATGAGTTGTTTCTTTTGTTGAATTAATTCAATGAATTGATGGGTCGTTACTTACCCATTTTCGTGTGTTGGCATAATAATAAAATAAGACCAACCTATCTTTTAGAGGATTACTCATTGAGAGAGGATCCTTGAAACTTCATCCTCCTTCGCAAAGAACGCGAAGAACGTGAAGAACGCGAAGAACGCCAAACCCGGAAATCGATGACGCGACGCCGTTATCCGCGACGCCGACGTTCCCTTCCTGCAACGTTCTTCTGCGATGACTCTTCCTCCGCAAAGGATCTTCGATCGGCTGCTTGAGGTAAGAGTCTCAGACTTTCTTTTTAATCTCCTTCGTGGTTCTTTACCAAAACACGGATTTAATTAATTAAATTAAATCTGCTGTTTCATGGTCCGTTGAGCTCGCCGACTCAACGCCGTGTTCCGCGACGACGCGACGCCCTTCCGCGACGACGCGACGATCTCCACCTTCCGCGGCGAGCAATTCCGCGAAGAACGCTCACGCGTGACGACTACGAGGTAGGGAATTATTTTGGAATTACCCCTTTTTTTTTATATTCCTGTAAATGTTTCTTTAAAAAGTTAAAGAACTGGTTTTGTGAACAATTTTAAATTTATTAAAATTGTTGTTTCCGTTCAAATGAGGAACCCGTTTTATGAAACAATTTTATTTCATTAAAAATTGTTTTCGGATATTCGTTCATGTGTTGAACTTTAATTCCTCCCGTTGTTTATCTCTAACGCAGAGGGTGCGGGCCAAACGAACACGGCCCGACGACCCTCCACCGTTCTTCGTTTTTGTGCGGATTTGACGGGCGACGACAGAACGTGCCACAATGGATGTTTGACGATCCTGCAGTGAAGAACGGAACCCGGGAAGAGCAACGACGTAGACGGAAAGAAAATTGGCCCACCGAAGCGACTCCAGCGGCCCGAAGAAGCCGGTGGCGGCGCCCGACGCGCCGCTGGACGAGACAGCCGCGACACCAGCCGCGACGGCGGCGCTCGCGGGACGCGGCTGAAGCCGCGTCCGGCGCCAGGGAGACACCCCGCGGGTGTCACGCGGGGGCGGCGACTCCCCCCCCGCGTCACTCGGGACACGGCTTCAGCCGCGTCCGGTTGTCTGGCCGACACCCTGCGGGTGCCGCGGGGGTGTCATGCAGGGGTGGCGGCTCCCCCCCGCGCCGCTCGGCCGAGCCGAGCTGGGCTGGCAGAGCCAGGCCGGTCCGACCGGCTGGGCCGCGCCCTGGCCGGCCCGGACCGGGTCCGACCGGGTCGGACCGGGTTGACCCAGTTCGGACCGGGTTGACCCAGTTCGGCCGACCCAGGGGGGGTCGGGCCGGGTCGGCCCGAGCCCGGACCCCCGTCTTCGGACGGTTTTCGTTCAAATGGCCGTATCTTGATCTACGTGCCTCCAAACGACTCACCGTCAGCGGAAACACGATCCTTGGATCGAGACGGTCGTTTTGGTATATCGCACTCAAGGTTTTGGAATACTTTGGGTTCAGCTAGGTTGGTTCGTACACGAAACCAACCGGGCCCTCGGAGCGGAAACGCTCATATCTTGAGCTACGGACGTCCGATTGACGTGCCATTAGCTTCGTTTAATTCTTTTAAGTGAGACGGATCTTTTGGCACACTCCGCCTGAGGTTTGGACGTAGGTGGAGTACGGTCGGGTTGGTTTTTCCTTAAAAACCAACCGGGGCCCTGGGACGAAAAAGCCAATAACTCTCAGACCGGGCGTCCAATTGACGCGCCGTCTATGACGTTGAGTTCCTGTTGACGATACGGAACTTTTGGATACATAAACTTCGGTCTTTGTGACAGTTGATGTATCTGCCTCTCGGCTCGTGGAGCGGACCCTCCTGAACGAGCTTGCTGTGTGCGGGAACCCTAGAGTTGGCTGCGACTGCTTCTTCGACGGCGACGACCGTGGAGAGATCCTCAGTGGACTGCGGCGATGACCGTGCAGAGATCCTCAGTGGACTACGACGACGACTGTGCAGACATCCTCAGTGGACTGCGATGATGAAGAGTGCTGGTCTTGTATCCTATGTGGGTCCTAGCCGTGCTGGTCTTGTATCCTATGTGGGTCCCAGCTTAGACGATTCAATACTGGTCTTGTATCCTATGTGTGTCCCAGTATAGATGAATCAATGAAGACAACTGGTCTTGTATCCTATGTGGGTCCTAGCTGTGCTGGTCTTGTATCCTATGTGGGTCCCAGCTTAGATGATTCAATACTGGTCTTGCATCCTATGTGGGTCCCAGTATAGATGAATCAATGAAGAGTGATGGTCTTGTATCCTATGTGGGTCCCAGCTTAGATGATTCAATACTGGTCCTGTATCCTATGTGGGTCCCAGTATAGATGAATCAATGAAGAATGCTGGTCTTGTATCCTATGTGGGTCCCAGCCGTGCTGGTCTCGTATCCAATGTGGGTCCCAGCTTAGACGATTCAATACTGGTCTTGTATCCTATGTGGGTCCCAGTATAGATGAATCAATGAAGACAGCTGGTCTTGTATCCTATGTGGGTCCTAGCTGTGCTGGTCTTGTATCCTATGTGGGTCCCAGCCATGCTGGTCTTGTATCCTATGTGGGTCCCAGCTTAGATGATTCAATACTGGTCTTGTATCCTATGTGGGTCCCAGTATAGATGAATCAATGAAGACAACTGGTCTTGTATCCTATGTGGGTCCCAGCTTAGATGATTCAGTATCTATATCTGATCATCTTTATCGTCATCCGAAGAAGTATACCTGTGTGAGCTGAATCTTGTGTTACTCTCCTTTGTGGATTGTGTTGAGCTATCCTGTGTGGATTTACTGTTTACTCTCCTTTGTGGATTGTGTTAAGCTATCCTGTGTGGATTTACTGTTTACTCTCCTTTGTGGATTGTGTTGAGCTATCCTATGTGGGTATACGTTTTGCTTTCCTGTGTGGACTGGGTTGTGCTTGGGCTCGGACGTTGGAGCCGAACGGGAATTGATGACTTAGGTATATGTATGGGAATATACCTAAGCCGGGTTAGATGTTACTTCGTGATTGTATCTTTCCTTTGTGGATTATCCTTTGTGGATTTCGGGAGACCTTCGGGGGTCTCGGGGTCCCTACTGAGTAGCTTATACTCACCCCTGAACGGGCTATGCCCGCACTTCGTGGTGTTGGATGCAGACGACGGGCAGCGCTGATCGAGGTGGAGGCGTGCGGAGCATGACAGTACCTGGAGGTGGACCACTGGGCGGGACGTACTCGGAGCAGACGACTGGACCGAGGAGCTGTGGAGGCTATCTGTACCCACCCTTCAGGTGGGACTTCTAGAGGATGGCTCGACGCTGCGGCTTTTCCTTTCAGTTGCTGTTTTTCCTTTCAGTTGTACTTTACAGTTGGGCTTGTATTTCCGGCCCCTTTTACTTTCAGCACAACTTGTACAGTTTTACTTAGTGTTTACTTTTCCTCTTTCTTACCCTGTGGTGCTTGTTTACTTTTCAAAGGCAATGCCTTCCCTTTTTACTGGGATTTACGCCTTGGTGCTAGTCGCCAGCCCCTGGCCTATGGAAGGAGGTCTTGGGGTAGTCATGGAACGGTCCCCGAGGACAGGTCATGACAAATTGGTATGAGAGGTGGTCGGTTCTACCGCAGACTCTGATCTTTCTTCTATGTGAAGCAATAGTGTTTAGCGTATTGGGTGTGGTTATCAGTCTAGGGAGTCCAGTGTTGGTGCGGCAGCCGACGTATCCGTACACCAGGACCCTGACTTCTGATTTCCGACTTAATGCACGAAAACATTGATTGCATGTGTGCTTCAAGTTTTCCTTGTGATTACTTGTGTCAGTTCACCAGGTATACTGTTCTGACCGTGGTGCACTTGTTTCCTTTTCAGGATGGCCCCACGACGGCAGCCAGCTAGGGTTCCGAGAGTGGAGCGTGATGACAGCCCACCGAGCGACGAGGCCTCGGTCCAAGGCTCCTTGTCAGCAGAGGCACCAGCGGTACCTTTACCCGCCGAGCCACCGATGCTTCCAGCACCAGCCGCTGACAATGCACGTCGCCTCAGAGCACTGCATGAGTTCCAGCGCCATCGACCACCCAGGTTCCGTGGGGAGATGGACCCCCAGGCCACCGAGGACTGGCTGGAGGCGGTCGTCCGAGTTTTCAGGCTAGTGAGGACACCAGAAGACCTCATGGTGATCCTTGCGGCGAGCCTACTGCACGCAGAAGTAGGGCGATGGTGGAGCTTGATACTCCAGGTACACGATGAGGCCTCACTCCTCTGGACAGACTTTGAGAGAATCTTCCGCTCCGAGTTCGTCCCAGCCACCCTCCGTGCGGTACGAATACAGGAGCTTCTTTAGCTGCGGCAGGGCAGCTTGACAGTGGCCCAGTACTCGGTGAGATTTACTGATCTCTCGCGCTACTCCACAGATATGGTACGGGACCTGTTCTTCCGAGCCCGGACCTTCGAGCAGGGACTGAGGCACGAGATCAGGGCTTTAATGATCTCCCTCAACATTCCGACACAGGAAGAGGTGTTAGAGAGGGCCCTTCTAGTGGAGAGTTTTCTCGCCGAGCAGGCTCCAGTGACAGGACCCTCCGTAGGACGACCCGTAGCAGGGTCTTCTGCAGCTGGCAGTAGACAGGTGACGCAGAGGTTCAAACGGGCCAGACCATCAGATGGGCAGTCTCAGGATAAAGATTTGGTTGTGCGAGTCACCCGAAGGGTATCCAGCTACGCGAGGGGAAAACATTGCTACGCATACAATGGGCGAGGTCACATGGCTCGAGACTGCCTGACTCGTCTTACAGATGAGAAGCAGGCAGTAGAGGGACCTCCCAGACAGAGGTTCGGCCACGGTGGTCCGCAGGGTGCAGGCGGACGAGGCACAGGAGCTGACTGAGTAGCCGATGGTGGGAGACACTTCGAGGTGTTGCCACCACCCCCACGAGGAGGTCCACCCCGACCGCAGGGAGTAGGTGGACACACGAGATCTCAGCTTCGGGCAGCCGAGGCCTTCGATCATGGAGCTCTGGGAGCAGATGGATAGGAGCGGAACTAGTGGATACGTCCTTTGTACTTCTAGTTCCTTGTTTCTTTTGTGTAGCGTCTTTGTATTATGAGCTGCAATAATGAAAGACGCATACCTTTGTGATGTTTTCATTCCTGTCTTCTTTTGTGTTGTTACTAAGAGGTTCCAGTTTTGACTGTTGACTTGACCCTCACTTGTGAGACATCTACTGGAGGAGACCCAGTTATCACACACTGATGCCGACAGTGTGACTCAACCCTTGGAGGTGAGAGTAACGGTTGGATCTCTTGGTAGTAGCGTCGAGGCCTTACGACGTCATCCTTGGTATGGATTAGTATCATCCATGTCAGGATTGACTGTATTAGGAAAAGAATGTGGTTCATCCAGGGGATGAGACCGGATTTCTCTTATCAGAAAAGAAGAAATCTTAGCAGCTCTTGTGGGACCGGGGATGGTCCAAGCCTTGACAAGGAAGGACCAGGTCATCCAGGAGAGATGAGTATAGCTCAGAGCCGGCAGAAGTCTTATGCTGACAGGAGGCGGAGGCCACTAGAGTTCGAGGATGGCGACCACGTCTTCTTGCAGGTCTCACCTCGACGTGGTTTGCGGAGATTTGGCCGAGGCGGCAAGTTGTCTCCACGCTTCATCGGGCCTTTCCAGGTCCTCTGCAGGGTTGGCGAGGTGGCTTATCGCTTGGATCTTCCACCTCAGTTGCACCGGGTGCACGGCGTCTTCCACGTATCTCAGCTGAGGAGATAAGTGCACAACCCAACACACATCATTGACTATGGGGAGCTAGACGTGGATGATGGGGCGACTTTGACGGAGGTCCCGGTGGAGATAGATGATCGACAGGGGCGGGTCCTACGTGGGCGATCGATTCCTCTTGTGCGCATCAGATGGCAGCACGGGAACCTCCAGGAGAGCACATGGGAGTGGGAGGCTCAGATGCCTGCTCAGTACCGCCTTTGTTTCCCTAGTTTCTGCTGAAGCTTTACGGGGACGTAAAGCCCTATGGTGGGAGTAATGTAAAGACCAGTAAATTTCAAGGACATTTTTTTTATTAATTTTCTTTGGAATTTTACAAGAGCGCCGTTTCTGACGGCACCTGATTCCGAGGCCCGGTGTGCCCGGAATCATTTTCCGAAGTTTGGCTCGGGTACGTTCAGTGAACGGATGAGCGGGTTTTTCTAACTTTTAAACCGGTGCCCGGAATCGAATTCCGAGGGCACTGATGAAATCGCAGCGCCGATATTCGCTTAGAAACTCCTCTTCCGGAGTTGTGTTTGCTCGGGTGTGGTTTTTATTTTTCGGGCCTAAAGTTAAGAAATAAAATAATTTTTCGACAACTTTATTTTATTTCAGTTAAGCCACTTGGAAGCCACTTGAAGCCACTTAAAAGCGGCTTAAACTGAGTTGATCCGGATAGGATGCTATCCAGAAAATATCCTACCCCCTCGGTAGGATATATTTGAGGTGGGGCCCGCACGAGCCCCGCCGTTTCTTTCCGCTAAGTAACGCACCCACGAAAACCCGTCATTATGAAAGTCAAATGACGCGTTTTCTTAATTTCTTAACAGACCATTTAATTGGGCGGTTTATTTCGTAAATTAAATGAGCTGTTTCTTTCGTTGAATTAATTAAACGAATTGATGGGTTGTTACTTACCCCTTTTCGTGTGTTGGCATAATAATAAAATAAGACCAACCTATCTTTTGGAGGATTACTCGTTGAGAGAGGATCCTTGAACCTTCATCCTCCTTCGCGAAGAACGCGAAGAACGTGAAGAACGCAAAGAACGCCGAACCCGGAAATCGATGACGCGACGCCGTGATCCGTGACGCCGACGTTCCCTTCCTGCAACGTTCTTCTGCGACGACTCTTACTCCGTGACAGATCTTCGATCGGCTGCTTGAGGTAAGAGTCTCAGACTTTCTTTTTAATCTCCTTCATGGTTCTTTACCAAAACACAGATTTAATTAATTAAATTAAATCTGCTGTTTCATGGTCCGTTGAACTCTCCCTCTCAACGCCGTGTTCCGCGACGACGCGACGCCCTTCCGCGGTGACGCAACGATCTCCACCTTCCGCGATGAGCAATTCCACGAAGAACGCTCACACGCGATGACTACGAGGTAGTGAATTATTTTGGAATTACCCCCTTTTTTTTATATTCCCGTAAATGTTTCTTTAAAAAGTTGAAGAACTGGTTTTGTGAACAATTTTAAATTTATTAAAATTGTTGTTTCCGTTCAAATGAGGAACCCGTTTTATGAAACAATTTTATTTCATTAAAAATTCTTTTCGGATATACGTTCATGTGTTGAACTTTAATTCCTCCCGTTGTTTATCTCTAACGCGGAGGGTGCGGGCCAAACGAACACGGCTCGACGACCCTCCGCCGTTCTTCGTTTTTGTGCGGATTTGACGGGCGACGACGGAACGTGCCACAACAGATGTTTGATGATCCCGCAGTGAAGAACAGAACCCATGAGGAGCAACGACACAGACGGGAAGAAAATCGGGCCACCGGAGCGACTCCGGCGGCCCGCGGAAGCCGGCTGCGGGGCACGGCCGGACGAGACCGCCGCGGCACCGACCGCGGTGGTGGTGCTCGCGGGATGTGGCTGAAGCCGCGTCCGGCGCCCAGAAGACACCCCGCGGGTGTCCCGCGGGTGTCACGCGGGGGCGGCGGCTCCCCCCCCGCGTCACTCGGGACGCGGCTTCAGCCACGTCCGATTGTTTGGCCGACACCCCGCGGGTGCCGCGGGGGTGTCACGCGGGGGTGGCGGATCCCCCCCCCCGCGCCGCGCGGCCAAGCCGAGCCGGGTCCGACCGGGTCGGACCGGGTTGACCCGGTTCGGCCGACCCAGGGGGGGTCGGGCCGGGTCGGCCCGGGCCCGGACCCCCCGTCTTCGGACGGTTTTCGTTCAAATGGCCGTATCTTGAGCTACGAGACTCCAAACGACTCTCCGTCAGCGGCAACGCGATCCTTGGATTGAGATGGTCGTTTCGCTATATCGCACTCAAGGTTTCGGAATACTTTGGGTTCAGCCAGGTTGGTTCGTACACGAAACCAACCCGGCCCTCAGAGCGGAAACACTCATATCTTGAGCTACGGACGTCCGATTAACGTGCCGTCAGCTTCGTTTAATTATTCTAAGTGAGACGGATCTTTTGGCACACTCCGCCCGAGGTTTGGACACAAGTGAAGTACGGTCGGGTTGGTTTTGCCTTAAAAACCAACCGGGGCCATGGGACGTAAAAGCCAATTACTCTCAGACCGGGCGTCCGATTGACGCGCCGTCTGCGACGTTGAGTTCCTGTTGAAGATACGGAACTTTTTGATACATCAACTTCGGTTTTGGTGACAGTTGATGTATCGGCCTCTCAGCTCGTGGAGCGGACCCTCCCGAACGAGCTTGCTGTTTGCGGGAACCCTAGAGCTGGCTGTGACTGCTTCTTCGACGGCGACGACCGTGCAGAGATCCTCAGTGGATTGCGACGATGACTGTGCAGAGATCCTCAGTGGACTGCACTGACGACTGTGCAGAAATCCTCAGTGGACTGCGACGATGAAGAGTGCTGGTCTTGTATCCTATGTGGGTCCTAGCCGTACTGGTCTTGTATCCTATGTGGGTCCTAGCTTAGACGATTCAATACTGGTCTTGTATCCTATGTGGGTCCCAGTATAGATGAATCAATGAAGACAGCTGGTCTTGTATCCTATGTGGGTCCTAGCTGTGCTGGTCTTGTATCCTATGTGGGTCCCAGCCGTGCTGGTCTTGTATCCTATGTGGGTCCCAGCTTAGATGATTCAATACTGGTCTTGTATCCTATGTGGGTCCCAGTATAGATGAATCAATGAAGAGTGCTGGTCTTGTATCCTATGTGGGTCCCAGCTTAGATGATTCAATACTGGTCGTGTATCCTATGTGGGTCCCAGTATAGATGAATCAATGAAGAGTGCTGGTCTTGTATCCTATGTGGGTCCCAGCCGTGCTGGTCTCGTATCCTATGTGGGTCCTAGCTTAGACGATTCAATACTGGTCTTGTATCCTATGTGGGTCCTAGCTGTGCTGGTCTTGTATCCTATGTGGGTCCCAGCTGTGCTGGTCTTGTATCCTATGTGGGTCCCAGCTTAGATGATTCAATACTGGTCTTGTATCCTATGTGGGTCCCAGTATAGATGAATCAATGAAGAGTGCTGGTCTTGTATCCTATGTGGGTCCCAGTATAGATGAATCAATGAAGACAACTGGTCTTGTATCCTATGTGGGTCCCAGCTTAGATGATTCAGTATCTATATCTGATCATCTTTATCATCATCCGAAGAAGTATACCTGTGTGAGATGAATCTTGTGTTACTCTCCTTTGTGGATTGTGTTGAGCTATCCTATGTGGATTTACTCTTTACTCTCCTTTGTGGATTGTGTTGAGCTATCCTGTGTGGATTTACTCTTTACTCTCCTTTGTGGATTGTGTTGAGATATCCTGTGTGGGTATACGTTTTGCTTTCCTGTGTGGACTGGGTTGTGCTTGGGCTCGGACGTTGGAGCCAAACAAGAATTGATGACTTAGGTATATGTATGGGCATATACCTAAGCCGGGTTAGATGTTACTTCGTGATTTTATCTTTCCTTTGTGGATTATCCTTTGTGGAATTCGGGAGACCTTTGGGGGTCTCGGGGTCCCTACTGAGTAGCTTATACTCACCCCTGCACGGGCTATGCCCGCACTTCGTGGTGTTGGTTGCAGACGACGGGTAGCGCTGATCGAGGTGGAGGCGTGCAGAGCATGACGGTACCTAGAGGTGGACCACTGGGCGGGACGTACTCGGAGCGGACGGCTGGACCGAGGAGCTGTGGAGGCTATCTGTACCCACCCTTCAGGTGGGACTTCCAGAGGATGGCTCGACGCTGAGGATTTTCCTTTCAGTTGCTGTTTTTCCTTTCAGTTGTACTTTATAGTTGGGCTTGTATTTCCGGCACCTTTTACTTTCAGCACAGCTTGTACAGTTTTACTTAGTGTTTACTTTTCCGCTTTCTTACTCTGTGGGGCTTGTTTACTTTTCAAAGGCAATGCCTTCCCTTTTTACTGGGATTTACGCCTTGGTGCTAGTCGCCAGCCCCTGGCCTATGGAAGGCGGGCTTGGGGTAGTCACGGCACGGGCCCCGAGGACGGGTCGTGACATCAATGTTCAATATTCCCACCAATGTTCTCATTTATTATTTTGAAATAAAAATATGGTTAATTTATGGAGATATTAAAAATTATCTTTACATATTTTCTAATAAAAAATTTATCACTCCCATTATGATGTGGGTTTCAAGAAATATAGTTTGTAAATATTAAAATGGTTTTTTCTTAATGTTATTAATTTTTATCTTTCAATCCATATTTTCTCGAGGAAACATTTTTTTTATATTTTCAAGGATCCATTAATGAACATTATTTTTAATAAAAAAAAAAAATTCAATTCACCTTTTCAAAAATTACTTTTGAAAGTGACTCATAACCTTTTATCTTTAGTACTATTATATGTTTTTTTAAAAGACACTTTTATGTTTTTCTTCTATTTTCGTCTTTAACTAAAAAATATCAAACTTTTATAGGGATATATTTTCTGTATAACCTTCTAAATTTCATTATGAAATAATCCTTTTAGGGTGATTGAATTTTTATTATCATCCAATATATTTCTTGAAGTCATTTTATGTGATACCATTCAAAAATGTTATGAACCTCATTTTATTTACATGTGTTCTTTATAAAATGTTGAATGATGATTTTTATATAGAAAATATACATATATATCATTAATATATGATGGCTGGGTCGTATATAACCCTCTAACACATCAAGTAAAATTTTAAATCACATGAGATGATATTGGGAAACAAGTAATGACGCTCAGTTTACTGTGGGAAAAAAGTTTGGTTGTTTGATCCACTATAAGAAATGGGTTGTTTTTCTGGATCCACTATGGGAAAAATGTTTTGTTACCTAATACACTATGGAAAGAATGTTCTGATTCATGATCCACTATGAAAAATAGGAAGTGATTCTTGATATATTGTGTTATGATTTCTATTATTATTTTTCTACAACATTTTTATGTTAATTCACTTGGTCATGACCCATGGATCCTATATATTATCTCACAATATTTTAATATGGTAAATGTTTTTTTATTTGATATTACATGTCCCAATATCATGACTTATGGAAAAATATTATTGTTCCTTGTTATTTTAAATAATATATTTCTCCAATGATCATGTTTTCTCATTCACTCATGGCCCAACTCTTGATGAAATGTTGATAAGTTTTCTATTACTAAGTGGCTTAGTTCACCCATTTTCTTATTTTTTCATTCCTTATATCATAAAGATGATTATATCCTATAAGGGTTATATAAGGGGGCTAGTGTGGTTTGATTATGGAGAAATCATCACCATTATTTAGAAATAAGTCTCTTATATAGAAATTTCTCAAATACACTAAACCCTCAGTTCTTAATATTGCGTGTTTATTATGATATGTAAAGTTTAACTTATGTAAAATAGGTAAAATAAAGATATGTTTAGCTTGGATCATGTCACTTGGTGTCAAATTATTTTTTCTAAAGTGTGTGTTTTTATTACTAGATATGGGAGTGTGGATTTGATGTGCCTCTATTTTTCAAAAGAAAAGAGAGGGGTACTTGTACTTGTGGACAAGGGTATTTTTTGGTTAAAATAATGATTATTTTATCGTTTAGGAAAAATAACTTTGAATAGTGATGATTCATGAGAATTTTATGATTCATTATTAAACAATTTATGTTTTTTTAACATTAAGATCAATTCGAAACCAAATGAAACCTTTGAACCATTCGACTAAATACAAAGAACCAAAAATAATTTTTTATTAGGATAAAAAATAATTTAGGTTCCGAAATCTAAAATATTGGTTTATAAGTTAAATTTAATATTTAAAAATTAATTATTTTACTCTTCAAATAAATTTTTGTTCAATAAAATGATTTTATATTTTTTTAATTCATTCTTACATCATGATGATGTCATTAAAGTTGTAGTATTTATAAAAACTTTATTTTTTACAATTAACAATTTTTTTTAAATAAAATACTAAAAAATCATTATTATTTAAATTTTACATTATATTTCCTAAAAATTAAATTAATTTGTTGAAAATAATTTTCTTATATTTAATAATTTATCATTTAAATGAAAATATAATAATTTTTTTATAAATAAATGAATTTTAAAACTTTTAAAACTTATTAACCTTATTTCATAAAAATAATTAATTAAAATGAGTGTTAATATATTAGAATATTTTATTTTATTAAACCTTTTAAAGTGATAATTTTAATATATTAATATAAAAAAATAATATAAAGAAAAATACAATTTTCTGAATTTTTTCTTTTTTTGACATTAAGTGATTTTAATCACATCCCATTGAATTTAATTATTTATATTTGAAGAATGAAATTTATTCAATTAATTATTATTATAAAATAAGAAAATACTCTTTAAAACTATTTTAATAATATATATGAAATTTAAATAATGCATTCTAACTATCTTTATATTCACTTAATGTTTTATCGTTCCTATAATTTTCTTAATGATATTTCATATTTTATTCTATTGATGTTTTAGTATTTATATTGTATTTAAAAACATATCATGGTTCATTTTAGTTCATCAATTCATATGATACATGCTATTCAGCATAGTATTTATTTAAATAAAAATAGAAACTAAAATTTAGGGGGTGTTACATCCTACCACCCTAAAATAAGTTTTGTCCTCATAATTTTAATTTCTATAACTGATGAAAGTAGGTTATAGAATTATTAATATATTTCCGAACTATGTTAAATTGGTGTGTATTTATCACCTCTCATTGTTCACTAAGAAAATATTGATTTAATGCACAACCAACCTTTTTAGGACTTATTATCACTAGGTAGATCAAATCTAGATCCTACAACCACTTGTAGTATATATCCATGGATGTAATTACTTAAAAAATCACACTATTTACTTCACAAAAATTTTATTATGTTTTTATATATTTACATTTAACCATAGAGTTTCTACTGATGTATTATAGTTATAATTTCCAATAATAATTAAGTAAAAATTTATCAAAATATTTATTACTACATTCCAATCCCAAAATTCACAGAAACTTATGCTCCCAGAATTAAACTTAACATTTATCTCGAATAAACATTAATCTCATACTAATCAATATATAAATTAGTCATATATACTAATAAAAATATATTAATATTTTTCTCAATTAATTTTAATATCCTTGACAAAAAATCATATTCAAACCATAAGGGCTTCCTATACCTTGATCATGTATTATTCCTAAAACCCAATTTACATCTCCCAAAATACCTTTAATCACCTTTAAATCAAATCTTATAAGACGTAAAAAGGGGGAATATATGAAATTAAACTTATAATGAACCTCAAAATTATTAATCCATTATGGTATACATAACTCTTAAAATATCCTCATATAATAACATCCCAACCACTAATGTTATTTAAACCCTAATTTTATACCAATTGAGATGATTCAAGCCCACAATCCTAGATCCAATGATTAAATACACATTCTTTACATAATATCATTTATACCAACTTAATTGACCCAAAAATAACCATCTATAATTGGTCTCATCCAAATTTACCCTACAGGTAAAAGTAGTTATTGTAGTATAAGTTGGGGTAAAATCTATAGGGACTGAAGAAGTAACCTTGAGATGCTCAGATTTATTAGGGGGAGAATAATTGGATTGACTTTTTTAATAAATAACGTGTTTATTTAAAGAATAAATGAGTTTATTTTAAAGAAATAAATATAAAGAATTAAATTTAAACTGTTAGTAAAAATGGGCTAATACTAGGATTTTACTAGGGATAGATCGGATTAATACGTTTTCCTAGGAAAATTTAATTCAATAAAAAAAGAAGTATTAAAACAATGAATTAATTCCCAAGCCTCATTCACCAATTTAATCCCTAAAAAATTATAATAACAATCCCCATTTCACTTATAGGATCATTATGATTAGAATTATAAGAAATTGAATCATATTAGAACTAAAAATGTGCAATCATTAAAATTAGAAACAATGAAGAAGATATTATGTCATTGAATGGAACTATAAAATAAAATAGCTATTATAAGATTTAATAAAAGAAAAAAAATCCAATCCATCCCCAATCAACTCCCTAGGTCAATCCAAAATAGGTTTAGCCTTCTATTATTATAAATCTCTTAATGGAGAACTAGAGTTGACTTATAGAAGTGGAATTTAAGAAGATAAAAAAATTATAATCACTTATATTATTATGTGAATTTATTTAATTATAAAACTAGTAACAATTTTTACAACTTATAAATGAAGAACATACTAAAGACATTAAAATCACAACATAAAATTATAATGAAATGAAAGCACCAAACATCTACCTTTTTCTTCAAAAAATACACCTTAAATAGTTATATTTAGTCCATTTGGTCTATCCAAACCATTTAAATTTAAACCATTAAATTGGGTATGAAAAAAGGTGGTGGAAAGTGGTGGAGAATTAAATTTACATCACTTCTAAGGAATCATGTACGAGATTTATCTCTCCTAATTGGTGTGATAGAATAAAAATTAGGTTGGGTTATTTAATATAAAAATATATATATATATAATTATTATAAATCATTCAATTTTGTTTATCACAATTGGATTTTTCATTTGAGAGTTATAATTTTAATGGTGTGATAACTTTTTGGGCCTTGGGATCTATCCCAGAATTTAATCTTTAAATTGGGATGCTTAGATATCCCTCTATATGACATAATTTAACTTATAAATAGTTTAGTGATATGATCTTCATGACTTACTATATAATATATTAAAGTTTCAACATCACTGTACTTTAATTTTGGAATGTAAGTTTATTTTTAATAGGCTGCGGTCAAATATTCTTTGCCCCACAATTTCTGCATTAGAGGCCCAATATGATCAACATATTTTATGGATATATAATTTCTCAAAGAACAAAATAATGTTTCTTAGATATTTATATTCATTATCATGAAATTTCAAATTAAAATAATTATTATAGAGTGTTCCACAATATAATGAAATAAATGATTCGAGACTAATACATTTTAAACATAAATTGCACAAATGATGAGAAATAGAGATCAAATGGAAAAATAAATTAACAAAGAATGTTAATAAAAATGAATGACTTTAAAATTAATAAAAATTTAATTAAAATTATGTTATTTTAGTTTTCAATAAATGAATTCAATATCAAAAACCAATATCGATTCACTTACATACCCAATACTTTCTAGGTTTAGATTTTAGACCATTGATTCCTTATTTTACCATAAGTATCCAACATCTCCCAAAAAATTATCCCAAAAATATAACCATCTACACATATCATATGAAATAATCATATTTATAACTTGGGTAAATTGAAACATAATAAAGTTAAAGCTCATATTTCTAGTAATCGGTCGCATACAACATAAGATATCATAAATAAAACAAGGTATAAATAATATGGAATAGATAAATAATAATAAAATATTTTCATATAACTAATAACATGAATATTAAGTTTATCCATGTATTATATAAAATTGTAAATACTCAGATTTAAAATAAAATATTATTCTATAGTGACAGAATACATAATTCCAGAAATTTTAATCTTACCATCAATGTCTCTTGTTGAGATATCAATGATAAATGGGAATACAAATACCAAATACCCAAACTTGTTTGTCTCATGAGACATACCAATGAATTGATGCGATCTATAATTCAAATCCCACCCATCACATAAAAATTATAATGCATCCATCATATGAAAGGAATAAATAAAAAATATAATACATAACCTATATGCCTTGATAATCAGTAAATATTTATATTAATACAGTAAGCATAAGTAATGTAAATATTTACACTTTCAATAAATGGAATAATATCTTGGGCTCACTAATCATAATATATAATGTCCAAATTAATTAACCCAATAGAAATAAAGGGGTTTCATAAATATTTCCACAATTTGCGATCACAATCCATCTATAGAAAGAAGGAGGATGGTATTATTAGATCACGTCCCCACTAAATCATAAGAACAAAAAATGATGTTAACATAGATGAAAAACTCTTTTATTTTAAAATGTTTCACTTAAAACTTTTTAATTGTGTGTAATAAGAATAGGTCAAGAATTGGATCATTGTGTACAAAAAGTTTAATCTAGCAAAAAAATAATAAGAGATTTTAAGGTTAATACATGAAACATAACTCCAAATGAGATATATATTTTTGAGTTTGACTGAAAAAAGGAAGGAAAATTATAAAAAAATAATTTCATAAATATTTTGTAACATGGTTGTAAAAACAAACTGATAAGTCACTTCATAAATATATTTCTATGTGGTGAAAATAAGACATTGAAAACCCTAATTATAAAATAATTCAAAATATTTAAAGATTTAAAATAAATGATATTCAATATAAGAAATATAAAATTAAAGATAAAATTATACTTAAGTGCTATAAAACCAATTTATTTATTCTCAAAAAATATCAACCTTTATTTTTTAAATGAAAAATTCATTGAAAAATGGTAATAGAAATTACCTTGGTAAACTATGTAAACTTGAAAAATAATATTGATAATGAAAATGGATATAAAATAGGGGAAATATGTTCAACCAAAAAATGTAAAAAAAGAATATTCTTTTTTATAATTTTGTAAAGAAATTAAAAAATAAACAGTGTGAAAATTGTGAAAAATATTCCTTTTAATTTTTTAAAGAAACTAAAATATAGTGTAAAAATGCCATAAAAATCATTTAAGTATAGAGTAAAACATTTCTAAAACAATATAAAGAATATGTACTTAGAGTAAAAAACAATATAAATGGTGATAATTATTCTTAATAACATATTATTTTTATAAAGAATGTAATTCATCAACGAAGATGATTTTGATGTAAAGATGTAATTTCCTTATATATAAATGGAAAATTAAATGTAGAATAAATAAATGGTATAATAAAATACTATTAGTAGAACATAGTCAATTAATAATGTTTATGATCCAATGAAAATGAAATTGAGTTGGAAAAAATCAATTACTTTGGTAACCTTTGATTCAAATATCCCTTTAAAGATATAAAATGAAACGAAACATCCAATAAAATGAATAAATATAAAATCATGATATAATATTTTAAATTGGCATATTATCCAACATATATATATATATATACAGAAATCAATGCATAATACGGAAGAAAAATAAAGGGATATCAATATATAGACTTTCAAAAATCATTAAATAAAATATTTTTTTTATGCATGAATATAATAGGGTGGTAATTTTACTATATAAAAAAACATGGTGTATAATATAAAAAACATCTCAAGGAATTGAAATTGAGACAAATAACCCTTAACCTAGTTTTCCACTTAGTCAAATGTTCTCTTACCTATTATATTATAAAATTATATTTATTAACATGAATAAAAAATTTTATTGTATTTTTTTTAATTATTGATATGTTACAATCATTTAAATTTATTTATTACTATTTATTTTGAATAGAGAACATATTTAAGACATGTTTTCTTTTTAAATTAACCCATTTTATTTAACTTTTGTGATTTTGATTATATGTAATTTACCATTTTTTAAAATTATTTACATAAGAATAGAATAAATTTAAATAAATTTAATTTATATAATATACATTATCCATCCATTTAGATGCTGATAAGTAAATTATTTATAATGTCCTTATTGGAAAATGAGAGAAGCCATTGTTGGTGTGTTCCAAAAGAGAAGGAGAGGTAGTATATACTATAAATAGATTAAAATAGTTATACAAGTATCGTAATGACATTAATATGTTATATACATATACATGATTTTTTTTGTAAAGTTTAAAATAAGGAAATATATTTGAAGAATAAAAATAAAAAGGGAGAAAAAAATGAAAATAGAATCATGGTTACGTCTTTATTAAAGATTCAATCCTTTTATAAAGACTTAAAGGCTTGGGTTTGAGTACCTCTAGGATGTCCCTATGTGTACTAAGATACTTAGGATAGGGGAAATGGGAAAAAATTTGGATTTTATAAGTGAATTTTAGTTTATTTTATAAGGTAAAGAAGAGGCGGTATTTAATGTTGAGAAGATGAGTATTTTTTGGGTTAAAATATCGATTATTTTACCATTTAGGCTAAAGAATTTTGAATAATGATAATTAATAAGAATATTATGATTTATTATTAAAAAATTTAGAGTTATTATCTATTTAAATCATGACAAAACTGAGTGTAACCTTTATCCCACTCAATTAAAAACAAAAAACTAAAATATTTTTTTATTAGGATAAATAAAATTTACGTTCCAAAATGTAATATTTATAATATTTAGGTTCCAAAATATTGGTTTAAAATTTGAATTTAATATTTATAAATCCATTATTTTACCCCTTAAATAAATCTTTCCTTTATCAAATGGTTAAATAAAATTTTAAGTCAGACTTAAATCATGATAATTTCATAAAAGTTTCGGTATTTGTAAAAACTATATTTTTTACTATTCACAAAAAATCATCTTTTTTAGAAGAATTAAAAAAATTCACACTAAGATAAACTCAATTTGATGATTCAAAAAATAAATTTTTTTTTATCATAATAATATTCTAAGTTTTAATAATTTAAATTTTAAATGAAAACATGATGAAAAACCATTATTATTAAAAACTTTATTCTAACTCTTTTAAGAGTTCTTAATATTATTTCATATTAATTACTAATTCAAACAAGTTTCAATCTATTGATTTTTTAGAATAATCCTTAATATTATAAATTTATTATATTAAGAAAAAATACATATTATATAGAGAAATAAAACTCTTCCAAAAAATAATCCTTTTAACGCTAAATGAATTTAATCACTTCCCATTAAATTTAATTATTTATCTTATAAGGTTTAAATTTATTCAATAAATTGGAATAATAATACATAAAATTATTCTTTAACAAAATATTAATAATATTTCTTGAATTAAAATAAATAATTTTAACTTCCTTTTTATTCACCTGGGGTTTTACTCTTCTTGTAATTTTCTTAATGATATTTCACACTTTATTCACATAATTATTAATGTTTATCTTAAATTGTAAAATATATCATGGTTAATTTCAGTTTTATTTTAGATATTATATAAGATATTGAATATAGTATTCATTTAAAGGGAAATAGTTACTAAAATCTCAAGGTGTTACATTCTACCCCCATAAATAAATTGCATCCTCAAAATTTTAATTTCTATTACTGATAAAAATACAAGATGGAATTATTAATAGAGTCATGAATCTTGATATAAAAATATATTAAAATCTTTCATAATGACTCAAAAAGTTCATATGAAATATCTAATGCATATCCCCTAAGTGTGTCAAACCAAGTGTACAGTTAGGCACTCTTATTGTGAACCGAGTGAAGATCGAGTTAATACTCAACCTTTTTTTGGTGTTTTAGACCTAGGTGCATCAACGCTAGAGCCAAAAACCACTTAAAGAATCCATAATCGGATTTCATTTCTATGAAATCACATACTCTTTAGTTCAACAAAATTTTAGGATGTTTTTCTCTTTGAATATTTATCCATAGAGTTTCCAATATTGTATTCTAGTATTAATTACTAATATTAATTAAACTTAAAATTTTCATGTTCTTTTTACTATTTTTCAAATCCATAATTCATGGATACCTATGGTTCAAGAATTTAATATAACCTTTATCTCCCATCAATGTTAATCACATACTAATCAATATATACCTTAATCATATATAATCATAAAAGGATATGAATATTTTCCCAGAATAGAATAAATTTACTTGATATTAAATAATATACCAATCCTAAGGGATACCTATACCTAGATCATGTATTACTTCTTAAAAAAATAAACATATCCCAAAATATCATTAATCACCTTAAAATTAAATCACATAATACCTAAAAAGGGGATATTTATACCTTTAAACTTATGATTAACCTTAAACTTATTAACCCAGGATGTCATTCATAACTCTTAAAATATCCTCATGTGATAACATCCTACAATATAAAGTTATCTAAACTCTACTTTGATTCTGATTGAGATTACCTAGACCCACACTCTATAATACAATTATAAAATAAAAATTCTGTATATAACATCCTTGATAGAAACTGAAGTAACCCAAACTAGACCATCTATAATTATAATATAAATAACCAATATTGAGTCAATTACATACACAAGTCCTTTTAGGTTTATAATTTTTATCAATTATTCCATATTTTATAATTAGTCTTCAACATCACCGATAAGATTCAAGACACATGATACTTATATAGACATATCATATGCAATACACATCTTCATAACCTAAGGAAATGGTAACATAAGAAGAATTGAGCTCAAACACTTAATAAGTGGTACCATACAATATAATCTATAATGGAATAAATTGGGAATACATAATATGTAATGAAAAAATAATAATCAAATAATTTCACATGACTAATAACATGAGCATGAAATGTATCCATGGATAACTATGTAATATAAATATTTACATGGACAAACATAACTGATTTCATAGTTATGGAATGAATAATTTTAGACATATTAATATTATCATGAAGTCATCATGGTGATATGTTATAGATAAATTAATATATATATATATATATCACATACCCAAACTAGTTTGTATCATGATAATTGTTGATGCATCGAGGGAGTATATAATTCAAGGCCCCACCCATCATATAATAAGTCCGATGCATCCATAATATGAAAGTTGTGAAAAAAATTAAATTCAAAAACAACATGCCTTAGTAATTAATAAATAGTCAGATTGATACAAGAAATTATATGACATATCAATATTTTCCCAGTCAATAAATATAACAGCATCTGAGTATCACCCATCATCATATATAATGTTTAAGTTAATTAACCCATGAGAAATAAATAGGTTTCATAAAGATTTCCACCAATCATGATCATAATCCATACATATAGAGAAGGTGTATGGTATCATTAAATAATATCCCCAGTGAAACATAATAACACTAAAAGATAATAACATTGATGAAAAACACTTTTATAATAAAAGGGTCACTTAACTCATTAGAATGGAATCACATTAGAAGATATTAATAAATGAATTATTTGTAACTGAAATTTAAATATACCAAAATAAAAACATCATAAGAGTATTTAGATGATAATACATGAAATATAATTCCAAATAAAATATATCTTTCAGTGTTTTATTGGAAAATGGAAACGAAATTATAAAAATAATTTTCATAAATATTTTTTAAGATGGTTATAAAAAAATTAACAAGTCACTTAAAAAATCTATTTCAATGGGGTGAAATGAATAAATTAAATTAATTAATTTTCATATAATTCCAAATATTTAAACCTTTAATATAAATTAATTTAATCATAATAAATTTAAAGTGTATAAAAAAAATATACATAAGTGTAATGGAATCAATTTTTTTATTCTTCTAAAATATTATCCGTTATTTTTGAGATGAAAAATTTATAAAAAAATGGGAATAAAAATTAGTCTGTAAAACTATAAAAATTTGAAAAATAATATTTATAACTAAGAACATTCATAAAAGTTGGGAAATAGGTTTACGTGAAAAAAAATAAGAAGGAAAATTATTTTCATAATTTTATAATAAAAGTAAAAAATGGCATGTGAAGAAAATATTAAAAAGATGAATTTTAATCATTTTTAAATAAAGTCAAATTTAGTTTATAATGACAATAAATAGTCATTTATGTATAGATTATAACACTCATAAAATAATATAAATAATATGGACATGGAGTAAAACGATACAGTAAAAATGTTGATAATTATTCTTACAAGAATCATGTTTTTAATGAGAATGAAATCCATCAAAGAAATATTATTTTAAGATGTTGTTTTCCTATTTAGAAAGAGAAAAATACTA
Source organism: Viscum album (assembly GCA_963277665.1). Classification (NCBI taxonomy): domain Eukaryota; kingdom Viridiplantae; phylum Streptophyta; class Magnoliopsida; order Santalales; family Viscaceae; genus Viscum; species Viscum album. Next base: position 2,081,872,204 of record OY728136.1, on the reverse strand, counting down.
TATAGAATATATAAATAGAATAATAAAATATACTTATTATAATATAGTCAATGAATAAAATTTATGACCCAATGAAAATGAAATTGAGTCAAAAAACTCTTATGACTTTGCTAAGCTTTCATTCAAAATCTTTATAAAGATTGAAAATGAAGTGGAACTTCAAATACCATGAATAAAAATAGAATATTGGTATAATATATCAAATTGGAACTGTATACAACATATAAATTAAATTAATTTCATACTATGAAACATGTATCAAGGAATGGAATTTGGGAAGAGAAACACTAACAAATTTGGTATTTCATGAATCAAAAGAGAATGAAAGGTTTATCATGATATATAATTTAAAATATAATTCAATGAAATTGTTTTAAAATACTTGAATAAAATTGGAAAAAAATTACATTATATAAAAGAAAACATGGTGCACAATATAAAACATGCCACATATAATTAAAATCGAGACAAAGTACCCTTAAATTGGGTTTCTGCTTAGATGAACACGCTCGATCCTACTACAAAATAAAATTATATTTAAAAAAAATGAAAAAATAAAATTATATATTTTTTTTCATTCTTGACCAGTTAAAATTAGTTTATTTTTTTATAACTATTTTTTATATGATATAACAACTTTAAGAATTATTTTATTTTAAATTATCCCGTTTCATTTTGAGTTTGTGATTTTTATTATTTGTGATTTATCATTTTTAATTTTTTATATAATCTTGGAATAAATTAAAATTAATTTAAATTACATAATATTCACTATATATCCATGTAGGTGGTGATAATTAAAGCATTTAAAACGTTCTTATAGGTGGATGAAACTATCCATTATTGAGAATTCCAAAAGAGTGGGATAGAGAGTACATATAATAAATACATTAAAATAGTTATACCACTATCATAATTACATTGATATTTTATATTATTCTATATGAAATGTTTTAGCATGGTGAAAAACAAAAATTGATTTGGAGAGTAGAAATTAGAGGAGATAAAAATAATAAAAAGAGAATCGGGGTTACCTCTTCATTAAAGATTTAACATTTTCCTAAATCCTTGAAATATTAGGGTTTAATAGCTCCAAAAATGACCCTAAGGGTACTAAGAGACTTAGGATAGGGAAAATGGGTAGATATTGGGTTTTGGTAAGTGAATGAGAAGTGGTTTTATAAGGTAAAGGAGAGAAAGTATTTATAATTGAGGATAAGTTTACTTTTATGTTAAGATATTGATTATTTTATCATTTAGGCCAAAGAAATTGAATAGTGATGATTATCAAGAATTTTTTAATTTATTATTAAAAAATGAGGGTTTTTTAATTAGATTAAGATAAAATCGAATGAAACCTTTGAACCACCCAATTAAATTAAAATATCTAAAAATATTTTTTATTTGTATAAAATATAATTTAGGTTCAAAAATGTATAATATAGGTTTATAAGTTTGATTTAATATTTAAAAATTGTTTTTTTAATCCTTAATTATGTTTTTTGTTGATAAAAATGTTTCAGAAATTTTTTAATCATGCTCGCATCATGATGATGTCATAAAAGATGTAGTATTTGTAAAAATTTTAATTATTTTGTTAACCAAAAAATATTTTCTTTATAAAAATCCAAAAAATTCACTCGAAGATAAAGTCAATGTGTTAGGTTCCAAAAATGAAATTCATTTTATCAAAACAATTTTATTGGATTTAAGAATTTATCTTTTAAATGAAAATATAATGCAAAATTATTTTTATTAAAATACATCATTTAAAAATTTTAAGAGTTATTAATATTATTTCATATCAATTTATAATTTAAATGATTGTTAATCTATTGAAACATTTTATTAGAACAATCCTTTAAAAGTTACCAATATATTTTGTTAAGATATTAATACATGATAGATAGAAAAATATAATTATTTAAAAAATAGGCCTTTTAAATACTAAATGATTTTAATCACATCCCATTGAATTTAATAATTTATCTTATAATAATTAAATCTATTAAATTAATTAGTATTGTAACATATCAATGTATTCTTTAAAACAATAAAAATTACATATAAGGAATTAAAATAAAACATTTTAACTTTTTATTTTTTCACTTTAGGTTTTACTCTTCTTATAATTTTATTAATTATATTTTAAATTTTATTCTCATTATGTATTAATGTTTATCTTGAATTATAAACTATATTGTTAGGAGGAAACTTGATCAACCTTCTATGATTTAGATTAAAGCATCAGAATTAAAATCTTCGATCTATATGAAGTTTGCACATAGATCATCATAGTGGGAAAACCAAACCTCTAGTGAAGCCTCCCTCGACAGAGTGTTCTAGAAGTATGAAGTAACTAGACCCTAATCACCACAAAAAGTTAAACTTAGAAATACTCAATAAATTTTCACAAAGAAAATTAATGGAAATAGATTTATAAAAAAACAAAAGTACATAAACAAGAAAGAAAAAAAGGATTAACATTATTCAAATGAGTTGTCTAACATACCTAAGAGAAACAATATAAATTTCTTTAAATTAATAATAAATAAAATATTATATTCAAATAATAATATTGTTAGTAATATTTCATTATTTAGGATTACATTTAATAATTTATATAAATATGATTTATTTTGTGTATTATTGATTTATTGTAAAAATTGCCCCCAATTTATTTTATTGGGAACTTTAGCTAGTTGCATCAATTTAACCACATTCCAACATTCATATAAATACCTCTATTTTTAATATGACTAGAGATCTCAAGTAACTACATTAACCTTAACCCTTGGATTAGTAACTATATCTAGAAAATTCATTCTATATTCTTTTTAATATATCATATACCTCCATGACTCCGTCAAAATATATGAACTTACAATAGTTCTAATTCCACTTTATTAAGCTTCTACTTTCTAAAAACTAAGCCCAAAAAAATTTTACTAAACAAATTTTGGTTAATATTGTTCAAATTAATGAACTTTTGGTAATGAAAAAAGAATTCACATCCCAACTATCCCCCTCTTAAAGGCTTATTTCAATAAAACACCTCTAGAAACTTTCCATCACTCTAAAAAATTCCTTCCTTTTCTGTCTCCTCTTATAGTATACACTATTACTCTAACTCCTTCAATTCAACCAATACCCAATGATATTTTAAAATTTATTAAACTAAATATTTTGTGTACATATCTTTTCAATTTTTTCTACCATCTATCTTATAGATATCTCAAACTTTCTACTCTATCATGTTTGTAATAAAGTGGTAATTATGGTCTATGTGGTTTTTCCTTATAATAAAAACCATATTTATTTCCAAATAAATTTCATTTTAATTATCAAAGAATAAAATTTCTTCTTATTGAATTATTTTATGTTCCTTTAATAATTTATTAAATGAGACTAACTCCTTCCCAGTTTCTGTTGTAACTATTTACTCGTCTTTTATTGTACTTATTATAACGGTCATCTATAGTCAAGATATACAATTGATTTTTATTCCTTTATATGTGAACATGAGAATTATTAATATATTATGGGTATCTAAATCTACAATGAAGTCCATATCCAAAAATCCTTATAATATATCTTCCTCTACAAAATAAAGAGGTATATATTTTGGTCCTTTCAAATGTTGAGGGATTTATTTAAGAACTTCCCCGTGTTAAATTTTTGGGTTTTACATTAAATTAATTACAAACCCCAATGAAAATGCTATATCTATCAGATAATATATCATTGAACACATTAAATTATTGATAGTATATGAAAAAGATACTTTCTCTATATACCCATGTTTTTTTCTTTTAATAGTGCTTATACCTTAGACAGTTTAAACTGTGTGGTGAGAGGATTCAAGACTAGTTTTCATCCAGCCATCCCATACCTTTAAATGATCTTATAGATGTATTTTTTCTCATATAACACCATTATTCAAGATATCCAATCTCTCTCAATTATTATCCCCAATATCTTCTTAGCTTGCCTGAGATCCTTCATCTCAAAATTTCCGAACAACTTACTCTTCAATTTTTAAATCCTCTTATCATCCAGTCCAACCAAAAACATATCACCTAAATATAATATTAGGATAATAAAATTAACATCATTACATTTCTTATGATAATATAAATGATCTATGCTTCACCTATTGAATCCTTCTTCTGACATAAAACCATTGAACTTCCAATTATGACGTTTTAGTACTTAATTCTATCCATAAAGACTTTTCTTCAACTTATATAACAAAATATAGTTTCATTATACCATGAAACCAATTAGATGATTCATGTATATTTATTCCTCTAACAAACCATGAAGGGAATCTATATTATCATCTTTCTTTTCAAGATATATATTTTCTGATGATACCATACTCAGTACCTCCTGAGTAGTTGAATGTTAAACTTCTAAAGAGAAAATTTCTTAGAAATAAACACCTTCCTTATATTAAAATCCCTTTCCCCCAAAAAACACTTTATATCAATTATTTCCATCATCTTATTCTTTTAATCAAAATACCTACTTATTATCTAATGCATTTTTACCTTCCAATAATCCCTTCATCTCACAAGTCCCATTGGATTTTAGTGAATCCATCTCTTTATCCATCACAAAAATCAAATATTTGGAATCAATAAGTGTTTTCAATTATTATAGATATTTTGGTTTTCCAATATCCATTAAGAGTAGAAAATTAATATCATCCGAAAACTCTAAAATGGTATTCTAATTCTAGTTGATATCCTCAACTAAATTAAATTATATAAACTACTCAGTTTTGTATTTTCTTCCAAATCCCTAATATCTAATATTACAACTCAATATTTAGCCACTCTTGAAATTTATAGAATCACTTTCAATGGTATTAATCTTTTAATTCCAGTGTTTTTATTATTATAATTATAGATTTCTAAAATTTGAAAAATTATGGGGATCTTTCTCAAATCAACTTGGACTTCAATTATTGATTTATCTCCATAAACTACCTTTATTTTTAAGTTTTGATAATTCCAAATAAAATTATCATTAAAGAAAACTTATCTAATTATGAAAAAAATTTAATTATCTTTATCCCATATCAAATATCCTGAATTCTCATCTTTATATCTAATAAGAAATATAATTTTTATTTTTCCATGAGCTTGTATTGATCCTTAGAATCAACATGTACACACACTAATATCTCAATTAATTTAAGATGTTGAACTTCTGATCACTTTTCATACCATAAATCCTATTGAAGTTTTGGACCAACTACCAGTTCTATACTTTCTATTAATGATATACACTATTATGTTGAATTCCCCTTCCCAAATTTCCTTGGATATTTATAAGTGAAACCACATTGTTTAAGCCTTCTCCATAAAAGTTTGATTCACTCTCTTAGCCATGAAATTATTCTATGAGTGTTTTTGAAAACATATTCTCCAAACATATTCAATTATTCTTAAAGAATTATTAGAAGTTGTATATGGTGTACTAACCCTATTTTATAAATATAATCACTTAAAATTCTGAACACATTCCCTTTATTCCAAATATTTAAAAAAATGGAAAACATAAAATATATTATACTCTTACTTTAAACATTAAATCCAAAAATTCATTATAAAATCAATAGTAATGGCTAAAAATTAGGGAGAACCACTTTAGTATTGAATAGGGTTAGGTCCCAAAAAATTCCTGTGAATCAGCTCTAACTTCTGAGATTGAGGATTTAATCCATTAAAATTAAATTACACCCTTACATTATTTCCCAATACACAAATGTCAAATATTCAAATTTCAATGTGGTTAAGATTTAGTATCCCTTTTTCCAATAGAACTTTTATATTTTTCTTACTGAGGTAACCAAGCCTTGAATTTCTAACTTCTATATCTTCAAAAGTTCTATTTATAATAACTAAAACTCTATGAAAATTTATTATCAAGTAAAGAGTTCCATCCTTTCCACCCCTTGAAAGTATCATGGATTCTCAAGTAAACTTCCATAAAATAATGAAAAATATATTTACAAAACCATCCTTATCTAATTGTCTAATGTAAATAATGTTTTTTCTTAGACCAAGGATGTTTCAAACTTCCACGAGCTTCAAGAATCCTCTATTATTCATTCAAATGTTGAAATCTCTATTTCTAGAAAAATATAAAGATTCATTATCCACTAAATAAAATTTTTAAAAGTTTTTCGATAAATAATTTACTATTAATATTTAATCGCCAATGGAATGATAGTATACTATAGAGTTAAAAAACCAATATTTTATTTGCATATTAATAATTTATATGAAATTGTCGATAACTTACATTAGACTGATAGAATTTCAACTATCATATGATGGAATTTTTTAGTTTTCTACTTATGACATGAAATTATTTTTAATATTCCCTTTATTCCATCAAAACTAGAATGTAGGAATTGGGCCATCTGACTTTCCTATAACTTTTTCGTAGGAATAATCTTCCAATTATTTCTTCATATGAACCAAATTTCATTGATTTGAACATCCTCATAAATCAACATTGATCACTTCAGATAGTACTTGTATTTACCTCCACAAGAGTAACTCATTTAGGATTAGGTTCCAAATATCCTAAAAAGTAAAATATATCTTTATTCTAGAATTACTTATAGTAGTTACCATCACTTACTAAATTTTTGTAAGTGAATATAATTGGATTATTTTTCATATATCATCTAAATACATTACATTAATAGATTCGAGCTTCCCAGAAATCAAATTGAAGTTATTTACATGATCTATTACTGGTTTTCCTTTTAAAAAAACTTATGTGAAAAAACCACCACAATATGTAAACTTTGTTAATTTTCATTGGTTTTTGAAACATATAAACATAAATTATTGTTTTAGCACTAGTGCAGAAAACATTTTTTACGTCGGTTATTTTTCATTATTTACGTCGGTTTTTAGGCGACGTTAATACGGACGACGTTATAAATAACGTTTTTTACGTTGGTTATTTAAAACCCGACGTAACATCCCTAACATCACAGTGTTTATCACGTCAGTTCATTAATAACCGACGTGAAAAATGATGGGGGATGGGGATTTATAACGGCGGTTATTATATAACCGCCGTGATAAACCGTGGGTGTGGGGGTTTAGCACGTCAGTTATATAATAACCGACGTGATAAATATGAGCGGGGGGGGGGGGGGGGTTTATCACGTCGGTTATTTCTAAACCGACGTGATAAAACGCCTGGGATATCGTTTATCACGTCGGTTATGAAATAACCGACGTGATTAACCCTTCCCCGGGCCTATTATCACGTCGGTTTCTTAAATAACCGACGTGATAAAAAGGCCTGGGAAACGTTTTAGCACGTCGGTTATCCAATAACCGACGTGGTAAATCGATTCCCAGGCCTTTTAGCAGGTCGGTTATATTAAGAACCGACGTGATAAAAGGCCCGGGAACGGTTTATCACATCGGTTCTCGAAAAAACCGACGTGATAAACCCCTACCGATTTATTTACCACGTCGGTTATAAAATAACCGACGTGAAAGTGATATTTTTTTTTAAAATAATTGCACTGCTCTCACCAAAAAGAAACCAGAAACCAAACAACAAAAATAACCATGCCAGCCCTCCCCCAAGCCCCAACTGAACCCCACCCTCATCTATACCCACCTAACAACCTGGATAGCCCTCCCCCACCACATTGGAGCCCCACCACAACCCTTGGACACCCCCACCCCTTGGACAGCCCCCCACCCTCATTTACACCCCCACGACCCCTAGTACAGCCTCAAACACCCATTGGACACCCCTCCCATATCCCTGGACACCCCCACCCCTTGGACACCCCCCACCCCTTGGACAGCCCCCCACCCTCATTTACACCCCCAAGACCCCTAGTACAGCCTCAAACACCTATTGGACACCCCCCACACCTTGACAGCCCTCCCAGACCCCTTGGACACCCCCCGACCCCTGGACACCCCCCCGAGCCCTTGGACAGCCCCAAACACCCCTTGGACACCCCTCCCATATCCCTTGGACACCCCCCACCCCTTGGATACCCCCCACCCCTTGGACAGCCCCCCACCCTCATTTACACCCAACCAGACCCTTGGACAGAACTCCCAGACACCTTGGACACCACTCCCATATCCCTTGGACACCCCCCACCCCTTGGACACCCCCACCCCTTCGACAGCCCCCCACCCTCATTTACACCCCCCGAACACTAGGACAGCCCCAAACACCCCTTGGAAACCCCTCCCATATCCCTTGGACACCCCCCACCCCTTGGACACCCCCCACCCCTTGGACAGCCCCCACCCCCTGGACACCCCCCGACCCCTTGGAAACCCCCCCGACCCCTTGGAAACCCCCCCATCCCCTTGGACAGCCCCAAACACCCCTTGGTCACCCCTCCTATATCCCTTGGACACCCCCCCCACCACTTGGACACCCCCCACCCCTTGGACATCCCCCCCACCCTCATTTACACCCAACTGACCCCTTGGACAGCCCCAAACACACCTTGGACACCCCTCCCATATCCCTTGGACACCACCACCCCTTGGACACCCCACCCTCATTTACACCCCCCAGACCCCTAGGACAGCCCCAAACACACCTTGGACACCCCTCCCATATCCCTTGGACACCCCCCAAACACCCACCCACCCCCTTGGAACCTCTCCCCCCATACCAAAATCCAGACCAGAAAAACCATCAACAGTAGACCAAAACAAGAAGTAGAGAAAAATTAAACATTCACTTATATAACATTCAAAACTTACACTGTCAACTTCAAAAAAAACTAAATCCAACCTAAACGACTACGAAATACACAATTACATTTGACAATATTCAAAATTACATTTTACATTACAAACAACTAAAAGTCAATCAAACCTGTAAAATAATTTGACCACTCCACTTGTAAGTGTTTGATATCTTCAGCAGTAAAGGGTTGAGGGTCATCAAAAAGCTACAAAGGAAAAGGATAGTAGTCAGCGTGTATAATGAATAAATCAAATTGAAATATTATGAGAAAGAGGAAATCTTACCAGGTCAAAACTCAGAACTGTCCCAGTTGTTATTATTTCATACATAAATCTTAACATGTAATATCCGCATTCGATGATGCCTTGTTGCTCATGACATTTCTGTTTGAATGAGTGTAAATTCAATATATTATTTTTATGTAATAAATCAAAATGTACAAATTATAAATGGATATTTACCTTCGCATGTACATATTTGATCTTGAAATTCCTTTTCTTTTCACTTTTTCGAAAGTGGACCCATGCCCTGTTAGAAAATAATACGAATGGGGTAAATTTAAAATTCATTATAATATATAAAACTATTGTGAAATTGAAACTTACGTTTCCAATATATTCTTAAAACTTTCTCGCACATCATTATGGAGAGAGCATATCCAATAAAGTGCTTTCTCCCTAGGGCAAAAAACACCTAACATCCAATGATCCCTGATAAAAGGAAATTTAATGTTAGTGGTTTTTTATGTTAAAAGATAATAAACTCTTTGAGAGGGATGTGTTTCATACCTCTCACAAAAAGGCATCATCCAACACTGTGTGATTACATTCTTTTCAAATCTATCAGCAATATAAATCATTCTTTGTTCCTCATCCAATGCACATGCTTCAGGGGAAATCAATTGTGGGTCTACGAATCCATATACATCTGTCAGCTCATTCCTCTCACAAATTTTATACAGATACCTAATACAAAGCAGACATAAGTATACATTTTTAATAAATATAACGCAAGGAAAAGGTGTTAAGACTTACATGATAAAAATTTTCACCACGTTGATGCCCAACTTATCTCCAGTGACAAACTCCATGATATCAGTTTTCATAATCCCCACACTTAGTTCACGTCCACAGACATGAGCTTCCATTGTAAAGTCATAATGATCCGCCAACAAATTTGAATATCTTGAAAATTTGTCAAGACTTCTAGTATCTGCATCTGATGTCATAGCTATCTGTCTTTGTTGTTGTCTATACAATATTTCTTTACCTTTGAAGTATTCCTGTAAAAATAAATTGAAAAATATATTAGTTTTCAAATGATAAAACATTAATAAAAATATAAAATAAAAGATATAACATCCATACCTCTATGGTAATGAGTCGAAGAAGTCTGGATGGCCAAAGTAAAAAATGGCCGATACTATGTCCAACTGTCGTCATCTCATCTGTAGGTAATGGTATCCGAGCTGATCTATCTATAATATCCTGTACAGTGACCCTCTGATTCTCTACCTCTAACTGTTGATGATGAACTGTATCTCCTATACAATATACCATCCCATATGAAACTATATGATGTTGAGGATCATCAACATACAACTCACAATAAGTAGGTAGCTGCGGCGGAGGAGGAGGATCAAAAATGGGGTCCGCAGGCTGAGGTGGGGGAGTGGGAGCTACTGGGAGAGGTGGAGTGGGAGCTGCACCCTGAAATTGTCTTTGCAAGTCTGCAAACATAAACTGCACCGATGCTCTAATCTTGTCCTCCATTGTCGCATTAATATTATGGACTTCAGCCTCCAAGGATTCTATTTTTTTTATAAACTCCCTCAACGTTAGAAGTTGAGGAACGTGGCAACACTTTTCTTACCGATACACCTGCCGGATATCCTCTTACACGGCCAGGATGTTCGGGCTTTCCCAATGCCACAGATAAAATATATTCCCTCCCAGATGGTGTAAATGTCCCCTGTGAACTCTGCTCCTCAAGAGAGTCCTGTAATAATTAATTGAACATTTCTATAATGATTGGAAATATATGACGAAAATAGTAAACTTAAATAAATAAAATAGATATCTTACAATCCTCTCAACTACGAGTCTCGATTCTTCCGAAAGATATTGTCCTTTTTTGCCCTTCCGAGCTCTTTTCCATTTCTCATGTCTAGATGGAGGGGATGGAGGGGCCACCTCTCCAGAGCTTGAAGACTCAGCTCTTAGTTGTTGAAATTTTTCTGCCATCATTTTTTCTTCCAATAATGCATACCCTCCCCGAGATAAACTATGAGGGTATACATTTTTAGATTGGATCTCTTGATGAGCTTTCCTTATTTGCTGTAAATTAAGAATAAGTAATCATTAACAAAACAATAATAAGATCATTTATATAAGAAAGCTTATAAAAGTTTAAATTGCCCTTACCAAAAATGATTCTTTTCTTCTACTTTCAAAAAATTGTCTCCATGTGTCTTCATCTATAAAAGGATATATACGACATGGATTCTCACGACTCCTATGACCATAAATGAAATCAGATGAGAGGGTTGATTTGAAATCCCTCCATCTCCTAGCAGCCAACGATAAGCATTTCTTCCTGACTCCTCCAGTGTCAGGAATATCAAATGTCATCTGATAAAAAGGAGGTTAAAAATATTATATATACTAGAAACATTTAAATAACAGTCAAACAATAGCAAAAGATCTTACCAAAATGGTCTCCCACAACTGAGAAATTATCGCCTTATCCACACTTCTCCAATCATCATAGAGAATTCTTACTTTTCTCTTAGCCTGAGTTACTACAAAACACTTAAAATCTTTAGCATTTGGACCTCTAGGAAGATCATCATCATCAAACTCCATGACTATCCTCTCCTCCTTCGCACGGGCAAGTGATAATTTTGGTAAACGTGTGCACCCACGCTTACCAACCTTTGAACTCTTTTTCGTAATAAGAGCATGTGAATGTTCCTCCCCATATGTATGACCAATATGCTCATCTCCAGAATCATGTGGCTGATCAACTGATTGATCTGTCATTTTCCTTCAAATCAAAAAAACAAACATTAGTTCACAAATATAAAAATTAAAATATTGTAATACTACTTAATCAGAAAATAGAAATGTGTACTAAATTACATAATAGTAAACATTGGTAATATGGTAAGCATGTTAAACAATGATAAACATGGTAAACACAGTCTGTTGTACCCCTCTCTCTTGGATTTTAATGATCACAATCACTCTTATTATGTTCTAACTTGTTTTCAAGTGTTTTTGTTGATAGGAAAAAGGTTTCCAAGGAGTTGGCCCATGAAAGCTGAAAAGTGGACTCACTGAGTCCACCGGTCAGCCGGTGTGAGCTCACCGGCCAGCCGGAGGACCCAGGCAGTAGACTTGCCCACTAGATGGCTCACCACCGGCCGGCCGGTGGACCAGACAGAGAGCCTTCCTCTCTGTCTGGACCACCGGCCGGCCGCTGGATCACCACCGACCGGCCGGTGGACCAGACAGAGAGCCTTCCTCTCTGTCTGGACCACCGGCCAACCGGTGATCCACCACCGGCTAGCCGGTGCGCCCAGGACTTCTCCTCTTTACGGTTTTTATTGTTTTATCATTTTGGTTTGATACATGTTTTAATAAGTAAAAAATTTACAATATCTAACATTATATGAAAAAACTAAATGTAAACAAGAAATAAACATGTGTTACCTGTAATTTTAGGAATGTACAGTTGGATTGTTTTCCCAAATTCCTTCATCGTGATCGTTCCTTATGGCACAAACCATGTCTTCAACATACTCATCATTATGTTCTGTTAATCTTTCCATGGAAGTAGGGATCTCACATAAATCAGCATCTTCATCAAATTCATCCTCACCAACATATTGTTTTTCCCTTGTAAAACAACAGCCCACTTCATATCTGATTGATCTACTACATAGAAAATTTGTTTGGCATGTGTTGCCATTATAAAATAATCAGCTGTGTCTTCCAATCTATTCAGATTAACAAGTGTCATTCCAAATTCATCGTGTCTGACACTGTTGTTACCGATAAACCATTTACAGTTAAAAACATGAACTTTAATTTTAAAGTAATCAGCCTCCCATATGTCTTCAATCACTCCATAATATGCACTTGATGCCAAAATTGGGTTTCTGTCCTTAGCACTCGAAAAATGCATTGCTTCTTCAAACACCAATACACCACTATTCTGAACTGCACTTCTGTTTTCCTGAGCTTTCGTATGAAATGTATAGCAATTAATGTCATAAGCGGACCATGTTATCACATTTAAAGATGGACCACCCACTATCCATTTTAATGTCTCTGATACATCTGATCTACCAAGCAAGGTTTTTTTAAACCATGGAAAAAAAGTTTTGTTGTGCTCATTCAAAATCCACATTTCTTTCTTCTTTGGATGACATTGTTTCAACTCATTAATATGCAATGTGATATACGGTTTAACATCAGCTATGTTATTCAAGATGTATGATTCTAACTTCTTCATCTGTTCAGCTGACAGTGATTTGACTTTCAAGCCATGAATCCCCTTTCCCTCATTATTAACCCGTTCATGGAGAAATGGAGGCAAACCTATGTGTTGCGCCGTAGCCAAGTAGCTCGTACAAAACTCTGCTACCTCCTCAGAAATATACTTTTCAATAATGGAGGCTTCAGTTCGATATGGATTTTTAACATATCCCTTTAATATTTTCATATACCTTTCAAAAGGATACATCCAACGAAGATATACAGGTCCACAAAGCTTTATTTCTCGAACCAGATAAATCATTAAATGCACCATCATATCAAAAAAAGTTGGAGGAAAATACATTTCAAAATGAAAAAGTATAAAAATTGCATCCTTTTCCAAAATGTTCAAAGCATTCACATCAATCGCCTTGTTACAAATTGAATTGAAAAAATAACACAACCTCATTATAGTCTTTCTGACAAGGATGGGCAATATTCCACGCAGTGCAACTGGTAGAATTTGTTGCATCATGACGTGGCAATCATGTGATTTCATACCTATCAACTTCAAGTCTTTCAATGAGACAAAATTTTTTACATTTGAAGAATAACCTTGAGGCACTTTGATATCAGGAAGACACTGAAAGAAGCTACTTTTCTCCCTCTTCGATAATGTATGACAAGCCGGGGGAATAAATGTTCGTCTTCCTTTAGGAGTGGGAGCTAACTCCAAACATATTCCCATTGATAGTAGGTCTAACCTTGCATTCAACCCATCTTTTGTATTTCCTTTAATATCTAGCAATGTTCCGATCAAATAATCACAGATATTCTTCTCCACGTGCATGACATCAATATTATGTTTGACATCATGATACCTCCAATATGGTAGCTCAAAAAATATTGACCTTTTCTTCCAAATATGTCTATCATTACCAGATTTCTGTGTCTTTCCCAATGTCACATCAAGGTTTTTCACCCTCTCAAAATAAAAATCTGGGGATAAAGGTTTTGGAGCAGTATCAAATTCTTGTGAGCCATTGAATGCCTTTTTTAGTCTTCTATAAGGGTGATCCATAGGCAAAAACTTTCGATGACCCATGTACACTGTTTTCCTCCCATGATGCAATTGACAATATGACGTCTGTTGTTCTCAAATTGGACATGCTTTATGCCCTTTAACACTGTATCCAGACAAATTTCCATATGCTGGGAAGTCATTTATAGTGAATAGAAGCACTGCATGCAGTTGAAAATATTCCATTTTATAAGAATCATACACCCTAATACCATCAGCCCATAACAGTTTCAAATCATCAATCAGCGGTGACAAGTATACATCAATATCATTGCTGGGTTGCTTTGGACCAGAGATCATGATACTCAACATGACATATTTGCGCTTCATACAAACTTCAGGAGAGAGGTTGTAAATTACCAATAAAACAGTCCATAAACTATGTGTGCTACTGAGGGTTCGGTATGGATTCATTCCATCTGTGCACAAGCCTAGTCTCATATTTCTAATTTCATTTCCAAATGTAGGGTACTGGGCATCAATTTTCTTCCATTGTGGACAATCAGCTGGATGACGTATTTTTCCATCACATACCCGCTCATCAGCATGCCATCTTAACCTTTTTTCATCATGTGAATTAGCAAATAAACGTTTGAAACGAGGAATTATAGAAAGATACCAAAATACATTTGAAGGGAGCTTTGTAATCTCTACATCAGCTTGTGATTTTTCTTTCACCTTATACCGTGATGTCCCACATTTAGGACACTCTTTCAGAAATTCATATTCCTTCCTATATATAATGCAGTCATTCGGACAGGCATGTATTTTCTTGTATCCCAATCCCATCGGGCATAATATTTTTTTGGCCTTATAATGTGAATTTGGAAGATCGTTATCTTTTGGAAGAATGTCTTTCATCAATTGTAGCAGCTCTGTAAAACTTCTGTCACTCCATCCATGTTTCGCCTTCAGGTTAATCAATCTTAACACCGCCGACAAAACCGTAAAATCTGTACAACCAGGATATAATGGTTTTTCGACATCACCATATAGACGTGCAACTGTCGGTTCTATCTCAATTTGTTCTGCTACAATATCGCGAATCATTTCTTCAATTCCATCAGAGTTACGATCTTGCGATTCATTATCATCAGTGACATTCTGTCCAGTTTCGCCATGCCAAATCCAAGGGTTGTAACTCGGATTGAAACCATGACAAATCAGATGATCTTTTATCTCTCTACTTTTCAACTTCTTCATATTCAGACATTTCAGGCACGGATAGAAAAAAATGTCACTACTTGGAACATTTCGTTTAGAAAATTCCAAAAAGGCATCAACACCTTCCTCATATTCATTGCTCATTCGATGTGCCCTAATCCAACTTCGACTCATTATTACCTATAACAAATAGCAAAAATATATATATTTTTTAGATAAGACAAATATATGTTTATATGAAAAAAATCATAATTTGAATGTAAACAATTTTGAAATATAAAACAAATCGATGTGTATTTAAAAAAATATGCTTGAATATTATTTTTTAAACAAAATATAGTAAGATATAACACCCCACCTGGACACCCCCCGACCCCTCTGGACAGCCCCCCGCCCCTCCTGGACACCACCCCCACCCCTACCCCCTTGGACACCCCCTGGACATCCCCCAACCCTCTAGACAGCCCCCCCACCCACCCGGACAACCCCAAATACCCTCTGGAGAGGCCGCCACCCACTTGGACAGCCCCCCACACCCATCCACCCCCTTGGACACCCCCCAGGACACCCCACCGACCCCTCTGGATAGGCCGCCACCCCCTTGGACAGCCCCCACAACCACCCATCCCCTTGGACACCACCCTGGACACCCCCCGACCCCTCTGGATAGCCCCTGACCCCTCTAGAAAGCACCCCCACCCCCCTGGACACAACCCCCCACCCCCGACCTGCTTGGACACCCCCTGGACACCCCCCAACCCTCTGGACAGCCCCCCCACCCCTCCTAAACACCACCCACACCCCCTACCCCCTTGGATACCCCCCTGGACACCCCCCAACACCCACCCACACCCTTGGACAACCCCCCACACCCACCCACCCCCTTGTAAACCCCCCTGGACACCCCTCGACCCCTCTGGACAGCCCCCCACCCCTCCTGGACACCACCCCCCACCCCCTACCCCCTTGGACACCCCCCTGGACATCCCCCAACCCTCTAGGCAGCCCCCCCACCCACCCGGACAACCCCAAATACCCTCTGGAGAGGCCGCCACCCACTTGGACAGCCCCCCACACCCATCCACCCCCTTGGACACCCCCCTGGACACCCCACCGACCCCTCTGGATAGGCCGCCACCCCCTTGGACAGCCCCCCACACCCACCCATCCCCTTGGACACCACCCTGGACACCCCCCGACCCCTCTGGACAGCCCCCGACCCCTTTAGAAAGCACCCCCACCCCTCCTGGGAACAACCCCCCACCCCCGACCTGCTTGGACACCCCCCTGGACACCCCCCAACACCCACCCACACCCTTGGACAGCCCCCACACCCACCCACCCCCTTGTAAACCCCCCTGGACACCCCCGACCCCTCTGGACAGCCCCCCGCCCCTCCTGGACACCACCCCCCACCCCCTACCCCCTTGGACACCCCCTGGACATCCCCCAACCCTCTGGACAGCCCCCCCACCCACCCGGACAACCCCAAATACCCTCTGGAGAGGCCGCCACCCACTTGGACAGCCCCCCACACCCATCCAACCCCTTGGACACCCCCCTGGACACCCCACCAACCCCTCTGGACAGGCCGCCACCCCCTTGGACAACCCCCCACACCCACCCATCCCCTTGGACACCACCCTGGACACCCCCCGACCCCTCTAGACAGCCCCCGACCCCTCTAGAAAGCACCCCCACCCCTCCTGGACACAACCCCCCACCCCGACCTGCTTGGACACCCCCCTGGACACCCCCCAACCCTCTGGACAGCCCCCCACCCCTCCTAAACACCACCCCACCCCCTACCCCCTTGGACACCCCCCTGGACACCCCCCAACACCCACCCACACCCTTGGACAGCCCCCCACACCCACCCACCCCCTTGTAAACCCCCCTGGACACCCCTCGACCCCTCTGGATAGCCCCCCACCCCTCCTGGACACCACCCCCACACCCTACCCCCTTGGACACCCCCCTGGACACCCCCCAACCCTCTTGATAGCCCTCCCACCCCCCTGGAATCACTGAAAATTTACCATAACAAGAAGTTGGGCCATTCAAAGAATGTTTTTAGGTGTGGAGGAAGAACTGAGTTTCAATAGATAGAGAAGGAACTCGACATTAGGTTGTCTATTCCAGGTGTGGATTTGAAGGAGTTAATGTTTGTTCAGTGACCCAAGAGATTGAATCAGAAATTCAGATGTTGTGCCATTTTCTCATGATGAGGATGAATAATTGGTGGGGTTTGACTTTTAAATGGAGAGCTTAGCAGACCATCATATTTTCTATAGATCAGTAAAGGATGTTAGCATCGAACATAAGGCTTAAGGGATGCTTTCAGATCCAAATATGTATGTTGATGGATGCAATGGATCTAGTAGAGGTTCTAGAAAGAATGGTGGTTTTATTTGTTTAGGATAAGTAGTGAAGAAAAAACTAGTTAATTTTTTACTTGCTGAAAAGAGGGTATCTAAAATTTTTAACATGCCGAGGGGAAATCTAGCGAGTCCTCCTCGTGAAACTTTGTTTGCAGGGGGTGAAAATGGTGATGTGATCCCAAATCCATGCACCTATGTCATGGTTGTGTGTGAATAAAGTAGTAACAACTGTAAAAGGGCAACCCATCCAAATGGACACGCCCCAACCCTCTCGGGGATTTATAGAAAACGATGAAAAATTAGTGAATTCATAAAATTAGTCAATATTTCAAGTCGAACTAATAGATCTAGGGATGATAAATAAGATTATGGTGCCAAAATGAGTTAAAAGGGTTCGCAATCAAAGAATATTAGCTAGTTTCAACAAAAAAATCACAACACATATATATATACTATCCGCGAAAAAAAAAGAACGAGTGGGAGGATTACCTGAGTGCTACGAGTTTAGATGATTGATCCGAGGAGATTAAATATGAGAAACGATGATCGCAAAACGAATCTAAACCAACGAAATGGACGATCCGATTCGGGTTTACGCGCGAGAGAGACGAGTCGCGACTGTCGAAGGTAAACTCGCGAATGACAATCCACGGGTCTGGGTAAATTTTTAAATAATAACCGACGTTATAATTTTTTAAAAAAATTTTATAACGTCGGTTATTCAATAACCGACGTAAAAACCTTCCTCCGATTCTTTTTTTACGTCGGTTATTTTATAACCGATGTTATAAAGGGCTCACAATCCGCGTTTTTTTACGTTGGTTATTCCATAACCGACGTCAAAAACATCTGCGGATTCTTTTTTTACGTCGGTTATAAAATAACCGATGTAAAAAGGCCTTCAAAAACCGCGTTCTTTATGTCGGTTATTGAATAACCGACGTAATAACTCGTACATATGTCGATTTGTTACGTCAGTTATTGAATAACCGACGTAACAAACACCCCCCGCTTCTGTTTTTTACGGCGGTTAATGTATAACCGACGTAAAAAACGAAGCCGCGCGATTAATAACGTCGGTTATAAAAATAACCGACGTTAAAGGTGTACTAAACACAGGTTTTTACGTCGGTTATTAAATAACCGACGTAAAAAACCTCGTTTTACATATTATGACGTCGGTTTTATATAACCGACATAAAAAATGGTGACGTAAAAAACGTTTTCTGCACTAGTGTAGTTTTCCAAATGTTGAAAGATATATTACTTTCAAAAGATATATTCACTAACAACAATGATTTCCTATCCAATCATTCACATTTGGAATTAGCTATTTTTTCTTGATGTTCACTTATAATCAAAAGATCCAGGTCCTTATAAATCAGATGGACCTACAATTTAATTCTTTAAAAGAAAGAAATATATTCCATAGAATTTATCAGTCTAGATTATTCCACATCCAAATCTATATATTCAAAATATAATAAAATTCTAGTAAAAAAAATATTAAAAAGTTAAGAACAAAAAATCTATGCTTCCTTGAGAAATAACTGAAACGGACTCTGATATAACTTATAGGTATGAAACATGACATACCACCTATACTTTCAATTAAACCATCATAAGTATGATCATTGATCCATTTTAAGTTCTAAATAATATTAGTGTAGTAAAAAACTAAACCTCCCAAAATATCCTCCATCTAATTTATTTTTTGATAAAGCCTATTTTTAATTAAATAAAGGAATCAACAATTTTTATTATAGGTATAGTAAAATACATTATATTTCTTATAGTACTAGTGTGTAATAAAACACATTAAAACATAGTTTGTAGGCCATAGACATAGGTTCCATGGTATCCTACATTTCATTATGCCTCATCTTGCGCCCACATACTCCTACACCACTAGAGGCCATCAATAACCTACATCAACCCTAACTCACAATGCATAACACCACTAAAATATTCCCCCACTATGAAATTATTTACTAAATTAGGGGTTATAAAGGGATGAACCACTGACCACATATAGTTTAATGGGTTTTCCTTACCACTCATCAAATAACCCAACTACAAGGAGCCTCCCTATAATGAGTGTATCAAAAGTAGAAACTCAATGAACCCTACCAACTATAAAAATTCAACCTAACACACACTTAACAACCAATCAAAAAAAATTCAAGGTAATTAAATTAAAAAATGGAAGTACATAAAATAATAAAGAATACAAAGGATTAATATTATTCAGATTAGTTTTATAACATGTAAATGAGAAACACTAATACTTTATTTAAATTGACTAGTAGTTCATTATTAAATTTAACTAAAAAAATAGTCAATAAATTTCATTATAGAAGATTAAAAATCTATAATAGTATATGTAAATAAGATATACTATTTGTATCACTGATTTACTATGAAGATCAATCCCTCTTTATTTTATAAGAATCTTTAGTCAGTTTCCTCGATTTCACCACCTTTAAGCATTCATGGAAATTTCTATATTTAGAATATGACTAGCGATCTCTAAGAACTCTGTTGACCTTAGAAACATACATCAGTAATGATCTATAGAAACTTCATTCTAGAGTCTTTACCAAACATTTTAGACCTATGTGACTCCATCAAAAAGATAGAAACTTTTGATTATTCTAATTATCATTGAAGAGATTAAACTACCACTACCTATACATAGAGCCTATATACTTTTTCTTAACCAACTTTCAGTAAATTTAATTCTGATGAATGAAATTATAGTAATCAAAAACAAGGCTTCACATCCAAACATATATCATAATTAATTTAATTTCTATTTCTCATATGATATAATCTATTCAATATAGTATTTATTCAAAGGAAAATATATTCTAAAATATCAAGGTGTTAAAACTAAATTTATTTGATTTCTAGAGGAGGGTGTTCATTTTGAAGTCTATTATGACATATCCCTATCAAGGTTTTGGTTGTGCCTTATTGTATTAAAGAGTAGTAATTACTTATCGGTATATGAAGTTATTATCTCATGAACATAATTAGGCAACCCATGATTTAAAGTATATGGTAGGGGTGTTCTCACTTAATATTTGGAGGTATTATTTCCTTGGAGAATGCTTTGTGGTTTGTTTGGATTATAATATCTTAAGATATATATTTTCTTAATTTTTTTTATTTACATTAGATAGGTTGGATTGAGTTCATCCATGATCATGTGTTCAATACCACATATTATCCTTGAAAGGGTAATATGGTGTATGATTCATTGATTTTGAAATATTATGGTGAAAGTAATAATTATATGAGTGAGAATTAGAAAGAGATGGAGTTATTTCCATATAATAACATTTTTATAAAGATTTTAATGATAGAGTATGTATTTAATATATGTTGATTGATTCTACATTGGGAAAAAATATAAAGGGGTCTCAGATAAGAGACATTGGGGAAGAAGTGTGGAGAGATTAGATTATAAATTGTGATGCTTTGGATGGTTGGTTTGGAGATGAGGGGAATTGGGTAATGTTATATATGTAATGTTATTTTTCCCTCAGTGTATGTAATAGGTGGGTTTTTGTGAGTTATATAGTTCATATTTGGTGGCCTATTTGGGTGTTTTATAGACGATTCATGTTTTGAAGAAGAAATTTTGGTGGCACGGGATAACAAAGGAGGTATCTAAGTTTACTTCTAAATGTCTTTTGTGGTATAATATGAAAGTAAACAAATCAAGTTCTAACATGTTTGTTTTATCCTTTATAAAATACTTAGTTTGAATGGGAGGAAATTTTTATATATTTTCTAATATGTTTTCCTCATACCTTGAGAGTATTTTTTTGTCAATTGGGGTTTTATGGATAGATTTATTCGGTTGGATAAATTATTTCTGATTAAAGAATTAATATTGGTGGATATTTTAGTGAATATTTATGTGATGGTGGTGGTGAATCTTAATTGAGTTCCATGAATGATACTATATGAATATGATATAGAGTTTAAATCATATATTTGGGAAGGAATGTAGCTTTAATTTGATAACCAATTATTCATTTTCACAATATTATAACCATTAGATAATGGTAAAACTAAATTAATGATCCAAGAATTATAGTATATATAGATAGTGTGAATCCTAGATTTCAATGGATTATGGGTATACCATTTATCAATGGTAGTGTTTTCTTATAATAATAGTTTTAATTCCTCTATTAGTATGTCACCGTATAAGGATTTTTATGGATGACCTTGTTATTCACGAATGTGTTGGGTCGAGGTTGGTGTGTATAAAGTATTTGCACTAAAGATGGTGTAAGATATAAAAATACGTGTATAATTAATTTAGTATTTCATGGGGATTTCTTAGAGTGAACATAAATCTAAAATAGACCAGTGGAGTAGGCCGTTGGATTTTACAGTTATTGATCATGTGTTCTTGTGAGTTTATCTTAAACATAAACATCAAAGGTTTTTCAAGGGATGAATATTTTAAACTATATTTTTCATTATATTTAATGTATTTGAATGGGTTGGACGATCTGATCAATGTGGATATAGATGATATTATCTTCCTAGAGTATCCCATGGGAACTTTGGATTGTAGAATAAAATTATTATGAGTATGATTTATTCGCTTAGTGTGAGTTCTTGTCAATATGGTGGTGTAGAGGAATGAACTTGGTAGTTAAAATCACATATTTATATGTGATATCTAGAATTTTTTGAGTTATTCATGTAATATTGATGTATAATTTTATTGTATTGAAGAAATATTTAAGGAAGTATTGTTTTTTTGTTTCTCCTTTATAATTATGGTTGGATATTTTTGAGTATGAAAAGTTTAAAGGGGTGTGAAATGTAAATATCTAGAAATTTTAATTTCAAGTTTTTCTAAAATTTGATGGATTTTTAACTATGAAGGATATGATGAAAAATTTTAAGTTATCAGAATGAATTTTTGAATAAATAGTTGGACTTTTGATTTAATGTTTATCCTTGGGAGGTGATTTGATTTTTTTCTAGTATGTTTGGATTACCCATAAGTTTCAAGTGGTGAAAAAATTTCTTTATTAATTAATTATTTAAGTAACTAATATTTTATATATTTTTTTATAAATTAGATAATGTAGTGAGTGAATGTATTTTTTATGGTGGTGTTGATATGGAAATTATAAGGAACCGACCTTATTACATTACATAATCTTGAATTTAGTAAAGAAATCACTTCCTTCCACATTGAGTATCTTTTCAAGTTTAGAGATTTAGAGAATTGGGACATAACATATTCATAAAATTACACATTATTAGAGAGTGGATACCATAAAAACAATACCCAATTCTTCCAAAATAAAAACTTTTCAAATAAAACATGATTTCTTTTAAAATTCTTCAAACATTTAACATGGATTCTTTTATTTTCCTACACATCCTTATAACCTATTAAAATCATTTAAAAACCTCAGATGAGCACAAAAATCTCATTAAGGGATATAAAAAGAGGGAAAGAATACATTAGTCCATGAACACTTGTAACGTATGAAATCATTTTCAAAAGACATGCCTGTCACCCATATATAATTACTTTGTGAAATATGATATTTAAACAATATCCACAAAAAACATGAGAACATAAATATAATCATAAATTTATATTAGGGAATTAATTACATAATCTTGTATTCCTCTTTTCTACCTTATAATTTGTAACCCTCACGACTACCTTATAATTTGTGTAACCATCGCAGTTACACTTGGAGTAACCATATGGTCATCCTAAAACTTACACATACCCAATGCATTTGATGGAGATATATGTACCACCATTCATCATAATAAATTATTAAGAACCATAACATAATCATACACATGAATAATATAATAAAAACATTGCTTTAGAATATTGTAAAATAGAATTTTAAAAGAGGATTTAAAAGGAAAGTCCGTTAGAAATATAATATAATTGAAGTGAGACTTGGTGGGGTGGATAGAATATGTATAAAAACTATAAATAAACATAATTAACCATATTATATATGAAACCCATCACACAAACAATTTTAATACCACATAAATAATGAAGTATAAGGTTAACCCAAAAGATGGAAATCGGGTTAAGAATTCCCTTACCTCAGGTTTTTATTTCTTAAATATTGCTTAAAACACCATTATAATAATTAAAAGAGTGTTATTAATATATTAAAGAATAATATCCATCTTTATAATACCTTATATGACCATTTCATAACATTATTTCACCCTTTAATTGTTAGTATTTTGTTCCTTCCACTGTTTTGGGAGAGTTCTTAACATGATTTTCACGACCGGTTCATGATGGATTGTTCTTGTCGATTGTAAGTAAAACTCCAGAATTGTAATGGATTAGTATTTAAATATTTAAATTACCATTATATCATTTATCATTTTTAATTCTTACATGAGGATAATTCATAAGTTATAACATTAATGATGTTCGTTTAGATCATTTTAGTGGTTTTGTGATAATAACGACCTCATTTTATTTAACAAATTAAAACCATGTGTGCAAAAGAATTTCAGAACCATGAATGAGACATAATACTTATTTTATAACCTGGTTAAACCATAATTTTTTTCAGGACCATCCTTTAAGGAATTAAAGTAGATTGAAATCACATCATCCACAATGTTAGTAATTCGACACATCACAGACAATGTTTTTAATTCCTTGAATAAGTGGGGAGGAGAATAATATTGATGATGAATTTTCCATGAATATGAGAACATCCAGAATATAAAATATTCTGTAGATTTAATGCCTCTTTGATAATAGTAGGTGAGGAAATAAGAAGAAAGAAACTCAAAATAAAAGAAAAATTCAGAAATCTCTCTCAAAAATTCGGCAGCCTAACGACGTCGCTTAAAATTTCATAAAATAATTTGATGAGAGAAAAGGGGTATCTCATAATTATTACATAATATGGGAATTAAGGGGGATATAGAATAAAATATCCCAACATAATTCAAATGGAATTAATAATAATAACATAAAATGAAATAAAGGAATGAAAATAAAAGAGGTTGTTACCTCTTGATCTCTTCTCCTTGAGATTCTTCTTAAGGCCTTTTGTTTTAGCCTTTTGGTGAAACCAATAGATCTAGGACGTGGGGAAGATCCTTGGGAGGAGTGTTGGGAAGAACTTAGGTAAGTCTCAAGGTTTGAGAGGTGTGGGAGGAAGAGGGGAATGAGGGTAGTATTTATAGTGGAGAAGTGGAGGTATTTTTCATTATTTTAATCATTATTATAATATTTTTTCTCAAGACTATGAATAACATTAATTCATGTGACCACAAATAGTAATAATGCAATGTGAGTACGAACAAAGTGGCCTTACATAATTTATGATGTCATAAATAGTGTATTTTTACTAATAATTTGAATATACGGTATTTTAATGTATTACACTATTCATCGAAAATTCAAGAATTTCAGAAAAATCCCTAAAATTTACCCTTACCATTTTTCAAAGTGTAGAATCCAAAAAATAACTCCATTTTTTTAAAATAATTTTCTAAATATTATTAATTTAATTTCTAAATAAAATCATACTTAATTCAAAAATTAATAATTTAAAAACTATAACTTATTTTTTATCACATTGAAAAATTATTCATAATTTCATTATCATAAAGCCTTAATAAAATAAAATAATAATACAATTTACTATTCATTTGGGTCATATTACTATTCATATTACTATTCATAAGGGTATGTTACAATTAAAAAAAAAGACAAGTTGGTTTCATTAGACTCTAAATAACATACTGAACACAATTGTAGATGTCCATTTTTTGAAATTCAAAACATAAAAGTGACAAAATTATTTTTAAAGGATAGTTATAAATATTTACTTAAAATAATGTTTCATGAATTTCAAATTATTTTTAAAACCATAGGGTGTTACATTTTCCCCACCTTCTGGAAATTGCGTCCTCTCTATTTTATTTACTTATTAAATAACTGAGGGTATTTTTCCCTAATAGCATTTTCAAACTCTCATGTTGCTTCTTCTACCATGTGGTTTCTCCACAAAACCTTTACATGGTGGATTACCTTATTCCGCAATACCTATTCCCTTCGATCGTGAATATGAACTGGTTTCTCTTCATAAGAAAGGTTCTCTTCCAATTGAACTGCTTCTGGGCTCAAGACATGTGATGAATCTGACACATATTTCCTCAAAATCGAAACATGAAAAACATTGTGTACCTAAGATAAAATCAGATGCAAAGCTACTCAGTATGAAACTGGTCCAAATTTTTCTAGTATTTCAAAAGGACCGATGAAACACAGACTTAAATTCCCTTTCTTACCGAAACACATCAAACTTTTAGAGGGAGAGATTTTAAGGAAAACATGGTCACCTAGCTTGAAAGAAAATCCTTTCTTTTTGGTATCTGCATATATTTTCTACCTGCTCTGAGCTATCCTCATGTGCTACTGGATCATCTTCACTTTCTCAGCCACTTCCTCTACTAATTTTGGCCCCATCAACTTTATTTCACCAAATTCATCCCAAAATGCTGGAGTTTGACACCACTTCCCATAAAGTGTCTCGAAAGGTGCCATATGTATAATGGAATGAAAAATATTATTATAAGAAAACTCAACTAAATAAGGATTCTGATCCCAACTTCCATGGTAGTCCATTGAACAAGATCGAATCATATCCTCCAAAGTCTGAACCATTCATTCTGACTGCCCATCTGATTGAGGATGAAAAGCTATACTGAAATTTAATTATGTTCCCAACAACTTATGAAGTCCCTTCGAAAAGTTATAAGTGAACCTGAGATCCTGATCAAATACAATGCAAAGAGGAACTCCATGTAACCTGAAAATATTTTTGAGGTATAGTCAATAAAGCTGATCCAAATACATTATATCTCGAATAGAAAGAAAATATGAAGATTTTGTCAGCTGATCAATAATAACCCAAATTTCATTGTTACCTCGAGATGTCTTATATAGTCCCACCAAAAAGTTAATGGATACATTCTCCCACTTCCACTCTGGAACTAGTAAAGGTTGAAGCATCCCCTTCGGTAACTGCCACTCTGATTTAACCTGTTAACATGTAAAAACATTCATGGTAAAATCAGAAATATCTCTTTTCATTCCATCCAAACAATAATATTTCCAAAGGTCTCTGTACATCTTAGTACTTCCAGGATGAACTGAAAATAGAGAACTATGAGCTTCCCACAACAAGTCTTTCTTAAACTAGGAATCAAAATGTACACACAACCTTTTTCTATATCTTAAAACACAATCTTTATCAAGATTAAATTCTGGAAACTTACCTATTATAACCAATTCTAACTTTTTCTATAGTTCACGGTCTTCCTTCGACGCTTGCTTAATTCTGTATGATAACAATGAATGTACTGAAACCTGAGAAAAAATAGATGTATTTCCAAAACCAACAATTTCTAATCCAAAATTCATCAAATCATTAATCAAGGGATCATTTTCAAAACATAACATGGTTAATGATGCATGATGTTTTTGACTCAATGAATCTGCCACTTTGTTTGTTTTTCCTAGATGATAATTGATCATGAAATCATAATCCTTTATTAGTTCAAGCCACATTCTCTGCCTCATGTTTAATTCCTTCTGAGGGAATATATACTTCATACTTTTATGGTCAGTATATATTTGATATTTGGATTCTTATAAATGATGCCTCCAAATTTTGAAAGAAAAAACCACAACAGCCAATTGAAAATCATGTGTGGGATAATTTAACTCCTAAGGTCTAATCTGTATTGAAGCATAAGAAATTACCTGATCATTCTACATCAAAACACAACCCAGTCCCTTTAAAGAAGCATCAATGTAGATAACAAACTCACCATTTTGGGAAGGCAAGGGAAAAATTGGAGCATTCACCAATCTCTTCTTCAGTTCCTGAAAAAAAAACATCGCATTATTCTATCCAAATAAATTTTACCCCTTTTTGTGTTAACTTAGTTATCGGGCTAGATAACCATGAAAAGTTTTTAACAAACCTTCAGTAATAACCTTCTAACCCAAGAAAACAATGAATCTATGTAACATTTGTGGGTCTTTTCCATTCATCAACCACTTTTGTTTTGGTTGGATCAAATTTTATTCCATCCTTATTTACAATTTTCATAAGAAAAGAAATATGTTGCAACCAAAAATTAAACTTTCTGAATTTTCCATACAGTTTCTTTTCCTTTAAGGTTTGTAAAAAAACTCTTAAATGTTTTTCATGCTCCTCTTTATTTTTAGAAAATACAATAATGTCCTAAATAAACACAACCAAAAACTTATCCAAGAACTCATGAAATACTCTATTTATTATATTCATTAATACAACAGGTTCCATAGTTAACCCAAATGGAATAATAAAAAAATCATAATGCCCATATCTAGTATAAAAGGTTGTTTTTTGGATGTCATCTTCTTTAACCTTTAGCTGATGGTATCTGGATCTCAATTCAATCTTAGAAAAGTATTGATCTCCCTAGAGATGATCAAAAAAGTCATTGATATGAGTAAGAGGATACTTATTTTTAACAATGATGTTATTAAATTCTCTATAATCAATGCAAAGTCTCATGGAACCATCTTTATTTTTAACAAAAAAAATAGGAGCACCCCATAGTGAAATTCTAGGACAGATGAAGCCTTTATAAATCAAATCCAGCAACTAATTTTTCAATTCAAGAAGTTCTATTTGAGTCATACATTAAGGGGGTTTTGAAATTGGATTAACATCAGGAACTAATTCAATTTTGAATTCAACTTCCCGATCAGGTATAAAACTGGGTAACTCATAAAAAAAACATCAAGGTATTCATTTACCACTGGAACATAATTAATTTAAACATTTCCCTTATTTTCAACAGTATGAGTAAGATAAATTTCATTTCCATATTTCAATAGTTTCTCAACTTCCTGATATGGTATCAATTGTATGGGTTCTTTCTTGTATGCAAATTGAATATCTTTTGGAAAAACAAATTCATTATCTCTATATTTAATCTTTTCATGATTAACAGAATGCTAATACATTCCCAGAATAACATTAAACTCAACTAAGGGTAAAAAAACAAGGTTTGCAGGTAAAGTATTTCCATAGACCACAATATAAATATTCTTATAATTCATCTTTTCTATAATATTTTCCCCTGGTGTTTTAATAATAAGTTCTTGTCTCATTTATTGAGGTGATATTTCCAATTTAGCAGAAAATTTCTCAGAAACGAAGGAATGTGTAGACCCCATATCGAACAAAACATTAGAAAAATCTGAGTAAATGAATAGAGTACATGATACCACTTTTTTGGATGGACTGAAATCTGTTGACATAGTCACAAAGGATCTCACTATACATTTTTTCTTATATTCTGGATTCTTTGTATCATTTGGATCTCTCTTTGGGCAGGCATTTGCATAATGACCCATCTAACAACATATAAAACAATTACCAGTTTTCATATCAGGATTAGTCTTAGGATCATTTTCATTACAATCCCAGGCCATATGTCTAAACTTACCACATTTAAAACACTTCCCAATTTTGCTAAGACATTCCCCAGGGTGCTTCTTTCCACACTTTTCACAAACTAGAAACTAGATTTTTTTACAATCAGATTTCTTTTGTTGATTCTTACCCATCACTTTCCATATGGACCTATTATTCTACTTGTTTATAAAATTCATGTGATCATTATCAAACTTCATCTCCACCCTTTCATCCCATTGGACAAGTTTCTCATAACTTTTGAATTCATGAGAGGCCAACTCCCTTCGATACCTTGGCTTCAGCCCTGAGTAAAAGCTGTTGATTTTTCTATCATGATCCATAATATGAATTGGAGAATACCTCACCAGTCAGGTGAAGTTAACTTCATGAAAAACCACTTAATCATTCTACTTTTTTATTTAATTCAAGGAATTGCTTCTCCATCCTAAGTTGTACCACCATAGGAAAAAAAAATTCATGGAAAAAACTTTTAAATTCATCCCACTCTAAGGCATCAAAATCCTCTCCATCCCTGATATTCCTTACCATTGACCACCACTAATCAACTTCACCTTCAAAAAAATAAATAGAAAGACTTAACTTTTATTATCTGAACATCTCATAACATCGAATATCTTTTCAATGGATTTAATCCATCCTTCAGTCACTACTAGGTTAGAAGATCCAATGAAAGATAGAGGGTGTTGTCTCATAAAATATTCTACTATCATCATGTTCCGTTGTGGTAACTCTAGTTTCACTCTTTCATGGAAGACACCACCATTTATTGCCTATGTTAGATGATCTATTACTATCACAAACTGATCAGTTTCAATACCTAATATTCTGGGCTACAGATTTGGAAGGATGTCGTTCTGTCGGTTCCTCTCCTCTTCATCTCCCCTGTTTCTTCTACAAACAACCATTCTGAACAAACATATCTTAGATGAAGCAACATGGTAATATTTAAATTCAATAACATTTCAAATTAATCATATAGTAAAAAAATTTTATGGTATTCTATTAACATCATCATAACCCCTAATGTTATCTAAACCATCCTATGATACAAACTACATAGACCCGACCTTATTACATTACTTAATCTTGAATTTAGTAAAGAAATAACTTCCTTATAAATTGAGGATATTTTCAAGTTTATACAATTAGAGAATTGGGACATAACACATTCATAAAATTACACATTATTATAGAGTAGATACCATAAAAACAATACACAATTCTTCTAAAATCAAACTTTTCAAATAAAACATGATTTCATTGAAAATTATTCAAACATTTAACATGAATTCTTTCATTATCCTACACATACCTATAACCTATGAAAATAATTTAAAAACTTTGAAGTAGCACACAAAGCTAAGTAAGGGATATAAAAAGAATTGAGGAATGCATTAGTCCACGAACACTTGTAACGTATGAAATAATTTTCAAAAGACATGCTTGTCACCCATATATATTCACTTTGTGAAACATGAGATTTAAAAAAGATCCAAAAATATGAGAACATAAATATAATCATAAATTTATCTTATGGAATTACTTACATAGTCATGTAACCCTCTTGACTACCTTATAATTTTTAACCCTCACGACTACCTTACAATTTGTGTAACCATCGCAGTTACACTTGGAGTAACCATAATAATGACCTTAAACTTACACATACCCAATGAATTGGAGTGAGATATAGGTCAAAAAATTAATAATAAACAATTCACAAGAACCATAACATAATAATTTAACATGAATAATATCATAAAAACATTGCTTTTGAATTTTGTAAAATAGAATTTTAAAAGAGGATTTTAAAAGGAAAGTCCATTATAAATATCATATAATTGAAGTGAGACTTAGTAGAGTGGATGGAATATCTATAAAAACTATAAATACCCATAATTAAACATATTATATATGAGACCCATTACACAAACAATTTTTATACAACATAATAAATGAAGTATAAGGTTAACCCAAACAATGGAAATCAGGTTAAGAATTACCTTACGTTGTGTTTTTCTTACTTACAACTCATTTAAACATACTGTATAATAGTTAAAAGAGTGTTATTAATATATTAAAGAATTATATCCATCTTTATAATACCTTATATGATCATTTAATTTCATCATTTCACCCTTTAATTGTTAGTATTTTGTTCCTTGCACTATTTTGTTTGAGTTATTTACATGATTTTCATGATCGGTTCATGATGGATTGTTCTTGTCGATTGGAAGGGAAACTACAGAATTATAATGGAGTATTATTAACATATTTATAGTAACAATATACCATTAATCATTTCTAATTATTACATGAGGATTATTTATAAGTTAAAACATTAATGATGTTAGTTTAGATCATTTTAGTGGTTCTTTGATAATAACGACCACATTTTGTTTAATAAATTAAAACCATGTGTGAAAAAGAATTCCAGAACCATGGATGATAAAAAAATACATATATTATAACCTGTTTTAACCATAAAAATGGTTTCACAACCAGCCTTGAAGGAATTAAAGTAGATTAAAATCACATCGTCCACGATGTCAGTATTTCGACACATCACAGACAATGTTTTTAATTCCTTGAATAAGTGGGGGAGGGGAAGAATATTGATGATTAATTTTCCATGAATATGAGAAAATCCAGAATATAAAATATTTTTTAGCTTTAATGCCTCTTGGATAAGAGTTGGTGAGGAAAGAATAAAAAAACTCAAAATAATTTTTTTTTGAGAAATATCTCATGGAAATTCGGCAGCCTAACGACGTTGCTTAAAATTTGATAAAATAATTTGATGATAGAAAATGTGTCTCAAATAATTATTAAATAATATGGTCATTAAGGGTGATATGAAATTTAATATCCCAACATAATCAAAAGGGAATGAAAAAAACATAAAATGAAATAAAATAATGAAAATAAAAGAGGATGTTTACCTCTTGATCTCTTCTCCTTGAGATCCTTCTTAAGGCCTTTGGTTTTGACCTTTTGGTGAGACAAGTAGATCTAGGACGTGGGGAAGATCCTTGGGAGGAGTTTTGGGAAGAAATTAGGTAATTCTCAAGTCTTGAGAGGTGTGAGAGGAAGAGGGGAATGAGGATAGTATTTATAGTGGAGGAGAGGGGGTATTTTTCAGTATTTTAGTCATTATTATAATATTTTTGCACAAGACTATGAATAATCTTAATTCATGTGACCAAAATAGTAATTACGGAATGTGAGTTCAAACCAAGTGACCTTACATGACTTATGTTGTCATAAATATCGTATTTTTACTGATAATTTTAATATTTGATATTTTACCGTATTTCACTATTCATAAAAAATTCACGAACATCAGGAAAATACAAAAAATTTACCCTTAACATTTTTCAATGTTTAGAATCCAAATATTAACTCCATTTTTTGAAAATAATTTTTTAATAATCATTAATTTAATTTTTTAAATAAAATCATACTTAATTCAAAAATTAATATTTTAAAAACTATAACTGCTTTTATATCACATTGAAAAATTATTCAAGATGTCATTAAATTAAATTCTTAAGAAAATAAAATAATAATACAATTTACTATTCATCAGGGTCATATTACTATTCATGTTACTATTCACAAGGGTATGTTACTAATCACTAAAAAAACAAGTTGGTTCCATTAGACTCCAAATAACATACTAAACACAATTGTAGATGGCCATTTTTCAAAAATCAAAACATAGAAGTGGAAAAATTATTTTTAAAGGCAAGTTATAAATATCTACTTAAAACAATGTTTCATTCATTTAAAATTATTTTTAAAACCTTTGGGTGTTACAGAAATGTTGGATTAAAGTGGACCCATATACTAACATGATGAAATAGAAAACTAAAGGGATTTAAGGGGTTTGAATTAGAGGTATTAAATATAAGGTAACAAAAGAATTATTTTGTGGTAATTTATGGAATTGATAGGAGAGATGTTATAGGAATTCAACTGTGGAGAGATTCATTATAATTCTTACAAAAATGATAATCTTGGTGTTTTGAGTCTTGAAAGATTGAAGTAAAGGAGAGTGAAGAAAGGTATTTTGGATGGATGATGAGTGGTGATCATTAGATGATCAAAGGATAAAATTTATCAAGGAATTAAGGCAGGTGAGTCAAATTATCTTCTCTTTAATAATCACTATGAATCTACCATTATTCGGACTTTCTCTGCTAGATAGATGATTTATAACAATACATAGGAATGGATATGTGGTATAATGAATTTAGTGACGACTGATGAATATGGAATTGGTGGAATGATTATTTTTATTGAATAATTGAAATAAAATATATTTTGGATTTGGATTTTTTTTGAAATTAATAATAAAAGGAATTATGTTTTGGAAAATTTTGGAAAAAAATTCCATGAATTTATAATATTGAATTGATAGAGATTGAAAATGATGAATGATGGAATATTGATTTTAGGAACCATTTTTAGAGTTTTTTCAAATATCAATTATGCCTCTATGTATAACATATATCCTAAAATAATGAAAAATATAGAAAATAATTTATTGGTGAGATGGGTAAGAATTTTGTGAACTTTGGCATGAGTTGTGCTGATATAGCACAAGGGATGTTACTTTCTTGGAAAATGTATACAAACACTGGTGAGGGATGAGGGATTAAGAGGAAGTGAATTATTTAGGGTTGTTCCATGTGTACATAAGGTTCTTCCACATTCTGGAGTTTGAGGACCTTTTTGGAAGAATGTTTTTTGGAACCATGGAGATCATTGGTTGTGTTTGTTGGCTTACAAGGAGGATTTACAGAACTAAGATATATTTTTTAATTTTTATCATAATTCACAGATGAAATCACGTTTTTATGTGATATTTGTGATAAAAAGAGAGAGAGAGTGATAAATATTTTAAGAACACATAGGTCGTTTGTAGTTCTCTCTTTCAAAAGAGATAATATCATGATACAATGGGAGTTATCACACTATAAAGGAAGGATACATCATATTAGTTCCAAAATTATAATGATTATGTAAAAATAAGAGAAATTGTTGGAAAATATGTGATGTCCTGAATCAAAAGACCATGCTTTAAGAGGACCCATGTCAGATTAACTCATTAGGTATATAAGATTTACTTAGACTCTAGGAGGTTACATAAGAATAATCTAGAGCTGGAAGAGTGTTTCACCGTGTACCTATTGACTATTCCATATTTTTTGTGTATGAATAAATCTATTATAAATACAAGTTTATAAGGATAATGAGATACCATGGTTTTAGGCTATAAAATGTCGGCACATCTATATTTTTTTTAAGGAAACGACTATATAGAGATTATTCCACTTCTCACATGTCATAACATAAGTGAAGGTAAAATAACCATGAAACAATATACCGGGTCATTCCATAGAGGGTGAGTTCTAGGAATAACTATAAGAAAATAAACTTTATGAGAAGCATGTCCTCACATGATAATCATGAGGAACATGTTGAGACAAGTTAAAATATTGATAAGATTTAAGTGGATCATGATGATGTGCATTAAGAACTTAAATATGATATTTGGATGGATTCTGTAAACCTTGTTATTGACTGGATATGGCGCCATTGTGGTGTAAATCACACTGTAATCTAGGAATTTTTAATTTGAATCACACTGCCATAAAATTAGTCAAACTAAAAATAAGGAAAATTTTAGAAATTACAAAATTTAAAACATATACTAGATTTAATTGGATTATTTTTGACTTGGTCGACTTAATTTGTGATTAATGGGTGGTTTAAAGTCCCGATCAATGGTTCACATGTGGTACTTTCATATAATTTTTTAAAATTAATCCCTGATTTAGAGAATAATCAATGAGAAGAATTATATATAAGATAATTAATAAATATGAAAAATTATATAGAATGATTTTTTGATTATTTCCATTCAATATCATGATTTAGAGGAGTATTATAAGTAAAATGAAAATACCTTTATAGGTATGGTGTTTATCTATTATAAAAAATCATTATAAGTAGTCATCATGTCATATATTATTTTATTACTTATATAAAATTAGTATAAAGATAGACAATTTGATGGAGTGAACCTAGGATAAAAAATTCCTTATTACTAAACTTTTATAACACCTAAAGTGAGTAGTGTTATCCTCTAGAATGTAAAAACATTATCAATGTATGCTCCTTGTATTATCTATTTATGTGAACCAAGTAAAACCTTTATTTCCTTATATTTATTTTTTCAATCTAGATACTATGTGTGCTTAAATATTGAAAGGTTTGAGGTGTTATTGTGAACAATAAAATTAGAAACAGTGGAAGAAATGAATAATTGAACATCATAATTCACCCTTCTCCATATTAGGGTGTATTGAGCATGTGGTTGAAATAAGTGTCATCAGGGCCACAAGGTTCTATCATGATGGATCTGTTATTATAGGATTAATTCCATGGATAATGTAGTTAATACAAAAAGAGTTTCTTTTTTTTAGTTTTAATTACCATATTTGGAATAATCAAAATATATCTTATTTAAAATCTTTTAGACTCGACATTTTTACTACTAAAATTCATTGAATATAAGTTAAAAATGATACAAATGTGTATATGACTAAATTTAATAGTATACTTTCCGATATTGATGCAAAATAAGAAAACCTTATCCGAATCATTGTAAAACAAAATATAAATAAATGCGATGATCTATACATTAAAAAAAATCCATTCGGGATAAATTGATTAATATTTATAATGGAAATAAAAATAAAAAAAATTAAAAAATATTCATAATAAATTTGATTATTTGAAGGTGATCCCAAATTATAATACTGATAGTTTCTTGAGCTGCCTCATTAAAGTCACATGAGACATCTATGGATTTGGTGATGAAATAAAATATGATAAAATTTGAAGATAAATCTTATAATATTACCACCTTTATATAATGTTGAGGCATTAGCTCTGGTAGTATAAGATCTCACAGAATTATCACTTGATGATATTCACAGTAAGTTAATGGGTTACAAAATGTGGATGAAACTATAAATCACATATATCCAATCATCAAGAAATTTTCTAAATAAATAGAGAATATAGAGATACATTATGGTGGATACAGAGATGAATATTTCAGTGATGGATTTTTATTGCTAATAGTAAGAAAAATCAAGTGAGTCAAAGAGAGGTATATAGGTAAGATACAATTGAATTTATTTAATAGTAGAAATATTGGCAGTATTGTAAAAACATTTACAAGGAATCATGATAGTGGAGATGAGTATTGTGTTGTACCAATACAAAGGATAAAATTTCCCCTAAGATGAAATTTAATTCACAAAATCCAATTAAAAAGATGTTTAAGTGGGAAACATTATTGAGTAAATAAGAATAAGATGTTGAAATATACTTTAAATATTATGTGGTTGAATTTATTTTAGAGAAAAAAATTATTATGTAAATGATCAAGAAAAATAAATTTTAAATTATGGAAGAATACAAACCTGAAAGATTCATTAACCAGAAATTTGAACCCAAAGGATCACTTAAAGAGTTGTATTTTTAACACAATAAAAAACTAAAATATCAGTGGATTTTAAAAAAAAATTGATTATATTGATGAACTCAAAGATAAAATTGATTATTTATAAAAGGTGATGGAATAAAATGATAATATGAAATAAATAGTTAGAGAAGATGTTAATTTAAGGATAAAAACAGAAGAAAAACAATGATGATTGATAAAATAAATGCACAAATAAAATATTTAAGAATAAAGGTTGAATCCTTGGAAAAAGGTGTGGTTATTTTCATAACGGAACTTGAATATGAAGTGAAGGAAATAAATACAAATATTAAGTTATTATTTATAAAATTTTTAGATGAGGAGATACTTGAAAGTATAAAATGAAGCTCGTGAGGTGTTGATAAAGTGCAAGGTGATCAAAGAACCAATTACATGGGTAAAAAAGGAATTGGATTAATTACTAAATAATAAAAAGTGGAGACAATGAAAATAAAATATAAATAAATATTTGGTAATGATTCTCAAAAATTTTGAACTCAATAAAAACCAATGAATTTCCTAGAGTCCAAAAAACATTATACAGATAGGGAGAAGATATTTTCCTCTATGAAGTATTAATTTTTTGGATATCTTAGTCACACCATAAAATACAATAAATATTTAAAAAGTTACTTGAGAGGAGAAGAACTCACGAGTCAATAATAAATAATGATAACATATCCTGCACCTAAAATACATAATTGTTTCTACAAATAATGTTATTCTTATTATAACTTTGACCATAAAGTTATAAATTGAAAGAAATAAAGAATTAAAAATTACTTCTATGGAAACCAAAGGAGGATGGATATTATAAAACCAAATGAGAAACATTTTTGGAGTAGTTTCTATCCAGTGGAGTAATTGGTGTATGATATCATTGACTAATATAAATAAAATGACGAGAGACCACCTTATATCTTAACTAAATTATATATTTCTTGGAAGGAAAAGAGGACAAACGAGAATGTTATCTTGGACACATTTTTTCTCAAAGTAACTAAAAATAATAGAAATTGAATTCTTAAAAGTCTTTGTTCATATTATATAACAAAAAAATGAATACATTGAAGAATTCAAAGGGTTGTGATGAAAGTATGGTTATAATTAGTAATGAATGAGCTTTAAAAATCAAGGGAAATGGAAAGACAAGACTGGATAGAGATGACCCAAGGAATACATAAGTCCCTTATGTGGATGGTATTTAAAATAATATATTAAGTTTTAGTCAACTTTTTGACTCTATACTTGAGGTTATATTCTATCAAAATGGTTGTTTTATCAATGTAAAAAATTATAAACTCATCGATCAAGGGATAGAGAAATAATGAAAATATATACCAATTTTATTTCAAGGAGAATACTTGTATCCTTAAGTGGAAGAAGAAAATATAATTTTTCATTAAAGGATCAAAAATATTCATTAATGAATCATGTAAAATTTTTCAAATTTGAATGCTATGGTTGATAAAAAAAATATGATATGCAATTTGGAGAGGACTTTTGATGCTTATATAAGAGAGAATATAGTGAGAAATCCTCATCAAATGATGAAAAAAAGATCTTAAAATATGATATATATTGTTTACACTAATGTGTATGGTCCCATGATGGTTCTAAGAACATACAATGAGAAAGAAAAACCTATTTTTAATTGATTAATATAGCATAATAGGTTTCATCTTGTTTATATAGGAAGAGATAAAATTGATTTAGTGTATTGAGATATTTTGGAGAATAGTTAAGAATAAAACTAAGAGAACCATTGAGTTTATTTTATCTAACAATAACATATATTACACCTATCATGAGGTGGAAAATTACATGGATAAGCATGGAATAAAGAATTAAGTCTCATTAGAGTGAACACCACAAAAAAATAGTGTAAAAAATGGAGAAACTGAATGATAAAAAGAATATAAAATACATTTTACATTGAAAGTGTAATATATCATC
The DNA here is from genome assembly GCA_963277665.1 of Viscum album. Classification (NCBI taxonomy): domain Eukaryota; kingdom Viridiplantae; phylum Streptophyta; class Magnoliopsida; order Santalales; family Viscaceae; genus Viscum; species Viscum album. Next base: position 2,081,833,253 of record OY728136.1, on the reverse strand, counting down.
ACTATTATAAATAGCCTACATAAGGGGTGGGGTTTATGAAAAACTAAGCTTTATGGATCCCTAGATATAAGAAAAAATCCTTCAGAATACATAATTGAAGAAATATAATGTTCATTAACTTTAAATTGTTTGATAGAAAACGTTACATCCAGAATAAGGAATGAAATTAAGGTAAATATAGTGATGTAGTGTATAAAGTAGTATTATTAGGATACTATTTCAAGAGTAAGTATGATAAGTGTCTTAATAATAGGATGAAAAAAATTAAAGAAATCATTGATTTTAAAACTTTTAAAGATAAATCTAGAAAAAAATCTACAATTATGGACCTGAGATAGGTTAATGGTAAAGATGAATAAATAGATATAAATTTTGGTGTCTTACATAGTCCAACATGTGAAGAATATTTTGAGACTAAATCTGTTGATAAAGAAGATACTGAAGGGGTAAAACATTAAATCAAGAGATAATTATATGAGAAGATATTGATAAGTCAAATATTAATGGTGATAAATATACTCTAACAAAACTTTTAAGGATGAGAAATATAGATAATACTATTATATTATCTCACGTCGATCCATCCTCTTTTGAAAAAGCCCTGAAATATGAATTATGGGTCAAGTCCATGAATGAGGACTTAGAGAAAATAGTGAAAAATTAGACTTGGGAGCTTATGAATAGGTCAAGAAATCACAATGTCATATGAAACATGTATGTGTTCAAAAATAAATATGATGATCATGGAATGATGATTTGAAATAAGGGAAGGTTAGTGAGAAGGGATTATAAATATGTAAAAGGAATTGATGCGGAAGAAACCTTCAAACTAGTGGTGATAATTTAATTTATTATAATTTTATAAATATTACTATGTAAAATCAACCAAGGAAGAAAAGTTCATGGTTCTTGTATATGTTGAAGAAATCATATTCATAGGAAGAAAGATAAAGTTAATGGAGGGATTTTTATGGTTGATGAGATCTAATTTTAAAATATTAATGATCATAGAACTCACATATTTTTTTCATCAAGTTAGTGATAAATGGGGATAAATATTTTTTCCCAAAAAAAACATGTGAAAGAGTTTCTAAATATGTTTTAGATGCATGAAATTAAACAAATTTAAACACCAATTATGGCTGGAACTAATCATTGAAAACATGAAAACATGAATTTAATTTGATCCAACACTTTACTTGAAGATGATTGGAAGCTTGTAGTATATATTTTAAATATTCTTTTTCTTTATTTTGAAGATGTCCCAAGGAGTAACACCTATTAGTTGTGAAATGTATTATGAAGTACATTCAAGGACCACTTGAATATGTTTTGGCATATTGTACAGGGAACATTAGATAATTATATAATTACTTGGATTCAGATTTTTATAGATACATTTTGGATAGAAAATTCATGAGTTGAGGGGCCTTATTTATTGAGAAATGAATAAATTTTATAGATTAACAATAATTAATAAATAATTTATGTAAATAAAACTGAACTGGAGTATATTTTTGAAAAAAATAATAGTAATAACTGATTAAGAAGAAACAATAACTAGAAGATCTTAGAGGAAATGTGAACCAAACCATGGTAGTCCATTATGACAAACAAAGTGTGATTGAGTTGATGAGAAATTTTATACAAAATTAAAAAATAAAGAATATTGGGATATGGAACCCTTTTATTAAGTAAAAGGTAGAGCGATTAATGATAAAGATGGAGCATGTGGGTACTCATAAAAAATGAAAGGTATATTCACAAAACCATTGTCCACACTGAAATTTGAGAAGCATCAGCTAAAACTGGGTGTTATATCACCTCCCTTAGCTTGAAAGGTTAAATAATAACCCTATACTCATATAAATTTAATGTATAATAATGATTTCAGTGTGTTATAGAACATTAAACTTTGGATTTATTATCAAATGGGGAGAAATGGTGATAAATTATACTCTCATGGTGGATTTTACCTTTGAGAAGGAGTATTTAGTATGAAGGGTACTTTTAGTAATATATTAGGGGGGAGTTTGATGAATATTACCTTAGTTTAATTTCATGGGGATTCTACCATTGAGGGGGTGTATTCTGTATGAAGGGTTCCTGGATTAATTCATCTAGGGGACTTTTCTAACTTTAAGTTGATTTCAAGGGGGGCTGGGGTTATAGGGAAGTATTCTATATAATAGGTTCATGGAAGAATCTTCTGGGGGGGGGGGTGATGCTAAAGGTTAGTTCCAGTTGATTTCAAGGGGGGGGGGGGGGGTCAACCTTTAAGGGGGAGTATGCGGTATGAATTGTTCTAGGAGGAATCCATTATGCGGATTTTTCTTAACATTACGTCTGGTAGATTTTAGGTTGTTCAACAAGTGGAATGATGTGAAATGACAAGGAATGGGTTTCTCTCTTGGTATTATTTTATATATTGAGACTTTATCACATATATCTATAGTTATGGTAGGATAAATTTGTTAATTTTTATAATTAATGGAGTTTGGTGGCTATGAATTTCACTGAAGATGTCTTGGATTGCCAACATACCCAAAGGGGGGAATATTGGAACCAAGGTGATCTATAGTTTTTTTTGTTATCCTATATAGAGTATTTATGGAACCAAGATTTTTTAGAGTGTACTAATCCTTTTTTATGGATTAAATTATGTTTTTAGGTGATATTTGGGTGACACGAGATATGGAGAAGTCTTGGAAGAACACAGATGCATTTTAGAGTTATCTTGGACAAAATAGACAACACCATAACATAATGTGAGTTATCATGCCTAAAAGGAATTTTATGTCAGATTAATTTTAGAATTATGATGTTTATGTAAGAATAAGTGAAAGTTTTGGAGGGTACATTTCACTATGAATCAAAAGACCATACCACAAGAGGCCCCACTCAAGATTAACTTAATAGGTTTATACGATTAACTCAAACTTTGAGAGGATATATAAGAATAATCTAGATCTAGAAGAGTGTTTTACCAAAGGGAAATATACCACACTATATTTTTTTATCTATATGAATAAATATATTGTAAGGATTGGTTTTCATGGGTAGTTTCATTCTGTATTTCTTGGCTTTGAAAAGAAGGCATTAATATATTTTTGTAGAAAATAAAGATATCACATTGACCTCATATATCACATATCACAATGGTATTTAAGATAGGATAACCCTGAAAAAATATACTTATTCATGACATGAAGGGTGAATTATGAGAAAAATAGGATGAATATACATTTTCTTAGATTTAAGACATCGCACCAAAATCAGGAGGACCATGTCTCAACTGGTTTAAATCTTTAGAATATTTGAAGAGATTATAACATAATATCTTATGGAATTAAATATAATATTTAGTCCAATTCTATGGTTCTAGTTGTTGACTATAGATCATGATACAATTAAGTACATCACATCATAATATCAGAGATTTTAATGTGAGTCACACTTCAATAAAATAAATAATGCTATAAATAAGGTTAGTATAGAAAATTCTATATTTTTAAATAAATTCACGATTTCATGGGATTGTAGTTGAATTAGTCAATATAATTGGTGATTAATGGGTGGTTTGAATACCCAATCAGTGAATAACATGTGTAAAATTCCCGGATCACAATTTATATGAATGAATCTATGATTTATAGAAAAATCAATGGGAATACGTGTAGATATGATAATTGAAAGATCTGGAAAATTAGATAGAAGGATTCCGCTTTGATAAATTCTATTAAAGACCAATATTTGAAGGAGGAATAGAAGAATAATTAAAGTAATATTTTTGGTATGATGTTTATCTTTTATAAATAATCATTTTAATCAATCATCATGTTGGATACTCTTACATTCCTTATGTCAAAGTTATGTACATAGTGATATGACAAGGGAGTGATCTTAGGATCGACCTTGCATCTTTCCTAAACCTTGGTATCACATATTGTGAGTAGTGTTATCCATTGATATAATGACACATCATAGCTGTATTCTCCTTTTTCAATACCTATTTAGGGAACCAAGTAAAATTACTAAGTCCCTATATTTGTTTTCAACATTTGGATATTGTGAATTCTTAAATATTGATAGGTTTGAGGTATTATTGCTAACATGAGAATAGGATCCTATGGAAGACAAGAATTATTGAATTACTAAATTAACACCCACCCCCTCTTAGAGTGTATTGGGCTTATTATTTAAATAAATATTCAAAGTGTGGTTTGAATTCTATAAGGCCATGCTGTAATGGAATAGGGCCATTCTATTTCAAGTAAGTGTCATGCAACCTAATGTTCTTAAGATATGGTGATTATGAGATGAGTTGATAGTGGTGGGGGAACTAGAATCTAGTAAGAACCCATATATAACTTATATAGTGTGAATAGATAGAGGTGAAAATGTTTAAGTTTTTCGGTAGATAGTGTATCTTTATCAAATGGTTTCATTTAGATTTTATTGATTATGTGATGACTTTTTAGTTCTAGTGCTACCTAGGATATAAGAAATGTTAGTGATGTTATGGAATATGATTTTTTTAAAACTATAGGAGAATGTGGTATATTTATGTGATGTGATAATATTACCTAGTAAATTTTTATTTTTAATGTCTTAGGTGGGGAAATAAATGGAAATAGGGAGTTTTCATTCATTTTTGATGTATTTTAGTGATGGATGACTGGTCATGTGGTTGTGATTTCCAATATGTGATGATGATGATGTGGGTTATGTGATGTTGGTGTGTATGATATGCCTAACCATTGGTTATATGTGATGTATGTTGGTGATAATGTTTGTTGAGGAGGGGAGATACTTTGGGGGCAGACACTTGATAATATAGAGAGAGCCCCTAAGGATGGAAAATAATGCAATGATTACGGTTGTGGTGGGGATATTCCCTAAAAGGGGACACTTAGAAAACCAGTTAGAGCTCTTATAGATGAAAAAAATCCCAACCAATTTATGGTGATACATTAGCAAGTTCCTTTTGGATGGATAGCTATGTGGTGGTGATGATGGATGGTTAGTGTAATGACCCAAAATTTTAAAAATAAAATTCAATTTTTATTGAATTTAATGCCTTATTATGTATTATGAATATAGAAAATACATAAAATTACATTTTTTATTATATCCTATCATATTTAAATGACCATTAATAATCATAATCATTGATAATATAGCTATTGAACAGTGACCATATTTCTAGTTTAAATATAGCATTTTAATAAATTCAATTGACACTGACAAAAGAAGTGATGACCTTAACCAGTAGGATCATACCCTATGAATCCCATTTATGAAAGCTTACAATGGAGATAACATAATTTTATTTTTCACTTGACCAATCCCAATCTAATATCCAACAACTAAATCACGACTGAAACCATTTATAGAAGAAGTTCAAGCTCATTGAGATCACGACCCAAACCATGTACACTGAACCCCCCAAGAAAATCTTGACATTATACACCTTACCCTTAGGGAATTTTCTAGTGTAATAAAAGGCTATGTATCAGGTACTTAAAAATATGAATATGTATATTTTATAGAATAATGAATATATTTTATTCGTATTGATGTTACTTTATAAATTATTTTGATTTTGATATGATAAAACACAAATTGTATTTTTGGGTTATATGCAGTTTCAATTAATAAATTTAGTTTAATGAATTAATATATTTTTTAAATATATTAAATGTTAACAATATATTATTTTTAAATAATTATTATTTAATTTAAATGATAATATAATTTTTATGATGTCAAATGTAATTTTTATAAGGGTTTGAAAACTATTATTGTAAAAACCCATCATTTCTCAATAAATGTCAAATATTATTTTAAAAGTAAAAATTCACATATTTAGAAAATTATTTTTATAAAATAAGTATTTTTTTTGAATCAAAACATTGAAATTATCCAACAGTGAATTTTTCATAATTTTTTGAGAAAGTCGATTTTTTTGGTAAAGATTAAGTATGGAGTAAATATACGATGTGTATTATGAAATCACAATGACCCTAGAGTGATGTAATAAATACTATAAAAGGTATCTACCACGAAATATATTATTACCATTTAATTTAATATGTTTTTTAGGTTATTGGATTAATTTTATAAAGCCTTTATGAATCATCCAAAACCTATATTATATTTTATGGTTTTAAAATCATTTATTTAAGAACATAACCCACTTCCACATTACCAAGGTTAATATTTTAATATGATAGACCCTTTTACATAAAAAATAATTAAACTACGCCAATTTGGTAGAAACCCTAATCAAATACCATGGTAAGGTTTGTGGTTTTGATTACTTTATTTCATAGAGTCCAAAACCTATGTTTGAAAAATAATAAATAATTCCCCTCTCTTTTCCTATATAAATCAACCCAATATCCCATTAATATTCACTAAAAAATCTTGGATAAATTCCTTACTCTACCATTTATTCTCTTTAGTATTCATGAGGTTCCCTAATCTCTCATGAAGCTCCTCTCAATCTTTTGTAATTTGCCTCTTAAGGTAAGAGACCTCTCTCTCATTTTTTCCATTCAAGTACCTTTTATGTAATTATCCCTTTCAATATCAATTGGTTATATTTACATGTTTTATAAAGATCCCTATACTATCCAATTTATTTATTAATAATGTGATATCATTCTCCCCCTCTCATTATAGCATTTACCTAAGCCATTATTATGTCGAAGTTTACTAAGGGATCCTCTTCTCCTCATTATTCAAACATCATCATTATCTCATTCATTTTATCTATAATTCATATTGTTGGGATATATTTTTCCACATATAAAATACTGATATTATGATTTATAAATTATTATATAACCCTTTCACACTCATTAATCCCTCCCATGAATATTTATGTTCCCCCATTATGCTGCTGAAATTTTACAATGATGTTCTATTCCAAACAATAGTGTAGTGAATACCAATACCAATTTCCTATCAATGGTGTTCACCTTTATGAACTTATACTTATTTTATTGTGGAGTTACATGTATATAATACAAAATACATTATCATAAGATTTAATGTGATTAAATATGTTCTTATATATATTTCCTATGCGGTGCACTTATGCATGTATATGATATGATTATGATGGGTACACTGAAATGGTGCTTCAATGCATTGTGTACTGTTTTAGTCTCATGAGATGCCATGTATGGTGTGAGGGAGGTTATCCTAAGCACAATATGGTATTTTTTCTTTGTTTTAATATTGAATTATGATTATTATGTCATGTTTTATGTTTTTTCCACATTCCCATGTTGCCATTATATCATCAAGTTATATCATGCCTCATTATTCATGTTTATGATTATCAAACCTTTTATGTTACCTTGATATTCATATTTTATAAAATTTAATACCTTATTCATGTTATGATTTTCTAATTACCTTACTGGGATTTATAACTCACCCCTTTATTATGTATTTTCCATGGTTATCCGATACTGTTTTAATAATGAAGGAATTATATGAGCATGTCAAGTAAATTTTCAATAATGTTAATATATCCCATGATTTAAGTTGTTATGTAATGTACCTAATTCCCAAAGACACTAGTCTTTTATAACTTATGGGTTGTATTATGTGTATACTTATATAATAAATAAATAAATAATTCGTAATAAATACAAAGTTTTTTATAGTTGGCATCAAAGGAAGTTTAAATTATTCTTGGGATTGGAATTAGAAAGTTATAGAGAAATCATTAGAGATAATTCTAAACATAAGAAAAATACCTAAGTTTTGTTAATGTATAGAGTATGTGGTTTCCAAAAAAATACCTACCTATATTGATAATACAAGTGGATGTAGTTCTGACATTGAAGTACCTAGGGGTAACACCTGAAAACACCATATTGAGATAGAATTGATTGGGAATTAGTGAACAATAATGGGACTCATTGAACACCTAGTTTGACAATCTCAGGGGATATGATTTGGTAAATTTTTAATCCCATTATGAAACATTATTAATGGAAAAGATTTACATAAGAGTATATGTTTGGAAATATATCATTGATCACATTGATTAAAACCTGAAAATTCACAAGTTAAGGAAATAAATGTAATTTATAAATTATCAATTTAATGTTATTGGATTCTTGATCATATGTTGAATAGTTTAAAAAAACTCATCCATAATTTTCACTTTATGCTAGAAAATTCCTAGAAAAATAAGGAACCCAATAAACAACAAATGTGATGGGGAATGTGATGAATTTCAAAATGAGATGCCTAACATGATGAAAGATCAAGTAGGACATCTTGTGATTATGCCACACCAGCTATCAAAAATCTAAAATTAACATATATAACATAGATAAATTCCTAAATAAATCAAATAATATGATGGATTCTCAAGGAATATCATATGATAATGGTTATACGGGAAAGAAGAACGAATTTCCTTTGTGAAAAAAGTGTTGAAAGAGGAACTAAGGGAAATGTACCAAAAGAACTAATAGATGTTTGAAATATGGATAGATAAAGAATAAAGTACAAAATTTCCATGTAAAAATGGATAATGTGATGGATGGAAACAAATTTAGATATAAGGTACCTTATATATTTATTTATCATAAATGTGGAGAAGCTAAGAATTATCCATGATAAGTCTATACTCTAAGGGCGGATAGGCATAATGAGCATCAATAATTTCCAAAACTAAGGGAATAAGAAACTTCCTATGATAAGATGTATCATGATGACTAAAGTATACGTAGCCTCTACTTTAGAGTTGTGTGTGTCATATTTTATTTCAATTCATGCTATATTAGTCTATCTTGTAAGAACATCAAGTCACAATTAGAAATTATTTGAAAACATAAAAAAACATCTATGATTATGTATCACATGTTGATGTTTGCGGGAATTTTATCAATTTAAATTTAGTGGGATTTTTTTATATAATAGTTATGGATTGGTTTTTTATAAATCCAACATGAATTGTTGTGAGAAATAAATCACTATTTGTATCTAAAATCATAATCAGATTCTGTATAAGTGCAAGGAGGAGGAGGAATCTTATTTGGTATCTTCATCGCAAGCATGGATATTATTTCTCTATGAGAAAGAGTAACTAGATCAAATGATTTATAATAAGGAAAATATCATATTTCAAGACATTCCCATTATGAGGAAATATGTTGATGTGTTTCCTAAATAATTTCCAGGTCTCCCTCCAAAAAGAGTCATTGAATTTACTATGTAACTTAAACATAGAAAATCTAACATTACTAGGGAATGTTATCACAAGAAAAATAATGTTTTTGTACCCTTTAAAGAGAAAATCAGTTGAGGAATGTCTAATACCAACCAATATGATGGAAATTTGTAGTTTCCTTAGATTATCTGGGTATTATTATCGATTTGTGATAAATTTATCATGATTGTAAAACCCTCTAACCAAGATAACTTAAAAGGGAGTCAAGTTTTTTTAGAATAATGAATGTGAATAGAGTTTCACGGATTTGAAAAAAGGATTATAACTAAACGTATACATATACTACCGTATAGTGGGGAACTTTTCGTGGTATAAAACAATGCTTCGAAAAAGGGCTTGGGATGTTTACAAATGAAAAATGATAAAGTAATAGCCTATTCCTCATGAAAATTGAATATTACTATATAGAAATACACAAAACATGATTTAGAGTTGGATTCAGTAATATTCACATTGAAAATATGGTGAAATTATCTCTGTGGGGATAAGTGTGAAATATATATGGATCATAATATCCTCAAGTATATATTCACAAAAAAAGAGATGAATATACTACAATAAATATGGTTAGAGATGATTAAATACTATGACTGATCAATCCAATTCCATCCTGGGAATGAAAATAAAGTGGAAGATTCCTTAAGTATAAAGAATCTAACAATTTTATCATGGATGATAATTTATAAGGATATGATCTTCTTAGACTTGAAAATGATGGACATTAGAATCATAAAGGAATAAACATCATAAATATTTCCAAAATTTAATGCTCACCCATCGATTATAGATATGATAAAGGATTATCAAAGAGATGATGTAGAAATTAAGAAGAAATTATAAGATATAAGAAATGGGAAATCCTCTAAGTTGAAAATTAAGGAGGAAAGAGTTGTAATATTTGGTTGACGACTATGTGTAACATCGAATCCTATGTTTTAAAAAAGGAGTTATTGGATATTTTACATAACTCAACCTTCTACATCCATCAAGGGAGAAAAAATATGTATTGAGATCTATGAGATCACTATTGGTGGGAAAATATGAAGAAAAAGATCGCAGAATATAAATCAAGGTGTCTTCTATGTCAACAAGTGAATGATGAAAGAAAAACATCTAATGGGATGATACAACCATTACCTATACCTAAGTAAAAATGGGGAAAACATAAACATGGACTTTGTGACTAGTCTTATGAATAAATCAAGAGGATATAATGATATATGGGATGTGGTGGATCATATTAAAAATTTTGATCACTTAATTTCAATATGAGGGGACTTCACAGTCGATAAACTTATAAGGATATAAATTAGAGATGTTTTGAGGATTCATGGAACACCACTATCAATTATATCTTATCAATATCCAAGATTTATCTCCAAGTTCTGGAAGAGTCTCCAACATTCTATAAATAATAATTTTATCTTCATCATGGATTATCACCCTCAAAATGATGGACAATATGAGTGAACTATCCAGACACTCAAGGAAATGTTGAGAGCATTCTCAACGAACTTTAAAGGACGATGAGATCAAAATGTTCCTCTGGTCGAGTTCTAATGCAATAATAGTTTTTAATCAAGTATACAAATAGATCCCTATATATCCATTTATGAGAATAGGTGTAGAACATCTTCATGCTAGGATGAAGTTTGTTAATGTAAACTATTGGGTCCTGAAATAGTCGAGGAAATAGTGGAAAAGCTAAAGAACATTAAGTAGCACATAAGGGATTATCAGAGTCGACAAAAGAGTTATGATTAAAATAGATGATTATGTATAGATTTTTTTTGCAGATATAGTATTCCTCCACACATATCCATGGAATAAAGTCATCAGATTTAGGAATAAGAGAAAGCCTAGTCCATGAAACATCTATCCCTTTAAGATTCTTGATCACATTGGAGCAGTAGCCTATTGGTGATTAATCCCACCTAACCTATCTCAATTACATGATGTGTTCCATGTATCACTCTTGAGGAAGTACATACTAGATCCCTAACATGTACCAAATCTAGAGGTCGTACCAATGGAGAATGATATTTCATATGAGTAGTAGCCGGTGAAGAAATTAGATCTTAGAGATAGTGTTACAAGAAGTAAGAAAATTCACCTGTTCAACATGCTATGGAGAAACTACAAGTTTGAAGAAGCCACATGGGAACCAGAGGAGGTGATGAAATATAATTACCCTCATCTATATTAGTGTGTGAAATTAAAATTTTTAGGGAGAAATTCTTGAAGGGGGAATATTAAAATGACCCAAACTTTTATAAATAAAATTCCCTTTATGATTGAATTTAATTCCCTATTATGTATTATGATTATATAAAAAACTAAACTTAATTGGTTTTATTATATCCCATAAGATTTAAAATTATGTTAACCATCATAACTATTGATAATATATTTATTGAATAGTGATCATATGACTACTATAAATATAGGGTTTTGGTAACTCCAATGGACATAGACAAAGGAAGTGATAGAATAGACTAATATGATCTTACCCTATGAATCCCATTTATCATAGCTTTTGAGGAAGATATAATCATTGGGATTTTTTCATCATGAAGCCCTATGTGAGACCTAACAACTAAATCATGAGAAAAACCATTTATGGAATAAGTTCAATATTGTCGGGATCACGACCCAAACCATGTACGCCGAACCACCCTAAGAAAATATCACTATCATACACCTTACCCCTATGAATTTTTTTGGTGCAAAAAGGGATATGTATTAATAATCTAACAATATTAATATTAATATTTTATAGAATAATGAATATTTTTTTCTTATTGATGTTACTTTATAAATGATTTAGATTTTGATACGATAAAATGTAAATTGTATTTTTGGGTAATTTGTAATTTCAATTAAGGAATTTATTTTGATAAATTAATGGATTTGAGAAATAATTAATTTTAAAAAAAAATATTATTATAAAATATTTATTATTAAATTTAAATTACAATTTAATATTTATGATGTCAAATGTAATTTTTATAAGAGTTTAAAAACTATTATTGTAAGAAAAACCCATATTTCTCAATAAATGTCAATTCTTGTTTTAAAAGTAAAAATTCAAATATTTAAAAAATTATTTTTATAAAAAAAATATTCTATTTGGAGTTATAACATCAAAATTATGTAATGGTAAATTTTTTATAATAAATTGAGATAGTAAAATTTTCATTTAAAAATTAAATATGGTATAAATATAATGTGTGTATTTGAAATCATAATGACAAAAAAGGGATGTAATAAATAATATAAATAATATTTAAGACCAATCCTATTTTTCTCCTTTTAAATTAATTTTTTTTTGGTTATTTTGTTAATTTTGTTTAGCCTTTATGAATCGTCCAAAACATATATTGTATTTTATGGTTTTAAAATACTTTCTTTAAAACATGACCCACTTTACCAACACCAAGGGTAATATTTTAATAATTTTAGACCTTTTACATATAAGATAATTAAAAACAATACTCTTTGGTATAAAAAAATGGGAAAATCTATTGGAAGGTTTTTTATTTTGATTACATTTTAGTATAGAGTCCAAAACCCATGTTTGAGAAATAATAAATAACTCCCCTCTCTTTTACTATATAAGCCCACCCATGATCCCATTAAATTTCACTAAAAGTATTTAATCACTTCCTTAATCTACAATATACTTTCTAGAGTCCTCCTGAGGTGCACCAAGATCTCAATAAACTCCTACTGTGATTTTTTGAATCACCCTCTCAAGGTAAGGGACCCCTCTCTCTTCTTTTCCATTCAAACACCTTCTTTGTAATTAATGTTTTGAATCTAAATTGGTTATGTTTTCTTGAGTTTATTAATATACCAATAATTTCCAATTGATTAAATAATAATTATTGATCATTTATACCCTCTCATTATACCATTTAGCAAAGACATTACTATTCCAAAATTTAGTCAAGGATCCTATCATTCTCCTCTTTATTTAAGAATCATCATTATGTTATGCATTTTATCTACAAATAATAATGTTGGGATTTGTTATTATATATACCCCTTAAATATCTTATAATGTATAAATAATGATATACCCCTTTCACTCTCATTAATTCCTCCCATAAACATTTATAATCCCCTACTATGATGGTGATATTTCAGTGTGATTTTCCATTCCAAAAAATTGTATATTTAATACCTGTACCCATTTCCTATCAAGAGAATTCAAAAGTTTGAAATTATAATTGTTTTATTAGGGAATTAAATTTATTTTATCCACACTCCATTATCGTAGTATTAAATGTGATGAAACATGTTCTTGTGTATATGACCTATGTGACACACTTATGCATGTACATGATGTGATTATGATGGGTGCACCCAGATAGTGCTCTAATGCATTGTGTCATGTTTTAGTCTCATGATATGCCATGTATGGTGTGTGGGAGTTTATCCTAAGAACATTATGTTATTTTTTATTGGTGGTTAACCTTAAAATATGCTTATGATGTCACGTTTTAAGTTGTTTCCACATTCGGAAGTTTCCTTTATGTTATCATGCTATATCATGACTCATTGTTCATGTTTGTGATTCTGACCTATTTTTTCCATGTACTAGACCCCAATGGAACTTAATAGGTTCCCTAAGTCTGGTAGGTCACATGTACTCAAGCGCATCTCCGCAAATGCTAGAGGCTACTCACTAAAAGCAATGAGCTAGGGTGTGTTCATGGGAAAACTATGCCCTCATTAACAGAGTATAGCACAATGGATAAATATAAATAGAAGTAAATAGCAAGAAGAAATATAAGTAAACAAAAGGCATAACAGAAATAGAAAAGGATAATAACTGAAATAACTGGAATAATATACAACAAATGATGAAGATATTTCGTGTATCTAGTAATATGGAAAACATGGATACCAAGTAGAAAACATACACGCAAAACCCAATATAGAAAAAGGAAATACATAAAATACCCCAAGAATCCCGAGCTACAGCTTGGTCATTTGATAATAGCTTATTCATATAACAACAAGAAATCAAGTTTCCAAATCATTATTCTTCCCTTTATCAACACCCGCATACACGTAATCTACCTTGGGTACCAAATGGTTTTCGGAGAGGGTGTGAGATAAATCTTAGTGGGCCATCACCAATGATGTCTATAACATATTACACGTGTAATGGAAATGTAACAGTGTGAAAGAATAAATATATAAAGTAATATAGTACAATGTAACTAAATACCCAAGTACCTACTTCATCCCTTGACTAGTGTCTAAAAAAGTAACTAGCTCATCATATGATTATTACTAGTTTATATATAAGTCACATGTTAGAAATAGTGACAGTTCCAATATGTAACAAAGAGACCTGTAATGATATTTAATAATGAAGTACCAAGGTAATAACCAAAGAAATTTAGACATCAAGGGTTTCCAACTAGGTAAAAAATTTAGCCTGGATAAGGGTAAGACTGTAATCCAAGGAGCATAGTCTAAGGAATTCCACCATAATAAGCCTACCAAGTCCAAGAAGTTTATACAAGGTAAAATGGGGATAATAAATGACTTGGCCCGATGGGATTTAACATTGGAACCTACTTGTCAATTCTAGATCCAAGGAGTATCTCGAAGGCATCCTGTAATAATATTAAAGGGATCCAACAGTGTCATACCAGGCATCAAAAGTTAGATAAGGATCTCAATCCCGGTGGGTCTCAACCAAAGCAAGCCGCATCCTTGAATAAGAATGGGGTCCTTAAGTGATCAAGGAATTCTCTAAGGAATCTAAGGCGAGATCGAGTTAAGCCATTTTTATTTGATAATGAAGTCATATAATATTACATTTGGTTCAATCATTGAATTTTATTAGTGTGACATAGAAAAGTATCATGAAATCCTTTAATCAAGTCACAATTAATCGATAAATCCATTTGGTTCAAGCCTTTCCTTTCATTAGCATTACAAGGCCAAGTAGCATACAATAATTCATTTAATCCATTTAAGTCATTTTCAAAATCCAAGGTTCACTCCACTAACTTACATTAACATGGTAAGGGGTGCAACATGCATGCAACCTATTATTCAATTACATTTAGAAAGGACAAGTCATATACTAAGTATACATGATAACATCCATTTCACATTTAATTATCAAATTGAAGCACCTACATTAGGTGGGTCAAGTGGTGAGCATACACGGTAGTTTCCATTATGAAATTCACAATTTAAATCAAGTAATTTAATATTTAAAATATTACCCTTATAAAGGTTATGCCAAGGAACACCCGAACGGTGGCTCAAACGCGTCAAAATACTAAAAAAAAAATTATAAAAAAAATCCTACTTGGGATGGACTGAGTTTTGGGTGTAACCACTAAAAACTAATCACATATTTGGAAAGATAATAACCATATGGATCTAATTATTAAAATAATTTCATGTAAATTCAATAAATGACACGAGATGAAATCGGTAGGCCCCACGTGTAATTTCCAAAATCAATGAACTTGAGGGATGAGTTATAGACAACCCAACATAGGATTGTTTGACTCTCCTAATCAAGTTTTAGCCTCTAATTAATCTTGGAATATATTATATCAGATAAAAGAGTAAAAATTCTTACACCTTGATAATTAGGTTGAGAGCAAGAAAGACGAAGAATGACTAAAAAAGAATCGAGTACATACCATTACACATGAAACGTGATTAGAGGAATCTCGGTTAGATACCAAATTAAGGATATATCTTTATCCATATCTTATGCCTTAAAAAATCTCCAAAATTCATAAATGGAGGTTCACCCCACTGGAAATCAGATTTGGGAAGAAACAGAGACTTAATTAGACCATTAAGGGTAAAAATGTAAAATTAAACAAAATTTTACCTGTGCATGGTTTGGATATATGTATTGATAATCTGTGTGAAAACCATTCATGGGTACTTGGATAAATGGGGGAAATCACATTTTAGGGAAATCGTGTGGTAAGGCTCTATCCAAAAAATCATGCCACCGCATGGTTCACTCTAACCGCGTGGCCTATCCACAGGGTTTACTAAAAATCATGTTCTAGACCTCATTCTCCCAAAAAGATGGTTTACTAGATCTAAAAAATCCCTAGACTCCCTTGAAACCTTTTTTAACTCATTAGGCATTGATATTACGTCCAAAATAGATAATTAAACCAAAATTTAAAGGATCCATACCTTAGTGAAAGACCGAGTTATTCCAGTCTCCCCCATAAAAAGGCCTCGTCCATGAGTTCACCTTTCAAGGGTGGTAAAACATTGTATGAGTAAAACTCTACCCACTGGGTATGTATGTCAGCCTCTCGCTCCCAAGTCTCATCCTGCAGGAAACTATAATGCTATAATGCCTATACTGGAGAGACATACCAACCTCAGAGATTCTTCTTTCTCCATTCAATGATGCGTACAAGATACTTATCAAATGTAGAATAAACATCTAACTCAAATTCCTTGGGATAAAATGTATGATATGGGTCGAACTGATATTGGAGAAGCTGTGAAACATTAAAGACATTGTTCATGGCACAATACCTCAGAGGTAGTAGCAACAAATAGGCTATAAAACCGACTCTCTCTAGAATATCAAATGACCCTATGCAACGAAGAGAAAACTTACCTTGCTTCTGTAATAGTCTATTACCTTTCCTTGGAGATATATTAAGGAAAAAATGATCCCTAAACTCAAACTCCAGAGGTCATCAATGGAGATCAACATACAATTTCTATCTAGACTGAGTAGTATTCATACGCTTCCTGATCAGTTGAACTAGATCCAAAGTCTCTTGAACGAGACACGAACCTAGTAGGGCAGCTTCTATCCATCTTGGAAATATCACTCTCCCTTATGTACATAACTTACTCTCTCTAGTTATTTAAACAATACCTTGTGATGATATCAGTCTATAAAAGTGCGATACTGAACCAACTAATCCATCCTGAGAATGACATAGAATTTCATTATATTGAGAAAGAAAAGTTTCCATAAGAAAGGGTAATTTACTACCATAAGGGGAAAATCCCTACATTGGAATATTACCTTTGATCGAACTCCTAACAGTTTATGCCACTAGAATAGTACCTCATACTATAGATGGCCCCACTTCCTGATCCTCGGGTATCAACTTTAGTGCATGCAACTTTCCAGATCAATGACCCTATGTAGCCTGATAATGACTACTCAGTTGGCACTACTAGTGATTAGGGTTTTGGCTACCATTACAGATACCTCCTCCTTGGCCAGTTTTGCTAGTTCTATTTAAACTCCCCACCCAACACGACGTAAAATAACCTGCTCTTGAAGGAGGAGTTGGCACTGATACTTTTCCACTTGGAGCTGGTTGAAAGGTCCTACAGAATGTCTGAATATTCCCCATACGGTCGCAAGAACAACACTCCATTGGGTATATATCACAATGAGTCTTTAGGTTCCCCCATAGTCTATAATGATGACACACCCTGGAGTTGTCAAAATAGGTACTATGGTTGTCATTATCCTGATGAGAAATCTCTAGGGAACATTTCCTGCCACTAGGAGAACTACTGAACTGCCACCACACTGATATTGTTTTCTTGGTCCTATTGACAACCCTCAATTTTTTCTCAATGATAAGAGTATGATTGACTATTTTTGAAAAATTTGGAAGGTGAAAGACATTCACCTACATACAAATGGTGTACACAAGCCCGTCCTTGAATCTTCTAGCACATTAAAGATCATCACCGACTAGAAGCAGTGTAAAGCACTAAAACTCTATGAAATGAACTGAATACTCCATAACTAATATAGAAACTTAATTAAGAAGCATGAAATCTCGCACTATGTCATCTATTAACATCTGAGGAAATAATTGATCATATAAGGTAGTTCGAAAATCAACTCATACCATGCCCTAATGGAGACTATATTGGGTAATCAGATCCCACCAATGCCTGTCTGAATCCTAAATCATGTATGTGGAAAGATTTACCCTCATCCCTGGAGGCATTTCTAAATTCTCAATGATATACATGGAGGCCTCTATCTAATACTCAGCAGCCTATAGACTGTCATCCCCTAAGAAGGTGGGAGGATGCTACAATTGGAACTCACGAGTCAGACCATCCATCATTGGTGTAGCTCATACAACACTATTTATGGATTGTTTTAGACGTATATAACTATCACAGACTTGGGAATCAGTTCCTAGAGCTGGTGCACCATGCGGTGCTTCTAGTGGAACTCCCAGCGGTAAGACTGGAAGGTTAGGGCCCCCTACATCTAAAGTATTATCATTTCCACCCTTTTGAAATACAATATGAGGACGTCATGGTGGAATTGGTCTAAACATTCCAGGAAGACTCCTTAGAAAAATCTTAAAGTAGATAGATAGTGAAACTTATGAAAGATAAATAAGGAAAGGATCACTACCCATGGAATAATACCCTAACTACCCACTTAGATGGCTAGGTACCGGTAAGTTCTCAAGTATAAGTTTCATTTCATTTTATATTTAATTACCAGGTGCACCCATTTACCATTCATAAACATGGAAAGGTGGGATAAGTATGTGCAACCATTTCATTTTTTAAGTCATGTTTTTTTACTTTATAATGTTTATCCATTCCCAGTGAATCAGTTCCCATACATGTTATCACTGAAAAGACCCTTTTGTATATATGATAATGGATCCAATCAGAAAATTACTCATCCTAAACCACGAGGGCACATACACCTAAAGTATTGAGACAGGAAATCACTCAATCGAAACCAAGTAATATCATAAGAATAACTTAACTGTCACGACATCACTCAACAATCATTGCATATCAAGAAATGAAAGTAGTGAAATGGACCTATTTTGAAACGACCCAAACTTTCTTTAATGGAAATACCTCTTGATCTAATTAAATGTCTCTTTATGTAAAATGTTTATATAAAATTTCAACTTCTTTGGTTTTATGTTAAGAATTGTGACCGTTGCTAATATATCTGTTGAACAGTGATCACATGATTAGTATAAATATAGGGCTTTAACAAATCCAATTTACTCAGAAAAAGGAAGTGATGGCCTCATCCAGTAGACGTGCCCCATACAAAGCCCATTTGTCAGATCTCAGAAATGAGGTGGTGTCGTTGGTCTTCACTCTTGACCAAGTCCAAGCTGATCTTGTATATGTTAAACTCAAGCGGGACCACCTATGAGAGAAATAGAAGTTGATAGAGATTACCACCCGAACAATGTTATCTGAGCCACCCCAAGAGTCTGTCACCATCGCACACCTTACTCTTCGATCTTATGCAACTGTTATAAGGGGTTATGTAACAAGACATTATCACTATGGTTATGTACATTATTTTTGTATATAATAATGAATATAATTTCATTTTATTATTGTTACCTTGTAATTAGTTTTTAAGAAACAAATAGTACTTCTAGTTAATGTTCAACTAAGAAATCTATTTTGATGAATTAATGGATTTTTGAATTAAATAATATTTTAATAAAATATTATTATTATTAAATTAATTTTTTTAAATATAAATAATCGTATAATTTTATGAATGCAATTGTAATTTTTTTAAGGTCTGAAAGAAATTTTTGTCAAAACCCATGAATTTTCGATAAATGTCGGTTTTTATTTTAAAAGTTAAAATTAACATATTTATAAAATTATTTAGATACAATAAATATTATTTCTGGAATCAGGATGTCAAAATTATCCAACGGTGAATTTTTCATAATTTTCTGAGATAGTTAAATTTTTGGGTAAAAATTAAATACCTTTTAAATATATAATGTGTTTTATGACATCATAATGACCCAATAGTGATGAAATAAAATTCTATAAGCCTTATGTTTGGCCAATATATGTTTTAACATTAAAATAATGTGATTTTGGGTTTGTTTGACTTATTTTAAAAAGCATTAATGGACCCTTCAAGACTTATTAAACATCTTGTCTTTTTAAAATGTTTTCCTTGGGAGTGTGACTCACCTCCACATAAGAAACCCCATTATTTTAAGAATTTCAGACTTTGGATTTATAAAATATTTTTTTTTCACTTCCCCTTTCCAAAAACCATGGGCAAAGACCATGGGCTGGTTTGTGGTTTGGATTAGTTTAATGTGAGGGTCCCAAACCTAAATAATATAGAATTCCCTCACCGTTCCTATATCTACCCATCCAAGATACCACTTCCTCCTCACTCAAAGCCCTTGGAGTTCATACAACCTCTGATATCCTCTCTCTAGAATCATACTAATGTTCCCCAAGCTCCCAATAATCCTCTCTCAAGCCTCTCTCAAGCCTTTGAAAGCACACTTCAAAGTAAAGGTTTTTTTCTTCCTTTCTCATTTTTGTCTAATATTCTTTAAATTGTTATACCCTTTTAATTTCAATTATAAATGTTGGGGTATGGTTTCAAACCTCCCCCCTACTTCCCTATTTATTTTTTAATGATGGGAGACCCCTTTCTCTCTTATTAAGTGCCTCCCATGTACACCCGTTACTATGCCAAAATTCCAAAAGGAATTTCTCTCTCTTCTATTACATTTAAGAAATTCATTTGTATCATGACTCTAAATTCCATTACAATTGTTGGGAAATGTATCTATATGAACAACGTACTGTCCATTTCATTTACATATGATGAGACACCCCTTTCTCTCTCATCAACCATTTTTATTAATTCTTACGTCACGTCGTTACGCTGCTGAAATTGCACCGATTTTCCAAGGCAATGTCATTGTGTAGTGAATACCATGCCCATTTCTCTATCAAGGGTATTCACCTTTATGAAAATTTACTTATTTATTATAAAGTTTCATGTATTAATTCCACATTAAATTATCATGTAATAAATTATTATGTTTTATGGATCCATGTTATATGATCAATGTGGCAAACTTATTCATGAAATGAAATGTTTAAGAAGTGTGCGCCCTTATAGCGCTCCAATGCATTGGGTAAAGTATAGTATCATGATACTTCATGTGCAATGGGTGTTTACCAATTATAATTCAAGTGAAATTAGGTTTTACTCATTCTTCATGTTCAATGAGGATTTACTCATTCTCCATGTGCAATGATCCTTGGCTCATGCTAATTCCATGTTAAGTGTTGTTTCCACATTTCCATGTTATGATTACCATGATTTATCATGCCTTTATGTTTATGCTTATATTGTGCTCTATTGATATACCTATTGTCTAAAATGTATTATATTACTCATGTTATTCCATGATTATTCCCTTACTGAGCTTTATGGCTCACCCTTTTCTTGTGCATGTCCTCAGGTTATCCCGTGCAATGCTAAGTACATGGGAATGTAGTGGTCATGTAAATGAAGTTTTCAATAAACATGTTTTATTTCATGTTTTAAGTTGTTATGTAATGATCCTAATCCCCAAATAAACTTTACCTATTGATCTTCTATGTTGTATCAAGTGATTTTTATGTAAACAATTGTGTTTAATTGTGTAATAAAAGACCAGGGTTGTCGTAGTTGGTATCAGATGATAGGTCTAGTTATTTTTGGGATTAGGATTAGAAAAACCTAGTAAAGCCTTAGAGACAAGAATAAGTATAAGAAAAGCATCCCTATGGTTTGGTGAATATTTAGTAAGTGGTTTATCAAGAAAATACATCCCTGTCTGGATACGATCAGGTAGAGGCGGCTCTCGCACAGATGTATCCTAGGGGTAAAACCTGAAAAAACCACTTTGAGCTAGACTCAAATGGGAAATGGTGCACAAAAATGGGTATTTCTTCACTCTTGGTCATGAAACTCCTCGGGTATATGCTTTGGTAAATTCACAAGCTTAGTATGAAACATTATTAAGGGACTAGAAAATTCCCTAAGAATATATGTTAGAAAGTAGATCATGGATAAAATAGTCTGAAGCCAATAGATTCATATGTTAAGGAAATAAAAGTTATTTATAAGTCATCAGTTTTGTCCTTGTATTACCCTTTATGTGTTACCCCTAACTTTCCTTTTATTCCATCCAATGGCAGGTAATAGGAGGACACGGGCTAACATCCGATGTAAAGATCAATGTGATGACTGTACTAATGGGATTCCCAATCCAATGGGAGTGGGAATCACAAACTTTTTCATGCTTATCTCTCAGATAACTCAAGATTTGAATAGAAACATGGGTCAATAGGAATGTTCAAACCCCCGTAAGAAATAACAAGTTGCTATTGAGATATTCATGAGACAAAGTGCTCCTACTTTTAATGGATCATCTGATCCCCCAATCGCTGAAAAATGAATCAAATTCATTGAAAAGATATTCTCCATCCTTCAATGTTCTGAACAAGAGAAGGTTCTACTAGATACTTATCATATGGAGGGTGAAGCTGATCAATGGTGGATGTTGATCAAAAATATGAAGCCTGAGGAGGAGATCGAGGCGTTGGAATGGAAGGATTTCCAGAAGATGTTTTTCGATAAATATTTTCCGTGCACCCTCTAGCTTAAGATAGAAGGGGACTTACTTTACCTCAAGAAAAAAAGACGACAAATCTATTGGATCGTACGAGAAAAACATCACAAGGCTTGCACGATACGCTTACGGATTTTTCATTACCCCCGAATTCAAGGTTGACCGCTTCTTTGGTGGGCTGAAACCTAGCCTCCGAAAAGAGCTGGCGATCCATGACTTCGATAGCTATGATGAAATTGTCTGATGTGACCCCAAGGTTGAAATGGAGATCAGAGAATATTAGGGGTATCATGGAGATAAGAATCATAAGGTGTAATTCAATGCTGGAGGTCCGATGGATAAATCCAGCGGTGCTAAGAAGATCCATCACCCCAATTTCCAAAGGTGTGGAAAAAAGCACCTTGGGAATTTCCTGAAGGGTACGAGGAAATGCTTTAGGTGTGGAATAGAAGGGAACCTCGCTGTTAATTGTCAACAAGAAAGACCCACAGTTTCGATAGAGGAGAGGAACACTCCATTCTAACCTCAACGCGTGGTTCATTGCTAAAACTGTAAAGAACCATGGCATCTTGAAAATCAATTTCCTAAGACAAGGGTTTTTGGAGGCAACCAACAACCTCCAAGGAAGAAAGGGTGAGATTTTTCTATCACTACTATCGAAGTGAACCCCGATAACGAAGTGGTGATAGGTACACTAGTTATTCCTTCAAGAATGAAAAAAACATTTTGATTTAGGTTCTACGCATTCTTTTATATCTCAAAAGTTTAGTAGAACAATCCCAGCACCACCACAAATCAAGGAAGTGAAGATGTTAGTGAGTATGGAAAATGGGGAAATCATTGCATCCCATGAATATAACTCCTCCCCTGTCATAATCTGTGGATTAAAATTCCTAATGTACCTCGTCATACTCCCTATAGTGGAATTTTATGCAATTATTATCATGGTTTGGCTTTCCTTATATAGAGCCAACATGTGAGAGGGAAATCACTCTCTATATGGAGAATCAACCCCCGATTCATTACAAGTGCAAGGAGGAAGATGAATATTATTTAGCTCCATCATCTCAAGTGTGGATTTTACTGCCCTATGAGCATGCATATCTGGCTCAGATGATTGATTCTAATGAGGAAACTATCCTAGAAGACATGCCTATTGTGAAGGAATTTGCTGAAGTGTTTCCCGAGGAATTTCCTGGTCTTCCTTCAAGAAGAGATGTTGAATTATCAATTGATCTTATACCTGGAGGGTTGCCAATATCCAAGACTCCATATAGAATGGATGTTGTGGAGATTGAAGGTCTGAATAAACAACTACAATAGAATCTAAATAAAGGATTTATACGCCCAATTGATTCACCATGGGGTGCACCGGTCCTCTTCGTCAAGAGGAAAGACGGGTCAATGCACCTTTTCATCGATTATTGTGAGATTAACAAAATCACGATAAAGAACAAGTATTCTCTCCCACAGATAGATGACTTGTTCGATCAGCTACGTGGAGCACAATACTTCTCCAAGGTGGACTTTTGGTCGGGATATTATCAAGTAAGTGTGAAGAAGGAAGATATCCCCAAGACTGCTTTTTGTACAAGATACGGGCACTATGAAGTAATAGTAACACCATTCGGACTCACTAATTCTCTAGAAATATTCATGGACTTGATGAATAGAGTCTTTAGAGATTACCTTGACAAATTTGTGGTAGTCTTTATAGATGATATTCTGATATACTCCAAAACCAAGGAGGATCATGAGGAGCATCTAAGAACTGTACTAGAGACCATGCGAAAGGAGAAGATCTATGAGAAGTACATCAAATGTGAATTTTGTTTGAAGGAGGTCTCATTCTTAGTCCATATCATCACAAGCAATGGGATATCTATGGATCCCTCTAAAATAGATGCAATTGAGGGATGGGTGAGGCCAACATTAGTAACGGATATCCGTATATTCTTGGGGTTAGCTGGATATTATTGACAATTTGTGAGAAACTTCTCACGATTGTCCAACCCTCTTACCAAGATAACTCAAAAGGGAGTAAAGATTTCTTGGAGTGATGAATGCGAAGAAAGCTTCAAGGAGTTAAAAAGGAGGCTTATCACTGTACCGGTGCCCACTTTACCCACAAGTGGAGAAATTTTTGTGGTATTTAGTGATTCTTTGAATAAGGGCCTGGTATGTGTGTTGATGCAAATTGAAAAAGTATTATTCTATGCTATAAGGAAATTGAAAGTTCCTGAACAGAACTATCCAATACATGACCTCGATTTGGATACAGTGATCTTTGCTTTGAAAATTTGGCAGCATTATCTCTTTGGGGAGAAGTGTGAAATATATACGGACCACAAAAGCCTCAAATATATATTCACACAAAAAGAGTTTAACATGCTCCAAAGAATATGGTTAAAGCTGATCAAAGACTATGACTGCTCAATCCATTACCTCCTTGGGAAAGCGAACAAGGTGGAGGATGCCCTAAGTAGAAAGGACCCAACGATTCTATCATTGATGAGAATTGAAAAGGATCCAATCTTCTTAGATTTTATGAAGATGGAATTGAGAATCATAAAGAATGGAACATCATCAGTCCTTTCACAAATGATTGCTCAACCATTACTTTTGGAAAGGTTAAAGGATGCTCAAAAAGATGATGTGTGAATTCAGGAAAAAGTGGAAGCTATCAAAAAAGAGAAATCATCGGAGTTTAATGTTAATGAAGAAGGAATTGTGAGATTTGGGAAAAGACTATGTTTTCCATAATGTCCGGAGCTGAAGAAGGAACTTTTGGATGATGAAAATAGTTCAAATTTATCTATTCACCCAGGAAACACAAAGATGTATCGAGATCTTAGAGAGCATTATTGATGGGATAATATAAATAAAGAGATCGCTGAATATACATCAAGGTGCCTAGTGTGTCAGTATGTGAAGGTAGAGAGGCAGAAGTCTAAGGGGATGATGCAACCATTTCCCATACTAGAATGGAAATGGGATAAAATCACCATGGAATTTCTCACCAGACTTCCGAAGACATGAAAAGGCAATAATGAATTCTAGGTTGTTGTGGACCATCTTACAAAGGCTGCACACTTCATTGCTATTCGAGAGGATTTCTCATTGGATCAACTAGCACAAATATATATCAGGGAAGTGGTAAGGATGCATGGAGTACCACTATCTATTGTTTCCAATCGAGATCCAAGATTTACCTCTATGTTTTGGAAGAGTCTTTAACTAGATATGAACACTGAACTAAACTTCAGTACGACCTATCATCCTTAAACTGATGGCCAATCCGAGCGGACTATTCAAACACTTGAAGACATGTTGAGAGTGTGCTCAATGGACTTTAAAGGAGGATGGGATAAACATCTTCCTCTGGTTAAGTTCTCTTATAATAACAGTTTCCACTTGAGCATCCAAATCGCACCATATGAATCCCTTTTTGGGAAAATGTGAAGAACACCGACATGTTGGGATGAGGTCGGTGAGGGTAAGCTGCTTGGACTAGAAATGGTCGAAGAAATGGTGGAGAAGGTGAAAACCATTCAACAGTATATCAAGGAAGGCCAGAGTCGATAGATGAGTTATGCAGATAACTGTCAATGAGACCTTGAGTTTAAAGTTGGAGACATGGTATTTCTACACATATCTCTATGGAATAAGTTCATGAGGTTTGGAAAGAAAGGGAAGTTAAGTCCAAGGTACATCAGCCCCTTTGAGATTCTTGATCGTGTCAGGGCAGTGGCCAATCGACTAGCACTTAAACCTACCATGGCCAAAGTACATGATTTATTTCATGTATCCCTCTTAAGGAAGTACATACTAGACCCTTAACATGTACTTCCTTTAGAGGTGGTAAAGTTAGATGATGACATTTTTTATGAGGAGAAACCAGTGAAGATATTAGATCGTAGAGAAAAAGTTCTACGAAATAAGACAATGTCTCTTGTCAAGGTGTTGTGGAAAAACCAAAAGTTTGAAGAAGCGACATGGGAATCAGAGGAGATGATGAAGCAGAGCTACCCACATCATTTTTAGTGTGGGAAAATAAAATTTCAAGGGTGGAATTTTTTTAAGGGGGGAAGATTGCAACGACCCAAACTTTCATTAATGGAAATCCCTCTTGATATAATTAAATGTCTCTTTATGTAAAATGTTTATATAAAATGTCAACTTCTTTGGTTTTATTTTAAGAATTGTGACCATTTCTAATATAGCCATTGAACTGTTATCACATGATTAGTATAAATACAAGGCTTTAACAAATCCATTTTACTCAGAAAAAGGAAGCGATGGCCTCTTCCAGTAGACGTTCCCCATATGAAGACCATTTTTCAGAGCTCATAAATAAGGTGGAATCATTGGGCTTCACTCTTGACCAAGCTCAAGATGAGCTTGAATATTTTAAGCTCAAGAAAGACTTCCTATGATAGAAATGGAAGTTTATAGAGATTACCACCCAAGCAATGTTATCCGAGCCACCCCAAGAGTCTGTCTCTTTCGCACACCATAATCTTTGGTCTTATGTGGGTGTTATAAGGGGTTATGTAACAAGACATTATAACTATAGTTATGTACATTATTTTTTTATATAATAATGAATATAATTTCATTTTATTATTGTTACCTTGTAAATAGTTTTTAAGGGAAAAATAATATTTTTAGTTAATGTTAAACTAAGAAATATATTTTGATGAATTAATGGATTTTTAAATTAAATAATATTTTAAGGAAATATTATTATTATTATTAAATTAATTTTTTATTAAATATAAATGATCGTATAATTTTATGAATGCAATTGTAATTTTTATTAAGGTTTGAAAGCCATTTTTGTCAAAACCCATGAATTTTTGATAAATGTTGGTTTTTATTTTAAAATGGAAAATAATAATATTTAGAAAATTATTTAGATAAAATAAATATTATTTCTAGAATCAAGATGTCGAAATTATCCAACGGTGAATTTTTCATAATTTTCTGAGACAATCAACTTTTTGGGTAAAAATTAAATACCGTTTAAATATATAATGTGTTTTATGACATCATAATGACCCAATAGTGATGTAATAAAATACCATAAGCCTTATTTTATGCCAATATATATTTTTAAAATTAAAATAATGTGATTTTGGGTTTTTTTGAATTATTTTTCAAAGCATTAATGGACTCTTCAAGACTTATTAAACATCTTGTCTTTTTAAATTGTTTTCCTTGGGAGTGTGACCCACCTCCACATAAGCAACCCAATTATTTTAGGAAGTTCATACTTTTTTCCTTATAAAATATTGTTTTCCACTTCCCTTTTCTGAATATCATGGGAAAAAACTATGGGCTGGTTTGTGGTTTGAATTAGTTTAATGTGAGGGTCCCAAACCTAAATAATAAAGAATTCCCTCACCTTTCCTATATAAACACACCCAATCTCCCACTTACTCCTCACTAAAAGCCTTTTTAGTTCGTCCAACAACTTATCTTATATCTCTAGAATCCTCCCAAGGTTCCCCAAGCTCCCAAGAAGCCTCTCTCATGCCTCTCCTAAGCCTTTGGAAGCACACTTCCAAGTAAGGGGTTTTTCTTCCTTTCTCATTTTTGTCCAATATTATTTAAATTATTATTCCCTTTAAATTTAAATTATAAATGTTTGGGTATGGTTTCACACCTCCCCCAAACTTCCCTATTTAATTTTGAATGATGGGAGACCCCTTTCTCTCTCATTAAATTCCTCCCATGTACACCCGTTACTATGACGAAATTCTAAAAGGAATTTCTCTCTCCTCTTTTACATTCTTGCAATTATTTTGTATAATGACTCTAAATTCTATTACAATTGTTGGGAAATGTATCTATATTACCAATTACTATCCATTTCATGTACATATGATGAGACACCCATTTCTCTCGCATAAACAATTTTTATGAATTCTTATGTCAAACCGTTACACTGCCGAAATTGCACCGATTTTCCAAGCCAATGTAATTGTGTAGTGAATACCATGCCCATTTCTCTATCAAGGGTAATAAACTTTATGAAAATTTAATTAATGATTATAAAGTTTCATGTATGAATTCCATATTCTTTTATCATGGATTAAATGATTATGTTTTATGAATCCATGTTATATGATCCATGTGGCACACTTATGCATGAAATGAAATGTTTAAGAAGGGTGCGCCCTTATAGTGCTCCAATGAATTGGGTAAAGTATAGTATCATGATAAGTAAGGTGAAATGGGTGTTTACCCATGATAATTCAAGTGCAATGTGGTTTTAATCATGCTTCATGTGCAATGAGGATGAACTCATACTCCATGTGCAATGAGCCTTGGCTCATGCTAATTCCATGTTAAGTGTTGTTGCCACATTTCCATGTTATGATTACCATGATTTATCATGCCTTTATGTTTATGCTTCTCTTTTGGTATATTTATATGCCTATTGTCTAACATGTATTGTATTCCTCAAGTTATTTCATGATTATTCCCTTATTGGGCTTTATAGCTCACCATTTTTTATGCATGTCCTCAGTTTATCTCATGTAATGATAAGTATGAGGGAATGTAGTTGTCATGTAAATGAAGTTATCAATAAAGATGTTGTATTTCATGTTTTATGTTGTTATGTAGTGATCCTAATCCCCAAATACACTGGACCTCTCAATATTCTATGTTGTATCAAGTGAAGATTATGTAATAAATTATATTTAATTGTGTAATAAAATATCAGGGTTGTCATATATTTGGCTTGGAAATATGCATGACATGAGAATTCTAGGTGCCTATAGTGATGCAAGAACTCTGATCCTTTCCCTCATACCATTATAACAAGGATAAGAGAAAATATCAATTAGAGTAATAATAATAAGAAAAACACAACATGTGTGTCATCTAATGGTTAAATAATGTCAACTATAATAGGTAAAATAGAATAATAATTATATTTTTGGTAACTTGGTTTTAACCCCGAACATGGGTTTGCGACGCCCAAGTACAGATTATAACCAAGTCTCTTAGCATTCATAATCACCAATCTATTGTCTCCAAATAGTAATGAAAGAAAGGAACCTACATATAATACCACTTTGTGACATCTTTGATGAAAATTCCACTTAATCGGTGCCCCGAGACAGGTGGGCCACATGGCCTCACATGCATCTTCCCAAACACCAGAGGCGGATGAATAGCTACGAGGGCTAGGGTGTGTTTTTAGGGATATTATACCCTCAATACCAGAGTGCAACACAACAAATAAATATAAACATAGGTAAATAACGAAAGCAATATAAGTAAATAGACGACGCAATGGAAATAGACAAGAATAATAATAATTAAAATAACAAGAATAACATAAAAAAGCTGATGATGATATTTCATGTATCTAGTAAGCTAGAAAACATGGATACCAAGTAGTAATAATACATGGAAAACCCAATGTAGAAAAAGTAAATACAAAAGTTATCTTAAGAAAATTGAGCTATATCTTAGTCATCTTATACCAGATTCATCCTAGACCAACAAGAAATCAAGTGTTCTAAGCATTATGCTTAGCTTTATCAACACCTACATACATGTAATCTACCCCATGAACCAACTAAAACTTAGATAGGGTGTGAGATAAATCTCAGTGGGCCACCACCAAAAATGTCTATATCATTCATCCCATGAAATGTAAATGTAATAGTGTTAAAGCATGCATATATAAAGTAATACATCACAATTCAACTAAATACCCAAGTACCTACTTCAACCCTCAGCTGATGTCTAAACATGTAACCATTTCATCATTTGATTATTACCAATTCATAAACAATTCACATGTTAGTAATAGTGAAGGTTCCAAGATATAACAAGGCAACATGTAATGATATTTAATAATGAAGTACCAAGGTAATAACCAAGGAAACATAGACCTCAAGGGTCTCCAAATTAGTAATGAATTTTGCCCAACTAAGGGAAAGAATGTAATACGAGTAGCGTAGTCCAAGGAATTCCACAATAAGATGTCTACCAAGTCCAAAGAGTTCATCCAAGGTAAAACAGGGATAAGAAATGATTAGGGATGATGGGATTTAACCATGTAACTTACTTTTAAATACTATATCCAAGGAGTGTATCCATGTAATACTTTAATAATATTAAAGGGATTCTATGATGTCAAACTTGGCATCCAAAGTTAGACAAGGATCAGGATCTAGGTGCTTCTCAACCAAATCAATCCATATCCTTGAATCTAAATGGGGTCCCTAAGTGCTCAAGTAATTCTCTAAGGAATAAAAGGTGATCATGAGTCCGAACAATACTATTTGAAAATGGATTCATATAATATTTAATTTAGTGCAAGCCTTTAATTTCATTTGTGTGACAAGGTAAAGTAGCGTGAAACCCTTTAATCAAGTCATAATTAATCGATAAATCAATTTGGTTCAAACCATAGATTTCATTAGTGTGACAAGGCCAAGTAGAATGAAACCATTCATCTAATCCATTTTAGGCATTTTAAAAACCAAGGTTCACTTTTCTACCATACATTAACATGGTAAGTGGTGTTACGAACATGAAAAATTTTATTCAATTACCTTGAAAAAGGCCAAGTCATATACTTTGTATACTTTCCAATTTCCATTTCACTTTTAATTATCAAATTTAAACACTTACCTTTGGCAGGTAAAGTGGTGAGAATACATGGTACTTTAAATTATGATATTATAAATTTAAATCAAGCCATTTAATATAGAAAAGATTACCCTTAGAAAGGTTAATCCAAGGCATACCTGACAATTTTCTCAAACGTGTCAAAACACTAAAACAAAAATTATAAAAAAACATACTACATGGGATGGATGGAGTTGTGAGAATAACCAATAAAAACTAATAACATATTTCAAAATATTATAACCATATGGTTATAATGATTATATGAATGTCATATAAATTCAATAAACAACACCTCGTGAAATCGGCTGGCCCAACACATAATTTACAAAATCAACAAACTTGAGGGATGAGTTATAGACCAACCACCTTAGGCTTGTATGAATCTCTTCATCCAGTATTACACTTAATTCGGATTGAGATAGAGTAGATCTGAGAAATGAGTAAAAATTATTTCACCTCGTTAACTAGGTTGAGAGAAAGAGAGATAAAAAACAGCTAAAAAGGACATGATTACTTACCATTGCACATCCAGCATGATGAACAGAAGATCAAAAAAATCCTAGATGAATTAGATCTCTTGATCCCTAGGTTAGGACATAAAAGAGATCCAAAAAGGGATAAATGGATATTCATCCCACTAGAAATCAAATAAGGGAAGAAGTAGAGACTTAATTAGATCATTAAGGGTAAAAATGTACCCAAAATTTAGCCTGTGCACGGTTTGGCCACATAGTTTAACAAACTATTCACAAACCATGAAAGGGTACTTAGAGAAAAGGGGTACTCATAGGGTTAGGCTCTATGGTGTGTGAAACCGTGTGCTAATCTTGCATTAAGGATATTTCCAAAAAAATAATGCCTCCTACATAGTTTCCTCTAACCACACGACCTCTCCACATAGTTTACTACAAACCATGCACCATGACTAATTATCCAAAAAATATGGATTTTAAGATCAAAATAATCCCCAACCAACCTTGAGACCATTTATAACTCATTAAGTATCAATATTAGGTCCAAAATAAATAATTAGAATGAAATTTAATGGATCTATACCTAAGTGAAAAACCGAGTTCTGACATCTTTTATGTGTTATTGATATGCCTATTGTCTAACATGTAATACCTTATTAATTTTATGATTTTATTATTCCATTGCTAGGCTTTATAGATTATCAATTTCTTATGTATGTCCCTAGTTTATCTTAAGTAGTTTTAATAATGAAGGAATAATATGAGCATGATAAGGATGTTTCAATAATGTTTATGTACCCCATATTTTAAGTTGTTATGTAATATACCTAATTCATAAATACACTAGATTTATCAATCTTCTGGGTTTTATTATTTATATTCTTATGTAATAAATTTTGAATTAATGTGTAATAAAGACAAGGTTTATTATAGTTAGAGAGTTTTTTGTGGGTTTATAGCTACTTTGTGGTGATGATGGATGATTATCAAGTTTCTTATAAGTGGATAACTACTTAGTGATGGTTATGGATAGTTAATGAGTTTGTTATGGGTGGATAGTTATAAGTAATGATATAGAATTAGTTTTATATGAATATGATGTGATGTGGGTTGGAAAGTTTGATAATGTGGTATGGAAATGAAGTGGTTGGATACATGGATATTGTGACATGTTTTTGTTATTTTTTTGTTTTACTTAATCCATACATTAATACAGTATCATGATTTATTTTCATGGACCGGTGAAAGTTCTGGGAAGAAACCTACTGAGTATATTTAAAGTATCACCACCACATTATATAAATTATATTTTATATTATCTAAATAGAGTTGGTGTTGGTGTTGGGAAACCTTATATTTGGACATAGAAGGCTATTTAGTGAAGGCGGTGGAATTATGACTTACCTATGGTATAGATGATATGATTGGATTGAGGTTGGTTTTTTCCTTTTTGTATTGAAATATTATGACATTAATTGAATTAATATAAACTATTCATGTATCAAGAATTGTAATTCATTATTTTATTCATGATGATATACAATGTTTCTTTTATAAAGGGTAATGTCTTCCATTATGTGTGATATTATACCCTTGGTGCTACTTACTAACCTGTGGCCCATTAAAGGTGGGATTTGGGGGGTCACACTCTAACTAATTTTCTATTTAGGTATAGTCCCAACATGGGAAGGCCGTTACACTCAAAAATTCACATAATATTTTTTTATAATAACTCCCTTTAAAACCCAACCAAATACACTAATATAAATAAAAATATTCTTTAAAACAACCCATGAAAATATATAAAAATTTATAATTTTCATCTATGGAAAATCATTACAAATAATTTTAGGAAATAAAAATATTAAATTAAAACCACTTAATAAATATCAACCTAAAACTTAACTTCCAGAAGTAACTACAATAAAATATTTTTATAGTAAGGATAAAAAATAATGTAATTATTACCAAACCTCATAAATGACCTAAATAAAAAATTCATTCAGTGGAATGGTTCAACATTTTAATGAATAACTAAAAATACAAAAAGATTATCCAAAGTCTCGCTAGATTCATAAATTCATAAAGTGACACAATCAATAAACTTTACACATGTTTCAAAGATGAAATGAGGAAATAAAACTCTTATAAAGGATCTCATAATCACATCTAATCTAGAAACATTCTTCAAAACATATCTCATTAAAAATTGAGCAGAAATAAAAAAATCCTGAAATTTTAGAATTTAAAAATAGATATCATAACTATTATAAATTATATTTATTTCAAATTTTTTCAATATATTGAGGAAAATAACTTACTGAATTTAACTATAATAATTTCTATTTAAAAAAAAAAATCGTTTTTTTGAATTAAAGATCCAATTTCATTAAATATACTAAATAAATTGCTTTAAAATTATATAATATCAAACTATAAGTACTAAATTTATAAAAAATATTTGTATACATAATTAAAATTTATGTTTTAAGATATAAAGACTAAAATAAATAGAATTAAGAAAATTCAATCTCATGATTTAAGTAATCAATGACATCCTTTATAATCTAAATGCTTCACTTTTCATCACAAGAAAATTATGAAACATGAAAATATTAATCTAAAATATCTTAATAATTATAAGGGTATTTTGAAATAATTGCATTATAATAAACTTAAAAGAAACAAATTTAAGAGTGGGAATCTCAATGGAGTTAGTGAACATAATAGGTAAAATTTTAATCCTTATTATAATTCATCACTCACCCTAAAATTATCAAACATTAAAATATTGATTAATTCATCTATTTGAATACAAAAAATATTAATATATTTTTATGAAACAAAATAAAAGAGAAATAAACCAATATAAGGGGTATAATATAACAACATAAAAATAGTTTCATAACAATAGAAATGATACAAAATATTTAAAATATAAGATATATCTTATTATAATTAGATATATAATTTATTTTATACTATCAAAATCAATTTTTACCATTTAATGAAAAATCAAAAACATCATAATTATAGGGAGAATCAAATTATGTGTAGTATCTAGATCCCTTACTTAAATTAAGGCAGATGAATCATTTATGAGAATATCCAATAAATTCAAGAAATCATTTGAAGGTTTTAAAATTAATTAAACTAGAATAAAAATATTAATTATACCCAAAAAATAAATAAAATCTAGCTTCATTTGAATGAAATCATGTAGTTAAATTTTTTTATGATTCATAAATCAGATGTGTATAGGTGGAGATCGAATGGAGAAAAGTTTTAGCCAACGAAACATTTTTGGGAAGGGTGACCTTTCTATGGGTTCATGAGTAACCCACCAAAAAGGGATAATTTTTTGGTGTCTATTTCCCCCCTTCAGTTTTTATTTTCATTTAAAAAAACATTTTTCCACCTCTTCACTCTAATGTAGGCTCAGTTTTAAAATTTTATTATTATATTTAACATATCTTTCTTTATAATTTCCTCTTTTATTATTTATTTTAATTTTTTACATTTCACACACACACCATTCTATACACTACACACACTCACACACACCAATTTACATGACTTTATCATCCCCACAAACAATAATTTCTATGATTTTACCCTCTCACACATCAATATCATCAATTTTTTTTCTATATTATAATATTTTAATAATATCACTTTATAAATTAACAACAAAGATACATAAAACTTCTTTTATATATATATATATATTCACACATATACATTCATTAATTTTCATACATATATTTTTATTTATGTAAAAATTAATTAATCATGTTATTATTATTATCAAATAAAAATTCTCATATACATAATAATTTCTAATAAAATTATATAAAATAAATAAATGTACTAATGAAATATTAAAAATTCTAAGATAAAAAATTCAAACATTCACCCAAAATCAAGGTTTTGTATAATTTATGACTCAAAAAATTTACATCCATATAAATCCAAGACCACCCCACAAAAAGAACCAAGTAAGAAAGATAAATTTTGGATCTTTACATCATATACCTATTAACACCTTTCCATCCATGATAATAAAAAACTGATAATGGAAACATATATACTCTCATGAAACATACCTCTTAGAAAAAATAAACTCCATATACTTATAAACACCCCAAAATAATGATTTTAACAAAATCTAATTAATTTCCACCTTTAAAGAAGTATCCCCACCACATGAAACTATAAATATCAACCTTTTATGCCTCAATCAATGAGAAAAAAAGTCACCACCATATAAATTCAAAATAAAAGACACCTTACCATGATTTTTTTTTAATTTTCATTCATTTATAATTAATGTAAAAGAAAATCTTGGAAGTAAAATTTAAAAATAAACTGAAAATTGAAAGAAATAAATTTTCAAATATAGAAAACACTACTTAGAATCACATAAATACAACAATATACATTATAAATGATAAAAATTGATGATAACGAGAATTTTTTTATCAGTGATAATGGAAAGAGGTGACAAAATTATCCTTTATCATCATTAAAAAAAAATTAATGATGAAAGGAAATACCTTATTATTGATTTTTTTACACTAATAAAGGGACCCACTGATTATTGATTGTTTGGTGCTGATAAAAGTTCATCCTTTATTTTCACCCAAATAAGTCATATAAGGGGTAACTTGCATAATAAATTATATATATTCATATTAATATATTAATTTTCATTAAATAACCCAGGAAAACCCTTAATTTTGTAACCTAAGCTAGCTCAGGACATACTCGAGGAACATCCTCGATCTCCCCATGGTGGAGATAAGCCCCAAAGAATCACACATGAGCTAGTGGGGATGATTTAACCTAGATAAAAAAATTAAATAAAGATAAAAACTTCAACAAAAATTTCAGCATGACCCATCCGTAAGTTGGATGTCTACACCAATAAAAATCAACAAAACGAAATTATAAAAAAACAAATGAAGAAAAACAATCACGAACAAAATCTAACTCAAGTAAATAAATAAAGACTATAACATAGATAAAAAAATTAAATATCTCTGCTAAATGATGTATAAAACCATAACCAAGGTTTTTTACAATATTGGATAACTTTAATGATATAGATAAAATGTGAAACATTATTAAATGAAACAAACAATAATGATCTAATATCCATCCAATTATACAACTCGCCATCTAACCTCAACCATATATACTTAATGAGAAATGAAACTAAACCATAATGAGAACTTGAAATGATAAAAGAATGTGTGAGCATAAAGCTCAGTAGAATTTACTTATAAAACCCCACCATATGAATTAAATTTAAATAAATTATATAATTCATGCTAATTTGATAATATAGTTTAAAAAATATAAGTTTTCTCATTTTATTTAAAAATACAATCATATTACATTTCTATTTTCCTTTATCCCAATTCCTTTTTAAAACATAAAGGTTGAAATACTTTAAAGTTGTGTTTCTTTGAAGATTTGTCTTAAAAAGGTTCCAAAACCATTTTGAAAATATTTAAATCACAAGTTATCTATTTTTTTCAAAATAATACAAAAAATAGAAATTAGTTGACATAAGATTAATTATAGTTGAAATAGTGTGAGGGAAATGTAAAAATAATAGCCAATCATCACAGTAATAAAGAAACATAAGCAATAAAATATAAAAAATACTAGTGATCAAGGGAATCCTAGGATCTTAGGGGAAAATACAGAACATACTAAATAAGATCCACCCAAATTGGCACAACTAATGAAATATAACCATCCTAACACATCTTATTTCTATCATTGGCCTAACTGAGGGGAAATTCCTAAAGTAGAGAAAACACCATACCATGTCCACTAGTCCGATTACGATCTTAAAATAGAAAAAAATATGTTCATAGAAATTTAAATTGAAACTCTTGGGTTCCCATGATGTATAAAATGGAGGAGAGTAAAATAACTATCACATAATAACCCTTAACTTCAAACATCCTTAATAGAATCACCCCTTCTCTTTCATTAAAAAAATAATCTGTATAAAAATTTCCAACTATGAAAAAATAATCAAATAAAAAATGAAAATTTTATTCTTCAAAATATACTATGTTAATTCTCAAAGAGTGGTGCTAAATATAAAAATATCTATTTCAAAGATCCAACTAGGAATTATTAATAGAATTTAGAAACTAAACAATAAGACACTTTTTTTTAAATTACCTACCACACCTTTAGAAATTTAGGAAAACACTCAAAAATAAATTTGAATATAAAAACACCACTTGAAATATTATCAATAATTTAAAAATTATATTTGTAAATTTCATTAAACACTCGATGTGTGTAGTTGAGTAAAAAATATTTAAATCATATTTGTAAGTTGATAAATATTTGGTATGGAAATGAAAATCAAGTAAAACTTGATTTTACTTTTTAATAATCCTTAAAAAATACTTAACACTATCATTTAATAATATAAGCATGAATTTAAACAAATAATAAATTATGATTCTATAATTTACTGATAAATACAAGGGGAACATACCTGAAACCAAGAAATCCAGGACACTTTCATTAGGTGTGGTTCTTATCCAACATAACAGGGTAAGAAAAAACCCTTAATTAACCTGACCATACCCTAGATCAAGAAAATAACCAATTAAAAAATTAATACAGGGATATCTTAGGTCACTAAGACCATATACAGACAAGAACAAGGTAGAAGAAGGAGGAAAGGAAAATAAGAGAGGGTTGGATATTGATTACATTGATAATTTTGACTTGAAACTTGAATAAATCCATTGCATTCACCATCAATTCATAAAAGGAGGAGGAAAAACTAAAGGGTATGGATCCCATGGGCCATGTATGATTCTAGGGAGATAAAGCAAGGGTTTGAAATTAAAAATTGTGAAAGGTTTGAATATGAATTTATCACTTTTTAAAATATGGGTAGGCCACATAGTTTGGCCACACAATTTTCCAAACCATGTTCCAATAATGAAGATATTACATGAATCAGTTGCTGTATAACATGATTTAGCCCCATAGTTTGAAAAATAATGTGTAAATCATGTGAAATCATTATATTAAAAACTATAGACATTCGAATGGTTTCCATACAGTTAGTACTAATCATGTGGGCTAGCTATGTGACCTTCTATAAAATCCAAAATTTTATAATTTTCAAGGAAAAATATATTGAAAATCAATTAAAAAATCACAGACTCATGAATAGATAAAATAATAGGGTAAAATTGTTCGAGGGTGTGACAATACTCCCCATAATGACATAATCTATCCATAAAAGGTCATTAAGTTCCAAATAAAGGAAAAAAATAAATAATATTAAATTGAAAATAAAAATTGGTCCCTCTAACTGGATCTACAAATACCATTTAAAACATGTATAATTTTCATAAAAAATGCATCTGTAATACAAAAATCACACCCACCATCATAACAAGAAGATTACAAGATAGAGACTTAGAGTTGGTTTTCTCATTATTAAAGAACTCAATAAAAATTTAGATCTAAAAGATAATGGAAAAACCAAAATACTATTTTAAAAAATAACCCAATATTTTGATTAAAAGGATATCTAATAGATATTCCAAGAAAGGAACATAAATTATATCCACAAAATCAGACACACTTATCCAAAATGGATCGAAACATAAAAATTCCTTTACTAAAAACCATGAATCCATGTCTAACGAAATAAAGGGGCACAAAAGGCTTAAAGAAGAGGAAGAGAGAAAGTAATATCACCAATATTTTTTTCAAACTTTTCTCAAAATATAGTATAAACTAGAGTAAAATTAAAATAGAAACTCACAAAACAAGGAGTGTTGTTTCACTACCAATATACTTATAACTAGGTACACATACAAGGATGTATAAATTATAATTATTCCCTATAAAAAACAATAGAAATAGTCTTGGGTCAAATAATAACGAAATGTGACCTAGGAACAGATTCCTATAACCCCAATCATGGAAATTATTAATAAAATAAAACTAATTCTCGTTAGTACGCACTAATAACTGGTCCAACATCCATCTTAGTTACCCAAAACACAACCCTTATTTTTTATTTAATAATCCTATAGTGAAACTGAACACAATTATAAACACCAAAATCCCCTAAAGGATCTTCCCAAAATGATAGGGCATGATAATGACCTAAAATAACCACATCTATAAATACTAATCCATAAGGACACCAAAACACGTGTTCATGAATATAAAATGAGACCTAAAAGGAAATGACATTCTAAAAAGGTTATCTATAAAAAATCATCTGACTCTTAAACAAGAATGGTCCCCAAGAATAAATCTCAATCCAAAATACAAAGAATGCCTCAAATAACGATAGTATCCATCTCCAAAATAATATTATGGAGAAATTCCCAAAAAACCAGGACAAATATCATGAAGGGAAAAAATAGAACAATGATGGAATTCCAAAAAAGAGGGAGATTTATATCACCCTACTTAGATTATGTGTAAGAATAATAGTTTTTAGAGGATATACTCAGGTACTAAGAGGCACAAATCTGAAATAATCTATAAGGAAATAACTCTATGACTTCTTGGGTCTGTTCTAGAAAGCATAAATCATATAATAAAAAATCCATAAGACTTATAAAATAATTCAAATTTTTGAACCACATATGATCAAAAATAAATCCCCACTCAAATCAGCAACCTAGAGAATAAATCAAAATCCCCAAAAAATCATAATTTTCCCTTCAATATAATTAACAGATATTAAATAAAAAACTCATATGTTAATTAATTTGGAAACCAAGAGCCTTAATGTTAAATATTAAGTCCCATTTTGGAAATAAATTTGAAACTCTACGCATCCTTTATTTAAAATATTTTCAAGTTTCCCAAAACCGTAAAATCTATTTTTATAATTATGCATCATGATAAATTTTAATTAGTTTTAAAATATCACTTTCATCCGGACAAACTATTTTTCAAATCCTCTATTGAAATATATTCTAAAATAACAATAAACCACTTTATTTTAAATTATTTTCAAAATACCCTTTATAAATTTCAAAATCCACAATTTATTATTAAAACCATGTTTATATTTTAAAAACACATACCATTTATACTCAATAAACATTGAAACATTATTAAATGTTTAATATAATGCCCCATCTTTCAACATTACTTTATCTTGAGTTAAGACAAGAATTCACATTGAGGATATTTTCAGTTTTATAGTTTTGGATAATTAGGCCATAAATATTACATAATAACTCAAATATTACAAGAACCTTAATATAATTATAACAGATAAAACAATCATAGTGGAAAAATAAAAATTCCACATTAAAATTACATTTCATTTTTACAAATCCGACCACTCATAAATGAAAAACATTATTTGAAAATAAAATTGTAAACTTGTAAAGTAAACATAATTTTTTTAATTAATTATAAAATAAAGAAATTTGGTTCATGATATATATGTTTAAAAAAAATATTCCAAGTTATTAAAATAATCAATCCATTTAAAACATAATTAAAACATTTAAAAATAATATTTTTGAATCAAAGTATTCCATACCACATTGAAACATTTGATTGATATTTAAAAAAAACATTTTAAAACATTTATTTCCATATAAATAAATATTTAAAGGCATTTTTAATACATGAAAATTAATGAGAATGATTTATAAGAATAATTATTTAAAATATTTAAAACGATGTTTTCGTTAAAGAGTCCCTTACAAAGATCATTTTGTTAATAAAATAGATCGATTATATGTATTCACTATATATCCACAAAAAATAAGTATCAATACAAGATATTATATCCAAAATTAATTTTCCACATATTCATAGTATGACATAATCAAGAAGTATAAGTTTAACCCATTGACTAGAAATTGGGTTAAGAAAATACATTACAACTTTTAATCTGTCGAATTGTGTGGCCCATAAAAGTAATAATCATCGAATGAAACATTTAATAACAAGAAGATAAATATATTAATGATATTTCAAATCAAAGGTAATTATATTTAGACCTTAAAAAATTAATTAGTGGTTAATAATGCATATATCTCACAAAGGTAAAAAGTAAGATGAGTAAATCCTTACAAAGTTCTTATCATTGAGGTGGGAATTCATAAATGGGGAGATTATGTGTAGAAAAGGTATATCAAAACATATAGAAGTTTAAATACAAAATAAAACAATAAAAATTTATTCCAAACATAATCTTTAATTAATAAAATAAATTAATTATCCGTAAAACACAATGAGTGGAAATTAGGTTAAGAAGTTCACAAACCTCGAGTCTGACCTGTCTCGTATGTTCTTTATCTTCCTGAATAATAAAATTAGTTTATTTTAAAATTTCTTTATAAAATTATTCAATTTTATTATTGATTTTATATCACTTCTTACCATGTTATAAAAATTATATAATTATTTATGTTCATGTTAGACGTTTTGTTGATATTCAGTACTTGATTCGAAAATGAACTTAGCATGATGTCAACTGTCCAAGTGGTCATAAGTTCATCATCGAAATAATATAAAACACAATATAAATATCTTATATATTTATTATTTAATTATTTATAATAATAGTTTTAAGAAAATCTAAAAACATCATTCATAGAGACAGTAGTCTGTACGTACACATGAATGTTATTTTCGTTTTTTCCTGTCGTATTAAAGGAACTAAATTAAATGAAATATATAATTAAATATATATACATATATAATATTATTAAAATAGAATTAATATGTTATTTATATCATATATTTTTTACTAAAAAAATATTTAATACATTCAATGTGATGTATAAACGAATCAAATTGTTTTGAGGAGGCGATAGTCCACACAACCCCAAATACAGTTATCATATAAGAAAAATATGGAAATCAAGAAGGTATGTTTAATATAACATTTCTAGCATATGAAATAAGTTATAATATACATATTTAAATATTATTTAACCAGAAAAATAGTTTTAAGACCAGACATGATGGCATTAATGGAGAAAGAACAAAAACTTTATTAGTGAAGGAGGTGAGAAGAAAGTAGAAAAATAAAATAAAAAGAAAAAGAAATTAAGAGGGGTACTTTTAGAAAATTACCTCTTGAATATCCATTCCTTGAAAGACCCCTGAGGACCTTGGGTTTGGTTATTTGGTGATACTATCATCACTTATATGTGGGTAAAGTGAGTAGGAGAGGTTTGGGTAGATATTTTAGGATATAAAAGGACTTTTTGGTTTGAAAATGGGAGGTGGAGTGGTGGTATTTATACTTGAGGAGAGGTGGGTTCAAGTGA
The DNA here is from genome assembly GCA_963277665.1 of Viscum album. Taxonomy (NCBI): domain Eukaryota; kingdom Viridiplantae; phylum Streptophyta; class Magnoliopsida; order Santalales; family Viscaceae; genus Viscum; species Viscum album. Next base: position 2,081,790,085 of record OY728136.1, on the reverse strand, counting down.
TTAGTTTATTGATTGTCTTATATTAAAATCCAACCATATCGAGGTGGAATTAAATTTCATGAAATTTGATTTTAATTAATATAATATAGGAGAGTTAGGGTTAATAAACACCTAAAACACTCTTTAAATTTTGTAGTTTTTAGGTATGTTGAGTATTTAACTTTTAATTTTAACCCTTGTCAAAATTTTACTTCTACTAAAGTAAATAATGTTTTTACCATGGTAACTTTTTTATATCTAAAAATGAAATTTAAATTAATTTTTACTTTCTAATTCCAAATATGGAATACATTTTATCTAATTCAATTCACAGAATTGGTAAAAGGTTATTTAAAATGAATTCCGCAAACAAAACTAAAATGTGGGTTTTTAAAGTGAAATGTTCAAAAGTTTGAAATGTTGTTATATCTATTTTAAAATTTAAATTGATTGTAATGACTTAAATTGGATAAAATTATAAAAAAATAAGTATACTCTTAAAATAATTAAAATTACAATCTAACTATATAAATAAATTATATTAAAAAGTAGCTTTTAATTAAAATGCAGTATTTTTCAGTATTCCGTAAAATATGAAAGTTATCAGAAAAATGCCAAAAATTTATCCAAAATAAATTTTTATGCCTTGATTCAAAATAAGAAGATTATTTGGTAAAATAGAACTTATAAAAGTTTCAAAATTGAGATTTTAAATTGGTTCTCCATCAAAAGGTAGTAAAACATCATTTTTTCAAGAAATACTTCTTTTATCAAAAAAATTGAATTTGTTCTTTTATCATGTCTATAAAACATTTAAGATGAATCTTAAACATTAAATTAAATATAATGAATATATTATTTATTAATAAAACCAAGAAAGAGTGATTTTATTACTTTATAAACTCACTTATTTTCATTTAAATAGTTTTTTTTGAAAAACATTTTACTTATTTAAAAAGGGTATTATATTCATTTATAATTAATTGTGAAAAAATAATTAATTATAAAAATGTGTAAATAATTTTAACATTTAAATAATAATAGTAACATTTAAATAATAATATTTAGTAACATTCCTTCCATTCCGATGGCTAGGATATAATAGTAACATTTAAATAATAATATTTAGTTGTTCATTTAAGCTTGATGTAGCGTATCATGTATGCTATCGAACATAATGTTTCATTATTAAAACTCGATATATTAAATTTAATCCATTAGTTATAAAACAAAAAACCTCACTGGAAATAAAATCACCATTAATTTTAAAGAACCCCTAATTAAAACCAATTTTTAATTTTTTTTCAAAAATTAGAACTAATGTTTTAAAAAAAATATTTTATCTACTAAAACTCATAAAAACTAAATAACATCAACAGAAATTAAAATCCCCTTCAATATATACCAAATAAAATAAACTAATAACCCAAGGATATTTATGATCAAATGAATTCCAAAAATGATATTTTGAGGGGAAAAGTGGCTATTCATAGTTTGGTCACATTATTTGGATGACTATGAATCAACCTTGAAAATGTTACTGGAAAGGGAGAAGAACCAATCACATGGGCTTTTTATGGTTTTCCAGGTTATGTAGTCAAACCATGAACCTGAGGTTATACCTTCATTTTCACTCCCAAAACATAATGAAAACTAATCTAGATTAACATAATCACAAATACCACCAATAAAAACAAAAAACTACTATAAATAAGTAAATAAGAATCAAAATTCAATACTCATAACCCAATATCCCAAGGAAACTGAATGTTTAGAGTGAGTAAGAGTTTTTTAACACCCAATGATTTTGTGAACTATATTTTTTCAAATAAATTTAATATTTTTTTATTGTTTTTATTACATGAAACACCAATATTATATTTCATTACACATAACTCTGAGTTTCTCTTGTGTTACATGAAACACTGAGTGTTTCTCTCATTACATGAAACATCGAGAGTTTGAACAAAACATGACATATAACTAAAATATTATTAAAATTATAATTATTTATTACCTATTAAAATTAAATGTATGAATAAGACTAACTAAATTTTGAAAATATATGGTTTAAAAATTTATATAAAAATAATTATTTGGTGACTAATTAATAATAAAATGAAAATAGAAACCATTTTAAAATAATGGAAATCTTTTTATGAAAAAAATTTTTTACATGCACAAATGTATTATACCTAAATAAATTAAAAAATAAATTTTTATGAAAGACTTTAATAAAACTTATATATTATATATTTATTCAAATTTTGGACATTTATCTTTTGTGTTTTCTATACAAGAGATAAGAATAAAATCAATTTTATTATTTAAAGTAATATTTTTCTAAAAAATAGTCATGTCTCCTTTTATTAACATATTTTAAAATTAATTTTTTACAATTTTAGAAAATTTATTTTAAAAAATAAAATAATTTTTGAAATAAAAAATTGAATATTATCTTTTATCTAATTTTTGTGAATTTTTAAAAAGATAAATTTTTCTGTGAATGATTGAAAATAATATTTTTTATTAAGAATTGTAATTTCTTTTAAAGCATTTAAAAAGTTAAAAAATTATTTAAATATGGTTTTAAAAGCATAATTAGTTTAATTATATATCTATTAATCCAATTTAAGTCATTTAAATAAATTTAATAGTTAATTTTTGACGTAATTGTTTATTAGTTGTTTTGAAACTTGTCTCTTTTAAAAACCATTTTTTCATCCCATTTGTGGGATTAATTTTAAATTAAATTTTGAAAATTATGTTAATATAATTTATAAATATGTATTAAATATTTTGGATCATCATAGTTTATATTATTTAATATTTTTAATTTAATTTTTTACAAAAATTAATAGTAAAAATATAAAAACTTAATTTCTGTGAATAAGGTTAAACGGGTTTACGAGGGGTTAAATTAAAAAGATAAGGGGTAAAATGACATAGAAACTTGTCCAACACCAATTTTATTGAAAAATTTATACCTTATAACCTATAAGGTTAGATAATGATCCATTTTATCCTTATTTAATTTAAAAAACGTGGTTACATTGTTTTATTTTCAATAATTACTAGTGTGCCACTCACCTTACTTATAAAAGGATACCCCCCAATCGTCTACACTTAAAACCTAAAAAATAATTTTATTTAATAAATAAATACCCAAATAATTTCCTTAATTACCTAAAATAATTATAGATTCCTTATTTTGGTTATTAATCCCTATTAAGAAGGCCTTATGTGTAAACCTAAAGAGGCTCTCTGAAGAAGAGGTAAAATTCTAAAAAAAAGCATTTTTGTTTTATTTCTTCTTCCACATACATTAATATTTAAAAATATAATAAAATAATAAACCCAATATATAATATATAATTAGATGTTATAATATTAATTAAATAACCTAAATTTATCTCCTCTTCCATAAAATGGAATATGAAATCAACATTCATTTGTACGACGGACTACCGCACCACGAACCTATGTTATTAATTTTTCATCAGCCCTATCATAGATAGATATAATTATGGATTTAATATTTATATATTATATTTATTATATTATTATAACTCTTAAATTATAATACCTCATCTATCTTTTTACTACCAAACCTATTGGAAACCAATAACGTCGCTCTTGTGTACGACAAACTACTGTCACAAGAACCGATGTGATGTGTTTTTCATTTTTATTTTAGTTATATGGTAATAACGATATTTTAAATAAATATATATGATATTGTTAATATATTTACACTTATTTAATTATTATATCCAATATATTTCCTTACTTTCTATTCCGTGGGAATATGTTAATGTCTTTCATGTGTATGGTGAACTACCACCTCGTGAAGTGATGCGATTTTTTTTCACGTTCAATTTAAATAGAAGGTAATAAGGGAAGTTTTAAAGAAAAATATGTTATATATATGAAATAAAAGTTATTTTTTATTGGTAATATATTATTTAACCTTCTTTATTTCAATCTTTGAATACAATGGAATCTTCGTTCATGCATTCATACGACCCACCGTCTCCATGAACGGTGTATTTTATTTTGTATCTCTAACTTATATAGATTACTATAAATACATATATACTGAATATATATTATATTTATATAATATTTAAAATTATTTATATTATCTAAATATGGTGAAATTAAGAGGACAAAAAATAAAAAATCAAATCAAACCTGAAAAAAAGCAGTTATTCTTTGAAACATGTATTTAACATGGAATTGTTAATTAAAAGGTAATAAAAGGTCTTAAGTAAATAATATATGGTATGATATATATAATTATTTTTCTTAAATAGTTTTATAATAAAATTATATTTATTATAATAGATGTTTTAACATGTACGAAGGAATTCAACACTTAAAGAAAGGGTTTTTATCTCACGTTTATTTTTTATGAGACAAATGTCATATTCAATACATATTTATTTTATGTGGTGTATATAATTAATATGAATTTATATTATCATTATTATAATTAAATTTATGGGGATTTAAATATCAATTTTAGTAACTCTCTTTCATGGGGTTTATGATTCAAAAGATACCAAAGTGGTAAGGGATTTTTAGACTCGATTTTCCTTCTTTGAGACATAAGATATGTTATGCACATATCTTATTCTATGAGGTGTATATATTGACCCATTTACATGTTATGTTATGAATCTACTTCCATTAATTATATTCATTTTTTAATTTTATGTTATTCTTTAATGGGGATTATGATTCAAAATATACTAAAGTGGTAAAGGTTTTATGTTACAATATCATCCTTTATAAAGATTGTTTATGTGTATGCTTCTGATTTTTAAATATTATGATATATATCTCAAGAAAAACATTATGTTTCTTATCCTATTTTTTAGACATTATAAAACATGTTTCCCCTTCATTTTAATCTTTATATGTACTCAAGAGTTCAAATTATTGTTTTCATGAAAAAATCGTCTCAATTTCTCTATTCGATCAAAAACCATTTTTTTCTTCCAAAATCATGTTTTCTAAAAAAAATTTCTAAAAAGTTTTTAATATAATATAAATAATTTATTAAAAACACTTTTACCCATATTTTAATTTTTACAATTTTTTTAAGAAACCTTCATGCTATTTTTCAAAAAAACCCTTTTTTGATTTTACAAAAGATGTGAGAAAAAATATTTGTTTAAAAATGTATGACATGAATGAAATTTCCACTATAATGACCATTATTTTATTTTAAGAATCCTTTATAGATTTTAAAAGTTTATTTTTGAGTAAAATTATTTTTTAAATGTTTTATTTTTAAAAAAATGTTTTTCAAAGTTGAAAGGCTATATTCGTCTAAAAATGTTCCAAGTTATCATTCAAAATAATTTCCCATATAAGATGACACCCATTTATGTTACTTATGATTTAATGGGGATATTATCCAAGGAAACCATTTTTATTATTTATTTGGATGGTTTATGTTTATGATGAAAATATTTTTATGAAACCTTCTTCTTTATCCGTCAGTTATACTATGATAAAATTCTAAACAAACCCACTTCTTTTTCTATGAGTTATTCTCTTATGAAATGATGAAATTATTATGAACCCTTTCTATTTTTCATAGGTCATTATAAGATGAATTTTTTATGAAACCCAATTATTTTCATGGGTTCTAATATGATGTATGTTTTGTGATCTTGTGGATCACATTGTTATTATTTTCATTATGTAATGGGTGGGACCTATATCTCCCTCTAATGAATTAGGTAAATATTGATATATCATGAGATAAATAGGACTATAATAGGGAGTTAATGTAGTTTATTAAGGGACTCTTTCCTCTATAAAAGTCTAGGGTGTGAACCCTGACAAATACATGGTTTGGGGAGTGAACCCATTCCACTATGATAGTATGGGAAATAAGGATTGAACTAATAATAAAATTATTTTTTATGGTTATATGTATTACATAAATATATTAATTATTATAATGTTATGATTTCATGGGTCATGTCCTTTTTATTTTATTATGATTCACGTTTTATGAACTTCCAAGACTTATACCATGACTCATGTTTATAATCTATGATATGCTAGGTATAGTTTTAAAACATTATTCTCATGTTATCGTTCTCTTATGATCATGATATATTGATATATACTTTTTTTACCCTTAATAATAATTCATGATCAGCCTTTAGTATGTTTCCTTTCCCCAGGTCATGATGAAAGGTATTATGTATGATATGTCTAAGATGAGTGCTATTTTTGAAGAACATATTAGGAGATGACATAACTCACTTATAGACTTGTTGTTTATGTGTCCAATTTTCCAAAGGTACTAGAACTAAATGATTATGGAATTGATCATTATATTATTTATTGAATATTATTATATTAATATGTAGTATTTATTTTTGATAATTTTGAGTCTTTACAATTGGTATTAGACTAATTTTTTGTTAAAATTTGGAAAACAGGATTATAAAACATTAGTAAGATCCTTAAGGATATTTAAAAGTATATATCTTCAGATATATCTATGTATAAGTCTATGGATTAGTCAACATATAAGAAAATGTCCTAGAATTTTGGTAAATTATAGATCGATTGGTTTTCAACCAATTAAATCTATGTCTGAATACTAAAAGTGGATGTGACTATTGTATAGAGAAACCTAGTAGTAATAAATCTAAAAAGTGAACATTGAGATAAAATTGATCATCACCTAGTGTAAGAAAATGGTCTTTTATGTACACCTTGTTTTAAACTCTCAAGGGATATGATTTGAAGATTCACATCATGAAGGATTTAAATAATTACCATGAATAACCTAGGTTAGTTCTATGGTTTACTAGATTAAAAATATATTTTCTTAATTTAGACATCCTATAAGTGATTTTTATGATTATGTGGTTTCCAACAATGAATATTATTACTCACACTATGATTTTTGGTTTTATTCAATGGTGGTACCTAGAAATAACTAGATTATTGTTGAATGTGATAAATAATGTGTTGATGAACAACCAAATTTTATGATGATTAGAGTAAAGGATATTGTGATTTTTCCTAATCAGTAATCATGATATATATTTGACAGACTTAACCTTAACCAACTCTTGGGATCCCTAAGGATGGGAAGGATAGATTTAATTGAGATTTTGGGTGGTGGATACCATGGGGAATAAATATTAAATTTACTATATATTGAGAATATGGTAATAAGTACTCTGGGGAATGTCTCAAAGTAATGAGAATATATTTTGAGTGTAGGAAAGAAGGACAAAATTCAAGTAATTTCTGAGGAAAAATGAAAATTATTATTAAAAAAATGGATGAGAATAATGGTATCCCTATGACATCATCAAAAATTTAATGTTTTAAATATGGAAAGTATTGTAATTTTACAAATATGTGTCCTAGGGTGAAAGTTTGTGTAGAGAATCAGCAAGGTGGTATGAGTAATGGTTGTACTACTGATGATGAAGAGACTATAAATGAAATATAAAAGGTGTGGGATGTTCTAATAATAATGTTTATTTTCAACATGATAATAATGAATAAATAAAGTTTGAATAATGTTAATACATGATTCATATTTCATATTATAGAAAAGAGGTATTATGGAATAAGTTAGTGAAGATTAGTTAATGGTTTAATAATGAAGTTAAATGATTAATTTTTTTGTGTATGGGAATTAAAGAATTATTTTATATGAATCATGAAATATATAAGTATTTTTATTTAGAATTTTTTATAATGTATTTACAAGAATATGTTGAATAAAACTGATGATGTAGAAAATTGATTTAATTTTAAGGTGATATTTTATGGAAAACACATGATTAATAGATGACAACCCTTAATATATTCCTGATATTGAGATAATGATGTTAGGGCAAAGAGATGATAGATATTAATCAAGTAAATTGGGTTATATTTATTACCTTAGAAATGATTAATGGTTTAATGATTAATTATTTTATGTTATCAATGATAGAGTTTGTAACATTATTGGATTTATGGAATATATTCAATACTCTGTGATTTTATAAGGGAAGAATTAATTTTTGAAAGTATGTATGTTTTCATTAAGGTATTATGGTTATTGAGGATATTATCATGTTTAAATAAAATATATGATCAATGTATTCATATATTTGGTATGTGACACTAAGAGATACTTTTTGATATTTGTGAGATTAATGTTAAGTTGTTTTTTGGGAAATTTAGTGACCTTATTTATAATATTTGAATGTTTTAAGGGTTATAGGGTTAAATATTTATGGAATGGTTTAAGTTTAATTTGGATACAGTTTTAGAGATTATTATATTATTTATCCATATAAAGATTTATACATAAACTATGCTAAAAATTATTTTTTTAATAATAACAAGAGATATAAGAATGTAATTATCATTATTTTTTATGGATCCTATTATAGGTTAGTGCATCATACATGAAAAAATTCATCTCTTAGAGTAATAGATGAAGTTGAAATTGATCATGGAACAACCAAAGGATGATATTGTGCTTATGAAATGGAATGAAATAAAGTATTTATATCTTCTCATGAAAATTACCCAACTTTAGGAAAATGATATTGAAATAAAATTTTGTTATATAAGCAACATTTTTTTGATATAATTGACCTTTTTCACATCAATTTGCATTATGGTTTTGTGGTTTTTTGTTTTCATATGATTATTCACTTTCTTCAAATCAATTCTCTCTATCTCTCACCATCATTATTTAGACATTACACTTTTCTTTCATGTCCATATATTCACTTCCCACTTATTTTATCCTATTTGGAAACCTAGTATGTGTTGTTAAAAATGGCCTTCACACATCAATTTATATCTTTTCAAGATGATTTTTCGTTAAAACTTTTTTATGATTTGGTTTTCCCACAAAATTGTTTTTTAATTTTTAAGCCTTTTTAACAAGTTCAAGTCCAAATTGTAAGGATGAAATTTATTTAAGGGGGTATAATGTTACACCCTGATATTTTTTAATTTTTTTTTCAGAAAAATTTTATATTTTTAATATTTTTCATTTCATGAAACATAGATTTTATGTTTTATTATAAAAAACACCAAGTTTATCTTATGTTACATGTAACACTGAGTGTACCTTGCATTATGAACAACACCATGTTTAAACAAAAAATGACACACTATTAAAATATTACAATTTAATATTATAGTTATCAATTATATATTAGAATAGAAGGTTTGAATAGTATTATCTAAATTATGAAAATATATAGTTTTTACATTTATATATAATGAATTATTTTATGACCAATAAATTATAAATGAAGATACAAACCACTTTAGAAAAGGGAGTCTTTTTCTGAAAAACTATTTTAATGTGAAAAAATGCGTTTTACCTTAATAAATTTTAAAAAAACTATAAATGAATTATTTTAATTAAAAATACATATTTTATGTTCAATAAAATGTTTCAAATTCCTATTATCTATTTTCTAGACAAGAGATATGAATAAAACCAATTTCATCCTTAAAAACTATATTTTTCTAAAAAGAAAAATTTTCACCTTTTTAAACTTATTTTAAAATTACATTTTTCCAATTTTATAAAATTTACTTTAAAAAATAAAATTTATTTCTTAAATAATAATTTAAAAATTATCATAGTGTGTATTTTTTATAATTTTCTAAAATGATAAATTTTTCGATGAATAGATAAAAGTGCTGGTTTTAATTAAGAATTTTCATTACTTTGAAAGCATTTAAATTCATTAAAATTATTTTAATTTCGTTATTAAAACTAAAATTAGTTCAATTATATATATATTAATCCAATTTATGTTATTTTAATAAATTTATATTGAATTTTTTTATAAAATCATTTTAAACATTTGAACCATTTGTATTTTGAAAACCGTTTTTTGGTCGTGCCTGCAGGATTAATTTTAAATTATGATTTTTAAATTATAGGAATATAATTTAGAAAAATGGATTCCATATTTGGAATCAACCAAATTTATATTATTTAATTTGATAAAATTAATTTTTTTACCATAATTAATAGTAAAAATATTTAAAATCAATTATCACGCTTAAGGCTAAAATGAGTTTACTAGGAGGTTAAACTAAAAATATAAGGGGTAAAATTACTTATAAACTTGTAAAAAACCCATTTTATAGTCATCGTTAGACGTTATAATCTCTAATATTTTATATAGGACTATTTTTATCCTTTCTTCATGAAAAAAACGTGGGTACACCATTTTCTTCTAAAAATTTACATGTGTGCCACTCACCTCACTTATAAAATGACACCCACTCTCATCTCCACTTGAAAAATATAAAACCATTTTGTTCAGCCAATCCATGATAAATTAATTTTCTTACTTCCATCCTATCATCCTATAATCCTTATTTTGGTTAGTAATTCATCATATTAAGTCTTTAGGTTTAAACATAAGGAGTCCCTCTAAATAAGATGTAGAATTTTTAAACATACATTTTTATGTTATTCATTCCTCAACCAATTTTAATATATTAAAAATATTATAAAATAATAAAACCTGTGTAAAAAATATAATTATATTTTATTATGTTAATTTAATAACATAAATCTATCTCCTCATCCATCAAAGGGGATACTAAATCAGCATTCATGTGTATGGAAGATTACCACCTAATGAACAGATGTTATTCGTTTTTTCATCTACACCTCTCATAGAAGGATATAATTAATGAATTAATGTTTATATATGATATATATGATATTATTATACCTCTTTAATTATAATTCTACAAATACCTTCTTACCACCAAACATGTTGGAAAAAAATAACACTGCTCATGTGTAAGGTGGAATACTGCCTCACAAACCTATGTGATGTGTTTTTCATTTCTATTTTACATGGAAGGTAATAAGGATAGAATAAATAAATATATATGATATTTTTAACATATTTATACTACTATAATTATGATACCATATATACCTCTTTACTTTCAATTCTGTGGGAAAATGATAATGTGGCTCGTGTGTACGACGGACTACCGCCTAACAAAAATATGTGATTCGTTTTTCACAAACACATTACATAGAAGGTAATAAGGATGAGTTTATATAAAAATATGTGATATATATTAAATAAAAATTATTTTGGAATTGTAATATATTATTTATAATTATTTCTTTTAATCCATCGATAAAATGGAAACAATGTTCATGCATACGTACAAACTATCATCTCCATGAACGATGTATTTCATTTTATATGTACACCTTTTTAGATTAATATAAATATACATATACAATTAATAAATAATATATCTATATCATGTTTAAAATTCTGTATTTTATGGAACCATGATCAAATTAAGGGGAAAAATTTACAGATCAAGACACACACGAAAAAAAGGAGTTATTGCCTGAAACGTGAATTTAACATAAAATTATTAATAAAAAGGTAATAAAAAGTCATAAGAAAATATTATATGGTATGATATATATATAAATATGTTTATTTAATATATGTATAATAAATTTGTATTTATTAAATACTATGTTTGAACATGTATGAAGGAAGTCGAGACTTAAGGTAATGATTTTTCATCTCACTTTTATTTTTTGTGAGACAAATGTCATATTCACAACATGTTTCTTTTATGCGGTGTGTATAATTCCCCAGAATTTATTTTATGATGTTTATACAACAAATTATGGGTTTTTAAATATCCATTTTAGGATATCTCTTTCATGTGTTTTATGATTCCTAATATTTCAATGTGATACATGTTTTTTTATCTCAAATTTCTTTCTTTGGGACATAAGTTTTTTTATACACATATATTCCACTATGAGGTGTGTATACTAAACCTTTGAAGTTTTATATCATGAATATCATTATTTTAATTATATTCAAATGTAATTTTATTTTATTTTATAATGGGGACTATTATTCAAAAGATACTAAAGTGGTAAAAGTTTGATGTTACAATCTCATTGTTTATCGAGTTTTTTTGTTTATGATTCGAATAATAAAATATTATAATATCTCTCTCAATAAACTCATGAATTTTATTATAATTTGGTTATTTAATTATTATACATTTTACCCTTTATATTCCACTCTTTATGTACTGAATAGTTCAAAGGAATGTTAATAAGAAAAAATTATCTTAATTTCTCCATTCTGTCGAAAAGTCACTTTTCTTCCAAAACCAAGTTTTATTAAAATGTTTTAACTTTTTTGGAATAATAAAAATGATTTATTAAATAAAATTTTAACCATGTTTTAATTTTTACAAAATGTTTTGAAAGGAATCTTAAAGTCATTTTCCAAACAAGGAACATTTGGATTTCACAAAAAATGTGAAGAAAATATTTATTTTAATGTGTATTAAAATAACCAGATTTAAACAATAAAGAAAATTATTTTATTTAAATATTACATTATAATTTTTCAAAATTTTTATGTTAATTTTTTTTAAAAGTAGAAAGTTTATTTTCCACTATAAATCCTCCAAGTTATATTTTAAAATAATTTTCCATATTAGATGAAATCCTTTGATGTAAATTATTATTTTATAGGATATTATCTAATGATACCATCATTATTATCTCTTAGGATGGTTTATGTTTATAATAAAAAGATGTTAATGAAACCCGAGTATTTTTCTACAGGTTATACCATGATAAAATTTTTATGAAACCTACTTATTTTTTCATGGGTTATGATATAATGAAATGATGAAATATTTATGAAACCTATTTATTTTCCATATCTTATGATATGATGAAAATTTTATGAAACCCATTTATTTTCATGGGTTCTCATATGAGGATTGTTTTATGAATCCTATTTCTTTTCATGGGTTTTGATAAGAAAAATGATTTTTGATCTTGGGGTACACATTTGTATTATTTTAAATATGTGATGGGTGGGAACTATATATCAATCCATTACATTGTATAAGTATTTATATCTTATGAGATAAAAATAAGTGTAATTGGGAGTGAACATAGTTTTATAATGCACTCTATCTTCTATTATAATATTGGGAATGAACCTTGACTACTAGGAAAGTTTGGGGAGTGAACCCATTCCACTATGATAGACTTGGAAATGAGACTTGAACTACTAAGGAATCATGTGTATGCCAAAAATCTATGTACTATTCAATGTTATGTTTTCATGTTTCATGTGATTTTATTTCATTATAATTCATGTCTTATGAAGTTATAATATTTATTCCATGAATTAAGTTTATGATCAATGATTTCTGTGGTATGGTTTTCAAATGTTATTCTCATGTTCTCATACCCTTATACTCATGTTATGTTGATATCTCCCTTATTTACCCTTAATGAGTATATGATCTCTCCTTGTGTTTCCTTTCCCCAGGTTATGATGAAAGGTATTATTTATGATATGTATAAGAAGGGATCTAGTTATAAAGAACATTTTGGGAGATGACATATCTCACTTATAGACCAGTTGTTTATGTGTCTATGTTTCCAAATAAACTAGAACTAAATTATTTTATCATGGATAATTATGTTATGTATTGAATATTTATCAATTAAGATATAATATTTATTTATGAGATGTTTGGGTGTTTAGAAGCTTACCAGACTCTTCTAGATCCAACCTCTTGAGATCAAAAAATCCAAGATCCCATTTTCCAGACACACTCAAATAATATAAGGACACTCTATAACCTATGTCCTCTAAGGAACATAGGATATGGTACCATTTTCTCATGAACCAACCTAGTTAACCTCTTGATTCAGGAACCTGAGACGGCTTCCTAAATCCCCAAGGCATGTCGTAAATCACCCAAAGGTGGAGATAATCTATAGGGAATCACATATGAGAAAGTGAATATGATTTCACATAGAAAAAATTAAATAAAAAACATGATTTATCATTAAATTATAAAAAGACCTATCTATAAGTCTGATGTCCACACTAATATGAATAAAAAACCAAACTTTTAATAAGATAAATAATGAACATCCTACATTAAAAATATTTAACTAATGTAAATAAAGTATGAATAAAACAGATATAAATGATAAGTAAACAACTAGAAGAAATGAATAAAGTTAAAACCAAGTTCTTTTACAATATCAAAAAATTTGTATGATACAGATAAAAAATAAAAAAAATTAAGATAAACAAACCCAAATGACCCAATCTCTATGCGACTCTATAATTCACTATACAAACTCAACCACAAATAATCCACGAGAAACCATAGTTGAACCTAAACCTGAAACTGAAATGATAAATGTTGGCATGAGTATAAATATTAGTAGGTATTCAAAATAAAACCATGCCTTTTGAATTAGATTTATATAAAAGATTAAATTCATTCTTGTTTTAAAATACAATTTTCAAAATAAATGTTTTTTAATTTTTTTAAAATACAATCACAATATGTTTCTTTTTTTCCATGAACTTGATACCTTTTTGAAACATAAAAATTTAAACACTTCAAAGAGGTGGGTCTTTAAATATTTATCATAAAAAGGTTCCATTTTTTTGAAATTGTTTAAATCAACAAAACCTATATTTTAAAGTAAAAAACAATATGAATCACTTAAAATAAAAATAGTGACAATAGAAAAAGTGTAGATTCAATGTAAAAATAACATCCAATCGTCACAATAATAAAGAAACATAACCAATATAATATATCCAAATACCATTGATAATTATAATCATAGAAGCTTAGGGGAGATTATAAAACAAATATAAATATGATCCATCCAAATAAGAACACTAGATTTAGTATAACCACCCTAACACCCAGTATTTTCATCACCGTCCTAGTTGAGGAGAAATTATAAAATCTTGGAGAACACCAAACTATGGTCCACTAGTCAGATCATGACCCTAAACTCGTACAAAATTTGTTCCCAAAAATTATAGTAGATAATATTTATTTCCCATAATTTATAAAATATGTGTGATAAAAACAACTATGAGATATGAATATATGGTTAATAACCCCTCTGAATTCCCTTCACAGAAATAACCCTCACCTTTGAACACCCTTCATAGAAAAAACCCATTATCTTTCATTGATAACAACAATCAATA
This sequence comes from Viscum album, assembly GCA_963277665.1. Classification (NCBI taxonomy): domain Eukaryota; kingdom Viridiplantae; phylum Streptophyta; class Magnoliopsida; order Santalales; family Viscaceae; genus Viscum; species Viscum album. Next base: position 2,081,775,017 of record OY728136.1, on the reverse strand, counting down.
TAATCTTGTCATCATTAGGGTAAATAAACACGTAAAAAAAGAACATTTTAATTTTTAAAACATATTAAGGGGAATGTTAAATAGTGGGTTTAAAGATGAAAAGTTATTATTCAAAGTGCCAATCAGGACTTATAAATTCTCTTTAGAAACTAATCTATAAAAATACTTTTTAAATTACCATGCATAAATTTGTAAATTTATTAAAACAATTATAAATCAATTTGATTATAGAAAAATCTCTTAAAATCATAGAAATAAGTTTTAAATTATATTTAAGAATTTAATCAAAATATTGGTGTTTATAGTTGAGTAAAACTGATTTGAACCATATTTCTAAACAGATAAATCCATTATTTTGAAATAAAAATCAAGTGAAAATTGATTTTACATTCAAATAATCCTTACACATACTTAAATATATCATTTAATAATAAAATCATGAATTTAAACAAACAAGAAATTAGGATTCTAAAATTTAATCATAAATTCAAGGAGCACATACCTCAAATTGATAGATCCAAGTTGTTTTTCATCAATCATGGTTCTAATTCATCATTTTTATGTAAGAAAAACCCCTTATAAAACTTAACTAAAAAGTAAAAAAATAAAAATCATAGTTAAAAATTGAGAAAGGGGTCTCTTTAGGATACCAAGACCATATCCTAGTAAGAACAAGGAATAAGGAGGAGAAAAAGAAGAAAATAGAGGGTTATATAATTATTACCATAAGAATACATAAGTGAAACTTGAATATATCTATTGAATTCAATATGGATCCATTAAAAGAGGAGGCATGGGGGGTCACTTGGGTCATGAATGAAGATAGATATAGAGGGAGGAATGAGGGTTTGGGGTTAATGATTAGTGAAGGGTAGAATAAGAATTTATTAATTTTTAATAATCTGGGAAGACAACACAATTTTTAAATCCAAGTAGAGTTTATTTAAATCACTTTTTATATGGCATGGTTTGGAACCTTGATTTGAAAAAATGTGCACCAACCATGCAGAATGGATTTTCTAAAAACTATAGAAATTTTTATGATTGTGGCATTGTTACTACTAACCTTGTGTGCTAGTAGTGCACCCTACTTTAAAACCACAAATTTTGTAATTTTTGACGAAAATCGGTCTGAAACTCCAGGAGAAAAGCATAAAATCATAAATAGATAAAATAATAAATAAAAATAGGGTTAGTGTGTTATATTTTGTAATTATTAAAAATGATTTATATAAAAATGAATATATATTTGTATAAATATAATATATATATATATATATATATATATATATATATTAAGGATTTATGATTTTGGTTTTTCTTTTATACTTACTTATAATTTTAATTACACACACATATATTAAAATATTGTGACATTAACTATATAAATAAATGTATAAATACATTAAATAAAATTCATTTTTAAAGTTATATATTTATATTCATATTAGATAATTTATAATATATATATTTACAATATACATATATATTTATTATTATATGTAGTATTGTTTATATATATATTTTATAAAATATATAAATAATATATTGAAATACTTTAAAATATGAAATGTATATTAGAAATATATAATTTATATTAAAAAAATTACTATCAATCTGATTTGAATTATTTAAATATAAAACAAATTCAAGATTATATTAATCTATAAATATATTAAATAATGTATTTAAATACAATAAAATACGAATGTTACAAACAATTAGGGAAGGTGAACTAGAAATATACAAAGAAACACACAAACACAAACATGTAGGAAGATAGGGAGACTCAAACCTAAGACCACCTCGACAACCCACATGGCCCTCTCCCACTAGGATGGGCCCTGGGGGGAATTAATATATGTATATGTTAATATAATATATTAACATCTTATTTAAATAATTTTATAAATATATAAAAGAACATATATTTATTCAAGTATATTTATTTTAAAATATGTTGATATATATAAATGTAAATATTAATATAATTGTTGGTGTTGTGACGCGAACCCAATTTAATATGACCTAAAAAGTATGGGGTAAAATAAAAAGAAAAAAATAGTGAAAATGGGGGTTTCTTTATGTATATATATGTTTGTATGTATACATGTAGATATTCATGCATTCATGCCTGTATGAAAATGTATGTATGTATGTATGTGTGTGTGTGTGTTAATTCATGTTCATGTGTATGTATGTATATGTGTATGAGTATGTGTATGTATGTATGTGTGTGTGTATATATGTGTATAAATATATGTACTTATAATAATATTTTTATATATGTGTGTGGATATGTATGTATGTGTATGAATGTGTACACATATGTGTATGTAAGTGTGTGTATGTGCATGTATGTTTGTGTGTGTGTGTGTTTGTGTGTGTGTATGTATGTGTATATATGTGTATGTGTATGTATGTGTATATATGTGTATATATGTGTATGTATGTTTATGTATGTGTGTATAGGTGTATGTGTATGTTTTTCTGTATATGTGTATGTATGTTCATGTATTCTATGAGTATTTATATGCATGTGTATGTGTATTTATTTGTATTTGTATGAACATGTATATTTATATATGTATATGTATGTGTATGTATGCGTATGTGTATGTAAATGTATATGTGAGTTTGAATATGTTTATGTATGTGTATGTATGTGTATACGCATGTATGTGTCATATGTGTATGTGTATTCATGTGTATTCGTATGTATTTATTTGTTCATGTATGTGTATGTATGTTTATATATGTGTATGTATGTAAGTTTATTTTTATGTGTAAGTATGTGTGTGTGTATATGTATGTATGAGTATCTATGTGCAAGTATGTGTATGTATGTGTATGTATGTGTATGTATGTGTATGTATGTGTATGTTTATGTATGTGTATATATGTGAATGTATGTATATGTACATGTATGTATGTGTATGTGTATTTATGTGTATGTGTACATGTGTGTATGTGTATGTGTGTGTATGAATGTGTATGCATTTGTATGTATGTTTATGTGTCTGTATGTGTATCACTGTGTATATTTGTCGATGTGTGCGTGCATGTGCATGTGTATGTGTATATATGTGTATGTGTATGTATGGATATGTGTATGTATGTGTTTTCATTTGTATGCATGTTTTTTCATATTTATGTATGTGTGTGTATGTGCATGTATGTGCATGTGTGCGTATGTGTATGTGCATATATGTGTCTGTATATGTATATATGTGCATGTGTATGTCTGTGTATGTGTATGCATGTTTGTGTATATGTATGTGTATCCATGTGTATGTATATCGATGTGTGTGCGCGTGTGCATGTGTATGTGTATATATGTGTATGTGTATGTATGGATATGTGTATGTATGTGTTTTCATTTGTATGTATGTGTATGCATATGTATGCATGTGTGTGTGTGTGTGCATATGTATGTGCATATGTATGTATGTGTGTAGGTATGTGTATGTCTATATGTATGTGTATGTATATAATTATATTATTGTATAATAAGAAAATTCATTTGATTTCTCAATTTCACATACGTCACAAACAGACCTAGGGTACTCTAAACTGGGTACTTGAGCTGGCCCACAATATGGGCCAAAAGGTTTTCTTGATCACCACATGCTTGTAATTAGTTCCAAGGCATTAACCTTTCTCAACTTGGGAATGATTTCGCTCAACGGATCATCAATTAAAAAGAACATCCCCTAGGAAGTCTGACATGATTATTCCAGATGTTGAAAGCTCATGCATAGTGACTAAATAGTTTGGAGAAAAATATAAAACCAAATATAACATAATTACATTAAATATAATCCCACCATAGACATATATTCGTGATATTCTAACTAACCAATTTAATACAATAACAAAATGTATAAAAAGGTGACCTAAAAGTGAGGCCAATGTGACACAAAAAACCATGACCAAAATATACAAAAAATGAGTCCAAATCACCATTCTCTATGTTTCAAGTGAACACACTTCAACCACCACCACCATCATACTATAACCAATATCCCAGTCCTACCCAATATCCAAGGAACCTGCAACTACCTGCACAAGATATAAAAGAGGACTAGATACACACATATTGTGTGTATGTAGGGTGTGAGCTAAACATGTCCAATAGGATCTCAAAAACTAATTTTTACATTTTCATAAATAAATAATACCACAGACAGTAGTTTGAAATACAATATATACAGAACCAACCATTCATTTCAGAAATCCAATAACAAAAAGGGTTTTATCAATTTATAAAAAACGAAGTATTTTTTTAGTCATGAAAGAATGGAAAACATATCTGAAGAAAAAAATGAATTTAAAATGCTAATTTTTTTTAATAAAGTTTCCCAACATACATTAAAATGAAACTTCTCATTCAACCTTAAATACAACTTTTTATTAAATGACTATTTTTGGAGGAAAGTATTTAACATACACACATTATAAATCTTCAAAACCCTTTTACTATAAAAATATACATTTCAAAAGAAGACAAATTTTTAGAATTCAAACCATATTACTTTTGATTTATAAAAAAACAAGATTAGGTGATAAATAAGAACATGAAAACAATAAACATAACCAAGGAAATATAAGCATGTATCCATATAAAACTCAACTATAATAATAACATATAAGTAAACAATAACAATTATCTTGGGAAACAACTAAAGAATAGTGGATATTTTCTTTGATAATATAAACAATGAAACATTATATGACTAGCTAATGATCATAAAATAAGTCTACACTCTGTTTTGTATTACATAGACTCCTAGAGTGGCAACAAACCCTCAGAAGAGCATAATCCTACACTAGGGAAACTTGCTAGTGTGGAATCTCATCTATTATAGTAACTCCCCTTGAACTCCTACTTCACTACCAATGGCTTCCCTTGACATCAATGGAGGTGAGAAACCAAGTACAAACACACAAACATATAATTCATGGGAAAACCATAATAATAAAATTATAAACTCATGCCTCACCTTCGAGAATCCTGTAATAAATATCCCCTTCACAATGTTATTATAATATAATAAGGATTTAATTCACATATCATACCATACCACATAAAAATATAAAAAGAATCAAGGGGGATGTTAAAATTGGTAGAAAAACATAATGAAAAACATTATTTTCCTTTTGCTAATGGGATTTTATACAAATAACAACCATAAAAAAATTTTGAACATAAAATAATACATCTTGATCATTTTTAATCCATGAAAACAATTATAGAATAATGAAATAAAAAAAAGAAACTTTTTTACTTAAAATCCAACCAAAAACATTTTATAAAATTATTTAAATATGAAAAGGACATTCTTTTACAAAGAACACTTTTCCAAAACTAGTTTTAAAACCATTAAAACCCATGAAAGAGTCATGAAAAAAATAATATTTCAAATATTTTATTGAAAACCCACTATAGAAATTTATTTTTACACTAAGAGTGCCAACATTTTTATCAAGAAAAATTCCATAAATTGATTTTTCAATACAACAATGATTTTATGTAAAGTTTTAGGGAAAATAAGTAAAATCCCACACATGAAAATTACCATCACTCGATATATCTATAACATAAATTAACTTTTTTTTGAATAATCAAGAACCCATAGTTTCTAAAAAAAATAAAGATTCACCTATTAGTAATCATTGAATCGATCATCAGATGGAGTTTCACTACCAAGAATACCGATGATAAAACCATAAAATTCCAAGACAAACCACAAAATGATAGAAAAAATATATTGAAATCATAAATCATGATACCCTAGGTCTCCATTTTTGGATTTTGTTCCCTATAACCAACTAATTTACACTCTATATTGCCTATATATTCATGGAATTTAGTATTAATACCTTATCACATATTGATTATTCATCTACATAACAATATTGTGATAATTTCCTAGAATATCTATAACATTGAAAAGTTCATAAACATTGCCCACTATGATGAAAACCTTAAATTAACATGATGATAATAATAAATATTATTCTATGGTCACATAAAATTCTATGATAGGACACATAATATGTTGACAATCAGATGTGTTACTCATAAGTAGATGAGACTTCATTTCATGAAGTTTTTACTTGTTAATCTCCAAGTTGAGATATTATGAGAACAAAACCACTTGTAGGAAAACTACATGTTTATGTGTTATTTTAATTTATTATCTATTAGTGTTAGTTATGATCCTTATAATTTAATATTATTATTAATTAAAGTCATTACTTGCATACTTTGATGTACTGACCAAAACCATGAGGCCAAATGTTCTTAGGAAATAAGTAATGTTGGGTTAAGAACGAATGATTTCTTATTAATTAATAAGTCTAGGAAGGATTTTACCTTCCTTATTTATGGAAATTGGATTGATATGAAACCAACACATTAGATCAAATGGCCATGGGGTATTGACGAGTTCATTTTAAAGAGTCAAATAATGATGTATCAAGAATATGTGTTGATGAAACAGGTGTATAGTATTCTTGATAAGATATCATGAAAAATGGATTATATTACATAGTGATAATTGCTCTGTGGTTTTTGTTATTACAACATATCCTCTTCCTTTATGGGTGTCAAGACCCATTACTGGAAAGTAATATTGGACTTTAGACAAGCCTGCCAATTTCCAATATGGAATAATTCTAGAGGGTCACACACAAAGTGTTTAGTTTAATTTTAGTTAAAAACGATTAATATTTAAATTTAATAATTATAATAAAAATTATTCTCCAAGCAGGGAAGTAATATTTATTTAGGATTTACTAAATAATCACAAATATTAAATAAATAGTTATTAAAAAGTTAATTTTTTAAATATGTGAATATATAATATTTATTTGTCTCTTTTTATTCACAAGGTAGTAAATAATAATTTATTCATTGATAACTATTTTATTATGAAAATATCAAAAAAATATATTATTCACCAGAATATTAATATAGTATTTATTTATTTATTTAATGTATAATATTTATTTGTTATTATTCACAAGGTAAAAAATAACTATTTATTAATAAATAAATTAATTAATTATGTGAATATTTAATTAAATATTTTATTCACCAAGCCATTAATATAATATTTATTTTCTATATTTATTTATAAATTCAATAAATTCTTAGAATGACGAGTAAACCTAGCTATTGGTTAGAAGATAAAAAATATTTACTAGACTATAAATAATATTTATCATTGCACGAGTTAGCACACACCGTGGGATAAAATAAAAAAAAATATTATTTTACATGAAATGACATATCTTTTGGGTTTAACATATTATTAAGGTACTTTTTGAAATTAATTAATATTAAACCCAAACCTAGAGTCTGTAAATAGATAGTTATGATAATTATGAGGTTTTGGTTATCATACACAATATTCTCCACCCTTAAATAATTCTCTCCTAATGAAGAAAATATCAAGGGTTTTCTCTTAAGATCAAAATATTTTCTCTTACTCAATTTCTCTTAAGATGAATATATCAAAAGAAAATACTTTCCAGACCCAAGGGATACTGTTTATGATCAATGGAGAGATGCAAGATGTTTAGTACCGCCACTATAGCAGATAGAGTACCATCAATAACATTCAAGTATTAAATAGGCACATGTGTGTCACCACTAGTTAAGACAACCAAGATAAAAATGAATTAAATAAGACATCAATATCATGGTTTAAATAATATATATCACAATAATCCACAAAAAATAAGGACCTAAAGTTTTAGTGTCATGAAGATTAGCTACATAAGTATCTTATTTTACAACACTTTCAAACATATCTATACAGTAGTTTTACTATAGATCCTTTTCTAAAAATATCACATGATATAATTATATTAATTACCCACTGAATAGATTCAGAATAAATAGGTTATATTATATTATCATTAAAATAATAACATATCATAATGAATTAGATCATAAACATGAAGGAGAATACAAGGAATGCATAAATATCTTAACCAAAAAATCATAAGACCATAAATGATAATCATAAAAATGATTGGGAAAAATAATATCATAAATAGATCATTAATGAAGTGTAAAAGTTATGAAATTGATTAAAATACAAATCAATTATCATAAAACATGTGGTCATGATATAAAAGATAAGAATACTTTAAAAAAATAAAGAATCATAAAAACATAGAATTTCATGAAAATGGAAGCAATATTAGAAATGTTGAATAACTTGATAAACAACATGGAAATTTTTCACAACTGTAATTATATGAAAACCATTGTAGAAAATCCATTATTTCCATTCTTATGTGAACAAACTCATTATGATCATGTTTAAAAATGAGTGAAAACACATTATTCCCATACCTATGTGAACATACTCACTATGTCAATGCCTGAATATCTCATTATATATAAACTAAAAAAAATTTATTGGTGGGAGACATAAAACCCCACCCATCCTCATTCATATATAACCATTCCACTTAAAATCAACCATAAACATATCTTAAATAACCCATGTAAAAATAAGAATGAGCTCCATTAATTTTTCAAAAAAAATCACATAACATAAACTTAAGAAATCATGGGATATGTAAATTCTAATTTTCCAAAAGTAATCATATAATATTAACATATATCATGTGATCAAATAATAACGTCATTAGAGATAAACATTGTAGAAAAAATAGAAGTGAAAATACAAAAGCTTTCACCAAATCTCTTAAACATTATGATAAATGATTAAGTAAAAATTACATCAAAAAAAATATTGATAAGGAAAATATAAGAATTTGGAAAACCTTATTTTATGGTTACAAATAAATAATTCTTTAAAGTAAACAAATAAAATCAATCTAATCAATTTGGAGAGGTAAACAATGATAAGAAATGATATTATTAAGATTTTTTGGCCATTTTAAAGAAAAATTAAGTTGTAGAAAAGTTAAAATAATTTAATTTTATAAAAAAGTTATAGGAGATTTTAAATAATATAAAATACAAAAATATTTTCATTTTTTAAAGAAAATATATTTCTTAGGAAAAACTTGGACATGGAAGAAAAATATTTAATGGTATGAATGAGAGTTATTATTACTGACATTATACTTTTATTTTTGAAAATGTTTTATCAAAGAAATGGTTATTGATGATTCCTAGTACCTTTCTAAGAGAAAAATAAAAAATACCATACAAAATATCATAATTTAATGATAAAATAATGCTTGAGTCAATGAAACCCTTACCTTGGTCCTGATTCACTTTTCACATGCACCTAACACCTCAAATAACAAAATTAAGTTTACTATAAACCTTATTAAGAATCATATTAATATTTATTTAATTTTATAAGGTCAATTTGTTGTTATATTCAATTTATTATATATATATATATATTATATCAGTTACTTGAGGTGGTTTGATCAACTTCTTTATAATACTTTTCATCTATTGATCATGGTCAAAGGTATTGTAGAATAACTTAATAATATCAATATTTGTAAAGGTTTATGTATTTTATTATTCTATTTATATAAAATTTATATAGTTTAATATTTTTTTATAAAATGAACCTAGATTAAGAAATGTACCCTGATATGGTCATCTTGGGTGATTGAATTTATTTTGACTGTTTAGTGTTAATATCACTTATGGAATGCATAATATTAACTTTATATAATATTAATAGTTTCATAAAAATCATTTTTATAAATTTAATAAATTTTTTAAAGTTTACTAAGTTAGGTGGTTATGGAAATTGAAGTACATCATCTTGTGGAAGTTGTAGTCTACACACATGTATGAGAGACACGTTCATTTCCCATATAATATAAGGAAAGTACTAAATTATATTATAATTTTAGAGACTTAATTACGTTATTAATATAATATTAAAACTTTAATTAACCCCTTTAAACTATCCATGAAATACAATGAAGAAAAGTAAAATGTTTTGATCATGGAAGCGGTTGAACGCATGTACACATGATGACATTTTCATTTTTCTATATGAAAGGGATATGTTTGTTAATAAATATTAAATCATAATAAAAAAATTCATTATATTATTAATCCTAATTTCATTACAATATAATGGAAAAAATATATTAAATAGCTAAAAAATGGATGATTTATGAGAGATTAGTAGAGAATATTTCCATTTTCATTTGAATGATATCCCTTGAGTGACACCTTAAGGAAACAAAGATTGTTATTTTTGAAATTAAATGGAATATAGGATATTGTGATGGTATTTATTAGAGGCTTATATAGAGTTTTGATCGATCATAAGTCTTTGGAACAAGTGGGTAAGTGAATGGGTGAAGGGTTCCTTTTATAATAGGGAGGAGGGTCACTTTTATAATAATAATGAAAAGTATATTCAAGGGTAAATTATTAAAATATTGGAAAAAAATTGGAGTTTGGGATGAGATAGGGTTGATAAATACCCACCCACACAATTTAACACATGTTTTAAACATGTTTCATGTTACTTACTCATAGATTTTTACTTTAATAATTTTAATTTTAATTACAGAAACTAGTTTTTACCTAAGTAATTAATACTTTGTGCTTAACAATAAAATGGTAATCTTTACATAGTTTGGACCTATTGATTACATATTTGAAATAAATTTAATAATATTAAATTTATATAAGTTATAAAAATTAATTTTAAAATAATAAATGTAAAATGTATAAAGAACTATTATTTTTCGAAAAATACGATTTAAGTTCAAAAATGTCAAATATGGGTTTATAAATTAAAAACAACATTATTAAAACTATAAACGTTCTTATAAAAAACATATTTGGTCTTTGAAATAGTTTTTATAAATTTATAATCCTTACTTATATACTAATAGAAGTCATGGTATTCGTAAAAACAATATTTTTCCCTATTTGCTTAAAATTAATCATTTTAGAAAAATTAAAGAAATATTAATCTAATATGTTCATGATAAGTCATAAAATTAATTTTTTTAAATTCAAATTATAAATAAAAATAAATTTTATTTTTAATTAAAAACATAAAATATAGTGAATAACTACTTTTTATAGGGAAAAAATTGATATATTATCTATTATTCTTCCCATTTCTGATAAATTAAAAAATTAAAGTACTATTAATAATTTATTAATATAGGAATATATTATAATTATAAAATAATTAAATTTTAGAAAAAAAAATATTTTTTTAGTTTCATAGATAAACTTGTTGAGTCAATATTTAAAGTGAACTTTATTTTGTTTTGTTTTGTTTGTTTTTTATTTTATGTTTATATATGTATGTAAATATAATAATTATTCTACAAATATTTATACTTTCAAATTTTATCACTCCCTTAAAAAGAACAATATTTTTTTGGTTTTAATTTTGTGTATGGAGAATGCTATCAAATATAATATTCATTTAAGGAAGAATATTTTAATAAAAATTTTGTCATTATATTCTATATGCTTGAAAAATAATTTCTTCCATGAAATTTTATTACAAAGGAAAACAAGTGAGGGTGATTTTCTATCATCACATCTTTAGGTTCCCATATATCCTCCTCAAATTTTTTATTTCACTATAAATTTTTGACTAGATGGTTGATCTTGTTTCATAGAACATTTTCCATTCGATTTAAAATTTTTACAAGTTTTTCTTTATTTGAAAGGTCATGTTCTAGTTGTACATATTCAATTCTTAGTATATATGATGGATATAGTATATACTTCCTCTAAAGGGATACATGTAACACATCATGAACTTGAGATAGTTATGGAAGGAGTGATAAGTAATAAGCTATAACCCTGATTTGATCAAGGATCTCAAAGGGACAGACGTATCTATGGATCAACTTCCCATTCTTCCCAAATCTAATGATTATATTCCATAGAGATATTCAAAGGAACACATACTCATAGAATTTAGACACAATATCTTATCAATGATTATCTACATAATTATTCTATTGATTTTTTGTTTCCTTATTATGCCACTAAATAGTTTGAACCTTCTCCATTATTTCCTGGACAAGGTTAGGACCTAATAGCCTCTTCTCTCTAACTCCATCCTAGTATCTTTGATTCTTATATCTCTTCCCATAAACAGCCTCATATTTTTCCATATAAATAGTAGAATATAATATTTTGTTATATGAGAACTCTACTAGGGGTGGTATTGATCCTAACATCCTTATAAATCCATCAACCAAGATCACAACATGTCCTCTACTATTTTAATTGTCTTCTCAGACTAAACATCTATTTGAGGATGAAAAATAGTGGTAAAACTCAGATCTATCTCAAATAAATTTTGAATAATTATCCAGAACCTCAAGGAAAAACTTGAATCATGGTAAGATAAAATAAATAATGGGACTCCATGTAGCCTCACCACTTCACTTATATATATCTTGGTGAGTTGGTCCAGTGAAAAATATTATTTAATGGAAATAAAATTCTATGAATTCATAATATGATTGACAAAAACCCAAATAGAATTATGGACTTTTTACATTTTGGGGAGTCCTATAATGAAGTACATGGTGATTTTTTCCCATTTCCATACTAGTATGGGTAATGGTTGAAAAATAACCTGAGAATTTTTTCATTAAAACATAACTTATTAGAAAAAAAGTATCATGATACATATTTTTTAATTTCTCTCTTCATGCTATATTATCGAAAGTTTTGTTTTATATATATATACATATTCATATTTCCTAGATATATATAAGGATGAGATAATTATATTATCCAAAAGTCCCTTCTTCTATTCTGTACTTTATGGGATGCATATTAGGGTTCCAAACCTTATAACTCCATCATTATTAAAGTTAAACTCCATAACATTCACTATTTTTTTTTGAATATCTACCTCATAATTAAGTGTTTATTTTACATTTATGTGAATTGAAAATTGAGTAGTCAGTTGTGAAATATAGGATTTATCTCCTCATATTATGACCCCAAAATTCATCCTCTAAAAATACATGAGTATTAAGTCTGTTTAAATCCTCATCATGGATAAAATAGCATGTTCTTTCCAACATAAAGAATCATCTATCTTATTTTCCTTCCCTAGGTTTTAATGTATTGATAATTCAAAATATTTTATCAATTCAAACCATATCCATTGGAACATATTAAAATACATATTTGTGAATATATATTTTAAGATATTTTGACCAATATATATATATATATATATATAAATATTTTACGTATAAAGGTAATGATGTAAAATCTCTAATGAAAATATTCCCTCTACCATCTTCATATCATGTATTGGGAAATTTTTTCTCATGAGTCTTTAATTGGTACAAAGAATAATATATAACCATATAATTCTACATGTGTATCCAACCCAAGCCCTTTTTTGAATCATCACTATATACTACAAACCCTTCCCTATTATAGGGTAATTTAAGTACAATAGTAGTGTCTGACCTCTTTTTTAGTTCCTTGAACTTTATTTACATTCCTATATCCAAAATAACTTTACTACCTTATATGTTAAATTGGATAGTTGATCTTATATTCATTATAAATTTCTCACAAAGCATTTTCAATATCGTATTATCCCAAGAAAACTATAGATATTATTTATAGTGGTTGTACTAGGCTATTTTTTTATAGCTTCTATCTTTCATGGATCTACTTATATTCCATTACTTGTGATTACATGAACTAGGAATTATACTTTTTGTAGCCAAAATTTACACTCGATAAATATAGGATACATTTTATCTTTTCTCTTGGAATTTAACACAATATTTAAATGATCATTATGCACTTCATTTATCTATGAATATATTGGAATATATTTATAAATATAACTACAAATTGATCAAGGTACTCTCTGATGACTATATTTTTTAGATCCATAATGATAGTGGGAGAATTCAAAAGTCCAAGAGGCCTCACTATAAATTAACAGTGTTCATAACTCATAAAGAAATATTTATTTGAAATATCATCTATTTTAACCTTCACTAATGATATCCATATCAAAGGTAAATCTACATGAATTAATAATCTACTATGATTTGATTTAATAAATCATCAATATGGGACATATGATTCTTTTTATCGACCTTTATTTTATTAATCATATGATAATAAATGTAAGAATGCATCGATCAATCATTATTTTTGAAAAATAGGATTGGTGCACCCCAAAATTATGCATTTGGATGTATTAAAATCTAGTAAATATTCTATTGAAGTTTCTTATTTAACTCCTCTATTTCAATGGGATCCATTCTATATATAATTGTTGAGATAGGCATGGATCCATGTATGAGTTCGATTGAAAACTCAAACTCACAATCTAAGGGAACACTATGATGTTTATCTAGAAATAAAATATTATATTCCTATAAAATATTCTTGTCATCAATTTTAACTTACTCCAAAATCATTTGATTCAATATTACATTGTTGTTGGGTATCATGAACCATATTATATAATTTTCTTTTATATGGACTTCATAATAATTCTTATATTGATACTTGATAATAGGATTATTTGGGATATGAAATGATATTTACTTATCTCAATAATTGATATGTTATTTATTCAGGGAATGTTAATACATACACAATATTATATCAAATTTATCCAAAGGAAGAATAATTAGATCTATAGGAAGTATCCTCCCACAAATATTAATTGGAACATATTTATAAATCTAATAGGTTATCAATATTCCACCAAGGGTTTCAATCAATATTTCAATACCCATTTATTGGGGTCGTGATTCCACATTCTTCAAAAACATATTTTATATAAAATAATGTGATAAAAAAGGTGTTATAAAATCTAAAAAAGTGATCAATTGTACCTCAGATCACATTATTATCACGATCTACCTCTACAGTAGTGATCATGAATGTCCTTTATTTTTAATTCCATTTTTAAGTTTATGGGGACTATTATCTTCATTAGAATATAGTTTTAGTCATTTATTCACTTTATTTATAAACTCATTGAACTTTATGCATTGTAGTGTGAGTGGATCATTAGTTGGGGCCTTCTTCTATTCAGTTGTGTTAATAGATCTATTAGAATTAATTCAATAGTTATGGGCTTGGTGTTCTACATTACCACATATATAAAAATTCCTGAATCCACTGAGTAAATTAATCATATTATTGGTCCCACATTTATTGCATGTAGTAAATTATAACTTCTTTCCAATATATTTCTTATCATTAGTAATTCCATGATAGTCCACTCTTATTTTATTTTTACCAAAATATTGATAGGTACTAGGTACCTTATCAACCTTAATATCATGTCAAAAAATATCTTTATAGCTACCTAATTATCTTTTGGATAACACCATTATAATACAAGGATTTAATCTAGTAAATAAGTGATTGATTTTTATCTGAGAATAAGTGATGAAACTAGAGGCGTATCTCATGAGTCTTGTCAAGTTTTATTCATATGATCAAATAGATTCATCCCCTTTTTTCTTCATTTCCAAAAAACATTCTGCAGCATTTTTGTACGAATAGTCTAAGGAAAATACTTAGTAAAAAATATCTTCTTGAACTCTTAAAATTCCATATAGTAAAATTCTGCATTTTAAAGGGTATTATTAATGAGACTCCACCTCTAGTAATCATCACCTTCTTGGATATAGAATTCTAAAATGCCCTTCCCATGGCCTGAGCGCTGAAGAATAGAAAATATATTTTCTATTTTATTAACTCACAAATCAATAACAAGTGGATTAGAATACCCACTAAATGTGTGTGGTTATTTTCTTATAAATGCTTCTATAGAAAGTTGATACTTCCTTGGTGCATTAAAGATATCAACATGATTTGGTTTGTTTTCCTCTGCTTGTGACTATTGGGTGATCATTCTATGAAGGTTTTTATTCCTTCCCCAATATCTTTAGGTTTTCTATTTTGAAAATTATAAATTTGTCTATTTCATCCATTTCTAACTTGTTTATTATTATTTCCATCTATTACCTTGACTAGAGGAAAATCAGGAATTATTATAATTAAATTAATTAATGTATATGTAAGGAAACTATAAACATAGAAGTATGATTTCATAAATGATATGCATAAATTATCCTATGAATATCTAGGTTTAAATCCTAGTTATACATGCTCATTTTCCTCTTAGGATGTCTAACCTAATTATTTAATATCTTACTCAAATACTTCATTGTCATTTGTAATGATAATGTGATTAAATAAAGAATATACCCCAGGAGTGTCAAACCAAGTGTGCAATGAGGCCACTTTTTTGTGCACTAGGTGGGGATTGACTTAATACCCAGTCCACCCCTTTTAGGGTTTTACCCCTAGGTACATTTATGCTAGAAACTTCATCTACTTTTTGTATCCATATAATGATGTAATTTCTATAAGAACCCCAAAACATCAACTTTACCATAATTTTAGGATGTTAACCTATCCTATAACTTATATCTAGGTGTTTTTACCAAGGTTCTATAACCCCAATGCCAAAGGTAAATAAAATAATATTTAAAAACAACTAAACCCTAATATAATAAAAACTAAATAGAACCAACATAAACAAGAATTAAATAACAAATTAATATCATGATTTCAATTAAATATCTCACTAACAGTCGCATAACCCAATGACCTAAAGGGTTAGTGTCTTAAATATGTTCTACATAAAAATATTATTTTACAACAATTAAAAATATTTATCCATAATAATACACCTATAGACCCTTTTCTAGACATATCACATGATAAAATCATCTTCATAACCTAGGTAATAGATATATAAGAAAGGGGTGATATCAGATGCTCAATAAAGAAAAATATATCCTAATGTGTTAAAATATAAACACAAAAGAGAACATCTGGAAGACATAAATAACTTAATAAAATATTATAAGATAATATATTATAATCATAAAACATAATAGAAAAACATAATATCAAAAAATGATCATTAGATAATCATAAAAGTTATCTCATACCTCAAAATACATATCAATAATCATAAACCATATGAGCATACTATAAAAGTAATAAATACTTTAAGAAAGGACTAATCATGAAAAATGGAATATTATGAACATAAAAACCATATTTAAAATATGGAATAACTTGGTAAAAAACATGGGAAATTATTAGAACCATAATCCTAAGAAACTATTGTGAACAAACCCATTATTCTTATGCCTATGTGAACAAACTTATTTGGTCCATGCCTAAAAATGTGAGAAAAACCATTATGCCCACGCTTATGTGAAAAAACTCATTTTGTCCACACATATCTAACCCATGATATAAAATATAAAATCAATTAATTGGATGGTTAAATAGGATCCTACCCATAATATATATATATATATATATGTGAAACTTAAAATAAACCATAATCATATATTAAAGAACCCATTAAAAAAATAACGAATTTCTTTAGCCTTAATTTTTTTTTATAAAACATAAACTTTAGAAATCATGGGATATGAAAATTATCGTTTTTAAAATTAATAATATAATAATAAAATATATAGGGTAATAAATGAATCACTTCAAGAGAGATAAACCTTGGAGGAAAAATAGAAGGGAAAATACAAGAGTTTCCACAAAACATTTTTAACATTGTTAAAAAAGATGAAGTAAAAAATAATTCAAAAAATATTATTGATAATTTGATGGGAATAATTTTAAAAACACTATTATAATGAGTTAAAAATAAATAATTATTTAAAATAAATAAATATAATAAATTTAATAAATTTGAAGTAGAAAATAATGAAAAAAATGACTTTATTATGTTTTTAAGACATTTTAATGAAACAAAATAACAAATAAACATTAAAATAATTTAATTTAATAAATATTTAGAGGAAAATATAACAATAAAAAATAAAAAATATATTTTTACTTCTTTTAATAATTTTATATAGGAAAAACTTTTCATGGAATAAAAAGATCCATTAGTTATAATCAGAGTTATTCTTACAAATGCTATACTTTTTATTGATTTTTTTGACAAATAATTGGTTATTAATGATGATTATTAATGTAAATAGATGAAAAATGGATATAAAATATAAAATAGTGGAATGGAGGGATAAAATAAATATTTAATATTATATTCAATTAATAAATATTACGACCCAATGAATTTGAAATCGAGTCGATGAAACCCTTACCTTGGTATTGATTCTCTATACACTTATATCTAACTTCCTAAATAAAAAATTAATTTTATTAAAATTAATCTTATAAATATTATTCATCATTATTAAATTTTATAAGGTTAATTTATTATAATATTATATTTATTTATAATATATTTTTTTTATATTGGTTACTTGAGGTGGTTCTTTCAACTTCTCTGTAATAATATGGTATATTGACCATGGTCAAAGGTGTTGTAGAATAAATTAATAATATACATAATTATAGAGGTTTATTTATTTTATTATTATATTTGTATAAAATTTATACAACTATATATGTTTTTATAAAATAAACCCACATTAGAAAACGTACACCGATATGTTCATCTTCAACAATTTGATTTATTATAACAGTTTAGTGTTTGTGTCACTTATAGAATGTAAAATATTACCTTTATAGAATATTAATAGCAACATAAAAATCATTTTTATACATTAATTACTTTTTAAAAATTAACTAATTTAGCTGGTTATGGAAATTGAAGTACATCATCTTGTGGAGGCAGTAGTCCACATGTATGCAAGGGAGACATATACATTTCCCATATATCAGATAAAATGTAGGAAATAGTCTTATGGTTTTAGAGTATTAATGATTATATAAATATGAAATTAAAATATTAATTATACCCTTTAAAATATCCATGAGTGGTAGTTAAGAAAAATAAAACACATTGGTTATGGAGGTGGTAGTTAGAACATACACATGTTGATGTTTTTATTTTTCTTATTGAAAAGGATAGGGTAATAAATGAATATTACATCATCATGATTTTTTGAAAGAAATTATTAATAATAATTTCATTAAAATATAATTGAACAAATTATCTTAAATATGTTGGAAAAGAAATGAATTATTTATGAGGGTTCGATAGAGAATATTAACTTTCTCCATTGGATGATATCTCTTAAGTAACAACTTAAGGCACCTAAGATTAGCCTTTTGGAAAGGATAAGACTTACAGGATTTGGGGAGGGTTTTTAAGAGAGAAATTAGAATTTTTTTGTTAAATCAATAGGATTTGTAAAGAGTGGGGAAGTGAAGTTTTAAGGAGTTCCTTTTATAATAGAGATGAGGCATACTTTTAGAATAATACAAATTAAAAAAACACTATACAAGGTAAATGGTTACAATATTGTAAAAAATTTGAGTATGGGATGATCTTGGGTCAAGAAATACTAAAAAAACAATTTAAATCAGGTTTTAAATATGTTTTAGGCTATTTACACTTTTATTTGTATACCTTTTCCATTTTAGATTTTTCTGTGGTAAATTTTTTTACTTAAGTAATTTAGCCTTTAAGCCTAAAAATAAAATTGTTTTTTTAGATAATTTAAACCAAATTATTATAAATTTTAAATAATATTAAAATTTCAAAGGTAATAAAAAATTATTTTAAAATAAAAAATATATAATGTTTAAAAAAATATTTTTATAAAAAGTATAACTTACGTACAAAAATTTAAAATTTTTGATACAAAATTTAACCAACATTTTAAAAATAAAAAATTTAAATATAAATTTCATATATGGTCTTTTAAAATGTTTTCATGAAGTTATAATCCTTAATAATATAATAATAATTTTATAAAATTGATGTTTTTTGTAAAAATGATATTTTTTAATATTCACCTAAAGTTAATCCATTTAGAAATTTTTAAAAAAAATCATCTTAAGCTAATATTGGAATGATAATTCAAAAAATAAATTTAATTTTTTCAAATTCATATCAAAAAAATTATATTTTTTTAATTATAAATATAAGACATAGTGAAAACTATATTTTACTAGAAAACACATTTTGGTATATTATGTATTCTTATTCCCATTTTATATAAATTACTAATTAAACAAGTGTTAATACTTTATTTAAAATTGAGTCAATATTTAAATTGAAATCTATTTGGTTTTTTTATGTTTAATTTTTTATTATATATATATATTATAGTTCCACTACTGCTGTTTATAAATGAAAATTATACGAATACCATACGATGGTCTATATTTGTTTGGTTTTGGTGTTACGTGTATAGAAATGAGGTGATATGATCATTTCATACATTAATATTGAATAGTTTTTTATGAATATTAAAGGCATTTCACAATAATACATAACCAATGACCGTAAAGCTTTAGAGTCTTTGGAGTCTAGATAAATAATCATCATATTTCCTGAATGATCTTCAATATATCCCAAAATGTTATTCTCCTATAGTAAAATACTTATACATACCGTACTTATAAATATTCTTCATAACCTGGAGAAAAAAAACATAAGAATGAGTGAGATAAAATGCTTAGTAAATTTAAACATATGAGATATAAATAATTGATAATAAATGATCAAAAGATAAGAATAAAGGTATGAGAACATTATCATAACATATGGTAATCATACCCAATCATTCAAAGAACATTAATCATAAATCATTTTATAAATACTTATCATAATAAAAGATATAAGTGATAAGTGTATTAAATTGTCATGACCAGACCCACTAGTGTCTACCTAGACAATGGTAAGCCAATAATGAAATCCAAATCCATCCTCTAATAGGCCAGGTGTAGGTTACTAACACCAAGTTGTCATATCAAACACATGATATACCTTATCCTAAAGCACATACACACACAAAAATATTTCCATACAAAAGTATGAAGTAGAAAAGATAAAAAATCATACTATAAATTCATCTAAAAGAACTACCCCACATCATAGTACATGAAGAATTATAGTAGAATTCAATGGGATAAATACAACCCCACCAAACTACAAGAGAAACCAAACTTTTGAAAATAAGGGAGAAGCAACCCAAAAGAAACTCCTGGAACCATCCAAGGATTTTATAGAAAAAATAAGCTCCAAATATTATTGGTCCTCCTAGGACTAAGTTAAAAGGTATTTTGTCTTTATAAGACACAAAATCTATAGGAAGATACTATGTATAGCTGAGTATAAATATGTCCAATAGGACACACTAAAATCACTAAGCACAAGGCATTAAAGAGGTAAATCAACTCATCATCATGAAGATCTGTTGAGTAGAATAAGAGGAATAAAAATAAAAAACCATATATTCTAAAAGTAATACATAAAGTATTAAGGTGATATCATATCCTCACTACCAACCTAAAGTTATATTTTAATCTTAAAGGTAGGATCCTTTAGAGAGAACTAACTCATTAGGTCTCACTATACTGATGCAACTCATTTGAGAGGAAACATCCATTGGGTATTTCCATGAATAATAACAAAGAACAATTAGAGGGATCATCCATTATACACACATAATTAGAATAAAACATACCTGAAGGAATGTTATGGAGATACATAGATAGGGGATTACACCTAATTCAATGGGAGGTGGGTGACACTAATTGGATCAACCCGATAGGTTGGGTGTCGAAATCCCTGATAGGTAGCTCTTGTGATACCTTAACCCTACATAGGGAAGAATATAGAAATGAAGATTTAACCCTTATGCCTCACATAGGGACACCTAATATAATCCACCGAGGGGATATTATGTCCAATTATCCTAAAAAGATACCATACTAAACCCTATTGGAGGAGGACTTGTAAAACTCACTGAAGAACAACAGAAAGAGGGAACACACCCACACTGATATGGTTCAATATAACTCACCCAAGTTTATAGCATAGCTAGTTTGAGAATAATAAGTTCTTAAAAGGGTACACAACAAATCTCACAAAGTCTATAACTATGCATGTCCCTTTTTATCAAATGAAAGGCCTTTCAACAAATATATAGTGTGCATAATACGGTACAAAATGTGTAGAGGTTAATTTGGAACTTGAAATGTTCCATATACTTGACATCATATACTTTACATACTACATGGGGTGTGATCTAAATCACACGATGTGTAGGGTTCATTTTAGTACTCAGTGTATGTCATATTCCCAAGAATGTGTAATTTATGAAGCACACAGGGTGTGCTCCTCCACAACTGACATATGAGGCCACATGTACTCTTAAGAATATACTCCCTATATACAAGAGATATCTTGCTAGTAGCCACATGACATGATTGCTAACTACATAGCATGTGCTATTTATCTCAATGCGTAAACCCTATCCACCACACTGAGGGGTCCACATGGTGTCTTTTTTCCTGAACTACAAGAATTATAGTTCATAATTCTAGAAAAAATCTATTTCATAACATGAATTTTCATGTACCTCCTCTATTTCATTCTATTTCATTACCAATCATGCCACAATTCCCATATTTGGTCTAACCAAATCCAATGTCTGACCAGAAGTTGGATTCAAACCATTCTTTACTGGTAAATGTGTACACCTTCACTATCCCAAAGATACACTCTATCCTTCTTACATGAACCCCACTATCTACACCAACACTATATTGCTATCATCACTGGTGTCTAGATTATAGGCACTGGATTCTCAAATTCACTCATCATTACTCATATGGTGAGAGAAAGGATATTCATCTCACATATATGTTTTCACCCAAACCATCTTTGGTTTCCCATCATCACCGAAACACCTCTTCCATGTCTCCAAAACCCAACGTCAAAACCTTGAACTTGATTCATTATGATAGATTATGAATGTAAAATAATTAGTTCTCTTTGGACTCATTGAATCATCATCTAATAAATATTCTACTAACAAACTTCGAAGAATAGAGGGAGAAAGCCACATAACACAAAGTGTGATTTGATTGATGGCCTTGTTTGTTTAGACATCATCATAAAATACCAAATATCAGGGTGAATTATTGAACCAATAAATTCAACAAATAAATAAATCTCAAATTTCTAGATCTATGAATAGATGATTGAAATCAGAAAATCAAACAAATATTAATCTATGAATTTATTTGTAAATAATTAATTCACATTCGTCTTAATCACTAAATGGGGATTAAACCAAAAGAATAAAATGGACAAGCTTAGGTTGGATTGATACCTGATGAAGAATATTTCTATATAATTTTTTGATGATATCTAAAAACTCCATTGATGATGAAATATTTGTGGTACTTTGATCCCTAATCTATGATCCCATGATTGTATGCCAATGCACTTACCACCATTGTCCTGACTCTCCATCCTCTTAATCCTCCAGTGTTATAAGAGTAAACGTAGGGAATTATCCATAGAGGGGGTAAAATAAAGGATTCATTAGGGTTTAGAAAATAAATTTAAATTAAACAAATTAATTGATTTAATTGATTTAATCATCCCATGAAAATACTTTATTGAAGAGTCTGGTGCTGTCATGACTTATGTCATGCCTAGGGTAAACAAAATGCCTCATATTTAAACGAGAACATAGTTTTCCCAATTGTGAAAACTTTCTAAATTTATTCCATTATTTCTAAAAAAACTACATGTATGTGATATATTACATTTATTATCTTTAATATATCCACACTAAAGCTCCACGGGCCCTAAAATCCCATGCGAACTCTACGACCTATTCTAGAAATATTATCTGAAATATTATAAAGTGGAAAATTGAAATTGTATAGTTATTAAATTATTTCCACCTACAAGTTTTTTTCCCAAAAAGTGAAAAACTACTCATCTAAGTGAATATTGAGCTCATATATGGATCTCCCACTCTCATGATCTCTCACAGAGGTTCCCATTCTTCTTGAAAACACACACCCAAGGAAAAAAATTTCCCACGAAGGGTCTTCTGTCATTGGTTCTCAAATGAAACTGAATACCTCAAAAAGGTAACTAGAAACTCAATTTACATCCCAACCTAGTTGAAAACATGCATTAGTTCATGCACATATCTCTTAATTCGTGACACATGGAATACATCATGCACCCAATCTAATCTTGATGGTAGAGATAAAAACTTCACTACATTACCAACCCTATATATTAATAGGAAAATGGACTGTAAACCTCAAAGACGGACTAAAAAATTGGAAAAAACTCTATAACCTTCACTGAGTAAAGAACCTCATGAAAACATGGTCTCCCTCATCAAATGATAAATTCCTCAATCATTGGTATGTAAAAGACTTGAGACATCTCTAGGCAGTCCTCATATGCCCCTAATTGAACTAGACCTTTGAAAACATCATTCATACCAACTATGGGACTGTAAGTTCTATTCTTGTGTCTCTAAAATATATAGTGGCTACCTATATGATCTCTTAGATATGACCCAAAAAAACAAGAAAACCCAAAACATGTTCTCCAATACCGAAATAGTTCACTTTTCATGACCATTTTTTGGGGGTAGAAATGCTATTATCAATTGAAATAGAGTCTAAAAAACTCCCAAAACCCTCTCTGTAATCTTGACATGAAACAAAAATTATGGTCTAAAATTATCATAAAGGGAACTCTATGAAGTTGGACTACCTATTGCAAAAATAGGCACCCCAAACTCTACACTAAACTCTTCTCTTGGATGTATAGAGAGAGAGATGGCTCAATAAGTTATTATATAATCACCCAGATAGAGTCAAGAACTCTTAGAGATCATGGAAGACCCATCATGAAATCTATTTGGAAATTTTCCAATAACCACTCCAACCCCTTTTCATTCACCTACTGATAGGTGAGGAATCGTGAGATAAACTCAGAAATATATAACATTTCTCATGGCCACCAAAACTGATGAAGAAGTTCTTGCTACATCCCTATAACTATTGGATGTACCACTAAGGGATTGTAACAAACCCCATTATCACCTCCTATCACAACGTGACTAGTACCATCACTTATCTCTTAAAAAGGATAATGTGCTCTACATCATCATAAAATCCACCAAGATCATGTCTAGTGGATATCTAGTAACATAAGATCTCTCTTAAGTTAGTATCACCAAGAATCTAGGGTAAAAACTACTATTTGAAACTCTATGTTACAGGTCAAATATTTATTCCCATGATGTATTAGATATCAGTACCCATATGAAATCACTACCAACCTCTACATTATAACGCATGAAAGACAAGTTTTGGAGACAAAAAATAACACCATGTACTCAAAAAATCCACTAGAAGTATCAATATTTGGGCACTCAACTACCAATATTTCATTTTCCATAAATTATATTGAAACTTATCTGCCCACATAAAATGCTACCCATTTTGGGTCAAAGTTGGAGGAGGTGCCCTGATCTTGGAGGATTTGAGAACAATCTCTAATATAAGTCTACCGACACAAAGAATCTCTACACCTTGGTCAGACACTTGGTTTTCTTTAAAGCGTTCACTACATATAACTTTTCTGGGTCAACTATTACTCCCATGTATGAGAAGACATATCCCAAGAAGTGTACCTATTGAATCCATAATTGAAACTTTTAGGGATTCCCATTAAACCAACACTGTTAGATAATTTATAGAACCTTCCTAAAGTTTCTCTCATGATCCACCTTTGACGATGAGTACAAAAGGATTTCATCAGTGAAGACTACCATGAATCGGTCTAATAAGGTTTGAAGATCTAGTTCAAAAGTCTCATAAAAACTTTTGGAGAGTCCAACATGCCAAAAAGTATCACCAAGAAGTCAAAGTAACCATTGCAGCTTTATAAATAAACCTTTAGTATATCCTCATATAGAACTTGGTTCCTACAATAACTCATCCTATGGTAAAACTCTGAGAACCACCTCACCTTTAAATACTAGTTGAAGAAGCGATGTATTCTCAAGAGTGGATACCAATTCATAAAAAATCACATAGTTTAGGATACCTTAATCCATGAATAACATCAAGTTCACATCCAACATATTGAGGAATAATGTAGGGATTTAATAAGTAAACATAGTAGGTCTAACAAGGCCCCATTATTTGAAAATTTTCTAACCTCACCTTCAGTTATCACAACTCTATGAGGTTATCTCATATGATAATATAAATTTCAGGCCATTCCTAGGTGTAGTCAATGTAGAATTCAAAATTTCAACAGGAAGGCGATTCTGGAACATCCTTAATGAAGATGCAATCATACCCATCCAACATCATAGGAAATGAAAATATTATATGATTCACCACTCGAAGGTCCATACTATCCAACTGATAAGAAATATGTTATATCTTTCTGTATACAATCTCATCTTCCTTTTATGGGATTCCTTCTTTCTAAAGAAGGAAAAAACTATCTCAATAACTTTGATACACTACAACCCTCACTAGTAATAGTCAACTAGTCATGGATAGTTGGTAACTAGTCCATACTAAGGGAAAAAGTCATAGGGAATTATCAACACCGTATAAATGTTACACATGATTGTCTCTCTCCTCATAGAGTTAGTTTACATTTTTGGTAGAATAGTGTGATTATATAACATTATCTACAAGGGCCTAAAAACACAAGGGTTGAGTAAAAAGGATCAATTGGCATCATTAGGCCTCCAAAAAAGATGAATTTAGGGGAATGTATTTTAAATATATACTAAAAATATATATAGGGTTGAAAATTCACATGCATAGCTCACTTTGACAAACCCAAGCTATCATTCCCCTCTTACATATGTTATCCACATCCAGAGATAACTTTAACACCTTAGAACATAAAACATGGTCTAAAAAATATAGATCAAATAAACTATCCACGACACCCTGATACTATCTTCTTTCTGTGGTATTGACTCACCCACTTGAATTTAAATTTTGTCACAAGAGAAGATATCTCAGTGGGGGAAGTGTCCTTCTTATTTGTATTCCTGAAGCCAAAATAATAATAAAAAACACAAATATCCACCATAACCCTATACCATCTTGTACAAGTCTTGACTCTAGGACCACCGTCATGAGGGGTTTTAACCAAGAGGCAAAATTGGAATAAAATATCGAGCTAGTACTCTACTGCCTAAGAAGAGGGTCTAACTCACCACGAAACCTAAGCTGTCTCTATCTCTAAAATTCATGAAGAAAAAATCCACACAAGATCATTATCAACTATTATTAACAGGACTAACCATTACTAAAGGTAGGATAGGGAATCCAAATAACTACTAGAGGTGGGCCAACATACTTTTCAATGGGTGGAGACATCACTCGCTATCCACCTAAAGGAACTATATCCTTCATAGGTCTTTTGACTGAAGCTTCATCAAAAAGTGGATCATAATTTTTATCCTACTAAGGAATCATAACTAAATATCATCATGTAAGAATCTATTGAAATCCTAGATACACCATAGTTAAAAGATCATATCTAGGGAGATGACTGAAGAATGACATGGAAACCACAACCCATTCCTATATGATGGATGTAACAGTATTTTTCCTATAGCCAATGGAAATTGTTTTGAGTCAACAAGTTGGTTGTTAGAGTCATGGTGAATGGATATATTGGACACAAAACCATTACTGAGTTCCTTATCCTGAGAGACAATCTCAAGACACTTTAAAACTATTTCACTAGTTCCCAAAACAAACCTCATAGATATGATATCTCTAAAATTCTATCATAAGATAAAACCATATTGATACCATTGTGTTATGAATCAAACCACCAAGGTCATTCTAGATAGAGGTAATCTTATAATGACACCCTAATCCCACCAAAAAGAGGATATGGTATTGCGGATAACACTGAGTAGTAATACTATACACATGTGAGGCCTTACCCTAAAGTACCTATACACAAGCACACATCTCCATACACTAGTATAAAGTGGAAAGATAAAAAAAATAATACTAAAAATTATTGAATATTAACTATACCACATAACAGAACACAAATAAATATAAAAAAAGGAAAAGTACAAAACAAAATCCCACCAAAATGAAAGAGAACCTATACTATAGACAACAAGGGGGATGTTACCCAAAAGAAACTCCTGGATCCATCCATGGCCCATATAGAATAACTAAGACCCACCTAGAACTGGTCCTTTGTAATCTTTTTAAAATTACTTTCACCTTTATAATACATGATATGTGTCAGAAAATACCATGAAAGGGTGAATATAAACATACGAAGTAGGACACCCTTAAATCACCAAACACTAAGCATAAAATAGAGAAATTAATAAATCATCATTAAGATATGTTAATTAAAATATAAGAAAAAATAACAAACCAAATATGATCAATGGTAGGAATTAGGTTATAAGTTGAGGTAAATCCTTACTACCAGCTTAAGATTCTTATAAAGGCTTAAGGGTCACATCCTTATGAGAAAACTAACTCATCAAGTCTCACTGTACCGATGGCACTCAAATGAGAGGAATCAATTTTAGTGACTTTTCATGTATAAAATATAACGTAACTAGGAGGTATCATCTAAGATACTCTATAGATTGGTTTATGAATTACTAGAAGATAATAAATGTCAATAAACAGATAAGGGATCCAACCTAGGGTCAATAGGGGAGACTTGACCCTAAATATATTAAACTGATAGGTAGGGGTTCAAATGCACTAGTACATAAGTCACATGATACCTAAAACCTATCTGGAGAGGAATATGGGAATGAGGATCTAACCCCTAGTACACATGAAGGGATACCTAATCTAATCCAAGGATGGGATATTATGTCTAATTATTAGGATATGATACCTTATTGAACCCTCGTAGAGGCGGAATGGGAAAACTTATTCTAGAATAATAGGAGGGAACACACCCACAATAATACAATTCATGGGAACTCACACAATCTCATACCATAGATTTTATAAGAATAATAAATGCTCCAAATTACCTTTAAAGAAGTACATGACTTGTCCTAAAGGGTACACAACATGTCTCACTGAATCTGGAACTTACCATGCCCTATTATCTCACATGTCATGTCTTTCTCTAGATACACGAAATGCCTATGTGTAGAGGCCAGGCTGACACTTGGTGTGTTTTTTATGCTTGATCTTGTTTACTTTTCATAGTGTATGGGTTTTACTCTACATCACATGGCATATAGGGTTCACTCCATCACTTAGCATGTGCTGACAACCCAAGCCCATGTACTTTTCAAATTACATGGTGTGTTATCCTCCACACACAGTGTGTGGGGCCACATGGGCTAATGGGAATGTAATCCATGTACATGATAATATTACTCAATAAGGGCCACATTATGTGTGGGTTAACCACATGAAATGTTATGTTTAACTCATTTTTTAAACCCAAGCCACCACATTTAGGGGTCAACAAAACATATCTTACCCTGAATCACATGATGTGTAGTTCAAAAATTCATAGAAATTATAGTTCATCTGGAGGATTCACAGGTTCCTCCTAAATTTATTTTGATTTCTCCATCAATCATCCCATAATTACCATATTTTTGTTGATCACCCTTAATGTATTGATGAAATTTAGATTTTTTATATTATTTACTGGTTAAAATTACCACAATCACCATCTCGAATAATCACACAATATTACTTACGGGAACCCCACTATTCGCATCAACACCCGATCATCATCATCACTAGTTACAAACATCGATCATCGGATGCTCAAAATCACCCATCACACCTCCTCCTCATATATTACATCAATCTGGCAGATAAATCAACTATTACACGAACCATTGTTAGTTTCCCATCCTCGTCACCACTCCTACACCATGTCTCCAAAACCAAACACCAAACCCATGACCATGATCCTTTGTTCCACATAGAAAATACACAATGATCGGTCCTCTTGGATATCGTTGAAACATCTTCCAATCGAGATCCAAATGACAAAAATCAAAAAACATATGGAGAAAAAACATAATACAAAGTGATCTTCAATCAATGGGAATATTTATTAGTATTCCATATTAAAAAACTAAATATCATGTTGAACCAAAAAATTCTATGAATAAAGAAATCTCAAATTCCAAAATTTTTGATGATATAACAGTTTGTGAAAAAAAAATGGAGATTAATACATGAATTAATTTAGAAAGAATCAATTCAAATTCATCTCAATCTATAAATGAGTATTAATGAAAAAAATAAAATTCCCTACCTCAAGTTAGTAAATTTCTAAATCTTTTTCATTGGAAAGATACAATAACTCCATCTATGATGATGAGCCTCATGGTACTCCAATAATCGATCCATGATTTCATGATCATCCACTAACACACTCGCCACCAATGTCCTTCCTCTCCATCCTATAAATTTTATAAGATTATGTGGCTAAACCTAGGGAATTATCCCTATAAAGGGTTAAATAGAGGGGTCATTAGGGTTTGGAAAATAAATGGAAATTAAATTAATATATCAATTTAATTAATTTAATTTTACCATGATGGCACTTTATTAAAGCTTCCAATGTTGACATGACTTATATAATGCCTATGGTAAAATCCACACTCTTGATTTTATCAAAGAATCTATTTTCCCATCCATGAAAAAATTGAGGATTTATTATATTATATCTAAAAAATTCACAATCATGATATATTATATTTATTATTTTTAATATATCAAAACCGAGGCTCTGTAGGACCCAAGATCCCCTGATGACTCCGTTCTCTACTCCCAAAATATTATCTGAAATTTTCAAAAGTAAAAAATAGAAATTTAATTGTTTTTATATAAATCAATAATAATAAATCATGATCTATGAGAACATATCATAGGAATAAGACATATATTTTTGGCATACACATAAGCCTAGAATATCATTTCGTTAGTTAAGTATCACTTCCAAGACTATCATAGTGAATTAAGTTCACTCATTATTCCATCATTTCTTTAGTCAAGGTTCACTCCCAAGACTACCTTTTAAGAAATAGTACCTTACATAGTTGTGTTCACTTCTAATTCTAGTCCTTATTATCTTAAGAGATATCCATCTTTACCCAATGCATTAGATGGATATATAATTATAGCCTGAACCATCAAATAATGAAAAGAATACATATGTTCACCAAAAGATTATAAAACATTCATAATTTCATCACATTATAATTTTTGGAAATGAAATGAGTTTTATAAACATGTCATCACTCCATTATAGCATAACCCATGAAAAGGAAATGTGTTTCATAAAGGTCTTATCATAACTTAATTAACTTGTGGGAAATAAATGTGTTTCAAATAATTATTCTAAAATAATCATCATCATAATTCATGCATAAAAATAAAGTAGATCATATCATAATATCATATCCCCAGTGAATCATTAAAATCCTTAAGATATTTTTACATAGATAAAAATAATTTTTAAAGATCATTCAAACATTTTTTTGAAAAAATGAGAAAGTATCTTTTTTCTTTGTATAAAAAATTAAATAAAAATTACCATAATATTGAGAAGATAATTTTATTTTAAAATAACAAAGGAATCTTTTAAAATAATATTCAATGAAAATTATAGTCAAAATAGTGGAAAAATTCAATCATACTGGGTATATTAAAAGAAAACATTCCTTTCAAACTTGTATAAATAGTAAAAACAATATGTTTTTAGTATTTTTAGAAATATACCATTTTAAAACTTTGTAAATAAAGAAAAAGATAGTGAAAATTACCTCTTTATAACATTTAAATTATAGGTAATAAATTTAATATTTTTTTAAATATTATGGAGATGGAAGAAAGAGCTCATCAATAAATGAAGAAATAAGGTTGACTATTCATTAAAAAAATTATTGATCATTTTAAGTAAAAAACAGAATATAATAGTAATATATATAAAAATTCTAGAAAAAATAAGAGGATAATAAAATATATGTGTTTTAAATAATAACATCCTTATTGTTTCCTTCAATATAAATTTAGCATAAGAAATCATGAAAAGAAATGAGGTTGTTACATAAACCCCTTACTTCATGTTGTGTCTTACTTCATATACATTCAAATATCTTGTATATTAAATATATATTTATTATACATATATTATAGACCAATATTCATATATAAATTACTATGTGCAATTAATTTATAAATTATAATTACACTTTTATTATCAATATCTTCATTTAATTGAATGTTCTGGTGAAAATTGGTCCATTTTTCATGCATGTTTCATTTTAATGGTTTTGATACTTGAACCTAGGTCATAGTTCTATCATATATATAATGATAATAATTAAATAAGTATCATATATATTCATAATATATACTTTTATAATCATGTATATAAATAAGTGATTGAAAATTAATTACATCACTTCATAGAGATTATAGTCAAATATTACACGAGTGATGTTTCCACTTTAAGATATATGAAAAAATAAAGATAAATAATAATTAACATTTATAGAATCATTATTATATCCTAAATATCATATATATTAATTATATATATCCTTATAATCATCTATATAAATATGAAATGAAAAATAAATGACATTGCTTTGTGGAGGTAGTAGTCCATACAAACACACGAGAAACTTTATTGTTTCCCAATGAATGGAAATGTATAAAGCTAGATAATACATTGTGATTATATAATAATTATTATGTAATAAATATCATATATTAAATTTAAATTTATTATAATAATAAAACATAAACAATGGAGATGTAAAATAAATCATATCGCTATGTGGGGAAAGTAGTCCACATGTACTCATGAGTTATACTTTAATTTCAAATTTGATGGAAAATAGGTGGAAAATGATTATTCCAATATCATAATAAAATATCAGTATATTTAGAATAAATTTTTATCATATTAATATAGATTAATTAATTTTATAGAATTCAGAAAAGGATATAAAATTGAAGGTACTCATATTAGAGTTATACCTCTTCATTGAGAAACCTCATTTGGAATAAAACTTAACCTATAAAAGGATGGTATTTTGATCAAACAAGGAAATATAGGATGTGGGTAGAGATTTGAGGAATGTATTTTTTAATCTATTTGATGATATATAAGTATTATGAATTTTGGAAGAAGATTATAGGTGATGTCTTTTTATAAGGGTGGGAGAGGACACACTTGGGTTTTTTTAAAATATTAAAATATATTAATGTCTTACTAAAGTAAAGTGGATCAGAATTTCCAAATATTATAATATAATAAATATATGGTCAAAATAAAAGTAAAAAAAATTAAATTAAGTGTTTTTTGATATTTTAAACATTATTTCATAGGTTAACCCCTCGACAAACCCATTTTAACCTTAACCATGGAAACAAGTTTTTACTATTCATTATTACAAAAATTTAAGTTAAAAATACTAAATAATATTAACTATTAATATTAAAAATATTTTATAAATTTAAAAATATTAAATTTATGTATGTGATAGATATTCATTTTAAAAATACTGCGCAAAATGACACAAAACCATTTTTAGTATAATGAATTTTTAAGCATAAAATCGAGTTTACCTTCATTACATTCCATGTAAAAAATATTATATTATTTTTGATATTTTTTATAGGATATATTATCTAAATATTTCATTATAATAAGTATGAAATAAATATTTATGTAATTTATTTATGTAAAAACTCATCGTGCACATAAAAATAGTTTTTTAGAAAAACATATTTTTTTACCTTCAAATGATTTTATTTTAATTTACAACCAATTAAAAACAAATGAATTAATTTTTTTCATATGTTAAAGATAATTTATAATAATTTATTTATCCCTATTAATACTTAAAAATCCAATATCTAGGTGATAACTACAACATTAGATTAAAAAATGTTAATAGTATATCATAGTTTGTTTAAACTCAATGTTACGTTTAAAGAAATATATCAAAGAAGTTAAATTAATTTAAATACAAATATATCATAAATTTATTGGGTTTTACATTCTAACCCATTATAAGAATTTATCCCTTAAAATTATTTCACTTTGATATAAGTAAC
Organism: Viscum album; assembly: GCA_963277665.1. Classification (NCBI taxonomy): domain Eukaryota; kingdom Viridiplantae; phylum Streptophyta; class Magnoliopsida; order Santalales; family Viscaceae; genus Viscum; species Viscum album. The sequence continues at coordinate 2,081,741,062 of OY728136.1, read as the reverse complement.
TAAGGATACTTTACCTCATCAAATCTTTGGGTTCCCACATAGTTTCATCTAATTAATGGTTTTTTTGAAAAACAATTGACTAGTTGAGTGGTCTTGTTTCATATAAAATTCCTTATTTGATCTAGATTCTCCATAATTTTTTCCTTATAAGAAATTTCATGCTCCAATGGTATAGACATTGAGTTCTTTATATGTTAAGGATCCCATATAAACATCATCAGGAGAGATACATGAAACACATCATGAACTTGAGAGAGATTAGGTGGAAGTGATAAGCATTAAGAAACTCCCCGAATATGATAAATAATTTCAAAGCAGATGATATATCTTGGGTAATTTTTTTACTTATTTAAAAATCTCATAATTTACATTCAATTATATGTTTACTATAATTTCTTCTCACCAACTTTGAATTCCATATATCACTAATGATTGTCAGCATATCTTTTATATTGAATCTGAGCTACCCTGATATAATGTGGAATGGATCTAACATTCTACACCATTTATTCAGTAATATCAGGTCATAATAGCTTTATTTCTTGAAATTTATCCCAATATGTTGGTTTTATTTACTTTTTCCCATAGATGTATTAATAATGTGCCGTTTTAATTCATGAGTGAAAGCTATTACTGTAATAAAATTCTACTTAAGGATGCTTTTGACCACTACCACATATGAAATTCATAAAAAAATATCTCAACATATATTTTAGTGAATTAATGGTACTCTAAAATTAGAAATATTTATTAGTATGACATGTATTTCTAAAGTTCAACTTCAAATTCAAATCATGATAATGATTTCTATAGAACATTGTGGTAAACTTCAAATATAAATCAAGTACAATAGAATATGGTAATTCATGAAACCTTAACACTAAATTAATATTTATCATGTAAATATGATGAAGAGAAAAATATTCTGTTATGAAAATTAAATGACTTTATTTCATAAGGTGATCGACTACAACCCAAATATCATTTTTCAATTTAGATGTTTTGGGGAGTCCAATGACGAAACCATAATAATGTTTTTCTATTTCCACTTTGGAAAAGATAATGGTTTTAACATTATACAAGACTCTTCCGATCTTCATTAAACTTTTTATATACAAGACATTAAGATATATACACTAAAATAACCATGTTAGTGTTAACCCACCACAAATATTCTTTCAAAAATCTATATATATTCACACTTGTAGGATGAATAGATAATGATAAAAAATGTTCTTTATATGATAAATCCTTCTTAATTTTTTTCTTTGACAGGAAACATACTCAGTTTTTGAACCTTATAATTCCATAAAAATTATAGTTTAACTTAGTAACTGACTGAAAATTATATTTTTATTTTATTTTCGAAATCCTTTTTATGGGTGAGAAGGAACCAGGACATACACCAAATTACCAGATCACCAAATTTAATAAGAAATCCACTTGATTAAAAAATGAAAATAAGCATCATAGCCTTGCCGGTACGCCTCGGGACACAGATTCTTGAAACACGAGGCTCCTCGAGCCACTCCCCTTCCATCAAACCACCTCATCATCACTTTCAATACAATCGACAGACATCACCCCTTAGATGCCGCATCTTCTAAACATCATACCGAAAAAACCTTCACCCACTTCATCAAACCCCCATCATAGAAGAACCACCCTCATTAAAATTTTCCACGCTGTCAAGATATCAAATGGCCACCACCAAAACCAGAAATGAATGACCCACGAATATATCAATATCTCACCAAAAAAATCACATAAATAAACCTCAGCCAAAACACGAATCAAAAAAACAATACCATCGCCACCTTAAAAACGTAGCTGCATTCCAAACCAAGAAAGACCTCAAGAAAAATAAAACGGAAATCCATCACCATATGATGGAATGAAGACCAGCTATATGCAGATCCCGTCGCTTCCATCCCAGTTGCCTGAGGAGGTCGCGATGAACAACGTAACACACCCATAAAAGACGCAGAAACAGACTCAAGGCGCTGATACTAGTTCTTGGCCACATACCCACACCAAACCACCTTGAGAAACCCAATACAGTGAAGAAAGAGTTGGGGAAGAAGAGGACAACCGTGATGTTGAGGCTGAGGAAGCCGAGTCCCCGAAATCTTCGATGCCCCACAACCGAGGATCCACCGCCACGAAACCACCGGGCATGAATAAGGAAGTGCCGCAACAACCCTCAATGAAGGAGGCGACGTCGAGAGAAAAACCTAACGCACATAGACCCTTATGAGATCATCCCTACTTCAAAAGAAAACATTATGGTTGAACTTAGTAAAATTTCTCACCTTCTAATATAGTTCAACCTTTTCGTTCTATGCCTCTTAAATCCTCACATGGATGGATGGTTGATCATTAATCTGAGAAAGATATGATTTGTCCCCATTAATCATTATTTCAAGAGTTATATTCTTTAAATACATAAATATTTCATCTCTTTCTGTCCTCATCATGAAAAAACTAGAATTTTCTTTATGAATCAAAGCATTACCACCTTGTTCATATTTATAGGGTTGTAGTGTATAGAGTAGTCATAATATTTAATAAAATCCAACTATATGATTTGGTACATATTCATCTATTTATGTGTGAATAAATACTTTAATATTTTATAATAAGAATAAATATCAGACCATTCACTATGAAGATAATTCCTCAAAATTTTTAGTGAACAAATTACTAATGCTAGATCCATATCATGAGTTGAGTAATTTTTGTCATGAATTTTCAATTGGCGCGAGGTATAAGATATCAACATATCATTATGCACACAGATGCATCCTGATACCTTATTTAATGGTTCATTGAAGATAAAAAACCATTATCCACTACAGGGTAGTGTAAGCTCAAGTGCACATATCAACATTCCTTTCAGTTCCTTCAAATTTTAATCACATACATCTTTCAAAATAAACAAGTATATATTTAGAGTAAACTTGTTTATTTTATTAGATATCCATGAAAATTCTCTCACAAAGTGTATGTAGTATCCTTCCAACCTATGAAAATTACGGATCTTAGTTCTCATGGTTGGTATAGGACATTGGTTAATATCTTCCATCTTTGATGGATCCATTGATATACCCTTAATAATATTATATGACATAATAATGTGATTTATAGAGACAAAAAATCATACTTGGTAAATTTAACATAAAACTTTCCCTTCATTGGGGTCTTTAGCACAATACTCAAATATTTTTCACATTCTCCCATTCTCATAGAATATATAATATTATATTATATAAATACTACAAAAAATGATTAATTTAATCTCTAAAGACTCTATTAAATAAATCCATCAGTATTATAGGAGAATTGGTAAGTCCAAATAGAATCACTAGAAAATCATAATGACAATACCTCATACAAAATCATATCTCAGATATATCCTCCATCTTGACACTCAATTGATGATATCCATGCTGAATATCAATTATGGAAAAATATTCATCTGTTCATAACTAATTAAATAGAAAATCAATATAGGGTAAATGATACTTTTTCTTGTTAATTATCTTGTTAGGTTCTCATTAATAAATTCAAATATTATTTTCCCCATCATTCTTCTTAACAAGAAATAAAATGTGCACCATGTGGTGGTGCACTAGGCCATATTAATACCATATCAATTTAGTTTCTTCTTTAACTCATGCAAATCAATCAGGGCCATTCTGTATAGATTCTTTGAAGTAGGTGTAGCACCAAGTATGAGTTCTATTGAAAACATAGATTCATTGTTCAGGGGAATACTAAGAAAGTCTTTAAGAAATACAACACCATAATCCCAAAAAATATAAATATCTTTGATATTGAGTTTCGCACCAACCATTGGAGATATATATCCCCCATGAATAGGTAGTAATACCCATAAAACGAAGTTAAATTTAATTTGATGTTCATATCCATCCTCACACTAAAAAATAATCCTATGATGGTTTATAATAACAAATATTACTTACCCCCATTGAAAATTAATTTGGGGTCTATATATAGATATGTAATCCATTCCCAAAATCACATTAAATTAAGCTAGAGTGAGAATCAGAATGTTTATAGTAATCCAATTACCAAAAACCTATTTTAGAGAGAAGTGATAGACATGAGATGAAACCATCATACTATTAAGAGATTTTACTACTAAATCAACATCTTATTGTTGAGGTGGTGTCACTATACCCATTGAAAATTCATAAAATATAAAATAAAATGTATATCCAAAATCAAATAAAACATTTTTAGTTCTTAATTGGATGCTAAGTGTACCTTTACCCACTTTATTCTCATGATCCACTTCAACAGTTATGATTTCATGAATATTCCTTTTTTTTCAATTGGTTTTAGTGGTTGATGACGACAATTTTTATCATTAACCATCATAATTTTACACTTTTTGACATAATTTCCATACTCCTTAAAATTATAAAATTATAGAATGGGTAGAACATTCAGTTGAGATTTTTCACTGTTCCATTCATTTACCACCTTCTTCACATAAATTTTAAATTCTTTTACTCGATGACCTTATTTTCCACCCATAAAAAATTTACTATAAACCATAAGGAAATTTACTTTGTGGTTCCTTCCACCCTTATGAAATTAAGTATGATTTACTTTCTTTCCTCCATGGGTTTTATTTTGTGAATTTACTTTAAATTCTATCTTTATATTTTCCCCCAAAACCATGAGAACACTGAGAATATCCAATTTCCATTTCCAGTTTGAGATAACATCAAACTATTTATTCATAGATATCAAAGTATCTTATATCCAATTACTTTATAATAATTGGTCTCAAGACACTAAATAATCAATCAATTTTTATTTTAGGGTCAATGATAAATCATGAAATGTACGTTCCAAGTCTGGTGAAATTTTCCTCATAGGTACTAATGGATTTTTTATCCTTTTCTTTCAATTCAAAAAAATACCTTTCCATTTTCATGAAAAAATTTCAGGGAAAATACTTATTGAAAAATAACTTCTTAGAGATTTTTTATTTCATGGATCCAATTTCCTTCTCTTTCCTCATATTCTTGATAAGATTCCACCCTAGATGAGCTTCACATTCTATATGATATATGTCCAGAATAACCTTTTCATGGTCTGAGAATTAGATAATAGAGAATATATTTTCTATAAAATTGATCCATTTATAAGTACTAAGTAGATCATAGTAACCACTTAAGAAAATGGGATGTTTCTGTATAAAAGTCTCAACAGTTAGCTATTTCTTTCTATGGATTTTTGAAAGTTAAGCAATATTCATGTTACTATTCCTAGCTTGAGAGAGTTTGGGGAGCATGGACATAATATTTCATGTCCCATATCCTAGTTTTTTTCTCATAAGGATGATCATTTTTTTGGACATCATGTTCATGGTTTACTTGATTCCTCCTATTTATATACATTGACTAAAAAAAACATAGTGTAAGAAACAATAATCCTAGTGAGTAATCATGTAATCATGAAAAGTCAGTCATAGTTTTTCTACATCATGATAACATATTTTAAATCTATAACATTATAGGTTTAACCTAGATCATTAATTGTTATAATATATTAAAATCCTTCATAATGGTTCATAATTAAAATGTTAATAACCTAAGAATAGACCCCAAGAGTGTCTCTCTATGTGTGAAATCTTAGCCCCACTCTTCATGCACTAATGATGATCTAGTTAATACCAAATCCTCCCCATTTAGAGTTGTTACCCATAAGTGAATTTGTGTCACAACCACACCCACATTCCAAAATATAAAAAGGGATCTATTTCTAGGAAAATCATACAATCTCTACATTACCAAAGCTTTAGGATGTTATCAAATACTTAAACTTATCCCTAGGGTTTTCAAAATAGTTATCTAATCCTAATCTATAAGAATAACTAAACCATAATTTGATAATAATTGAGGTTACCTAAGAATTTAATACATTAATATTGCATCATTTTAGATGAATATTATGCACATTTTACAATAATACACACCCAAAAACAATGAAGCCTTAGAGTATTTTGAAACTAGATAAATAATAATTTTATTTCATGATAGATACTTAATATCTCCCACAATGTTCTTAGAAAATACTACACTACTTATACATACAATACTTAAAACCTTTCCTCATAACCATGGGAAAGAAAACATAAAAAAAGGTGACCTTAGATGCTCAGTAAGGGTAAACATAAGATATATCATTCGATGATCAAAAGTGAGCATATGATAGACATAAGGGTATAAGAAAATAATCATAACTTATGATAATCATACATAATCAGTTAAATATCATTAATCATAAATAATTTCATAAATATTTTTTGTAACAAAATACATAAGTCATATGTGTATAAAATAATCAATAATTAACCATGATCCATGAAAACATATCATTATCATAAGACAAAGTTTTGTGGCATACACATAAGAATATATAATAATTTCTTTAGTCATGTATCACTGCCAAGACTTTAATAGTTTATTGTCTTCACTCCCTATTCCACAATTTAAATAGTCAAGATTCAATACCAAGACTATCAAATTATAAAAACTCCCATAATGAACTAGGATCACTCATCATTCTAGTACTTATTATCTCATGATATATCTATCTTTTACCAATGCATTAGAAGGATATATAATTTTAGGACCACCCATAACAAAATGAAAACCATACATATTTGTGCCCAAATATTATAAAACATTCATCATATCATCATATCACAAATCATGTAAAGGGGAAAAGTATCATATATATTTCATCATTCCATTATAGAAAAACCCATGGAAAAGAAATGAGTTTCATAAAAGATGAATCATAAATTAATTAACCCATGGGAAGTAAATGAGTTTTATAGAATCAGAATAAAATCATTATTATTATAATCTATCCTGAGAAAGAATGTGGAAAGTATCATAAGTTTATATCCCCATTGAATCATAACAATCTGTAAAGGATATTGAAAAACATGGAAAATATCTCTAAAATATCATTCAAACAATTATTTGATAACATGAGAGAATACCCTTTTATTTTGATTAAATTTTAACTAATAATTAAAATAATATCAAGAAAGTAATATTTAAAAATAACTATGAAAACTTGTAATGTAATATTTAATTAAAATAATGGGAATGATGGTGGGAAAATCTATTCTTATGGTATATATTAAATGGAAATATCCCTTTTACACTTTTTAAAAAAAATTAAAAAATGACATGTTCAAAGAACTTTTAGAAAGCTTAATTTGTAAAACATTGTAAGTAAAGTCAAAGGTAGTGAAAAGGAAATTTTTGAAACATTTCAACTATAGGTAATTACATTCAAAAAACAATTATGAATTGTATGGATATGGATGAAAATGATCATCAACCAATGAGAAAATATGGTAGGATTTTCATTAAAAAAACTTTCTCAATCATTTTAAATACAATGTGAGGAATATTGTACTAATACATAAAAAATCCAAAAAAATATTATTATAAGAAAATTTATTAGTTTTAATGGACATGATCCATATAATTTCTATCAATGGAAATTTAACATAGACAATCCTGGAAAGAAATGATTTTATAACATAAAACCTTTACATCACGTCCCATCTTTCTTAAAATGAAAAAAATCTCATAATATGGATTTATTTTAAATATATTTCATAACCATATTCATGTATAATTTTCTATGTATCATTAATTTATAATTTATAATTACACTTTTATTAACAGTCAATTCATTAAAATGAACATTCAGGTGACATTTGGTCTGTTTTCCATGCATGATTTAGTTTGATGGTTCTGGAACATGAATATTAATAATGATTATATAATATACATAGTTTTTATCATGAAATAATTATCATATTTATCAATCATAAATAATTTTAAAAACATTCATATAAAGCAGTGATGGAAAATTAATCCCTTCACTTCGTGGTGATGGATGTCCATACATACACATGAGTGATCTTTCCATTTTTCAATGGATAGAATGAAATAAAGGTAAATAATAATCCACCTATAAAGAATAATTATAATATAAGAAATATCATATATACTCATTAAATCTATCCTTATTACCATCCATGTAAATTTAAAATGAAAAAAAAATTACATCGATTCAAGGAGGTGGTAATCCACACATACGCACAATGACATTATCATTTTTCAATGGTTGGAAACGTACTGAGGTAGATAAGATATTATAGTTAGAGAATAATAATTCTTTAATAAATTTAATTTATAAACATTAAATCCATCATAATAACCAACCATGAAATTTGATGATGGAAAATGATTCATATCGCTACGTTGAGGAAGCAATCCACATGTATGCAAGAGTGATACTTTGATTTCTCATTTTATGGAAGAAGGTGGAAAATGGTTATTTCATAATTATTATAAAATTGAAATATATTTATGATTGTATATTAATCATTTTATTATGGATATAATATCTTTACATAAGGATGAAGAATAAATAAAATTTAAAGTATTTAATTAAGAGTTATACCTCTTCTTTGTGAAACCTCCTTTAGCTTAAACCTTAATCATTAAAAGGATGATATTATGATCAAAATGAGACCTCAAAGTAATTGGGAGATATTTTTTAAAAGTATTTATGTGGGTATTTTATGATATATAAGGATTATGAAGTGTAAGGAATAGAGGAAAGGTGGTGTCCATTAATAGGGGAGGGAGAGGACAGACATGGAATTTTTCAAAAGACTAAAATATATTTATGTCTTATTCATGTATAGTTACCAAAAAATGACAAGTATTATAAGATAATATGTATATGGTCTATTTAACATTAACCAATAAAATTAAATCAAGTTTTTTTTTCATATTTTAACTCTTATCTCTTAGGTTAACCTCCTATAGTAAACTCGTTTTAACCTTGACCTTAGCAAAAATTTTTTACTATGTTTACTTTTCATTATCAAAAAAATTAAAGTTGAACTTATTACATAATAATAATTATTGTGATTATAAATATGAAATAAAATTTATAATATTAAATTTCTATAATTTATATAATTTAATTTTAAAATATGTGTGTAAAATGCTATAAAACCATTTTTAGAAAAATGCATTTTTAAGCATAAAATTGATATTACCTTCACTCTACCACAAAAAACTATTAGATAAATGTTAAAATATTTTGTTTAATATATTATATAAAAATATAATTAAGATCAATCATCTATATTGATTAATTTAATATTTTAAAATAAAAACACAGTGTGCACATAAAAATAGTTTTTCTATAAAAACATCTCAATTTACCTTTAAATATTATTATTTTAGTTTTTAACCAATTAAAAAAATAATAAATTTATTATATAAATTTGTAAAAAATAATTTTTCATAATTTATTTATTCATATTGATACCCAACAATCAAATTTATAGGAATTAACTTCCATATTAAATAATAACATTTTAATAGTATATTGCAGTTCGTTTGAACTTAGTGTTGTGTGTAAAGATAGCTATCAAAGAAATTGAATTTATTTTTAGATAATTGTATCATAATATAATGTGGTATTTAATTAAAAACCATTATTATTATTTATCCCTTTAATTTGTTTCTTTATAATACAAAAAAGTTATGGAAATTCTACCTCATTACATCTTAGGGGTGTTTCATAACTTAAATTTATGGTTTCAGTAGAAGACTTTGACTAGGTGAGTGATATTTTTTCACAGTAAATTTCTTTCTTTGATCAAGATTATCTACTAGTTGTTCCTAATAAATGAGATAATTCACCATTGGTATGAAATATAATTTCAATACATGTGAAGTATGAGGTATATACTTATTAAAGATAGATAAATGGAACATATTGTTAACTTGAGAGAGATTTGGTGGAAGCACCATGTGATAAGAAACAGTCCCGATATAATAAAAAATTTAAAAGGGGAAAATATATCTAGGTTTGAAATTTACCATATTTATAAATATCGTAACCTTATTCTAAGAATATTTTCATAGGAATAACTTATCACTTAATTTTAATTCCAGATATCATCGAAAAGTTTTACCATAACTTTTCTGTTGATTGTGATTTTCTCTAATGTGCTGTTGAATGGATGTAAAATTATTTTCCATTTCATTATCTAGCCCAGATCCCAATATATTCTTTGTACAACTTCATTCCAACACATTGTATTTATACACTTCCTTTCATAAATAACTTTATAAGAAGATATATGAATACTCGAGTGAAAGATATTATTGTAAGAATATTACACTAAAGGGAGGTGTTGATACAAACCACCATTGAAATAAATAGAAAAATTTATCAAAATATATTCTTGGTTTTTAATGGTCCTATCAGACTGACCATTTTTATTAGGATTATAAGTAGTATTTAAGTTGAACTCCATAATCACGTCTTGCTGAAGACATCTCCAGAACCTTGAGGAAAACCTCATATCCCAATATGATACAATAGAGTGTGGTAATCCATGAAATATTACCACTTATTTAATAATTATAATAGAAAATTGATCAAGAGATAAATATTTTATGATGGTAATGGAATGTAATAATTTAATAAGGTGATCAAATACAAACCAAATATCAATATCCCCTTTAGATTTATTTGAAGTCTGATGAAAAAATCCACGTTAATATTTTACAATTTCCATTTGTATATGGGTAATGGATATAACATGCCCTTAATAATTTATCTCTTATCCATAATTTTCTGACATACCATACATTAAGATACATACTATACACTATCCCCTTTGATGTTATCCCACCATAAATACTCTTTCATATTGTTATACATCTTCATACATCTAGGGTGATTAAAGAATGATGAACTATTATCTTCATCCAATAATTGTTTTTTCAAGTCTGGTATTGATGATAAACATAATATGTTCTTGAACCTTATCATTCCATCACAATCATGGTTGAACTCATAAATATTTCTCACCATCTTCTACAATTCCACATCCTCCTTATATGCCTCTTTAATCCTCACATGGATATATGGTCAGAAATTAATATAAGAAAGATATGATATTTCCCCTTTATTTATGATTTAAATATCTATATTTTTCAAATCCATAAATATTATATCTCTTTTAATCCTTATCATGGACATACTAACAATGTATTTCTGACTTACAGTTTTAACCACCTTGTTTTCCTTCCCAGGGGGGTTGTGTATTGAGTAGTCATAATATTTAATAAACTCCAACCATCTTCTCTGATTAATATTAAACTCTTACTATATAAATATATACTTAAAAAATTTATGATCAATATATATATCACACAGTTTAACATAAAGATAATTTCTCCATTTTTTCATTGAAAAAATTACTAATGCGAACTCCAAATCACGAGTTGGGTAATTTTTATCATGAAGTTTCAATTGGCATGAGGTATAGTCTATAATGATATCATTATTCATGAGAAAGAATCCCAATCCCTTCATCAATACATAAATACTAATAAAAAATCCTTCTCCACTATAGGGTAGTGTAAGTATAGGTGTAATGTCTAATATTATTTTCCGTTCTTTTAAAATTTGTTCAGATTCATCTATATAAAGAAAATTGGATCCCTTTAGAGTCAACTTTTTAATTAGATTAGATATATATAAAAAATATCTCATAAGACATAGATAGTATCATGTTATCCCAAGAAAACTATAGATCACAATTATTACGGCTGGGGACGTTTACAGGTTAATAACTTCCTTCTATGAATGATCCACCAATATACCCTCACTTGAGATTATATGATCCATGAATGAGAATTTATATAGAGAAAATTCACACTTGGGAAATTTAAAATTCAAATTATCCATAAGGTCTTCAATAAAATCATCAAATGTTTTTCATACTATTCATTTCTCTTTGAGTATAAAATAATATCATCTATAAAGACTACCACAAAATAATCAAGGTAATCACTAAAGGATTTTTTCATTAAATCCATGGATATATTAGGATAATTGGTAAATCAAAATTTCATTACTATAAATTTATAATAACCATAAATCATATAGAATTATATCATGGATATATCCTCTTTATATACACTTAATTGAAGATATCAAGATTGAAGATCATTTTTTAAAAAATTTTGAGCTTCCCAAAATTGATCAAATGGATCATAAATACAAGGTAGATGATACTTTTTCTTGATAGCGATGTTGTTAAGTTATTGATAATCAATGAAAATATGAATTGAAACATATTTCTTCTTAACAAAAAGAACATTTTCACCCCCATGGTGATACAATAGGTTATTTTAATCCCTTATCAAGATTCTCATGGAGTCAATTATTAAATTTCTAAAACTCAATCAGGGAAATTTGATATGACGACTAGGAAATTGGTGTATCACCAGGAATGAGTTATATTAAAAACTAAACTTCACAGTTTGGGGGAAGAATAAGCAAGATTTTAGGAAATATATCATGATAATCCCAAAAAATAGGTTTATATTTGATGTTGAATTTCTTCCTAGACTTTGAGATAAATATCCCTCAAAAATATAAATTAAGGCCCTTATAATTGAAGCAACTTCCATTGAAAGTTCATATTCATCCTCACAATGAAATATTACCATAAATTTTTTAAGAATATCAATATTTCCTTAATTGTAAAATTAATATAGTATCTATATATTAAGAGACAAAAAAATTCCAAAATCATGTCAAATATAATTATTGTGTGAATCACAAGATTTTCAAAAAACACATTCCAACAAACTTCTATTAGAGAGGATCTATAAACTCGAGATGGAATAATCTTTCCATTAATAGTTTTTACTACTAACTCAATATATAATTTTTGAGGTGGTGATTTGATACCCTTATAAAAATATTCAAATATAAAAGAGGGGGGAGATCCATATCAAATAAAACGTTTTCATTTATATAGTGGTTAGTTAGTGTACCTTTCCCCACTTTATACTCATGTCCTAATTCAAAAGTTATGACCACATGAGATTTTACATTGTATCTTGGTATCGAAAGTTATTAATTCAGATTTTCATAATTAACTCAAAAATATGTTCACTGATCGGCGTAATTTCTATAATTCCAATTATAGAATTGTAGTGTGGGTGGTACATTTGATTGATCTTTTTCACTATTACTTTAATTGACTAATCCCTTCCAATCACTTTGGAATTATGTTTCCCAATTACCTTATATTAAGCAATTAAAACATTTACAAGCCTCTATAAAGAAATTTCCTCCATGCTTCCATCCACAGTTATTACATGAAATAATATTAATTTGTTTCCTATATGGGTTCTATTATTAGATTTTCCTAAAATTACATTTTTCTATTTTTGTCCCCAAAACCATAAAAATATTGAGAATCTATAATTTCAATTTCAGGATTGTGAGCACAATGAATTATTTCTTCATAGCTATCAGATTATTTAATATCCAATTCCTTTCAAAGACTTAGTCTCAAGCCCGTAAATATTTGATTAATTTTTTCCTTTAGGGTCAATGATAAAACAAAAACAATACCTTGTAATTCTGGTAATTTTTTCATATAGGTACTAATGGATTCATCATCTTTATGTTTTATTACTAGATACACCCTTTTCATTTTCAAGTATATAGTTTTGGGAAAATAATTATTTAAAAATAAATTATTAAACTCTTCCCATGTTATGGAGTCAATTTTGTCCTCTTGCCTCATATTATTGATAAGAGTCCTCAATTAGCCAGGTTCACCTTCTATATGATACATGACAAAAATAAACTTTTTATGGTTTGATCATTGGATAAAAAAGAACATCATTTCTATAAAATCGATCAATTTCTCATCAACAAGTGTATTAGAGGAACCACTAATGTAATGTGAATGTTTTTGCATAAATGTATCAATAGTTAGTTTTTCTTTCCGTTGTCCATTTGGAATTTAAAATGATTCATGTTATAGTTCATATCTTGAAAGTGTTGGGTGATAGTAGCCATAACATTTTTCATCCTTCCTCCCATTTTACTTGGTTTCTCTTGAGTATGGTCATTGAATTGGGCATGCCATTCGTTATTCATAGGATTCCTCATATTTCCATACATTATCTAAAACTAAAAAAATATATTGAGGGAAAAAATAATCATATTGATTAATCATGCAATCATAAAAAAATATTCATTGGATATTTAAATAATGAAACATTATTTACAATATATAACACATTTGGTTTAACCTCATTCATTCATGGTCGTCATATATTAATTTTTTTTATAATTATTCCTAATGAAAATTTGAATCAACCCAAGAATATTCCCCTAGAGTTTATATCAAGGTGTGTATTCCTAGTGCCACTCATCATGTAGCAGTGATGGTCAAGCTATTATAAAATCCAAACCATTCATATTTTTTACCCATTGGTGCATCTGTTTTGTATCCATATCCACTTTCCAGCATTTATACAAGGATGTATTTTCTAGTAAAATCACACAATATATACTTTATCAAATATTTATGATGTTATATTACACTTAAAATTATCCCTAGTATTTTCAAAAAATTTATCTAATCATAAAATCAAAAAATAACTAAATTATTTTCCAATACCAACAAAGGCGACCCAATCATTTTATACATTAATGTTGTATTATTTTAGATGAATATTCAATGAATTTTACAAGAATACATTCCCAAGGATTGCAATTGTTTAGAGTCTTTGTAGAATAGATAGATAATAATCTTATTTCATGAAATATCTTACACATGATCCCCAACCTAGTTGGTTAGGACTCCTTAATTGCATCTAAGAGACATGAAATCAAATTCGGGTGGTGGAATTTTTTCAGGTACTATAGTAGTTACAGTAGCAGGAACTATTGTAGGAATTGTTGTAGTTACTGTAGCAGGTGCTGTAGAAGATACTATTTGGTACTGTAGCAGCCTGAAGTATTCACCCGTTTGGGCCTTCGAGCCAGCAGTTTGGTCCTCAAGTCCTTCAAGGCCTTCAGGCTACCCAATATCTTCAGGCCAGTAAGTCTTTTGGGCCACCTCAAGACCTTCGGGCCACCTCAAGGCATTCATTACACATTAATCGCAAATGTACCAAAATGAATTATAAGGAACAAGGCCTGAGATGAAGATTCAGAGAAAGCGCATTCACCGGAGCAGAGGTAATCAGACATTGTAGAATGAGAGGGTATGGATTTTCCCTTAATACCAGGCCCATGAATACCTGAAAAGGAGAGCTAATTGACCAGTCATGCGAAGGTGGAGTGTTAATCATGATCTAGATGGTGGGGAGGGGCAGTTTTAAGTATTCATTATTTTGGATTAATTCCTTTAATAACTTTTGGTACTATACTGTCACAAAGCCTACGAGCAATGTAAGTGGGACCCTTTAACCCTTAAAATAGGTTTATCAAAAAAATAATAAAAATTGATGGCCTTTGGGCCATTAAGGTAGGATATATCTTCAACATTTCCCACAAAGGTTCTTCTTACATAGAACACTTATTAGACATACCCTACATAAAAACACTATTTATAACCTAGGTAAATGAAACATAGGAAATAATGATATAATATTCTATGTCAGGGTAAATATAGGATATATCAATCAATGATCATAAGTGAGTATAATATATGCATAAGGGTATGATAACATAATCACAACTTATGAAAATCATACCCATTCAATAACATATCATTAATAATAAATCAAGGCATAAATATTTGTTATAATAAAATATGTAAGTCATTTTTGTATGGAATAATCAACAATTAATCTTGATCTATAATAACATATCATAAGAATAATACATATATTTTTTGAATACACATAAGCATAGAAAATCATCTACTTAGTCAAGGATAACTGCCCAAACTATCATAGTGGATTCAGTTCACTCTCAATTCCATTGTTTTCTTATTCAAGGTTCACTCTCAATACTATATTATTTGAATAAGTTTTTTATTGAACTATGTCCACTCCCTATGAAATTACTTATTATCTCATGAGATATCCATCTTTACCCAATGCATTATATGGACATATATTTTTGATACCACCCATAAAATAATGAAAACAATAAATATGATTTCCACAAGATGATAACAAATTCATCATATCATCATATCATAACCCAAGGAAAGGAAATTATTTTCATAAACATTTATTCATTCCATTATAACATAACCATTGAAATGAAATGGGTTTTATAAAGGTTTCATTGTAACTTAATTAACATGTGGGAAATAATGGGTTTCATAGAATCATCCATATAAATAATGCAGATGGTATCTTAAGATCATATGCCCATTGGAGCATAAATATCCTTAAAGGATGTTGACATGGATGAAAAATACCTTTAAACTATAATTAAAAATTTCTTTTAAATCATGAGAAAATATCCTTTCCTTTTGATAACATTCTAACTAAAAATTTCCTGTATATTAAGAAAATCATTTTAAATATCATAAATATCATATATATTCACTAAATATATCCTTTTTACCATCATTTTAAATAAGAAATTAAAAAATCACATCTCTTTGTGAAGGTGGTAGTCCACATGTACGCATGACTGACGTTATAATTTTTTAATATATATGAAGGTAATATGGAACATATGATATTATAATTAAATAAGAATAATTATTTAATAAATATAATATATGAACATTAAATCCATCATAATAACCAACCATGAAATATGGTAATTGAAAATGAATCATATCACTGCGTGGAGGAGGTAATCCATATGTATGCACGAGCGATATATTCATTTCCCATTTGATAGAAAATATGTGAAAAATAGAAATTCCATTAGAATAAAAAATATAAATATATTTATGATAATAAAAAATATAATTATATTTATGATACTAGATTAATCATGTTATAATAGATAAAATAGGTTTGGATAAGGTGGAATAATAAATAAAATCGAAATTACTCAGTTAATAGTTATACCTCTTTGTTGAGAAACCTACTTTGGTTTACACCTGGAGGCTTTAAAAAAATGATATTATAATAAAATTGGGACCTATAAAACATTTTTAGATATGGAATAAAAATATTTAGGTAGGTAATTCATGATATATAAGGTTTATGAATTGTGAGTAAGAGAGGATAAGTTGTATTATTTATAAGGGAGGTAGATGACACTTTTGAATTTTTTCAAAAGATTAAAATATATTAATGTATTACTCAACTAAAGTTTCTCAAAAATTTAAATTTTTTTAGGAGAATAAAGATATATTCAAAATTAAACAATTAAATCAAATTAAATTATGTGATTTTTTATATTTTAAACTTTATCTCCTAGGTTAACCCCTCATCAAACTAATTTTAACCTTAACCATAGTAATAAATTTTTGTTATTTTTACTAATCATTTTTACCTTAATTTAATTTAACCTTATTTAATAATATTAATTATTTTGGTTTCATATATTTAATACATTTTATAATATTCAATTTATATATTTTCAAGATATTTATTTTAAAATATGTGCGCAAAACACAACAAAATGGTTTTTAGAAAAATACATTTTAAGCTTAAATTTGAGTTTACTTTCATTACATGCCATGTTAACTATTAAATGAATGATTAAATATGTAATTTAATATATTTGATAAAAATTTCATTAAAATAATTAATCAATATATATCAGTTTAATTTATTATAATAAAATCACATTGTTCCCGTAAAAATATTTTTTTAGAAAAACATATCTTTTTAAAATTCAAATGTGATTATCTTAATTTACAACCAATTAAAAAATGAATATTTGATTTTATACATATGTAAATAATAATTTTTTTATAATTTATGTATTCTTATTCATACCCACCAATCTAATGGTTAGGAAATAACTATCGTACTAAATAATCATATTTTAATAGTATACCTCGTTCATTTAAACTCATTGTTGTATGTAGAGAAAGATATAAAAGAAATTAAATTTATCTAAAGATAAATATATCAAAAAATATTTGGGTATTATATGAAATATATTAAAAATAGTATTTATTTAAGGAGAAATATTTTACTAAAACTTTGGTTGTTACAACTAGTGGGGATCTACTTCATGTCCTCATTAACGCAAAAAAAATACAACTGAACAAACATTGGTTGATTAACACCTATATTAAAGAAAGAAATTAATAATGAGATTAATTATAAATTTACATGAAAACGTTCTTCTCTTGGTTCTGACATAAATATTTATGAATATTTTTTAGAAAATGTTTCATTGGTCATGGAACTCACATCATGTATATTTAAGATGATCCATTGAATGTGACAAAATGCAAGTTAGAGATAGGACCAATATGTGTTTTCTCTATGTCTAGAACCATAAACTGGTATAAAAGAGAAAAAAATACAATTTTAGATTATTTATTGACTATTTACCATGTATGTATTTTAAAGTTAGTTTTCATTTCAATAAAATCATTTTTTTAATCCAATTGTCTACATATCTTCTTATCCACTTCATTTCCAACTTATATAACCCATATGGGTTAATAATATATAATGAACATCCATAGAACCATAAAGAGGTGTAAAATGGTTTGTAGGGTTACATGACATGCTAATATCTAGAATTCTATGTAACGACACATGATGCGGTGGTCGTGTGGTCAACAAATGCAAAGTGATTAATTAAAACACACCCCATATAATTAATTTACACATAGTGAATTTTAATTCACATGAGTTTCAATTAATACACATGTGATGTAATTAATATACATGTAGTGTAATTAATTAACATTCCAACTAATTAATTTACTTGTAGATTAATGAGTTTATATGTGGTGTCATTAACTCACATTTCACATAATTAATTTCTATGTGTTTAAATTAATTCATACATGTTGTAATTAATTCAAATGTTTTATAATTAATTCAAATGTGAGGTAATTGATAAACATGTGGTGTTATTAATATATACACAGTGTAATTAATTTAAAAGAGACGTATTTAATTTAAATCCCATATTATTAATTCACACATGGTGTAATTAAACCCACATGGAAAAATTAATTCATACCCCTTTTTGTTGAATACAAACCAAGCCAGGCTATACACCATGTAAATTATTTTACATGAAAATATTAAAAATAAATTCTTTACTCCATAAACCTCATCATTATTTGTTTAGTGTTTCATTTATTGACTCATATATGTTATATGATAGTATTTTTATGATATTAAATACTTAATTAATTTACATATAAAATTCATAAATGCAAGTCGTGTATGGATATTACATATTATTTACTACACATGCATTAAATCAGTACACAAAATTTAATTTTCATGTGTCCCATGTATCATTTATTGGTAGTACATTCTGTGAAATTATTCCACATATCATGTATATGATATTTCATGTGAGTGTACTATATAGAACGAGGACTATGATCAGTAGTTCATATGGGTATGCATCATGTCACCTCAAAGAAGAAGGTGTGTACTTAATTAAATTTTAAATAAAATAAAATAAATTTATTTTATTTAAAATCATAGTTAATGGATATATCCCGGAAAAATTGAATGGATATTAAGATAAAATTAATTAATTGATTATTTAGTCTCATATGGATTCTTCTTCGATGAATTTACCCCCGATCGAGCCTGACCCTAAAAAATTTATGCTGCAAATGTTTCTTGAAGATAATGACTACCTTAGATATTCATAAAATCCTACTCTTACCTCCACACCTCTATTTCAGTACAAAGTTTCCCATGTAGTCACTTTTACTAAAGATGATGTTGGTGTTTTTGCGGATGATTTTCTTCTTACTTTGGTTGGGTTTTTACATAGTGGGAGACCCTCACTTTCTTTAATTCACTATACTCTAAAAGTAACTGGTTTATCTAAATTGAATTTTGGGATTTTGGATGAGGATTGTGTGGTGATTCACTTTGAGGATGGAGAGTAACTTTATCAATTCTATAGGTGATAAAGCTGTAGAATCAATTGTTTCGATATGGAGATATAAAAACATAAGGTAGGT
The DNA here is from genome assembly GCA_963277665.1 of Viscum album. Classification (NCBI taxonomy): domain Eukaryota; kingdom Viridiplantae; phylum Streptophyta; class Magnoliopsida; order Santalales; family Viscaceae; genus Viscum; species Viscum album. The sequence goes on along the minus strand of OY728136.1, from coordinate 2,081,721,042 downwards.
TTGGTTTACCTTCTTATTAATCTATTTCATTATGAATCCCTTATATAAATTTCAAGATTTTTAGTCTCCCTAATAAAAATAGAATCCTATACTATTACTCCATCACACAGTTTTGTAGCTTGTGTTTGTAATGTCCTAGACCCTGCAAGAAAGTTACCTCAATTCCTGTGGTTCAAGAATGGAAGGGAAGTTTTTTTATTAGAAGTAAACTATGAACATATTCTTCATTTCTAGTCCAAAAGTAGAAGATAAAATAACTTATATTTGGAATATTCCCACTAGGATGGTTTTAGTAAGGTAAGGGGGTCACAAGAGATTGTGATCATAATGTGAAAGAAAAGGATATAGAGGGAATACACCCATCTAAAGTAGAGGGAGGAACCTCTAACCTAGATAGTCACTGAAATGGTAATTTTGTAGGTTACTTCTTTGTATAAAACCTTTAAAATAAGAAAAATCTTAGCATGAATTCTTATGTTGCTGAAGGGTATGGTTCTAGTGATACCGATGGATCTAATGATGACCACTGACCATCTTTAGGTGTAGGTTTTACATAGAATGAGAAGCTTATATCTAGAGACACTGTACTAATATTAACTATTAAAAAGAATGTAAAACATTGTGGTTGGGAGAAAATGGATGAAGAAAATCATCAAATTTCATAGGAGGAAGAGTGATATACACAGGCACAGATGCATGCCACTATAAAGTCTTCTGAGTGTGATGGAAACCCAATTAATAGTGATGTGGATAAAGATAAACAACATGTTGATTACACTGATAGTGAGGTCTTTGAAGCTATAAAGGGGAAGAAATCTCAACCTTGAAGGAACTACTCCAATACCCATAGAAATTTCAATATGAGGTCTAATAAAAATTCTACATCCTTCATAGTGGTGATCTATTAAAATGAATATAATGAGACCCTCCTTGGGGGTTTCTATGGTAATGATCATACTATGAGAACTCAGAGTGAATCTATCCAAATTCTAAAGGAATGGCCTTAGGAAAACTCTGATCAATGAAACGCCATAAGAAAAGGAAGGATGATTTTAGAAGTTCTAAAGATGACTAAATTATGTTCAAATGAAGAACTAATTGCTAATGTTCCTGAGATGCCTTCCATCCGACTAGAATGTTCAAGGTACTTGATATCATCCTATATTTAAATTAGAATTAATATGAAGGTTTCCACTATAACTATAAAAGTGGATTATCCTGAAAATAAAAATATTGACTTGTAGTAGTAATTAATTTATTAAAGATATAATTAATTAGATTAATTCACACACATATTATCTTAATAAAATAATGAATCACAATGAATTATAATCAGTTATCTTAAATTCAGATTCATTACACATGTGGATGACCATGATTTATTTTACATAAACCACCTTTTTGGGTACCTTCATCTATGAGTGAAGTAAAAGCATTGTAATGATGAAGCTTCTAGGTTAATGGAGTTGGTTTGAGATAGATCCAAGGTGAAACTAAACCAGGAGAAATTGAGAATAGAGGTGAAATTGTCACACCCTGACATCAGACACACCTTTATTTTATCTTTTTATTAGTCTTGGATCTTTTGGTCGAGGTTAATGTTTGAGTACCAGTTGAAGTTATGATTTTTAGAGTTTTTGGGGAGTTTTCTGGGTGTCACATGGTTACCACATGTTTATTAGTAACCACATGGATAGGTCATGTGGCTAGTGCAGGTTAGACAGAACTGACCACATAGTTAGTGCACAAACATGCTGTAGGTCACAGGTAACCATGCACCATTATTCTCTTAGAAAGAGAGGTCCACACAGTTACCACACAGTTTGGAAAACTATGAAGACATGCTAGGTCATTAATAATTTGAGATCTTATTCTCTCTCTTCCCTTATTTCAACATATATCAGCCTCTCCCTCCTCCCTCTCATTTTTTCACACTAGTGGGTCCTCTATATCTCTCCTCCTTTTCCTCCAATTGTCCATGATTTCTCCTCCTTCTGATATAAGGTATGTTTTTATGGTTTTTGGGTGGTTTTCCCTCCTCTTTCTCTTTCCCTCTTCTTTTCTTGGTTTGCCTTTAAGGTTTCCTTCTTTGTATGAACCCTAGAGTCAGTATTGTATAATGTGGTTCATTTTTCTTATGGATAGGGTTTTTGAATCATATATTAGGCTTAGTTTTTATTCTCCTTGGAGTTTCATTCCAATCACACTTTGTTTCGGTAGGTGTTTCAAAGTTCCTCTTTCGTAAGGCATTTCCTTGGATGCTTGACAATTTAAATAAATTTATAACTTTGATTTGAACCTCTATAGAACCCTTTTTTAGCTTATTATAGTATTTTGGATATGGTTTAATTTTCTAAAAAAGTGATTTCAAGGATATTTGTACGCTACGTCCAGGTTTATGAAACCTAGAGGGTTCATTTTAATGTAATTATTCCTTTAATGTGAAATTGAGGGGTTTTTGTGAAATGTATTACCTTTATTATGTCATAATAGTATTTATTTTTGGATAAATTTGGTTGGTGTATATGATTTGGTGGTTTTATGTCATGGTGGATGTGTTAAAATGTTTTGTAAATGGTTTAATGGTTCCAATTATTTGGTTTGGGTTAATTTAAAATAATGTGGATGAGTGGTTAGGGTTTAAAAGAATGTGGTAATTTTTTGGAAATGGTTTTCAAATGTTTTATTGGATGATGGGTATTCAATTAGATCTTGGCATATCTATGGGTGAACTAGGTGCACACATGGATTTTACCTTAAATGAAGTTGGTGATTTGAATTGGTGTTTTTTCTAAGTATTGGTTTCCTAAAAGATTCTTCTTTCCTTACATTTTTATTGAAATAAACCCCCTTTCTTCAATGGTAAAACATTTCTTCAAGGGTTTTGGAGAACATGACGTTAAATGTGTTCCACATGGGTTGGACTATTTTCCCATGAAACTAGTTTTGGAGTGAGTTTGTAAAGAATAGAGGCCCATTTGGATTTTCCAACTCATAGGTTATGGTTGGTTTAACTTCTAAAAATGAGGGTGTTTGGAAAATATGTGTGCTGATTGGAATCTTATTGTGTTTTTATAAAATGTTTTGAATGTTTATATGGTATAACGGCCCAGTTGGAACCTTATGTGATGTAATATATATATATATATGGTTCACCTTTATAGGATGGATTTACGTTCATGGGTTATCGTATATTGGTGTCCATGTTTGGGGTAAGCACATGCAGTGACAACAGCTAATATGAGTCACATGTGTGTTGGACTCCTAATTAAAAATATTTACATACACTGTGGGTTCTTGTACATATTTTATATGATCTAGTGATGATATCTTGCCATCCTAGATTAGATGGTTTGGCACCCTATGGAGTTATAGACATGCTATGATGGTTATTCCACTTGTGAGGCTAGGATAGAGCAGCACATTGGTAATTGACTTAGGGGATTCACTGTATGCCAGAAGGTGGTTCCGAACTAAGTATTTATAGGGATTTTAGGGATTTTTAGGATCACCCATGGTTATTATTTATATTGTTTGTTTAATTTTTGTTACACTGGTTTCTAGGACTGTATTCCTTGCATATTTCTTTTTATCAATTCCATGGTTTTTCCTTGTCTTAGAATTTTATAATAAAATGGAATTTGGTTTTGGAAATCAGATGTTTTGTGTGTTGATTTATAAAATGGGTAAAACTCTATTTTTTTGAAATTTTATTTAAAGCTAGTTTCTTCGGACTACTTTGGGAAAGATAACACTTGGATTCCATGGTTTATCTTTGACATCCCTACCAAGAATTCCGGTGCTCATGCCTGTCCTATATTTCCATATGTAGGTTCAAATTTTGATCAGGTTTCCTGGTAGGTTATCGTTGTGAACCAAGTTCAGTCTTATGGTTTGTGGTGTCCAAGAGGACACATGGAGATTGCATGGTAGTGGTTTAGTTTTTTCTTGTTATAGTTTTTAGTCTATTTAGTTGTATTTTGTAACTGAGCTAGTTGTTTATTTATAGTGATTCAGTTGTTTATTTAGGTTGTGTTTCAATTTTATTTATTTATTAATATGGTCCTGGTAGTTTCTTTTGGGCTGAAATCCTTCCCATGTGTATGTTTTGATGCTCGACACTAGTTTCCAGCCTATGTGGACCAGGAAAGCCCTTTAGGAAATGCCGTGGGCTATCTTGGATGACTAGTTCAGGTTGGACCCGGGTTGGTTTATGATAAAATGGTATCAATGGAGGTTCTTGATATTTGGGGGTTCTGGTATATGGAGATTAGGACAATTAGTAATCGGGAGGTAGGTGTGGTAAGAGCATTGTGAAATAATTCTCCCACTAATCCTCGAGTCACATGGGGTATTCTGGAATTTGAGTTTTTGTCTTGGGTTGTTGTAAAGACCCAGAATTTTCGATGTAATTTTTTTTAATTAAATGGGAATTTTACTAGTCTGTGAAAATTGACGGCACGTGATTCTGAGGCCCGGAGTGCCCGGAAAAAATTTCTGAAGTTTTTTTCAGGTACGTTCAGTAAACGTACGAGCTGGTTTTTCTAACTTTTAAACCGGTGCTCAGAATTGAAATATGAGGGCACCGTTGAACTCGCAGTGCCGGTATTCGCCTAAGAAGACTTTCATCTCAATGGCCGTTGGTCGAGGATGAAAGTTAGTTTTTGGAATTTTCAAGGAAATAATAAAATAAAATAAACACATGATTTATTTTATTTTATCTATTATAAAAACCCATGTGGAAGTTGAAGGTGGGGGCCACCAAACATTAACCTCTCACGAGAGGTTATGGTTGTGGGGACCACCTGAACCTAACCTCCCACGAGAGGTTACGGTGTGGGGACCACTCGAGATTAAACCCCCCTAATAATGGTGGGAGAGGAAAACCTCTCAACTCCCTTATAAATGAGGGAGATCCTCTTGACCTCCTCCACCTTTATTGTGCCAACACACATGCCAATAAATGTGCCAACTCCTCTAACTTTTAATTAAGCCAACTTAATCATTTTGAAATTTGTGTCAAAAATTAAATAATAGATAACTTAGTCTATTATTTTGGCTTGGCATTTTCATTTTGGTGGAACTTGGGAGAGGAGAGAGCTTGGGAGAAATAAGGTTCTCCAATTAAGAATGCTCTCCTGACGAAGAACGCTCCACCGATGAAGAATGACCTCGACTTTGACATTCTTCCTCAGAACCACCTTCGACGTAGGACATGTTCGTCTACAACGAATCAATGTCCGCCTTCTCGCGCCAACGTCGAAGAACAACAAACAAGTTAGGGGGTTATTATCGAATTCTTGAATGTTTTCTATTATTATCCTCATTCTTGGTTCATGATTTAAGTATAGCCTCTTGCTGCCACTCTAAACGCGGAGGGTGCAGGCCAATCTAACATGGCCCAGCCCCTCTGTCGATCTCCTTTTGTGTTCTTCGCGATAGAGAAGGGAGAAAACCTATGTAGAGGAGAATAATAATGGTGGTCGGCCCCACCACCGACCATGACAAAGGCAGCGATGCACGACCTCCCTCCGCGGCACCGCCGCCCCGCCGCGCCCTCGCGGCAGCCCCGGACGAGCCGCCCACATCCTCACGGAAGCCCCTTCTGAGCCGCCCGCACCCTCGTGGCAGCCCCCAGCCAAGCCCTCGGTGGCCTCCATGCACCCCATGTGCCTAAGGGTGTAATTTTGGCCCGATGACCCAAAAGCCCGACAGGCCCGACCCGAAAGCCCGAGCGGCCCGGCCCGGCAAAGCCCGCATCGGGCCAGGTCGGGCTCAGGCCGCAGGTTCAGCGGGTCGGGCCTGAGACATTCCAGGCAGGCCCACGGGCCGGCCCGAAAAATCCCGGCCCGTTGGCCCGCGCGAAGCCCGACCCACTGGCCCGCCTGCTGTAAAAAATATAACGGGGAACTGCAGGTAGGGGGATTTGATCCCCCTACCTCGAGCTCCCAAGGCTGCGCCTGTAAATTAATCACAGGTCTATATATATATAGATATATTTATATATATATATGTATATATATATATGTGTGTGTATATATCTATCTCTATATACATATATCTATATATACATATATCTATATATACATATATACATATATACATATATATATATATATATATATATATATCTCTATATGTATATATCTATCTATATATACATATATCGATGTATATATATCTCTATATCTATGTATCTCTATCTATATATATATATATACATATATATATATATATAAATATATAAATATAAATATATATATCTATATATATATATACATATATCTCTTTATATATCTGTACATATATAAATCTATTTAGAAAAAAAAATTAACTCACCCAATGATGTTCGCGCACGCCCCCAATATATATATATATATAAACAAAGCCATTAATATTATATATAAAGGTATTAATAATATATATCAATTAAGTGTGGCTTTTAAAAATCCATTAATAATATATGTGTGTGTGTGTTAATGATTTAATATTATACAATAACTTATTTTATATTAACAAAAAAAATAACACACTCACTTAATGATGTTCGTGCACGTCCCCCAACCTCATTATTTTTTTTAAATATGTTGCAACTTCCATATATTATATATAAATTTATTTAGAAAAAAAATTAACCCACCCACTGCAGAGCTCCCCCAAACCCCTAATTATTTTTTTACAATTTTCTCATATTATATATATATATATATAATAACTTATTATATATTAATAAAAAATAACTACTCACTAAATGATATTCTCACACCCCCAACCTCATTATTTTTTTTAAAATATGATAAAACATTCATATATTATATATACTATATATACATATATAAATCTATTTAGAAAAAAATTAACTCACCCACTACTACGCACCCACTAATTGTGTAATTTCAGTCCAGACAAGGCCGGGTTGGGCCTGCCCTGCAAAAAAATTAAAAAAAGTTTAAAAAAATGTTTTAAATTAAACAAACGCTAAAAAATACTTTTCATAAATAAGTTAAAAAAATAAATGTAAAAAAACGTTTTAAATAAATGATAAAAACATTTAAATAACAACACTTTAAACTCACCACTCACTACTACGCACCACCCAATAACTCATTAATTTTTTTAATTTTTACATAATATATATAAATTCACAGACAAGTATAAATCTACTTAGAAAAAAAATAACATATTCACCCACTGTAAAATGTTTTTACGAAAAATGTGTGAAATGTTTAAAAAAATACATGTAAAAAAAATGCGTTCAAAAAAACTTTTTAAATTAAATGTTTAAAATAAATGTAAAAAAACATTTTAATCAAGTGTTAAAAAATGGTTTAAATAAAAAATGTTTAAAAAGTTTTTAAACCAAACATTTAAATTAATTTTTAAAAAAAAACACTTAAAAAATACTTTTTACATTAAAATGTGACAAAAAGTTAAATGTTTTAAAAACATACTTGTAAAATGCATGCGTTTAAAAAAATTCAAAAATGTTTTAAATTAATCATTTAAAAATAAATGTAATTTTTTTTAAACAGATGTTAAAAAAATGGTTTAAATAAAAATGTTTAAAAAAAACTAACAAACGCTTAAAAATTATAAATAAGTTAAAAAAAAATAAAAGTAAAAAATGTTTTAAGTAAATGTTAGAAAAACGTTTAAATAATAAGGCTTTAAACTCACCCACGACAGCTGTACACCCCTCATTATTTTTTTACAATTTTCAAATAATATATATATATATATATATATATATAGACAAAAAACATATCCACCCACTGTAAAATGTTAATAAAAAATAAAATAAACATTTTTACAAAAAACATGCATTTAAAAATAATTGTAAAGAAATGTTTTAAATAAATGTTATAAAAATGATTAAATAAAAAAATTAAGAGATAATTATTTTGAAAATAATAAAAGCCCACCACGACCTGACTTGAAAAAGCCCGGCCCGACCCGAAAAAGCCCGGCCCGACCCGATGGTTTGGGCCGGCCCGAGGCCAGGCTCGGGCCACCTCATGGGGTTGTTCGGGCCGGCCCAGTCCGACCTGAATAGTGGTCAGGGACCCGACTCATTGCATGGCAGGCCTGGCCCCGACCGAAATTACACCCCTACGTGCGCCCCGCGCACCACGCGACTCCACTGTTCACGCGCCCCGTGCACCCCGCGTCGCCGCTGGCCGAACCGGCCCACCGACCTTCCGAGCCACCCCGGCCGCGCCAGCTTGCCATCCCCTCTCGTTGTCCTAGCCGAACCAGCCCTGGCCTCCAGGCCGAGCCACCCTGAGCCGTGCCCCCTCGCGGCGCCCTCTGGGCCGACCCGCCCTTGCAACAACCCAAGGTCGGTCCATGCCCTCACGGCCTGTTGGGCTGAGCCTAGCGGGCCGGGTCGAACCTAATGGGCTAGCCCACCCACTGGGCTGGGCGAGACCCAATGGGTTAGGCCGAGTCGACTTGAACCGGGTCATCCCAAACTGGGTCAGGCCGGGTCGATCCGACTGGGGTGGACCAGACCCGACCCCACTACGGCCCTTTACCTTCTTTTGGCCATATCTTTGGCACCGGACATCCATTTGATGAACCATATATAGCACTTATAATCTTGGAGTATGACGGTCCCTTTGAGTATACCCCACTGGAGTTTGGGTGTATAGTTGAGAAATGCTCAGGTCGGATCGTGCACGAATCCAACTAGGCCTCGAGGACTAAAAGGCTAATAACTCACAATACGGGTGTTCGATTGATGCACCTTCTGTTGAATTGAGACCCCTATGATGTGGAGGACCATTGGGATACTTCTTTGTGGGACTTATTGACAGTTGGAGTATTGACCAACAGCTTGTGGAGCGGAACCTCCCGGAGACGAGCGAGCAGAGTGCAGAGACCTAGTAGCTGGCTAAGACCTGACGACTACTGACTGTTTGACTCAGAGTAATTCTACTCGACTAGTGGGGAGCGCTTGGTTGTGGAACCAGACCAATGGTGTAGGAGCGCCTGGTTATGGCAGCAGACTCACGGTACTCGACAGGAGTACCTCGGTAGGCTACGAGGGGGAGCACCTGGTTGTGGTGGTAGACCCACGTTGGGGAGCACCTCTGTGTGACACAAAAGACCCACAGTTGTCGACAGGAGGAGCACCTCAGTAGTCCATGGTTAGTGGGAAGCACGTTTGGTGTCGTGGAAGTCCCATTGTACTCAATTGAGCAGGAGTTCTTCAGCAGCCGAGGTTTTTTTAATGTGAATAGAATCCTGGTTGAGATAAGTCAGTTTTTCGGTGTTTCCCTCCTGATTGAGATGGACCACTTGATAACTTAGGTATATGTATGGTCATATACCTAATTAGAGTTAACTGTTGATTTATTTTTGGTTTATCCTTGTTTAATTTTGTGAGACTTGGAGGGTGTCAGGGTCCCTACTGAGTATCGTTATACTCACCCCTGCATGGGCTATGCCCGCACGTCATTGTGTTGGATGCAGATGACAGACAATGCTGATTGAGGATTAGAGTACCAGGACTGGACGGTACCCAGAGGTGGACTATTAGGCATGTCGATACACAGAGGAGACAGACGAATGTGGAGTGCTGAGGAGACGATCTGTACCTACCCTTCAGGTAGGAACCCGGAGGATGACCCAGTAGTTGTTTTTCCTTTTCCCTCAGTTGTAATTGTTTTTTAGTTGTACTTATACTTTCTAGTTGGTCTTGTATTCTGGACCGTTTTTACTTACTGTACTCACTTGTTGGTTATATATTTTACTCATTTTTGTATCTTTCTGTGTGCGTTTACAGGTTATAAAGGCAATGCCTTCCCAGTTTTAGGGAAATATGACTTTGGTGCTAGTCGCCAGCCCCTGGACTATGGAAGGCAGGCTTGGGGTAGTCATGACACGAGCCCTGGATAACGGGTCATGAAAAATTGGTATCAGAGGATTCATTTCTCCCATAGAACTTAGGACTCTGATCTTTTCTATTAAGTAATAGTGTTATGTGTAGTGAGTGTGGTTTTCCGTTCAGGGAGTCTAGTGTTGGTGCTGTGACCGACGTATACATACACCAGGACCCTGACTTTTGATTTCTGACTCATTGCATGAAAAACTGATTGCGTGTGTGTCTTCAAAAGTTTTCTTTAAGTCATCTCAACTAGGTCAGCTCACCATGTATAACTTTTAATCGCATTGCACCTGTTTTTTTCAATATTCTTCAATACAGACAACCTTCTAGAGTTCCGAGAGTTGTACACACTGATAGATCACCGAGCGATGAGGCTTCGGTGCAGGGACCTTTTCCAATGGAGGCACCAATGGTACCACTCCCCATTGGGCTACTGATGCCACAAGCCCCAGCAGCAGATGGTGCACACTGCTTGAGTTCATTGCACGAGTTCCAGGGCCCGATGCCATCCAGGTTCATGGGAGAGATGGACCCACAGGCGGATGAGGATTGGATGGAGGCCGTGGTGAGAGTTTTATGACTGGTAGGGACACCATCAGACCTCATAGTGTTTCTTGCTACCATCCTTCTACAAGAAGTAGCTGGAAGATGGTGGAGCTTGATGGTCCAGGTCCATGACGAGATGACACTTCTTTGGGTAGACTTCCAGAGCCTGTTTCAGGCAGAGTTTGTTCCATTGACTCTCCACGTAGTGCACATACAAGATCTACTTCATCTACAGTAGGGAAACATGACTGTAGCTCAGTAATCAGCAAGGTTCACAGACCTCTCATGTTACTCCACCGATATGGTGCGAGACTCAGTCTTTAGGGCCCGGACCTTCGAGTAGGGGCTCAGACGGGAGATTAGAGCTTCGATGGTCTCACTCAGCATCCCGACGCAGGTGGGGGTGTTAAAGAGAGCCATCCTAGTGGAAAGTTTCCTTGTTGAGCAGTCTCCACTAGTGAGATCAACCACTAGTAGACACGTAGCGAAGTATTCTACTGCTGGAAGCAGAAAAATGTCGCAGAGGTCAAAGAGGACCATACCGACAGGTGGACGACCGCATGACTCAGGATCAGTTGTGCGGGGAACCCGAAGCGGAGACAAACATGCCAGGAGTGGGCAGTGTTATGCATGCGGCGGGTGGGGTCACATGGCTCCTGACTATCCAAACCGCGATTTGGATGATCAGCAGATAGTTCAAGGACCAACTAGGTAGAGACAAGAGATTCGATCGAGGTAGTACGCAGGGAGCAGGTGGATGTGACAGAGGAGCTGGCCGTGCAGCTGGCGGTGGACGATAATTTGAGGTGTTATCGCCACCACCACCAGGAGGTCCACCCAAACCGCAGGGAGCAGGTGGATAGGGGAGAGCTTTGATCCAAGCAGTTGAGGCCTATGATCATGGCACTCCAGAGATGATACGAGGTACGATCTGTGTCTACTCCACCTTAGCTGCAATACTTATAAACATAGGTTCCAACCATTCTTTTATTGCCACTTCCCACATTCGGAGATCATAGATTTTGACAGAGCTGTTGGCTCGATCCTTACGGCTAGAGACTCATACATGAGCAGATTCGACGATTACGCACTGGTGCCGGCAGTGTGAGCTTACTATAGGAGGTTCGAGCTTCGGCTGTGATCTTCTAGTAGAGATGTCGATGACTTATGATGTCATCTTGGGTATGGACTAGTTATCTAAAGTCCATGCTCAGATTGACTGTATTAGGAACAAAGTGAGGTGTGTCCACATGGATGGGACCAGGTTTACCTTCACTAGCGAGAAGGGAGCCTTTGGAGCACCAGATGGACTTTCTCGGAGGAGAGTGCAGCCAATTACTCATCACTTGGATAGACTTACCCTTGAAGATGTTGATGTGGTGAGTTTGAGCTATCCTGTAGTGGTGGACCAATATGAAAATGTTTTCCCTAATGATGTCCCAGGTCTACCCTGTCACTGAGAGGTAGACTTTTACATTGACTTGTACCCTAGGACGACACCGATATCTACACCAGCGTATCAGATGGATCCCACGGAGCATCACGAGATGCAGGTACAACTAGAGGACTTATAAGGGAAGGGATTCATCCAACATAGTGTTTCTCCTTGGGTAGCCTCGATTCTGTTTTCCAAGAAGGCGGATGGGAGATTGAGGCTTTGTGCTAACTATCTGCTTTTGGACTAGGTGACCTTGAAGAACAAGTACCCACTCTTGAGGATTGAAAAAATTATGATCTACTTAGATAATGAGGAGGAGCATGCCTATTATTTGTAGGTATTAGGGGACACACTCTGAGAGCACCAAATTTATGGTAAGCTCTCAAAGTTCCAGTTATGGATCTGATAGGTTCACTTTCTAGGAAATGTCATCTCGGAGGCTAGAGTTACAGTGGATCTAGCAAAGATTGAGGAGATACTTGCTTGGGATCCACCCAGGAGTGTGACAGAAGTACGGAGTTTCCTAGGTTTGGCTGGATAATACCAGTGATTTGTTCCAGATTTCTACATAGTTGTAGCACCACTATCATCCTTGAGAAAGTAGGGGAAACACTTCATCTGGTCAGAGAGATTCCAACAGAGCTTTCAGGAGCTGAGGTAGAGGATGAATAGTGACCCCATCTTGAGGCTTCTAGAGGAAGGCGTAGGGTACGTAGTCTACTACGACGCATCTAGGACTAGACTCGAATGTGTCCTAATGCATGAGAGAGCAGTGATCAATTATGGTTCTCGGTAGCTAAGACAGCATGAGCATAACTACACTACCCATTACCTAGAGTTAGCAGCAGTGGTCTTCGCCTTGAATATGTGGAGACACTATATGATGGGCGAGCATTTTACCGTGTACTCTGATCACAAGAGTCCCAGGTATGTATTCTCCCAGAAGGACCTGAAGCCGAGACAGTGACATTGGCTTGAGTTCCTCTAGGACTATGAATTTGAGAATTTCTATACTTTTGAAAAGGGGAATGTTGTTGCAGATGCACTCAGCAGAAGATCTGGTATAAAACTACTAGGTGAGGCAACTAAGCAGCTGTTCTCTTTGAAGATTTAATTTGTGGATAGGGATGGAGTATCTTTTCTTAAGTCTCTTACATTCACTTCCCCACTTCTTCAGTGAGTCAGGGAGTCACAATAAGGGGATAGTAACTACAAGACACAATGTGCTCAGATATCCATAGGGCATGCACCTGATGGATTTTTTGAAGGGGGGAGAACGTCATCCTCTTTAGAAGATGTACCATGGTACCAAGGTCACTTCAAGAGGAAGTGTTGATGGAGTTCCACACATCCCCTCTAGAGATACATCAAGGAGTGGAGAAGATGTACCAGGATCTCCGACGATAGCACTGGTGGCCAGGAATGAAGAAATCAGTTTCAGAGTTTGTCTCTCGATGCCTCGCTTTTCAGCAAGTGAAGGAGGAGCACCAGGTATCAGTAGTCTTGGTTCAGCCTTTAAAGGTACCATAGTGGAAGTGGGATGGGATATCCATGGACTTTGTTACAAGACGTCCATGTACATCCAGGGGACATGACTCAATTTGGGTGATCATCTACCGACTCACCAAGTCGGCCCACTTCCTACCGATCAGAGAGCAGGGTTTAGTAGAGAGATTGGGATGCCTCTATGTGCAATAGATTGTGCAACTACCTGGTGTACCCACGACGATTGTCTCCGATCGGGATACATGTTTTACTTCCCTACTATGGAAGGTGTTGTAGGAGACTTTCAGGATGCAGCTCATTTGAGAACCGCCTTCCATCCGCAGACAGATGGTCAGAATAAGCAGACCATTCAGACCCTTGAGGAAATGCTCCGTGCTTGTGTCCTCGACTTTGGTCACAGTTGGGAGGATCACTTGCCTTTGGTTAAGTTTGCGCACAACAATAACATCACTCCACTAGATGGATGTCACCTTTTGAGGCGTTATACGAGCGACCCTCCAGATCACCCTTGTGCTGGATTGACCTAGGGGAGTCAGCACTAGTTGGACCAGAGATGGTACGGGATACCATAGAGATGGTGCAAGTCATACAGACGCAGATGAAGACTGCACAAAGTAGGTAGAAGTTGTATGCTGACAGGAGACTAAGAAAACTATAGTTTGAGGATAGAGACCAAATCTTTCAATATGTCTCACCACGACGAGGTTTGTGGATATTTGGCCGAGGTAGCAAGTTATCTCCGAGGTTCATCAGACCATTTATAGTCCTCGGTAGGGTGGGAAAGGTGGAATACCGCTTAGCTCTTCCACCTCAGTTTCACTGGGTGCACGACGCCTTCCAAGTATCCCAGTTGAGGAGATACGTGCACGACCCTTCTCACATCATCGGCCATGGAAAGCTGGATGTCGACGATTGGGCGACATTTATGGATGTTCTAGTAGATATTGAGGATCCACAAGAGTGTTTCCTTCATGGACAGTCAATACCTCTGGTGTGCATTCGATGGTAGCACGAGAACCTCTAGAAGAGCACATGGGAGCGGGAGGATCATATGCGTGCTCAGTACCCCCACTTGTTCCCTTAGTTTTAATTGTATCTTACGGGGATGTAAATCCCTGATGTGGGGAGAATGTAAATACCTGGAATTTTCCATGTAATTTTTTTAATTAAATGGGAATTCTACAATTTCACAAAAATTGACAGCACGCGATTCCAAGGATCAGAGTGCCCAGAATAAATTTCTAAATTTTTGTTCAAGTACATTCAATAAACGTACGAGCGAGTTTTTATAAATTTTGAACCGGTGCTTGGAATTGAAATCCAGAGGCACCGTTGAACTCACAGCGCCGATATTATTTTAAGAAGACTTTGACCTCGACAGTAGTTGGTCGATGGTGAAAGTTAGTTTTTGGGTTTCTCATAGAAATAATAAAATAAAATAAACACATGATTTATTTTATTTTATCTTTTATAACCACCCATGTGGAAGTTGGAGGTGGGGACCACCACACCTTAACCTCCCAAGAGGGTTATGGTGGTGGTGTCCACCCAATCCTAACCTCCCATGAGAGGTTACGCTATGGGTACCACCCATGACTAAACCCCCTAATAATGGTGGGAGAGGAAAACCTCTCAACTCCCTCATAAATGAGGGAGAGCCTCTTGACCTCCTCCACCTTTATTGTGCCAAGGCACATGCCAATAAATGTGCCAACTCCTCTAACCTTTAATTAAGAAAACTTAACCATTTTGAAATTTGAGTCAACAATTAAATAATAGAAAACTTAATCTAATATTTTGGTTTGGAATTTTCATTTTTGTGGAACTTTGGAGAGGAGAGAGCTTGGTAGAAATAAAGTTCTCCAATGAAAAACGCTCTCACGACGAAGAATGATCCACCGATGAAGAACGACCTCAACTTCAACTTTCTTCTTTGGAACCTCCTTCGACGTAGGACGGGTTCATCTACAACGAATCGACATCCACCTTCTCACGCTAACGTTGAAGAACAACGACCAAGGTAGGGGGTTATTATCAAATTATTGAATCTTTTTGATTATTATCCTCGTTCTTGGTTCATGATTAAAGTAGAGCCTCTTGCTACCACTCAAAACACGGAGGGTGCTGGCCAATCTAACATGGCCCGACCCCTCCGCTGATCTCCTTTGGTATTATTCACGATGGAGAAGGACGTAAACCTATGCGGAAGAGCACAAGAATGGCGGATGACACCACTTCCAACCATGACAAAGGCAACGACGCAGGGCACTACTCCATGACACCGCCGCCACACCAAGCCCTCGCAACAGCCCCGACCGAGCCGGCCACACCCTCACAGCAGCCCCGACCGAGCTGCCCGCACCCTCACGGTAGCCCCCATCCAAACCACCCGCGGCCTCCGTGTTCCCCGCGTGCCCCATGCACCCCGCATCTCCACATGCCCCATGCACCCCGTGACTCTTCCGTCTGTGGGCCCCATGCCACAACCGGCCGAACCGGCCTGCCGGCCCCTCGCAGCGTCCCGACCGAGCCGCCCCAAGTTGCGCCCCCTCGTAGCGCCCTCCGGCCCAAACCGCCGTCGTGGCGCCATCTGGGCCGAGCTTCCCCCTCATGGCGCCCTCCAAGCCGAACCGCCCATGCACCAACTTACTGCCGATCCACGCCTTAGTGACCGGTCCGCACCCTCGCGGCCCTCCATGACCCCTCACGGCCAGCTGAGCGGGGCCCCACAGGCTGGGATAAACCTAACGGGATGGCTCGCCTAACGGGCTGGGCTAGACCCAATAGGTCAGGCCGGGTTGACCCAAACCGGGTCAGACCAGACTAGGTCGGGTAGGGTAGGTCCGACTGGGTTAGACCAAACCTGGGCCCACTATTACCCTTTACCTTATTTTGGCCATATCTTTGGCATCAGAAGTCCGTTTGATGAACCGTTTGTGGCGCTGGTAATCGTGAAGTATGATGGTCACTTTGAGTATACCCCACTAGAGTTTGGGGTATAGTTGAGAAATGGTCAGGTCGGATCGTGCACGAATCCAACTAGGCCCCAGGGACTAAAAGGATAATAACTCACAGATCGGGCATCCAATTGATGCACCGTCTATTGCGTTGAGACCCCTATGATGTGGCAGAACTTTGGGATACTTCATTGTGGGACTTTGTGATTATTGGAGTATCGACCAGCATCTTGTGGAGCGGAACCTCCTGAAGACGAGCGAGCAGAGTACAGAGACCTAGTAGCTGGCTGAGACCTAACAACTACTGACCATTTGACTTGGAGTGATTCTACTCGCCCAGTGGGGAGAGCCTAGTTGTGGCGGTAGACCCACAGTAGAGGAGAGCTTGGTTGTGGCGGTAGAACCACGGTAATCGACAGGAGGAGTACCTCTGCAGGATATGAGGGGGAGCACCTGGTTGTGGCAGCAGACCCATAGTGGGGAGCACCTCTATGTGACGCAGCAGACCCACAATGCTCGACAGGAGGAGTACCTCGGAAGTCCAAGGTTTGTGGGAAGCATGCTTGCGGTCATGGCATGCCCATTGTACTCGATTGAGAAAGAGTTCTCCAGCTGCTGAGGTTTCATTATTGTGAATAAAATCCTGGTTGAGCTTAGTCAGTTTTTCTATCTTTTCCTCAGGATTGAGATGGATCACTTGAAAAATTAGGTATATGTATGGGCATATACCTAAGTAAGGTTATCTATTGATTTTTTTATGGTTTATCCTTGTTGGATTTTGTGAGACATGGAGGGTCTCGGGGTCCCTACTGAGTATCGTTATACTCACCCCTGCACGGGCTATGCCTGCACCTCGTTGTGTTGGATATAGACGACATACAACACTGATCGAGGCTGAGAGTACCACGACTGGACGGTACCCAGAGGTGGACCATTCAGTGTGTCGGTACATGAAGGAGACGGACAAATGAGGAGTGTTGAGGAGGCGATTTTACCTACCCTTCAGGTAGAAACCCGTAGGACGACCCAGTAGCTATTTTTCCTTTTACCTCAGTTGTACTTGTACTTTACAGTTGGACTTTTATTCTGCCCCCTTTTTACTTACTTTACTAACTTGTTGGTTATACAGTTTACTCATTTTTGTATCTTGTTGTGTGTGATTACTGGTTATAAAGGCAATACCTTACCAGTTTTAGGAAAATACACCTTTGGTGCTAGTCGCCAGCCCTTGGCCTATGGAAAGAGGGATTAGGGTAGTCACGGAACAAGCCCCGGGGAATAGGTCATGACTATTGTCTCAGATTGAGGGATGAAAATAGAAAAAAACTAGTGGAATATTTCAGCCTCACATGTAGTGCTGACCCATGTAGAGTCCAAGTGTCCAGTTTGAGGTCCTCTTAATGTTATGCCTTACTAGGGGAATGAACGACCACCATTTCACCGGGTTAGGCATAGGAACCATTTCCTCATTTCGGTAGTTCATTTTTGGTTTTTTTGTTTTTGTTTTGGTGGGGTTATGAATATTTCAAAAATAAAAGTTAATTTTGAAAATAAAATTGATTTAAAAAATAGTAGTGTTTTCTATCAAATGGTTTTAAACTGGTGAAGTGGGTTTTAAAATTTAAAGTGTTTTGGGTTTGAGAATATGGATTGGATATGACCTTTAGTATTCCTTATAGACGTTGGCTTGTTGGTGGGTACTCGTGGGAAGAGAACATTGGAATGCATGGATTGGAATTTATGGAAACACATATAAAAATTCATAAGATACCATGGGTTGGGTTTTAGGATTAAATGTTTGGAATGGTTTTTCTAAAATTAATTTTAATGAGAAAGTGATTTAGGGAATTTTTTTTTCTTGAGAAATGGATTTTAGGTATTTTGGGAATGTCCTTGAAATAAAGATGTCTTGAAATTAAAAAAATTGGTTGTTTTTTAAAAAGTGATTTTTGGTAGTTTTGTATATGCTTGGCTTGAGAGCCTATTTCCTTTGGTTTGAGGTTTTCTTTATTAATTATGCCTCATTTTGATGTAGGATTTTGTTTTTTATTTTCATGTTTCTTAGAAAATGTGAATAAAAAAGGTCTCTAAAATTTCTAATGAGTCATACCCAATTCACGTTCCTTCTCAAGTGTTTCATGTTTTCCATGGTGATCGAGGTCCATTAGATGTTGTAGTGTGGCTTGAGGAAGTAGAGTGCATTTTTAGGTTGTTGGGAACTCCCGAAGCTGTTAGAGTCCATGCATTTTGGAGGTTGTTTGTGGGTCCATCTTTATAATAGTGGGAGTTGGTTGCCCTCTAACCAATTCAAGTTGATATGACATGGGAGGTGTTCAAGCCCACTTTCATTCAAAGGTCAATACCGAAAGAGTTGAATATGAGGAAGGTGGAAAAGTTGAAGGATTTTCAACAAGGTCAGCGATCAGAAAAGTCTTAAGTTGAATATCTTAGAGAGTTGGTTCCCTTTTCTCTAGAAAAAAGTGTCCGAATATTAGATGAAAAACCCTCTTTTTGTTTGGGGTCTCAATCCTAAAATTTATGAAAAATTGATCTCATCTAGTGAAACATATTTTGAAATGTTTTTGAAGGAAAAATTCATGGATGAGATGGTTTTTGTGGTGTATTCAGTAGTGTTTGGTTCTTGTGAAGGTTCCCCATCGGGTGAGCGGGGTGTTCGAGATGAACCGATTTCAAAAAAACATCCTTTCTCAGCTCCAACTTCTTAATTTTCATACCATTCTCTTGTATGTTTCCAATACGGTTGGCTTGGTCACTAGAAGCCAACATGTCATTTTCCTCCAAATACTTTCCATTACTGTGGTAGTTTAAGACATCATGAAAAGTTTTACAGGAAGTGATATCTAAAAAATAATTCTTGATCAGAGGAAGCACTGCCTAACTGTGAGGTAGGAGAAGCTTTATCCATCAGAGCCTTAGTCATAGGTCTCAGGGTGAAGACCACACATAGTCAGGAGTTTCCTGAGGGACTAGAAGACCAGTCCTAGTATTCTTTTTCAAAAATTTTACTCTTATGGTTTTTTTATGTTCATCTATTATTGTAGTGGTGTTATGGACCTAATCTAACACAATGGAAGTAGATTTATTTTATTCTAAATGTGTTCCCTTATAAATGTTCCTTTATCTTAGAGAAATTATACCTATAGATAAATAGGCTCAATTGTGTTTTTGTTTTGGTTTTGGTCTCATTAGTGTTCATTTGAGAGTTTTTTTGGTTTTCTGAAGAGGATGAGTGGTATCTTCTATCCACTATTTAGTTTTAGCCATAATTGTTCTTTTAAACTTTCCATGGTGTTGAGGAAAATTAGCCGATGTGGAAAATTGTTTTTAATTCTAGTGGTATTGTTTTTCACCCTTGTATGAAGGGTTGTTGGTTCATGTTGGAAGTTCCCCCTTTCCATCACCCTGGTATACCAGGTCAATTCATAGTAGGTTCTCTATTTGAGTTCTTGGGGTGGAAGTTTTGTGCTCATGCAAGAATTTGGGTAAATTCTAGTTGATAGTTTTCTTATTACCCCCCAGGGTGGTGTGTTTGAGTATTAAATTCTTGTATCAAGGGAATTCTTATGGTGGGGATAAACTTCTCGTGTTATTACCTTGTTTCATGTTTTTTTCTCTTTGTCTAGTTGGGTGTGACCTTTGGAGAGTGAGGTCAATCCGAGATCCTCAGTTTTCCGCTGTTTTGTCTGGGCATGGACTCGAGTTTTGGTTATCCAATGTCTTGGTGACTTTTGGGAGGAATAATGTGTCTTTGGTAGGGATAATTATCACAACTCAAGCTTAGAAACTTTTTTAGGTTATCCTTTTATTACTCTTGTATATTTTTTGTCAAGTTTTGGGTTTGAGGCCTAAATGAATGTTTGATTTTTATAGTTTTTGGGGGAGTTTTTTTGGGTGTCACACGATTACCACACAGTTTGTAGTAACCACGCAGACATGTTGTCCGAATGGTAAAGGTTATAAAAAAATGAACGTATAACTAGCGCATGACCATGCGGTAGGTCCCAGATATTTGTGTTCCATTCTTCCCTTAAGAAGAGGGGTCTTCTCAATTACCGCATGGTTTGGAAAACCGTGCAGCCAAACTAGGCGGATGTGATGGGTCATTAAAAATTTGAGATCATCGTCTCTCTCTTCCCTTATTTCACCCTAACTCGGGCTCCCCCATCCCTATCATTTTCACGCACCAGGGGACCTCCGTAAACATCCTTTTTTATCTCCAATCAGTTGGGGTTTCTTCTCCTTCTGATCTAAGGTATGTTTTTATGGTTTTGTGTGGTTTCACCTCCTCTTTGTCTTCCCACTTCTATTCTTGGTTCTCCTTTGGGGTTTCCGTCCTTGGACAAACCCTAGGGTCAGGATTGGATAATTTTGTTCATTTTTCTTATAGCTAGGGAATTCAGATCATCCATTAGGCTCAGTTCTTCTTCTCCTTGGAGTTTTATTCCAATCACACTTGGTTTAAATAGATCTTTCCAATTTCCTCCGCCCTAATTAATTTCCTTAGATGCTTGAAATTATTAATAAATTTATAAATTTGATTCACACCTCTATGGTACCCTTGTTTATATTATTAAAGTATTTTATAGTTGGTTTAATTTAATAAAAATGGGATTTCAATGATATTTGTACGTTATTTCTAGATATATAGAACCTAGATGGTTCATTTTAATTTCATTGTTCCATAAAAGTGAAATTGATGGTTTTTGTGAAATATATAGCCTTTATTATGTCATAATGGAATTTTTTTTGTTCATAAATTTGGTTAGTGTATGTTATTTTTTAGTTTTATGACACGATGGTTGGGTTAAAATATTTTAAAAATGGTTTAATGGTTCTACTGTTTCGGTTTCTTTCCTTTAAAATAATGTCGATGGCTGGTTAGAGTTTAAAAGAAAGTGGTGATTTTGTGGAAATGGTTTTCAAATGTTTTCTAGGATAATGGGTGTTCCATTGGATGTTGGAACATCCATGGTTTCACTAGGTTCATGCATGGATGTTCCCTCAAATGAAGTTGGTTCATTGAATTGGTGTTTTCTCTATGTCTTGGTTTCTTAAACGGTTCTTCTTTCCTATCATTTTTCTTGAAATGAGCCCCCTTTCTTAAATGGTAAAACATTGCTTCAAGGGTTTTGGAGAACATGAATTTAAATGTGTTGCACATGGGTTGGCCCATTTGGCCATGAAACTAGTTTTGGTGTGATTTTATAAAGAGTAATGGCCTATTTAAATTTTCCAAATCAAAGGTGATGGTTGTGTTATGTTTTAAAAAGGAGGGTGTTTGGAAAATAATTTTGCTGATTGGCATCCGAAAGTGTTTTTATAAAATGTATTGAATGTTTAAATGGTATAGAAGCTCGGATGGTTCCTTATGTAATGTGGAATGTATATATATATATGGGGTACATTTATAAGAGGGAGTTCTATTCATGGGTTATTATATATTGCTGTCCGTGTTTAGGGTAGGAAAGTACAGTGAAAATAGTTGTGTTGAGTCATGTGTGTGTTAGAATCATACTTACGCACAATTACAATCACCATGGCTTCCTAGGAATATTTTAGATGATCAAGTGATGATAGATCACCAGCCTTGATTAGATGGGTTGGTACCCTTTGGATTTGTAGATATTCCATGAGGGTTATGCCGCTAGTGAGGCTAGAATAGAGCATCCAGTTAGTTATTGACTTAGGGGAATCACAGTAAATTGGTAGGTGGTTCCGAAATGATTACATCTATGGGTTGTATAGAGATGTTTAGGATCACACTTGGTTATTATTTATAATTTTTTTACTTTCTATTACACTAGTTTCTACACCTGCATTCCTTGATTGTTAATTTCCAGCACTGCCCTGAATTTCCTTGTTTTGGAATTTTATTAAAAAATGGAATTTGGTTTTGGAAATGAGATGTGTTGTGTGTGTATTTGTAAAATGTGAAAATCCCTATTTTCTTGAAATTTTATTTCAAACTAGTGTCATTGTAATGCTTTTGGAAAAGGGAACACTTAGATTCTGTGGTTTTTCTTTGGCATCCCTACTAAGAATTTCGATGTTCACACTTATACTATCTTTCAAGATGTAGGTTCATCTTTTATTCAAGTTTCATGGCAGGTGATCACCATAGATAAGGTTTGGTATTACAGTTGGTGGTGACCAAGAGGTCAGATGGAGATCATGTGGTAGTGGTTTAGTTTTTGATTGTTGTAGTTTATAGTTTGTTTAGTTGTATTTTTCCACAGATCTAGTTGTTTATTTATTGTGATTAAGTTGTTAAGTTTGGTTGTGTTTCATCTTGATTTATTTATTTATTAGGCCTTGGTTGTTTATTTTGGTCGGAAATTATTCCCATGTGTATGTTTTAATGCTCAGAACTAGTTTCCAGCCTGTGGGGATCAGGAACGACCTTCAGGCCATACCGCGGGATGGCTCGGGTGAACGGTTCAGGGTCAACCAGGGTTGGTTCCTGACAAAATTTTTTTAAAAATGACTCAAGACTAACTCAAAGAGTTTTTTCTATAGGTTTGATGGGTTGTTTATTGTCTTTTCAATAATGAAACCTCTAGTTAAATATAACGAGCATGCCACTTTTTATTTATTTTGATTCTCTCTATTATATGATTTATTTTATGGATAAAGGTTGTAATCACATGAATTATTAGATTAATGTGCTAAGATAGAATTAAAACTGAAAGGATTATGTGTAAATATTTTATAAGTACATAGTAAATCACTTAAGTAAAATTCACTTAATATTAAAAATATGTGTAAAATATAATTAATAAAATATATTTTTAATAAAAGAATGAATTAACTTAATATTAAGCCACTAGGCCTTACATTAATAGTTTTATAATGAAACTAGAGAAATAAGTGTTTGAATAAAGATTTTCCAGACACATATTTTTATTAGGGAGTTCTTGTTATGGTTTTGGGTTGACTTAACCATGTTGAAACTATGAGAAGTATCCATTTCTATACTTTATATATCATGGAGGAATTTGTTAAGGGAATTCAAATCAGGATTTTAGAATTAGTTACACAACCACTCCCTACAAATATTACCCCTCATAGGTTAGTAATGAGAGAAGAGAGATGGTAATGACTTGAGTCTCACCTATAGTAGGCCCCTTGTTTGTGAATAATTACATGGGTATATCATACATATAAATGGTAGGAATTAATCTCTAAGTGAAACATGTGTAATAGAAAGATATGAAAAATAAAAAAATCAACTCATACTCATATAGATAAAATAATATCAAATTAATTCATGTAATTTCATACAAGACTAAAATAATTGGTATGGAAACTACAAGTTCTAAAAAGTTAAACTTGACAGTAACAAAAAATACCAAACAACTCCTAAAAAACCACTATATTATAATATCTATCAGGATATATAACCTAATAATGCTATCCAAAAAAATAGTATATATATATGTGATGTGATAATAGTATTATACTTAGTAGGATCCACCCTAAAGACTCTCATGAAAAAGTTAAACAACGAATACTAAATGTCGGTGAACAAAAAGTGAAACTTACTTGTCACCTAAACTGGTATAATAAGTTTATAACCTCACCATGAAAATATATGAAAAATTAATTCATACAATAGATATCATATATTTTAATAATAAATCAATAAGGGTACCCAAGTACTGCTTCCCAATGGGTTTTCCACTAAAACCCAACGTTGTATGTCCTGAGCTATATCTCTCCAAATTTAAGCCGGCATGTAAACACCTAAGCAAAAGTATAAGAACATGCATCTCATGCATCACATCATATCATCATCATATATCACATCACTATGTAGTAACCATGTAGTTTCCAAGATCCACCATAACCTTAATGATGTGTATCATACATAAGATATTATACGTCAATCCATCATAACCCATACACCAAGTAAGGATCCCCAATCCATCACATCTAATACACGTTATACCTATAATAATCCATTGGATATTATATCCAAAGATACATGTGAATGAAATAACCATAATCCGTTACATCCATATATACACATGTATGGGAAACTAACCACCATGCACACCATCACATAACACTAATAAGAGAAGAGAGCAAGGCCATAGGAGGTCATCATCCTTCCATCCTTTCCTCTAGGATATTGGAAAAAGCACCATCTTAGAGGACACTGGGTGTCTGTCACCATACTGACATTGGTGGGGTTAGTGTATGGAATCAAAAAATTTATAGGATATAATATATCATACAACCACACAATGAGCACAACCTATTAGTATGCTCAACTACAACTATCATCACTTGGACACCCAATTTCCACATATAGGGACTAAACATCTTAGAAGAACACAAGAAATTAAGGAGCTATATTAAGTTGAATATATTATTTTAATATTTCAATTAAAATTAATTAATTCATTAACCATAAATTAAAATTATTATAATTACATTTCATTTACAATCCAAGTAAATTCCATTCCCTCCAGAAATAATCCAACAGAGTTCATAATTTCCCAGGATTAACATTAAAATTTTTCATTCTATCAAGAACCAAAACCATTGCTTAAATATATATTAATCATTATTAAATTTTTATAATTCTAGGTACTCTATAAAACTATCCTAACCTACCATAATTAAGATAAACAACCAAGTACATAAAGCTGCCTCCTGTAGTGGGGAATGGAATGCAGGAAAACAAGAAACTCGACCATTAAGCCATTAAATTGATTTAATAACAGGAAACATCATGATTAAGGAAAAAAATGGGTAAAACCATATTTAACTGATTTCATCATCCTGATTCCATCCCCAATACGCAAATACACATCACCACACATCTTTCCATCATAGGAATCAATTGTTGCCACAACCTTGACCCTTTACATCCATATCACATTATCTATCCCGGGCTCACATCACATCACATATAAAGGATCATATATATAGAAATTAGTAGGTATCAAGAAAAAAATAGAAAACAAGGCCACATGACCATAAAAACAAGGCATTCATCCTTGAAATGAAAACTGTATCTCATAGACCCCAACATAAGACATCCAAACTTTATAAACAATGAGAACTCTTAGACCCAAGAATTTACCTATATCAAAAAATTCGTTTCTATTCTATCTTGAATTAACCAATTAATTATTCACATGTTCAAACTATATTCAACCTAATAATCAACTACAATAAGATATTAAATTAATAAAACATGATTACTAGCAATTTCTAGATTTAACAATATTAAATGAAAACATTTATCATTATCATGCATTTAATCATTAATCCCATTAACAATAATTCTAGAAACAAGTACATTATCTAATTATATTATCACATTGAATAAAACATTCAATTAAACATGCATAATTTCAAATATTTAGTTACCATCAAATTAGAAGAAACACTAGATTTATTTAACCTGTGACTTCTTTAATTCTTATTCCAAATTAAAAAAAATACTGTAATTATATTCTTTATCTAAATTCATCAATTTCAACATGTTAAACCAATAAAAAAACATTATATACAAATAATAGTATAAATAAAACAATATCTAGAAAAATAAGTGGAAAATGGTTATCACAGTGGAAATAAGTAACATGATATTGCTAAATATAAACTAATTCCATTATTTAGTGTAATTTAATATTTATTAGATTAGTTCCATTTCCATTCAAATGGATAAAACAAGGTTAACTTATGATTTCATGTAAGTAAATAGGATATGTAAAGAATCCCCTACCTAAAAAGTGTCAATGTTATTAACACAAGATTAGATCAATGACACAGATTTCTAATCACCTCTTTTACTAGGAAACTACAATCTTTTAAAGATTTCATGCAATTAAAACACCAGAAAACAATAATGAAAATTATATTAGAATGATAGAGATAAAACACCATATAATTTAATAATAATGGGAAGATTAAGATATCAATAGATTAGAAACCACTAGAAATGGAAAATAACGTACCTCAAATCACCACAAATCAAACTCATTAATAAAGTTATTGATCCTAATAAAAACGGGGATTTATAGAATTTGAAAAGAAATCTTGGGAACCCAAGGTTTGAGATAAAGTAATGGGAGAAAAGTTGGTTTAGGTACCTTATGAATATTTATAGGAAGATAGATATTCAGAGGACCATAGTTCCACCCCTAGGGCTATGCTGCTACTTGTTAACAAAATAGGAGGAATATGGTGAAACTGCAGTCCCTAGTCCAACCTATATCCAAGATTCATTATTGGATCCATGATATAGATACTATATGCCTGGGGGGGTGGAGTATAGTGTAACTTAATCCCAATTTCACAGCCACCACTTATATAGAATAACCACCCAAAATAGCTATGACACAGTCATCAGGTCCATGTCATAGTGATTGAACATCATGGAGGTCCCATAACACAACTGAACACAATAGCCAAACCACCTCCATTTTGGTACTAACTTAAAAACTCCTCCCAGGAACCCCTGCGCCACAACATGGATTAAACATCATAAAATCATAGCTTATGATGAAACACAGAGATCTAGGACATAACCCAACAAAAAATGGAATTATAACCCATATTTTACCATTTACCCTCTAAATTTCTCATAACCTCCTTTTAGTTTCCCCAAAGCCAAAAAAATAAAGAAAATGTATTTTATAATTTGATCAATTAAACCATATACCTCTCAAATCATTCTCATCCTCAAGAATCCAAAACCAAACTCATAGATAAAAGATAAAATGGTTACCCGAACAACCACCCACAAGATACCTCTCAAAAATATTTCTAACACAGGAGATAAACCACCCCACTGGGAGGAAACAAGTGAAAAACTACAAAAAATAAACAACTATCTCATAAATTATCTCTAGTGAAATATACCTCTTAAACAAGAGGATGGGCACAATTAGGCGACTAGAGAAAACCATTTATAACAACCCATGTCATTTTTCATCATTAATTCATGATTAATTACATAAGAATACTCATATTACTACCCATATTATTGATATGTATAGGGTATTTAGGTAATTAGGTACATTACAAAACAACATAAAAACATGTGGTACAATGGCATTATTGAAAACCTCATTAACATTATCATAATATTTTTATTATTATTTCAACTACATGGGATTACTTGGGGACATACTTAAGATAGGGGTGAGCTATAAAACCTTATAAGGGAAAAAAGTCTAAAATGATGAAATTATTAAATTTTATATAATTGGACTTTCAATGGGATATAAAATGAGTGATATTCATAAACATGAACAATGATGCCTGATATATCATGATATCATAAAGGAATCATGGGAAAGTGGTAAAATGTTAAACATGACATCATAAGTATAAGTCAAAGTCAACCACCAAGACATCACACCAAAATATTCTTATGATAACCACTTATACATCCACATGGGATCTAATGAAAATAAATCATTACTCAATGCATTGGAGCACTATCTGGCCACACCCATCATAATTATATCTTGTACATGCATAAGTCTGCCACATTGATCATATAACGTAAGAAAATATTTCATCACATTTAATCCCAAAATTAATGATTTTGGGTTACATACAATGAATTCCCAAATTTATTTATTATATGTACAAATAGGTGAATACCCTTGAGTGAAAATGGGTATAGGTATAAACCTCACAAATTCTTAGTATGGAAAATTGCAGTGACATTTCAGCAGCATAACGAGAGTACATAAAGATTCATAATTTTTTTGAATGAGATAGAAAGGGGTATCTCATAACTTGGAAGTAAAAAAGGATAACATTAGGGATATTTAAAAACATAATAAAACATGAAAATTTGAGAAATAATTTTCAGAATACATGGAGGGTGCTAAAATAAAAACTTGTCATGGAAAATCCTATTGAAATTTTGGTAGCATAATGAATGTACATAAAGGATCATAAAATATTTTAATGAGAGAGAAAAAGGTATATAATAATTTTGAAATAAAATTAACAGTAAGTGGGATGTGTAAAAACATATCCCAACATTATGAATTGGAAATAAAAGTTATAAAATGAAGAATATTCCCAAATAAAGAGGAGAAGAAGGGGATTCCAAACTAAATTTTGGCACAGTAATGACTTAAGTAATTGCTATAGTGAGAGGGTACAAATGATATATAAATATTATTAAATTAATTTTATAGTATAGGTATCATTATAATGTTGTGAAAATGTAAGCAATTTAGATTGAAATGGGTAATTGTAAAGAAGGTTCTTGAATTTAAAAGAAACATGATACATACCCCTTACCTTGAAAGGGTGATTTCAAAAGATTGGGAGGATATTATTTAGAGTTTTGGGGTACCTTGGTAGAACTTTAAAGAGGATAGGGTAGAGTAAGTGTGTTTTCCATGTTTTTTAGTGAACAGTAATGGGATATTAGGTTGTTTTATATAGGAAAAGACAGGGTAGTTTGTTATTATTTCCCAAACATAGGTTTTGGACTCTATACAATAAAATATTCAAAACAAAAAACATTATCTTGGATTTTCCCATATTTTCTACAAAATAGTAGTTTTTTCATTATTTTATAAGTAAATGGGAAGAAATAATTAAAATATTACTATTGGTTATGCGTAACTGAGTCATGTTTATAAAGAATTTATTTTAAAACCTTGAAATAAAATATAGGTTTTGGAGGACTCATAAAGGCCTTATATAATTAATCAAATAACCTAAAAAGCAAATTATCTTAAAGGTTAATCATATATTTGTTCTTTTATATCCTTTATATCATTTATTACATCATTTTTAGGTCATGATGATTTCATAACACACATCATATATTTATTCCATATTTAATTTTTACCTGAAAATTTGATTGTCTCAGAAAATAATAAAAAATTAACCATTGGAAAATTTAAATGTGTTGATTCCAAAAATAATACTTATTTTATCACAATAATTCAATAATAATGAAAATGTTCACTTTTAAAACAAAAATTGACATTTATTGAGAAATACTAATATGTCTTATAATAAAAAATTTTGAACTCTTATAACAATCACATTTTACTCCATAAAAATTATTTTACCATTTATAATTTATAAAAATTATTTCATAGTATTATATTATTAAAATATAATTTATTTTTATAATTTATGAATTCATAAAAAGTAATTTCATAATTGAAATTTTAAAATACACTAAAAATACAATTTGAGTTTCGTCGTACTAAAATCTAATTTTTAACAATCTCATTACATAGTCATTTAAAAAGAAAAGATAAAGAATGAATATAATAATTATTTAATTTAAAATAAAATATAAATATTAATACTATTATGGTTACCCTTTTTTTCCATGATAAATTACTATTATTATCTTCTTGCTCATAATTAACCTATTTAAATTTTACTATAATAATAAATATTTAGTACGACTACTATTCATGTTGTCTAAAAATTATGTTGACCTTATTGCCTAATATTTATTTTAATTATTATAAATATAGAATAAAGTTTATAAAATTCAATTCAGTAAAGTGTATGAATTTAAAATAAAACATGCAAGCATGAAGAAAAGTGGGTTTATTTGAAATAATGCATTTCATCAAGGAAATGATGATTTTACTTTAACTCTAGAAATAATAATATTCATTATATGAATTTAAATTCATAATTATTGATATATAATATATGCAGATAACTTAAATAATTCCCCATTAAGCGTTATTTTAAATAATTATAATGTAGAAATGTTAAACATTTTAAAATGTCTATCAATAAAATGTTACTTCATGCCTAAAATAAAATTATTCTAAAATCTAATATGAAGATGATTTAAATGTAATTAATTGGATTAAATATAAAAAAATAATAATTAGGTTAATTTGTAAACAAACTAAAATAATAATCTTAATTTTAGATTACTTAATTTATCAAAAGAAATTATAGTTTCAAACAATTGGGCATTTTCACTATTCATTGAAAATTTAATATTTTAGAAAAAGTCAAAAAATTTGAAATTAAGGTAATTTTTATAGGCTGACATCAAAAAATGGAGTTCATTTTATGAAATAAATTTTATAAATGTACTATAAATTAATTATATTATTTTTTCATAGAAATAAATTAAAATAATATTTGAAGAAAACATATTTTTTAAGAATAAAATGATATTACTAACAACTAAATTATTACTTACTAATATTTTTTATATATATTTATGTTTAGTAGAAAATTTAGATATATATTTTATAATTTATTTAATACCATTCATATCAAAAATTTAATAGCTAGGTTAAAATAGTCATATGTAAATAATGGTTTCTTATTTTGGTTCAGTGTTGCGTATCGAATATGTTATTGAACATAATTTTCTATTTTTAAAAACTCAAAGTGTTATATTCCTCCCCCATTTAACAATTATATGCCCAAAATTTGATCTTGATCCTAGTAAAAATATTTTGACACCTAAAAATACCATTATTGAGAACTAGAAACATAAACAGGGTTAACAAAACATCCACATAGAAAGAGAGAAAGGGAAGTACACAGGTCATCACATAACTAGGTTTTAATGTATGATAACATTAGTTGGAAGGGAAAATAAAGACATGGAAGAAAAAAATTAACTTCCAAAAATTAATATAGAGTGATAGAGAACATGGTTAAGAGAATTTCAAATACTATGGAACCATAAATCTGCACTGCGTGAAAAGACCATCAATTCATCAAAAAATGATCACAATATCAATTTTTTTGTATCAATATTCTTTAACATGAGTTAAGGAATTCCTCTACAATCAATACTAATAAAATAAGGAAATATTATTTCTTGAAAAGTATAATTTCATCCTTTAATCAACTTCCACTACAATATAATCCTTTCTCCAAATGATGAGTACTTAATATGGTTTTTCTTCCAAAAGCAGTAGAATAAGCATCTAAAGTATCACATAATTCACCAAAGAATAACAAGCTATTCATCCCATCTTTAATAAATCTAAAATGGTTAGTATAATGTAAGATAATACTAAAGCCAAATAAATCTTAATATGTTAATCTATAAAATTCAATAAAAATCCCAAAGTTTTAAAATAGATCATTCAAAAATTAAATACCCCTATATACCAAATAAGATAAATAACCACAATGTTAAGGAATGTTTTAACCTCAAAGGTTGTCTCATACTATTCAAATTACACTTTAAAAAACATAATACAATTCTTTTTGAATAATACTTTATATTAAAAATTATTATTATATATGTTAATATACTTCAACCCCATATAAAATATACTAAAATATCATTAATAGCCACAAAATAAAAATACATTTTATCCTATAATATGTTTCCCAAAATATCCATAATCAAGCTAAAATTCAATCACATAAATCTCGAAATGTTGTATCGATGATTTCAAACATAAGGTTATAATGATACATTTCATCCAAATACTCTTTAGGTTTATCCCAACATCGAACACATATTAAGGGTTATCAATCCCTCAATCACATGTTTCCAAAAATATCACCTTATCACTCAATAACTTTTATAAGTTATCAATACCATTAAACAAATGTTTAAAATCCTTACAGAAATACTAATGTGAAAAAACCCTTAGATGTTTCATGTTCCTTATATCTATATTTTAATTGATATACTAATTCTAGAACAAAATTCTATAATACAAATACATAATCACTTCTAAAATTTCCATAGTATAGTTCCTTACCTAGTTTAGGATTTAACACTTGAATTAGGCAATTGACTCAAATAATTCCCATATTTTCCATAAAAATGAAATTAAAAAAAGGGTTTTATAGGATGTAATTTATTCCCTTACATTACACTCTTCATTTTCATGGAAAACAGCTATATTATTCCATATTTTCCACACTTAAAATACCTTTGCGTTCATTTTTAGTATTTCCCTTGGTTCCACATTCCAAATTTTTGACAAATAAGAAATTGAATTGTTTTTCCTTTATCAGCATTATTTTATGAACATTATTGATATGCCTTGCTCCTATTATTTTAAATATTTGGGTATTCAACTATGTTCTTGTGGTTAATATTGATTTTTTATATATGGTTCAGAATAATAAAAATATTTAATACTTGAGGTCCCATCATATTAGTTATCTCATTTGGAAATTCATCACATTTCCCATCACATTGTTTATTGACATAGTTCATCTTATTTCTATCTGTTGACAAGAATAAAGATAAAATTAAATATGAATACATTAAACTATTAAAAAAACAAGAAACTAATAACATTAAATGGATAATTGATAAATAACATATATTTCTTTAATATATTAATTTCTAAGCTTTAATCTAATTTATCCATGACCTATTTCTTAACATAGACTCTTATCAGAATCTTTATCCCCTAAATGATGGTTTTTAATGGGCTTTTAAATTTACCAAATAATAAACCCCAAGAGTTTCAAACTAGGTGTCCAACAAATACTATTATAATACACCAGTTCCCAACTGAGTCTAGATCAATATGATGCTTTCAAGGTTCTCATCCCTAGGTAAATCTATTCCAGAGACACATCCACTTGGAGTATCTAAATTGGGGTTTATTTTCATAGAAAACAATTACTATATATTTTAACAAAACCTAGTAATGTTTTCCTATACTTAGTGTTATCCCTACGAATTTTGATAGAGTTTTATAATCCTAATAACCAAAATAAACAGACATTCCTTTGATACCAACTATGATAAACTATGTGTTTTTTACACATTAATTCATGTTTATTACATAATAATACTAATATTAAAACCCATAATATCAATAATTATAGTGTTATTGGTTAACTAGATACATTATAATAAAACGTAATAACATGTGGAACATCAAAATTATTGAAAATATCAATAACATTTTCATAATATTCCATCATTCTTAAAACTACATGGGATAACCTGGGGATATACCTAAGAAAGGGGTGAGATATAAATTCTACCAAGGGAATAAAAAAGTGTAATATGAATAAAATATTACATTTTATATAATAAAATTTAAAATGGGACATAAAAGGAGTGATAATCATAAACATGAATAATGAGGCATGATGTAGTATGATAATGTAAATGAAACATGGGAAAGAGGAAATAACTTTAAACATGACCTCATAATAATAATTCAAGGTTAACCACCAATAAATCATATAATAATGTTCTTAGGATAACCTACCATGAACCACACATGGAATCTCATGAGACTAAAACCTTACACAATGCATTGGAGCACTATCGGAGTTAACCCATCATAATCATATCTTGTACATTCAGAGGTGTGCCAAATCATATAACATAAGAACATATTTCCTCACATTTAATCCCAATGTTAAGGATTGTGGTTTAAATACATGTAATTAACTACCAAATGACTTATATGTATAACTTGGTTAATACCATTGAGTGGATATGGGTTTGGGTATAAACCTCACAAATATTAGTCATGGAAAATCACAATGACATTTTAGAAGCATAAAAACAATACATAAAGATTCATAAAATGGTTCAATAATGGACAAATGTGTCTATAATCACATGGAATTAAAAAATAAAAGTACGAGGGTTATTTGAGAACATAATACAACATTTAATTTTGGAATTTAATAGGCATAATACAAAGAGGGTTCTTGAATAAAATCATTACATGGAAAAATCATAGTGAAATTTTAACAGCCTAACAACTGTACATAAAGGTTCATAAAAATGTTTAATGGGAGAAAAGAGGTATGTCATCATTTATAAATAAAATTAAAATTAAGAGATATGTGTAAAAGAATATACCAACATTATTATTTGTAAATAAAAGGTATAAAATGAAGAATATGCTTGAATAGAGGAGAAGTAGATGACCCCTTGATAAATTTTGGCATAATAACCTCTTAGGTAATTGCTAAAATGAAATGGGATAAATGATATATCACAATTAAATTACATGGATAATTATTATGTCATGAAAACACAATAAATTTAGATTCTAAGGACAAATTAAAATAATTTTCTTGAATTGAAAATAAGTGAGAGAGGCCCCTTACCTTGAGTTGGTGATTTCAAAATATTTATAGGAGCTTAATTAGAGTTTTAGGAGACCTTAGGGGGAATATAGAGAGGTTAGGGAAGAGTAATGACATTATACATGTTATTAGTGAATATAGATGAGAGATAGGGTGGGTTTATATAGGAAAAGATGGGGAAAAACATTATTATTTCCCAAACATAGGTTTTGGACTATATATATTAAAATAATAAAAACCACAAACCATCATATGGGTTTTCCCGTGGTTTTTTAAAAAGACTATTTTTTTAATTATTTTATAAGTAAAGGGGCCTAAATCACTAAGATATTATCCTTGGTGATGTGGAAGTGAGTCAGCATTATAAAGAATTGATTTTAAAGCCTTAAAGTAAAATATACATATGTGAGGATTCACAAAGACTTTATGAAATTAATAAAATTTCCTAAAATGCATTCCCAAAATTCTAGACCATTGGGTCATCATTGTCCTATGTCCACGAAGTTTGTTTGGGGTTTCCCCCTTCATCCCTTAAAAGTGGGTTTTATTTAAAATAAAACATTTGAAGGCCTTCGGGCCGTTGGATGGAATAAAATGACCTAAAAACACATTAGTTTAAATCTTAAGAATATATTTGTTCATGTATACCATTTATATAATTTATTACATCACTTTTTTGTTATTATTAAGACACAATACACATCATATATTTATACCATAGTTAATTTTTTCCTTGAAGTTCATCTAGCTCAGAAAATAATGAAACATGAACCACCGAATAATTTAAATTTTTTTCTTCCAAAAATAATATTTATTTTATAAAATTAATTACATAAATTTTTAAATTTTAACTTTAAAAAAATCGATATTTATGGAGAAATATTAGTTTTTTATAATAACAGTTTTCGTACCCTTATAAGAATTTCACATGACTTCATATAAATTATATTATCGTTTATAATTAATAAAAATTACTTAATAGTGTTATTTTATTAAAATATCTTTTTTTTAAAATTCATGAATTCAAAAAAAGGAATGTATAAATTGAAATTTCATATTACACTAAAATACAATTTGAGTTTTAACGTATTAAAAACTAATTTTTATCAAACTCATTAATTAGTCATTTATAAAGTGAAAAAATAAGGAATAAATATAATAATTTTT
Organism: Viscum album; assembly: GCA_963277665.1. NCBI lineage: Eukaryota > Viridiplantae > Streptophyta > Magnoliopsida > Santalales > Viscaceae > Viscum > Viscum album. Next base: position 2,081,685,491 of record OY728136.1, on the reverse strand, counting down.
TTAAAAAGAAAATATACATAATCATACTATTAAGTTACCACTCTTCCTTGTTAAATTATTATTATTATATATTTACCCATAATTAACCAATTTTACTTTTCTGTGATAATAAATATTTACTACGATTACTTTTCATATTTCCCAAAAATTAATTCGACTACAGTAAATAATATTAATTATTATGATAAAAAATATGGAATCAGTTTTAGAAAATTCAATTCAAAAAAGTGGAATAATTTAAAATAAAACATGAAATCATGACGAAAAGAAATTTACTTGAAAAGGTATTTTTTCAAGGAAAGGATGATTTTACATTAATTTTATAAATAATAATATTCATTATATTAATTTAAATTAATAATTATAGATATATAATATATATATATAATTTAAATTATTCCTAATTATGGGTTATTTTTAATTAATTTATACTAGTAAGCCTTATTTATTTGAAAATAGTTGTCAGAAAAATGTGTTTTTAAGCCTTAAAATAAACTTATATTAAAATCCAAAATAAATATGATTTAAATATAATTAATTAGATTAAATATAACTAAATAATAATCATATTACTTTAAAATAAAATAAAATTAATAATGATACTTTTAAATTACTTAATTTATCCATAAAAATGATATTTTAAAAGAAATGGGTATTTTTCACTATTCACTAAAAAATCAATATTTTTTAAAAAATCCCACATTTTCCACATAAATTAATCTTGATATTATGATACCAAAAATGGTGTTAATTTTATCAAATAAATGTTTTAAATGTTCTAGAAATTAATTATAATTTTTTTTCATAAAAATAAATAAAAATAATTTTTGAAGAAATTTTTTTTGAAGAATAAAATGATATTACTAAAAATTATGTGATTATTTTCTAATTTTTTAAATATATTTATGTTTAATAGAAAATTTATTTATATATTTCATAATTTTTTTAATCCTATTCATATCCAAATATTAAACGACAAGGATAAAACAGTTGTATTTAAAAAATCATTGTTTGTTTGGGTTCAGTGTTGTGTATCACATACGATATCAAAGATAATTTTCACTTAAAAAAATTAGGTCATTACTCATATTATAAAAAAATATGTTAACAACCAAAAATGATCATTATAAAAAGATAAGAAATATAAAAACATACATCTCAGGGTACCGAGTGTGTATCTATGAATCACGTTCCCAGTTACTCTCCTCCACTGCACCATGGTACCATAAGATGAGATCTAAGAGAATAATATTCCCTTGAAACACCTTCTCCTAGAGTTCATAGAACTCTAAATTCCACTCTGTCAAGTTTTCATTATCATAATTTTCTATATCAATCCAATCGATGATGTGAGATTCATTATGATGGTAATGATTGAGCTAAGACACATGGAAAACATTATATATTTGGCTCATCTCTAGGGGAAGTTCTATCCTATATTCCTTGAATCCAATATTACCCAACACCTCAAATGAACCAAAAAATTGGGGATAATTCCTACTCCCATGACCAAACCCTCACTTTCCATTACTAGTAATTATCTTTAAGAACACATGATCTCTATTGTCAAAATCCATAGGTCTCCTCCCATGATCGACATAAGAAATATGATGATCCTTAACTTCTTTAATACTTTTATGAATTACTTGAAACATCTATATCTTGTTATACACTAGCTCTGACTTGAAAATTACCAACCCTCTATCCCTAGTCCATCATAATAATGAACTAAAAGGTCAGCCATAAAAAGCTTTAAATGATGCCATACCAATGGTGGAGTGAACACTATTGTTGTAAGAAATTCATCAAAAATAATGTTACTCATCCATAAATCTCCAAAATCATTGACGAAGAAATGTAGTATGTATTCATGATTTTCGATGGTCTACTTTTCTTGAACATCTATCAATGGATGATTTTTTTTTGAAGTCATAACAAAGAGCCAAAATCATACTAGAGACATCTCCACACCATAGAGGTAAAATGAGTATAATGATCAGAGATGGCCATCATTAGGAATTAATAGAGTCTCACCACCACCTTTAGATACTTCCTCGACAAAACCAAAACTTCATCCTAACTCCTAAACCACAATAAAGTTGGATGATTTCACCAAATGATACAATATCACCCATATAACATCAAAACCACCATAAGATCTAGTTAAACAGGTAAAAAATTCCTTCGAAATTTCATCCCACTTTTATTAGGGAATATATAATGGTTTGATCAACCCACCAGGAAGAGAATACATGACATTTACCTTCTAGTAGACTAAACATTGATATAAAAACATCGTAACTACATGATTAAACCCAGGAAACCAAAATTGACCACTTATATCTCGATAAATCATTTTCATTATAGGATATTCCACTGAGGGTAAGATGAGAATCTCATAGAGAACCATCTCACACATCACCCAATGGATGAAGGGATTACCTTGGAACAACACCTGGTGTTGTCCATCCTCAGATTAACCATTAGGTCCATCACAAAAAACAACTCGGTCTCTCTAGACCACCACCTCAAAATACTCTCAATAGGACACCTACACTAGCTTCACCAAAAAAAATTGTAATATCATCTAAAAAATAAAACATATGCCTATAACCTCTTCCATATCATGATTAACCACTAATAGTTCTTCCATCACTCTCTAGGAATCTCTAAATTCATTTATGAAATCACTAAAAAACATTATAATCATCATATTAGCCAAAACATTACCCATGTCTGGTGTATATCAAATCTAAAAGTTGTAATCCTACAAGTACATATATCATCACTATTGAAAGGTTAAGTCACACTTGGAGAAGGAATATCTCAAGACCTTATGATTACTAAAAATACAAAAAATGTTCACTTATGTTGTAATGTCACCAAAAAATTAAGGAAAATTAAACTGAACAACCTCAAGATCAAGAGTGGTATATTTATGCTCATAGAGAAATAACTTTCGAGACTCATAAGATTCAACCAATCTCAACTACCTCAGAACATAAATAAAACTAATATTTTAAGAATCACATAAAACCTCAATCTAAAACCCCTAAACTAGAAAAAAAGACCAGAGCACAAACCAATTTCATCTTAAAGTACAAAAAAGCTTCCTAACACTAATCAGTCATTAATAAAAAATAATAATTTCTGCTCAAATATATTATAGGATTCACAACCTAAGAGAAATCATCCACGAACTTCCTATATTATCATAAAAGACCAAGGTAACTTCTCACATCTACAACATTCTTGAGGGATACCAAATAAATAACCACCTCTATCTTCAAAGGATCTATAACTAATACTTTCTAAGACATGACATGACCCATTAAATTAACTTAATTATCCCATAAATCACACTTTAATAACATCCTATATAGTAGTTGATGGTGAAAAAAATCCCAAAATGGTACACAGATGATTTTCATGCTCCCCCTAAGATGAAAAATACAGAAGTTTATCATCGATAAAAATCACCAAAAACTGATCCAAGAACTCTATAAAAACTGAGTTCATTAAACCCATGAACACAAATGGAGCATTTGTCACACCAAACAACATCAAAAAATCTTGTAATACCCATTAAGACATTGAAAAGTAGTTTTCAAAATATTCTCATCCTTAACCAAGATCTAATGATATTATGACTACTGATCAATATTCAAGAACCAAATATCTCTTATTTACTAATCAAATATATCGCCAATCCATGTAATATTTTATTAGTTACTGATTTACACTTTTTTAAGAGATGCTAATCGATATAAAGTGGAAATATTCCATCAACCTTCTTTAAAAAAAAACTGGTGCACCCCAAGGTGACACACTCATGCAAATAAATTTCAATATATTATATCATAGAGCTATACTCATAGCTCTCACAACTCACAAGGATCTATACTATATGGAGACACCAAGATAAGAGAAATACTCAATTTTATATTGATCCCAAACACAATCTCTTATCATGAGGGAAATTCTAAAATATCTTGAGGAAAAATATCAGGGCACTCTTTTACAACACTAGGAAACACCATCCGTTGAAACTCTAATGAACTCATCATTAACTCATCCAATAAGGATGAGAAGGATGAAACATGACTTCGACCCATACGAGGGTCTCATTCTCCAATGAAAACTACAAGATCTATATCAACATCATAGAACAAAATCTACCTCCTAAATCAATCCAAAATAGAATTCCCTGAATAAAACCTATCCATGTTTAGGATAATGTTGTGTGGATATATAACTAAACCTATGAAGTCCCCCAGAGAGAGGTTCTACCCCAACTATAGGTCATTGTATCTACACACTTCATACAAGTATACTTGACTTCCAACTACTGGAGTCAATAAAAATGCTTCTGGAAGTCTTTTTTCCTCAAGTTCTAAATCATGGATGATGGTATATGATATGAAGGAGTGTGTAGCTCCCAAATCAAACAAGGTATAAAACCAAGTAGAAGAAAAATAAAAGGATACCTCAAATGATGTCCGTATCTCTCGGTGTTGAAAATATTAAAGCATTAATTTAACCAAAATCCACTCAATAGACTCTTTTTCCTTAATGATGACCACCTCCTAGGTTAAACACTACATTTTAAGGAACATGGAGGGGAACACATAGAAAATTCTACCTACTTATAAAGGTTGGACACTTTTTCCACTAATGGCCTCACCCTCCACAAGAAAACACATGTTTGTTCACATAGAAATCCTTGAGAGCCTCCAACCCTAGAGAAATGTGATTATGAGGGATGAGACCTACCCCCTTCTGACAGAAATCTATATTTATAGGAAACTAGGTTCCTTATACCACAGATCATATTTATGTAGAATCATGGTAAACCTCCCTCTTACAATGATCTAGATTTTCCCCAAATCCTCTCAATAAACTCTACTTTTTACAACACCTCGAGATAAGTCAAAAACATAAATGGGATGAAATGGTGCAGGATATTTGGATAAAAAGACTCCTCAAAATGCCTCATACTTTCCTCCACTTATAGTAATATGTCTGAATCATATCATAGAATGGTCCTGAAATAGATCCTAAAATCATGTAAGCCAGAACTCCCCTATTAAAGGGTATGAGTATCCTAGAGATTGGTTTCATTTGTGGTCAAATAAAGAACATATGCCCATAACTTCTCTATGAAATTCTCCCATGAGTCCTATTATTCTTCAAGAACCCTGAGGAACAAAACCCACAATTTTCTCACTAATCTATGTAGTATCGTCAGAAGAAATGAAACCCTATTGTCCTACTAAGCAAGGATAAATCTGAAAATGTGTCAACCTCCTCTAAATAATCCTTTTTGAATGAGTCTAAAATAGATACCTCACACTTCTACATACATTGGTGCTAGAACTATCAGAGTTTTCTTCTCTAAGTGTCTTTATAATCGACCTCTAATATGTGATGATCTGCTGGAAGATCCTACTGAACATATTTAGTGAGAACCTGATGAGTACATCAAGCTAAATCTATGCATATAATATGAAAAAAATAATTATATATTCACAAAACTAGAATATGGAATACTTAATATTAATTAATGATTCACTTTTTAAGGTTTAAACTATCCCATGGTCTTCCCATTTCAAACATAGGCACAAAGAATAATGATGAATGATCCTTTTCTAGGTATCTTTATTGAAAATAGTATCACATTTGTTACTAGGCATAGTGAACTTTATGGTCTATTAATTAGATCATAGGGGGTCCTAAATACCCGTGTATCACCTGATCTCTCATGTGTACATCACTTACTAAAATTAGCTACCATCATTTTCCTACCAACCCATATAGTCTCACTTACGACTTACTCCAAACTCGATATTATCCTTAAACCTAAACCTTTGATACCACTCTGTCATAATCCCACCCCCTAAAGAGTACCCTTGATGGGATGATAATGAGATAACCGATATGATGACTTCCATTTTTCTAACTCTATTTGGCCCTGGGTTGATGACTAGCATCGAGTGTATACCACACATAGAAATGAGAGACATTACCCTCTAAGAAAATTATCAAAAAGAGAGAGATATGACATTTTAAAAAAATCAGATTCTACTTATATATATTAATTAATTCCAAGTGAATACATTAAATTTCATTGAAGACTAAAACAACTAGAAAGGAAACTACAAGTACTAAAAAGGTAGACTCGGTAGTGGTTGTGAATCCCAAACATCCATAAAGAAGCACTAGATATTAATATGAAACCTGATCTCCCAACTTCTCTTGTTGACCTAAAACATAGTTTATATATACATGTAGTGATCATAATAATATACTCAGTAGGATTCTCCACAAATCCTCTTATAAAAAACATAATGAAACTATACTAAAGATTAGTGAATAACTAGTGAAACTTACTTATCACCATGTATGATAAGTTCCCAGCCTCACCATGGTTATCTCTATCCAAGTCACACACAAAAGAGAGATCATATGTTATAATAATAATTCAATATGGGTACCCCCTCTACCACTTCCCCACTAGTTTTCTACTCTGCTCTATTGTCATAAAACAACCTAATCAATCTCTCTAAAATTAAAAAAAAGACCTTAAACGCCTCAAATAATGTATCAAAACATGAATATCGTGTATCACATCATCTCATCATTCCATATCACATCACCATATAATAGCCAAGTAGTTTTTTGAGATCCAACATAGATCGTATGACGTATAACATACTTCAAGTATTATACCTCGATCCATCACATTCCATACACTTTTTAAGGCACCTCAAGCCATCACAACCTATACACATCATACCTATAATAGTCCTTTGGATATTATATTCAAAGATACATGTGTGTTAAATAACAACAATCCATTTCATCCCAATATACACATATATGGGGAACTAACCACTATGCATACCAGCACATAAAACTATCAAGAGAAGAGATTCAATCCAAATGTGGTAGTTAGACATCCATCCTCAACAATGAGATATTGGGTGAAAACACCCTCCTAGAGTCCATTGGGTGTTAGTTTCCCTACCAACATGAGTAATGTAGAATATGAAATAACAAAATTAATAGGATTAAATATATCTTACAAACACACTTTTGGTATAACCGATTCCTAGGCTCAATAACAACTATCATCACTTAGGACACCAAAATTCCATTTCTTAGGACTATAAATCCTATAAGGACACAAGAATTTAAGGAGCTATATTAAGTTCATTATATTATTTTAAAATTTCACTTCATGTTAATTAATTTATTGACCAAAAATAATAATTATTCCAATTACTTTTAATTATCCATCCAAGAGAATTATATTCCCTCCATGAATAATCCAATAGACTCCATAATTTAATAGGATAAATAATAACAATTTCATTTTAGTAAGAACCAAAACCATGGGTAAAACATTTATTAAAAATTGTTAGTATTCCATAATTCCATGAATTTTAGGAAACTATCCTAAGATACAATAAAGAAGATTCATGACCAAGGAAATACATCTACCGCACGCATTGTGGAATGAAATGTATGTAGACAAGCAATTAGACGATCTATAATTAAATAGATTTAAGAACATCATGCATCTAGATTAATTAAAAAATGGGTAAGCCTAGATTTGACCTATTCCATCATCTTGATTCCATCCCTGAAATCCACATTTATATCACCATTAATCTTGCTATCAAATGTGTTATCCCCTACCACAACCTCCAACCTCCTTTCCTATATCTCATCAACCATCACAGGATCACTTTACATCACATCAAAAGTATCATATCCAGATCACACAAAATTTATCAGGAAACAAATACAGTCAATAGGGAAACTTGAAAAAACAAACAATTTATCCATCCTTGATATGCAAAAAAGTACTCAAGATCCCAACATAAGGCATAAAAACTTTATAAAAAATGGGAACACTTAGAACAAATCATTTATATTTATCAAAAAATACGTTTTAATCAATTTTTAATTATAATATTCATTATTCAAAGGCTCCAACTGTGGGAAACCTAATAAATATACTATAACAAGATATTAAATTAATTAAACATGCTTCATAGCATTTCTTATCTTGAACAATATGTAATTAAAAAAATTATCATTATCATTCCTTTAGTCATTAATATCATCCAAAATAATTTCAACTTCAAGTTATTTATCCAATTAAATTAAGACATGGAATAACACATTCAATTATACATGAATAATTTCATAAATTTGGTCACTATCAAATTAGAAGAAACACATGATTTATTAAATATGAATCTTCTTAAATTCTTTATCCAACTAAAAAAAATTTACCTAATTTATGTTATTAATCAAAAATAATCAATTTCAACATGCTAAACTATGTATAACAACATGATATACAAATTATATTATTGATAGAACACTATGAATAAAAATAGGAGGTAAATCATTATCATGGTAGAAATAATAAACATATGATATCTAAACATCAACCAATTTATTTTATCAATTAGGTTTAATATTTATTAGGTTAATTACACCTCTATAAAAATTGATAAAACATGGCCAATTTATAACTTCACTTAAAAAATAGGATAATAAATGAATCCCCTACCCCAAAAGTGTCAATGTTGTTCACACAAGAGCAGATCAACATAACAGATCTCTGATCCCCTCTCCCATGAGTAAAATACAATCTCCAAAAATACATCATTCCATAAAAAAACTGAAAAATTAAAATGGAAACTATATTATAATGATTAACACCAAACTACATATCATGTAAATAATAACATGTGGAAAAAAATAAGGGATAAAACCACTGGAAAGGAGAATAACTTACATCAGATTACCAAAGATTGAACATGGGAAGATGGGGATTGATACCTATTGAAAGGGGATTCATAGATTTTGAAAAGAACTATAGGGTGACTGGAGTTTGAGAGAAACAAGTGGGAGAAAATTGGGTTTGGATTCCTTAGGGGTATTTGTATGTATATTGTTTTTAGATTACCATGGCACAACCCCATGGACCATGCTACAACCTACTGAAAAATAGGACTACAATGTAATGAAAGGGGAACATGCCATAACCCCCAGTCAAAATTGTGTCTATGATCCATGGTTTGATCCACGACACATATCCTATACACCTTGGGGGATGGACTATATAAGAGCCTAAGACCCAAGATGTAGCTACCCCTTAAAATGGGAAAACCAACCAAAATGGGTACAGTGCAACCATAAGCTCCACACCATAGTTATCAACAACTTAAAATGATCTAAATCACATACAACCACCATGGAACAAAAATATCCATTTTATAAATATCATCAAAATCTCTTATTGAGCTTCCCTACTCCATAATATGGATTCTACACTGTAGAAACCTTGCTTATAGTGCAACCTAATGCTCCATAGAACAACCATATAAAAATGGAAGTGGAACTCCCTTTTTATTTTTCCCTCCAAACTCCTTGGAACCTCTTATAGGTTCCTCGAACAACCAAATCACATAATGGGAAGGGATTCTAGGATTCTAGACCTTACAATTGGAGAGTCCACTCAACACGCCTAAGAACACTAAGCCTGTAGTTGTCAGGATTTTCTACCTAAATACCTTCGAGTAACTAACAAGGCTCTTTCATGGGTTATGAGAACAAAGATATATATCTTAGACACTATAATTTCTACATGATGGGGAATTCTGAGTTTAATGGTTATGAATATTGAGACATGATAAAGTAGTGGGAGACTTAATAATAGTTAAATTATTATGTCCCACATATTTTACAATTAAGTATATTAATAATACATCTATTTTAATTATTTAAAAGAAATAAAAAATAATATATGAAAAATACTTGTATTATTCCGTAATTTAAGGCATGAAATGAAAGGAAAAAATTTATTGGAGTGTCATGGATGTTTTACACTTCTTTATTATCATTGAATTTGAAATATGTATTGAAATTACCTAAACATGATCCTATTACCATCAACATGAGATGAAAAAGGATGCCTATAGAAGATACATGGAGGTTGATTCCACCATGATACATTATCTTATATCTTTTCAAACGAATAAAGTGTGGGTTATATATAAATAATATTCTCACTACACTATTTTAGTGTAAAATGGAATGCGGGTTCGTAGCTTAGAATCATGTCTTCAAGTAGTAAATTACATTATTTAATGTTAGGATTCTATTTGTTTAATATATCATCCAAAATTATTATTTTATAATCCTTACCACCAATTTTATTCTAATTCATCCAAGATCAGATGAAATATATATATAAACTACTCACAAATACATTTTCTTATGCTTCACCAAAAAAATAAGGTTTGGGGGAAATGTATTTCGTCACTCCCTATAGTGATAAAATAAAATAAATTTTTTTGGAATACCATGGTCTTTTAAAGAAAATGATGTCATTACAACATCTTCTAAAGAGAAAAAGGATTCATAGAGAGATGAATAAACAAGAGGCTATACTTTTTGTGTGGAAGGAAATATTTATTGGAAGAATTGTAAGAAATTAAAGTACAATTAGTTTTAAACTTCTTCAACATTCATAATTGAATATAATATTTCCATTCCACTTATATAACATTAAAAAAATATTTTTTACATCTATTCTCATTCCATATTAAAGAAAGTTTGGAAATATTTTAATAATTCTAATGAATTCTCCCATAGGTGGAGAAAAGATGATTCCAATGTTAGTAGCGAGAAGAAAAAACATTTAAATGTATATAATTGATTAATTCAATTTTATAAGGTTTATTACCAAAAACTTTATCCTAGTGTCCATCGAGGAAAAAAAATTACATTATTTCATGTTTGGAATAAATGTTGTTATGGAACTTCATATTAAACCAATGCTTTTGTAACTCCTAAATAAAAAATATCCAATATAATGAATAGTGAATATAAAATATAAGAATATCACCCACTTGTAGATATATAATTCTTTTTTAAATTAAACCGAATGTAGTTGAATTTTTTATACCTAGAAAAGATTTTTAGTCTCTACTAAGCTAATATACTAGGTATACTAAAAAACTAATTATCATGTTTTAGATAAAGAAAACTTTATAAACAAATATACACCACAAAAATTATTGAGTTAGTTTCTCAATACCACATGAAATATTCTAAATATAGAGGTAAATTAATATAATTTATGAGATTCCATTACAATTTTTAGAAATTATCAATTAAGTAAATGAGTTAACTTGGTAAAGATAGAGGAACCTATGAGTTTTCTTTTTAGAGAACATATTATCCAATTAATTACTGATCATACATGTGGAATAAAGGTATTAAAAAACTCATATTTCCTTATATAAATCAATATCATAATGGAATTAAGTGAAAGATTAATTATGAGTCTAATATATATTAGAAATATTCCATAATTTCTTTATAGAAAAATTTTCAAATAGTAGTTTAATAACCAATCATTTTACAAATATATTTAATAATGGATATCATATCAATAAAGATATAATAAGAATATATTAGAATATAACCATAAGTGTTTGTTGAAAATTAATTTTTAAAATACATATTTAGCTACAAATAAATATGAAACACTTTGTAAATCTTAATAAATTGTCTTATAGACATAAAGGACACTAAAATCTAGTTAATACTGACAATGTTTCCATAAAGGAAGCACATTTCTTTATGTTTAGTGGGAGTATACTTAACATTTATGGGTTAAGGATCTATATATACTTGATTTTAAATAGGAATGTTGTACTCCTCTAAGCATGATGGGAGGAGTAGTTATAAAGACACATACTATGTAGGAATTCATAATCAAAGTGTTGGTTTATGTTTACCACAATGGGTGATACATATTTTATTTATTTAGAATAATGATTCCTACATAGAATTATCTTATAGAAACATTTTCTGGTTAACAAGAATGTATGAATTTAATTAACAGATTACATTTAACAAGATCCAGGACTCCGTATATTAAATGTTTATGTGACTTGATACTGCTAGTGAGTATTCAAGATAAATAAGACATGGATGATACATGTCCATACTGATAAAGAATGACTGATTATTGAATAGTTAGTTTATAAAGAAACAAAAGCCCCATTCATCACGACTAAAACCATATTTGATTCTACTTTTCAAAGCATAATTCTATGCTTATCACATTGGGTTACATGTTATCAAGGACACCTCAATTAGAGGAAAACATATATAAGATAACTATATGACGTGATAAAAAATGGACCCTATGATATATGTATATAAGGAATAACTGGAAAGGGTTAATTAAATCAATAAATACCTATAAGATACACATATTACATAATTTCATTTTCAGATAAATTCTGAACAGTTATCATATAATACTTATTTGGAAACACATGAGTGACATGTGTCTCTAATAGGTTAATGGGAGCACCATATGTTTTTAGGATATATATATTGATAACATATAAAAAAATGTTATGTATTACATTTTTGTTAAGACTAATGGGTGAATTTTATAAGAACAACTTGATGTAGAAGCCATGTAAAAAATAATAAGATCTAAAAAAGTAAATCCCTGGGTTTACTGAATCTAGTCAGAGTACATATTGAAAAAATTCTAAACTAAATTATTTTTATCATATAATATTTTTAGTACAACATACTGAAGGACCCTAGAATACACTGATAGGGGAGGGGTGAATCTTGGATTTAACATCTTCATTTTAAACTGATGGATCCTGTTCCCATGTTGGAAGGAACCCATTAAACCTGTCATAAAAATGCATGCAAAGAGAGGGAACAACAATTTTACTTGGTTCACAACAAAGGGATACATTCAAAGAGCATACGCTGACAGTGTGTCAGTCATACAAAATTCCACTAATCTTCACTCAAAGTGGATTACAAAGGTTCAGTCATAGTCAATATATACCACGCACACTACCTTTACAAAAGTTCGGGGAATGCTCACTGCATCCCTCAGATCACTTACGTCGACGCCCCCTAGATCACTGCTCTAAGATAATTCTAACTTAGTTTATCAACATGAAGCTCGATTCAATGATTTTTCATTAAACAATTTGTTCCAGACTTAGAACAGAACTCTACTTGCACCATAGTCCTGAATTGTTGCAAAATGAAATCCCTATCCACTCAAAGCCTGATATCAAAAAATTCCTTGTACAAAGCTCCTTAGTGAAGTTCACTACCTCATAGATATCAAAATTTCGTAGATCTCACTCCATCACAATGCTCACTACTTAACAATGATCAAATCTTCTTAGAGATCTATCCTTCATAGAAAAAACACCTTTGCAAATCACAACTACCTTTGCAGAACTCACTGCCATCTTGAAGTAAACTGCCATCGCGAAGTAACTTCCTTCAAGAAGCTCACTGAGCCAACTCAAAACATCCCATCATCAAGAAGCACCCATAACTTAGAATAATTGGAATCAGTATAGACATGGGATGTATTTTTGTGATGATCAATCTCACATTGAAGTTTATTCTGAATAGAGAGGGGTGGCCTATTATTTTAGGTTCGTTTAAACGCGAAGATTTGCTTCTTCCCGTGTGATTTTTGGAATGATCAAAAACATCATCGTGGAACATATCCCTTAATAAAGCTCCATGTATGTTATCAATTCACAATGATCATCATAACTACAGTTATCTCCATCAAATACTTTTGTGTCACCGAAATTCCTCACTCAAAAATCCTTCCGTCAGATCTTCGTGCTTTCACAAATCTCACAACTTAACTTCTCGTAATCGTAGAGCACAATGTCACAATTCTTTATGTATTTGTTAAACAAAACTCGTGAATCCCATCTATTTTAAATGTGTGTTGTTTCCATTTTTCCATAAGGACTTCAGGAAAAACCACTTTTCACAATGCTTGCTAATCTCCAAATTTTGGACCCAAAAATTTAGCAAACACTGGGAAATAACACTGCCTTCAAAACTACTTATGGAATGAAATGTATAATCCCTTTACATGAAATCTCAGTGATAATCCCTTGGTATTACATGTGACGATTGACAATAAACACAAAACAAACCCTATTTCTAGAAAATATCATTCTTGGTTCCCAAAATCTCCCCTTTTAGGTTTTTGGCAATCTACAGATAAATTAAATGAATCACTAACAATACTCAACATCTGATACACAAGAATCAATTTATCCAACACACTATGTCTATGTGAGAAATGATTGGTTTATAAAATAAGAGTGAAGAAATTAGTTGTGTTCTCTTGACACCATATTTTTTTCTCCATTCACATTCTCTCCATTGAAACTCATTGAATTTATCTTTTCTCCATTCTCCTGCACCTATCCTACAACCAGAAAAACATTTCATCCTCCACATTTCCACATACACATTTCCACATTAAAATTATCCATTCCACCCATTTAAAATATACCCAAAGACGGGTATTTTTATAATGTTAAGATCAAAACATAATCCCCCTAGATCTTATCTCCCCCATAAACCATCATCACATTCAAAAACATATTAAGATAGTTAAAATAATTGGGGGGAGGGGAATCTCTTGAACTCCTTATGTATTTGGAGGTATATGAACACCATGGTTCAACCGATGCTTCTCGAACACAGTCGCTGCCAGTGGGTTGGTCAGAATATCAGCCATTTTCTCATTAGTTTCTACATGATCCATTTTAGTCACGCCTTGTTTAAACTTATCTTTGAAGAAGTGATATCTTATTTCAATATGTTTTATACGAGAATGATGAAGTGGATTCTTTGTAGGATTAATCTTGGTCTTGTTATCACAGTGAAGCATCATTGTCTATTTCACTTCATCACTAATGTCAGTTAGTTGCTGCTTCATCTAAAGAAACTGAGTGCATCCATTTGTAGTAGATATATATTCAGCATAAGCAGTACTAAGAGAAGTACTTTCCTATTTATTGTGCAACCATCCCACAAATTTATTCCCAATATAGAATACTCCAGCAATGGTGGATTTTATGACCACTACATCCCTATCCCAGTAAGCATCAGAAAATATTGATAGTTCCTTATGTCTTTCTATAGAATAGTATTACCCATAGATATGTGTACCTTTAACGTACCTCGTGATTCTTTTGATAGATACCATAAGTTCTTATTTTTGGATTTCTTTGAAAATGGGCTACCAGGCATGCTGTAATGTTAATATCTATCCATGTTTCAATTAAGTATAGCAAGTTTCTAATGATTCTCTTATACATAGTGGGATCCTAAGAAGTCCCATAATTAGGTTTTCCAAGTTTTTTTCCAACCTCAATAGGAGTAGACATTGGTTTGGATTCATGCGTATTGAATTTATTTAGAAAATCTATTGTTTATTTTTTCCTGAGAAATGAAAGTGTAGTCCTTCCTCAGTATTACCTAAAGCCCCAAGAAGTATATGATCTCACCAATCAAAGACCTTTAAAATTATGATTTCATGTGATTGGAAAATTCATCCACTCATCCCTACCTGCTTCCACTAAAAATAATATCACCAATTTATACCAGCACCATGAATAGATATTTCAAATAATTTTTCACATAGATATTGTGATCAACTTCTATTTTAAATTTGAGCTTCCTTTGGTATGAATTTATATGTGAATACCAAGTTCGTGGTGCCAGATTTAGACCATAGAGTGATTTCTTTAATTTGAAAACCTTCATTTAATCATTTTAGAGCAAGAAAACTACTAGCTGTTCAATGTAGACTTATTCTTAAAGAACCCAATTCAAGAATTCTATCTTGATATCCATTTGATAAACTTTATATCCTATTTGGATTTCCATGACAAGAATTATCCCGATTGACTCCAGTCTAACCCCTAGAGAAAATGTTTCTTCAACAACGACGCCTCCAACCTGTAAATATCCTTTAAAAACCAATCAAACCTTATTTATAATTACATTTCCATTATAATAAAATTTATTATTTAAGATCCACTTTTTACCAATCACATTGTGATTTTTGGGTCTCTTAACTATATCCCATGTTTCCTTCTTTTCAATCTGATCCAGCTCCTCGTTCATGGATTTAACCAATGATTCATCCGTTGTTTCTTCTTAAAATGAAGATGGTTCGAAAATTTATTTGAATGTTGATTGATCATTGTTCCTAATTCTTCTTATTTGTATGGGTGTAGTCTAAACCCCATTGATGTTTGATTTATCAACATATTATCTTTGATTTCTCCTTTTAGGTTCAATTGAATTATCTTCATCCATGAATTTCTCTTCTGATTCTTCTTTAGAGTCAACATCATGTTGAGGCTCTTTAATTCATTGCACTTCGTCTTATACATTTTCATTTGGATATGTTCCATGTCCTATATCTTCTGAATATTAAATCATATTAGTATAAGATCCCTTTAGAGTATTTTTGGCCTTCTATTCAATTATCATTACATCACTACTCTCCAAAATTTTTCCAAGACTCTTGTTAATACATTTTTATGATTTTTTATTCATTGAATATACAAATAATATTCCTTCATCTTCCTCATCACCATACTTTCCTTGGTTTCCTTCTTTGTTTCTCATAAAACATTTACTTCTAAAAACACGGAAATACTTCAATGAGGGATTCCTTCCATGAAATAACTCATAAAGTTTCCTTATTTCACCCATATACATCCCTGTTCGGTTTTGAATATATAATGCAACTTGAATGGTCTCTTTCCAATAATGGGGAGAGATATAACACTAAATCAGCATAGTTTTGGCCATACTGTTCACCTTTCGATTCCCGCACTCAAAAAATCTATTTTTTACGAGGTTCTCACAGAAGCCACCTGATGTTAAATTCCATGCTTCTACAGGTAATATTAAAACTCAATAGAAATTTATTTCTCTCTATTGTCAAACCACATAACTTTGATTGTTCACCCAATATCATTCCCAATAATTCGGTGATAAGTTTTCATATAATCAAGCACATTCGATTTCCTATTTATAACCATCAAAAATTTTATTCTACTATAGTCATCAATGAATATAAAAAAGTACCATTTTCCATATGTTCCATAAATATTTATTAGGACACATACATCTATGTGTACCAGTTCAAAAATATTTGATGCCCTTTTCTTCTTTGGTTGATAGGAACTGTAGACCAACTTCCCCCAATGCAAGCATCAGAAACCTTTTTCCGTTCATGCTTCAGGTTGGGGATATCCATGAAAATCCTCATATTTGATATCTTCTCCATTTCTTATTGATTAGTGTGCCCCAATATAGAATTACACTGTTTTTTTTCTTCTTTAATGGTCACGTAGAAAATGTTTTCGTTAATGTCGACTTGATACATGTTTCCTTCTATTCTGTATCTTTTCATAAGATAATTCCATTTCTTTCTTCTTATAGTACACCCTTTTTGATTGAATTTAACGATAAGTCTTGAGTTATAGAGTTGACTTACACCATGGAGACTGTGGCGCAAAATATCAACATAAAGAACTTTAGTCTTCCTAAACTCTCCATTAGCCAGTTCCAGGCTTCCTATGCCTTTTATATTCAAAGAACCATCATTACTGAACCATACTATTCCAAAAATCCATTTCTTAAAATTCATTAATAAGTCATAATTACCCATCATGTAGGATGAAAATAAATTATCAAGGATCTAGGTTCTATTTATCTTTGTAGATTTGAGAGAAACTTCTAAAATGTTGGATTTTTCAATTTTCCTCTTTTCTTTCCAGGTGATGTTGGATTGAGTATAGGACACTGATGGACTTTAAATTATTTCTTCCATGTAATCTAGTTAAAAATATTCATACTCTTATTTAAATGGAGAAAACTAGTTTGAAATATCCACACTGTCTAGTTTTCAGGTATTAACCTATCTCTAAGAGTTTTATGAATTTCTCCAGTCATTCCTCTGCCTGAAATGTATAAATTTATTGCCAAATTTATAAAAATGAAAACATTATCCATAGAAACCATTTCTTCTATAAGATGTATCATATGAATTTATTCTCCTTCATTGAACTCCTAGATCCTCCCCATTAAGATAGCTCCTTTCCTCTTTTCAATATGACATGGTATGACCTAGATATCCATAGAACTAACACTTAATGAGAGGAAATGTCTTCTCACTTCTATTTCTCCTCATGAGTTTTTCCTCAGGAAAATAGTTTGAATTCCTGTCATTTCTGAAATCTCGAGGGAAATCTTTAGTTATCTTTTCAGTTTGATTTAAGGGTCTATTTTCATCACTTTTGGTGGATTCTCAACATGATAAACTTTCATCTTGACTTTATTTTTGTCCACATTATCTATTGCATTTGAAGTTTCAACATCAAAATCGATTCCACTGTTTCCCCTAAAAGAGGGTCTTTGATCACTCAAAATATTTTCCACTCCAGAAAAACCATAATTAGCTCTTTCCAATAACCCAACATCTAAGAATTTTCTAAATTTAATTTTCTTATTTACTTTTTTTTGGATTCTATGAACTCTTGACTTTACTCATAATAGTAAAAAATTCTTCTTCATGTACTTAAAAGGTCTTTGAATTCACCTCCAGTATTAAGGTAAGGTCAATGATGACCTTTTATTGTTCTTCAATTCTGACATTTAGTTCCATTACATCATCAGTGATTTGAAGGATTGATGACTATAATTTCACCTATTCTTCTAGTAATTCATTTCAGCTTCTAGCTGATCAACATATTTTGATGATTCCTCCACCATTATTTTCCACTTATTTCATATCTTATATTTATTCTCAAGATTACCAAAATAATTCTTATGTTTCAACTTGGGATTGAAATTAGTAGTCATTTTTCATCTCTATATTTATCTATTAATGGTTCTAACTTTTCATTGGTATCTATCATGGATACATGGTTTCTAGTCATAAATTATGGTTTTTCTTCCTCATATAATTCATTATCATCATATTCTTCTTCATAGGAGAAACTATTATTTTTTACTTTATTTATAGTTTGGATGTATCCCTTTTTGAAAAACCTTTTTCTAAGGCTTATCAATGTTTTTGGATTTGTTCTCTTCATCATCAAACTTTCTTGAGCATTGAGAGGAAATTTTTCCAACTCCACCACAACGAAAATAAGACAGAAGTAACTTACCTTTTAATTTACTTTATTATTTTTGAGTATCTTGGAAATGAGAGAAAGAATTTATTTTTCCTCATCATCTTTATCCACACTATCTTATGAAAGTTTTAGTTTTTCCATGGATTTGAATGATATTTAATTCCATACACAAGTCATAGCGGCTTTTGGTTTGATTCTCATCTCATATTTCACCAAGATACTTAGCAGATCATCCAGAGAAAGTTTGGAAGGATATATTTCTTCAAGGGATGACACCTTCACATTGTAAAGGGGTGAAATAATTCTCATGATTTTCTTTACAATATCAATTTCTTTTATTTATTTTCCCTGACCTCAAATTTCTCTTACAACTTTAGTAATTTTATTGAAGAAGGAATCTATATTGTAATCAGGATGCATCTTCAGATCATCAAACCTATTGTGAATAACTTTTAGTTTTTCCTCCTTCACTTTACTATCTCCTTCATAAATATTTTTATGTTTTTACAATATATACTTTTCTGAGGTGAAACTGATAACCATCAGATAAATTTGATCACAAAGTGCTGTGGTGTGAGTATTCTGTGCTTTAGCATCTGCATCAAGAATTTTCTTATCTGTATTAATAGAAGATATTCATGTTGGATTTGTAACTTGAATTCCTTGTGGAGTAGAAAAGTGGAATTCAATTCTAATAGATATTATATGAGATCTTTTTCTATTCTTCTAGATTTGAAAATTACTTCCATCGAATAGGGGGACTCCCCTGATATTGGATGAATTCTTAAAAAAGGAAATGGATAGATCTAACAGTAATAATCATTACCCTCCAATTCAACTTAAAGGACCATGGAACACCCTAAGATTGGAGGGTTAAATCAGGTTGTCAAATTTTTCTTTTAAACTGATGGATCTTGTTCCCACATTCAAAGAAACCTGTTAAACATGTTAGATAAATTCCATCAAAGAGAGAGAAAAAATTTTACTTGGTCCACCACAAAGGGATACATCTAGGGAGAATATTCTAATAGTGTGTCAGTCATTCCAAATTCCACTAATCTTCACTATATGTGGATTACAAAGGTTCAGTCAAAGTCACTTTGTTCTAGGAACACTGCCTTTAAAAAAGTTCAGGGAACACTCACTGTGTCCCTCAAATCACTTCCGCCGACTCCCCCTAGCTCATTTATCTTAGAGAAGTCTAACCCAGTTTATTGAATTGAAGGTCACTTTAATGATTTGGCCTTAAAATATTTCTCCATGAATTATAATGGGACCTTTCTTTCACCATAGTCCAAAATTGATGCACACTGAAATCCCTATCCACTCAAAGCCTGATATCCAATTTTTTTACAAATATCCTTCGCAATGCTCCTTCGCTAATCTCACTAAATCATAGATATCATAATTTTATGGAGCTCAATTCATCATAATGTTTACTAATTCTGAATTCAAAACTAGTCACAGAGCTCTAGACTTTATAGAGTAAACACATTCCCAAAGCTTAGCTTCCTTTGTGGAACTCACAGCCACCATTAAGAAAACTGCCTTCATAGAGTAACATCCTTTGCAAAGTTTATTGTGGTAATGCAGAAAACCCATAATTGCAAAGAACCTATAAATTATAATAAGTGGAATTAGTCCAAACTTTGGAATTATTTTCATGATGCTCAAGCTCACATAGAATCCCAGTTTCACAGAGCACTCCTTGCTTCTCAAAATCAAAGAAATTATAGATTCTCTCTCTGATGTTCATTCTGAATAGATAGGGGTGGCCTCTTATTTTTAGGTGCAGTCGAACGCGGAGCTCCACTTCTTTCGATGTGATTTCTAGATCAGTCAAAAACATCTTTGTGGTACATCTCCCTTCACAATGCTCCATGGATATTCCCTATTTTCAATGCTCATCGTAACCGCAGAGCTCTCTCAAATACCTTTACACCACCACAATGGTCCATTAGAAAAGCCTTCAGCCATACCTTTTTTATTTCTCGAAGCTTACAACTCAAATTCTCATAATCACTGAGCACATTGTCACAATTCATTATGTCTTTATGAAACCATACTCATGAATCCCATCTCTACAAATCTCATTTTGTTACCATATTTCCATATGGCATTCAGAAAAAACCGCTTTTCACAATGCTTACCATTCTATAAATTTTGGAACAAAAAAATTTGGAAAACACTGAGAAATAAAACCACCTTAAAAACTACTTATGGATTGAAATATATGATCCCTTTACATGCAATCTCCCTGAGCATGCAATGATCTTCCATGTTTAAGGACCCCAAAACACCCTAAGAGGGGAGGGGTGAATTAGGGTGTCAAATTTTTTATTTTTTATGTTTTGGATCTTGTTCCCATATTGGTAGGAACCTGTTAATTATGCCAGTCAAATGAATTCAAGAAGATAACACAAAAATTTTACTTGATTCACCACAAAGGGCTACATCCAAGGAGAATATGTTGACAGTGTGTCGGTCGTACCTAAATTCACTAATCTTCACCAGTTGTAGAGTACAAGAGTTTAGTCACACTCACTCTATGCCAGGAACACATCCATTACAAATATTCAGAGATGGATCACCACTTCCCTCAGAACACTTCCATAAACTCCCCCTATCTCACTATTGTGAGAGAAGCATAACTCGGTTTATCAACTTGAAGGTCACTGTAATAGATTGGTATTGAAGTCTTTGTCTCCATATACAATGAGACATTGCTTGCATCAGATACCTGAGTATATTCTCACTAAAATCTCTAACCAATCAACACTTATACTGAAAGAAACCCTTTACAAAGTCCCTTCCCAAGATCAACCCTTCACAGAGCACACCACCATGCGGAGCACAACATTTTGTAGAACTCCCTTCCTTGCAGAGCACAACCCTTCTCAAAGCTCACATCCTCACAATGAAACCTACTTCTTGAATCTCACTGAGCCAACAAAAAATTCATAATCTTCATGATTCTCACATGACTTAAAATCATTGGCATCATTCAAGACATTAAAAGTCTCTTTTCAAAGATCAAGATCAATTAGAACAACCAGATTTGTAGAACACCCATTACTTCACAAGGTTACAATGACCATAAATTTTCTCTCTAAAAATAATTCGGAATGAATAGTTTTAGCCTCTTATTTATAGTCATGGTCTAACATGACACTCTTCTTCTTCAGGCGTAAAATCCAGGTCAGTCAAAACATCTCTATGAAGCTTCCTCCCACTCTCAATGCTCCGCTAAAAATGATGATTCACAAAGCTCATTATAACTATAAAGAAACACCCTCTCAAATCACATAACTTCATTTATTTAAAATAATCATGCCACTCTGTGTGAAAACCATTAATTTTCCATATAAATGAAATTTTGATTCTAGAAGAATACCTTTTGTGCAGCTCAGAGATCAAACTTTCATAATCATAGAGTGCACCACCATAATTTTCATTGTCCTAATGAAACATACGTCAAAAATCCCATCTATAAGAAACTAATTTCTTTTCCATATTTTCTTGAGGCCTTTTAGAAAAACCACTTTTTTTAATACTTTTCATTCCCGAAATTTTGGACCCCCAAAATTTGGAAAACACCGGGAAACGACATCACCTTCAAAATGGATTACGTCTTGAACTGTTTAATCATTTTCCTTAAAATATCCTTGATCATCCATATGAGGATTTATAATAAACCCAAACAATTATCCTTTTTCAAAAAGAACAACCTTTGTTCCAAAAATCTCCCCTTTTGGGTTTGTTGAAAATCTACAGATAAATTCAATAGAGCACTAGCAACTAGCAACACCTGTTATACAAGAATCAAATAATCCAAAACTCTAAGTCTATGAAAGGAATGTTCAATATAAAAAACAAGAGGTAAGAAGTGAATCATGTTCTCATGTGTTTGAATGAATGTTCTAACTTCTTCCCCATGAAACCAATTCTCCATTTTCCTACAACCAGCCTGCAATAATAAAAATATTTTTATTTTTTCCATTTTCTCCCCCATTGGAAATAAACCCAAATTATAGTATTTAAACATTGTAGATCTCAGAAAAAACTCTCCCTGGGTCATATCTCCACCATAAACATGCATCACTTCCACAAACAGATTAACATAGTTAAAACAATTGAGGATAAGGGAATTTTGTAACCTCTTTATGAACTGGAATGTGGATGAACACCTATGTTCTAATGATGTTTCTCAAAAACATCCCTTGATAGTGGCTCATTCATAATGTCAGCCTCTTGCACATCGGTCCCCACATGATTCATTCTGATCATTCCTTGTTTAACATTTTCCTGGATGAAGTGATATATGATTTCAATATGTTTCGTATGATAATCCTAGACAATATTCATTGTATGATCAATTATGCTCTTATTATCAGAATAAATAACCATTGGTTTGTTCACCTCATCACCTATGTAAGTCAGTTGATTCTTCATCCAAATTTACTTAGTGCATGACTTGGTAGAGGAGATATATTTATCTTATGCAGTACTAAGGGATGTACTTTCATGTTTCTTGCTCAACCAACCCACACATTTATTCCAAATATAGAATGGTCCACCACTGGTGGACTTTCTTTCCACTACATGTTCAACCCAGTCAGCATCAAAAAATGTTGACAGTTCACTGTCTCTTCCTGCAGCAGAGTATAACCCTTAACTATGAGTACCTTGAATGTACCTCATGATTCATTTCACTACTGAAATATGTTCCTCCTTTGGATTACTCTGAAAGTGGTCCCCTAGGCATGTTAAAAAGAAAATATATGTCCATGTTGCTGTCAATTTTAGTAGGATTTCTATTATTCTCCAATACATTGTGGGATCCATAGACATCCCATCCCCGTGCTTTCTGAGTTTTGTTCCAACCGCAATCAGAGTCTTCATTGGTTTAGAATATTTCATATTGAATTTCTTTAGCAATTATCTTGCACAATTTTCTTGAGAAATGAATGTGAAATCCTTCTTCTAAATCACCTACAACCCTGAAAAGTATATGAGTTCACCAATCATTGAAATCTCAAAATCCAATTTCACGTGATTGGAAAATTCATCCATTAATCCTTTCCAGCTTTCACCAAAAATAATACCATCCATGTATACCAACACCATGAACTGATCCTTTTGAGAATTCTTCACATAGAGATTATGATCCACTCTTACTTGTTTAAACTCTTGCTTTCTCAGATAAGAGTCCAATGAAGAGTATCACACCTGTGGTGCATGTTTCAGGTCATATAGAGCATTCTTTAATTTGAAAACATTCAGTTTGTAATTACCAATAAATTACCCCATGGATTGTTTGATAAAGGCATCTTCTTCCAAACCTCCATTTAAGAATTCTGTCTTGACGTCCATTTGATAAAATTTATGACCTCTCTTGATTTCCATGGTAAAAAAAAATCTGATTGAATCTAGTCTTTCTACTGGAGAAAATTTCTCTTCAATACTAACACCTTAAATTTGTGAGTATCCTTTACAAACCAAGAACACCTTGTTTCTAACCACATTTCCATGCTCATCAAAATTTTTCTTGAAGATACACTTCATACAAATCACATTGGGACCTTTAGGTCTTTTGACTAGGTAACATGTTTGATTCTTGTCAATCTAATCTAACTCTTTATTCATGGATTTCACCCATGATTAATCCTTTACAACTTCTTCAAATGAGGATGGATCCAAAACTGATAGAAATGAAGATTGTGAATTATTCCTCTTTTTCCTCATCTATTTAGGTGCCGTCCAATCCCTAATAATATTGGATTAATCAATTTATAATCTTCTATTCCTCCTTTGAGATTCAACTGAATTCTCTCTAGCCATGGTTTCCTCTTCAGATTCTTCGTTTGATTCAACATCATGATGTGGATCTTGATAATTTTGTACACCGTACTCTATTTATATATATTAATTTTCTCTATGTTCACCTTCTTCATCATCTTCTATCACATCAACATGTGAATTCCTCGAAGCACTTGTTGTTTTCTCTTCAATGATCTTAACATCATTGCTTTCCACAATCCTTCATAAGTACTTTTTGAAACACTTGTAGGATTTTCTGTTGATCGAGTATCTAAGAGAAATTCCTTTATCTCAATTGTCACCATACTTCCCTTGATTTCATTCTTTGTTTCTGATGAAACATTTACTTCCAAAAACCCAAAAGTATTTCGAAGAGGGATTCCTTCCATGCCATAATTCATATGGTGTCTTTGTCTCACCCATATAAATCCCTATATGATTTTGAATACACACAGCTGTTTGAACAACCTATTTATAATAATGTAAAGGTATACGAATCTAAATCAACATAGTTCTGGCCATGTTGTTTACTTGTCGATTCTTTCTCTCAACAACTCCATTTTTCATGGAGTTCTCATAGTTTCCACCTCATGTTATATCCCGTGATTCTCTAGGTAATTTTCAAATTCAATGGATGGATATTCCCCTCTATTTTCAGATCACATGACATTGATTTTCCATCCAGTATCATTCTTGGCGATTTGTTGATAGGTTTTCATGCAAGAAAGAACTTGTCACTTCCTGTGTATAACAATAAAACATGCCATTCTACTGTAATCATTTATGAAAAGGGAAAAGTACCATTGTCAATGTGTTTTGACAACATTTATTAGTCTATATACATCTGTATGGATGAGGTCAAGTAGATTTGATGCTTTTTTCTTCTTTGGATGGTAGGAACTACAAACCAGTTTCCCTTGCATGCAAGCATCATAGGTTTTTTCTCGTTCACGTTTTAGATTAGGGATATCATTGATTATCTTCTTCTTAGATATCATTTCCATGTATTGCTGATTGAAGTTTCCTAATATCCAATTCCATAGTTTATTTTCTTCTTCGACAGTCATGTAGAAAATGTTTTCATTAATATAAACCTTATACAGGTTTCCTTTGTTATGAATCCTTTCATAAGTGAATTTCTTGTCTTTCCCTTGATAGTTCAGCCTTTCTGATTGAAGGTAAATATAGTTAATAAGTCACAAATTTGACTCACACTGAGGAGATTATGTCGCAGGTCATCCACATAAAGGACTCCAGTTTTCTTTATCTCTGCATTAACTAGTTCAGTAATTCTACTACCTTTTATTTTAAGAGCTCCATAGTTACCAAATGGTACTATTCCATAAACTCTCCTCTTGACATTCATTAACAAGTCTGCATTACCTATCATATGAGATGAACATCCGCTATCAAGAATCTAGGTACTCTTTCTTTTTTAGCTTTGATGGATACCTCTGAAATTCTTTGTTTCTGAATTTTCTTCTTTTCATTCCATGAGTCATTGGATTGAGTGTAGGAAACTTATGGATATTCAATTCTCTCTTCAATGTACATGGGTTCTTCATTGTCAAAATCTTCTTCAAGAGAAGAAAACCTATTTGAAATAGTAAAACTGTCTTGTTCACGAGCTCTAAATTTTATATGAATTTGGTATGAGGTGTCCATGTAACTCTTATACCTACAATAAATAGCTTTATGGCTAAAGTTAGAACAACAAAAACAATATCCATAAAAATGTTTTCCTCTATATGTAGTAGGATATGAATTTTATCTCCTCTGTTGAACTCCTAGATATCCACCATTTAGATAGATCATTGACTCTTTCCAAAATTAAATAGTATGACCTAGATATCCACAAAACTTACACTTCATGAGAGGAAATGTCTTATCAATTCCATTTTACCTTATGCCATCATCCTTGGGAAAATTGATTGGCTGGCTGTTATTCCTAGAAGCTTGAGGATAGTCTTCTATTCTAAATTGAGTTTTATTTAATGGCCTCATTTTTTCCTAGCTTATAGTGATTTTATAACTTGATCAAATTTCAACTTTCCTTTATTTTGGTCCACTTTATTTGAAGCATTTGATGTTTTGGAATCACAAACGATTCGACTATTTTCTATGCATGCGAGTCTTTGATCACTCAAAATATTTTCAACTCTACCAGACACTCATTTTTCTCTCTCTAATAGCTCATCATTCAAGAACCTACGAAATTGTATTTTCTTTTTTGCTTCTTTTGAATTTGGTTCACTTTTGGGCATACTCCTAAGAGTAACAACTTCTTCATCAAGTCCCCCAATAGTTTTGGACTTCTCCTCAAGTATTGTGGTAAGGTCATTGATGATTTTTTTTTCTTCGATTCAAAACTTTAGTTCCACTATATTAACTATCCTTTCAAGGATTGATGAATTTACTTTCACTATTTCTTCCAGTTTTTTAATTTCAGCATCAAGATGATCATTATATTCTAATGATTATTCTACCATTTATATCTACTTATTTCTTCTCTTACACTTATTATCAAGCTTACCAAAATATTCCTTAAGTTGTAACCTGGTATCAACATTATTTTTCAACTGGTTATCTCTAGAATTGTCTATTGATGGTTCTGGATTTTTAATTGTAGCCATCATGGAAGCATGGTTTCAAGTTTAAAATTCTATTTATTATATTTTCTACAGAATTCATTATCATCATGTCCTCCCTTTTTGAAAAACCATTTATGAGGCTTCTCAATGTGTTCACCTTTGATTTATTCATCTTCTAAGTTTCTTGAGCATTGAGAGGCAATGTACCCAACTTTTCTAAAACAAAATCAATATAAAGGTAACTTTCCCTAAAATTACCCTTTCCCTTCAGAACTTCTTGGAAATGAGAGAGAGAATTTCTTCATCCTCATCATCTTCAACAATACTATCGTTTGAAAATTTATATTTTCCCATGTCTAAGAACTCCATCCTTTCTCACTCGAGTTGTAGTATCATTTATCTTGACTCTATTTTCATATACCACTATCCTTTCAACAGAACATCCAGAGAAATTTTAAAAAGATATTTTTCCTCACAGGCTAACACCATTGCATTGTACAGGGGTGGAAGTATTCTCAATATTTTCTTTACAATATCATAATATTTGATTTCTTCTCCTAGAACTATAATTTCTCCCACCACTTCAGTAATTTTGTTGAATAAGGTGTCTGTATTCTCACCAGGATGTATCTTCAGATCTTCAAACTTGTTGTGAAAGACTTGTAGTTTTTCCTCCTTCACATTGCTATCTCCTTTATAAATTTTTCAAGTTTATCCCACATGGACTTTGATTAAGCGAAACTCATCACCTTTAAATATATATGATTCGAAAGAGATGTGGTGAGAGCATGCTGTGCTTTAGTAGCTGCATCAAGAACTTTCCTATCTGTATTAGTCATAGCCAACCTGTTAGATCAGTAAATTTTATTCCTTACATTGTAAGAAATAGGAATTACATTACAAGATATCTTAGATGAGATCTCATTATGTTTTTCAATATCTTAAAATTACTTCCATCGAAGAGGGGGACTCCCCTAACATTGACTGAATTCTCTATAACAATATAAGACAGATCAAACACTCGAAACCTCCCTTTGATACCACTTGAAGAAAATAGGAAGAACCTGAGAGGGAGGGGCGAATCAAAATGTCAACTTTATTCTTTTTAATGTTGATAATATTTTTTCCACGTTGATAAGAACCTGTTAAATCTTTATGTCAAATGAAAGCAAGGAAATGATAAAACACTTTTACATGGTTCCCCACAAAAATCTATGTCTAAGGAGCATACACCGATAGTGTGTTGGTCGTACCTAAATCCACTAATCTTAACCAATTGTGGAGTACAAGAATTTGGTCATAATCACTCTATGCTAGAAAAAACTCCCTTTAAAAAGTTCAGGGATGGCTCACTGCTTCCCTCATAACACTTCCATAAACACCCCCTAGCTCACTACTGTGAGAGAATACTAACACAATATATCAACTTGAAGGTCACTGTAATAGATTGACATTGAATTATTTCTCTCTGTTCGGCATGAAACACTACAATCATCAGATACAGAAGTATATTATCAATGAATTCTATTAACACTCAACACTTACACTCAAAACTTCCATTCACAATGCCCCTTCGGAAAGCTCAACCCTTGGAAGAGCACACCACCTCACAGAGCACAACCAATCACGGAACACACTTCCTCACAGAGCACAACCCTTCACAAACCTCACAGCCTCACAGAGTAACCTACTTCATGAATCTCTCTGAGCCAATGCATAACTCCCCATATTTTGAAATCCCATATGACTTAGAATCATTGGAATCATTCAAGACATTAAAAGTATCTTCGAAAAGCTCAACCTTACTTAGAACAACCTACTTCGCGGAGCACCCCTTGCTTCACAAAGTCACTGTGACCGTGGATTTTTTCTTTAAAAATCATTCAGAATAAATAGGGGCAGCTTCTTATTTATAGGCACATTTAAACATGGAGCTCCACTTCTTTAGGCATAAAATCCAGATTGGTTAAAATGTCTCTGCGATTCTTCCTCTATCTCACAAAGATCTTCTGAAAATAATTGTTCACAGAGCTCATCGTAAATGATAAGAAAAACCGTATCAAATCACAGATCTTAATTTATTCTAAACTCTCATGCTAGTCTTCACAAAAACCATGCATTTTCTATATAAATGAAATTTTTATTCTAGAAGAATACCTTTCACGAATCTCAAAGATCAAACTCTTGTAATCACAGAGCACACTGTCACAATCTTCACTATCTTCATGAAACATAATTCATGAATCCTATATCTGTGAAACACATGAATTTTCCATATTTTCTTAAGGCCTTTAAGAAAAACCAATTTTTTCAATGTTTTCCATTCTCCAAATTTTTGGACCCCAAAAATTTGGCAATCATTGGGAAATGACATCACCTTCAAAACTGCTTACGACATGAACTGTATGAGCCTTTTCCTTGCAATCTCCTAGATCATTCATGAGAGGATTGACAACAATCACAAACCATGCTCCCTTTTCATCAAAGAACATCCTTAGTTCCAACACTTGTCAGGATTGACAACAAACACAAACAAACCCCATTCTTAGCAAAGAACAACCTTAGTTCCAACACATACAATGTAATGGGAATAGTTTATTGAGATTGAAATAATTTAGAAAACTTAAGTGATAGGAATTTATCTCATATTCCATGATAGGTAATGATGTTTGATATCAAAGATGCAAGATTCATAAAAATGAAATATCAAATAGATCCAATATAATAACACAGACATACAGTTAGGACTATCTTAATGTACATGAAAAAGTATAACATGATGAGCTCATAGTGTCTGGAGAAGTGGTATTACTATTGATTAAGGGAATTAAACTCTTGTCTTTATGTAGTTCAATTTTATTTAGTATCACAATAAGGCTAAGGTAATATGTAATACAATATTATTATAGTGAGTTGTTTCCATATCTATAATATTTGAGTATGTTGCGACATATGATGTAGCATAAAAAGTAGTTTAGACACATCCTATTCTTATTTTGGGTTATACCAAAAGATATATTCTTATCATTATTATGATTAGATTGGCTACAAAATTAATCAAGATATTAAGTTTTTGAAATTGGAACAAGAGGTGGATAATAGATATTATCACAACGTGAGGTATTTTCTCAAGGTAGTGATGTCATAGTAAGAAGATTCACCACACATACTATGGATTTACTAACCCTAGTCATGAAAATATGGTAAGACCCATAGTATTAACAATACTTAGTAGAACCATGTTTAATATATGAGAAATAACTATTAATTAGTAGTTGGATCAAGTTAAAGTGGGATTATATTGGATTTGGTTCCCTAGAAACAACTAATTTATAATTTCGAACACCTATATATTCATGAATATGAATATTAATACCTTATCAAATATTGTTTTTTGTTCTGCATACCATTAATTTGATATTTCCTTAGAATATATATGACATTGAAAAGTTCAGGTTAGTTACCCACTATAATGAGAACCTTAGAGTAATATTATAATATTCATAAATATTAATCTATAATCAGATAACATTCTATGTGGGGACACATAGTATGTTGACTATCAGGTGTGAGAGCCTGTAAAAAGATGATAATTCATGTAATAAAGTTTTTACTCGATAATCTATAAGATAGGAAATTATGATAATAGGCCCGCCTGTTGTAAGTATACTTATTTACGTGTCATTATAATTTCCTATATATTAGAGTGTGTGATGATCCTTAGGAATTAATATTATTATTAATGAATGTCATGACTCATGTATTGTGATGCATAGACCAAAATCGTGACACCATTTGTTCATGGGAAATATGGTACATTGGGTGGATCACGAATGATATGTTAATAATGAATAAGTTAAGGAGTTCCCACTCCAACCAACGTGGTCTGCTTTAAAATCAATAAAAAATGGATTTGGATGGACTGAATAAGTTAAGGATATATTTTTCTCTTCTATGTCTATAAAAGTTAATATCCTAGACATTTTATTGAGATATAACCATCATATTAAATTCTATGGCCCTGGTGTATTGATGAGTTCATTTAAGATAGTAAAAGAAATATCTATTGAGAATACATGTTGATGAAACAAGTGTGAATCCTTCTTCATTAGATATTAGAGAGTGTTAATATGTGGTTGTTGTTATTGTGACATATCCTCTTCCTCTATGGGTTTCTTGTCTCATTGCTAAAAAATATTCTTGGACTTTAAGCAAGACCACCTAATGCCGCTGATTTAGAGGCCCATATGGTTACACATATAGTATTTCCTTTGATCTCATTTACATATTATTGATATTTGTATTTAATAGTTTCAATTAATATTATGCTCCATACCGAGATGTAATATTTATTCATGATTTATTAAATGATTTCAAATATTAAGTAAATATTTATTCAGTAGGTAATTGGTTAATTACTCGAATATAGAATATCTATTTATTTTTTATTATTCACAATGTAATTGATAATTATTTATTCATTAATATATATTTTATTATGTGAATGTTAAAAAATATTGTATTAATTGGATGTTGAATATGATAATTTTTTATTGAATGTACACTATTTATCTCTAATTATTCACAAGGTAATAAATATTATTTATTAATATGTATGTTATTTACTTACTTGTATATTATAATAAATATTTATTCTTCATGCAGTGAATATATTTTTTATTTATGATATTTATTCATAAATTCAATAAATGTCTTGGGGGATGAGAAAACTTGATTATTATTCTAGTGATAAATATTTATTTACCAGACATTAAATAATATTTATCATTACATGAGTTAGTGCACACCATGAAAACAATTGTATTATTATTTTACATGGATTGTGGTTCCTTTGGGGTTTAATATATTTTCAAGGTACTTTGTGTAATTATTTTTTATGAAACCCTAACCCTGATTAAATAAATATAAATTTATGAGAATTGTGAGATTTTGGTCACAGTGCACAACATTCTACTACGTAGAAATTATTATCTCAATGAAGAATGTATATAAGGGTTTTTCTCATGCTTGGGATATTTTATCTTCCTCCATTTATTAAATCCAAAGAGGCCAAGGTATGATCCCCTCTAGAACAAAGGGATCATGGTTGTGATCGATGGAGTGACACAAGACAATTACCACCACACATACACCCAAAGTACCATTAACGAACTTCCTTTATCAAAGAAGAATGTGTTGATCATCACAAAAGGGGATCTACTTTGGCCATCATCAATGCAACCAAAGTACAACTGAACATCCTTCAGATGATCAACACCTACTTTGAAGAAAAAAATAAATATCAAGGTATTTATTCATTATATGAAATTAATTACAAATTAATGTGAAAATATATTCTCTTGGATCTTTCAAAAATATTTGTCAATATTATTTTGAAAAAATTTCATTGTCCACAGTGTTCATGTCATGTACATTATCTATGATCTTTGGAATCCAAAAAAACCCGAGTTTCCCATAAATCTATAATGAGATTCTACTTCAAACAAAAAAACATCAACGGATATTTTAGGGAAAGAGAAAGGTGGGGATAAGGGATAATAATAAGAGAGGTTAAATTTTTTATGGAGAAATCATAAAGAATAACTAACCTTTTTTAAGAAATCATTAAAAAAGAGGACAAAGATGAATGGGAATAATGTGGAGTCAAAAACTAGTTGATACCCAACTAAGAGGGGGAAATGGGAGTTATAAAAACATAAATAAGGTTTATAAAATAATTGTATTTAGGTTTTAATAAGATATATCATTTTGTTTCACCATTTAGTAGGCTGTGAGAAAACCCTGAAAATGCTACTTGAAACATGATTTAAACATGAATGTGATTGTGGAATAGCTTGGGAAATTCAATTCAAGATCATGTGGCCTGAAAATTTTCCAAAAAACAAAAACATTACACCCTGAACACTTAAGTAAGACATCAAATGATCAATGAATGAGTTACACACTATGTAGTGACACTATAGGGGTCAAAATTTTCCCCACCATGCCACCTTATTCCCTTAAAAAGACTTATGTAAAATTATATTGACACACATAGGAAGATACCATGATATCTCATCATAAGATTTGGGTAGATTTTATATTAACTAATAATTTTACTAAATAAAGGAACTATAAAACACAAAAATACATCTCCCAATCAGTGGGACCAATCCACATATATGACCAAAATTTTTTCAAGAATTATTCATCCATAATCACAAGACTCAAATCTAGAGGAGAATGATGTACTATAATAGATATCAATACTATTTTGAAATCATATAAAATGGTTTTTTAAAATAAAAAGAACTCCACAAACCTCAAAAACCATTCAAAAATATGAATATGAATCCTAAAGGGAAGCATGAAGTTTCAAATATACAAGAAATAATATAATATTTTCCACAAAATTCCATAAACCCCATTAACCAATACTAAAGAGTATACAATCCATGAATATGATTCATTATTAAACCACATGGTTCCCACCTTGGATTTTTTAATAAAAAAATACAACCTCGGTCTTATTCATGGAATACTATCTCATAATGAACCGATCAAAATCCATATTCAGTATTAAAAAGTGCTCAAATGAAAAAATATGACACACATACTAGTTAACTCTATATAAAACCGAGGGTTCCCCATGATTTTTATATCAAAAGTAATTTCCAAGTATAATAAATTATAATAAATAATAACACCAAGAAAATAAACTTGATCAAAAAGGCATGAATACAACTAATAAAAATCTAAATCCAAAAAGACCAACTCAAGATAGAATAAATAAATCACACCAAGCATGAATCACCTAAAAAATATTATTTATCTCTAAACTGAATGATCATAAATCCAAAAAAAAACTATCATTACAATATAGATTACATACAAAATTCATTTTCCCAATCAAAGGGATACATCTAAGAAATAGTGGAAATCACTCTAAGGATTATTTATCGAAATTGAATTTATAATTTTCCTTAAGAAATTACTAAGTGGAATAATTTAAATAATATAAGACATGATCTTGACAGATGCATGTCTCATATTTGAAATCAAAAATTAAAATATAACTAATATATTAAACTCAAAATTACAATTCACCCAAGAATACACAGTATAAAAT
Organism: Viscum album; assembly: GCA_963277665.1. NCBI lineage: Eukaryota > Viridiplantae > Streptophyta > Magnoliopsida > Santalales > Viscaceae > Viscum > Viscum album. Next base: position 2,081,650,890 of record OY728136.1, on the reverse strand, counting down.
TCCATTATTTAAAGTTAACCTTATTTTATATCATTCCAAAACTCAATTATAAAAACTAAACATGATTTAGAAACACTAAAACCTATTGAAAACACTTTAATTATTTTTATAAATGTTTTTAAAACTGAAACAGCCCATGAAATCTCTTTTTTCCCCAAACTTTATTTTCAAACATATAAGCAACCAACATAAAATCATGATCAATAATAACTAATTAATTTAAAACTACAAAATTAGATAATAAATATTGAAATAATTTCTTTAAAACCATTAAAAAATACCAAGGAAATATAACATTATATTTTTTATCCATAAAAAAATAAATATTTATTTGAAATTAAGAAAAACAGAGGAAGAATCCACTTGGTAAAAAATTTTAAAATTCCAACCATTTCATCGTAAGAATAAATATTCTAATCCAAAATACCACAAGGAATAATCTATATCATGGTAATTCTTATATAAATTACATATAAAATCTTACATAAAATAATAAATGTAAAAAATTTGTAACATTCCAAACTCTAAAGACTTATATTCAATAGTTATATTACATTTTTGATAAAAAATAAAATAGTTTCTGAAGATCCAATAGTTTAGTAGCCTTGAAAAACTAGATAAATACATATTAATCATTACAAAACATAAGATAAAATATGAAAATATTTAGAGAACATTACTAGTCCTTCCATTATTTCCCTATAAATTATACATATTCATCCTCTATGTTCCCTAAGGAAATGAAAAAATTAAGGGTGTTCTTAGATTCTCAGTAAGGAGTAGAATATAGTGGAAGAGTTCATAACAAAAATGTGGTATGAATGATATGGAAAGAATAAATGAAAAAAAATTAATCCATAATCAACTAAAATAAAGGGAATTCTATATCCATGGAAACAAATTTAAACATAGATAATAATAATCAATGATCTAATATGGATGGAATTCATAATTATGAACATAAAAACTTGTTGTTTAGGCCTTGTGCTAAGAAATTATATTATCATGGAAAGTGTTATATACCAAAACCCAATTTTTATTATCTCACGAGACCCAGTGATGCATGAAGGGGATATATAATTTTAGGCCTCACCTTTTATCTGATTATTTCCATGCATTCACCATAAGAGTAATCAAGGACTTTTATAACATTACCTAAAGAACCTATTACTAAATAAAATATCGGTGTCAAGATAATGAGAAATATGGAAATAAAATACTTCAAAATTAATTAAAATAAAGTGTATTCCTAGGTGAACATCCCTTAATAAACTTAAAATATGTGAGGTATTTTCAAATTAAAATGATGTACCCCTATCAAAGAAATATAGTTGTGAGGTTGATTCTAATGTGATAGGTTATCCATGGAAGATAGTAATTGGGTTCAATAGTTTTCATTTTTAGGAGACCAAGGAAATGGTATGAATAATCCTTTATCATGGGTTAATAATATAATATGAATATTCCCAAGAATATAACCTTGGAGTGTATTTCCAAATGTGAATTCTTAGTCTCACTCATCATCTATTATTGTGATTATTGAATTAATTCTTAAAAAACCTATTTTAGGGTTATTAATCCTAATTGAATCTATTTTGTTGCCACATAAACCATTAAATATCTATATATAGATGTATTTTCTTGGAAACTGCACACACTATTATTTTACCAAAACATAGGATGGTTTTTCTAGCATGAAAAGATTGAGTTTTACAATATTTTTTATAACTCTTGATTCAAAATAATTTTAGTAAGGGATAAAAAAATATACTTTTAAATTTCATGAGTAATATGGAAAAAATTCCTCAATGGTAAGTATACACCGCAAAAAATAAAATAGGCGGGGAATATAACATGAGTCCTAAATAATGAAAATTGAGATAAAAAAATACCACATATTATTGAGTAAAAAGTCAACCAAACACCATTGAAAGAGAAATATTAAAATTTATATTTAAATTAAATAAATAGAGTAATTTAATTATATAAAATCTAAAATATAATATATATACACCACTTAAAATAAAATTATATTTATAATACTAAACATGTCTAAATGACATAAACTTTATATAGAAAACCCTTATCTCTTTACTGATTTACACCAAAAAAATTTAACCTCATGTATCACAAATATAGATATCATAATAACTCAATTAAAAAAATTAATCAACTCTATTTTGAATTATAATCTACATATGTATCCATTATCTATAATAATTCTATCGATTTTCCACATCAGGTGTTTTTGTATTTTATCGTTTATATTAGTTTCATAATAATCCTGTCTGTATACATTGTTATTAAAAAAATTATCATTTTCAAATCATTAAATTTAATGTATGAGATGTATTATAACTATTTAAAATGTTTCCAATTCATTTTACGAGGGTTTTAGTCTTTATCCTCAATGACGAAATCGATAATAAACATGTCTCAGTGATTCTTGATGAATGAAGTATTTTTTTCTTAATTAATATATTGAATATTGATATGATTTCTATAGAAACAAAAATAAATAATTATTAATCATTTATAAAATATTACCCTAGTAATTATGTTTCCATATTCATTCATGATATAAATTCATATTATTTTATAATTATGTGATTAAACTAATTGAAAGATAAACATACCCTGAATTAATGAATGATTATGTGATGAATTTTTATAATAAAATTATAAAAGAAGCATAATGACATTATTTAGTGTTTATTAGTGTGATATAACATAATTTTCAGGAGGCAAAAGACTAAATAATGGATTTTAAAAAATTAAAAAATTTGAATAAAATATTATAGTCTTAGTACACTTATTTTAAACAATTAAATTAAAATTCATTGTTTATAATTATATGATTTATGGGTTCAAAATTTTTCCATAATAGAAAATTAATTATATAATAAACGTCATAGTTATCCTTTAATACCATCCTTAAATATATAATTTTATGTTAATTAGGGAAAACAAAACAAGTTGCATTGTGAAGGCGGTAGTCCTCACAACGTATGAATGACTGTTTCGTTTTTATTGGAGGAAATAGGTGGTTATTGTTAATTTTAATAGTATAAAAACAAAAATTATGCAATAAATACTGAATTAATCATATAATATTAGTAAAAATAAACTTTAAATAAATATATAAATGGAAAATATGTTGGAAAAAATATTGAACTTACATTGATAATATTGGGTTTCTCTAGGGGGATTTCTTGGAAAGGAAGGTATTGTGATAATATCTTGTAACTATATTATTATGAGATTTAAAAGGGATGATGGGGTAAGGAAAGATGGAATATTTTCAAGAAAAATTTAATTTTTAGAGTGGTGTTGAGGGGGTGGAAAGAGACCACTTTTATAGGTGAAAAAGTGGGGATTTTTCCTAGAAACTAATGTTAGGTAAGGGATAGGAATGGAATCGCGTGGAGGTTAAGTGGATTTAGTAAGTTAGAAAAAATAGGAATATAAATTTTTGGTGAGACATGTGGGTATTAATTTCAAACATAATAAGGATTTTTAAAAGGTACATGCAACCTTTTAATAATTAAAATTTTAAGATTCTTTGTTTACCCATTTTACCCTTATTAATATTGATTAAAAATTAACCATAGTAATTATTTTTTTACTGAAAATACATAATTACCAATACTATAAAGTTTTTATGTAATGAATTTTAATTTGGGATCCATTTAACCTATTTCAAATTTTAAATATGAAAAAAACTTTTAAATTAAAACATAATATTTAGGAAATTGTTTTTATAGGAAAATATATTTTTAAATATTAACTATTTTTGTATTCTTATTTTCCGTTAATAATTAATTAAATTAGAATTTATATATATTTTTATGTTTTGAAACATCATATTAGAGTAATATTTTAATGTATATTAATCAAATATATTTAGATAGAAATTATATAACTCTTATAAAATTAATTCATTGAAAACAACCATGTTACTTTTACCATGGTAATTAATATTTATTCGTAGTAATTTATTTTTGATAAATAAAAATATTGGAAAAATAGATATAAAGTTTTATCTAATGATTATAAATAAGATTACTATTTTATCAAATAAAATTATTATGAGTACAGAAAATAAATTTTAACAATTGCGTGCATAAATCATGTTTCCAGAAAAATAATAAATATTCATCATAATCTAATATCATTATGAAGAATTCAAAAATATAATTTATTATGTTAAAATAAAATTAGAACATTTTGAACATATACTCATAATTATAATAAAGAGTAATAGATCTTTATAGTGCCCACTGTGTGATATTTTAGGATATAGAGTTATCCTATAACTTTAGGGTCTCAGGTATTATATCCACCCAAATAATTTAATCCAAAAATAAGGCTGTATAACAACCATTGAAAAAATATGGATACTTTTTCCACAAAGCTTATTTAGGCTCCCAAGTTTCCTCTTCTAAATTTTTATTTCTCCAAATGATTTTCACCAACCAATTTTTTCGATTCCAAAACACTTTCTCTCTTGTGTCAGTAATCTAGAAAGGTTATTCATTATAAGAAAGTTAGACTATGAATATATTCACTTATATTTGATAACAATCATTCGATATGGTATGAATTTATTCATTAATTAATCATGAAATATTCCATGTACTTTAGAAGGGTTGGGTGACAATGCTAATTGGTAATATACAACTTCAATTTTTTCTAGAATTTTGTAAGGCCACCGGTACCTAGGGATTAACTTATATTTTTTTAAAAAAATATTACAAATCCCTTAAATGGTGAATCCATCAAGAATATATTATCCCAAACTTGAAATTACAAGTCCTTTATTTTATTTCATAATATCAATTTTTCATCTTTGGGATGGTTTAATGTGATTCTAAATTGTATGTATTTTAATAGTGGTCTCCTCTACAAGATCTGGGCCAACTAACTTCCTTTTTCTATCTTCATCCCAACAGGTTGTTGTACAAAACCACTTCACATATAATACTTCATATTGTTTCATCTAGATACTCTAATAGAATCAATTATTGTATGTGAATTACATTAAAGGAATATATGATCCCACATACATTGGAGGTTAATAGAATAAGATATAAACTAATCTTCTAATGTATAGATAGTACTTATATAGTTTCCATCAGTTTGGGGTTGATATTCAGTTGTTAAATATATCTTAGTTTTGAGATATCTTTGAAAAATCTTCCATAATTTTTTATGTGAACCATGGGTCAGATCAAATATAATTAATAATGGTTCCCCATGATGCATTGTGATTTCATTGATATAGAGTCAGGTAAGCACTCAAGGGGTAGATATTATCTTTTTTCTAATAAAGGATATAACTTACTAAGATGATCATTGATAACATATAAAAAATTTTCTTTTCTTGGAGTATTTTTGAATACAATGAAAAATTACATTATAACATTATCTAACTTTCATATAGGTATAGGCAGAGGTTTCATGAACCCCTTAGGATATTTTATTTATGTGTTTACCTACTAGAATATAAAGCATATGGACACATAGTATTAAATTTCACTCTGTATACCATCTCACTATAAATTTTTTCTTATATCTTATACATTTTTTACTAGAGTTTATTGATAAATTGGGGCTCTATTCTTCATATACCAGTTCCCTCTCCAACTCTGGTATGGATGTGACACATAAATTATTTACAAAATTCAACACTCTATATGTAAAGATAAAGTTTAAAAGTTTCCCTTCATTTAATTATTTAATAACCCTTTTTAATTCTTAATCATCCTACTGGAACTTCTCTATCTTTTCTTGTAAGTATGGTTTATAAATTTCATAGATAAATAATGATAACTATCCTTACCTAAAAATCAAAATATCAATATTTAATATATATCTGTATATATGATCCTTGTTAATCCCCATCATGGTCATAACTCCATGGCCCCTCCTATTCAATACATAAAATTCTTGTTTTCTTTCTCAGGGTGGTAGTGTATCTTGAAATCATAGTTATTGAGTAGTTCCAACCATCTTCTGTGCCTCATGTTGAGATCCTTATGATAAAATACATACTTTATACTATTATAGTCTCAATATATATCACATATTTTAACATATAGGTATTTTATCAATATTATTAAAGAAAATATTATAGTTCTGAGTTCAAATTCATGAGTTGGATAGTTCATTTCTTGTATTTTAAATTTACTTGATTCATAAAAAATCACTCTATTATTTTGAATAATGACATAGCCAATTCCTTTCATCGATGCATCAATATATATAAAAAATCATTCTATATATGATGGTAATGGTGATAAGAATTCATTAATAAGTCTCCTCTTAAAGTCTTTAAAACATCCCTTACATATTAATTTAACCCCTTTACATGTTAACTTGGTCAACATGTTATCCAAATTTGAAAAATCCCAAATAAACAACTTATAGTAACCCATTAAACCTTGGAAACATTGGATATCAATTATGTTTGTTGGTTCAAGAAATTATTTTACAACATTGTTCTTTAGAGGGTCAATAAATATTCCATCCATGGAGATAATATGGAAAAGAAAAGTAACATCATTGAGAAAAAAATCACACTTACTATAAATATATATTTCATTATTTCTAAGGGCCTCTAGAATTATTTGGAGATGACACCCAAGAACATCATAGTACTTAGATTATATCAATATATCATCAATTAATACCACAAAAAAGTTATGAATATAATCTTTCGATACTCTATTAGTTATATTCATAAATACATAAGGTGAAATAGTTAATACAAAATGCACTACTATAAACTCATAATGTCCATACCTTGTTTGAAATTCCATATTCGGTATATCACCCATCTTAAACCTTAATTGATGATAAATAGAGATAATATAAATATTTTAGAAGTATTGGGATCCTTATAGTTGATCAAACAAGTCATAAATGAGTGGTAAGTGATACTTATTCTTTTTATTAATGGAATTGATCTCATTATAATTTATTCATATCCTCATATACCCACCCTTATTTTTCATGAATAAAATTGGGGCTCCCCAATGTGAAAACTAGGAAATTTAAACCCAATATGAATCATCTCCTATAGATATTTATTAATCTACAATAAATCCACTAGTTATATTCTATATGAATTTTTAATATATAGGCCTTGTATTAGGAATGAGATCAATAGAGAACTCAACTAAACACTTTTGTGGACGTATAAATAATTATTCTTGATAACATCAATGAATATTTATACTATAGGTACATCCCCCATTCTTATAATATATTCCCCATCAATATATCATGCTCGATCTTCACCTCTACCTATAATTTCATTAATGAATACTACTAGGGGAGGATCTAGAAAAGATTTAGATGATAAAGTTTACCTTATAAAGAAAAGATTTCACCTCACCTTCATGAATCATCATATCCTCTATTTTTAATAATGTTTTCATTATAATTTGACTTATAGTACATAATTAAGATCATATAAAAGTCAACAAAAGTTATATTAAACAAATTGTCAAATAAGATATTTCCATGCATGGTAATTGGAACTGCTTGACACATTTTCATTATTATATGTTTCCCAAATGTGGTAATAATTGACAACTCCCTTACTAGAGTTATATGGAGTATCTAATGTTTTTGGAAACCATAGAAGATATAAAAGATTTTCAATAACTATAATCAAATAATTTTTTTTCTATTATTGAGGAAATAATAAATGTTACCACCACCACATTATTAGGAACTATGAATTTAAGTGTGGTATTCAAATAAGATTGACTTTTATTACTTGGTATTTTCTGAGGTAAATTCCTTTACAATTTGTTACCACCACCACATTATGTAATAATGAATCGAATCTAGGTAAACAGGGTTAGGGCGTTACCATTGGTATCAGAGGAATTTTAGTACAAAACTTGGAAGAAAGATTTAGAAAAACTCTGATTAGAGAACACTACCCTAAGATAGACTTTGAGGATTAGTATAGAAGAACTTCATAGAATTTTGGTACTATAGAGATTTTTTGAGTTTTATAACAAATACATCCCTATCTGGATTCGAGTAGGTAGAGGCAGCTCTATCATAGATGTACCTAGGGGTAAAACTCAAAAACACTACTTTGAGCTAGACTTGAATGGGAGCTGGTGCATGACAACGGGCCTTGCTGCACTCTTGGTTACGACCCTCTCTGGGGATATGCTTAAGATAATTATCATTTTCTTTACAAACCATTATGAAGGGTTTATGAGTATATACTTTCTCAAAGAATACATTTTTATGATTATAGATTATATCCATAATCTATTCTATTTATGTTAACTGTTTTACAAGTTCAGAATTATGTATTGCGATTCGTAAACTAATCTAGTGTATGCCATTATTTAGAAATGGAGCCCAGTGGATGGAATGGAAACTATATCAATGCACATAATACATGTAGGGATTTCCATCCTACTCAAGATAATTATAGTTGAGTTGGTGAAGCAACTGGTGCTAACCCGCTTATTACCATACTAGGACAACTCACTCAGGTTATGAATAATAACCATAATCATATAGATCATCCTGATCTAAATGTGGAGGATCAATGTTATACCACTTCATTATGCAACAACCAACAACATTCAATGGGAGTAAAAACATATTAGTAGCTGAGCAATGGATAAATTCCTTAGAGAAAATATTTCACACTTTGGGGAGTAGCGAAAGGGAAAAAGTTGTCATGGAAGTTTATCGCCTCACGACAGATGCAGATCAATGGTGGTCATTGATTCAAAACAAAAAGGAATATGATAAAGTATCAACTATTCAATGGAGGGAGTTTAAAGATATTTTCTTAGAAAAATACTTTCCTCATGACCATCAAGATGATATAGAAAGGCAATTTCTAAGTCTGAGGCAAAAAGAGGATGAGAATGTCACAAAATATGAGGCTAAATTTACCAGGATATCAAGGCATGCTTCATATTATATACATAACCCAAAGAGTAAGATTGATTGATTATTTTATGGATTAAAATAATTTCTATAGAGATAATTAGTCTCACAATCCTTCTTATCATGCGAATATATTGTCTCATGTGCTATCAAGAAAGAAATATAATTCTCTAAGTCTTACGACCTTAAAGCAAAGCAGGAGAAGAAAATTTCTGTTGAACACTCTAGAAATGGAAATAAGGGGAAGAAGAGAAAAGTTGAATATCCATCCTGTGTTAAATTTGTGAAGAAACACCTTGGTACTTTCTTAAAGGGAATGAGAGTCTGTTACAAGTGTGGTGAAAAAGGCCTCCAAGCTTGTGATTTCACGGGAAAGAAAGAGGATGTTGAATTCTATAATTGTAGAGAAAAGGGGAATTATGCAAATGAATGTCTTAAGCGTGAAGGAAACATACCTGAGAAAAGGACAAGGGAGCAAGGCCATGCTTATGCGATCACTACTGCTGAGGTTGATGGTCCATAAGACATGGTGGCATGTAATTTAAGGTTTTCCTCAAGTTTAGGTAATGATTTATTTGACTCTGGATCATCACATTGTTTCATATCTTCCCAGTTTTCCACAAAAATTAGATATTTTCAATTTGACTTAACAAGGGAGTTGTCAGTCAAAACAGCTAAGGGAAGTATCATCACAACAATGTTTTGTGAATCAGTTCCCATTAGGGCATATAAATGTTCTTTATCTTCTGATCTCATCATCATACCCATGATTGAATTTGATATAATCCTCATAATGTATTGGCTTTCAGACTATGATGCGAAATTTTTTTTTAAGAAGAAAAAGGTTACAATTTTTGATGATGATAAGGAGTACCTTATCTTTAGAGTAGAAACATCACCACCTGATTCTTATTTAGATCCATCCCCAGTAGCTCTACAAAATTCAATTATTAGGGAGGATGAGAAATAAATAATTATGGGTGAGGAAAATAATGTTCAAATAGAGGACGTACCTATTGTGAAAAAATATGTTGACGTGTTTCTAGTAGATTTACCCAGACATCCTCCAGAATGAGAAATTGAGTTTTTCATGGATTCAATAATTAGTTCAAGGCCCATTTAGAAGACTCCTCATAGAATGGCCACTATAATAATAATAGAACTAAAGAAAAAACTAGAGGAATTGAGTAATAAAGGATATATTCACCCTAGTGTTTCTCCATGGGGAGCCCCTGTCTTTTTTGTTAAGAAGAAAGACAGATCTATGAGGTTGTGCATTGAGTACATGGAGATCAATGCTACAACAGTAAAGAACAAGTATCCCCTACCTTGTATTGATGATTTATTCGACCAACTTCACGGATCATAATATTTTTCAAAGATTGAACATTGATCTGGATATCATCATTTGTGTGTGAAGAAGGAAGGCATTCCGAAAACAGTATTTCGAACCAGGTACGTACATTACGAGTTTAAAATAATGCCTTTTGGACTGACTAATGCACCCTCTGTTTTCATGGATCTAATGAATAGAGTTTTCAAGGAACATATTGATGAATGTTTAGTGGTATTTATTAACGATATTTTGGTATACTCAAAAAGCTACGAAGATCATGAAAATCACTTGTGCATTATCCAAAGGAATCTTATAAGAAATGAATTAAATTGGATATTTAGCAAGTGTGAATTCTGGCTTGAGGAGATTTCTTTTCTTATCCATATTGTCTCTAAGGATTGAATATCTGTTGATCCATTAAAGACCAAGGCAATCCAAGAATGTCCAGCACAGACAAGTATAACTGAGGTACGCAGTTTTATTGGTTCATCTGGTTATTATCGAAGTTTCGTCCAGAATATTTCCCGGTTGGATAACCCATTAACCAAGATCACATGTAAAGGGGTTAAATTTGTTTGAAAAAAAGAGTGTAAAGAATGTATTGAAGAACTAAAGAGAATATTATTCAATGCTCCTATCTTGACTCTACCATCAGGGAATGATGGTTTTGTTATTTATAGTAATTCTTCAAAGAAAGGACTTAGTTATGTCGTTATTAAGAATAATAGAGTTATTTATATGCATCATGAGATCTAAAAATTCATGAGAAAAAATATCCTACCCATGATCTTGAGTTAGCAGCTGTAATCATTGCTATGAAAATATACAGACACTATCTCTATGGTAAAAAATGTGAGATTTATACTGATCATAAGAGTTTGAAGTATATTTTATCACAAAAATAACTCAACATGAGGAAAAGGTGATGGATTGAACTACTCTAGGATTATGATTTCACTATACACTACCACCCGGGGAAGGAAAATAAGGTGGAATATACTTTGAGAAGAAAGTATCATAGAGTTTTGTACAAGATGAGAGTTGAAAAATATCCTATTTTCATGGATTTAGTAAAAATAGATATGGGAATAACCATTGAAGATGAAACATTAATTATTTTTTAAATGGTAGCCAAACCATCTTTACTAGAAAGAATAAAAATTTCTCAGACTAATTACGAGGAGTTTCAAAAGAAGATTAAAGCCATGAATTATGGGAGATTGAGTGACTTCGTATATAAAGATGGAATTTTAAAATTTGGGAAGAGACTTTGTGGTCCAGCTATACCTAATCTAAAAAGGGAATTGTTGGATGATGGTCATAGCTCCAATTTATCTATACAACATGATAACACTAAGATGTATAGATATTTGATAGAACATTTTTTTGTGGGACAACATGAAGAGGGTGATTTCTGATTTTGTATCAAGATTTATGGTTTGTCAACAAGCTAAAGATGGAAGGAAACAACTCGGAGGAGTCATACAACCTATTCCCATACCTAAGTGGAAATTGGATAATATTACGATGGAATTTTTCATGGGGATACCAATTAATCCTAGAAGGAATATTGTAATATGGTTCATTATTGATCGTCTTACCAAGTCATCACATTTTTTACTATAAGATAAGATTTACCACTTGAACGTATGGTAAGACTATATACTGATGAAGTTGTAAGACTTTATCGAGTACCCCTATCGATTTTTTCTAATCATGATCTCTGTTTTATATCAGGATTCTAGAAAGGTCTTCAGAAGGCCCTAGATACAGAACTTCATTTGAGCACTGACTACCACCCTCAAACTGATGGACAATCAGAATGGACTATTCAAAACTTATAAGACATGTTGAGATATTTCTCACTTGACTTTCAAGGTATGTGGGATCAATATTACCTATGGTAGAATTTTACTCTAACAATAGTTTCCATTCAAGTATTCAGATGGAACCATATAAAGAGTTATATGAAAAGAGATGTCGCACACCAACTTGTTGAGATGATGTTGGTGAAAGAAAATCGTAAGCCTAGGACTTGTTGAGGAAACAATGGGAAAGGTGATAGTTATCCAAAACCACATCCAAGCAGCTCAAATTAAGAAAAACATCTATACCGATAACCAACAGAAGGATTTGGAATTTCGGGTAGGAGATCATGTTTTCTTGAAGGTATCTCCATGGAAGGGTGTCATACGTTTCAGTAAGAAGGGTAAATTGAGTCCTAGGTACATCAGACCTTTTAAAATTCTAGAACAAATTGGAGTTATATCTTATCATTTGGAAATTCTTCTAAGTCTCTCCAAAGTTCATGATGTGTTCCACATATCACTGTTGAGAAAATACATGCCTGACCCAAGGCATGTACTCACCTATGAGGAAATTGAACTGGAACCTGCTCTATTTTATTGTGAAGATCCAATCAAAATTCTTGATACAAGAGAACAAGTGCTGAAAACTGAACGAATTGTCTGGTAAAAGTTCTATGGAGAAACCAGAAGATGGAAGATGCAACGTGGGATCCAGAGGAACTTATGATGAAGAACCACCCAAATATTTTTCTATGTTAGTATTATAGAAATTTCGAGGATGAAATTATTTGAAGGAGGGAAGAATGAAACACCCCAAGATTCCACGGTACTTTTCCCTTTGAATAATGCAATAGCTTCCATTATACGCATCTTCGAGATTCTAAAATACAATGACCAATCAAACTAGCCATTATGAATAGTAATACCCACTTTTTGAAATTTTATAAATTTTATCTTTCAAAATGGATTTCATTTTTGGATTCGGAATATCAAAATTAGTTTAGGGTGATTTTTTTTATTTTTATGAAAACTTTCAATTTTTGACGAATAGTGAAAACACTGCGTTATTATTTAAAATAGACTTTTTATTTAAATAATTAATTATTTTATTTAAATTTATTTTAAGTCAAAATTGATATATAATACCTATATAAGTTCAATGTAATTTATTGGAGTCATTTTATAATAAAATTAGATATATACAATTTTATTGAACATTTTAACCTCTTTTACCCACCTTTTAGGCACATTAGAAAATTTGCATAAAACATAATTTTACCACTCCAGTGAGTTGAATTTATAAAATCCAAGAGACACATTTCATATCAGTAAGAAATTTTTTTTTGAATAAGATGAAAATAATTTTTGGTGAATAGTAACGTTTGACTTTTATTTAACACAATTAAAAGTAAATAGTGTAATTAACGGTAAAAACGATATCATAATTACCCTAAAACATATCCTAATTCAATTGGATAAGTATAATTCGACCAAAAAAACCTTCAGAATAAAATATGATCCTATTTGGTCCACTTGGATTATATTAGGACATTTATTATTATTTTATATAAAGAAGAGTTAACAGAGTTAAATTCATAGTTTAATAACTAAACCATTTTTAATATAAGGTTACACACAATATAAATTCAACTATAAATATTCATTATAAATATAAAATAATTTCCTACATAATAATATTTTATTTACAATTTTTATACATTATATAATTTAATTTATTGATGACACAATGATGATGTAGTAATTAGATTATTAATGAAATATTAAAACAATTAATATTAAAAATTTCCAAATAAATGAAAATTTAGACTTAGGATAAATTCCACTAATTTTATAGATTAATATTATATGTTATTGTTGGTTAAATAAGTTTTACTCGAAGTGATAAAGTTTTTATGGCTTTCAAAAAAAATCAAATACTGTATCGTGTCAAAATTGATATAATTGAGTTTATAAAACAAATGTTATATTATTAATTGATATAATATTAATAAAAATATAAGAATCAGTCAAAGGACTTAGATATGGTTATATATATTAATAATGAACCACACGGGGTTCTCTTGTCTTGTTATAGTAAGTTTATTAACCATATAATATAAAAATACAAAGAGACATGGTAAATGTCAAACTATTTAACTAAGAGTTAAGTCTAAACGATATGGTTAATATGATGACCTAAACCTATCTAAAACCTTTTGGTTGAGAGGTTTTTGACCCATACCTGCCTTATACTTTAAATAATTCATTTTGGATCCATTAGAAACAGAAAATGAATTTATTATAAAATAATATTTCAAGCTTTTCCAAAAGTAACCCTCACCTCTCTTATAAAAGTTCCTTCCCCTTCTCATAATTTCACACATCCAAAGACTTTTGGATCAAAAAAACCCTACCCAAATATCCTCCCAAATTTTCTCCCTTCATTCTAGAGGCATTACTTTGGTCATAAAACCAACCCAATGATCCCTTTTGATCAAATCAAAAGGAAGAACCCGAAGAAGAGGTAAATATTTCATCACCTCTTCCAAGTTATCTTATTCTTCCACTTCCTCTTTCTTAATTATTTCCATTATAAAATAAAAACTCCTGTATCTTATATATAATGTGATGTTATTATAAAAATATTACAACCATATTAATTATTCTATCCATCCTATAATTGAAAAAGTCACCATATGTGCGTACGTACGGATTACTGTCTCCACATCGTAGTGTAGTTTGTTATTCAAACACTTCATTATATGGATGCGTATAATAATGAGTATAACTGATGTAAATAATAAATATAACATGTTAATTATTCTTTATATATTATATAACATCCAATTACATTCTATTTCTCCATCAATATAATGATATTGTCGCTCATGCGTACGTATAGATTACCGTCTCCACGAACGCGATGAGATTCATTACCCATCTTAATCATTCAAGAATAATTTTAATTTTATGATTAAAAATAATTTTTATGAACATAATTTAATTCTGTATATGAATCAAATATATCCTATCCATAACAGACATGGCTTACGTAACCAAGCATATAAAGTACAATGAATCAGTTAACACCTGAAACGATGATACTACTAAAATATTATTAACAAAGAAATATTATAAGATCATAAATGATATCATATTTATGTATATAGTTCTTGTATAATTTAATAAAAATGTTTTAACTATTATAAAAGAGGTTGACATACCATCCAATAACGAAAAGTACAATGTAAGGGTTAATTTTACAATCTCTTTATTATCCAAGGTTGTTTTTATGTAAGTATCTACTAAGACCTCTTTATCATCAACATCCGTGTTTTCTTAAAAATGTATTTCAAAACATTTTTACTATTTACTAGACAATATGTTAAATTAATTTATACCCTTAATTATACTTATATGTTTTTAAAGGAATATTTTTGTCATTTTCCAAACAAGGTACTTTAGGACCTTTTGGACAAAATTAAGGTACGAATGTTTTTTTAACTTATACGGCGGGTGCGGCTATTTCCCCCCATTATAACATAGTAAAAGATTGACATAAAAGCTTATATGAATATTTTGAAAATAAATGTTTTATTTTATAATTATATATCTTTTAAATTATTTCAAAATATAATGAGATATTTCATTAAAAAATGTTTTTATTTCATATATGTCAACATCCTTTGACGGATTTTCAGCTTTTTGGAAGTTTATTTATTATGATACAAAACTTCCAAATTGTATTGAAGGTTTTGTGATATTTTTTTTCTGTGGATGTGTTATTTTTACACCATTCATGATTTATGGATAAATTATTGACATTTCGTATGCTAGTTTTAGTACAAATGTTTATGTTATGTTTAAACCTTTTCATACGAGGAATGCATTAGACATAGTAAGTGACGAGTGGAGCCCGATATAGCTCCTCAATGCATCGGTAGGTCTCATGAGAAAAATGGTGTCTTGGAACAAGGCCTTGATAAAATATTATTTTTAGTCTTGGCACAAGGCCTTGACTATGTGGTTATGAAGTATGGCATTATGTATTCCTTCATTATGAAAGTGGCTATTGATATTGCATGTGATTATTAGACTACTAGAATATCCATGAGAATAAGTAAATGGAACTATTTGATTTTATCTTTGCCATATTATTTTGAAGTTAAATTTTAAAAGGCTTTGGTTTTAGTCTAATACATTTCCTTAAATGTTCATACTTATTTATGACAGTTTCTGCTATATTGTTATCCTTACTGAGCATCTGAGCTCACCCCCCTTCTATGTTTTATTTTTCCTAGGATGTGAGGAAGTATTTTATGGTTGACCTGAAGGTATAGGATAAGGATATAAGTGTGTTAAAAAGGGGAATTTTTTTTTGATGTTTTTATTTCATGATGTAATTTTAAACTTATGAATGTATATAGTACTCCATGGCTACTAAACTGATCGGTCTTTCAGGAAATTATTACTTATATCATACCAATGTTATGTAATAATTCACCAACTCTTGGTAACTAGGGTCTGGGCATTAAATAAAATGTATTTTTATAATGTGTATGTGACATTTTAATCATTTAAAATTCATGATTCCTTATTTACCCATTTTACCATCATTAACCTTGACTAAAAATTAATCACAGTAATTATTTTATTACTATTAAAATAAGATATAAGTTATTTCTAAATTCCATTTCGTTTAATCCTATTTTTTTCCAATTAACATAATTAAACTCTTAAATATGAGAAAATTTTACTTTTAAATTAAAAAATAGGATATAAGAAAAATTGATTTCATATAAATATTTATTTTTACATATTATGTTTTTTTATTTTCATTTTCCATTAATGATTAATTTAATGAGTTATTATATATTTTTATGTGTTTAAGAATCATTTTATTGTCATACCTTAAAGTATAATAATCTAATGTATCTAGATAAAAAGTACACAACTCCTAAAAAATTAATTCTTTGAAATTTTTTTTTACTTTTACCATGATAATTAAAATTTATCCTATGTAATTTATTTTTGATGACTAAATATAAAATTTTAATAGTTACATAACATGGGCCTACAAATTCTAAATTTAAATAAAATTTTATAAAACCAATTTATATGGATAGTTAAAATTAATTTTAACATTTTTGTGAATATTTTTTTTAGAAAAATTCCATAAATTCATCTTAAGTTAAACTGTTTTTGATGAATTCAAAAGTTAAGTTAATTTTGTTAAAATAAAATTTTAACATTAATAAATTAATTATTTAAATATAATTATGAATAATTGATCATTAGAGTGTGTAATGTGTGATAGTTCTAGACATGGTGTTTACCTAATACTGTAATGTCTCAAGTATTACAAAATAACTAATCAAGGAAACATTTAGAGAAAGGATATAAATTTAATTAAATAATAGGTACTTTATCTTAAGAATACCATGAAATTACATTTCTTAAACTCAACACAATACTAAATATCTCTTTCTTTGAAATCTTTTATAAAAACATTCAAATACTATTCATAAACAATCCATAAAACCCACTCAATTATACATAAACATGTATCAATAATTATAATAGTAATTTAAAATACATATGGGATGTTTTTTTTTGAAAATTTTATCCATTGAACATATTTTGTTAGACCATTCATCAACCATATGAGTTACATGAGGTGTTATCCCTAATGGATCATACAATTTTTGTATAGTTTGAAAAACCATTCACCCAAACCATGAACCCCTATATATCCTCCATCTTGCAAACCACAAAACGAAATTTACTTAAATTACTTTATTGTATCTTGTTAAAACTCAAATAAATAATAGTTAATATAAAAATATCTCTATAATAATCATTCATAAATCCTAAATTCAGACACAATTCCTAAAAACCCTTGGTGACTTGAGGTGATACATGAACAAGAGTTGGACATAAACTTTCCAAAACTTATATCTCAAGCCTCAATAATCCAATATAATTTTTAAAATTACTAATAAAATATAAATTGGGTTATGATACTATTTTTTGATGAACTAGCCCTGACTATGATGACACAAGTAGTCAAGCTGTCCTTCGACATGGCTAGAAGATCCTTATCGATCACCTAGTCCTGAAAACCAATATCGGGAGGTCAATCTTAATTATATTGGGAATTATTTGACCCAATGAAAAAATAATTAAAAACAACTCCACTAATAAGTTCTATATGACCATTCCAGGTATTAGAACCTCTTGCACAAGGAATGGTGTTTTTTGAGAAAATATAAAATGACCAATCCTAAAAAAATAACATAAAATAAAATCCCAACATGGACATAACATATAAATACACTAAAACTAAATTTTAATATAACAAAAATTTGTATAAAAGGTTACATAATGGATTGGTTGATGTGGTAATATACATGTTCACATTGAAAACCATAACCAATATTTACCAAAAATAAGATCAAATCACCATTATCCATGTCGTAAGTAATGAAGATTCACCCACCCATTCATAATACTCAAAAAAATCTCTTTATGACACCCAAGATCATAGGAAACTATTGTTACTTTCATAAGAGATAGAAAATGACTACATACACACATATTCTGTGTTTGTATGGTTCAAGCTGAACATGCCCAATAGAAACTTAATTACTATTACTTACATTTTCTATTTAAAATAATACCATTAATAGTAGTTTGATATATATATATATATATTAAATATTTTTTTTATTTTTGAATGAAAATAACATAAAAATGGTTTTAAACTTTACAAAAAGTAATTCGTTTTAAGTCATGATAGAATGAAACCATAATCTTCCATGATGAAATTACTGAATTTAAAATGATAAACCACTTATAAAGAAATATTCCCTTCATAATTTAAATTAAAAATACTAATTAATCTTTTAAATAACCTTTTTATGAGATAATGTTTTTAGGACAAACATTTAAAATCTACACATTAAACATCTTAAAACTATTTTACTATAAATATCCAGATTTCAAAAGATAAAGAATTTTGAGAATTTAAACCATGTTCCTTTAGATTTATAAAAACTAAAACAATGTTTTTATACTAATAAGAACTTGGAAACAATACAAATAAAAGATAAAATATAATTACGTAACCATAAAAAACTCAACTATAATAATAACATACAAGTAAACAATAACAATCATAATGGGAGACACCTATGGAACTATGGAGATGATTTTGGAAAATCTTATAAATTAACATCATATAGCTAGTAGATGATGATAAAATGCACTTACACTCATTTTTATTATTGGTAGACACCTTAATCCACAAAAATAATCTTCCAGAGCATAATCCAACAATATGGACACTAGCCATCACATAATATCACCTAATGTAGCATCATACCTTTAACTCCCACTTCCATACCAATGGATTCCAATGAGATCAATGGGGGTGATCAATCAGGTGTATATATATATACTATTTTAGTAAAATACCTAAGAATAAAATCATAAAATAATGCCCCACCTATGAAATACCTTTAAGAAATAACCCCATCAAAATTATATAATAATAAAATAATGATTTTATAATCATGTTATACTATATTATATCACAATATAAAAATAATCAAGGGTCATGTCAACAAGGGTAGAAATAAATAATTAAAACCGTTAATTTCCTTTACTAAACATGACTTTTAAAAAGAATCATCCTTAAAACAAATGATTAAATGAAACAAGACATCTTCAATCCTTCTTAATGAAAGAAAAATTTTATAACATAATGAAATAACACAAATTACATTTTTTAATTGAAATACAACTAAACCATTTTATATAATTATTAAAATATAAAAAAATACTTCCATTATAAATACCAATTTTTCAAAATTTATTTTAAATAATTTAACCCCATAGAAGAGTCATGAAAAAAGAATATTTTGAATATTTCATTGAAAATACACTCTAGGAATTTCATCAAAACACCGAGAGTGTAATATTTTTTCTTGAGAAAAAAATATATTCTTGGATTTTGGAATATAAAAATGATTTCATGTGAGTATATAAGGAGAATTAGTAGAAACACATTACAATCAAAATAAGTCAATATAGATATAATAAAAATGTGTGAAAAATTGTAATAAAAAAACCATGGTTTCATAAGAAATGGGAACTATAAAGTTACAGTAATATATAATAATTTAATTTGTTGTTAAGAGAAGTTAAGTTACCAATAATTATGAATATTGAACCCTAAAATTATAAGAAAAAACCTAAAAATTGAAAAAAAATTCAAAATCATTCAAAATGAGACCATAGGACTTCAAAACCATTTAATGAAAAGAGACGGGGAGATAAGGGAGAAAAAATAGATAAGAATGATAAGATTGAGAAATCATGAATAATCACTAATTATTATGAGAAATTGACAATAAAGTGTCCCAAGAGTAATAAGGAAAATGGGGGGATGACCCTTTATTGATACCAAAATAAGAGGGGTAAATGAGAGATGTAATAAATTAAATATTATTTTATAAAATATCAATGTTTTAGGAATTAATAGGCTGTGTGATTATTATAAATGGTTTAGTAAAAAATGATAAGACACTATGAATACTGTTGGAAACTTAATTTCAATATAAATATGAGTTTTTCATGGTCTAGGAAAACATTTATCTAACCATTAAACCAAAAAAAATTCAAAAAAGGAAAAAATGACACCCTAAACACTTGGGGAAGCTACCCAATGATAAATGAATAAATTATACACCATATAGTGATATTGTGGTTGTCACAACATATCTCATTATATTATATATATATTTTTATATATACACACACAATCACAAACATTTAGGTCTAGATAATAACATATCTGTGTATATATGTATCTATTATATAGTTAGAAATCATATAATTATCTATATAAATTTATACTTCAATGAAACTAATAACATTAATTTAATTAAAAGAGTATAAAATTAAACTTTAATTATAGAAAATTAATTATATAGAAAATTATTTTATTTAAATATACAATTAATGTTATTATTATAAATAGATATTATCATTTATATTACTAAAAATTAACATTATTCAATTATAATTAATCAAATATTATATAGAATGATATATTTATTATAAAACCCTTATTCCTTATGAGGGTTGAGGTATATAAATAATTTTAATTTTTAGTATTTTAGAGGAGGTTTCATTTTGAAAATTGGTGTAATTTCTTAAATTTTCCATGTATTATTTTTAAATATTTTATATATTATTTTTGAGACTAGGCATTGAGAAAATGTGCGATTCCGAGCCCCAATGTTCCCAGAATAAAAAATTGAATTGTATTAAATATATTAAATAGCATGCATGGACAGTTTTACTGAAACAGTGGATTAAATTTTGAACTAATGTCTAGATCATAAATTTGAGGGCAATTTTGAGTTCAGAATACTGGTTTTTCCCTAGGCATGACTTAACCTTAGTCGACATGGGTCTTTTGTGGAAAATCTATTAGGGGCATAAAATGAATAAAATAATAAATTATTTTATTTTATTTTTTTAATTGATGAAATGATGCGGAAACCAATTTCTATTTCGTTTATATAACACCCCAAGGCATTGAAATTTTTTTCTGAATAAACATAATTTTATTTATTTCTTTATTTTTACTCAACACCATGATAAGATTACATCACACGCAATAATAAGTTGTCTTTATTTACATCCAATAACATTTTTTACTGAACAAATATATATTAATAATAAAATATTATTAATTAATATAATATATAATTGTTGGGAAAATTCACTCAAGGAATCATTGAAGCATTTTTGGGTCGATTTTTTTATTGACAAAGCCAGCCTCGATGTTTTATTTGTTGACAAGGTGGGGTTTTATGTATAGTTTGTTGAATAAGGATGAATCCATTGTGATTTTTCAGGTTCAATATATGTAGTTGACAATCCAGGATTAACAGAAGAACCTCGACAAAGGAATAAAAAATCTAGAGGTGGTACAAAAAGAGAAATGTTTAGTATGGGAATGTTTCATGATATAGAGCAATGATTATTTCATGAAATAGGTGTTTCATGATCAAGAAGATCAAAAAATGGCAACGGCATGAGGTGAGTGGAAAATTGGAGCAGTGTGCGAAATACAATGTTGCGTGGAAGATGTGTTTTTCACACACGAAGAGGACTACACACTCAAGGATGGTTTTTTTTCATGTAGGGGTAAAGTTTGCCTCTAAATATGAGGTGACCCCTCTCATTTGATAGAGCTCATGATTTAGAGAATATATGAGCTTTGGTGCATGCTAAACGTACATAATGGGAGTTGCACAAAAAGTTTGGTATTGCGTGTAAAAATTGTTATTGCGTGTAAAAATTGGCATTGCACATAAAAATTTACATAACACGTCAAATGAATCTTATGAGGAATTGTTGAGGTTGCATGAAAAGTGAATTTGTGATTGCACACAAAAAGAGATTTTTTTTGTGCGCAAGGAAAGGGAATGACGCGCAAGGCGTAGTAAGGGCTGCACATAAAATTTGGGATTTCCTGGTACACTCGGTGAAAAGTGAGATTCATCTATAGGTGAAAGTTGGACATCAACAGAGTATCTATCAACTGTTAAGAATGCATAATTCATTCAATTTAAGATACCTATAGGTCAATAAACTGTGATTAGATCATCTAAAGAAGTAATGAGCACACTTCAGTCAAGAGAGTAGTGAGCAACAATACGCTTCTAGTGGATTTGGTACATCAGCACATCGACGGTGTATACTCCTTAGACATAGCCCAATAATGGTGAACCCAGTAAAAATAATTGTGTCCTGTGGATGATTTAATATCTGTTTATACTTTTCTATAGGAAAGATAAAGAAGAGAGTTTTTCTTAATAGTGAAATAATATTAATATGGGAAGTTGTTTTAATTTGTTATACCATGATTCACCCCCACTCTAGGTATCTAACCTAGTAGACAAAAAATTGGCATCAGAGGGAAAGGTTAATATCAGTGGTTCCCTTTCAAATGAAGGTCACCAATCATAAAGGGATTCCAATCTTTGACAAGAACAATTTTCAGCTATGGAAGAATTAGATGCAACACTACTTATGATCTTTTAGAATGGATATGTTCACATCATAAATTCATGGTATAATAGCTGATATTAACAGTGGTCCATTATCAGAATCCGAGTGAAGAGAATTGGATAGTGAATCTAAGGGAATCAATGCTTTAGGGGGTGCCCTATCCAATGCTATCTATATGAAGGTGATGTCATGAAAAAGCTCACATGCCAAGTGGGAAAAGCTATTAAATATAAATAAAGGATATATAAAGGTTAGATAAGAGAAGATAAAAGTGTTGTGGAACAAGTATTAAGATCTTAGAATGACCTCGAATGAAACTATGGATGCATTCTTTGTTAGGGTAAATGTGGTAGTGGAAGAAATTTAAGGTATTGGTTAAGTCATTGAAGAAAAGACATAAACATTGTGAAGAAAATATTGATGAAACTTCCACCCCACTTCAATACAAAGGTTTCAATTTTAGTAGATAAGGATCTGAAAGAGATGACAGTGGTTTACCTGAATAGTACCTATGTAGCATATGAAATGAGGAATGATGAAAATGATGCTGTGGAAATGAGGAAATCCAAAGAGGATGAATTCAAAGACTTGAAAAAGCTCACAATTAAAGACTCTTAGGAAGAAGAAGAGGCAAATGAGGTGATGTCATTCCTCTCGTCAAACCATCAAAGAGGAAACCGAATGTTTAAAGAGAAACTTCCACTTTCTTTTTTTCGATGTGGAATGGTTGGACATCTTGTGGAATGGTTCCCTAAAAATTTTCAAAAAGATTATGATGTTGATGAAGCTGAAATTCCCAAGAAGAATTATTCAGCCTATGTGAAAGGCAAGAAACAGTTGAAGATAATTTTTTAAGAAGAAGAACTGTATTTTAAAACAATGTGACAGTTTAGATGAGTATGAGGTTGAGGAGGTTGAAGAGATAAAGAACTGTATAGATAGTGGAGAGAATGCTACCATGTCTATTGTCAATAGTTCTCAGAAACATGATGAAAATGAAGTTAATGAATAAAAAGAAGAAGTTGAAGGAAGAGTCAACATGGAAGTTGAATTAGAATTATATCGTGAAGAGATAGATGTTTGGAGAGAAAAAAAAAAGAAATCCCACAAGGTGGTATATGATGCCAAACTCTACATACAAAAACAGGAATAGGGGAAGTCTAATATAGTAAAAGAAATAAAAAACCTTAAGTGTTCTATGCTAGAGAGCTCAGAAAAGGTTAATGGACATAAGCTCAAGATAAAATAATAGAAAAGGGGGATCGATGACTTGAATAGAAATGTGAAAGATCAAGTCAAGCTTACTGAATAACATGAAAAAGAAGTCATTAGTCTGCAAAAAAAGTGAAGGATCAAGAAAAACTCTTGACCCTCATTGGGACATCGAGAAAGAAGATCATTCAAAATACTAAAAAGATGAAAGAAAAGCCTCATAATTCAGCAGGAAAAAAGAAGAAATCAAGCTAAGATATTAAGGATGATTTAGGTCTTGATCATAAATAGAAAGAAGTCAGGGTTGAAGTTAGAATGCAAGTGCCCATTCCGAAAATGAAAATTGTTATGGGTACAAAGTAGAATCAGAAAATTAAAAGTACTCAAGAAACAATTGGAAGAATAGAAGTTACACGTAGGAATTAAACTTTTATCAGGTGTTATTAGTGTGGAAATATGGGACACTCAAAAAATGTGTGTTCTATAGCCAGAATAAACCAAAGGGTAAAATAAAAAATGTAGAATCCAAATAGAAAATGGTTCTCTTGAACATATTTTGATGGACACTGCTTTTAGTGAGGAGGATTTGGGAACATGGCTAGATAATGCACATCGACCATAGAGATGAATTTCCCAAAGTAGAATCAAAATGTTCTCAAGAAGCAGATCAATAAACCAATAGATGAGTTGAAAATAAAAAATAGATTTGTAGCTTTACAAGATGAGGACAATCCATCATAATCTGAGAATGATCAAAAGTCTCAATCTATTCTGAGTGTGACGAAAAAAATATGGACCAAGAATAAGAGAACAGAGAAGGAAGTGGTTTCTGAAATTTACCTTAAATAATCATATCATTTTGGGGTATAGATCCTTAACAGTGGTTTCAAATCTCATATAACATGCAATAAGAATCTTATTACAGGCATAAAATATGACGAAGAAGAAGTTTTCAAATTTTTAAATGGTGAAATCCTGAAGATAATTAGATCAGGAAAGGCCATGTTTGGGGGAAAAGAAATAATACATGAAGATGTCTTGGTTGTAGAAGGTCTTAGTCACAATTTTCTCATCAATAATAAACTGTGTGACTTAGGGAATTTTCTATGTTTTACCAAGATGACGCGTGTCATTAATGGAAGATATGGTACAGTGATCTTACAAGAAAAAAGAACAAAGGGTAATCCTTACATGGTATGTGGAGATGAAGATATGTGATTTTTATCTAGAGAGGAAGAAAACAAATTGAGTCATAAATGTCTTGTCCATCTATTTAAACCATCTCTGGAAGATCAAGTAACGTGTAAAGAAAAAATAGGCATCCCTAAGCTATCACGTGATCGTACACAAACATGTGATGGTTTTTAAAAATAGAAGATAATAAAAAAGACATACAGATTGTAGGAAAATAATTCAATAAGAGTACTTGAATAGGTGCATGCTGATGTCTGTGGACCTACTTCCCCAAGATCCATTGACAGAAAAAGGTATTACATTATTTTCATTGATGAATATTATAGAATGGAATGGGTATTCATCATTTCCCATAAGTATTATGTGTTCAGTTTCCTAAAACAATATCGGAGGGAATCTGAAAGGATTCTTGAGAAGTAGATTTTTAAGTGTTGTACTGACAATGGAATGTAATTCACAAACAGTCAGGTGGAAGACTATCTCAAGAAACACATGATAAGGCATCAAGATTCTTCACTAAGAACTCCCTAATAGAATTGGGTGGTTGAAAGGAGAAATCAGATCACCAAAAGCATGACCAGAATGATGCATATAAAAAAAGATCTACCAGATCAATTTTGGAAGGAATCATTATTGACATCGGTATACATTTCTAACAGGGCTATGTTGTGTCCGAAGGAAGGAAAGACTCCGTATGAGATGTGGTATGGGAAGAAGACAAAGATGAATTAAATTAAAATCATTGAAAGTAAGTGATTTATACACAACAATTAAAAACAAAGGAAATTTTATTCAAGCAGAGACGAGGGAATATTCCTTGGATACTCATGAAAAATAAAAGTATAAAAATGCTTTAGAAAAATTCTGGGAAAGGTAGTTAAGAGAAATGATTTCACTGTTGTAGAAAATTAATCAAATATTCAATAGTACAGTGAATAATTTCTTAATAAAAGTGATGAGTAGGAAAGAATCATAAGAGGATAAGAAGTGGATGATGCTGATTCAGAAGAAGATACTGATAATGATCATGAGGAAGTAAAATCTGTATCTGCACTGAATCAAAGAAGTCAATCTGAAATTTCAAGGTAGAATATCATTGGTGATCAATCAGCTCCATTTCAGAAAAGATGAATAAAATCACCATGTGAGATATATTTATTATCTTAGGTGGAGCATAAATGCTTTGCTGATGCAGCTGAAGATGAAAACTGGCTTCAGACTATGAATGAAAAGGTGGATCAAATTGAGAAGCATCAGACTTGGGAGATTATTTTGAAGACCACAGATAAGAATGTCATCGGAGAAAAATGGGTCTATCACAACAAGATGAATGAATATGGAACAATGATTTGAAACCAAGCATGACTAGTGTAAAAAGGATACTCCTAGATAAAGGGTATTGAAGTCAATGAGACAATCTCACCGGTTGCAAGACTGGAGACAATCAAATTATTCTTATCCATTGTAGTGCAACAGAAGTTCAAAGTGTTACCGATGGATGTCAAATATATTTTTTTGAATTTGGTTCTATAGGAAGAACTATATATCAAGAAGACAGATGGTTTTCTCATTCACGAGGATGAGAAAAAGGTGTGTCGGTTGATGAAGGATTTATATGGAATAAAACAAGCCCCAAGATCATGGTACCCAATGATTGATCAGTATATAAAAAATCTTGGTTTCCAGCATGGTGGATTTGATTAAAATATCTATTTCAATAATGATAGAAATAAAAGGATGATGGTGATGGTTTATATTGATGACATAATACATGGAGGATCAGATGAAGCTCAGTGCATACAGTTTCCCGAATTCATGAAAGGTGAGTTTGAAATGTCAATGATTGGAGAGCTGACATTTTTCCTTGGATTAAAATTGACACAAGGAAGAAATGACACTTTCATTTCTCAATCCAAATATTCCAAGGTAGTTATGAGGATATTTGGGATGGAAAATTCATAGGAAATGAATACTCTGGTTTCTACCCAGATGAAACTGTTAAAAGATAATTAATGCAAGGTGATTAATATCACATATTATAGGAAAATTATTGGCAGTTATTGTAGTTGATCGTGACAAGGCTTGGCATTGTATTCACTACATGAAAATTAGTGAGATATCAATATAATCCAATGGAAGGAAATATTATTATAGTGAAAATAATACTTTGGTATATCAAGGGAATAGTGGACATCATCTTGATATATAAAGACAAATCTCAATCAGAGTTTTTGGGATATACTGATGCAGATTGGGCCTTTTCAGTGGATGATATCAAATCAACGTTAGGGGGTGGATTCTATCTTATTGGATTGTGTATTGATTGGATAAGAAAAATTAAGGATTGAATTTCATTAAGAAACATATAATTTGAGTAAATTGTGGCCACTCAAGAATGCACAAATTATTTTGGATGAACTAGTAAATTGATGATATGGGAGTTGAAGTGAAGTCTCCGATCAGAATCCAATGCAATAAATAATGTTCTATAAATATTAAAAAAAATCTAGTCCATCACCCATGGAAAAATAACATTGAGATAAACTATCTTTTTATCAAGGAGAAGGTTGATCAAGGAATCATGAAGTTGGAGTATATTCCCATAGAATTACAGGATGCTGATATTCTGACAAAGGCCTTAACTGAGGAAGCTTTTTAAAGACATCAACTGGATCTAGGATTCCAGTCGACTCCGAGCACTTGAAAAAGTGTGGATGTGGACCCCCCTCTTCCCAAAGAATGATATATTTTTCCCTAATGTATAGATAAGTGTTTTTACCCTGTTACAGATCACAAAGGAGTGAACTTTGGGTTCATTGAAAAAGGGAGAGAAAACATTTATTGTTCAATGGGAGACAATGTGGCTATATGAGAAATCACAAAAGATATGGGGAGAAACTGATAGGTGGAGTAGAGAGATAGGGGGAGTTGAAAGCTAGAGAAGAGTTGAAGTGGTTAGAAGACATGGGGAGTTTTAAATCTGACGATGCTAGAAGTGATCAATCAAAGAATAGATATCACGACAACTGAGGATTGTGATAAAAACAAAGAGTGATGTTGGAATGGTGTGAGAAGGTTTCCAGCAATCGACAATTAGAATTAGAGTGGTATAAACAACAGGTTCTTGAAATGAAGTGATTAATTTATGATATTTTTATTTACTCTTGTTTCTCACAGGGAGCACTGCTCATATGGGCTTAGAGTTTGTGTTGAGTGAATCCCTGATCGTTATCAGAATCATAATAGGAGAATGTTGGATGAAGCATTAACAAGGTATAATTTAATGAAAGAGCTATCAAAAAACCAAAAGGTGGATATTTTTGGGGAAAAATACCTCAAGGCATCATGGAAGCATTTTTGGGTCAGTTGTGTTTGATGACAAAGTCAGCCTCAATGTTTTGTTTGTTGACAAGGTGGGTTTAAAAGTTCAGTTTGTCAAGAAAGGAGGAATCCATTATGATTTTTCGAGTTCAAGAGATGTTTTTGACAATCCATGATTTAAAGAAAAACCTCAACTGAGGAATGGATGATTTGTAGGTAGTACAAAAGGAGTAGATACAAGGTGGCACTGTTTTCTAGTGATTGCAAAATTTTGGGCATGAAAATCAGGAAATGTAGAGATGTATTTTTGGAAAAGGAATGTGCATAAAATATCAAAGTGGTGTGAAAAATAGAGGAATAGGGTTTTTATGAAAGTTGTGTTTTGAGATTATAAGATAAAAAATTGTAAAAGGAACGAGGTGCGTGAAAAATTGAAGTAGTGTGCGAAATACGGTGTTGCGTGGAAGATGTGTTTTTCGTTTACGAAGAGGATTACACGCTCAAGGAGGGTCTTGCGCACAAGGTTCAAGTTTTCATATAAACATGAGGCGACCCCTCTCATTCGATAGAGGTCATGACTTAGAGAAGATCTGATCTTTGGTACACGTAAAAATTACACAATGGGAGTTGCGCTAAAATTTTGGTATTGCACGTACAAATTGGTATTGCATGTAAAAATTGGTGTTGCACTTAAAAGTTCACATTGCATGTAAAATGAATCTTTCTAGGAATTGTTTAGGATGCATGAAATGTGGAGTTGGGATTGCATGAAAAAAGCGATTTTTTGGGGCGCAATGAAAGGGAATTACGTTTAAGGCATAATAAGGGTTGCGTGTAAAATTTGGGATTAACATGTACACTCGGTGCAATGTGAGATTCATCTACAGGTGAGAGTTGAAAGTCAACAGAGAATCTGTCAACAATTAAGGATGAAAAATTCATTCCATTGAAGAGACCTATAGGTATATAAACTATGATTTGACCGTATGAAGGAGTGAGAACACTTTATTTTAGAGAGAAGTGAGCTTTCATATCGTGATTGGTTGTAAACCAGAAGGGACAGTGAGCCTGCTTCAAATGTTGTAAACATCAGTGCACTTCTAGTGAATTTGGTACATCATCTCATAGCTGGGGTATACTCTTTAGATGTAGCCCAATGAGGGTAAACCAAGTAAAAATAATTTTTTCATGTGCATGATTTAATTTCTATTTATAATTTTCTACAGGAAAGATAGAGAAGAGAGTTTTTCTTAACGGTGAAACAAGATCAATAGGGGTAGTTGTTTTAATCTGTCATACCCTGATTCACCCCCCTCTCTGGATATCTAACCATGTGAACCTAACAATAACCTAGATTTTACATAATAGGTTATCAATAGTATTAACCAAACTTTTAATTATATATATTCAATAAAATTTTAACATTTACCTTATATTTTTTTTGTTATATATAATACAAGAACAAATTTTTTTTTCTAGATAAAAGAAATATTTTTCAAAAAATCTAGTTTTACCACCATTTAATGGAAAAAAAATTTTAAATACAAAATTTACACTATTATATATTAAATTTGACAGAATAGATGTTTCTTTATAAGCAGGATATACAAATTTAGTTTGGATAAATTTTTGGTGTTTTTATGATAACTATCAATTTTTAATGAATAATGAAAAATACTTCATTTTAATTCAAAACTAACTTTTCATATAATTTATTTATAGGGTTATATTATATTTTCAATATGTTTAAATGTTTGATTCCATTATATTTTTACCATTTAATCTAAAGTTGGTCATTGGAATTAATTTCACATTTAAATTAGACATAAAAACTTTTCAATCACTTGATAGTTCTTACTTTTAAAAAACCTGCTTTCTCGTTTTAACAATGGGAATTAATTTTAAATTAATTTCTACCAATTATATGTTTTTAATTTGAAAGAAGGATACCATATTCTGAATCATAAGGTACAAATTATGTAAATAGTTTGCTTTTGTTTTTAGAACATTATGAATAATAGCTTCAATAATATTTTTATTTACCATAGTTAAAGGGAAGATAAGGTAAATACGGGTAAAAAAATATTATAATAATAATATAAAACTATACTAAAATGTGTCCTAATATCACTGTATTTGTAATAGAAGATGAAGAAAACATTTGGTGAATAAATTTAGACTTTTGGATCCACTAGGGTATGAAAATGACATGTTAGAATAATTAATTTAAAGTGAAGGGAAATATAACATAAAAATGTATCGTATTACTAAAACAATTTTAATTTGAGGTATATAAGTGATATATTCAACTATAAATACTCATTATGAATATAAAAATATTTCCTACATCAGGGAATTTTTTTTGAAATATTAAATAATTAAATTTACTTATGACACAATAATTATGCAGTATTTTCCTTATTAGTGAAAGAATCAAATAAATGATATTATAAATATTAAAATTAATGTAATTTAAAAGTTTTTATGCCATAAAAATATTTTTTGGATGACTATGACATGTTATATTTTATTTAATGCACTTTTATGAGGTAAAAAAGTTATAATGACTTAAAAAATAAAATACTATATAGTGTCAAAATTAACATAAATTTGTTTTTAAAACAAATACTATTGTATTAATTGATATAAAAATACTAAAAAACTAAGATTCGTAAAACTAAATTGTATAATGTTAAAAATGTTATTAGTGATCCACATGAGGTTATATTGACATTTTATAGTAACTAAATTAATTATATGGTGTAAAAATACAAGAAGACATGGTAAGAGTTAAATTAATTAACTAAGGGTTAAAGAAAAAAAGATAAGGTTACTTTTATGAAATAAACATGTCTAAAACCTATTGGTTGAGAGTATTTAGGACCCATTATCATCTTAACCTCTAAATAAATCACTTTGGATCTATTATAATTCTAAAATCAATTAGTAATAAAATAATATTTCAAAACATTTCTAAAGTGACCATCCTCTCACTTATAAAAGGCCACCACCTCTACCCACATCCACACACCTATCAAGACCCTTTTCTAGACCAAAATATGATAAAATAGGATCCCACCATCCCTCACTTACTCAAATAATACTTACCATAGTAATAAAGAAACTCAAGGAATCCTTTTGACACAAACCAAAAAGAGTTACCCAATTTACAGGTAACATCTTCTCTCCAGATCCATTCCTTTATTTACCTTCTCCACCCCGTGAAATCAATTTATTCCATTATTTTATAACAACACAAGTATCCCCAACATACTCATATGTTTTTATACTAAGGGTTTGATCTACACTTACACACACCTCTATCTAATGGATATAGAACATAATGTTTCTGCGTATAGTGAACTACCGCCTCACAAAACGATGATTGTTCATTTTTTCCTTTAACATAAATCATGTTGGCCATTATGATGTAAAATATATTTATATATGATATATATTATATATATATATTTCTTATATTATTCTTTATTATTTATTTATAACACACCTTTATACATTCCATGTTCTGTAAATATGATAATTTTGTTTGAGGAAATGTGGACTACTGCACCCTCAAAGAGATATGGCTCATTCATGCCATACATGGGATGTATAAAGGATGGTTGGAATAAAAATATGTAACCTATATAATATATATATGATAATATAAATATAATATAAATATATATCATTTAATTTTAATACAGAAAAGAAATTAAGGTTGCGTTCATGTGTACGTAAGGTCTACTGTCTCCATGAACGATGAACTTCATTTCTAATATCCAAATATCATGGGATATTATAAGTACATATGTACTAAATATATTAGATACTTTACTAATGGTTAACATTATAAATATTATGAAACCATAATATATTTAATAAGAACAAAAAATAACAAGTCAAAACATACCTGAGAAAACTAGGAAATTAACACAACAAATTGTAAAAATAATAAAAGATTGTTGACAAATAGGTAATAAAATGTTATAAGAAGTTAATATATGGCATTATAAACATGATTGTAGTTTTTTTATTAGTTATTAAAATATTTTAAACAAATATATATATGTTTAAAGACCACATGACAAGATTAAGTTTAAGGTATGTATTTTCATCTCACTTTTTAAATTTGTGAGATTAATGTCATATTCACTACTTAATTATTTTGTGTGATGTACCTATTGAAAATTTTGATATATTATATAATGAATCATATTATTATAATTATATTATATGTATCATTTAATTTCATAACATTCTATTGATAATGATTTAAATGTTTCAAAGTTCAATGAGACACTTTATAATGTTTAAAGATTATTTCATCCAGAATGTTCTTAATCTCACTTTTTTTTGTGATTGTTAACTTTATCTTGAAGCAATAAATTTATTGTAATAAATTTTCATTATAAATTTAATTTAATATCCACACTCTCATAAAATATATATTGGTATTTCCTAAACCATATACCATTATTCATACGTTGGTTACATTGACAATTATTTGATTAATTGGGGAAGTATTGATAAATACATATTTCTATTCAATACAGTTATTTGTTAAGGGATATTAGTTTTTTTTGATTATTAAATATGAGGAATTATTTAGAATGTAAATAACAGGTGGATCTCGAACATTATATAGTTCCTTGATGCATCGACAGGTTTTCATGAGACAAATAATTTTCCAAATTAAATGAGTTTCTATCCGTGTTTTAAAACGTATTATGAATGTTATAAACAGTAATAGGTTCTAATGTTCCTAAGACATAGAGTTTGATAAGTAATAAATTTCCATTATTTAGTTTCAGTTATTATTTATCCATGAGATTTTATGTTGACATATCTATGGATGTAGTTCATTCTCAGTTAAATAATTTATGGCACGTGTTTCAGTTTCTTACTTAAAATATTTTTTGTGACATAAATAGTTTTGGGAATGGAAAGTGTTCTCAATTATTTACCATTCCATATAGATTGATTCATTATTACTTCTATTTTACTTACCCTTACTAAGTATTTTCACTCACCCTTACTATGTTTCTCTCCCTTGGTTATGAAGAAGTGAAATTTGATTAAGTTTTCAAGGATACAGTTTATTTTATTTATTGTGTAGCATGTTTTATTTATTTTTCCAATTTATAATGGGCATCATGTATGTCATCAGGATTTACAAGACATCTATACTAAATGGTCCTGCAAGATTTTCTTCCTTGTAATAATTCTAATGAAATGTAATAATGCGCCAACTATAGGTTATCCGTGGTCGGGGAATTACATTTTAAAATGAAATTATGCCCAAATTTTAGGGTTAGCTATATAACCCTATGATTTGACAGAGCCATTGAAGCTGTAGGAGGAGATCCTGTTGGTGGACGATGACCAGATCTTGGATTTACGATCGATGCACAATAGAATCAAAGGATCTCAACAATGACAATGATGTTTCATAATTATTTATTAGTGATCAATATAAATAATGTTAGGGTGGTTGTTTGATATGTTTAGTTTCCTCATTTTGGACTACTACAACAGACATAGATCAATTAACCAACACATTGATCCATGGATCATGAGTATTTGCAGGATGATTTTATTATGGGGTGATTTTGAGAGAATTACTTGGATTTCAAGATTTATTAATTATTATACTCATATAAACATATCGATATTGACATAAAAATTGATTGAGGTACATTCCTATCTTATATTCTTGTGTTTTACATCCCCAACTCTTTGTTCATCATGGGTGTTCTTTATTTGGCACACGATTCGACATAACTTGATTAATCGATTATTTCACACCCATTTCATTGCCAATGATTTGATATTGTAGATCTTGGATCAACACGACATGATAATGGTGTGAATATCGAAGTGGTGATGAATCATATGGTGGTAGATACCTAATTTTTTGTCATCGACATTCTTTGGCGCGTAATAAAGCATGACCCTTAGGTCCATTTTTTGAGAAATTTTGATAGCTGGAAGTTAATTTTTGTCAGTGTAAAGGTTTTGACAAGGAATTTTATTGAGTTATCTAGAAAGGCATTCTAGATCGTAGGCTGGAGAATTAGAGAAGGTGCATGGAGGAGGAACCAGTGATTTTGGAAAATAATGAACCACATGGTGTGTAATATGGGATTGCATGGGGTGTGGACCCCCCTACGTAGTGGATAGGGTTTTGGGTAAGAGTTAAGGATCACACAACATGCGACCCTATCACATGGTGTGTGACACCTCTTCAGAGACTAGGTGTGTACATCAGAGTTACATAGACATGGAGTGGAGTACACATGTTGGAGAATGCCATGTACTCCCCTACATGAACATGACCTACACCAAGTACATGGGATAAGTATGCGTACTGGTACACTGAAACATGTATATAAAATGAATTCCTGTACTGGAAAATAATTATATTACACAGTATGGTTACATGGGAAAGAACCAGGGTTAAGTGACACAGTATGTGACCCCTACTACACATCATGCACTTGGTTGTACATGGATCAGAGCTCTTTTCCTCTTTATCTTGGACAAGTTTCATTTGGGTGGATTCCCCATATCCTTTACGTGAGGTTTTTTATAGAATCACCTCCTACTAAAAGGAAAATAATCCCTTTAGTAGGACTTCTTGGATATAGATGTTGGATTCCCTCTGTGAGGCCCAAAGTGAGATCGTCTATCCATATTCATGAACTATGTGGAGTTATTAATATCATCATAATGAACACTATGCTGGCTATGATCCTCTACATAGTGGTTTAATCTAGATTGAGTTATTGGTATCACCCCATAGCTTTAAAAGTGATCCCCATCTACGTATCATATTCTCTTTAGGCCTTTAGTGTGTACTTATAATGATGATACCCGACAAGCACTACCTCTTAAACTGACACCATCAGTGATATCAATCTCATGAGTGTGTTCTCCCGGACATGTACTTTATGGAATCTTTGAGCTGCAATTCTAGGCTAGTATACTATGTTTTTGACTTACATCTAGATGATGTGTATTTTTTTATTATTTCATGATATTCTTGTTATATGTATTGGAGACATATACCTATGTTGAGATGACTACATATACATTATTGTATGTTTTTTGGTTTCAGGGTGTCTTATTGAGTATTGTTATAATCACCCCTTCCTAGGATTTTCTTTCATGTGTCAGGTCTTGTTAAGATAATCGACCTTTTAATAGAGTCATAAATGGACTAGGAACAGATGATTCTTAATGAGAAATATATATTGAGGTGTGTTCCTATCGCTTTTTTGATAGCAATCCCCAGTACATACTATTAGGTTGGACTTATGTTTCTAACTCTTTGCAGTCGGATTTGTTTGGCCCTATTTACATTCCTTTACTTCCTTTCATACACTAGTTGAGGAATTTAGATGTATTCATGCATGGTTGTTTAATTTTTTTTACATTTCATCATTAGTATAGGCTTGGAAATGTGTGCATGTGTACAAGTACTTAGGCTAAGTCCACCCATGTCAGAGATATGTTTACTCATTTCTAGTCGCCATCCCCTAGCCTATTGGAGGTGGGAAAAAGGATTCATGGCATGAACCCCAATAGGATGGTTCATGATAGAGTGGTATCAAAAGTTTGGATTGGTTATAATTTAGGACTAGAGTCTAAAATATTGGTTTGGGGAAACAATATTGAGTGTTTTGAGTTCGGATTTCAGGCCAAAGACTCTAGTGTGGGTGTAACAGCCGACATATCCATACACCATAACTCTGATCACCTACTTTTCAACTCAGTACATGAGAACACTAGTTATAGTGAAAATATTGGTTCATGCATAATATATGAATGGGTTATGTTTGTCCACGTCCATCATGAATCAGATCTCCAAATAGAATCATCGACCATGATACATCTTGTTTTTTTTCATGATGCCTATATGATGTATACCAGATAGGATTCAGGAACATGATCATGAGGGTTACCCCCTCAGTGGTGGGGTATCGATAGATGGACCAGTTTCTAAGGTGTTACCTCAAGGTGTTGTTCCAGCTATATCACCACCCATAGAGTAGCACGTGGTACTCGAAGTACCAACATATGAGGTACATAGGTTGAGAACACTTCATGAGTTTTAGAGACAGAGAACCTTTATGTTCAATGGTGAGCCCAAACCATAAGAGTATGAGTGATGACTTGAGGCATTGACCCAAGTCTTATATCCGGTTAGGACACCAACAATCAAATGGTGGTCCTAGAAGTGATCTTTATTCACATCTTAGTAGGACGATTGTGGGGGATAGTGACCCAATTTTATGATGATGTGAATCTTTCCTGGAAAATTTTTGGGATCCTTTTTAGAGAGGATTTAACCCCAACTAGGATGACATTTTTACAAATCTAGGAGCTTCTTCTATGATAGTAGGAAAATGTGACATTAGATGAGTATTCGTTGAGGTTTACGAACCACTACAGGAACATTATGGATAGGTTTCATGACTATTTATTCAGGGATTAGACTTTAGAGTAGGTTTGGCGGAGATACATACATCCTGGGGTTATCCCTATATGAATTCCTACCTATGCTAGGGTTCTAGAGTGGTCTTTGGGGGATGAAAGTTTCTTGGCTGAAAAGATACAACTAGTTGTTGTTATTAGTGGGAAAGCAGGAGCAGACACCTCCGCAATAGAGAGTTAACATTAGTATCAAGGTCTTAGATGTGCTAAAAGTTTCATGAGGATGTCTTAAGATAGAGGGCATGTAGTACAAGGCTCACATAGTGGGTCCATTCATCTTAAATAGATGTGGTGAAACTCATGAAATGGAATGGGACATCTTGAATGAGAGTGTCTCACATATCATATAGCTTACAGTGTGACCATGGATGAGACACTGAGGTATAGGTAGTAGAAAATAGATTTGTAGGGTCACATACGTTCCAAAGAAGCTAAGAGACCAGTGATAGGTGGTTGATGCATTGGGTTTTTTCCACCACCATCCATAGGTGGTCTATTCCAGGCTCAGGGAGCTAGAGGATAGGGGTTGGGACAAATGTATCTGGTCAAAGATTATAACCCAAAGGCTCTAGGAATTATTAGAGGTACAATCTATGCCTTTTCTACCTTATTGGCTATATTGATAGACATAAGTTCCTGTCATTCCTTTGTCTACACATACTTTTTATGAGACTTAGAGATTGTGGTTAAGCACTTGTCTTGACCCTTATGCATAGATAATATTATTGTAGAAGAATCTGTGATCATGCACTTGTTCTTATAGTGTGACATGAATCTTGGTGGAGAAAGATTCTATTGGAATCTATTGGTAGTAGTGTCAGGGACTTCTGATGTCATTCATCCTATAGACTGTTTATCTTCAGTTAATTCCATGATTGACTATTTTAGGTGAAGGATGTGATGTGTTTGAAATGAAAGATCCAATTCTTCCTTTTTTGTGAAAAATAAACCCATACAATGCATGATAGACTTGTGCATACGGGGGTTTAACCAATTAATCATTAGTTGACCATCTTAATCCCCGGTGTAGTGGATGTTATGAGTTCCTAGTTTCCTACAGTGGTGGCTGAGTATGATAAGGTCTTCCCTGATGATGTTCTTTGTTTACATCCCTATCGAGAGATAGTCTTCTGCATTGATCTGTACCCAAAGATTACATCGATATATATGAAAACATATAGGATGGCACCCACAGAGCTTCTCAAGCATAGGGTGGAGTTTTGGGACATTCATAGGAAGGTATTTCTTTGACCCAATGTTTTACTCTGGGCTATCCTAATTATGTTTACAAGGATGATGGATAAGATCTTGAGGTTGTTTGTGGAATATAAGTGCTTGAACCAGGTGACCGTGAAGAAGAAGTATCCACTACCGAGGATTGATGGACTCTTTGATCAATTTAGAGGGTCACTATCATTCTCTAAGGTTGACCTCAGGTTAGGCTATCACAATATGCAAGTACGAGATGAGGATATACCGAAGGCATAATTTGGGTGTCACTATGGTTACTATGACTACTTGGTGTTTCCCTTTAGTATAAAAAAATCCCTAACAGTGTTCATTGGACTCATGAACCATATCTTCCAGCATTTTTTAGACCAGTTCATTGTAGTCTTCATCGATGATATCATTGTGTACTCAACATCCAAGGAGGATCACATGATACACTTTAGGATAGTTCTTGACATACTCTGAGAGTACAAGATTTACACAAAGCTCTCAAAGTTATAGTTCTAGATTTAGTTGGACTAATATTTGGGACATGTAATCCTAGTGGATGGAGTGGCAGTAGAACCGACCAAGGTCGAGGTATTATTAGTTTGGGAGCCACCCAAGAGTGTGATGGAGGTGATGATCTTCCTCAGGTATGAAGTCTATTACAGGATACTCAAACTTGATTTCTACTTGATATAACATCCAATGAAATCTTTGGCTCATAAGGGGAAACATTTTTTGTGAATGGAGAAGTTCTAGTAGTATTTTCAATCATTGAGGCATAATTTGATGAGTTCTTCCATCTTCACATGTCTAGAGGAGGGTGTTGAGTACGTAGTGTTCTGCATTGCATCACAAACTACGATTAGTTGTGTTTTGATGTAGAGTTAGGGAGTGATTTAATATAGTTTACATTGGTTGAGATCACATGAGTAAAACTACATGACCCCTGATCCTGAGTTAGCTATGGTAGTATTTTCACTAAATATGTGGCGACACTACCTTATAGGTGAGTGATTTATCATATATTCTGATCATAAGAGTATCAAGAATGTCTTATCTTAGAAGCTTATTAACTTGAGGTAGTATTAATGTCAAGAGTTCCTCAAATATTTAGACTTTAAAATTGTCTATACTCATGGGAAGGGGAATTTGGTACTATATTATCTCAATAAGAGATCTGGTTTGCAGTTACAAAAAAAGGTATCAGTGAATTTGGACACACTGTAGTTATTATTTATGAATGGAGGTGTAGAAGCTTAGCTATAGTTGATCGTTATTTCCCCTCCACTCTTATAGGGAGTCAGGGAGGCACAACTAGGAGATTCCGACTGTGAGACCCTATGTACTCAGATATCCACTAGACATGCCCCTAATATATTTTCTAATGGTGGGGAGCAGGTTGTTCTTTGAATAGGATGCATGATCATACTAGTGACGTTACAAGATGATATTATGATAGAGCTTCATACATCTCCTTCGGCGGTACATCCAGGTTTGAAAAAGATGTACTAGGACATCCTATGTCAGGTTTAGTGGTTAGGGATAATGAAAGGAGATCTAGAGTTTGTCTCTCGATACCTTACTTTTCAGCAAGTGAAGGATGAGCACTAGGTTCCCATTGGTTTAAGTAAACCCCTTGAGGTCCCATAGTGGATGTGGGATGGGATATCCATGAAATTTCTGACATGATGACCATGCACTTCTAGAAGACACGATTCTATATAGGTGATTGTATACTGACTCACAAATTCGAACCAATTATTAGAAATTAAGAAGTACTATTTTGTAGTGAGATTGAGTTGCCTAAATATTCAAAAGATAGTACGACTCCATGGAGTTCCACTGATAATCATTTATAAACATTATGTTTACTTCACATCCTAGTTATAGACAGGATGGTATGAGACGTTTGGGACTCAGTTATGCTTGAGAACAACATTTCAACCCCAAACTAATGGGAAACCTGAGTAGACCATTTAGGTTTTGGTGGAGATGATTCAAGCTTGCATGTTGTATTTTGGACAATGTTGGGAGGATCACCTACCCCTGGTGAATTTTTCATGTAACAATAGTTACTATTTCACCATCGATATGGTAAAATTTGAGTATTTTTATGGATGACCCTACAGGACATGACATTGCTAGTCTGACCTAGGAGAGTCATCACTCATGGGTCCAAATTTGGGGTGAGAAATTACTAAAAGGTTCATATCATCCAGGAGAAGATGAAGATTGTACAAGGCCATCAAAAGTCTTATGAAGATAGACAACATATGACTTTGGAGTTCTAGGAATGGGACCACATGTTCTTATGGATTTTGAATCGACATTGATTATAGAGATTTGGGTGAGGAGGAAAGATATATCTAGGATTCATTGTCCCTTTATAGATACTAAGTAGAGTTTATGAGGTGGAATACAACTTATATCTACCCCTGTATTTATACCAAGTACATGATATCATCCAATGTCATAGGTGAGGAGTTATGTGCATGATCCATCCCACATAATATATTGGGGTGATCTGGTCATCAAGGATGGAACTACCTTTACTGAGTACCCGGTAGAGATAGAGGATCAAATGGAAATGATCCTTTGTGGGTGAGAGATTCCTTTAGTGCGTGTCTAGTGAGTGCACAAGAATCTTAAAGAGAACACTTGGGAGCGGGAGGCTCATATTCAGGCTTAGTACCCTCATATTTTTAAGTATCCCTTATGTTTGGATTTTTAGGGATGTAAATCCCCAAGGTGGGGAGAATTTAATTTCTTATATTTTTTGTGTATTATTATTTTTATATTGTATGGATTATTTTCAAGACTATGCGCACAAGAGAAATGAAATTTTGAGGCCCATTGTGTCTTGAAAAAAAGATTGAAATATATTAAATATATTAAATATCATGAGTACATAATTTTAGTGAATGAGTGGAATAACATAAAAAATGATACCCAAGTTAGAAATTTTAGGGCATCATTGAGTTCAAAATACTGGTTTTTTCCTAGGTGCGACTT
Organism: Viscum album; assembly: GCA_963277665.1. Taxonomy (NCBI): domain Eukaryota; kingdom Viridiplantae; phylum Streptophyta; class Magnoliopsida; order Santalales; family Viscaceae; genus Viscum; species Viscum album. Next base: position 2,081,609,268 of record OY728136.1, on the reverse strand, counting down.
AACCTTAGTCAGTACGGGTGGTTTTTGGAAAATCCATCGTTGGCATAAAATGAATAAAATAATGAATAAAATTATTTTATTTGTTTCATTGATGAAGAAACACAATGAACTAATTTTATTTACTTTAAATGCCTAATTATGGTAGAATTGTCGGGTTAGCAGCATAACATTATGATTTGATGAGATCAATTGGAGATATAAGAGGATATCCCATTGGAGAATGATGAGAAAATCATTGATCAATGACCGACATGAAATAAAATCAAAGGATCTCAAAAATGAAAACAACTCCACATCATTCTTCATCAATGATTGATCCAAATAAAACTAGGGTGGCTGTTTGATATTTTTTCTTTCCCTGTTTTTGATTCCTATGATGAAGACATATCAACCAACCAATAAATTGATCTGTGGATCATGTGTATTTATGGGATGATTTTATTATGGGATGATTTTGGGAGAATTACATTGATTTTATTATTTAATCATTTTTATTCTCATGGAAATGGATTTATATCAATATGATCATCAATCATGTTTCATTCCCATATTTTGTTCCTATTCTTTTCTCCCATGATTCCACATTCATTATGGGAATTATTCATTTAGACCACGGTTTGACATATCTAAAATAATTTATTATTACGAACCATTTTCCTAGAAAAAAGTTCCAATATATTAGATCCAAGAATGAACTGACACAAAATGGTTATGTGATGATGGAAGCAACGATAAATCAGATGATGGTGGATACCCGATTTTTTTTATGTTTCATTATTCTTCATGGAATAAAGAAAGATACTCAGATCCATTTTACTGGAAGATTTTATGTATGTAACATAATGTTTGTTAATGGAAAATTATGGAAAAGTTGTTTCCTAGAGTTATCCTGAAAGACATGGATGAATCAGAGGTAAGAGTAGTGGAGAAGCTGTGTGGAGGATGAACCAGTGATTCTGGAAATTTGTGGACCATACGGCATGTAATCTAGGATTACACATCAGGTGGAGCACCCTATGCAACATATAAGGTTTCATGTAGGTGTTAAGTATCACAGGGCATGTGACCCATCCTCATAGACTCAACATATACCTCAGAGGTACACTGACATAGGGTGGAGTACATGGGTTGGAGCACACTGTGTACTCCCATACATGGACACGAATTAGAAAAAGTAAACAGGCTAAGCCATGTACTAGTACATAGGAACAAGTGTATGGGTTGAATCCATGTATTTTAACATGAGTATACTTAAAAATCTAGTTACACGGTAAGGAATCGAGGTCAAGGGATAGGGCGTCTAACCCTTGGTACATGTTTCTTACTTTTTTTTATACATGGATTAGAGTAATTATCATATGTATCCTGGGAAATTTTTGTTAGGGAGAATCACCCTTATCCTTTCCCTAAGAGTTATCATGGTATCAACTTATAATCATAAGAAAACGATCCCCTCAAAATGAATTATTATATAGATTTATTGGAATCCCTCTGTGAGGCCCAAAGTGAGATCCTCTATACATCTACATGACCTAGGTGGAGTTCTTACTATCATCGTGACCAATAGTACATGGGAACCAATCCTCTAATTAGTGGGTAAATACATATCAATTTTTTGGTATCACCCCATGGCCTTGGGAGTGATCCTTATCTGGGTATCATATACCGTTCAAACCTTCTGCATGTACTTTTAATTTTGATACCTAACAAGAAATACATATCAGATGAACATCATCGATGCTATCAAACTCATGAGTGTTCTCTCCCAGATTAGTTCTTTGTGAAATCATCAAGCTAGAATCCTAGAATGGTATATTATGGTTGTGAATTACCTTTAGACTATGTGTCATTGTTGATTATAACTGGATATTATTATTATGCATGTTGTATACATATATATACTTAGAGATGGCTGTATTTCAATTATTTCATGCTTTGTGGTTTTGGGGCGTCCTACTGAGTATTTTTATACTCACCAATGCAAGAGATTATCTTGTACATGTCATGTTATGTTCTGATGATTGTTCTTTTGATAGAGTCCTGGACAGATTAGGAGAAGACAACGCTTTGTGAGACTGGACTGGCCGAGGTTTTTTCGTAAAAAATTTTGACAGTAGTCCTTAATACGTAATTTCAAGATGAACTTGTGTTTCCGAATCTTTACAGTGTAATTTTATTTGTACATTTTTACTTTACTTCCTATCAAACTATAGTGGGGGGATTTAGATGTAGTCATGAATATTTTTTCAGTTGTTACATGTCAACATTTGTATAGGCTTGGAGATGTGTGCTTGTGTAAAATTTCTTAGGCTAAGGCCTCCCATGTCAGTGGTATACCTACTCGGTGAAAGTCTCTATCCTATATCCTATTGAAGGTGGGATAGGGGACTTGGGACATGGCCCCCACTGGGATTGGTCAAGACAACTATGATTCAAAGTTGATTTTTTGATGTTAGAGCATTCAATGTATATGTTTTGGGATATGGTTTGTGGCCGGAGCAGTGCCTTGGGTGGTTGTCTGAGTCCTAAGAGCTTTGAGTAAAAGTTATGGAGATTTGGTGGATTTCTACCTAGGGTGAAACTTTTGGTGTGTACATTTATGAAGAAATTTTGAAAAACCCTAAGTGTGAGGAACTTTTCAGTTAAATTTAAATAGAATACATATTGATGACATCGTAAGTTCATAGTTAAGGGTCAACAATACAGATTTCAAAGAAACAAATTCAAGGGGTCTGGACTTATGGGCATGGAACATGGTAACCACATGATTTTAGAAAAATTGTGTCGGACCTATAGACTGATTATAAAAGCAATCTGCATGGTTGGAACATGATTTGATAAACTGTGAAACTAAACTATGGGAGAGGGGTGTTCTTGCCCAGTGCCGACTATAAGGTTGGAACATGATTTGGTTATCCATGTAACCAAATCATTTGTCTCATTAAAAGTGTAACATTACCATTTCAATACCCAATTTTAGGAGGGAATCAACCTCTTCCTTCCTCTCTCTCTCTTGCATGTCAAGGGGGTCCCTCCCCCTCTCCATCCTTTAACACCCTTTGGTTTGGGGTGTTCTTTGAAAGATTTTACAATTTTTTTGGTATGTATCTCCTTCTATTTTCCTCAATTATTGGTTTCTCATGGTTTCTATCTAATTACATTTCTTTTTGTTAGGGTTTTGGAACCGATTCCATCAGAGAATGGTAAAATTAGCCGATAACAATGAATATTTCATGTGGCATAACAATTGGACATCCCAAGAGGGTATCTAAAAGACATATCCCACCATTTTTATGGAGTTATATATTTTTATGAATTTATTGAGTTTTTTTAAAAATTGGATAAAATTGATTAATGAATTGTTAACAAATGATTGGGTGACTTGTGTATTATGTTTGGGGGTTTATAGGGAGTGGTATGTACCCTATTATTGATGTTTTTAGTAATAGATTAATGTATAATTAGATTTCGGGCATTATGACTAATATAATTAAAATAATTAATTAATTATAAATTATGATAAATCAAATAATTAATTATAAAAAATTTATACTTAATTATTTGGTGTTTTCCTTGATATATTTTCTCGATATGTTAATGAGATCTTGGATACTCTAAATCATCAATAAATAGAATGTGTAATTAGAATAATTTGAAAAGGTCCATGTTGGACCCCAATAGAATGGCTTGTTTCCTTAGTCATTGATAGCTAAGGCCTTAGTTATTTTGTGTTCCTTGATATACCGAGACCGCTTAAGATTTGTAATTGGATAATGTTACCATAGTGTCCCTTAGTTTAAATTCCCTTGATATTTACTTATTTAGGATATTGGTGATTGGGTTATGATTGGAACAAATGGGTGATGATTAAAATTATCTTACCTTAAACATTATATAATCTTGACATTTAGTCAATAAATTAATTTCTTTCACATTGAGGATCTTTCCAGGTTTAGAGATTTTAATAATTAGGTCATAATCATAATAACATCATTTATTAATACAAAGTGGATACTACTAAAATATTTTTCATTTTTCTAAAATATTAAACTTTTAAAATAAAACATGATTTCTTTTTTAGGAAAAACATTCATATCTTTCAAATTGAATTCCCCTTTCTCTTACCCATCCTTATGCCCTATGAAAAATATTATTAAACTTGGGATGAGAAAAAAATATTAGTAAGGGACATAAAATTAATAAATAAATGGTTAGTCCACGAATAATTTAAACCCATAAAAAACATTTTCACAATGTTTTAATTTTCACCCATAAAACATAATCTCTTTAGCTTACCTCTTGAAATCATAAGATTCCAATAAAACTACACAAAAAACATAAATTATAAAGTTAACTTGTGTAATCAATTCCATATAACTCTTACATATAATGTAGCTATCACAAATTCAAAGGGATTGACCTTCATGGTTACATTTCAAATACCCACTATAGTATATTCCATTAATCTCTTAGGAGAAACCCTATCGATTAACTTGATGTAATTACCCAATGAATTGGAGAGATATAATTGGATCACAAACCCTCAGTTTAGACAAAAACAAATCATAATCATAAATATTTCCCAATTAGTTAAAGATAATAATTACACATGAAATAGTCATAAAATAAAATTCTTGAGGAAAATATCTTTTCCATTTTGAAATAATTTTTCATTTTTTACAAAGCCAGAAACACAAAAATGGAAATACATAATTTGAAAATCCAATTGTAAAATCATAATGGAATAAAAAAATAAAGAAAATTTAATGTTTAAAATTATTTTTATTCCATATATATTAAAAAAAATCCTTTTGTATTTTTTAAAAATATTTGAAAGATTATCTTTAAAAGATATTTTTTAAAGAAAATTTATTACCTTGAGTCTGACTCTTCATGTAAAATCTTTATATTAATAAATATTAAAATTATATTAATTATTTAATTTTTTAATAACATTTTTAAAATTTATTATGTCTTTTATATTTCTTATTATCAGGTTATATCAATTACATAATTATTTAAGTTCATGTCGGTGGTTTTGATGATATTCGGTAATTGAGTCCAAAATGAATTTGGTATCATGTTAATAGTAATAGTTTTCTTTATACCATAATCTACATAATAATATTAATGGCATGATTATAATTTTCATATAAAAATTGTACTTTTAAATCATACTATTAATTATGGTTATGAAAAATTAACTATGTTATAATCATGGAGACGATTAGTCGTACATAAACATGAGTAACATTTTCATTTTTCAATGATCATTATGGAAAGAAGAAAAATATTATTTTATCATTAAATTATAATAATAATATTATTAATTTAATTTTAAATATTTTAATATAACTAAATATATCATCTATGTGTTGTGGTGATGAAAAATGAATCATATCACTTCGTGGAAGTGATAGTTCACACGTATGAACAAATGACGTTATCATTTTTATTTTCATAGAAAGGTAAGAAAATAAATAATATATTATTATCTAATAATGAAAAACATGTCACTAATTGCATATATAAAAATTAATTACATCATTATAACTTGTATTGAGATATGGTGATGGAAAAAAATTATATCTGTTTGCGAGGAAATATGCTGCTTTTCGTAGGAATGATTAATTATTTTCCCATTTGATGGAAATAGAGAGAGATTTACGTGATTATATTAACATAACAAAATCTCAGTATATTGAGGATACTTTATTTATTATTTAATCATGGTAGAATAAAATTTTAAGTAGTTGTAATAAGTTACAAAATAGAAACACTTAATTAAAAACAATGCCTTTTCTTTAGACAATCTGCTTTGATTAACACCTTAACACCTCTAAAAAAGGGAGGTATGCCAAAAAAGGCTTAAATAATGTGTTTAAGGATTATAGTAATATAATTTGGAAGATATTGGTAGAACCAAATAGGTTTTTATGTTTGAATAAAATTGAATAATGAATTTTCTTTTATAAGAGAGGAGATGGGCACTCTGGGAATTTTTGAAAATAATAAATTAAAATAAATTAATTTTCTATTAAAAATGGGTCAAAAATGACTTATTTTGAGAATAGAATGTGGAGGGGTCACAATAAATTCATCAAATAAAAATTATAAATGTTTTAAATAATTTTTTATCCATATCATTTTGTTTTAACTATTATTTAATCCCTTTATCTCTTACTATGTTATCATGTAAGTTACACATTAAGGGTTAATATAGTTACTATAAAATACCAAAATGACCATACATGAGTAATTTATAAAATTTTATGACATAGACCAATTATTTTATTAATTTTATATTTTTATGGGTTTTATACAATTTAATAAAATATTATTTATTTTAAAGTAACATTAATGTCAATTTTGACACTATTCATCACATGACTTTTCAAATATATCATAAAAACATGATATCTTCAAAAAAATATCTAAAATAATCACTATCATGTACAATTAATAAAAAAAAATTGGATTAAATTAATTATGTCAAATTATATTTATTTTAATATTTTTTATATCATTTATTTGATTCTACCATTAATTTTACAATTATTATATCATCATTGTGTCACCATTTTAGGTAATTATTTTATAAATAAAAACTGTAAATAAATTACACTGATGTAGATAAATATATCATATTTCCAAATAATATTTATAGTCAAACATAACCTTTATATAATCCCATATTAAAAATATTTCTCTTGTTAAAAACAAAAGTATAACAAAATTCACTTTTCTTTGAATATAATATTATAAATGTCATACTCCCTTCCAAGTAGCTTAAAAAGGTAACAATTTAAAACCAATGATGTTTTATCGATAAAAACTCATCAAATTAAATTAAGATAAGTATTTGGGTAATTTTATAATATTTATAATATTATTTTTACCCTTAATTACCTGATTTACCATTAACCATCGTAATAAAAATTACCAAAATTACTATTCATATTTTGTCCATAAATAAAAGGGAACTTTTTGATAAATTTGGATATTTTTATTCTAAATATGGAATCAATTTTTGAAAATTAAAAACATATAATTTTATAAAATTAATTTAAAATTAACCCCATTGACTGAATGAGAAAACATGTTCTTAATGTAAAAACATTCAAAAGAGTGAAATGTTTTTATATCCAAACTCACTGTGAAATGGATTAAAATGACCTTAATTGGATTAAGTAAAAAAATATTTATCTTAATATATTTTAAAACTAGTCGAAAATATAATCTAATAATATAAATAAATGAAACAAAAAATCTGTTTTCAATCAAAATAAAATAATTTTTTTCAGTATTCTTCAAGGAATGAAAGTTATCAGAAAAATACCAAAAAATAACCCAAGGAAAAATTTGATATTACACTTCAAAATTAGTTTATTTTGTCAAATATAATTTATAAAATTGTCAAAAAATATATTTAAAACAACTGCACCATCAAAAGGAGGAAAAATATCCTTTTTTGAAAAATACTTATTTTATTCATAAAATTGTATTTGTTATCATGTCATGCATAGAAAATGTATAAGATGAATTTTAAAAATTATGTTTAACATATTATATTTATATTTAAATAATATAATCTAATAATAGAGATTTAATTATTTTATAGACAGGCTTATTTCAATATTAATTGTTTTTCAGAAAAAAATTTATTTTATTTTAAAAGGGTTTTACATTCATTTGTAGTTAATTGATTATAAAATAATTAATTAAATATAAACGTTTAAAATATATATTTATAATTAAATTAATAATCTTCATACCATCTATTATAATAGCTAGGTTATAAAGATAACTTTTAAATAATATTATTTAGTTGTTCGCGTAAGCATGATGTGATATATCATGTATGTTATTGAACATAATGTTTCCTTTAAAAAACATGGGATGTTACATTCTACCCCTTTAATAAATTTCATCCTATAATATTGAACTTAGGATAAAAAACTAGGTGTTTCACTTTTCAAAATACCTTTGTTGAAATCCCTCATTAAAAAAAGGATTAATAAAACTTCCCCTTTAAAAGAAATAAAAGAAGTATTAAGGTCACCCAAGATAAAACATACTAGGGTTCCACGTAGGAAAACAAGGAAATTTAAGAGAAGAATAACTATCATGTTCTTACGGAGAGTGATATAGAACATGGTCTTGAGATAGTTAATAATCACAAAACCATAAATTTGTGATGGGTTAAAAAGTCATTGATTTTATAGTAAGTAAATAAAATAGATAACATTTTTGTTTTATGATAATTTTCACAGAGTGAAGGAATTATATTACTACCTAGAATAGTAACATAATAAAATATAATCAATTGAAAATCATGGTTTCATCATTTAGTCAATTTCCATCAAAAAATCATATTTTTCTATAAATGATAAGTATTTAAGATGATTTGTTCACGTTGGAAGAACTATAATCAACCTCTAGAGACTCACATAATCCATTGAAGATTATAATTATATTTTACATATCTTGAATCATAAACAAAAACCATAGTGGTTCATATAAGATAATATAATTCCAATAAAATAATAAAACTTTATATGATAAAAAATACACTAATCACCAAAATTTAATATAAATATTCAAAGTTTATCATAAACCATTCATGAAATAACTATCTGTTAAATTGGTCAAAAATATTATAACTAATATTAAACCCCAAAAATTAGAAGGTTTTAATCACGTAGTCTTCTAAGATAAATTTTAACATTTATCTACATAATACATCAATTACTCTTGAAGTCCAATTAGAAAAACTAATTTCCCTAGTAATCTTTAATATACTCTAATGATTACCATAAATAACCTGAATAACCATAAGTAGACAAAATATCACAAATTATTCTAAAATATAACCTTAATTACCAAAATAAAATTTAGTAGTATTCAGTTTTACCTTAATCATAAAGGGATCCCAAAATTGTAAACCTCTTCCGAAATAACATTAATCACTTAACCACCAAATCATTTCCAGTCCCAAGTTAATCTATTTGGTAAAAAAAATGTTCCAAAAATAAAATTGTTCTTAATAAATCAAATATTTCAATTTAAAATAGAAATTCATACAAATCAGTATTTCACGTAAAACAGTGGCAGGTGATGCACCATTGTCACCCTTCGGTTGTGGGTTGAAATCCAGCAACCTTTCCGGAAAGGATGGTTTGTCACCCATCCTTTGGGTTGTAATTTTAATAAAACAATATAGTTATTATAATATTTAAAAAATATTATAATGTTCTAAAAAACCATAACAATTTTTAAACTCAATTTGTATCTCATACCATTCATTTTACATCCCAAAATGTAATAAAACATAATTACCTCAAAAATAGATGTATCAAAAAATAATATTAATCACCTTAAAATTTCATATCTTAAAGACTAAAAAGGGGTTTCTAAGACACTAAAATTATTTTAAAACATAATATTATAAACTTATATTTATATCTAAACTAATATCCAACGTTTTCTAAACCATACTTTGATACCAACTATAACGACCAAACATTAAACATTACGTAATATTGAATTTTAGTCAAGAATTTACTTTCATTCACATTAAGAATCTTTTAAAGTTTAATGTTATAGAGAATTATGTCATAATTTATAGATATCATCCCTCATTTATACAAAGCGGATTCTACTAAAACTGTAACCATTTTTTCTAAAATATAAAACATTTAAAATTAAACATGATTTTTTTTCATGAAAAATATTCATAAATTTAAAATTGAATTCCTCCTTTATCTTACCCATCCTTATACCCTGTGAATTTTTTTAAAACATGATATGAACAAAAATATATCAGTAAGGGGTATAAGATAAATAAATAAACTAATTGTCCATGAATACTTTAAACCCACAATTGTTTTTCACAAAGTTATTCATTTCACCCATAAAACATAAGGTATTTAGCTTACCTCAGGAAATCAGAAGATTCCTATAAAAAATATATAAAACATAAATAATAAATGTAAATTATGGAATAAATTTCATATCACACTTACATTTAATTTATATATCATGACTATATTGGGTGTAACATTCATGGTTACATTTGGAAGACCCACCGCAATATATTCCATTAATCACTTAGTATAACCCCAATCGATTAACTCATTTTCATTACCCAATAAATTAAAGAGAAATAATGGGATCACATTACCTTAGTCTATCACATAACCACCCATAATGATAAATAATTTCCAAGAACAAGAAAATAAGAATAACACATGAAACTCTCATAAAATAAATTTTTTGAGGAAAATTACTTTTCTATTATGAAATCACTTTTCATTTTTTACAAAGCCTCACACTCATAAATGGAAACACATAATTGGAAAATAAAATTTTAAACTTGTAAAGTAAGAATAAAATCATTAAATTAACATGAATTCAAGAAATTATTTTTATTTCATATATGTTAAAAAATATTCCTTTTGGAAATTATAAAAATATTTGGAAGAGTAACTTTAAAATAAAATTTTAAAATCCTTACCTTGAGTCCAAATCATCACGTAAAATATTTATCTTACTAAATAAGAAAATTAGAATAATTATTTATATTCTTGGTCAAATTTTTAAATTTTATTATTCCTTTTATATCAATTATTATCATGTTATAAAAATTAATTAATCATTTAAGTTCATGTCAGACGTTTTGACGATATTCGTTACTTGAGTCAAAAAAGAATTTTATATGATATAAATAATCAATGTATTAATTAGTAAATAATATAAAAAATAATTTTAATATCATTATTATAATATTAATATATCAATTACACTTTTAAACGAAACCATTAAGTATGTTTTTGAAAAATGAACTATGTTATAATCATGGATACGACAGGTCCTACTTACGCATGAGTAATGTGTTTATTTTTCAATGTTCATTACGGAAAGAGGGTAAGTATTACATTATTATTAATTAATTACAATAATATCATTAATATAATATTAAATATTTAAATATACCTATATATATCGTCCATGTGTTGTGGTGATAAAAAAATGATTCACATCGCTTCGTGGAGGTGATAGTTCACACTTACACACGGATGACAATATCATTTTTATGTCCATGGAAAGGTAAGAATGAAATGACATATCATTATTTAATAATGATAAATATGTAATTAATATAATATATAAACATTAATTACACCATTATAACTAGTCTTGATATACAGTGATGGAAAATGAATTATATCAATTCGCGAGGTGGTAATCTGTTGTACCCATGAATGATTAATTATTTCCCATTTCATAGAAATGGAGATGAATTTAGGCGATGATATTAACATAATAAAATATCAGTATATTTTTCAAAATATAGTTTTTATTTCATCATAGTTGAAAATTATATGAATAAATTGTAAGAAGAAACCAAACAGAAACACATAATTAAAAAAATATATTTTCTTCCGAAAATATCAGTTGATTAAGACATTAACACGTCTATGAAGGGTGTTATGCCTAAAATAAGGCCTAAATAATGTATTTAGGTATTATAGTAATTAATTTGGGAAGATTCTATCCAAAAATATTGGTTATAAAGTTTGAATAAAATATAAGAATAGTTCATTTTAATAAGAGAGGAGAGGGGCACTCTTAGAATACATCAAAACATTATATTAATATAAATTAATTTTCTATTCCAAATGATTATAAAGTTATTTATTTAAAATATATGATGATTATGGGTCAAAATAAATTAATCCAATACAAAAAATACAAATTTTGATTTTTTTAATCCTTATCCTTTTTAACTTTGATTTAACCCCTTTAACTTTTTCTGTGATGTCATGTAATTTACACATCAAGGGTTAAAATAATTACTATAAATTAAAATACTATCAATAAACAAGTAAATTACCACATTGTAATACCTATCCCAATAATTTAAAGTAGTTTTAATTTTTTATTAATTTTATATCATTTAATAAAATATTATTTATTTTAAAGTATCATTTTTGTCAATTTTGAAACTATTCATCACCTGACTTTTTTAAAACAACATAAAAACATGATATCATCAAGACACATCCTTTAAATCATAAATAATATGTCAAATTAATCCAAAAAATCTATTTATTAAAATAATTATATTAAATTATTTTTATTTAAATATTTTTAATATCATTTATTTGATTCTTCTATTAAATAAAAAATTATTGCATCGTCATTGTGTCACTATTTAATGTAATTATTTTATCTGTAAAAATTATAAATAAATTATCATGATATATATAAAATTTTTAACTTTCTAAATAATTTTTATATATAAACACAAACCTTAAAAACCCAATATTTAAAATATTTCTCTCATTAAAAAGAAGTGTAAAAAAATTGACATTTATTTTAATATAATATTATAAATGTCATAATCTCATCCAAGTGGATTGAAAATATTAAAATTTTATCAAAACAATGATTTTTTTCAAAATAAACTAATCCAACGAAATTAGTACAACTATTTGGATAATTTTATAACATTTAAAATATTATTTTATCCTTAATTACACGACTTACCATTAATATTGATAATAAAAATTACCAAAGTTTCAATTCATATTTTGTCCAAAAAATAAAAGGGAAATATTTAATAAGTTGAGAAATTATTATTCCAAATTTGGAATACATTTTTCAGAATTCAAAACAAAGAATTTTTTAAAATTAATTTTAAATTAATCTCATTGAAGGAATGAGAAAACATGTTTTTAAATTAAAAATGTTCAAAATATTAAAAGGTTTTTTTTAATATATATTCAATGTGAAATATATTAAAATGAAATTAATTGGATTAAATAATAAAATATTGATCTAATTATAATTTAAAACTATTTTAAAATATAACATAGCAATACAAATAAATTAAATGAAAAAGTATTTGTCTATTAAAATACAATATTTTTTCACTGTTAATCAAAAAATGAAACTTATCAGAAAAATAAAAAAAGTAAACCAATGGTATATTTTGATACTAATCATTCAAATAATATGTTTATTTCTTCAAATAGATTTATAAAATTGTAAAAAACTAGATTTAAAACAAGTGTGTCATCAAAAGGCGACAAAACTACCTTTTTAAAACATACTACTTTTATGCATAAAATTAGAGTTGTATTTATATCATGTATATAAAATAGATAATATTAATTTTAAACATTATATTGAATATATTATATATATATATATATTTAATTAATATAATCCAACAACAGTGATTTAATAATTTTATAATGACACGTGTTCTCAAATAAATAGTTTTTCCAAAAATAATTACCTTTTATTTTAAAAAGGGTTTTACATTCATTTATTGTTAATTGGTCACAAATGAATTAATTATACATATATGTGTAAAGAATATTTTCATAATTCATTTAATCATGTTCATACCCTATATTCTAACGACTAGGTTATACTGTTAACTTTTAAATAACAATGTTTAGTTATTCATTTAGAATAGATGTGGCATATCTTGTACATTATCAAACATGGATTCTACTTTTAAAGAGTCACAATTTACAATAAAATAACCTTAATATGTCTTAGATCTATTGGGTTAGCTATGATGAGAGAGGTATGAGTGCCAATTTCCCCAAGGGATATGAGTCCCTATGAGGGTATTCTTTAGTTATATTTTCGATAGTCTTAGTGTGTGAAGACCACCCTTTGATTTGTGATATGAGATGGAAATTATGATATCGATTGATATTGATGCTAGTAAGGAATCTGCTGGAGGATAATGAGCCTATAATTCATTTATGACAATTATAAGGGATGTGATTGCATCTGAGTGATTGGTGGTGACCTAAGATATAATATTGAGACTGAGAAACCCTTGGGGGGAATCCATGATTGATAAGTACTAAGGGATTATATGGGTTACCTAGTGATATACCGAGCCTATAGAGGGTGTGTACGGTAAATGAGAAGATATTATTTCTTGTGTAACTATAGATTTCATGTCAACAATAGGACTGATTTGGAAATAGTGATGGTTTTCAATCCTTCTCTTGAGAGGCCCACCTTTGATATATGAGATGGGATATGGAAGATAGAAAAACCATAGAGATATGATAATGATATATTTTGGGATGGATTCAATACCCATAGATATGTATTGAGATAAATGGAATTCCATGGATATTCTCATTGGATTCGACCTTATTTCCAGATATCAGTTTTGAATTATTGTGAGATGCTCCTCAAATTTCTTCTACTATCAGTTTATAATGCCTTAGGCACACTCTTTGGATTTTTTATGATATCAGATTTTAATTCCTCAGATACGATCCTTGGATTTATATGTTTTATTGGTTAGTTTGTCTTGGATTTTATCCTTCTAATTATATATAGGGGATGTGACCATCCTATGTGGCCTCAGGGATTTATTTGGGTTTCATAGGAAAAGCTATTATGAATCAACTATTGATAATGGTACTATAGTATTTTCCTATAATATATCCTAGGAATAATCCATTGGATTAATATTTGTTCATATAGTTATGTAACATATCTATAGACACTTCGACACTGGACAAAAAAATGTATTTATTGATCTTCAGTTTCATGGTAGAACCTATGGATTGAGTATGGTTATTTATTTAAAAATTATTAATTATTAAATTTATTTTATGATAATGTAACATGTATAAATGTTTTTAATAGTTATGTAAAAGACCACATTGGGGTCTCTCTACTTAGTTTTACTTACAACTTTCTCAGGAAACCATGAAACTTTGGAAATCATGAAACGTTCTCTTTTTTTCAAATTTAGCTTGGGAAGAGGCCTAAAATTACATGATGAAGTGTATTTTCTCATATAATATTAGACATTGGAATGAGGAGAGGATATATGATGATAGTGGAGCCTTATTTTCATTTTATTCTTTCATTTATCTTATACAAGTGATCATTATGGTGGGTAATTGAGAACACACCTTGACCCTTACCATATATTAATACATTAGTGCAATTGAGGGATGACCCAGGTTGGTTCATAAAGAAATATCATTAGATAATCCTCTTACTATTTGGTTACGGTAATTATAGTAAGTAGATTTAAGAATGTGTTAAGACTTAGGAAGAGGGTGATTGGGAAGTGCTTGACCAACATTGTTTTTTTCACATAACCTCAAGTTTCCATGGGTTCCAGAGATGTTTTCTTTAATTTTGAGTTCATTTTATTGGGAATATTTATTTTATTTTTACTTATTATGATAATATTTTCGTTAATGATAATAAAAATAGTGATTTTTTGGGTTGAATTGAATTTAAGAGGTTGAAGTGGTGAATGAAAAGGGGTTGTATAGTTAGCCAATTCAATTAGGTAAAATATGAAGAGCCCTTGTAAAATGGTTGTAATCCCATTTCGAATCATGTTACATGTTTGGTAGAAAGTTTACCATACCATGTGTCATAACTGAACATAATCCCATTTATTCTTTGAGTTTTTTTTCACTTACCCTGTTTTTTCAAAATGATCCCAATAGGGTGTACCATTGGTGTGATTGAGTGTGTTTTGATTTGAGATTTATATTGGGATATTTGGTTTTGTTAATTGAATTTTGTATATATGTTTCATAAATTTGTTTTTAAGATGAGTTGTATTGAATAATTTGAGTTTTGTTTTAGTTTTATAATTGGATCTTTAAATTATTTTTTAAAAATTTTGCAACTATATGAGATTTTTATTTTTTTAATTCATTATTTTATCCAAGTTGTTTTATTTCAAAATAAAAATTTGATTGTAATTTGGGTTGAAAAGGGAATTTTTTGTCTTTTTTTAAAGCTCATGGAATGGTTTTGGAAAGTAGAATTTTCAAGATTTTTATTTAAATAAATTATGTTTTGGGGTTGATTTGATTTATGGTATGTTAGTTAGTTTTATCTCTTAGAGTATTATTTTCTGATTTATCAAAAAGTTATTTAAAATATATATTTAATATGTATTTTGGAAATTAAAAAAGAATATCTTATATATGTTTTCTTTAGTGACTTTAATTTTTGAGTCGTTTTTGTAATGAATTAGACCCCAATAGCTCGAAGCCAGTTCCTTAGTTTATTATATTAACATAGTTACAATGAATTAGATCCTAAATGACAAAATAGTTTATTAGTCTTGGTAAACTAGATAAACACAAGATAACCATTTTACATAGAAAATAAAACACAATACATAAAAAATATAATAAAATGTATAATTGAAAACTCATTCAAATATAACTTCTTTATAACCTGAGGAAAGGAAAAAAATAAGGGAAATATAAAATGATCAGTAAGGTTTAAGTATAGTGGAAACAATATTGAATAAATAAGCATAATCAATATGGTAAAGTAAATAACTAAGAACACATGCCATTTAATCAATAAAATGAGAATGAAATGAATTCATATATTTATTCATAGAGAAAATACCTGGCATAATAATGACTAAATTATGAATGTAGGCAACACATAATTTTTTAAAATCATGTAACTGGAACATGAACCACTACCGTCACGACCACTCATAAGATAATTTAGTTGAAAGGGAAAGCCCCATTTACTACTAGTATATTTGATTTATACCATGATCATACTGATGCTCAGAGAGGATATCTATAACTTGGACCCACCCATGTCTTCCAATTAAAATAATTCCCCATACATCTAATAATCTATTTAATTAATAAACAATGTTACGTATCATCAAATTTCTGTATTGAATAAGATATATAGATTTATCAATATTAATAAAATAACACTCAAAGTAAACACCATATATACAAAATAAATATGACTTAAGATATAATCTTATCTATCATACAAAAAATATGGATATTTAATGGAAATGATATTTTCAAAGAAAAATTATTATTATAAATTTATTGTTTCCAGATGAAGTTAATAATCACAAAATAAAGTGATATTGTGCAATAAATTTTATCACTTGGTAGTTTTCAAGTCAAATCCAATTGGATGAAACAATAAAAATTAAAACATAAAATACACTATGTAATGAATAAATCACAATATTTAATGTAATGGTTATAGTATATATAGTACATATAAGTGAATTGGTGCATTATAACAAATAAGTCTCAATGGAATGTAAACTGATAATGAAAACCTTAACACTTGCAATCGGTCAAATCATATGCACAATTAAATTAATAATTGTCAAATTAAATATTTAATGATATAAGAATAATTATATTCATGATATGATATATAACAGGGAAGTGTAAATACACCACTGTAAATAAAGAAGTTGTGAATAAGGCATATATCTCAAGAAATAAAAGTGATCGAGAAAACTATTACCTCTCGTATCCCTCTAGTGTAGAATTATTTAATCTCATATATAACAGTTTAATGAATGTTATTAACTGAATATAGTACTATATTAAAATTTATAATTCCTTATGTGATTAATTTATATCATCTTATGTTCAATTCATTAAAAATATTTCCTTATTTTCATGGTTTTAGGTGCATTCGATTCCTTGTTTCATGATTGGTTCATTTGTGTAAAATTATGGATTTTCTAATAAAATGGTATAATAACCTGAATAGTGGAATGAAATTTTATTAATTAACTTACATAATCTATAATGTTCCCATTTATCATTTTTATTTCTTGTGTGAGGACGATTCATTTGATAAAATGTTAATAATAAATGTTATTTTAATTTTTGCAGTTTTAATGAACACAACAGACTAGTTTTGTTTTATTTAATTTTATGAGTATATATTAGATCTATAAGATAAAATAGGATGTAATATAACTATAAAAATATTATTTAAATAGAATAATATTTTTATAACCAGCCATAAAGTTGGTAATGTAAAATAAAAAAAATTATTCACAGAGGCAATTAACCGACATAACTTGGACAATAGTTTCAGTTATTTGAATAAGAGGAGGTAGTAAAATGGTTTCTATAATACATTGCATTAAAAAAATAAATATCCATTATATAAATGATTCTGGAGTTATCATTTTTTGATGGATTAAGGATGTTAGGATAAACTATAAAAATAAAAATAAATTAAGAGAGGTTTTTTAAGAAAATTATCCCTTCAATATCACTTCCTTGGGAGACCCTTTAGGACCTTGGAATTGGTATTTTGTTGATTTATTCAACAATTAGACATAGTTAGAGTAATTAGGATAGGTCTGGGAAGATATTTGAATAGTTTTATGGCTATTGAGTCAAAATGGGGTGGGGAGGGGAGAAATGTTTACTTAATATTGGTCGTTTGAGTGATTAAAATAATGATTATTTTTTATTTAAATCCAACCACATTGAGGGGGAAATAATTTCCACAAGTTTTTCTATAAATTAATATTTGAGATTCTATTTAGCTTAATGAAATACCTAACATAAACAGTAGATTTTTTTATCTTTTAGGCATTTTAAGACTTTATGCTTTTAACATTGACCTGTTTCATTTTGTTTCTATAACGCGGTAAATAATTTTTTGACCATGGAAACTTTTTTTAGGAATAAAAATGAAATTTGAAATAACAATTATTTTTAACCTTATTATTCTAAATATGAAACCATTTTATGAAATTAAATTAACATAATTGAAAAAATTAGATTTAAAATTAACCCCACAGACACAACAAAAAAGAGGGATTTTAAAGTGAAATGTTCAAATGTTTGAAATGTTTTTATATCCAATTTTAATGTGAAATTCATTTATATGAACTAAATTTGATTTAATGATTTATAATTTTAATTTATTATACATTAAAGAAAACTTAATATATAATTTAAATATATAAACAAATTAGATAAAAAATCAGTTTTTAATTAAAATTTTGTATTTTCACTATTTCTTAAAAAATGATTTTTCTTTAACAAATACCACAATTTAACCCAAAGATAATTTTTATATTAATATTTCATAAATTAAATTCATTTTTTGAAATAATATTTAATAAAGTGTTACCATTTATTTTTGAAACATGTGCACCATTAAAAGGAGGCAAAATAATCTTTTAGAGAAATATAAAATTTTATACTTAAATTGGATTTATTATTATCTTAAGACTATAGAACCTGTTAGATGTGTTTAAAAAAAATATTGAATATATAAAATTTTAATTTAATTAATAAATTTTAATAATAGTGATTAATTTAATCTAATAACATAAAATTACATTATAGGCATTGAAATAATTTTTTATTAAAACACATACATTATGTTTAATTGGTTTTCATTTTTATTTATAATTAATTGATAAAAATGAATTAATTTTATAAGAATGTGTTAAAAATTATTTCATAATTTCTTTATTCACATTCATTCTGTCTATTCCAGTTACTAGGTTTTAACTATCACAATTAAATAAAAATATTTAATCATTTAGTTAAGCTCAGGGTTTTGTGTAACATAAGATATATAAGAGATTAAATTTAAAAAAGAGACATACCATAAAATCTTTTGGTATTATATTCTATCATCCATAAATAAATTGAATCCTTAAAATTTGAAATCTCACTTTGAAAATAAAATGTTGATACTTGAAAATTCTATTTTGGGAAACACTCATTGTAAATATGGTTAATAAAACATCCCCTTAATAAGAGGGAAACATAAATATGAAGGTCCCCACACAATTAGGCTTTCAAATAGGAAAATATTAGTGCTAAGAGAAAACATGGATAAGGAATAGAATTATAAGTATCATTTTTTATGGATAATGATATAGAGAATGGTCATTAGAAGGTTAATGACCACAAAACCATAGATCAAATATGTTTGAAAAAGGTCATTGATATCATAAAAAATGGTAATAATGGATAAAATTTTATTTTAAAATCATTCGAGAAGATATACTTACGTGATTTAGTCTCATAATTATAATATAACTCACTATATGTTCTTATATATATCTTTAATTCATTTCTGAAACCATGATATGGATATTCATGATGAATTTATTTTCCTGAAGCACTTTATCAGAAGATTTACAAGTCATTCCTTCAGGATTAAAATATTTACCAAAAGAAAAATGGTGAGCACATGTTATCCAATAAAATAAATCATAAAAAATACTATCTAATATTCATATATTTCTATTCCATAAGTAGTTAATCTTAAGACTCATCCAAAATAAGTATGTTTGAATTCAAAGACCAAAAAAATTAGAAGGTAGGTAATAAAATTTACAAAATCAACTTAACATTAGATTTTCCTAACATAATGTAGATATTATTTTCACAAACCATATATATGAATTACATGATCACCTTTAAACCTTAATTAAAACAAGAATTAATCCAAAAAATAATATTTCAGGCTATTGAATATATTCCATAAATCCAAACATGTTAATCCATATATAAACCTAAAAATCACTGACCACTTTCATGGTAGCTGATACTGTCCCATAAATATTTCTCTATCATTATTATATCAACATTAAAAACATATTATGTTTATATTCCAAAAATCATGTTTTTTTAAAAAAGGTCAACATGAAACATAAAAACTTCTCTTGGTTACTGGTACTATTCATCACAAACCTCCAAATCCTTAAAAGATAAATACTGTAACACAATCCTTACATATACCATTATTATTATAACCATAATATAATTGATAAATTAATTTAACAACATAATTATTTAATCCAAAAAAATTTATTTAATCATTTTTATTCATATGTGATAATTATATAAGCTTGACTATAATTCCTTAGCTTATGCTGAGGTAGATTTCCTTGATGCTTGGGGAATGTATTTTTTTAGTTTCCCCTTTCACTATAGTTGATACCCTGAATATAAGTATTTTTATTTCATCACTTCGTAATTTCTTGACTGGTGACCATTTATTCTACATTTATAAAAAACATTTAATCCATTCAAGCATTTTATAAGGTGCTTTTTCCCCATTTATCACATGATGGAAAAACCTTCTTTCTCTAATTTCCTTCATTCATATTTTCTCAACTCTCATATTCTTCTCATTCTTCCCTCCAAATCTATAATAATTTGATAAATATTTATCTATCTTGTCAGTCTATGTTACTATGTCCTCATACAGTGAAAATTTTTGGGATGTTATT